>JALGBA010000094.1:1140000-2559462 GCA_023970755.1 Azemiops feae
ATATATCAAGGGGGAAAGAGAGAGAATTAGTTACTGTCAAACTTTGAGATTTGTATGGATGATATTTAATTGTAATGGAATTATTGTACCCAGCCACCACATTGCTTTTCCAATATGTGAATGTAATATGAGAAAATTAATAAAAAACTTTTTAAAAAAAGAATAACAAGAAGTTCCAATAGAATTGAATGAGAATGCAGATACATTTTTTTTTAAAAAGCAGATTTAGCCAAGCTTCTTCTCATCACTATTCTAACTGTCTTTGAACTGTTGATTTTGGATCATTTTCAAGTGAATAATTTACTGTGGCTATTAATCTTTAATAAATTCACATTATGCTCTGTGCCTTCAACCTGCATTTCTACAAGTATTTTCAAGAGTGATTTCTACAGTATTTGCTACTGGCTAAATGAGCACCTGCTGTCAGTATTTTGGCTGCCTGCATTTCTAGGAAATAGTTACTGAACTTCCCATCAGCCTCTGTTGCAGTAGGATACCAGCTTAGCCAAGAAACTAATCTATTCTAATTATTAATTAACTATTAATTAATCTAAACACATCAACATTTCACTCTCTTGCAGCCTATAATGGAACATACTTATAAGTTAGTGATACCCTTGCCCCTGACAAGGTTAATGCTGAGAGCTGCTTTATGGTATACTAATTCTCCCTTCTCTTATTTTGCATTTGATTTGAAAGTGCTCACTGCATGATACAAGCAGATTACTTTTACCAAAGCATGGCATATTTTAATCATAAGCCACACATACTGAACTTTCAATTGTGTCGGTGTCTTACAATCTGGGTATCCTACATCAGAGATGTGGGTCCCTCCCAATGTAATTTATAATTAGAAGGGGGAAATATGAAAAAATAATAGACATATCAACCCAATTAATTCAATAGCAATTAATTCTGAATTTACTATAAACAAATTTGGCTGTGACATCGCCAGTCTGCCACTCAAAAGCCAACCAAAACAAACAAGTAGAAAATTAACAATCTGTATTCTGGTTTCATGGAATTTTGCAAGAGAAGGCAGATTGATTCAGTTGCTTAAAAAAAGCATGCACCGAATAAGATTAAGGTTGTGTGATGCTTATTTATCCTAATGGGAGAAAGTGCTGTGCAACAAAGCAGATTTTCAGTTTCCCTGCTGTAAAAGATCCGTTCCTGATGGGTGTTTAGGGAAAGGATTGCAGCTCGCCTGTGGAGCAAAGGAATACTTTGCAGGCAGATAGGCTTAGAGGAAGTTCTTAGCATCTTCCATTATCCTTTTCTTCACTATCAGATGATATAAAAGATTTCTGCTTCAGAAGGGGCAATCGGTAGAACTCAAGATGCAAATTGTTTTGGCTGTAGAGCCTGCCCAGAATAGATGGGGCTAAAATCATTGCCTCTTCTCTCACCCCTCCCTATCCCAATTTTTGGGGGAAGTTGAATGCCTGCAACGTATTGAGTGTCAGAAATTGCTCATTTCTTTTATTGGCAAAACTGGGCTAAATGTATAAATTGGCTGTCCTGATCAAAAATAATTTCCTCTGTGACTAAAACACTGCCCAATAATAAGCTGCCATTGCCCTTGATCTAAAAGTTCCGGAGCTAACTTGGTCACTACAATTACAACTGCGAAGATCACTGGGGTGAAAAATATGGAGGCCAGGCTTTCACCAGTCACAGAACACCCATATCCATCCCCAGCAGCTTGAACACTTATGTTGAGGCAAAGGGCTGGAAGTTTGTAGGATGGAACAAAAAGGCAGGAATCTTGATGTTGCTACTCCCCCCACCAGGAGTTTTCTGGGAGTAAGCACACCATGTGGTCCTGCCTTCCTCCTGTAGCATTTCTACCATCAATTCCATATGTCCAAGGGAAAGGAATGTTGTGGCCCAGCATCCTCTCTTTAACACTGGTTTTGAGACAGATGAAGAACTCACATTCCAGAGACTCACTTGGCAGTAAATTGGGGATGATGATGATGATGGAAACTGACTATTGTGGTTTCCACTGCTGACCCATTTTAAGGTGTGAGACCCAAGAAAGCAAGTCCCCTCTTTTTACAAGGTGAATGGAAACAAAATGAGAACAGTGCTATATTTTAAAAATCAGATGGATTAAACATAGGAAAGGGGAAAGTTCCTGTTAATTTTAGGTGGCCAAATGCCCCAAACAATTACAAGTGGGTGAAATAAGGACTAGATTGCTGACAAAAAAAAAATCACCACCAGTGGCTTAATCATTAATCTCCCATAAAATGCTACAGGGATCCTGGGCACAGATCCACCATGGGCAGAAGGACCCAAAGTTTACGATGGAACAAAGTATACAAGAACTGAGTTTGCTTTTCACAAGTTCAGCAAACCTCATTGGGAAAGTTATGAGAGGCAATTACCAGACACAACGAAGCAGAGACAGCTCCTGGAAAATAAAGGCATCAAACATGACACTGCATTCTAGTTACGGATTTCTGATACTCTGTGATTCAATGATTACTAGATAAATTCTGCTTGTACCAGATTTCCTAGAAAAAGACTTAGTGATCCACCAAGTCTGCCCTCTGAGGTTTTTTTTTACTTGTTATGTTTTCTTTTTAGTTTATTTATTTATTATTTTTAATTATTATTTATGCTTTAATTTTTTGGGGACATGTGTTTACCCAAGCATGTTTAAAATCAGTTACTGATGATTGACCCACTACCGCTGCTGGAAGTTGGTTCCAGGTTTCCACTACTCCTTTCTGTAAAGTAATATTTTCTATTTCCACTTTTCATCTGGAGGCTTAGAAGCAATTTATCTTTTCTCCTTTTCCTCTTTTCCTTCTGGATCCCAATTCAGCACCCTTATTTCCATCTTTCAGAGAAACCAGCACAGCTCTTTATTACAGATCCAGGCAGTTTACTCTCTTGTTGACCTGTGTCCTGCAATCTCCTTTCCAAGCATTGCCTTATCCCCACAAGCTCAGTGCACCATAGGTTTTTATTCAACCATCATAGTGATCTTCTGCCTTCCGACAATCTCTTTCTCAATTCTCCCCCTGACTTAAAGATACATTTTTATAAACAAAAAAGATAGGTTCAGGTAATTTGCTTTTGGCTTTGGTCAGGCACATCTTTCCTTCTTTTCCACTCTTTCTTGAGCTTAGGGTTCCAAAACAGAATAATGGAAAAACAGAGTTGGAAGGTCTTCTAGTCCAACCTCCTACTTAACCAGCAGACCCTATACCATTTCAGACAAATGGCTGTCCAATCTCTTCTTAAAAACCTCCAGTGTTGGAGCACCCTCAACTTCTAGAAGCAAGTTGTTCCACTGATTAATTGCTCTGTCAGGAAATTTCTCCTTAGTTCTAGATTGGTTCTCTCCTTGATTGGTTTCCATCCATTGCTTCTTGTCCTGCTTTCAGATGCTTTGAAGAATAGGGTGACCCCCTCTTTTTGTGGGAGCCCCTTAAATATTGGAACACTGCTATCATGTCACCCCTAGTCTCTCATTAAAGTAGACATACCCAATTCATGAAACCTTTTAGCCTCCAGTCCCCTAATCATCTTTATTGCTCTTCCCTGCACTCTTTCTAGATTCTCAATATCTTTTTCATATTGTAACAACCAAAACTGGATGCAATATTCCAAGTGTGGTCTTACCAAAACAGTATAATGTGATACTAACACTTCATGTGACCTTGATTCTATCTCTCTGTTAATGCAGCCTAGGACTGCATTGGCTATTTTTAGCACCTGCAGTGCAATGCTGGGTCATGATTAAGTGATTGTCCACTAGGACTCCAAATCCCTCTTGCAATTACTACTATTGAGCCAGGTACCACCTATTCTATATTTCTGTGTTTGGTTTTTCTTGCCTAAATTTAGAACCTTACTTTTCTCACTCTTGAATATCATTTTGTTAGGGCCAGTGTTCGAGTCTGTCTGTCTGTATCTTGAGTCCATCTTCTGGAGTGTTGGCTATTCCTGCCAGCTTGGTTTCATCTGTAGATTGGATGAGTTCCCCTTCTATCTCCTTGTCTAAATCATTTATGAAGATATTGAACAATACTGGACCTAACAGCTAAACACTTATTCTGTCTAGCCAAAAAGGAAGGGAGGATCTGATGGTAACTCTATAATTGAAGCCCTATCCTTTTTTTTTTTACATGCAATCACATGACTCTTTTGACCTCCCTGTGGGTCCCTGATGTCCAGGCTGCTCAACTTCCTTGCTTGCATACAGCAAATTCTGGAGGGAATGAGGTTTACCCATTCATCACAATCTGAGAACAGGATAGACCCCAAATTGTAAACAAAACCTCAGAGAATCTCTGTGGAGTATAGACATTTGCAAGTCCTAGGGCAAAGGCAAGGACCAAAGCCAAAGACCAATTAATTGGCCTTCTTGGAAGTAAGATTTTATTCTAGGATAAAGCTCATTCCTGAAATGTTGCTTCTGGAGGGATTAATGGGACTGCTGGAACAGGTATGAAATTTGAGTGGTTTTAGCTTTATGAGCTTTATAAAAATGACATCTTGCTACTGGCTGGCAATTTATTCTTCTTGTTGATCCCTTCACGCTTGACTTTTGCATTAGCTTTGGACAATTGTTAGAGCCTGCCTGCTGCTTCAGCTTGCTCGCCTTTTTCAATCTGCATGGAAGCTTTTCGGACCGGTTCCTGGACAGCCTCTTGATAAGGCTGGACAGAATCAATGAGAAACACGGAGCTCTGGGTTTTTAAAAAGTTTACATTATGGAGCTGTCAAGAAAAAGGTGTCCTCCAGAATACCCAGGATTTAACTGGGTTACATTCCAGGTTACTTGTCTTAGATGGGACAGACTGCTGGCATTTAGCTCATGGGCAGACAACCATTTTGTGGCTGGATTAACTTTCTTAGTTTTGGAAGGTCTACTCTAAGGGATTCTGTCAGTAACAGCCCCAGGAGGACAACAACAGACTTGCTCTTCTGTGGGGGGCTGACTTTTGACTAGCTGGCAATTTTTTTTCAAAGGCAAAAATGGTACAGTAAGTGTATTGAATAGATCATCTTTTGCTACTCAGTATTGGTGCTGTGTATCTGAGGGCTGCAGAGGCTGTGAAGATAAACGTATTTATTTATTTTTACTTTACAACTTGCTGTATATTTGTTTAGTCTTCTATTCCAATAGTATAGTTGAAGATGACCTCCATAGGAAACTCTTTTCATTTTATCCCAGTAGCAACCCTGTGAGGTAGGCTGGCTTGAAACAGGGCAAGTGACCTAAAGTCACCCAGTGAGTGTCCAAGCAGCAACCAGCCAGCCAGCCAGCCATGAGTCTGCCTGAAGCCTGGGAGATACTCATGACCAACTATAGCTCTCTGCTATTTGAAACGGAAATGTTTCCAGCTCTACCTTGAGATTTATTTATTAAATTTGTTTGCTGCCCATCTCACCTTGGGGTGACTATGGGCGGCTTACAACCTTAAAAGCTATAGAACCATAACACGTAAATATTTCTGAAAATAATAAAATGGCATTATAATCAGGAAAAGATTACAGTTGGAAGATGGGGAGGGAAGGGGCAGGATACTGTCAAGCTATGAAGATTGCTGCCATGCTGCTTCTAGCTTGCTTACAGTTGCAAGGGGGGGAGGGGAAGGTTTGGAATGCACAGGTGGATTCTATCCGGATGGGAACCAAGGCCACCGGAGGAATGTTGTGGTGGACAGAGACGTTCTTCTCATAACAACTGCCTGAGGATTAATTGGACAATGTGACCTGACCTGTCAGAGAAGAGAGGGAAAGTTTTACTCTTTTAATTATCTTTTTCCCACCATATTGCCAGAGCTGGTTTTCAATTCAATAGTGCCGGTATGATGTATCCAATAAAGTCTTGCGTTAGAGATCTAAATGGCTCTGGTGTATTTACTTCGTTGGACTCCTTAGCTGGAACCTTGACATATCCATCAACCACCTCCACCATGATACTCCCCCATTGGGACCCCAAGCTAGCTGGCAGAGCTAGGTCTTCAAGTCCTTATGGAAGGGCAGAAGGGAAGGAGTAGATCTCACTTTGGGGGTAAGATGTTCCAAAGAGCAAGGGCCACAGCAGAAAAAGCTCTTGTCCTGAACCCTGCCAGCCAGAATTCCTTGGCTGAAGGGGCCCACAGCATGGCTTTTCTGCAGGCACAAGTGGGGTGGGTCAGTCCCAGATGCCATAGTTTAGACCTGGAGTGAAGTTTACATGTCTGAATAATGCTCTGTCACCGAGCTATTGCCTCTTTTTAAGTGGAGTTCAAATTTCATATTGGTACGTATTCCTGTGAACTACACAGCCCAAGATTGGATTGGTGCTGAAACTCTGAAGAGGAACAATTGAGTGAAATTGATTTTGGTTGCCGTATTTTTCTAGCGATTGGACAAATAAATGAAAGGCAGACTTTACAGCAGGTTGCCTGTTCCAGAGTGTGAATTAGTGTTTCTATTGCCAGAAGAAGGCAAAAAAGACAGGGATTTTTTTTTTGTATGCTCTGAAAAGATCTGTTAAACAATTATTCCTGCAATAGCCTTGCCAGCAGGGGAGCACAGGTAATGAAAAATGCACAGCAATGTGGCCTTGCCGACATCTGCTTCCTCTCCCTTCCTTCATTTAAAAACCCAGGAAAACTTCCCAAAGGGTCCTGGTCCTACCCATTTCCAGAATGTGGGCTCCATATGCCAAGCAGAGTGCTCTGCAGCTCTTGAGCCATTAGGCTGTCTTTCATACAAGGAGATGTCATAAAACCAGCAAAATGCAGGAAATCCTGGTCTTATTTATGAGTAAAGCAACAATCCATCCACTAAAGCACATAAGGATTATACAGTTCTTGGGACTGAAAGGTAAGCAGATGCTTCTATGACTCTTTAAAGCAGCTGCATCTTTTCTTGAGATGACATGGCTGTCCTCTGTAAGGAGTTGCAAAATGACATCCCTTTGTATCTGTCAACTGTCCCTTTGGCATGTACAGCAAAAGAAACTCCTGGGATATTTTTTTGTTACCAAGAGTAAAATTTTACTGACAGATCCGTACAGGCACATAAGAAGCAAAGCCAGTTCTAAGGTTTTGGTGTGAATCGCAGCATAGTAAAACACCCTATTTCCTTTCCCGGGCTGCCCAGTGTCCACTGTCCACCAATCCAGGTTAAGCATTTTATTTTGGGAAAACAGTCTGCACCTTTCAAAAGTCTTCAGCGTCTGATCTTGGAGTTGCAAGATTTTCCCAGGCTGCAAACGGCTCACGTAAATTCCTTTTTGTTGTGTCCTGGGCCTTGCTGAGTCATTCAGCAAGGCTCAGGAAGTCTGCAGAAAGGTTGCAGAGACCAGAACGGTTGCAGAGACCCAGACAGACCACGTGTCTACCCGGGACCCAGACAGGCTGTCTCCAGCCTTGCGCGCATGTGTGAGGTGGGAGAATAGCCTGCAATCATTGGTTGAGCATCCCCTTGCACGGGGAGTATAAAAGGGCTTGTTGCCATTGTTCACTTGCTTCTGTTCAGTGAGTGTACTAATAAAAAGACATCTTTTGTTGTGAACTGCCTCGTCTCAAATGTCTGCTTGTGCGAACAGAACATTGGCGACGAAGGTGGGATTCGCCGTTTGGAAGCCTACAAAAAGAAGATAGGCCTACTCACCTAAGGCCTGAATGAGAAGAGAAGCACGGCGTCCAGAAGGAGCAACCGCCTGCCAGTACGCATACGCTGGAGGTGGGCTTGGCTTCGTAGGACCCCTTCTCCTTCCTTGCGGCGAGAGATGTCGACGAGGCCGTCATTCAAGAAGATGTCCAAACTGGGTCGTCTCGCTGAATTCGACACTTCACACCCGGAACGCTGGAGCTCGTACGCAACTCACGTTGAGAACTATTTTCGGGTGAACAACATCCAGGAAGACGGCCTGAAAGTGGCTACCTTGTTGTGTGTCTGTGGGCAAGAGACTTTTGAAATTGCCGAGAATCTTGTCGCCCCAGCACCTTTGGAATCGATCGCGTATGCCGATCTCAAGAAAATGCTGCGAGAGCAATTCGAGCCCAAGCTATCAGTAATAGTTTGGAGGCACCAGTTCGAGCAGTGGGACCAGCGGCCCAGAGAATCAGCTGCGGACTTCGTCGCGGCCCTGAGGCAGGCTGCATGCCCATGTGCATTTCAAGATTTGGAGGAAAGGCTCCGAGATAGACTTGTGTGCGGGTTGCGAAGCCGCGAGGTGCAGCAGAAGCTGTTTGCGAAGGCGGATGTCACGTTCCAAGATGCCTTAAGAGAAATTACAACAGAAGAAGCAGCCGCCAGTGCATTGAAGGCCTTGCAGTCGACAACGAATCATCCAGCGGCCGTCCCCGTCCACCAAGAAGCCGCACATGAGGGCTCTGGAGAAGACTCCGAGGAAGAAGAGGTGGACTGACTTCAACCGTCGGCGGAGAAAAGACTGCAGGAATGCAGAGGGCTGCCGCCTGCATCCCTTCGTTGTTTTGGCTGTGGGGGTCGCCACAGGAGGGCCGACTGCCGTTTCTGTTCTGCTGTCTGCTGAGCATGTGGCAGGCAAGGCCACATAGCATCAGCCTACATGGGTAGTCAAAAGAACAGGTCCCCTGAATTGCCTCTGAAAGGTACCAAGGTCCCCAGCCAAAACAGGGTGGGTTTTTGCGTGTCCCGTAGGGGGGTGTTTAAGACAGGAGTTCACCGGCCCCTTAAGAAAAAGCTGCGCATTGATGTACAGTTGCAGGGAGTTCCCCTGGCCATGGAGCTGGACACAGGGTCCGCTCTTTCCATTATTTCAGTAGACACCTTTAACAAGGTTTGCTCCTGGAGTGGCTCACGAGTCAAACTCAGGCCCTCCAATCTCATCCTCACGGATTTTCAGAACTCGCGAGTAAGTGTGAAGGGGGAGGCCACGCTCAGAGTGCAGCGTAAGGGTTTCAATGGATTATTGGATGTGGTGGTTGTTGGGGGTGATCGAACGAGTCTTATCGGACTCGATTGGTTCGAGGCACTTGGGATCCAGGTGACTGGGTTGAATCATCTGCAAACAGCCAGCCTTATAGGAGTCTGTAAGGAGTTTGCTGATGTATTCAGCCCAGAACGTGGCTCATACAAGGGGCCTCCCATTACGTTAAAATTGGATCCAAACATTACACCCATCAGGGTCAAGCCAAGGAGGGTGCCTTTTGCCCTAAAGAGCAAAATTGACGCTGAGTTGGACAAATTGCTCCAACAAGGCATTCTTGAACCTGTGGACTCTAGTCCATGGGAAACCTCCATAGTAACGCCACTGAAATCAAATGGTGAAGTCCGAATATGTGCGGACTATAAATGCACTTTAAATAAAGCCTTGCAGCAACACGCATATCCTGTGCCGGTGGTGAGCCACATTCTGGCCTCACTTAAAGAAGGAAAACTTTTTGCCAAGCTTGACTTAGCTCAGGCTTATCAACAATTACCTGTTGATGAGGCAACAGCTGAGGCACAAACTATAGTCACTCACAGAGGGGCTTTCAAAGTAAAGAGGCTGCAGTTTGGGATCAATGTAGCCCCTGGCATCTTTCAAGGGGTGATGGAGCGAACGCTCAGGGGTATTCCAGGGGTCTGCCCCTATTTTGATGACATCCTCATTGCAGGAGAGTCATCTGGGAACTTGGCTGAAAGGCTGAGAGCTGTCTTGCTGTGTTTCCGCCAAGCGGGGCTGAAGCTACAGCAAGACAAATGCAAAATAGGTGTAACATCCACCGAATTTCTAGGGTTTCGTATTGATGCAGAAGGCATCCACCCCGCAGAGTCCAAATTCCAGGTCATCCAACTGGCCCCTAGTCCCCAGTCAAAAACGGAACTTCAGGCTTTTCTGGGCCTCCTTAATTTTTACCATTCATTTCTCCCCCACAAGGCTGCTGTGGCTGAGCCGCTACAGTGGCTCTTGGACAAGCAGGCTCCATGGGCATGGACAAAGGTCCATGAAAAGGCTTTTAAAGAAGTCAAGGCTTTGCTATCCTCCAATGCTGTACTGGCTCACTTCAATGAGCAATTGCCTGTGTGTATCGCATGTGATGCTTTCCCTTATGGGGTAGGAGCAGTGTTAAGTCATCTCAAGGAAGATGGAACTCAGGTCCCTGTGGCCTACTATTCTAGGACCCTCTCATCTGCAGAGCGTAATTACACGCAGATTGACAGGGAAGCCTTGGCAATAATCTCAGGCATCAAGAAATTTCATGATTTCTTGTATGGATGCCATTTCACGGTCTATACTGACCACAAGCCTTTGCTGGGGTTGTTTACAACCAATAAACAAACTCCTCAGATTATATCTCCTAGAATGCTGAGATGGTCTATTTTCTTAGCAGCTTATGATTACACCCTGGTTCACAAACCAGGTACTGAGATGGGCCATGCTGATGGCCTAAGTAGGTTACCTCTTAAACAAATAGAGGCAGACCCTGCTCCTGCTGTACACATTCTCTCTATTCAGGACTTACCTGAAACTCCCCTCAATGCTAGGGATGTGGCTGCTGAAACTGCCACTGATCACACGCTTGCACGTGTGCTGACATGCGTGTTGTCAGGATGGCCTGACACGTGTCCTGGTACAGACTTCCAAAGCTTCTGGCGTAGGAAGCATGAATTGTCCACATTCAAGGGGTGTATCCTGTGGGGGAACAGAGTAGTCATCCCGGCCTCATTGAGGACTAGAGTCTTGCTCTCTCTTCATGAGGGACATCCGGGAATAGTGAGAATGAAGGCGCTTGCGCGCAGTCATCTTTGGTGGCCGGGCCTCGATAAAGACATCGAGGCCCAGGTTCATGGGTGCCAAGTGTGCCAGCAATCACGGCCAGAAATGCCCCAGGCCCCTGTACATAGGTGGGAGGAGACACTCACTCCATGGTCACGTGTCCATATAGACTATGCTGGGCCCTTTCAGGGGCAATTCTTCCTCCTCCTTGTGGATAGCCATTCCAAGTGGCTTGAGGTCGTTCCTGTGTCCTCCACTACTACTGCCAGGACCATCCAGGTGCTCAGAGGAATCTTCGCTTCCCATGGTCTTCCTGATGTTTTAGTATCTGACAATGGTCCCCAATTTACCTCTTCTGAGTTTCAGGCATTTCTCCAAGCCAACTTGATCCGGCATGCCATGTCTGCTCCTTTTCACCCTGCCACCAACTGTCAGGCTGAACGCATGGTGTGCACCACAAAGGACGCATTAAAGAGAAGGACCTTGGCACCACAGGTTAGCTGATTTTCTCCTTGCACACCGCACCACACCATGCACAGCTACAGGAAAGAGCCCAGCTGAACTCCGCTGGGGTCGCAGACTTATTACGAAGCTGGACAGGCTGCACCCAGACCGGGTGGCTTCACAGGTGTCGTAACCATGGGCACCTAGGAGACTTCAAGTGGTGACCCGGTTTGGACCAGAAACTATGGGCATGGGCATCTCTGGGTACCTGCTGTAATCTGTAAGGTCTCTGGGCCACTGTCCTACGAAGTGGCCTTAGAGGATGGTCGTGTGCTTCGATGCCACATTGACCAACTGCGCTGGAGGCTTCCTGGCCACGCTTCCTCCCCTGGCTCCGCTCTCGGGGGGAGGGGGACCCCAATTACAATTGTGGACCACAGTCTCTCCACGAGGGCGCTCATCACAATGCTCCAGATGGGGGTCTTGCCATGGAGGCGGCTCCTGACTCTGGCATAGACTCCAGGGGTCTTGCCATGGAGGCGGCTCCTGACTCTGGCAGAGGTCCCTGGTTTAGGGCAAATGGCCATAAATCGGCTACTCAGGGTAATCCTGCTGCTGGCCTTGGGCTCGAGGGACAGTGCTCCCAAGAGGAGTCCCAAGGACTTTTGGGGAACTCCACCCCACCAAGGGACTCGGGGAACTCGACCCCACCAAGGAACTCTGGTTTGGGTTTAGCGGATCCAGCCAGTCAGCAGTCAGGGGGAACCCCTGAGTCTTCTGGGCGACAAAGTCCCGGTTTGTTTTGCGCAAACCAGGAGCAGGCACTCCAGGCACCTATCACAACTCCCACACCTACCATCACACCTGTACCTGTTCTGGCTTCGCGGAGATCAGAACGGGTCAACGGTCCGCCTAAGTATTTACAAGAATATGTGAGGTCCCTGCGAGACCCATGTTTTCGAAGCGTGAAAGAACGTGGATTCCACGGAACCCTAAGGGAAGTAGGTTGCCAGGAGTAGGGGTGACCGCCTGGCTGTTTGCCGGTCTAATATTGGCCTAGTGCTGTTAACAACAGGGACAGTGTTGTTTAAGCCTAGGGGGGAGGGGTGTTGTGTCCTAGGCCTTGCTGAGTCATTCAGCAAGGCTTAGGAAGTCTGCAGAAAGGTTGCAGAGACCAGAACGGTTGCAGAGACCCGGACAGACCACGTGTCTGCCCGGGACCCAGACAGGCTGTCTCCAGCCTCGCGCGCATGCGCGAGGCGGGAGAATAGCCTGCAATCATTGGTTGAGCATCCCCTTGCATGGGGAGTATAAAAGGGCTTGTTGCCATTGTTCACTTGCTTCTGTTCAGTGAGTGTACTAATAAAAAGACATCTTTTGTTGTGAACTGCCTCGTCTCAAATGTCTGCTTGTGCGAACAGAACACTTTTCTCCCTCCCAGCTTCCCACACATTCCAATCATATGTATCCCCCCTCCCTTAGCTACTTTGTCAAGTTGCAAGCGGAAAGAAACACCTTGAGAGTCAACCTTGACTGTATCTCTGCATATTCTAAAGCAGGGGTAGGCAACCTTGGCTCTTTTATGACTCGTGGACTTCAACTCCCAGAATTCCTGAGGCAGCCGTGCTGAGGGGAAAAGGAGAGGTTTCCAAGCTGAGCCATGCTGGCTCAGGAATTCTGGGAGTTGAAGTCCACGAGTCATAAAAGAGCCAAGGTTGCCTACCCCTGTTCTAAAGCATCCTTCAGATCCAATATGCTGCCCTGCCCTAGATCACATCCCCATCATCCTGATCAATTTTACACCAACAAAAGATTGCCCACCCGTATGCTGCATTAACCCTGAACAAGCCACATATGCTACCCTCAGTCTGCAGGGAACATACAGATGATGAACATCATGATGATGATGAGGAGGAGGAGGAGGAGGAGGAGGAGGAGTTAAGAAGTCACATAGGTATGTTAAGCTTTTGATAGACTTACAATGCCAATTTGGAACATGCAGCCTGGTGATACAAAGCCACGTCCTTCTCATTAACAAAGCTCCATCACCATCATGAACCTTAAAAGGCAAATAAAAAAATAAATTAAAAAATGTGGTTTGATGACCAGAAAAAATTGCCCACATCTCCTTCATATGAAACAAACTCATTCTTTTTAGATGCAATCTAAGAAAAAGCTACAAGCCGAGTGATTTGTCTTTATTTTTCCAGTGGCCTTCTGATGTTAAAGCTGTGTGGTTTTTAACTCTCAATAGAAAAATAAAAGAATAAAAGTCTAATCAGTGTTTGGCCTTCTGTGGCATAATTTCAAATGAGGTATGTTCTGTCAAGCACAAACTATGAAAATCCTTTTCAACTATACTATAGCTGGCAGTATGTGTCAGACTGTCCTTTGAGATGGTTTCAGAAATTCAGCAGGATTCATATAGTGTGAAATGTCAATATATAGAATGCCAGCAGTGAGGGATTTCAGTGGATAAAAGTGAAGAAAAATTAAAAGCCTGGATCTGGGATTGAAAGACTAGACACATTTATAATGTCACCAGATCTGAAAAATGACCAGCAAAATGGAGAAAACTGAAAAATCAATGATGACATAATATTTTGTCTGCACATTACAATATCTTTTTGCCTATTTAAAATGAGAAAGCTCACTTTTGCTTTCTCACATACCTTTTGCTTATTTATATATTTTGGCTATTACTTTCCCTACTACTAATGCTTTTAAATATATTTTATTAACTCAGAATTACATCATGAGATCTAGAGTATGAAAAAAATCCAAAAGTACTCATTTTCTAATTTAGTTAATAGTTTTATTTAAAAATGACTACCTAACAAAATACTTTGCTATCTATTAATTAACAACCTGCCTCCAGAAGCTGTGAATACTCCAACACTGGAAGTCTTTAAGAAGAGACTGGACAGCCATTTGTCTGAAATGGTATAGGGTTTCCTGCCTGAGCAGAGGGTTGGACTAGATAACCTCCAAGGTCCCTTCCAACTTTATTATTATTATTATTATTATTATTATTATTATTATTATTATTATTATTATTATTATTATTATTATTATTATTATTATTATTGTTGTTGTTGTTGTTGTTGTTGTTGTTGTTGTTGTTGTTGTTGTTGTTTTATATAATATATATCTCATTTCTAAAGATTTCTTTAGATTATGCATGTATCAACGTCTTCCTGATGATGGCTCTATTTTCTGTCTATCTTCTACGCAATTGATTTCTCAGCATGACTGATATCAAGTTCAGAATGTGTATAAATTTAGGAGAGAGATGTGTTTTATCTAAATATTATCTTTCTGGCCATACCAAGATACATTAGGGCAGCATTTTGTCTTTGACTATGATTATCCTGAGAAACGTGCAAGCAGGGTATGAATGTTAAGCAACATCGTGGTTGAACTGCAGAGTCCTTGGTGTTCTCTGAGCTTGGTTGTTCGCTTGCATAAGCTTCATTGCTTAACTATGTACTAAAGCACTGATGAGGTTATTAATCGGATAAGAAAACTTCTGTAATTGAACAAGCAAATCTAGAAACATCAAGGCCCCATACTCTGGTATACTATTCCAAAGTAAATTTTGTTGAATGATTTATTTTAGAATAAACTAACATAAACACAATTTAATTACAAAGAACAAGCTACAGCTATGTTATCCAAAGTAGCATAAATACAGTAGAATGCAACTTCTCTTGATAATTGAAACTTGGATAATTTCTGCTTAACTGACATCCAGTTTTGTCACTTAAGATCTTAGGAAGGAAAGAGAAAGAAACAATTTGTAACAATAGCCAACTTAAAAAGCACACCTTAAGATCACAAATGTGTTACTGAATATTTTAACTGGATTTGTGATTAACCAGTGTGAGATTAAAAACCAACACTTTCATTGAAAACACAACCGCTGAAAAAGGTTAAAAATATAGAACCTTTAAACACTTAGGAGTGTACGTGAAGAGTAAATGGATGCAAGATGTTCTGGCAGATTGACATGGAATGCTTGAGCATTTGTTAAGTATCCTGTTTTTGTAGAGATCTTCAGTTCCAACCTCTGGAGCTTTCTGATTCTAGTGGAAGGCGGCTCATGACTTTATTCTTCTCACTGAGAATAACTCTATACCAAGAGAAAACCAATAAATGGTAGCAATTATTAGGATGAGAAGATGGAATTCCCCTATACTTGTATTCTTTCTTGTTATCTTTCTATTTAATGGAACAATAACAACATTCTTCTGATTGTCAAAATCAGATGCAACTGATACACTCATTATACAAGTGACATAGCCACATCATGAGCAAACCACTTCCATATTTTATTGTTTTTCTTCTTACACCATCTACAGTTACTCCCTTACCATTTTCAATGTTTTCATAGCATTTATGATTTCCTTTTCATCCATTTTTTAGGAGAGATACAAAAGCTACAAGTGGCACAAAGAGCCATGGAAAGACACATGATTGGCATTACAAGACAAGATAGAAAGACCTGTACATGGATTAGAGAACAAACAAAATTATACAATATCATCAAGAGAGTAAAAGAATTGAAATGGAGATGGGCTGGTCACATAGCAAGAAGAACTGATGGCAGGTGGACCAAGGGAGTCATAGAATGGATCCCACTTGATAAAAAGTATCCACAAAGAGACATAAAACAAGATGAATCAATGACATCAGCAACTATTGCGGGTCCAATTGGCAAAAGAAAGCTCAGGATCATATTGGTTGGAAACATCCAGAAGAGACCTTCATCCTGCAGTGGATAGACAATGGCTAAAATGATGATGACTTAACATTTATAACACTGATTTCAATTGCACATTATCATCCCCTTACAACAATCTGAATAAAAGCTATATCTTCATTTCCCTGCATGTATGTATCAACTCTGTTTTACAGAATTAATCCATCAGTTTAGAGTTGTTAGGACTTGGGAAATGTACAGATTTAATAAATCATAACCAGGCTACTTAATCCATATCCTTTCTATTACTTTCATATTCATGCAATGTTAGGCAGACTGTATAATTAAATGAGGAATATGGATCTGAATATTAATGTATTAAAGACCAAGGATTTGACAGGGAAAATGGAATGAACAATTTCAAGTTGCACATAAATTATGAAAAACTAGAGGAAGTAGACAAATCTTTGTACATTGACAGAATGTTTATTAAAGGTGGAGAAATGGAAGAAGAATTATTAAAATGTACAAATGCTAATTAAAAGTTACATGGTCTGTTGCTTAAAAAAAGGAGTAAAAAAGGTTGAATAAGATTTGGGAGACAGAGCCAGTTTGGTGTAGTTATTGAGACCCTGGACTAGAAACATAGTGATTGTGAGTTCTAGATACACCTTAGGCACAAAGCCAGCTGGCCACTCATTCCCTCTTAGCCCTAAAAAGTAGTGTCTCATCTGTTATCTGTATCTCATCAATAATAATAATAATAATAATAATAATAATAATAATAATAATAATAATAATAATAATAATAATAATAATAATAATAATAATAATAATAATAATAATAATAATAATAATAATAATAATAATACCAAATGAGGAACAGAATAGAGGCATGGGAAGACAAAGCACTACATGGCCAGTACATTAAAAAAAAATAGCTGGGAAAGCAGATAATAACAAGACCTGGCAATGGCTAAGAGCAGGAAAGTTGAAGAAAGAGACTGAGGGACTAATTCTGGCTGCATAAGACCAAGCCTTAAGGACAAATGCATACAAAGTCAAAACTGAGAAGACAGCAACAGACAGTAAGTGCCGCCTATGCAAAGAAGCTGAAGAAACAGTGGACCACCTGGTAAGCTGCTGCAAGAAGATCGCACAGACTGACTACAAGCAGTGGCATGACAAAGTAGCAACTATGGTGCATTGGAAGATCTGCAAGAAATATCATTTGCCTGTAAGCAAGAACTGGTGGGATCATAAAATAGAGAAAGTCATAGAAAATGATAAAGTTAAACTGCTCTGGGACTTCAGAATTCAAACAGACAAGCACCTGTAACATAACACCCCGGACTTAACAACTGTCGATAAGAAAGACAAAAAAGTCTGGATAGTGGACGTGGCAGTGCCTGGAGACAGCAGAATAGACGAGAAAGAACTGGAGAAGATAACAAAATACAAAGACCTACAAATAGAAATAGAAAGACTGTGGCAAAGGCAAGCAAGGGTAGTACCAATAGTAATAGGCGCCTTGGGTGCAATCCCAAAACAACTGGAGCACCACTTGAACACCATTGGCATTGACAAATTCGCCATTAGTCAATTACAAAAGGCGGTCTTACTAGGAACTGCTTCCATCCTGCGATGATATCTGTAATACCATCAACATCCACATCTGCCTATCCCAGGTCCTTGGTAAGGACTGGATAGGTAGACAAAAATGTCAAATCCAGTCTGAACATCTGGCTGACTGTGCGATCATCAATAACAACAACAACAAAAATAATAATAATAATAATAATAAAAAGTTGGAAGGGACCTTGGAGGTTATCTAGTCCAACCCCCTGCTCAGGCAGGAAACCCTATACCATTTCAGACAAATGGCTGTCCAATCTCTTCTTAAAAACTTCCAGTGTTGGAGCATTCACTGCTTCTGGAGGCAGGTTGTTCCACTGGTTAATTGTTCTAACTGTCAGCAAGTTTCTCCTTAGTTCTAGGTTGCTTCTCTCCTTGATTAGTTTCCATCCATTGCTTCTTGTCCTGCCTTCAGGCGCTTTGGAGGCAGCCCCTGAGATATTGGAACACTGCTATCATGTCCCCCCTCATCCTTCTCTTCATTAAACTAGACATACCCAATTCCAGCAACCGTTCCTTATATGTTTTAGCCTCCAGTCCCCTAATCATCTTTGTTGCTCTTCTCTGTACTCTTTCTAGAGTCTCAACATCTTTTTTACATTGTGGTGACCAAAACTGGACACCGTATTCCAAGTGTGGCCTTACCAAGGCATTGTAAAGTGGTATTAATACTTCACGTGATCTTGATTCTATCCCTCTGTTAATACAGCCTAACACTGTGTTGGCTTTTTTGGCAGCTGCAGCACACTACTGGCTCATATTTAAGTGATTGTCCACTAGGACGCCGAGATCCCTCTCACAGTTATTACTATTGAGCAAAGTACCCCCTATACTATACCTGTACATTTAGTGTTTCTTGCCTAAATGTAGAACCTTACTTTTTTCACCATTGAATTTCATTTTGTTAGATAGCGCCCAGTGTTCAAGTCTGTCCAGATCCTCCTGTATCTTAAGCCTATCTTCTGGAGTGTTGGCTATTCCTGCCAGCTTGGTGTTGTCTGCAAATTTGATGAGTTCCCCATCTACCCCCTCGTCCAAATCATTGATGAAGATGTTGAAGAGCACTGGGCCCAGAACAGAGCCCTGGGGCACCCCACTGCACACTTCCCTCCATGTAGATGCAGTTCCATTGAGGACCACAGGCTGAGTACGGCTGGTCAGCCAGCTACGAATCCATCTGGTGGTGATGCTGTCTAACCCACATTTTTCTATGTTATCAAGTAGTAGGTTGTGATCTATTTTATCAAATGCCTTACTCAAGTCCAAGTAAATTATATCCACAGCATTCCTCTGGTCCATTAATTTTGTCACTTGGTCAAAGAATGCAATAAGATTTGTCTGGCATGATCTGTTTTTGACAAATCCATGTTGGCTTTTAGTAATGACTTTGTTTGCCTCTAGGTGTTCGCTGATTCATTGTTTGATTGTTTGATTATCTTTTCCAGAATCTTCCCAGGTATTGAGGTCAGGCTGATAGGTCTGTAATTTCCTGGATCCATTTTTTTCCTTTTTTGAAGATGGGAACTACATCAGCTCTTTTCCAGTCCTCTGGTAGTTCCCCAGTGCTCCAGGATCTTTGAAAAATATAGTTCAGTGGTTCTGAGATCACATCTGCCAGTTCCTTGAGAACGTTGGGGTGTAATCCATCTGGTCCTGGTGATTTGAACTCGTCTAGGCTGGACAGATGCTCATTTACCATTTTCTTGCCTATCTTAACTTGTGTTTCTAATCTGTTTTTTATGGTACTGTTTTTGATAGGTTGGACTGTTTTTTCCCTTTGTGTAAAGATAGATGCAAAAAACAAGTTAAATAGTTCTGCTTTCTCCCTGTTGCTTGTCACCTTCTTGCCGCTTTCCCCCACTAATGGGCCAATCATTTCATTCACTTTTTCCTTGTTTTTTACATGTTGAAAGAAGCTTTTTTTGTTATTTTTGACTTTGGTCGCAAGCCTTAGTTCATTTTGAGCTTTAGCTTTCCTTACTTCATCTTTGCAGGCTCGGGCTATTTGCTGATATTCTGCCTTAGTTATGTGCCCCTCTTTCCACTTTTTATACTTGTCCTTTTTATCTTTCAATTTATCAGAGAGTTCTTTATGCAGCCATGCTGGTTTCTTTTGAGAGCTGTTATTTTTCTTCTTTGTTGGTATTGTGCTAGTTTAGGCTTTTATTATCTCACTTTTCAAAATTTCCCAAGCTTCTTGAGTTGTTTTCCCCTTGAGGATTCTCATCCATGGAATCCTTCCCAAGCCCTAAGTTTATTGAAATTAGCTCTCTTAAAGTCCAAGACTCTAGTTTGACTGTGTTCTATTGCTTGTGCTTCCATAATGTTGAATTCCAATATTGCATGATCACTTCCCCCCAAGGTTCCTGTGGCTTCAACACCTTCTATCATTTCATCTCTGTTAGTGAGAATTAGATCCAATATGGCTAATCCCCTAGTTCCGTTCTCTACTTTTTGGGAGACAAAGTTGTCTGCTAGGTTTGCCAGGAATCTGTTTGATCTTCCACTTTGTGCAGAGTTTGTCTCCCAGTTGATGTCAGGGTAAAGTCCCCCATTACTATTGTGATGTGCTTCCTACATACCTTAGTTAGCTGACTAGCAAAAAGTTCATCTATTTCCTGTTTGGTTGGGTGGCCTATAGTATACACCTATGCCAATGTCATTCCCTCCCCTTTTTTATATTGACCCAAATGCATTCAAGATAGTTTTCATCATTGTTGTGCTCTATTTCTGTAGAGATGTAGTTATTTCTTATATAGAGAGCAACTCCATCTCCTCTTTTATTTGGTCTGTTTCTTTTAAATAATTTAAATCCCTCTAGCTGTGTGTTCTATTTGTGGGTTTCATCCCACGTTTCCATAATGGCAATATCATATCTGCCCTCATTAACCTGAATTTCTAGTTCACCCTGTTTACTGTTCATACTCTGTGCATTGGTGTATAGACATTTGAGTCCTTTATGACTGACCCTGTGTTTACTTTCTACATAACCTACTAGCCTAGCCCAATCCTAAAATGATTCTTAAACAAACTCCCTGACAGATTAAAGCTTTTCCAGGCTTAGACTCTGAGCTTCCCTCAGATCTATACTTCCATGAATACCTCCTCCTAGTCCTGTCGTTTTGCTGGAATGTACTGTATGCATTTGGTAGGAGGAGCCCAATATTGATTGACACTTCTACCACTGAGTCAACACAGTCACACAGAAACTTCATCACTAATATGCTGAGAAATCAACTGACATGAGAAGAATAATGGTTTTCTATTTCCAACAAAGTTTGCCACATTTAGATGTGGTCTCTGGAGTAGCTTAGAAAATTAAGAATATGAAAGGACTATGGTGGAAAAGTTTATAATAAGAGCAAGAGATGATAGTGAACAGATGACAGGTGACCTAATTACAATCAAATTAGTTGTATAGTATATAATCCCAGAAAAACACACCATTATACTGCATATTTTTTTTCATCTAGGGAACAGAAAAATGTTCTCTAAAAGAAGGTGTGGAGATTTGTCATATATAGATAAATTATTCTTTTGAACCCTAACCATTACTGGATTAGTAAAGCTTGGTACATGGAGTTTTTGTTCTGGCTTTATTATATTATATCTTCAAGCTTTTCCTGACAAATTGTGAAAATGAAATTTAAATGTTATTTTTAAATTTTGGGTCAGGTAAGGCAATGATGATCATATGCTCCTTCATGAGAGTCCAATCAAAATGTCATTGGGTTTCATAGCTTTTCTGAATATTCTGGCTGATTCTAAGAGGCAGATTAATGGGTTTAATCTCTTCCTCAGTCAGAGAATAAAAAATCTTCTCTACAATCTCTGCAACTCAAATATGAAATATCTATAATCAGCATTCAGTAAACAGAAATGTTTTATCCATGATTAGCCTAGTTTACAGTATTTTTTCTTCTTCCATTCAATCCAAAGATGCCACACTGCAGTTACCAAACCTGTTTGTCAATCTTGCCCTGAATAATATGCAAAAATGAACTGAGAGGGCCAGTTTAGTCTAGTGGTTAAAGCACCAGGGTAGAAATCAAGAGACTGTGTGAGTTCTAATCCTGCCTTGGGGACCCAGTTATTGGGTGAATTTGTGCGAATCACTGTCCCTCAGCCCAACCCAGTTCAGACAGTTGTTGTGGAGACAATAAAAGGAAGGTAGATATATTCACCACCTTGGGTTATTTGTAGAAAATAATAATCATAATTCGTTTATTTCCTGCCTTTCTTATTTTTACAAATAACTCAAGGTGGCAAACATATCAAACATAGCTTCCTCTTCCTATTTTCCCCATAACAATCAGTCTGAACATCTGGCTGACTGTATTATAACAAACAATAAGTAGTAATCAAAATTAAAAATAAAAGTCAATTCCTTTAGTTTGAAGTGGCATTTTTGAGAGAGGCTCAGGTATATATCACAGAAACGTTTTCTAGGCAATCTTTGGGCATAACTATTTAATGTGACCTAGGGTCAAGGGGCAGAAAGAGAGGGGAGGCAGGAATCATTCAGTACAAGATTATTAGGATATGAATAACAGTGCAGTTGGTGAGTTATGAACTTTAATTATATCATAAGAGAAATTTTAAACTATTTCTGAAAAAAGTAAAGCTATCACTATAATGTTCAGTGGTTTGCAAATTAAAACGTGGAACATGTTAACATGGATGAGTTGATACTAATAGGGATGGGGGAATATAGTGTTTGGACAGTAAATTTAAATGTAGGCAAAGACAAAAATAAATTGATTGATAGCAAAATGAGTATAAGAACAACCTCTGGGGATTTATGGAATAACCATCACTTCTGTAGTGCATAATGAAATCTTTTATGACTGCAGGGTACTAGCAGTTGCTTCACAAAATTCAAAAGTTATGTTGAACTAAGAATTGATTGATGCTACAAAAATGAGTATTCTTTGAGCAGGAGTGAAAATAGCAAGTAAAATATATAATGGCAATAGAGACCACAGTAATCAGAGTAATTTCAAACAGAGGCAAGCGGAGGGGGGACAATGGTCAATAAAGCAAGAATGTTGTATTCAATTTTTCTGGGAAAGGAAAGAAACAAAGAATTTTCAAGGTGACTAAACTTTATATGGCAAAGGGAAAATAATTGTCGACAGTTAATAATGGCTAACATAAAGTTCCCATGGATTTTTACTGATGTACAATGAACTCAGTATTTCAAAAAAGATGTTTGAATCTCAAATTTTATTACATATTTCTATCGTTTTCATATTATGAAAAAATTCTCAAAAGAGCATCTAATTCAGTGGCAGCACATAGCTGATTTTAGCTAATCTTGAAAACCAAGCCTTGTTAGGTCTGGTCAGAATTTGGATGTGATTACAGCAAATCCAGCTGGAATACAATGTTGATGCCTTCATTAGGAATGGAACTTGATTTAAAGGAACCTTTAGTTTATTTTTATCATATTACAAATTCCCTTACCAGCAATTCCAATGTAGGAAAGATTTAGAAAGGAATCACTAAATAGACAACATCACCAGTACGATTAATAAGCCATTGAAAAAAAAAATTAGATAAAACCAGGGTTGTTGTTTTTTTTAAAATTTTGTGGGGCTTTTTTTAGAAAATGGAAATTGTAATTTTCTTAAATAAAAAAAAAAGAAGACGACATGAACTTAACACAAAAATAATTCAGGAAAAGAAATTGGACTGTTTCTTTTCCTGATTGATTGATTAACACATTTATTTAGCTGTGTCTCTGGGTGGCATACAATAAATAAACACAACAAACATCATAAAACACCAAATTATTGTTTTTTGACATAAGAATTAAAGTTTATAAATATAAAAACTAATAAAAACCACCGAAGATATGAAAATTGGAAAAAAGGATTGAGAGAGAAAAAGAGATCAAAATTCGAAGGAATTTTCAGCTAGACTGGAAAGTCAAACGACGGCCGAGCTTGGAGTTATTACATTGCTATAAATGCCATAAGCGTGGCCTCCCACAGAATCCATGAAACCTTACCTGGTCATTCTCAGGGGAAGGCAAACAGTTTGGTAAGATTCTTGTAACATAGGCGATAAACAATAAAATTTCAGCTTGAGGCTATTTACAAGTGTTTCTGGTTGCTTGTGCCTGATATGACTCCCTTCACCCTCCAAATAAGTATAAGCAATTTCAGTAACTTAACATATTTTTTTGTAGTTCAATAATAATAAAAAAAGGTTCTCCTTCCCATGTCTCATCACTTATCAATATCAAATTATATTAACAAAATTCTTTCAGTCCTAATCAGCAAAAGAGCCATCAGGAATAGTAACTATATATTTTAATCTTAAATCAAATAAATCTGTTTTTTAATCAAATTTATCACTTTCCCTAAATCATTAAACAAAAAAGTCTCTATTTATAAACCATTCTTTAAAGCCTCATCATTCAATACTAGTCAAAAAGAAATCCAATTAATACCTACCAAAAACTGCAGTGTATATATTTTAATTCTGATCAGATAAATTCACTTTATATATCTTCTGTTTTCCTTTTTAAAAGGATATTCTTCAATCCCATTAAATAATGTCTCAGAAGTTGATTAGTTATCATTTTTTTATTTGCCTTCTTTTAGGAATAGCTTGAATAATTTCTCTTTGTCTTCTCTTAGGAACAGTTTGATTAGTTGAACAACAACAAACCCAACAGGAGAGTGCCTTCCCAGTCTTTATTCTGATTTATTATTTGCATGACTTTTTAATTCTTTTTTAATTTTATTTTCAAACTTAAAATACAAACTTCAACAGAAAAAAGGGAAACAACAAAGCAAAAATCAAATAAGACAAAAAAGTGCATTAAAAAAAACCATATACATATATTCTACCCCCAATAGATACATTTCAACAATAATTGTTTTCTCCCTTGCAAAACAGGTCTACAGTTCATAAATTTCTACAGCTCTATTTGCCAAGCTAATTTGACCTACCATCTATTTATTGGGGGGGGGGGGGAGTTAACAGGTAAAGCCAACAACAAAACTAAACTTCAAAGCCCTCTGTTAACAATCTATTATTGTATTTCACATGCAGAAAGTCCACAATGGCTCCTAATCTACCATAAACCACTGCAATCATTATCGTTGATTTGTCCAGGATCAAGTATTTTTAATTGATGCTTAATAATAAACGTTTTTCTTAAAATTATAATTGGGATCTTTTCCAACAATTGCATCTCGTTCCCCAAAGTCATAGTTCTCTGTTGTATCTCCACACTTGTTCAGTAGTTTTTCATGCAAGTTGAACAACATGTCTTTAACAGTTATCTTCTGACTGAATATAATACATCTATTCCACAATCTCCATCAGTTTTCTTAAGAAAGTCAAGTTCATTGCTAATCCATACTGCCATCTCTAAGCCTTTTAAATACATACCCCTTTCAGCCTTCTCTAACAAACCTACAATTCTTAAACAAAGCTCCTCCTTTAATTCTGTCAGCAAACTGACTTCCAATCCACCCAACTGCAAGTGTACTGTAGCTGCTATTAACTATATCTGAGTATCATCCTTAGGTTGATTTATGCCTGTTGTTAAATCATCAAACCTTTTATCTAAATTTTCATTCAGAGCTTGTAAGTTGAAAAGCATCTTTTTTTGAAGGCTTCCAAGAAGGCTTTGACATTAAATTGATCTGGCTCTTATCTTTCTTTTGTATCTCTTTTTATGGGCATTATAAAGAGTATATAATATGTACTGTTAATCCTCAATTTATTGTTGTTTTCATTTTTAATTTTCTCTTATTGCCAGACTTGCACAACAAAATGTAGGCAATTCTTCTCAAAAACAAAAGAAGCAGATGTTCCATAACAAAATGTCTGCACAAAAAGGTAAGATATTTCCCGTGATAGAGAGTAAAAAAAAAAGAGAAAATTGCCATCTCTTTAGAGGAAAAAAAAGTGACCAAAAATATATAGAAAAGCAAAATAAAGCAGCAAAGTTCTTTTAAAAACTAGTAAAATATAAAATCCTTGCAGTAGACTGGTGCAGATGTAAATCAAATCAGATCACTTTCACTACTAAGGAGAAAGTCTTTGTGCTGTTGCCTTCCATACAGCAAAAATAAAATGTTTCCTGACTCCAAAGCAAAGCAATAAAAAAAGTAAAAAATGTTCACAGTCCAGCAAGGGGATATAAAATAAATCAGCGTTCAACCAGACAATTAAAAATATAGGTCAAAAGCAAAAATAAATAAAAATGTTCAAAACATGATATTTAAAACTGAGGCACACCTTAAAAAACATCAAATGCTGATAGGAAAAGATGGAGACCCAACCCTGTGGTCGCTCTTATGGAGAAGTGCAATTGTCTAGCTTCGTATTTTCAGGCAAGTACACAGTCATGTGAGTTGTCTTGAGTCTTTCATAGTTGTTCCAGTTCAAATCTGGGGAGCGCACTCCCAAAGAGCCAGCTTTGGGGGGAAAAATCAGTTGTTTGTTGGCAGGAGAAAAATTCATCCTGCTGCTTGGTGCGCTATTTTCTGGATGATCTTGACACTTAATCCCCTTTAATTATTAAAACATCAACTGGTTTCATTTGTAAAACAATTTTGCCAGATCTAGAGCATCGTTTTCTTTATTGCTTTTGTAATGCAGCATTTTTTTTAAAAAAAA
This sequence comes from Azemiops feae, assembly GCA_023970755.1. Taxonomy (NCBI): domain Eukaryota; kingdom Metazoa; phylum Chordata; class Lepidosauria; order Squamata; family Viperidae; genus Azemiops; species Azemiops feae. The sequence goes on from JALGBA010000094.1 coordinate 1,166,133, forward strand.
TCAGTCAGTTTTATCCAATAAAATTTGTTTTCTTCTATATCTTCTGCTTTAATATCAAACAATCTTGCAAGCAACTTCTCAGTATACTGTTTCCAAGCTGCATTAATTTCTTCTATAGTCAAACAGTGTTGCTTAATTGTATCAACAGGTCTGATAAAGGAGAATATTTGTAGCTTAGGGTTTACCCAAACTAGGTAACATCATCAGTGCTAGTAAGGAGTGAGGCTTGTTCTCAATTTATATTCCAGTGGCTTGCCCTGTCAGTGTTAGTAGTGTGTGGTCTTGGTGGTTCTTGGATTGGGCTGTTTACTGTTAGTTTGTTTGGCAGTTCCTTGATTGGGGTATTGTTTACTTCTTGATTGTTGGTCTGATATTAATCTTGGTGTTAATTATTATTTGGCATTATTACTGTAAGTTGGTATTATTCATAGGGAACAGACGTTTCATAGATTATATCAGAAATACATCACACACTACTTTAGAAGACAATGTGGAGTGAACCATTATATCTGGTGCACAATCTCTATAAAGATTCATATTGATACAAGTAATCCTCAGATTATGACCACTCATTCAGCGACCATTCAAAATTTAATAAATGAGGGGACTTACAGTGGTCCCATGGTCGTGATTCAGATGCAATAGAAACTGACATCCATCTCTGAAGCTTGTACAACAATTCCAAGGACTTCATAGTAGATGGCCACAAAATTGTCTTCTGCCATGCCTACTGCACTTGTTTGAGTGAAGACTGTGGGATTGAATCTGCAAGTTGTGCTCTCACAGAAACACAAATGGCAGAATCCCCTGTTTGCAATGCACAAAAATTGCTAAGCATTCCTTTTATTTTCTAATCAATTGGGCCTAATGAAGATGAGGACAGTAAATTAGAAACTATGGAGTCCTTGATGCTCTCTGAGCTGATTGTATGTTTGCAGACATTTCATTATCCAATTTTCTCTACTACATTTATTAGATTATAGAACACCTCTCTTCTTTATCAAATAAAAATTTCCTTACCCTGACCTCTAATAGAAAATGGTTAGAAATTACTTTATAGCGAACATGTTTTTAGATCTTTTTAGGCATGTTGCTGGGACTTTGGGCATGCATAAAGGTTGAAGTTCAATTTAATTAGATGGCAACTTTTCGCTCCCTATGTCGAATTGTGCATCTAAATTTACTTACGGATATCTATACATGTGTGTACACATACAATATGTGAATGCACTCACATTTGTACACAATACTGCTTATCAAAATCTTTAATAATCTCAATCATTTTCAACAGTTATATTCAGTTCATTTTTTAACTAATTATTTGCACTTCAAATTATTTGTATTAGTACCACAAAGCCATTAAAGAATAAGTCATCTGTCCTCCTTGGAGTTGTGGGAAGAAGAAATACATATAAGAGGCATTCATGGTACTTTCCTCCTAACTTTCCTTGCAACATCTATCTAAGATTCAGTGCAGTTACATTCAGAAGAGATGAGCACTGTCATTTTTTCACAGGTATCTGTTTCTAATATACTCTCGGTACAGGAAGATATCATCTTTTCCCAAAGGCTGCATAATACCCTTGCTTGCTTGGATGTGAGCATGAAAAATCTCAATAGATTTCCTGTCTACTTTAGGTGGTTGAACTTCATAAATGTTGTCTTGGGAGAAAGCAGAGATGGGTGTTCTGTGAAAAGTAAATAAAATAAAATAAATGTTAAATTCAGGAGAAATTTCAAGAGGTAAGATAGAAATTCTAATCCGAGATTTTCTTTTATAGACATCAACAATACCATTCAAAGACTTCTCTTTCTTAAATTATTCACATGGTAATATAAAAAAAAAGTGAGTGACATATGCCTTACATGTTTTACTGTCCTCTGTGGTTTTTATCTTGTGACATTGTTAAAGATTTTTAAAAGCTGCCTGTGTCCAAAATATCTGCTACTGAACTGTAGCTCACAAAACTTCAGCATGCAGAAAAGAAGGAAATGATGTAGTCAGACAACCTGGAAGAATTTGCCTCTTCTCAAAATTTAGCAGTTATACTAGCTGCTACCTTTCCTGCTTCCCTATTTTTTGCTACAATTTATGATGGTCTCTTAAGGAACTTATATCTGTGCTGGCTACGTTTATTTTAATTTATTTTATTTATGTCTGTGGAGATTCTCAATCAGCCAGGTCATAGTTATCCCAAAGGAGCTTCTTCACAAGGCAACTGGGCTTTCTTGTTTTTCTTTGAAGCTTCTTGGATGAGAAGCGAAGCGTCTTCAAAGAAAAACAAGAAAGTCCAGTTGCCTCGTGAAAAAGCTCCTTTGGGATTATTTTATTTACCTTAATTTTATTTTTAATTCTACCTTATTCCCATGTCACTTGATGTTATTGAAGTCCGACAAATATCAACAAAATTTCATTTCACTGCTCAATAGTAGTTTAGGTGTTGGAATGAGACTGTACAGACTAGTGCATATCCCTTCACCATGGAATTCATGAGGCAACTTTGGAGCAGGAATTAACTCTCACCCCAATCAACTTAAGTGTTATTATGTAGTTAAAATAAATAGAAACCTCTATGCACAGTAGTGGGCTGTAGAAGAAAGATGGGACATATAAAAGACAAAAAATGTCATAATAGTAATGGTATAAAATCTAATTGGGCACCTATTGTTCTGCTTATGCAACTACTTTAGTCAACAGAAGAGGGACAGGTAAATCTTCCTCCTTTGCTGCCCCTGCCATTACTAAAATTGACTCTGAAGGCTTAGGGACAAGTAAAACCAATTTTGGTGAAAGAAGTACATGTAGGAAGAGAAACGTCTATTGCGTAAGTTGAGCAAAGATATTTCTCATCTTTTTTTCTAAAACCCTATGTTCATGAAGATAATCATGACTGATTATCAGTGTTAACGTAGCAGACATCTCTTTCTATTTTTCAATCTATTCTTTCACGGCTTTCACGGCTATGCAGCATTTTACTATGACCATATTTTATCTGTTTCATTACTGTGAATATGTGATGTCCTACCCTGGCTCTATAATGGCTTTGCTGTGATCTCACATGCAGGCCAAACTCTCTTAATAGTATGGTTTCCTATTAGATTTCTATTCTTACATTTAAGTGCACTTTCGTGTTATTAATTTTGCTCTTCCCATCCCACCATTCAGAAGTCTTCAAAGTATTCTGCTTTTTGTCTTTGTCATTCTGTACATTAGGAACTGCCTAATGACACCACCTATTACTTTACTATTCCATAAGTCAACTTCATGAAAACACTATGAACCCTTAATATTGAAAATAGACTAGAAGATAATAACTTAAGTTTGTGTAGAGTCTCTATATATTGTCTTACTAAAGTAAAAGTGTAAATTATAATTCTGTTCCTCCAAGAAATACATGTTACTTTTTTAAAAGTATCATTTTAATGTTTACTAGTTATTTTGTTAAATACAAAAAAGACAAGGATCCAATCTGGGTTGGTTACCGGGACCAGAGGTTTTGTCTTCTGAACTTTTGGACTCATGATGGAGCCTATCTTTAGGGAAAATGGAGAGAGAAGTTCCCTGAAGATGGGCTCCAGTACGAATCTGAAAGCTCAGAAGACAAAACCTCTTTAGATCCTGCAACATTATCCTAGGACACGTATATTCATCTTCCTTCATGACAAAAAAGACCACAATAATTGAAATAATAATAATAATAATTAAAATCTACCAAACTCATCCTTAATTATTAATCAGAAAAAGATTGGGAAAGAACTTTTGAAGCAATTTAAGTAGACAGACTGAGCACCTCATACTTACAAATGTATAACTCCATCTAGGTTTTTAGGACAGAAAGTTTGGGAATTTTTTTCTTGCTTCTGTTGACTCTGTCCCAACTGAACAAACCTATGAACAGAGACAGAACAAGCACATTGGGGAAAGTACTGTCTGAAATAATGAAAATAATATGTTTCTTGCAGACTTTGTAAGAGTCATACATCAGTAAGAGACATCAAGTTCCATTAAAGGCTGCTTGAAAATACAATATCCTTTCCTTGAAGTTAATTTGTGAGTGAGTAATACAAGTGTTGAAATATTTTTAGGCTAGTGTAAGTTACATTTGAGGTTCTTCATAGCTTTCCTTTCACTAAAAGCCAAATACATTTTATTCAAAGGATCACAGAGTAAATAAAGACAACCTTTTACTAATAACATGTTAATGTACAAAGGTAAGACTTTATTTATTAATATATAACCCATACATATAGTATGTATCTTACATGTAGAAATATATATGTGTTATTTCCCTAGATTTCATCTAGTGAGAATGAGAGAGTTGAAGAAATCTTCATGTGAACACCAGCTAGTCAATTCACTTATTGAACTAGACTTAATACCCAAAAGCTTAGATATTGCTCAGTAATTGGCTCCAATGAGGCCTATTACCCAGCAGGCTAAATACCATACTCTAGCTCCATGCTATTACAGCACCAGGCTTAAAAATACCAGCATTAGCAGAAAGGAGTCTTCCTTACTCTTTTCCATACATTATTGTGAAATCCATAGACAATAGAGATTTGCTCTTAATAACAAGAAACTGTGGACAAGGTGAGTGATTTGCCATGCAATAGATAGTAGAGCTTAGTATCACTTGGCAGGCTTTTAAAGTCAAAGCTAGAGTGGCTAGCATCTTGGATTTCAGACTGTGGAAATCTAGATTTAAAATCATATTTAGCAACGCAGCCAATTGTCTGGTCTATTTTTTTTATACTGCTGTTTTAAATAAAAAATGGTTAAGCATGATGATGATAACTATGATCCACACTTTTTACTTCCAGATGTTCTTAGAGATAAAGACATTTAAAAAAAAAAGATATAGGTGTTTATTTTAGATACAATCAAGATTAAACAATCTTTAATGATCTATATACCCACTAACCTAAGCAAAATAAGCAATCTGTGGATTCTCTCACTGAGGTGAGTAGAATGTAAGTGTGCATACTTCTGGTTGAAACATGTCCATTTTCTTTTCATTTTCAAATATTTAGGCTTGCTTTCTATCAGGATTAGCAAGATAATAGGAAAACCCACCTTGTATATATGTTGAGATCATCTTCTGAAGGAGATTCTGAAAGATTGATCCCATAGACATCTTTGGCAGGTTGCACTACATTCTGAAACAAAGCAAGATAAAAATCTTAGGGGCAACATGCCTTAGGACGGTTATACGTTTATTGAAATATTTCAAGAAATACAATTTAAAAAGCAGCAATAGTCAACCCCCTTCTCCAAGAAGACAATGAAATGCAATAAACCCACTACAAGTGCTTCCCAAACAAATAATCCTTAAACACAGAAAATTTGAAAGGATAGGTTTTGTATTGTGTTCAAATTAGCCAACTATTATCGTATAATACACCTGAAAACCAAACATAAATATAGAATTCAATAATTATTAAATGTAATGCATATCATAGAAGGACTGGGTATAAAACTACCAATACAACAATTCCTGAATATAACCTTTAGGTGTAACTCTACTGATTACAGTATATAATTGAGGCTACTGTGTCAACAATGATACCATGGAGCTAGGAGATATGCCAAAAAACGACCATGTTATTATGGAAATAATTTTAGAAGCCTAGAACATATCCCCTAAGAAGAAATATGACAACTTAAACCATTTTTAGCTTTTAAAAAAGAGGCATCTGGTTATACATAGACATGTGTATGTGTATATGTGAGTCTGTGAGCATATATGTACACAGCATGTTATTCGTACATGATGTAATACAATATTCTTAACCACAATATCAGCAGTATCAGAATTCAGTCTCCACTGAAGCTACATGCAAGGAAAACCAAGGCCAATAAAATAAGTTTTTATATTAAACCCCTGTGTACAGTATATGTGGCTCAAAAGGGCATCACTATGTCTTATAAATGGTACTACAATACTTTTCCTAATACTATAGATCCAGCACAATGTATATCCAGCACAATCACTTTTTACCCAGTATAGTACATTAAGCTGTTATCATTAGTTATCAACTTTATCATTCAATTCTGGAGTTATTGGGTTCAGATGCTAGTATTTTCCTGATTTTGCTGTCCAGACATCTGAACAGAATATCTTACTTGATCAGGCAAAAGAAGAATACATCTACCCTAATTATCAGCTTTCACTTATCTCTGCAAAACTTGTGAGAAAGTTGCTACAAAATATATCCTGTTTAATCCTTTGCTCTTCATATTTATCCCTTGTAGCAACATGGTTGATAAGACTAAAAGGGAAGCTCAACCTTCTTCTCCCAGAAGGACTCTGGGTTTACATGTTCTGGCTACCTTCTTGCTGTAGTATAACTGAAGGTAGTTATTACTAACATCACCTATCTTCCACAGAGGAACACTGCCTTTACTTAGAATTCCTCTCACTTAACCTTCCTCACAGCCAGGATGCTTTATTGACAAATAATAAAAACAATAAGCTGATAAAAAAAGAAATGCAATTTCTAATGCCACCTCCTACTTTCGTATCAAGAGGAGTGTGACTAGGGATAATTAGTCCCCCATCTTCTTTACTTTATTTATTTAGTTTTTTAAAGAAAGGAGTGGGGGAAGTAAATACAAACATTTAAGGCATAGATACAACATTCAATAGCAAATATGGAACCATTCAGAACAGACAGAATATCAGAAAAGGATTTCTCACAACCCCATAAAAGTCTATTAAGGTTCTGGGTAATCACAAAATATTGTTAAGTCTGAACTCTGATGTATAAAGGTTCCACATTGCATAAAAACACACAATTTATTGACCATGAATCCAGAGCTTAATTTCTTCAGATAGTAAATTAAGCTTAAACACCATACGGAAAAAGAAATTCTTAGCTAATCTTTTCCTACATTAACCTTAGAGCATATGTTACCACAGTGTCAATTATGCTGTGCAGAAATCCTGTTTCCTGCCAATTTTCATTTCAAGCTGAGGCTGAATGGAAATAATAAATATTACTGGTTCCCAGCCTCTTGTCTAGCCATTTCTACTCTATAGTCAAAAACACCAACCATTTTTCTCTCCAGAGAAAGGAAGGGAGATCTCCCTGCATACATGCTCCCAGCCACACTTCAGGGAAAGTATCTTTCATCAGGAGTATTCCTTTTGAGACAAAGTTATATACTGGGTATATTTGGGTTTGCAGTTAACAGTCCAGAGTCCTGGTAAAATTTTGGCTTAATTTATAAAGTAAATTCCTCATTAGAACTTTCTTCACAGTCAGGGTAGCAATTACACAGCTATTTCATGCGTAAGAAGAATCTTGACATGTTTGATATTTTTGGGTTTTGGTCAGATTGGCCTCACAGAGCAGGCTCTTTTTATATTCTTATGCTGTTTTTCTGCTTCATTCACTCTCTAAATGCTTTTTTCCCCTTGTAAAGAGCCTCCATCCTACAAAGCCCATCCATTTGGCTTCCGATCTCAAGACCTCTCAATCGCCTCTCAACTCTCCATCCCCACTTCATTTATTATATTCAACAACAGATATATTTGCTCCAACTAAAGAACTTACAAGCATGGCTGCCTTGGCTATCCTATGTTTCTCCAAAGTAGTTGTAGTGTGACTCAAACTGTAGACCTGCTCTCACCAACTACCACAAGCTGGAATGCTTGATGCACAGCTATAGTATCTGTATCTCCAGCTTCCTCACAAAAGAAAGCAAGGTTCAATGAAGACTGAGACAAGCTGCAAACATGGCTGTGATAAGAGAGTGCAATTTATAGGCACTTCTGTCATTTTAAAGTGATTTCAGAGCTAGGCAATGTCATCAGGGCAAAAGCATAAATCTGATTCTCACATACTAGTGATATTTACTACCCTGTATAAGGGGAGTGAAAAAGAATTAGGCTACTGGGTTTGATTTACGGAATGCAGAATAACAGTTGGAAAAGACTTTGGAGGTGTTCTAATCCAATCCCCTGCTCAAGCAGGAAACCCTATACCATTTCAGACAAATGGCTTCCAGTCTCTTCTTTAAAATCTCCAGTGATGGAGCAACCACAACTTATGAAGGAAAGCTGTTCCATTGATTAATTGTTCTTATTGTCAAGAAATCTCTCCTTAGCTAGGTTGGATCTCTCTCTGATAAGTTTCCATCCATTACTTTTTATCTTGCCCTCAGGTGCTCTGGTGAATAGGTTGTCCCCCTCTTCTCTGTGACAATCCCTCAAATATTGGAAGACTGCTATCATGTCACCCTAGTCCTTCTCTTCATTAGGCTAGACATACCAAATTCCTGCAACCGTTCTTCATGTTTTAGCTCTAACCCTCTTAATCATATTTGTTGCTCTTCTCTACACTCTTTCTAAAGACTCAATATGTTTTTTGTATTACAATGACCAAAATTGGATACAATATTCCAAGTGTGGTCTTACCAAAGCAGTATATAGTGGTACTTCATATGATCTTCCTACTATTCCTCTGTTGATGCAGACTAGACTGCATTGGCTTTTTTGGCAGCTGCGGCACACTGCTAGCTAATACTTAAAATGGTTGTCCACTAGGAGTCCTAGATCCCTCTCACAGTTACTGTTCTTTCTTTACCGTAAAAGAAGCTACTAATTAGAATACATTGCTTGCATGAGACATGTTAGCTAGACATTAATGCTCCGCTGTATCTTACAGCCTATGGAGAGATAGTATTTGAACATTTTCATGCCAGAGAACAAAAACAAGAGCTTCTTTACTCCATTTCACACACAAACTCTTATTTCTATCTTTGCAACAGGGCAATATCTTCCAACACACTTGAAAGGTAACTTTTACAGGGAGAACAGGTATCAATAGAATCAAAAGAATTCCCCCAATACTTCTGAAAAACCCTAAGAAGTCTGAGGCCATCACAAACAAGCAAATGAGGACAGAACATGTCCAATTAAGCAGGGTAATTCTGAAATGCATTGGAAGAGATGAAAATTAATAGAATCCCAGGTATGGGGGAAATGCAATATTGAATCTTACACGATTAGCTATCTAAAACCTTTCACAGGGGTGCACTGCATTTCAACATTCTGTTGCAAGTTCCTCTTTTTTAAAAAGGTTTTCTTTTCACATGCTAGTAGAAAAATAGGCTAGGCTACTTGGGAATTTTAGGATCTCTGAACAGAGATAAATGAGCTGGAATTAAAATGTTTTAGACACCTGCTTTTATTATACAGGAAAACTAGATGCTACTTCTGAAATTTCAAATAATTTTATTAAATTTCAAAAGAGATTGTCATTTTTTAAAAATAAGTATAAATTGGTTGCAATGTTACAGTACAGTGCATGTGTCAATGCTACAAGTGTTAACATTACCCAAATTATTTTGTGGGACTTTTTTGCATTTTTAAATTACTGGAACAATTATTTGAATTACTTTTCTTTGTCTCTTGTATGTTCCCATAAGCTCCTGTGACTCATTTTTTTTCTCCAGTTACAAGTGTGAAGGGCAGAGAAGATGAGCCAACCAGGTAATGGAGCAAGGTTAATTTTGTGCCATGCTGTCAGGAACAGATAAGTGCTTAAGTGAGAAAGAAATGGCCAAAGTTCATGGCAAGCCAACAGACAAGCAGGCAGAAGAGCAATGATCTGAGTTCAGGATGTAACATTTCAGGATACATGGAGAAAAACTGTAGTGGAATAAGTGTATCTTATGCATTTTTTTAAAAGTGCCTTCAGGCCATAAGTCCTGTGGTGAAAGGTAAAGCAGACTTCACGAAAAGGAGAAAAGGAAACAGAAATATGAAAACAGGAAACTGAAATGAAATAAGAAATAACTAGAAGAAAAAAAAAGAGTAAATATAAGAACACAAAGAACAGCAGAGAAGAGTAAGTAATATCCAAAAACGTATTTCAGAGGTATAATATTATAGTGGATGAAAAGAAATAGGGGTGGATAAGCAGAGACAGAATATGTAATGTATGAATTTATAAAAAACCTTTCCTTCATTTATATGTGTAAACAATTCTTCAATCCACAAAAGACTCTGGTAATCAATAACGTATTAATGCTGTTCCCTTTCCCCCCTTTTTTTTGATCTAGTACTATTCATTAGATATCTACAGTCAATTTTGTTCTTATTGGAAGTATCTGTAGGACATACTTAATCATAAGTGCTAGTTAGCACACATGTCTGTGGCTGCTGGTTCCTATCTGAACAATTAGCTTAATTCTTTTTTTAAAATAAGTGTTTTATTCATTTTCTATTATTATGTAGCGTAACCCCCTCAGAGGCCTCCAAGGCCCAGGCCTTCCTAGCCCCCCCTTTCAGTTACGCTTAGCAGCCGCGCTCTCAAGGCGTTGATAGAATGTCCTTTTTAACGGGAACTCATGCAGAGTGAAGGGGTGGCAGGTTCTCATCGTCAAAGGGGTTTACAGGAACAAAGATGACCAACCCCTAGCCATGGCAGCCAGTGTGTGACAGTGTTTATCAAGCCCCTAGCAGTCGTGACAATAATAGTCAATGGCTTGTAGCAGCCACTTGGGAAAACAGGGGGGGAGGCCCTCCGGCTCCAGGCAGCAATGGAAAGCACGAGCAAAGATAGTCAGTGCTCCGCAGCAACAGCTCACCCCGCAAGGGCAGCTCCCCACAATGTCTACAGCTTGCACAGGTGATAATGATCAAAGTTCGGATGGCCGCTGGTCTCCAAAGCAGTAGCGACCAGCCTCTCCTTCTCTTCTGTCGGCACTCGTAGTCCCAGGTCTCTCTATGCCAACCCCCCCCTTCCTTTCTAGTTAAAACCTGAATTTAAAACCCCACCAAGCTTTCCCTCTTCTCACTCTCACTCGTCCCTTCGCTCAGGATATCCCCCTGTGAAAGAAAGCAATAAAACTCCACTTTCTCGCTCGCTCTCTCCTTCCCTCTATTTCAGAGGAAAAGAATCACATAAAACCCCAAACTCCTCTTCGGCTTCATCTGGTCTCTCCCCAACAACAACAACCACACACCCACCCCCCTTTCTCCTTTCCCTTTTCTTTCCTTCTGCCCGATCCACGCCCGCCGCACCTAAATCGGCAGCAGCTGTCCGAGCTTCCAACTTCCCTCTTTCCAGCCAGGCTCCCGCAAAGCCTTTTGGCCAGCCCCGCTACAATTATAAATCATAAATGCTTAGTAAACAAACGTGATGTCCAGGTACATTTGTTACTCAATGCTGCATCTTAACTTCTTCAATATAAATCTGTTCAATGCTACACAATCCAGTGGTTTTTTCCCCTGATCCTCTCTTCTTCCCATAGTGTTTTCATTTTCTAAACATTAAACAAATACAGTTCTTACTACTATTAATACATACAAAATTAGATATACACATCCTCTTCATATTTTTCTAGTTCAGTGGTGGCGAACCTATGGCACGCGTGCCAGAGGCGGCACTCAGAGCCCTCTCTATGGGCACGTACGCCATCACCCCAGCCCCGCCTCCCCTTTGGCCCCCTCACCAACAGCCCCCCCAGAGGAGAGTCACCCCTGGGCACGGCCCACGCAGAGCAGCGCAGCCAAGGACATAGCAGCCAGGCATGCCCCGTCGTGTGCAGATGCTGCTGTGGGGTGCAGACGGATGGCGTGGCTGCCCTGGCGCTGCTGGGCTGCCATGACAATCTGCAGCGGGCCATAGAGGCGGTGGGTGGGTGGGCGGGGGGCGGTGGCAGAGTGGGGGCAGGCAGGGCAGGGCCAGGTTTTGGGCACTCGGTCTCTAAAAGGTTCGCCATCACTTTCTAGTTATACAAATAACAATAGTACCAATTTATAACCTCTTTTCTGACCACTTTATATTTAAATTGTATTTGCAATTAAAGTCTCCTTATTAAATCAATGTCCTGTTTTTTGAGCTCTTATTTAAGTTTAATTTCCCATCAGTATTCAAAATATCTTTGTCAGTTATGATTTTTTCAAAATTAGTTACATTTATGTAGCCAGAGATTTCATTTATACAAGCCATCTTAGTGTCTTTATAATTCCCATATCAAAAGAAAAAGTGCTATTTTAATTATAAATCATATCTTTCTTATTATAAAAATATATTTATATCTATGTGTTATCTATTCTTTTGACCAGCTTAACTTTAATTCTTCATGGGTTTTTTTTCCCAGTAAAATGTGTAATCATAAAACTGGATGAAAGATGGATTACCAAATGACAGCTGTGTTCTCCAGATAGCTCCAGCCAAAATCATCTTCATTTTGCTTCTCACTAACACATGCAATTTTAAACAAACCATGGTCAGTTAATTTGCTAGCCCTGCTGCTTGGGGTGGGGAAAAAGTGGCACTAAGAGCATTAGGGCCCCTTAAGTGTAACACGATATATTTCTATCAATGGTCAGGATTCCAGAAAAAAGGAAAAAAAAAATTGTCACAAAACGTGTGCTCAACACAAAGTGTTTACTATTACTCAATTTAGGACATTTCCAGTAATTAGCAATGTATCAGACTAGTGACAGAAAAGAACCTTGCAATCTTCTTTATGGTCTCAGAGTACTGGTCTCATAGTAAAAGAATAAAATCCTCCTCTAGTTTATCTAGGCATCTACCTAGAAGCAGAGTAGTGATTTTGGGGCAAAGGTTGGAGTAAAAGGAATTAAGAGGCACAGCTCGTTGACACACATGTTTCCATCTAATTCCCCCAACTTCAGTAAGGCACAGCAACTCAGCTTTGGGGATGCTATTAGACTCCCTGTTTGAAAGCACTTAGGGTAAAGAACTAAAAAATGGGCCAACATTTCAGATGATGTTTGATGTTGTGTACAAGAAGGATCCCACAAATAATCTGCAATAATGAAGATTTTTCCATTAATTCTTAACCTATGCAATCTAGCCATGCAAAATCAAAGCAGGTAAAAGATCAGCAGTGAGAAAGAGTCTATGTGTGCATATTCAAATGCACACCTCCAAAGGGGCCATATGTTTTTTCCAGATGGAGGGACTAAAAAAAATTAATATTCCACGGATTTCGGAATACTATGCTATATACCCCACCAAACCTCCTCTTTGGCATCTAAAAGGGAAAATAAACTTTCAAATATAAATGTATTCAAATTAATTTATAAATAAATAAAGTAAATAAAATAATAAATATAGTAAATTTAAATATTTAATATTTAGGTATTAGATGAAACCCATACTTGACGGCATCTGCTTAATATAAGAACATGGTTTGGCCCTCACTTATTCTCACTAACTACAATTTGAACATATTACAGTTCTCCAAATTTGGGGATCACAGTAAGTCCTGATTAATGTAAAACTAAAAGCAAAAATGTTTGGACTTGGAAGCAAACAAGCATCCAGTGCAGCTCACACAGCAGAGGTTACATGCACCAGCTGCAGCTTCTGGAAACTCTTTAAGGATAGTCCCATGTACAGCACATTGGAGTAGTCCATGTGGGAGATGACCAGGGGATGAGTGATTGAGAGAAAGGCTTCTAATTAAGGAAGGGCGGAACTGTCACATAGTTCAAAGTTGTGCAAAGGCCCTCCTAGCTATGACTGCCACCTGCTCCTCAAGCAGGAATCATGAGTACAGGAGGATTCTCAGGTTACACACTAGGGCAGAGCAACCCCATCCAAGACCAGAGATAGTAAATCCCCAAATACACAGACACCCCCCCACCCACAGTCTCAATTATGGCTCATAGTCCCAATCTGGCCAGAAACATAAAATTCTTCTTGCATATCATGTTTTGAAAGACAAGGCACTTTTTGATCTTTGATTGTCCATACAGTTGTGCTCTGAACTTTTCCTTGTACAATCTTAAATGTCTGCATTGTGCTGAAACACAATTGCCAAGATGCCTCATCTTATTGTGTTTACATGTCTTCATTAACATCACCAGATATTGAAGCATTATAATGGTAGTGAATCAGTCTGCACAAGGGTATCATCTGGCTAAATTAGTATTCCTATTTGAAAATGTAGTATTAAGCTATATTTCTATATTAAGCCAATATTCTATTAACCCATTTTTCACTCCTGGCTAAATTACCTAGTTTAATTTAAAACACTGATACATATCAAGTACTTCACGGTATATTTTCTGCATGAAATCTAATCAGTTGCACAATCCCTTTTAAAATTGCTTTTTAAGTACTCCATCTGCTTTCCTAGGTCCCTCCTCAGTGTTTTTATTTTGGTTTTATCTTCTTGTGATTGCCTTTATATCTTAGCAAAAAAAATGTCTATAATGGAGAGAGAAGATCAGATGTGTAAGCCTTCGATACATATTGAATACAAAGCAGAAGAGCAGATATAAAACCATGCCTGTTTCTGTGGCACCCCAATTTCTTACTTCTGTTATTTTGGTATTGTCTCCAGTATCTGATATTTTCACGGGTGTTGAACGCTGAGAGGTGGCACCCTCGTCTTCTTTATCAGTTCCAGAATCATCCTCAGAGCTGCTGGACACGGCCTCCTCGCTGGGGGGCGGAGGAGCACTAGCAGCCGTTTTACGTTGCAGTACGGTTTCTTCTCCTCGGTTGCTTTTGTTTCTGAGGAAAGACAGAATTGTGAATTCAAGAAACAGAACGAGAAGGAAAGAATTCTTCTTCTTTTTCTTATGTTAATTTTCCCTCTTGATATTTCATCAGAGTCAAAGCTGCACTTAACTGTTGATTAACATGCCAGAAGTCACCCACTTAAAAATAATAGATGGACAAGAACCATACCAAAATCTGACTTAATTTCATTTAAACCTCATTAAAATTCAATAGTTAATGAACTGAAATTAACAGTAGCTTGTTTCTTAGCTTGTCTTTTGTTGTGATTAACAATTAACATTTAATAAACATTTGGAAACATGTTTATCAGTTCACCCACGGCTTTTCTGGGGGGGGAGGGCTGACTGTCATCCAGATTCTGTACACATTTGACACATTGGGGATAGGAGTACAAATTTTCAATTTCTTTTCTCCTCAGGAAGTCCTATTTCCCTAAACTAAACAACAGCAATATGAGCCTGAGGATATCCTAAGTAGGAAAGAAGTATGGTTTATGTTAATTGTTAAACCAAGTAAATATAAATGGTAGTTGTGGGAAAACATTCATTTAAAACAGAGGTTCTGGTAAAGGAACATGTGAACCCCTGGGACTGCTCTCAATCTCTCACCAATACATTTTATTACAATGAGAATATTGTTAATAACACTGATCCATAGGATAGTAAAATATCCAATTTCATCTAGCAGTGTCGGCTGGTGGGGCTCAGAAGATGGGCCTTTCCTGAGAAGGCCTTGCTCTGTGGAATAGTCTCCCCTCAGAGATTAGAATGACCCCAACCCTGCTGGCCTTTTGTAAGGCTTTATAAACTTGGCTCTGTACCCAAGCCTAGGGCTCTGAATGTGTTAAGGGCTCCATTTCTTGGCTTTACTATTATTTCTACTATTCTACTATTTACTGGTAAATGTTATATGCATATATTTATTTTAGATGTTTTTATTGTTCTAAATATTTTTAATGCTTTAAACTTTTTTTTATTATTTTTGGAACTGGAAGCCATTCAGAGGTATTGGTTGAGATGGGTAGCTATAGAAATGGAATGAATGAATAAATGAATGAATGAATAAAATCCAGCTCACAGTTATGGCTACTAGGAAGAGAAAAGCTCATAAGATCAAGGGAGAGAACATGTTGTCCAATATATGTTGAAATAACTGTAGCCGAACACAAGGGTGGACGGTATGTTTTTTTTTTCCTCCCAAAATGTAAGATAGATACATTATGCATTGTTGTGTTTCCCCCTAGTAACTACTAGAAGCTGACTTTATTGGGAATTGTGTAGTATACAATTTTGTCAATCAAACAGGAAAAAAAACATCCTTAATGTAGCTTTCATTTCACCTAAAATTGTCACAAGCTTGTCTGGAGATGATTTGAGCTTCCTCTTTCTTTGAGCAGCATTTTCTGCAGAGCTTGTGGGTGTGAAAGAATAAGATAAGGAGTAAAAAGATAAGAAGTAGAAGAGGAGAGGAAAGATCAAAATCATCCTGCTTTGACTCTGGTTTAAGAGGTGGAAAAGGGATATTCTTGCAAGTCTTTAAGTTTACGTTAATGCGCTTTACAATAGTATAGTAGTTCTGTTTCCTGACTTGATCTACCTCAAAGAGCTGACGTCTAACATTTGTATTTGAGCTTTTTCAATGTCTTGAATTTCAATGGTTTTCTAGCAGACTACTAAAATGCTGATGGTTAGTAATATTCTAGATTAAATAAATAAACCATTCAAACTTGAACAGTAGGGGGGAGAGACCACTATCCCTAATATGCCTCTTGATTAACAGATCTGGAACACTATAGCTGCAGTAAGACATGGCACATAATGCCTCTTTAACAGAAGCTTCATGGATTTCTCCATAAAATATCATGCTATGCTTTGATTTTTTTCACTTGCTAGAGTTTTTGATCCTCTGAGGCTAAATTCTGTTAGACTTTCTGTTCCAGCTACAACTACAGTTTGTTCTGCCTCTGGACCACTTGGCCCTTAATGTCATCTATAATTTTGACTACACGTTTTAATCTGAGGTGCAAAAACATTAGGAAACAAGTACCCAATTAAAATGGCTTTTAATGTTTAGATTATCAGGTAAAGCTCTACAAACAAAGGTAAGAGCAAAGGATGACTTTCAAAGGCTTTGTTAGCTGAACTGAGTCATTTGCCATCACTTAAAAAGTCCAGCCTAGAAAACAGTAAATTGCAAACTAGTGGTTAAATGGCTCCAGATCAAGATCAGAACATTTTGACACTGATATCTTTGAAAGAGTAATGATTTAAAGTCTCTGACCTATTTCAAGAGGAAAAAATGCAACTGATCTATTCTCTATGAGGCATGATATATTAAGAACAAAATATGACTTTAGATTTTCAGTACAGATAATCTTATTGATCACTTGCATGCAATTATAGTAATTACCTCCTTAAGGACATATAAGAATGCTGCTTTCAGTAAATGGATTTTTAGAGACTGAGGAGTGAGATGAAGAAATGAAACTACCCTTATGTTCTTTTTTTTTAAAAAAAAGGGATCATTAAAAACAAAAATAAGAACAGAATGTAAAAATGTAAGAAAATATTCCTGGATGTACTCAAATGAAGCAGTTGTTAGTCCTGATTCAATAGTTATAATATTAAAAGTAAACTCTTTCATCAGGCACATTACAAAATATTTGAGCAAAACTAGGATAATCATCAGAGTTTGAAGATCTCTCAACGCAGAAAACTCTGTAACGTCAGTTGTCACAAGACCATTAACTAAATATTATCTCTGCAATTTTTTTAGGTAGAGTTCTAGATCTGTTATGAATTCTTAAGACTGCTTAATGCACTGTGGGAACGGGCGGACATATGCTAGTACAGTGTTGCAACAGTAAATTTTAGTAGGGAAACATATCTGTAGAAGTCATGCTTCTCAACACCACCTATTAGGTGAAGATAGCTCAAAAGATTTATTATGCAAAAGGCAAGACACTTGGAACTAGTCTTTTCTTGCAATCCAGCATAGAACCAATAATATGCAGACTATATAAACTTATCTCAACCTACAGACCTTCATATGTGTTGAATTGTAAGTACCAAAAGTCCATTCCCAATTCAAATTGTGGAATAGATAAAAAATAAATCGAAATGGACACAATGTTCTTACTCATCTTGTTTCAACTGAGTTACTTTTCTAAAACATAACAGAACCCGTACCTCATAGCAACATTGGTAGCAAAATAAGATCTTAAATACACAGAACTAAAGAGAGAGATATTGTATGCTGAATAGATCAGCGAATAGGAGTATATCATTAGAAATGCAGAAGCCTGGAAAATATTCAGAAAAATCAGAGGTACAGTAAATATGATCAATACTGTCAATTTATGATTATCTGAATGAGATTCTGCTTTTTTATTTTTAGAAACTAAACATAATTTTATAAACATATTTTATTTATTTTATATGTATAGAAATACTTTTCTATTTTTTTTCCTGGAGAAAAAAAGATCTATTGCTTTAAAATGAGCAGTCTGTGGATCACAAGCAACCAGAACGCCTTCTGCAGCTTACAAGTGAGTCAGAAGGCTGAATTATACTCTGAACCCAAAGGACATTATCTATCCCATATTAAAAATTCTTGCAATGTTACATATTTCTGTATAATTCTTCCTTTACCAGCGGCTACAATGCCAAGCTCTTTACTCAGTAACTGTCTATCTTGAAGTGTGGCAAGACTTGGAGATAAGCCTAATTGAAGAAACAAGAATGACTTTTTGCTAAGACAAGAACTGGCTGGTGAAGTACTAATGCAAAAAGCAACGAAGAAAACAGAAGAAGGATGCTTATCTCAAATTTGATTTGAATTCTGCCCCAATACCGGAAATGTTGCAACTTTGTTAGGTAGAAAGGTAGACTCTAGGTAAATCAGCAAAAACACTCATCACCTTTATTATAAAGGACTTAACAGTAGAAATACTAAAATGAAATTTCATGCATCAAATGGCAATAAAACATTGGACTAGTTCTGTAATTGTCAGATTATTTTTGTTTTTTACTCCCCCATTAGAAAAGAGCATTTACATTTGGAGAAAAAGCATTGAATGCATCTGTGTCTAGCATTCTAGCAGCTAGTTATACTTCCACTACTTGGTATTATCTTAGTTTAGTCTATGTAGGAGTCCAGCTTCCAGAGGAGTCCAGAGAAAAAAAGAACAGCATAAATCTCTCTGACAGAAGCAAAGACGGATGCCAATCTCCTTTTGTGGGTTTTGCAGGCAGAAAGATGGTTTACTGTAAATCTCTTAAACTACTATAGGTTCTCCTGCTCAAGCAGGGGGCTGGACTAGAAGACCTCCAAGATCCCTTCCCTATTCTATTCTATTCTATTCTATTCTATTCTATTCTATTCTATTCTATTCTATTCTATTCTATTCTATTCTATAAGATTTAGAAGCTGAAATTCAAACTCCAGCCTTGTGCATCCATTTCACCCGTGCCTAATCTGCTTATATCTTTTTAACACAAAAAAAAATAGTCATTGGTCCAATTCACAATGCATTCTATCCAACATCAAAGCAATAGCAGATAATGTAAATATAGCTAAATAAATAAAGCAATATTATGCTTTTTACAGTGATTCTTTCCTTACCCCAAAACAGATTTTCCAGTTTCATCTGGTTTACGTACAGTAAATGGGCTGGGATCAATGGGAACATTCTTGGGCATAAAATCCCTGAAGAAATTTGGAGGAGAAAGAAAAATCAATAATCAAATAAAAACCATATTACTTTTCTGAAGTAATATTTTTCTATAGAATAATAGAGAACTTCAGACATAATTGCCATAAAAATGTATGTTTTTTCCTGAACTATTTAGAGCCCCCCCCCCAACTATCTTTGTCATAGTTAAGTCCTGTCAGTAAAATCTATAAAACATTCAAATGAAAACAAAGCATGTATATGTAATATATACATTCAAGTTAGGATGTGATTTATTTGTATTACTGGCTGGATTGGGCATTTCCAACAGCACTGTTTTTTGCATGTATTAAATTATATTCCTCTTGTTAAATAACCAAAATCATTTCAAAATCACTTTTTGATAACTGATTCACACAGCCAACCACACACTTACCAGCAAAATGCAAATATTTCAGAACATCTCATGTTAGTGGATTCCTGCAAAACTAGGTTGGTTTATAAATGCACTGTGATGGAAACTGGGCAGAACTAAGTTTCTTTTGAAACTGGAAGCCGACAGTACAGAATTCTATGGAATTTTAGTACATCATTTATTGAATTAAAAGAGAAATAGTATGTAATTTCTAACAGTCCATTGCTGCTACTATCTTAAGGTATATTTTCTACTATATACTTTTTAAGGAAAATTGAATAAGAGTTTGGAATAAAAAAGCAAGTTCAAAATGCAACATCATTAAAAATGAAACAAACATACCGCATTGAATTTGTCATTGCCAAACAAAAGATTTCATCAAAACTGCTGAGTTCATACGGTCGAAAAAAATCATTATGAATGTCAATCTCTTCATCAAACCTATGAAATCTCTTCACTATTAGCTTCCTCTGGTTTTCAGCACATGTCACTAAAACAAGTAAATGCATATATAGTTCTAAGTGAAAAGGAAAAATACAGCTTGCATTAACTTGTAGATTTGTGGATGCATTAAATCCAAACACTTAAATGTTGCGTTTTGTCATTTTATGAATATTTTTATTATTGGCATATTGAGAATTGTACATTTTCCAGGTTAAAATGTATAATCTCTCTCCCTCTTCTCTTTTTAAAAATAGTAGCAAATAACTCCCTCTCCATTTTTCCCAGCCAATTTCTGGTACCAAGTTCTGTTAGTGACTTTAGATAAGTAACAGTACATATATTACAAAAACAAATTGGGTTTTTTGCCTGAAGGACCATTCCTACATAGAACAGTCCTCTATAGCTAGCTATGTCCATCTAGAATCATAGGGCTAGAAGGGACCTTTGAGGTCTTCTAGTCCAACCCCCTGCACAAAGCAGGCATCTTTATACCATTCTGGACAAATGGTTGTCCAAACTTCTTGAAAACCTCCAGTGCGGAGCACCCAAAACCCCAGGAGGGAACTGTTCCATTGATTGTTCTTACTGTCAGCAAATTCCTCATTTCCCTTTGATGATCTTCCACCCATTGTTTCTTGTCCTCAGATGACCCCCTCTTCCCTGTGACAGCTTCAAGTATTAGAAGACTGCTATCAGATCTCACCTAAGCCTTTTCTTTGTTAGGCTAAATGTACCTAGTTCCCTTAGTTCAAGGGTAGGCAACCTTGGCTCTTTTATGACTCGTGGACTTCAACTCCCAGAATTCCTGAGCCAGCATGGCTCAGGAATTCTGGGAGTTGAAGTCCACGAGTCATAAAAGAGCCAAAGTTGTCTACCCCTGCCTTAGTTATTTATCATATGATTTGGCCTCTAGACCCCTTATCATCTTTGCTGCTCTTCTCTGCACTCTTTTCAGAAGCTTTTTTGCATCATAGTGACCAGAACTAGATTCAGTGTTCCAAATGTGGCCTCACAAGTGCAATATAGAGTGGTACTATCACATTCTGTGATTTTTATGCAGATCCTTCCCTATTTTGACCTGCATTCCTGTTCTGACTCCCACAGTGCTGTTTTTGATAGGTTGGACTATTTTCCCTTTTGTGTGAAGACAGACACAAAGAAGGAATTAATCAGTTGTGCTTTCTCCCTGATGCCCATCATCTTATCATCATCTTCTTCCATTAGTTTCCTTGATTTTTTTTTTTTTTGCTCCATATTGAAAGAAACTTTTTTTGTTGTTATTTTTGCTGTTTGTTTTAAGTCTTAGTTCATTCTGAGCCCTGGCCTTCTTGACTCTGTCCTGGCAGATTCAGGCTATTTGCTGGTATCTTGTTTTAATTATCTGCCCCTCTTTCAATTTTTTGGTACTTATCCTTTTTGACAGTTATATTAATGCATGAAATTGAAAAATGGGGGAAACTTAATATATTAAGATGGATGAGAGAAATAATCCGAGAATTATATACTGCTAAATCCATATTTCATATATCTACATAAAGAGATGCCTCATTAACAATACTCAAGCTTAATTCACCATTATGTTAGGGAATATTTTTATTATGCCCACTTTATGTTGCATATTATACAGGTTATGTAGTGTTCGTTATTATACAAATATAATTTACCTTCATCGAAAGGCAGCGGCAAATATTTTAAAACACCAGGAGTCCACCAAAAAGTGTAGCTTTAAGCAAAAAACCAAAAACATAAAATTAAAAAAACATCCTTCCATCCTTCACATATGTTATATTTGCACTTGCCTCTTGGCACATGATGCTTCTCATCTTGCTGATCTTGGAGCCCTCTACCCAAATCCTCACTCTATTTCTCATGCTCTAAGCTGCTAAGCCCAAATATATGTAAATGAAATTACACTTTCTATATTATCCAAATTTTAGATTATAAATTCTTTATTATATTATGCAGCAAATTAATATTATTATAAAGATAAATGAGAAACTAGTTGTGAGATTGAGGTTAAATAATTATCTATCTTAACACCCATCTTTTACATAAAATACATTCCTTACTTCAGTCAAGAATGTATATCCTTCTTAACAGAACAGCCTATTAAAGTAGAACAACGTAACATCCTTAAGAAACCATCTATGTATAATCCAACTTTCAATTATAGGTAATTAGTCTTAAATAGCAGAAATATACATCTTCCCTTTCCATTATAAAATGTGACATAAAACAATTACAACATTGCTCATTTATATTACAAACTATATATTTGCATTGATTATTAAATGATTTTCAAAATATTTGTAAAAGTTTAAACTATCTTAATTCTGAATAACAGAATAACATAGGTTTAGCTTTTGGCTGTTGCAGAGCTGTGGTGCCTGCACAGTTCCTTCCAAATGTGTTAACTTAGCATTGATGAACTTGTCCCAACCTCCATCTCTTTCAGTTTCTGCCATTTGTGAAATAGAACCAATTGTTGAAGATACTACTATACTAGACTAGTTTGCTATATCTGACATTCAAACCCTACTAATCATTCATAACCTCTCTGTTTAGAACTTGAGGTTATTTCATTCTCTTTCAAATATCTTCTTTTGCATCAGTATCTTTTATCTATTAATATGACAACAAAGTAAAACCATAGCTCTAGATATGGTACTGTTGTTCTTTCCAACTGCCAACCTTATGCTGTTACCATGCACATGGAATCTCATGATTTAAAAATTCATAATAACTTAGCCAACTGTTACAATATGCTTTCTCACTCCACAGGTCTCATAATAGAAAATCTTAGACTGAAAAGTTATTTGAAGAGATTATGAAAGCTGAAGAAGCTTCTTGGATGAGAAGTGAAAGGTTTTCAAAGGAAAAAAAAAACCCAAGAAAGTCGAGTTATCTTTTGGGGGGAAAAGCACCTTTGGGACTATTTGAAGATATATTAAGATGGAAGGGTGTCTTTAATAGAGGGCCTACAAATAATTTTGCTGGGAAATATTCCAAGCCAATCAAGTGTGTATTCTGAAAATCTAATAAAATTAATCAGATATTTTCTCTTGCTGTTTTAGTGTTAATTGAGTTGTTTGGGTTGTTCAGACCAGTGACCTAGGATTAATTTTACTCCCCCCTGCAAAAAGTTTCATTTTTCTGCTGGCAAATGGAAATGATCATATACAAGTAGTTGTAGAGTACCTTTTGAACCCTTGTAAAGCAATATATTAGAAGCAAATTAATGTATCTGCTATCATTAAAAATAGTAGGTATTTCCCACCAGTGCAAAAGCTTCTTTGTCTTCTACTCTTGACAAATCCTTACACTGTTCAATTTCTGTATGTGTGTCATTTTGGCCATCAGTCATGTTCTTGTTTTTTGTTCTCTGAGTGGCATGATGAAATCTCTGAAGGTGACTAAACATTTCTCTCCTCATATTGCTATGGATAATAATCTTATCCTTAGTCATCAAAAAGCCATTCTCTACAAAGACAGTACATTTTACAAACCAATATAATCAAAGAATATGTTCTAGCTGCTTTCTCCATCATGGTCACTCTGACTGTACAAATTGAGATCAAGTCTGTAATTCTGAATCATATCTCAAGGCAATCAACTAAACTGACACTAAAATACTAGATCTATAGTTTACAGTATAAACTATCTTCATATTGTAACTGTATCATGATAATACAACTTATGCAACTAATATTGCTTTCGATAGTGTCCAATGGGATATTTTGGGGAACCTTACATGCAGAACATAAATGCAATGACCCTTACTCATGTTGTTCTACAATAAGTAATATTCAAGTGCATACTGTATTTGATCCTGTAAGCAGTACTGAGCATTTATGAGTGGTAGCCATTCACTGTCATATTATCTATAAATTTATCTCATTCTTTTAAAATTATCTTTCATACTGCCTATGATGATTTTGTAATTTATCATACTTTTCTCTTCTGTATTCTGAATTTCACATCATTTTCTCTCTCTCTACAAATGTTGAAACTTTTCCTCATAGTGCAGCTGCTCAATACCCCTAATGATTTTGATATACAGTAAGTATTAGCATGTTTTCCAATTCGAAACTATATTTTTGTCCCATTGTATGACAATAAATTCTACTCGAATACAGTTTTTCATTTCAATCTTTATTTAGTTTGGAGAAACAATTTTGGAAATCTTTGTTTTTCGCACCCTGAATTAACTGTCACCAGCCAATGTGCCTCCATGCCGCTAAGTCCAGTTTATTTATAAAGAAGTTGGAATATTTTAGTTCTGAAAAAGTTCTTTGAGGGATCCCTTGCCAATTCCTTTCATTGTGATATAGTTAAACATTACTTATTTCAATTATATAGATAGAGCAGAAAGCGATTGCGGATAACAGTAGGGAAAATCATGCCTAATACATTTGTTTGAGATAGAACAGGGCAGAACTGCATAAATTTGATATAGATAGATAGATAGACAGACAGACAGATAACTCTATGAATGGAAAGAGTTTCAAAAAAGTAAAATTTATTAATGGAAGTTTCTGCTTGCAATAAAAACTCTTGCACAGGTTTCTGTCAGTAAAAGTGGCAGAAAAACCCTATGCTCTTTCTCTTGAAGCTTCCTATAACCCACTAAATCATAGGATGGAGGTAGAAGGAAATGGAATGGAACTGATTTTCTGTGCTTAGGGAATATTGAAATGAAATACCTTCGCCTTGTCTGGAGAAGATTCATTGAATCCTTTTGATGCAAATAAAAATCAGTAGGAAGTTCCCAGAGATGAGACTTTCCTTCTTCAGGCTGAAATACTCCTAGAAACAAGTTAATAGAATCTTGCCGGTCAGCATCTAAAAGATACAAGGAAAGGGATTTAATTTTTTTAAAAAAAATACATATTCTCTCAAAATTTATCATTAGTTATACTGCCAGAAAGCTTAAAATCGGAATGGGGAAAGGCAGAAGTAGAGTTAGAATGACAGAAGATTAACATTATAGGAAACCCAGGTCTACAGCTGCAAACAGAATTTTTGTTTCAAAAATTTGCAAAAGCACACTGAAAAGCCATTATTATATTTTGGGCATTTCTTCCTGCCTGCAGCAGCCAATCACTTTGGATAAGTTCACACATAGCCCAGTATCCTCCTTACAAGAGAACACAATACAGTGGCAATTTCCATGCATATGGAATATATATATCTGTGTGTTTCCTACAGCCTTTCCATATTTTTTTCTAATATGCTGTTCCATGTTGCCTAACACGACAAGTTCCATTTTCCTTTCCCCTTAAAATCAATTTTATTTTATTTCAATCTCAGTTTTATTATAGATTTATCTTCTAGAGAACTTATTCTCCAATGTATTTCCTTCACATTAAACTTGGAAGCTGGGTTATTCCTTCAATGCTTCCCTATTATACTTTAAAAATGATCCCTTCATTAACTAATATACTTTCCTTTAGCAAAAGAGGAATCATGCAAAGAGTCTATTCAACAGCTCACAGTTTATGTGTAGCAAGAGTATTGTAACCTTGGCTATTCTCTGTAAATCAATTTCCAGTACAGTACAGTACATGGAACATTAAATTTGGATACACCCTGAACTTATTATACAATTGTACATATGTTCAATAACTTATCTCCACTTGAGAATACGTTTATTTTCATAAAACAAAATTTATTGTGGCTACCTAGACATATCCATACTGCTTTTATTTGATAAAGCTCTTTTTAATCAAAACAATATTCTCTGTCAAACCCGACTGCTATTAATTATTATTAATTAGAGAAAATACCTCTAAAGTGCCTCTTAAGTGATATGAAAAAAATCTTCAAAACCAGAATTCAATTCAATACCTGAAAAAGCATTGCTATAGTATCTTGAAAGAGTTTGCATAATATCTTTAGAATGCTGGGTCCAGGGTGCTATTTTTCTGTAAGTTTTTACTCTATGAACCAGTTGAGAGCCACCATACTGGAGTGACAATGTATCCCCATGATCTTCATATAATTCTTCAAATAATCTAAAGCAGGAGGAACGACATAGTTTAGAATTGCATCTAGTGGAACAGATACAAATGAGAAACCATTAGCTATTTCTTGAGCAGGCAGAAATATATTGACATGCAGTAACTTTAGGATTTTATTACTATCTTAGATACAATGCAAGCTAAAAAATTCCATTATATCCAGACAGTACAGATTTAAAACCATGACTCAAAGCAAAGCAAGAATAATTGATATTGACCTCATATGGCCAATAGCAAAACTCCCACACAGACATTTGCTTTGTCTGTTGTTCCTGCTTGGCAATTATCAGCTAAAACAAAACGTTGATAAGATGTATCTAGCTTGACTGGAATCCTAGCTAAAATGGACACAGAGTTCTTCATGGACATCACTATAACACAAGCTTTGTAAAAACACACTTTACTATCTCAATTTCCCCTGATCCATATAGGCAGCTGAGCTTTGAATCTGTAAGCATTTCCCAAAAACAGAGCATAGAGGAAAGCATTAAAAACCAAACATAAAAATATTCTTCTTAGGTATTAAATTAGGGAAGCTTGTTGCAAACAGATTTTTTTATTATTTTTTTCTCTACTAAAAAGAGTAATCATCAACTGGCACTTTAATCTTTCTCATAACCAATATCCATTATCATTTGTCATTCAACCTCATAGGAACTGAAGAACCTGTCCAATTTCACAAAGCTTACTTTAATTTTTATCAAAAAGATTTGAGAAAGATGAAATGCCAATTTAAAGTCAACTGATACTGTACAAAAGCTGCTTTAATTAGATTGGAGCAGCAAAACTGTTTCCACAATAAATAAATAAATCCATCTATCCATCCGTGCTTCGGGAACAGAAAAAGATTTTTCAGCTGTCAGATAAACGAATCTCCATTTAAATATGCTAAAATATTCAAGTTAATGTGAAATGGTGTGCAGAAACAGAGGTTTAGAAAAGAATTAGTAGTGTAAAACAAATGGCTGTATTTACTAAATCTTTCAGAAGGAAAGTCTTACCTAACAGCATCTGTGTCAAATAGAAGATTGGGTTTGTCAATCAATCCCAAGGAATATAGTTGGTAGGCTAAAGCACACTTTCCAACCATAAATTGGGCTGTATTCGTGCGATCTAAGCAGTCCACACAATTGGTTCGAAGAACTCCTGTCTGAAAAATCATTTTCATAAATGCCGTGTCTGTAATTAGCTCAAAACACATCAGGAAATGTCAAAGTCTCCTCCAGGATAGGGTTGTGGGTTTTTTTGCTCTCAATCCAGAGAACATAATCTTCAAGGCTGCACATTTGTCTATTGGTGCAGATTTTTCCAAGTGCAAAAATAATAATAAAAAATTAATAAAGGCAACATATAAATCAAATGAATAAAATAAACAATTTGGATACATAGAAAACTTGTAGAGTTTTCAGGATTTTGTTTATTGAAATGTATTGCAGGCAATGCAATTCTGTATGAAAAGAATGAGCATCTGTTCATGGGAGGAAAGTTGTGCGTATGAAAATACTGGACTTCCTTTTTCTGATTCAAGATTAACTGTCTTGGCTGTAATCAAGTAAGATTTTTTATACTTTTTTCTCAGATTTCCAAATTCCTTAACAATGAGCAGATGATCAAATATTTGTATTATGAGTTTCCTTGTTATGAGATGTGCTGAATTTCTACTCATAGTGTAACGTTTTTAAAATGCTTTTATGAATATAAATTAGAAGCATCACTTTTATGTAAATTCACAATCATTCTTCAAAAGACCGCTTTCCCTAGTGATAAATAAAGCTTACCTATCTGAGAATACTGATCTACAGTACTGTGACAACAATTTTAAAAAGTTTGTTTCATTTACCTGTAAACGGCCACTGGGAACTACAAATCCTCCTAGTTCACTCCATCTGTAGTATAGAAATATAAGTGCTTTATAACACACAGTTTTCTATATGTAAAAATCTTTTTTTAAATATTATGTATTGTTTTATCATAAAAAGTAAAATATAAATCAGAAAAACAAACAAACAAAATGAAACAAAACAAAAGCATACCTATAGTTTTCTATATGTAAAGATCTTGTTCACACTTTAGGAAAATCAACAAAATTCCAAGAAAAGCTATAGAACGCCTATCATAAAATTACCTGAATTTTAAGAAGGCATTCTTATGAAGGAAGTATTACTCCTTGTACAGCAGAGTAACTAATGGTACTATGTCAACAGATGGGAAGAGACAAAATTGGGAGGAATTCTTTGGGAATGGGGATATTTAAGGAGCCAAGCAATTACCCCTGAATAGATTCCAAATCAGAAAAACTGGACTACGTTTGTGTGTTAAAAGATAATATGCTCTTTTGCAAGACTTAAGACACATATTTCGTTCTTTAATCCCTCATACAAAATGGGGCAAAAGATTTGCCCCACCCACTTCAGGGGACTCTGCAAGCTCCCCTGTCTATCATATCAAGAGCATCAGATTTTCTCTGTAAAAGATTTGAGGATTCATTCACTCACATGATCCCGTCCCATTTGTGTCAAGGCACATTTATGGTGTTTCCAGGTTGAAACAATTATCCAGTGACATCACAGTTGCCCAGGGACCCCCATGGAGGGGGTCCTTTCATGTCCCCATCAAAGAGCTGGAGAGAGTAATAGAGCTCACCGCCATACAGCAGCACTCTGGTCTCAAACATGGGCTTGCTAATCTCCAACCTAGATCCTAACCATGTGAGCCACTGCGCTCTTACTCTCATGATGTGGTCTTGTGAATTGTTGACATTTTTTGGGAATGGTATTTAAATGTATGCAAGTAGATTTCTGGGGAAATATTTAAATGCTACAGAAATTAATGTCAATTATACGTCAGACCTCTGATATCTAACTAGGAGGAATTATGGAATTATGGTAGTACTGTATAGGGGGGTATGATGGGGAGGGGGTGAGGAGTTGCCAAAAAGAATAATTTTGAGAAATTGGAAATGTGACATTATTTCAAACATTAACGAGTGGCCTTTGGAAATAAGGAACTTTTTAGTCCTGAAAAAGTCTGTATTTTCTACTAACCCGAGGCTGAAATAACACATTCTTTGTTGGCACAGATTTTATGATATTTTACAATACTATTTTTTATCTGATTATAATATTGTATTATAGTTTTGTGAACCAATAGCTAACTATAAGTTTGGCTGTTTTTTATTTTCTTAAAATTTATTTTTCATTTTTGCATGTTTTGCTTTAATTTTATTATTGCTGTTCATCTTAGTGCTCTTCTTATGTTTTGTAATTTAAAAACTACTTAAAATCTTTAAGCTTTACTTCCTCATTCAACCCAGCCACACTGTTATGATTTCTTTATTTAGCATTCCTTTCCTTAAATTGCAGGCATTCTTCTCTGGCTCTAGTAGATTCTAATTTTCAAAATATACAAAGGTTCATGAATATACTATGATTCTATTTAAATACTGGGCTGTTGGAAAACCAACAGTCATTAGCTAATACATTGCGCAATGAAGAACATGTAAAACCTATAAAAAACAAATACAGATTCAGTACAAT
This sequence comes from Azemiops feae, assembly GCA_023970755.1. NCBI lineage: Eukaryota > Metazoa > Chordata > Lepidosauria > Squamata > Viperidae > Azemiops > Azemiops feae. The sequence goes on from JALGBA010000094.1 coordinate 1,195,737, forward strand.
GATTGGGCACAGAGTGTAGAATCATTCTTTATAACCACACATAATCCATAAGCCCAGCACAAGAGGATACTCTTCAGCTCTCTGAAATGATATTGAAGGGGTACTAATTTGAAGAGAACAGTATCCATAGGGTTGGGGCAACCTCACACAGAAAACCCTTTCCATGACCTGGTCCTACCCTTGAGCTCTTGGAAAAGGAATCACAGACGTATCCTCTCACAAAGAATATAAAGGATGGGAAGTCTGAAATACTGATTCTATTATTAAAAAGGTGTTCCCCCCCCTTTTTTTTGCTAACTCCAAGAGCTGAGACTTCTTATCATGCTTCTATCTAGAGAAAACACTTTTTGCGTAGTTACTGGGAAATGGCATTAACATTTAGATGAAGCTAGCTGTAAGTTTGGCAGGGAATAGAAAGCTCAAACCTTAAGATAAATTGTTCCCAAGAGTGTCTCATAATACATCCCTTAATAAGTGAAGTGACTGTTAATATTAAATATTATTCTTTAATATTAATGGCTTACTCGCTGTTGAATAATGCATGAAGATACATTAGCAGTATTAAGGAATTCTATGCAATTGATCAATAACTGTGTAACATACCCAAATTAATTCATGAATTGTAATGAAGAATCAATAGTCCTTTTGATATATACATTTTAAAGATTTTTATTTTGCTTCCTACAATGTCTGCTGCATTTATAATGAACAATATATACTACTCTGAACCAATTAAAAAAAAGAGATGACCAAAAACATACTAGTGTTCAGATCCATAACATTGTATTCTATGGGTAAGACATACAGTACCTTCTCCAGTCTGGTGTCATCTAGATGTATTTGGATTTCAACTCTTTTAATTGCTATTCAACTATGAAAAAAGGCATGTACTCTCTTACTATTTTTGTCTGCCTTGTCCACATTCTTTTTCTAAAGTAGACCAGTTCAGAGTCACATATGTTCAATTAAATGAATAGGTTTCTATCAATTAGGAGTGGGGCGAGTAAACATTTCATATAAAACTCTGAATTAAAATTTGGCTCTAAGATTGATTCTTGAATGAGATTGCTGTGGAGATCTGGCTGTCCTCCATCCTGCTAGTGTTTCAAAGAGCCTTGAAAACCGGCTTCTTTACCCAGGCCTTTGATAAGGGTGATTAAAATTCCCTTTGGACTGTATGGATTTGTTTCTTTTTGTTCATGTCTGGGTTTTTTTCTATCATCCTTGACATCTTTAGCCTTTTTCTCTATCAGTGCATTTTTTCTTGTTTTTAACACTTCATTTGTAATCACCCAGAGTCATTGGAGTTAGGCAGCATATAAATTTAAATAATAATACCATCATACTGTTTGTCATTGCACTGATTCCTCTTCAACAATACCAAACAAATCAGGCCGTGGCTTTCAAATATCAAAAACATCTGCCAGACTATTCCACCTCCCTTACATGGACTATCTGAAGCTGTACAGAAAAACACCACCTGAAATAGAATCATCGCTCAACACTGTCCATGTAAACAGCCAAGATATTGCAATGGAGTTTGAACTGGACAAATGTGCCGCCCTCACTATCAACAGAGGAAAAAACAGTGTAAACTGAAGGAATCAAGACGCCCTCTAAAAATAACATCAAGAGTCTGGATGAAGAAGATCACTATATATATACCTAGGCATTCTTCAGGCTGAAAACATCAAGCACGCTGAAGTCAAGAATAAGGTTAGAAGTGAATATATCATAAGAGTGAAAAAGATTTCAAAGGTCCAAATTCTCTGGAGGAAATACCATTAAGGCAATTAACAACTAGGCAATCCCAGTCATTAGATACACAGCTGGAATAGTGGACTGGATTCAAGCAGAACTAAAAGCCCTAGATAGGAAGACGAGAAAAATAATGACTATGAATCATGCCCTTCATCCATGCAGTGATGTTGGCAGATTCCACTTACTAAGGAAAATCAGTGGGTGAGGAATGTTACAAGTACACCAGACAATTGAAGAAGGAAAAAGGCCATTAGAAAAATATCTGAAGATGCACTGAAGCTAATACACCATAAAGGCTTACTAAGTACTGGAGTGTGGTGAAATGTAATGCAGATTGTCAGGAGAGAGGGAGTATATTCTAGAGGAGCAAAATAAGTTTATGTGGGAGAAAGAGAGTTAAGACAGCTGCTCCCGAGTTCTCAGAGTGTATGTTTAATGATGCTAGTGGTCTGCTTTAGGTTAGCAAGACTTCTGTCTATACCTGAGGAACAATAAAGAAAAGTGCTTAGAAGAACCTCAACATAACTTTCTTAGTTTTTGGAGCATGACATACGAGACAAGAAAGACCAAATAAAGAATAGAAAAAAGACATGGCAAGTCAAAGTATTACATGTCACTGCATTAAAAAAAATAGAAGACAAAGCAGATAACAACAAAACTGGCAATGGCTAAGGCAGGGGTAGGCAACCTTGGCTCTTTTATGACTCGTGGACGGCAACTCCCAGAATTCCTGAGCCAGCATGGCTGGCTCAGGAATTCTGGGAGTTGAAGTCCACGAGTCATAAAAGAGCCAAGGTTGCCTACCCCTGGGCTAAGGGCTAGAAAATTGAAGAAAGACAGAGGGGCTAATTCTGGCTGCATAAGAACAAGTACATACAAAGCCAGAAGTGAGAAGACAGCAATAGACAGTAAATGCCACCTTTGCAAGAAGTCAAAGAAACAGTGCACCACCTAGTTAGCGGCTGCAAGAAGATTACACAGACTGACTACAAGTGACAAAGTGACAAAGTAGTAACAATGTTGCACTGTAACATCTGCAAGAAGTACCCTTTGCCTGCAAGCAAGAACTGGTGGGACCATACAATAAAGAAAGTAATAAAAAAAAAGGAAGAAGCTAAAGTACTCTTCAAATAGATAAGCACCTACCACATAATACCCCAGACCTAACAACAGTTGATAAGAAAAACAAATAAGTTTGGATAGTGGGTGTTGCAATACCTGGTGACAGCAGAATAGAAGGGAAAGAACTGGAGAAAAACTACAAAGATCTGCAAATAGAAGTAGAACGACTAAGGCAAAGAAAAGCAAAGATAATACAAGTAGTAGTAGGCAGATGCAATTCCAAAACGTTGTTTAAACACCATTGGCATTGACAAAAATCACCATCAGTCAATTGCAAACAGCAGTTTTACTTGCAACAGCTTACACTTTGTGATAATGCCTTTAACACCATTAAACAACAATACCTGCCTCTCCCAGGTCTTTGGGAAAGATTTGATAGGTGGATAAAAATGCAGTTAAACATCTGGCTGATTGTGCAACCAACTATAATAATTTTGACTATGCTAAGACTATATTGATATGTCTTATTTTTTATGTCAGATTGTACACTATTTTGAGAATTAAAACTCATAGTACATTTACTCACCATTGCATACAACACTGATATGTGTTGAATAAAATTACAAGTTATTTCTAATTGTATGAAAACACATGGAGCATAATTTTGCATTCGAGGCATGTCTGGATATTAATGTACTAGAGTCTAGACAATGGAGATTTTTACAAGTGTATTTAAAGAGCAATTACAAATGATATCTAGCACTCTGGCCATTCTAATACATACTTTTCATCTGGTCGCAAAAGATTGCAGAAGGAATCAGATCGATTTACAAAGAAACCAGTTTTCTTCACTACGTTTTCGGCAATCACATTCAGTCGATCAAGGACATTACACAGTTTGCTAGGTGGGAATAAAAGTAAACATTGTATTTTTTTTCCTTTTGTTGAAAATATCTTTATTGAATCAAATGTAAAATAACTTTTGTTTTATTGTGTGATTTACAAGCACTGTTAGTGTAAATGCAGAAGTCCACCTAGAGTCCTATCATACATGAAATGAACGATGGTAAAAAATAAATGTCATAAACTGGTCTGGAAAGAGTCAAAAGAGGTTAAAAACCATCCGGATCCCTCTAAATAAAACTGACGTGGTTTTATAGGTTTCTATGTTTAGATCCTAATCTCATAAGTGTTTTAAAGGCCTTTAAAATGCTTCTTTTTTTCAGACCTTTTATAAAGCACTGAACGGATAAACCATTCAATGCAGGTGTCAACACAGTGTGCATCCACATAAAAAAGATCAATAGCACATTGCCAATAAGAAGAAACAGTACTGAAAATAGAGGTGCCAATATCACAATGCCCTTATATAAATCAATGATGTGACTGCATTTGGAACAATGTGTGCAATTCTGGATACAGTGGAGCTAGAGAAGATACAGAGGAGGGCAACTAAGATGATCGAAGGGCTGGAGTAGCTTCCATTTGGGGTTTTGGTGAGACGAATGAGAGGGGACACAATTGAGGAGTACAAAATTGCGCATGGTATGGATAAAATGGACAAAGGCACACTATTTTTTCCTTCCCAAAATACTGAAATCAGAGTTCATCCAATGAAATTGAATCCTGAAAAGGGACAGGCGAACGAAATAGTTTTTTTTACATAAAGCATAATTCAGCTTTGTAATTTGCTACCACTAGGTGTGATATGGGCTAACAGTTTGGCTATTTCAAAAACAGCTTGGCTCAACTGATGCAAGTTCTGGGGATCAAGGGCTATTGATGGCAGTGGGATTGCATCTGAAGGACATCTGCTGGGACACTAGTAGGTTTCCTTGTCCAGTTGATTGGCCATTGTAAGAAGAACTGCTGGACTAGAGAGGCCAGGGTTAGATCAGCAGTTCACTGCTGGTGTTCTTTTGTATGTTCCAAAGCTGGAAGAACTTTTTTTTTTTCAGTTGCACTCCCCAACATCTGTTCAATTATGGCAGTATTAAGGAATCGGGTTAATGAGGTGATCCAGACAGGAAACATGACCAAGTGGGCTAATTCTATTTTACTATAAGGTTAATAATAGAATCTTCCAAGTCTAAAAGCATATTTCTGCCTATTGCCTTTACAGTCCAAGAAACTAGGGAAGGTCCCTTCTGAGAGGTTTACCACATCCACATTCCTTTTTTTGGCTAAGCTGCCTCTTGCCTGACTGTTCCCTTGGCTGTGGCTCTTCCCCTTGTCTACTAAGACCTTTCCTTATACCATTATATAAAGTTAAACAACATTTTTTAAAATTTACATATTGTACTACAGTTAGCATAAGTACCTACTAAATTTTGCTAAAGACAAGGGCTGCATATGTGGGTAAGCAAAACTTGTTCATATGCTCTATAAACATACTCACAACCATGCGTACCTCTTTGTGTATTTGGCCATATCCCAAGGAATGTATACAATAGCATGTTCAGGAGGTAAAAACTGATTGAGGTAAGTTACAGCAGCAACCAGCTCTTCGCTTAGTATCCTTTCATGTTTTCTTTTTTCACGTTCCTTAAAAAAGAAAGCATTAGTTGAAATGGCATATATATGTTCAATGATTTAGGCTCTTAGGGAGGAAAAAAAAAACTCTGCTAGAGCAAACTATATATATTAGTAAATACAACGAAGCACTGAAGGATACAAACAATTTTTGCATTTTCAAAATGTGGCCAATCGTTAGTCAGGGCCCTCTTTCAGAAATCTATAGTGACACAGAACTAACAACAACTTTAAAAAGTGCACCTTCGTATCAGATATATCTGCCCAAACAGGGCACACCACATGGTACACCACATAACAGCATACTCAGTTGGGAGCACAGAAGTTCTATTATGCTATGGGTTATTTTAGTCCCTAGTAATTGCCTTTGGTTTCCGTTTTTGTATTGTACTACATAATCTGTGACCCCATTGGGTAACTTTAGAGATATTTCCTTACCTAACTGGAAACACAGAATGACCAAGGGCAAAAAAAAAAAAAAAAGCAATGGGAGCAGTAGTAACTTCTGACTTTCTGCTGGTTTGACTGCAGCTGACCACACTCTGACAGACAACAGTGCAGGTGTCCCCACCCCCCAGGCTGCGACCCACTACCGGGCTGTGGCCTTTTTGAAACCAGGGTGGCATGAGAGGTGGGCCGGTGCGTGCGCGCACAGCTCCACTCACACGACTGCCAAGCCAGAAAGGTTGGGGATCGCTCCAGCAGTCTAGGGAACGACTGGTCTACTGAACCTCTGGGTGGCAGCATGGCAGTGTAGCTGCCATTGAAGTAATCACAAATTTGCCCAATTACAATTCCACGGGAGCCATAGGTCTCAGATTTTGGATGCATTCTATAAGTTAGCCCATTTGCAGGAACTTGGTTCAAAAAATGATGCCCTATCATGCATTGTTTCATCCAGTTAAAGGTTACAAACACAAGAGTTTTAGAGGGATATAGATTGGACAGGTGCTCCCTCAAGTCATTTTGAGTTGAATACTGTATGCTAAGCCTTGAGAAAAAGAGACTGACAATATGAAGTCACCCTTCAAATATCTGAAAAGATTCCCAAGGAATAAAATCAAGACTTGTTATTTCTTGTTCCAGGATTGCAAGGCATGGAATAATAGATTGAAGCTACACTAAGATATGTTCAGTTGAAAGTTGCAAAATACTTAACAATAAAAGCAATCCAGCAGCCTAGCTTTCATTGGGTCTGTTTGAACAAAGTTAAACAGCCATTTGTCTAGGATGTTTTAATTTGGATTCCTGCATTGCACTTGGATGTTGATCTCAAAAGTTTAAATGAACCTTCCAGTTCTATGATTCTTTGAAATACATTTCCATGTGGCAATGGTGCTGAACAGAAAAAGCATCCCCATATAAATTGACCAATATCCACTTTTCTCTTTAAAACAACATTTGTAACAAGCTATTCTTTAGTTCTACACCCTAAATGCAAACTCAAAAACATTGATAATAACCAATTAATATAAAAGAATACAACTGAATTATATTATAAACTTTAGTTATCATGAATCATAACACATGGATTTTTTTTGCCAAGAATACTTTATTTTTATCAGATTTTTAAAAAATCAAATTCATATTAATATTTGTCCCATAAAAGATACCAACTCCTGAAGCTCATGTTGCTCTAATCCTGAAGCTTCATAATAGTGTTAAACTCTTTCCTATGAAAATGATAAATATGCAAATAACAGAAAAAGCTCTTTAATATTTCCTATTTTCACATCATACTAAATAGCAAATCATTGCTTAAAAAACATTTATCTGAAATTACGTGTCTAAGTAAAACTACATAGGCTCTACATCTGATTAGGCAAGTGATTCAAGATTGACTCAGATGTCTAGGATAATATCCTCTTCTCCCCACACATAAATGACAAGAAAGTGTTAATGTACTGAGCATCTCTAGAGAAGCACATTTTCAGCCATACTCCAGAAGCCCTATGAATAACAGCATACAATGATTCACCTGGCAGAGTCACGTGAGCTTAGATACACATGACAGCTGTAATTAAATCTAAAAATTTAACAGCCAACACCATTTTGTTACTAACTGTGTCTAATATTTGTTTACAACAGCCTCCAGCTCAGCTTCTGGAAACTGTTATCTCCAAATTGGCCGGGGGTGTGTGTGTGTGAAGGGGGGAGAAGAATCTGTTTACATTTTGGCTGATTGATTCACAAAGTCTCAGTTTGCACATTTTCAGAAACACAGAGATACATTCATAGGCTGACAATGTGGAACAGGAATAAAGTGCCCTCAAAATACTAAGAAAAACTAGGGCCAGATCTGTGCTTTATACTGGCACTTTCCTCATCACTGATATGGGGCATCTACAATATTTTGAGTGACGAAATGGATAAATCTCCACCCACTCCCACTCCACTATAAATGCATCCCTATATATATTTTAAAGCTGTTTTCTGTCCAAAGCTGTCTAAAAGTCCCTCCAGGAGATTCACTTGCTAGAAATCCCCCAGCTCTGTTTTGCTATAGTGCCTGGTACCATGACTCTTTTTGTGGCTGGTTATTGCCCAGTATTTCATCCTGGACTGCTACTTCCTCAGCAAATCAATAGCTTCTTTTCTTCCAGTTGATCCAATGATGGCTAGAAAGAGCATGGAGTTCTAGCCAGTATCTTTTCCCCACCTCTTCTGCCAGCACTTCCGTTCCACCTTTAATGTGCCAGAGGATACTAGGCTAGTTTTTGCCCACAGGCTACGTGAAGCATGTTTTCCTTTATTTTTTACCTACTGCAATTGTTCATTTACCTTTTAATTTTTTAAAAAGTCTTTAACTTACAAAACAGGCACACTGGCACTATACTTGAACAAATGCTACTTTAGTTCTGTTTAGCTGAATGATTGATTCTTTGTTGTCTCAAAGGAACAGCATCCTCCCTTAGCTTTAATAATTGTAGCATCATTTTGTTGTTGCTAAGAAAGTCTGATTGAAGAAGCTAAACCTTCTTAAAAAAAAAAAAAAGGTTTCTCCTGTCCAGTCAATGTTCAACTCTAGGGGGTACTGCTCATCTCCCTTTCCTACCAAGGGAGCTAGAGTTGTCTGAAGATGCTTCTGTGGTCCTGTGGCAGGCATGACTATACATTGAGATGCATGGAATGCAGTTACTTCCCCACTGAAGTGGTACCTATTTATCTACTTGCATTTGCATGCTTTTGAACTGCTAGGTTGACAGAAGCTGAGGCAAGAACGGGAGCTCACCCCATCACGTGGTGCTTGGGTCTCAAACTGCCAACCTTCCTTCTTACCCTCAGTTAATCTGCAATTTATTACACAGATAATAAAGAAAAATACATTGTTATCTGTTTTGCACACTTTAACAACAGAAATGCTATGAGTTAGATTAGAGTTCTATGAAGTGGTACCTCTTTGATCTGCTCAGTTCTGCCCTTCTGAGTGCCCCCCCCAACATAGTGAACCAGGATCTCTTCCTCAGCGCTTCCAATTAATGGAGACAGTCCATTCCTCTTTGCTTTAATAGATATAACTTCTATGCCAGGGGTTCCCAACCAGGGGTGCTCGCACCCCCTGGGGGTACGAGACGATATTCCAGGGGGTGCAAAAATTTGGGTTTTCAAAATTATAATGTATATGCATAATTCGTTGCCGTTATTTCAAACTTTTGTAAGGGGTGTGAGAATATATCAGAAGCGTTCTAGGGGCGCGAGGTATAGAAAAGGTTGGGAACCACTGTTCTATGTACACATGTGTGTATAGACATTTACTGGATGCCAACAAAATGGCTACGTTAACACAGTGCAGAATCACTGCTGCAGTAACATTTAGTGGAGTTTCATTCAAGGAGCGCTTCAAAGACTGAATCAAAGCAAACGTGTCTTTGAAATTTCGTACTGGCCTTCTTTACAACACAAAACTTTTATGATTAAACAAGGGAGTTCAAAAATGTTGAGAATGCTTTAGATTCAAATCGATTTCATTCTTTCTCCTTTCCCCCATTTCATTTTTCTATATTCGTCCTCCAATTCTCACACAGTATTCTGTCTCTACTAAAATGCTCACACCTATACAAAAGGAAACTTTGTAATGGAATTCAGAACTTTGTCTGTTCATCCATTAGCATGATAATGCTCAAAAGCTAATTCAAACATCTATTATAGATGATTTTGCAGCTGAGCCCAAATAGGACTAACTTTGGACTGAGGGAAGAAATTGGAAAAGTGAGTTAAGAATGGACCAAATCAGGACAAGGCTGCAAAGTAAAACATGACAGGAAAAGGAAAGATTGCCCCCAATGCAACCAGTGGGAGAAATAGTTGGGTAGCTGCTCAGAATGCTGCTACATCCCCCATTCTAAGCCTCCTTCTTTTCTGGCAATGGGATCCAGAGAGAAGCACATGCAGATCACCTTGTGCTTCTCAGTGTGCATATGCAGTCTACCCACAGTAAGAGAAAAACTATGGAATAACGATCTTGAATGTTTCTGTCCTAGTAAACCAACGGAGATCAATTTAAACAATATAAAATTTCTATGAACTTAAAATGAGGCTAACACAACAACAAAAACTGGCTTTATGAACATTGGACACCTCAGAGAATATGGGTTGGTTTCAATCATCTTGTTATTGGAAATACAATTCAGGAATTGGAACAATACTTCATATGGTTTGGTTTTGTCCTATTATTGTCACATATGGCTGACATCAACAGGATTATTACTATGAGTGGATCAACTGCTGTGTGTTAGTGTGTTAACAAAGCAAGTCAGATGGAAATTATCCCCTGCACCCAAAAGAGACAGGTTTGAAGGTAACTGCACTGTATGGCAGGAAATAAAGGCGTAAGAATATAAAGCTTGATTTCACAACAATAGCACAACAATATATCCGAGATACAGTTGCAGTAGTTTGGATTCTTTTGTAGTGACTTTATTAATTTTTCTACAGTAAAGTAGCTCTTGTATCCTTGAATGACTGTAGTTATGTCCATTGACAGAACAAGACTAAGTAAGTGATAAGGCAACATTGCAAGGCCAGCTAGGAGATTTTAGTTTCTGTGGATATGGCAAATGGAACTGTTGAAGAAGGCACCATGCCTGGATAACCATTGCTGCTTCCCAGAGTCTGTGCCTCTGTTTATATCTTCCAATGAACCAGATATTCCAGTCTGGCCCTCCACTCTCAAGGACCCAAGAGTTTTCACCACAAATTCATCCTTCCTATAATTGAGACTGGGAAGGTTAGACAGCATGTAAGGGGAAAAGAATATATTCAAAGATCAGGAAGCAACGAAAGGGTGAACAACAACTGGGTTGATTTGTGCTAATAAAGCAAACAGGCCAATAAATTTGGAATCGAGTTTTTTTGGAAAAGCGTCTGTAAGGTAAGAATTAAGTAGAAAGCCCTAATAGCAATGAGAACTGTTCTAGATTGTGGTGGTCAGCAGTACATTTCTTTGAAGTTTTGGGAAAAAAATCCAGCCGGTTGCCTGAAATTCCTATAGAAAATGTAAGGCATCAGATACAAAGCAGGATAAGGCACAAGATGGCAATATGTATGGCTGGTAACTAAATAAGGCCTGAATGGCTACACGTCAGCATGTTGTCATTTGTGAACTTTAAACATATGCATTATGTCAGGCCAATCATCTTGCTGATTAATTTACATAGATTTGGGGCAGAATGTGGTTCAATGAGCTTAAAAGTTTTTCTTTCTTAGATAAGAGATAGATTTTCCACCTGCCTCTTGATTCAGTAAGAGACTTGTCCAGTTTCAGGCTGTTTTTTTTCTGACCGTGTTAGAAATAGTCTCCACAATAGTGGCTCACTTAAAATAACCATATCACCTTAAAGATACAATGTAAATCTATTACATTTACAAACAACTGCAATGTACACCAGGGTCCCAGCAAAACAATGGCAGCTTGCTGAGCAGACCTGAGCAAAAGCAGAAACATGGCTTATATACCTTTGGCCCACTACATTTCAAAGACAAGATTTTTTAAAAAGGCAGATACTGTGCAAATTATACTGCATGATAGTGGAATGGTTTTAACAAACCCATCTGAGTGTGATTATTTATCCCTTTCTAGGTTAGCATACTAGCTATACTATCTTGTGAGATGTGGTCAGTGAATATCAACCATCTGGTTTACTGAACCACTTGTTCCTGACGATTCCTCCCTCTGTTGCCTAGCTCAGGGTCAATTTGGCTTGCTGTGAATGTTTCTTTCCAAGAGCACTTTAAGCAGTTCACATGAATTAGGGAGAAGGGAGCCCATGGATTTGGTAGTGAATGCAGCTCACATGTGTATGCAGGATGGTATCTTACAGATAGTCCTCAATTTACAACAGTTCATTTAGTGACCGTTCAGTTACAAGAGCACTGGAAAAAATGATTTACGACCGTTTTTCACATTGACAGCCATTGTAGCATCCTCCCCATGGTCACGTGATTAAAATTCAGACGCTTGGCAACTGACTCCTATTAATGACATTTTGCAGTGTCCTGGGGTCACGTGATCACCGTTTCCAAACTTCCGACAAACAAAGTCAATGGGGAAGTCAGATTTAAGCAGATCTCTTTCTGTTTAGCCTCTGTGAACAAAACTAGCCCTGTTGCTACCATATGCTGAGATTTACAGAGACGATCATCACTGGTTATTTTTTTTACCACAGGCAGCAGACTCTTCAACTAACATTTTTACTGTAGCCGGAAATCTTGTTTCATTTGCTACTTTTTGATTTTCCAGCAACTTCAGAATGAGCTTTGATTATTTAAGTAATCTTTTACTCTTATTTGACACTTCCTTCCTTTCTTTTCCACTTTCTAAAAAGCTACAATAGAAAGCACTTTGGGCTAAATCCAAGTTTTCCTCTACCAATAATAGAGACATTTGAAGTCATATGTGAATTACTACCCAGATATTGTGAGGGGGAGTGAAGTAGGGATGCCATCTGCTTTTTTTGAAAGGAACTACTGATGTCCAGAGGCAACTTCTCCTCACCCAGGTTCTTAGCTAAAAAAAGCACACACTAACACAAAGTGAGGAGGAGTGTAGGAAAAAAGGTGATAAGCCAATGTAGAGACAGGGAAGCGGAGGAAACATCTGAAGATTGGCAGCTATTATAAGCAGGCAAGAAGACTACCGGTCCACTGCCAGGATCACAAACTATGGTGAGCTGGATATCCTGGTGGGAGCTTTGTCTGGAGCTCGGCAGCAACTGGAGAAGGAGCAAGCACACTGAAACAGCACCCCATTTTATGTAATATAAGAACTTCTGGAATATGGCAAAGGTTGACGCTACTTTAAAGACTCTGGGACTTTTCTTTGAACTGAGTATTAACAGACCAAATACAAAGAACTTGAGTATTAAAGACATAGTTACGTGGCAACATCACTTTGCAAAGTCTGAGAAGGATGGAGTAGATTCAGAGCAATGGCCTACTATTAGGGAAGGTGTGTGCTGCAATAAAGTATTTGATATGCTGTGTTGTGCTCAATCCTTGGAGAGCAAAGAACCCTCACAGATATCTAACATCTCTTACCTTCATTTTTCGTTTTAAGCATGCTCTGCCTACCCATGACTATATCACCTAGAAAACATGTTTATCCAGTTAGCTATTAATATAAATAATGATATACTAAGTAATGCTGCACATATGCCATGCACTCAGTAATTTTATCTGTAATATCAACAATCCCATGAGGGATTCTAGGGTACCAAGGAAGCAACAATTGACAGAGATCATAAAATCACTTCACATCTTTTCCACTTCTGTCCTCTCTGAGGAGGAACTTTTCCTCATAACAAATAACTGACACACTACCTTCAACATCCCAAGCTTCTATAGGAAGCTTGAATATCTGTTTGAGGTTTTTCAGACTTTCTTGAAATGCATCAGAACTCTTCACTCTTAAGATATTTTTTCTACGTTTTCTTCTCTCCCCCCCTCCGCAAATATACAAAGGAATAATAATTTGGAAAATCAGGGATAATCAAAAAGTGCAGGTTATTTAACAGCATGATTTGTTACTAGGGTCGTATTTTACTAAGTTAGCCTCTTTTCTATATCATTCTTTTTCTGTCACTGGGTTTGAACTTAAGCTCTATGAACAATGGCAGCTAAAAATACTTGCCTCTATTCAGATTATAAGCATTTTGGCTCTGAGGGACCTCAACATTATGTACCTGTATAACTTGGTTATATAGTGTTTAGACATAACAACACTAATCTTTCTCCTTGGCTCAGCCACTAGTAAAACTGACAGGGTGTAAGCAAGAATAGCATTCAAATACTCCTAGGGACCTGTATATTCTGTCAGATAAATGGCTTTTTGGAATGTCAGATTGGATCTTGAGCAGCTGTTCTGTAAGAAACTTGCAATAAAGCAAGTGAAAATAAATTATTTGCTTCATTTTTTCCCTACTGTGTCATTCTCAGTGAGTAATTTATGTTCTAAAGCAGGAGTGTCAAACTGGCAACGTGGGTGCAGTTTTGGAGTGACGCATCCGGCCCGCGGGCCGACAGTTTGATACCCCTGTTCTAAAGTGATCAAAGGGCCAGCCTGTTAATTAATGTGGGTGAAAAAGAAAATAAAAAAAATATTGTGTGTCTAAGGTTTTCTCTTCAGTGGCTGCTGACAAAAGAACAGTTAGGAGAATTACTTACTAATGAAACAGTTTTAGATACAGTTTTGCTTCAAGTGTTGACACAGTTATAAAGACTGGAATTCTTGCTCTTTAACATTATTTTTGATATTAAAATTATGTAATTGAATACTAGTACAAGTTTATAATATCACAAATGTAAAATACTGCCATACAGTATTTTAAACAGTGGTTTAAAATAAACAAGTTACATTAATAATGTAGGCTAATTCTATTAGAATGCAAGTTTAAGGCTTGCCAGTTGGCTACCAGAAATGATGCAACATTCTTATAGTGGAAATCTGCAAAAGATCTCTCTAAAGATGGAGGGGCTATAGGTTTGGACTAGAGCAAACTCTTTGTAGTAGAATCTCACCTTCAAACCCTGACATCTCCAGGTAGGGCTCAGAAAAACTCCTAGCTGAAATATAGCCAATCAGCATAGACAATGTTGAACTTGACTGATGATTCATTGATATCAGAATTCAGATGCCACAATGTACACTGAACACTATTAATCTTCCCCCATTCTTCAGTATAGAAGAGCAATTTAACCTCATGTTAAAATCATAAACTAAGATCAGGCTTTACAAACTAAGATTTGGAACTGGGCAAGTAAATCAACTATGAAAATTATGATTTTATAATACAATTGTTATCTTCTTTTGATCACTACTGAAAACTTTCAATTTTCTCTTCTATCCTAGAAGGAATAAAAGAACTTCCAACTTGAGAACCTCTATAGAATTGTATAGAGAATCTCTATATGATTGCTTATTATCAAATTCAATTTTAGCAAGTTCATGGCAACTTTTAAAAACTTTGCTTCATATAAACATCTTTTTCCTCCATCTAATTCATACTGAAGAACTAAAAATATCTTTCCCTTAATCCGTACCTCCAAAGAGTGGGATAATAATGGTTAATCTCCAAACTGATGTTGGCATTGGTTTTTTCACTCACACTCTGCATGCTTCCTCAGAGATACTCCTTTCCTTACAGCAATGCCTAGAAAGATATACAGTGCATTCAGAAAGTATTCAGACCCCCTTCACTTTTGTCAATTTTTTAATGCTGCAGCCTGATTCTACATTGACAAAAGTGAAGGGAATCTGTATACTTTCTGAATATACTGTACATCCATGCATCATTTGCTAAAATCTTGAGTTCTGAAACTGGTATGTAGGATATATACATAAGCTAACTGTGGATTCTTAAGAAATCTATTTCTTGCAAAATATTTAGAAGAAGCAGAAAGTTTATTATAAGAACTGACTTTTATCCTCTGTTTGGCACATTTAGGAACATTTAGGAATTATATTTCAAAATGTATTAATGTACTCAGTTTCCATATAAGCAAAGACATAGCTGAAATCCTTAAGATGACAGAAATTCTTGATCACATAAAACACTGCATTAAGTCACTAGCCATATTTATTTAAAACTCTTTACTAAAAGAAATAATTTATTTTACTCACTGACAAGTTACAATTAAAAAAAACCGCAAAAGGGAAGCATAGCTCTGAGTACTTGTCTCTGAAATGTCAAAAGAATTTTTGTAGCAGCTTTCCATGGGAATGCTACATGGATTGGAAAATAGAAGTAAATACAAGCCTCCCTAAACAAGGTAGTAGCAATAATACCTTCAATAAATACAGCTTATAGTCAGCGTTAAAAATTTTCAAGGAGATTAATAAAATGAATAATTAGAATGTACTGAAAATATTAAAGCAAAAATATTTCACAAAATCATCAAGACTTACCTGAAAATAAACCAGGAAAAGGATCCCATCTACATTAACACTTTTTTGTAATATTTTTGAATGGTTTAATAAGATATATAATTTATCTTGATTTTTCTGAATGCCAAGATCTTGGTCTTTATGGTCTCTCTCTCTCTCCAAGAGTTGACAACATTTAGGAATTAACACAAGCAAAAATGTTTACCTTCACAAGATTCAAAATGATGATCGGAGAGCCAAATCTCTGGAGCATTTGATCAAAGTGAAGAGCAGCTACATGAGCAAATGGATCTGCCTGATCCACTAGAAAAAGAATAATTCATATTACATGAACAGAGTCCTAGGATCTTATTAGGTCTTAACATGCTATACATTTCATTAGCAATCTTCATTGAAACTACAAAGTAGATGGAAACCAATTGGGCTTATTTTCAGGACAGATGATACTCTTTTCCTCTCATCTATTTTTTAATAAAATTTTCTAAATCTGGAAAGTGAAGTGATTTCCCTACACACACACACACACACACACACACACACAAAGTTCTTATATTGTTATTCAAAGTTCTTTTGTGAAATGATAACATACACACACAAAATAATAAGTGATCTATCAATTAAAATGAACTGGAAGGGACCTTGGAGGTTTTCTAGTCCAGCCCCCTGCTCAAGCAGAAGACCCTATACCATTTCAGACAAGTGACTGTCTAGTCTCTTCTTAAAAACCTCCAGTGATGAAGCACCCATAACTTCTAATGGCAAACTGTTCCAGTGGTTGATTGTTCTTACTGTTAGGAAGTTTCTCCTTAATTCAGGTTGCTTCTCTGCTTGATTAGTTTCCATCCATTGTTTCCTGTCCTGCCCTCTGGTACTTTGGAAAATAAATTGACCCCCTCCTCTTTGTGGCAGCCTCTCAAATACTGGAATACTGCTCTCATGTCCCCCCCCCCCAGTCCTTCTTTTCTCTAGATTAGACAAACCCAAATCCTGCAACCATTCTTCATATTTTAGTCTCCAGGCCTTTAATCATCAATTGCTCTTCTTTGCACTTTTTACAAAGTCTCAACATCTTTTTTGTAATGTGGTGACCAAAACTGGATGCAGTATTCCACGTGTGGCCTTACTAAGGCTTTATAAAGTGGTACTGATACTTCATGTGATTTTGATTCTATGTCTCTGTTTATATAACCAAGGATTGTATTAGCTTTTTTGGCTGCTACCACACACTGTCTCATATTTAAGTGATCGTCCACTAGGATGCCAAGGTCCCTCTCACAGTTACTGTTTTGAGCCAGGTTTCACCTAATCTATACTTGTACCTTTGGTTTTTCCTGCACAGGTGTAAAACCTTACTTTTCTCCACATTAAATTTCATATTGTTGGATAGGACCCATTGTTCAAGTCTGTCAAGATCTTTCTGGATCCTGAGCTTGTCTTCTGGGGTGTTGGCTATTCCTGCCAGCTTAGCGTCATCTGCAAATTTAATGTGTTCCCCTTCCATTCCCTCATCTAAGTCATTTATAAAGATATTGAAGAGTACTGGGCCTAAGACGGAACCTTGTGGTACCCCACTGGTTAGTTCCCTCCATGTAAATGTCGTATTATGGGCTACTTGTTGAGTATAGATTGTTAGCCAGTTACAAATCCATCTAGTGGTGATCCCACATTTTTCTAGCTTACCAAGAAATGGGATACGATCTACTTTGTCAAATGCCTTGCTGAAGTCTAAGTATACTATGTCCACAGCATTTCAGTGGCCTATTAATTTAGTCACTTTGTCAAAGAATGAAATAAGATTGCTTTTGCATGATCTGTTTTTAACAAACCTGTACTAGAAAAAAGTACTGAGATGCATGTTAAGCAAATACTTTCCAACAACTCACTTGGCTGACAGTGTTGGAATACAATATTTGAAAGAATTCAATGCAGAAGGGCACTCTGGTTTCAGATCTACTTTGGCCACACAGAAGTATGTATAAAAGACATAGGTTCTGAATTAGCTGTAATTACATGAATGAGCATAACCTTGTAACAGAGTTCCCACTTCACTATGGTTTTATCTATTGCATTTAAATTCTACTGTTTCTCCTGGAGTTCAGAATGGTATGTATGCAGTACTGACCCTTTCAATTTTACCTACTAACTTAATGATCTCGCCAAGAAAAAAAACTGAACAAATAATGGATTGCAGTCAGTTATTATCACTTTGATGATAGAATGGTTTGATCCACTATCTTATCAAAGTGCAACCAGCGGAGGTACAATTTCCAATGATTTTTACTTCTTTCCGCAGCTTCCTATACCACTTATGATGTTGTTCAAAAAGCTTAACCAACTGGGCAGCATAGAAGGGATAAAGGGAAAAGAGGGAAATCTTTCTTAATTTCAGTATCTGATACTGGATCAATGAAGTGATACAATTGCCTTTTTACTTTCTTTTTTGATGAGTTTTAAAACACACAGTGCAACGTATTTTTTTAATCCCGTCTCCATCTTATATAACTACTTGTGATAGATAAAACAAATCCATAATTCAATAACACAATATTACATATTTTCTATTTGAGAACAAAAAGAAGACAACAAAGCAGCAATGGTTTTATGCCTGATTTAGTCTCTAATATGTCTTTTAAGTTCTGTTCTGTTAACCTAAGCAGCCTACAGGAAGAAGCAAGAAATACTGTTTTTTCTATGTAAGTGATAGATAATAAAGATAAGTATATGCTTTTGATAGCCAGTTAACTAAATGATTAATATATTATTGAATTTCTAAAAAACTGTCATAGCTCTGTTGGTCCAACACTACACCCATCCCTGCATGGGTAATACTTATTACAGGTAGTCCTCAATTTAGGACTGTAATGGAGTCTGCCCATTATGGTCATATGTCATCACAGTTAAGTGAAGCATCTTATCTAATGACCCCTCCAATTCAATTGTTAAATGAGCATGCGGGTTTTTAAATGGAGCATCGGGTGGGAGAGGCCCTTAGAAGCCTAGCACAGGACCAGGCTTGCCTGCCGAGGCCTCCCCCACCCAAGGCACCTGGTGCCCTGCTTCTTGTCCCTAGGGGCTCTCCAGGGTTCGGCCTGCTCCCATGAGATGCAATGCAATGTGATGCTCAACTTTCTTGTAGAAGCTTACAGCCTCAGGGCAACGTCATGCTATTCTCCTAGTACCGTAAGTAATATTTCTCATGAGACTGTAGGGGGCAGCGTTTTTAAGGAGGCTCCACACACTCCACAAACAGAACTTCCTTAAAAATCAGAGCCCCCTACAGTCTTGCGAGAGATACTACTTGCTAGGAGAATAGCACAAGGATGCTATGAGGCCAGCAGCCTCTTTAAGAAAGCTGAACCTCGCATTACGTCTAATTAATATATTTATTTTGAAAGAATAGCCTTTCCCTCACTACCCACCTACACAAGCTCTGTTCCTAATGTAACAACATGATCCTGTTTAAATTTCAATTGGGAGGTTATCTGCAAAACTAGCTGGCTGCCCTTAGAAAAGAAAAAAGAGGTGTGTTAAAGTGTGGGTATGAGGAAGAAAATATATTTGTCTATGTCTTGAAATGCCTTATCTATAAAATATTAAGAGGATTCATGGCCACTTTCCCAGGATGTGATAGTACAGATTGCATAACCAGAGTATATATTAATGCTATCACTTAGAAAACTTTTACCAGTACAATCTGCAATTAGCTCTGACTGGTCAAAATATTATTTTTTCCATCTTGAAACTACAGCTGGAAGCACAAGAATCAGTAATTTACCAACACATAATCTGCACGCAAGCTACAAATCAATATTTTGTACATACATGTAATTGGTGGCTTAGGCATCATAGTCGATATGTCCTGAGACCAATACAGAGGGACTGAACCTCGCACTTGGACGTAAGATGAATAGCTTCCAGCAGAAAATGACATTACTGAAGCATCATAAAGTATTTGCTCAGTTTCTACTTCATTTGCTACATCTCCCTGCATGAAAAAAGCAGTAACTTTATGATACTTCAAATTATCAACATCCTCTTCAAAAGTATCAACACTCAATTGTCACCCGAGCTTTCATTTTAGCATAGGAAAAATTGGTTGATTCACGGGATTGATTATGATTCATGGCATTGTCTTAATCATTCAACAATAATTTCTGTAACTCTAGATCTAAATAAGATTATTTGGAAAAATGTCTCACTAATTTCATTTTGCTCTCATCTACACTGAAATTGTAGTTTTTTCTTCTGTTCCTAAATCTACAGTTACTCCAAACCAGATATCATGACTGCAGGAGAACGCTGTGCTACGGAAGTATCTAACTATGCATCCCCCATCATGGTATGTGGTCCCCTGAAAGAATTCTGCTGTGCAACTAGAAACAGAAAGTCACTTTGATATACAGTAGACTGATATTGATGGAGTGAGGCAGATAATCATGACATTAAACATACCTCTATTTAATTTCTCTATCAATATGATTGATTCAGAAGTGCCACTGTATTGATGGATACACTACCACTAAATAACATACATTCTTAATATCTACAATTCTTAGATATTATTCACATTTGCTTGGGGCTTGGTTATCTGAAGTGTCCATGGGGCAATTGGAAGAGAGAGGAAAAGAGTGAAGGAGGATACAGTACCAACAGCAGAACAGAGATAGCCCAACAGGGGTTAAAAAATATCATACCACAATAATTGATCTCCAAAACTCAGGGGGAAAAAGCCCTTCCACCTTAATGCATATTTAAGAAATTTGCTTGTGTAAATGAGTATCAATATTTTCCCAGACATTAAGAAAAAGAAGATCAAGCAGTTTTGAATAAGTCCCTAGGTTTGCAACCCGATTAAACAGTTTGACCTTGAAGCTCCTGTAGATTTATGATAAAAATCTAAATTCTACTAACTTGCAGTGTTTTGTCAAAGAAATCTGAAATGCATAAATGAACATTCCTCTGGGCACACATACACTGCGATCATAAAATTACAATACACATAAGTATATTGAAAAGTCTGGAATCACTGCATCTAACAATAACAGATGCAGAGGTTTTGTAATTTTATTTAAGATGATTGATCATGTTAATAAAATAAATGAAGTATAAACTAGCTTGTCTTGGACCTCATTATATACACTTTCCAAAACCAAGAAAAAATATGATTTAGAATTTTAGATTTGTCTAAATGGCAAAAAACAGTTACCATCAAGTCCAAGCCTGGGGGGGGGGGGGAGTACATCTCATGCAACATTTTCATACAACAATGAAAAAAACTCTATTATATGTATTACCTCACAGTTTGCTCCTCTCTTTAGAAACCGTGTTCCAGCAAATTTACTTGATCTTCTAGCTATCAAAGTGACGTACACTGGACGACCATAAATAAGCAGTTCTTGGAATCCAAGATAAGGTTTATAAATATATGTCATTCACTACCCCACATTCTTCTTTTAATTCCCTTTTAGTCCTGGCATATACATAAACACAGAGCAGGTGTACAGTTCTTGTTTTTTTTTTAAAAAAGAATGTTCGTTTAGTCTAGCAATATGACATTTTAATCTTTCAAACTACCCTAACAAAAAACAAGAAAGGCAGAAATTCTATTTAAGAGCTGAATGCAAAAATATCAGGCCCTGCTGATCAAATTGTATGTTTTGTGCATCCCTTGGTGAACACAGGTTAACATAACCTCTGCATGATACAAAATTAAACATTGTATCTTTTGGGAAATCTGAAGTACATTCAACCATTTAAAGGTTCAAAATAAGAAAACAGTGAGTCCAGCAGGTGCAGAAGCTTGGATACCATTCCAATTGATTCAGTGTTGCTTTTTTAAAAACAAGCAAACTACACTATATAGTAAAGCTATCAATAAGGCCTCCAAATCTGTTACTCATTATGCTTATGGCACAATTAGCCAGACTTTCAGAGGTAAATACTCTGACTCTTCTAAATCTCTGGTTGTGATTGTTGTTCTTTCTATTTTAATAACCATGGATTCCTTTAAGCAACTATCCAAGGATTTGAAAATGAAGGCAATTCACTCTTACAAATCAGGGTAAGGTTTATTTTAAAAAATTCTAACTACTTTCAGTTGGCAATTTCAACTGTGAGAAACACTGCTTAAAAAGACCAAATTTTTAAGCTGTTGAATTCAGGACAAGATAATAAACCAATCTCTACTAGAATATCATCTTGCCAATTGTTAATCATGGAGTGGCTTTATTATTCTCTGAGGTTGTGCAACAGCCACTAATACAGTAAATATTATGTGGCCAAACAAAAGAACAGATTGTCCCAAAGGTGCTTTTTCAAAAGGCAACTGGACTTTGTTTTTCCTTGAAGACGTTTCAAGGAGAAATAAAGAACTGAAGAACCTTCTTGGATGAGAAGCGAAATATCTTCAAGGAAAAACAAAGTCCAGTTACCTTCTGAAAAAGCACCTTTGGGACAACCATGACCTGGATGACTGAGAATCTCCATAGACAAAAAGAACAGATTCAATTAAATATTGAACATGATGGCATTTTCCCAGTTTTCCTTGAAGAATATTTTTGAGCTAGACAATTTCTGTAAGGAAGAGTGGGGGAAATGCCAAAAGCCAGGATAGAAAGACTACAAAAGTATAAACTGATGTATGATTGGTAGGTAATGTCAGAGATATTATCTAGAATATATCCAGGTATTCTAAATGTCTGTTGTAAATACGAGTAACATGAAGGGACATTGTATCATGCTTGGTAGACATGTAAAAATTTTTTAAAACTAGACCTTTTCTCCTTAGAATTGATGGATACACAGTTAGAAAAGAGTTTTGGAAGACTGTTTCAATTTATGATCACTGGGCAAAAACTATTATATGCACAAAGATGGAAATATTTGGCACTACCAACCATGAATAGTTGGTAAAATTGACTGAGTTAACCAAAAAGAAATTCTTTGATTAGAGAAAGGTCGTTATTGACATTTATCAATGACTGCAAACTCTTTATGGACTTTTACATAAAAAAGAAAATGATTTTCTGACTTTGGGTTTTGTTGATTAGAAAAAATAGTCTATAGAAAGAAGAAAAATATGATGTAATCCTAGAGAGAGGGATTTGATTAGAATTGTATGTATAACTGCCAAGAGGATCAGAAGCCATTTCTTATATTTCTGATCGTGTCTGCTGTTGTTTTTTCTTTTTTTCTACCTCTTTTGTCTCTGTTTTATTTTCTTTCTTTTTTCTCTCTTTCACATTTACTATGTTTTTCTTTGAATATACTTATTATCTATATAAAATCTTTTAATAAAAACTGTTTCAAAAAAAGGAAATGCACAAAAATCACATTGCTCCTTCTTCAACTGATCTAAAAGTAGAAGAACTTTCCTTAAATCAAATGTTGGATGTAACCTAGAACAGTTATGTATGTACTCTAAAATAATAAATAAGGTCTCATTTACTTTGGTATATCCATGTCCATTTTTCTATTATATTAAAAATGCATTTAATAGTAATTACGTTTTGTTAGCTATTCTACTATCTGCTCCAAAAGGAGTAGGCTCAATTATTCCACTGCAAGCTAATTTCACAGTGAAGTCCGACACAGTCATTGTGGTAGGAAATGAAGTCTTTATTTGGTCTTTATTTCTTCACTGGCAACACTAACCCCATTCATGATTTCTCGTAACAGGCATGCTTAGAATAAGAATTTTCCTTCATTGTGCTTCATTATCTGCATGTAGATGAACACTGAAAATTTGTTTTCCAGCTCTTAAGATCTAAGAGGTTCTTTTTAAAACAGCTAATTAATTTGTGGGTGAGTTTAATAGCCACATACAAAGAACCTAAGGAAGGACTTTATTGTATGTTACCATGATTCAGTTTTCTTTCTAGAATAGCAATTTGCTGTTACTGAAACAAACATTAATAACTAACAGAAGAAGGATACTCGACTGCCCACAAAATCCATGAATAACATACAAAAGCCAGTCTCGATGAACTGCAGTTTTGACAACATCAAGCAATTTCCCATTCCATACATATTTTCTGTATGGCTCACTGCAAATTCCAAATACACCTGAAAAATTATGGAAAAACAGAACATTATTTTGAACCTTAAGTTAGACCGATCATTGTCAGTTTATACCACACACATGCAGTAGCTATTTCGATAAGTATCTTTGTTTATTAACTTGCAATATAACTGGTGAATAAACAAAGGCCAGAGATTCCAGCCATGCTAAGGATGTTATGGAACACAAACAAAAAGAGCCATATAATGTCTGAATCATTGCATAAGATTAGACAGATCAGAATACCAGAAACATTTTGTTCACTGCTACTGGAAACAAGATATTTATCTATATTACTTTTTGATCTGATATAGTAAGAGTTCTTCCCTTTACACTACAACACCAAGCAAGGCCTGTGCTTTTTTAAAGGGAAAAAAGCGGGAAAGTATATAAGCCACTGTTCAAGAGCATATTCCTTGACACAAAAAGACATGCAAGAAAGTTCCCACTCCTCTCCACTTCTTTAAGAAACTGGTGGAATTCAAAATTGTGTTGCTCTATTGACAGAAGGCTTTCAGCAACAGCATAGGAAAAGTGACTACTGTTCCTAATTCTATGTACCAACCCAAATGCTTTATGACACGGGTGTCAAACTCGATCGGGTCATGTGATGTATCATTACGTACCGCAATGTCTTTTTTTTTGTCTTTGCGGAGCTGGGGTGGATGTGGCCTGTGTGTAATGCATCCGGCCCGTGGGCCGCCAGTTTGACACCCCTGCTCTATGAGATCTTACAATCTTCTATTTGACAGAATTGGAAGACACTAAATGCGCCCCTTTCTACTACATTTAGGGAAGCTATCACTAGTAAAAGGGCACTACTTGACTTCCATTTGCTTTCTTTATAGAATGAAATCCATATGTAATCTTCCTCACAATTATGTAGTATTTACATACTGCCTAGATGAGACTATAGGCCTATATAATGTTTCCAGGCTTATGATCTCCAGATATAAAGAATTGTAACTTGTAGAAAATTCTGAGGTTGAAGAGAATTTTTCACACATTTACAGTCGTAACTTGTGGGAAGAAATAACCGGTATAAATAATTAAGCATGATTTAATTTTGATTACTTCACACAGGTGAGCTAAAAACTGAAGGTTTTAATCAATTATCATTGTTTATAACCCAAAGGTATCAGAGAACCACAATATTTTTCTCATTAGTATGGACATTAGTATCTATTGGTAGTAGTTATATATCACTAACAGATTATAAATTAGTTTATAAATTTCTTATAAATAAATCCATAACCACTGATTTTTTTATATAAATGATTTTTTGTAAAATAGTAACAATCACTTGTCTAAATGATTATCTTAACTTATATGCTAACTTAACCAAAATAAGGGATAAATAATTTATAGAAATTGTTTTACTTTAAAAATCAAACTAGGTGTAAACGATATTTAATGTAATTAACTCTGAACACTTTCAGTGTGATACTGATTAACTTAAAAGAGGCCTCTGCAATTAAAAGCATTACAAAACTGGACTTATTTGTATGCAAAGGATACTTACAATTTCCATCTTGAGTAGCAAGTCCCTCATCTTCAAAAATATCAAAACACTCTTGACGAGTTCGTGTTGTTTCTGTTTTAAGTACATCTAGAGGCATTCTCAAAACAGTAAGGTTATATTGAAGGGAGTGGGACAGATCATAGCTATAGCTAAAGTTTGGAGAAAAATAAAAAAAAATCTGAAAATATTACTGGCCATTATTATGTAATGTATTCAGTTATCCAAAACAAGATGCTTTAATTTACAGTTCTGTGTCATCTAATTGTACAGTTTCATAGTAATAAAATCCCAATTAATCCAATGATAATGAACAATCAGTATGATTTATGGACTGAATTTCAAATGTGTGCGAATGTGTAACAAATTGAGTGAATTATGAGTCACAATTCTAGATTATTCAGTCCAAGAAATCAAAATGATGAAATCTATTCACAAAATATAATCTTATAGTATATTACAAGGTTATAAAAAGGGAGGTTTTTTATTATCAGGGACAAGATTGAATCCATCCATACATGCATTCCAATCCATCACATTATTCTTTTTGGGGGGTAAGCAACTGAACAAAAGGATGGAAAGTAAACCAAAGATATTAAATGCAGGATATTGAAAATGAAAAAAAGAATATGCAGTAGCTGAATATAGTTTACACCAATTTCGTTACATACCTTTCTCTACTTAAAAAACGTAATTGTTTCTACCATATACTAATTCATACACCATCCTTTGCTCTTTAAACTTCTCATCTCTCCATTTTGGAGGATTTTATTAATTCCACCCAATTGATTGTTCACCATTGTATTCAATTCACGTTCATTTAGGACCTGTTCATTCCTAACCTAATTCTAATTGCACACTTACTGAGTATCTCCAATCTCACTGTATTCCAACTTAAAAATAGTCCTTGGGTTACAATAGCAATTGGGACTGGAACTACCATTAAGTGATAAGATCATAAAGTGTGATGTCATGTGATCACGCTGCTTAGCAATGGCACCTCTGGCAGTCCCGGTTGCCATAGTTAAGTGATGACTGCACAGGTTGTTAAGCAAGAGCCTCATGTGACTGTGATTTTCAACATCCTGCTGGCTTTCCCATAGACTTTACTTGTGGGAAACCGGCAAGAAACATCAGAAATTGCAATCGTGTGATCACAGCTTGCTGCAACACTATAATTGTGAGCTGGGTACCAAGCACCCAGATCACAATCATGTGACTGTGCAGATGTTGTGACAACCGGAAATAAGTACCTGTCATAACTCCCTTTTAGCACCATTGCAAGTTTGACCAGTCACTGAAGGTCATAACATGAGGATGATCTGCACTATTATATTTCCCCCGACTACTCAAGTCTTATTTCATATAACAAAGTAGACACAAGCAACTGTTATGCACGGCCATTTTAGTTTCTTTTGACAAAAAAAAAAATTATTCCTAGTAACAAGCCATCTACTCACTACCCTTCCACTGGAATTTGCAGATCTAAAAATTTCTAATGGTAGTAGTATCTTCTAATTTCCTCCCATTGAGGTAGATGGTTTCCTTTAAGCTCTATTATTTTTCTAAACTATATTCAAAGCCTTCTAAATGCTGCCAATTTAAAACCTTCTCCTACTTAATACCACATAATCTTTCAGATCTTTTCCTACACCAAATGAAAATATGTACACTCCAGAGGAACAGAAGATAGTAGATCAACAAAGATTGGGTTATGTATATTGAGAAAAAGGTAAGCAAGAGAGAGAGAGAGCTGTGTAACTTGCTCATGGGGATGTTGTATTTCAGCCATTGGCACGATTTATGAATATTTTAAGTATACTATTCTAAGACAATAAGAGAAGGAAATATGAAAAATCTAGGTCATCCTCAATTAATAATAAATCAAGGAGCCCTGGTTGGGCAGTGGTTAGAATGCAGTATTGCAGGCTAACTCTGCCCAGTCTGGAGTTCGATCCTGATCGACTCAGGGATGACTCAGCCTTTCATCTTTCTGAAATCAGTAAATGAGGATCCAGATTGTTGGGGGCAATATGCTGACATTATAAACTGCTCGTGTGTGTGTGTGTGTGTGCTAATGTTATTGTTAATAATTCCAATGAATATTTCAAATTAGAAACATACCTGAAATAAAAATTACTGGACAGGTCCACATTCTGAAAAATTCGGAGGTATCTACAGAAAAAACCCCAAAAGATAATAAAAGATATTTTATGCAGAAAGAATATGCTGTCTTTGATACTCTCTATGAAAACCTTTTGTACTACTATATCAAATAACATCCTTTATTATTGTCAATGATCAGATGTAAATACAGTTCAGTAACAATATTACAAAGAGCACAGGGAATGAGATAAAGATAGGTGAGTAAATAACACACACAAAAAGAGAGGAAAAGTAAAACTATGTAGGAACAAGAGTAGCAGGCTGTACTTAAAGTAAGGCAGCAAAAATAATACTTCATTATTAAGTATAACTATATTTGTATATGATGGTCTATAGGGTATTAAATAGTAATATATTAAAATTTAGATAAACAAAATGTGGTGACAAAATGTAGAAGCATACACTAAAATAATAAAATTCTATCTGGAATACATTAAGTATAATTGATGATGTTTACTTAATAGTTACTTAATTGTTTATCATTATCACAATTTTGGGTTATATAAGATGAGAAGAAAATGAAAGAGAAAGAAAAGAAAAATACAGCAGTCCAAGGACACTAAGTTATCAGGTTAAGTCTGAAGATATTTTTTGCCTAGTTTCAACTGTTGCAGATATAAATTCAGCTACTATGTTAGTGATATCATGATTTGAGACTGAAAGAAGTAATGGATATGGAACTTGTCCATTCCCCTCAGCACTCATAGTAAAATGGGAGTTATAATTATACAGAATTACAGTAAAAAGGACATATTGGATTGTTTCAATCTTCCTAGCAATGTAAGGGCATGTACACTGGGATACAGGGTTGTTGGCATGTGTTAACTAAAACTTTAGTTTTTATTCATTAACTTGTCAATGACTTAATTTACATTTCTGCTTTCTGAATTCAAAGTGTTTCCTCTTCTATAAGAATGAAGATGCCATAACAATAACTTTCTTTAGCAAGAAAATATTATCGTAAGAATAGCAGTTGAATTAAAATAGATCTTTATCTCTTATAAAGTATATGGTCTTTCACAAAACTTATATTTAGCATTACACCTTGCCAAGTAGACAATCTACTGTAGTTCTGTTCCTAAATCCTAACCCGCTACTTCTATATAATTTGGGGATTATATAAAATGAGATTATATAAGATGAGAGGGTCACTCCAGTATCCATAAAACAAAATACCTTTTGTTACAAGAACCAAGTTCTTAATCCATAGATACTTCCATAACAGAACTGCTAGTAATTAACTAAGAGTCTCATATTAATGCACACCAAATACCAATGAATTAAACAAACTCATAGACTTGGATGGGGCCATATAGGTCCCTGAAGCCAAACTTCTGCCCAGTGCAGAAATCCAAATTAAAGTATCCCAAACAGATTTCTGTATCCTTCCATTTAAGAACACATAGTGAAGGGCAGCCTTCTAACTAACAGGTTATATCTTCCCTGTGACATTGTTTCAAGTATTTAAAGAATCATATCTTACCTCTCTTTTCAAAATTAAACATGCTAACATAGTCCAGCAGCAAGAATCCAGAAGCAAGTCTAAAGTTTGAATTTTGCTCATTAATTCAAGCTAAAGGGAGAAAATTTAGAGCTTCTAATGGCTGTATTGGTTAAGTACATCCTCTGAAAATCATATTGCAGAAACATTTATTTCTAATACTGAGCGTGTCACTGGTAAGGAAGAGAAGCAATAAATCATACAACCTACACCAAAGCTACTTGCTGGGCACAGGTTTTTCAAAAGATTTTCCCCTCTCTTTCCCAATGCTCTTGCTCAGGTTTGCTGGTTTTTTACTGTCATTAACTACTGACATTAATTGCTCACCACATGCCATTTGTTCAGCCTGATCAACTCAGTATGAAAATTAAGTGCCATGCTCTGCATCTATTTTTTTTTATGAGCTATCATAAGATGGCGCCCAAGTTTCTAATCCTACAGGTATAAAGACTCTCTTGATCCAAGTTTTATTTAAGTTGTTTTCATGGCAGTAATATGGAAGTGGTTTACATTACTTTCTTTTTCTAGTTTAGCCAATGGCTTTTTAAGATCAGCTAAGGTAAGCAGTATGTGGTTACCATACCTTGGTCCCTGTTATCATAAAGCTAAATGGAGACTAAAAATTACCTTGCTTCATCAGGATGACTCACTCGCACAGAGTCATTTGGAATGTAGATCATATTTGTATCTTCTATTTTATATATTGCATGTCCTCCAATATCTGCCATCTTTCTCCTCTTTGTAATTAGCACAATGTAATAACCTTCTAAGAATCTGACAAAACCTGCAAGAAACAGAATAAATTACATATCATTTGTATCTGTCACTTAATTCACTACACTACCAAAAGGCTAAAAAACAAGCACAAATTCTGTCAAGGTTGCAATAATTATTTGTATTTCTGGCACCTTATAACACTAGAGATTGGGGGGGGGGGAACCTGTCATTCCTGAATAAATATTTAATCTACAGTATTTTGCTAAAGTAACCTCCTTTTCCTATTAAATTATACATGAAATAAGTAATGAATATAAATTGAAAAGTATTTTTCAACATGGCTGTTCACTTCATCTCTTTTGAAAAATTATGTATTGCATTCTCAAAGCATATTTCATCAAATCAATGCCTGGGGTGAACTGAGGAAAATGAAATATCCCATTGAGATAAAATCTAAGTAAAGAGTTAACTGAACATTTCTGTATAAAGAACACAAGGCAGAAGGATAAAAGAGCTGGAAACAACAGAAAGGAAAGAGGCAGTTAACGAACAGGGAAAGTAAAGGAAAGGGGGGAAATTACATATACAAAAAGAGAGACACTGATCTCTATGGCAAAGTATCATTCTGGAAATAAGCACAGTGCTCTACTTCTTTAAACCTATGTTTTATACATGTGTGTGTAATATTATATGTATAATACATATATTAAATACATTTTTAATTGTCCAGCTAAGTAAATGAGAAAGCATAATTAAACTATTAGGAACAGTTGATACAAGAGGAGATAATGTTAGTATAAGAACACTTGATTTGTCATTTTAAATTATATTTTACCCACCCATACCCATACCCACCCACCAAATAAACTCAAAAGTATACCACTCCTAACCAGATAAATCTAATTTCACATGCTTCCATTAATACCTGACACTACAAAGTCAGATATACGTTGTTGTTTTTAGCCTCCATCTGAAACAACTGTTCAGCACTGCAATGTATGGTATATTTCCTAGCATACATTCCTAGCCTTTCCCATAATGAAAATTTTCAATCTACAATATTTGACATGACACATCAGATTAACTTTTCACTCCTTCAATCTATCACAGTTATCAATCAAGAATTCTGCCAAATGACCTTTTATTGTGATTCTACAAAGAAAGATTTATAGCTATCTATTTAGACAGTCATTCTGTATACTGTAATAATTGAAAACGGTATGATGCTCAATTTCACTGCAAGTGTTGCAGCCAAGTACTTCAATGTGAAACTATGTGCATTCTAAAAGAGGTTGGTTTTTCCCCCCCATCAGCCTGTTTCAAGTGCTTCTAATAAAGAAGCACCAGACAATTGGACTTTTTCAATGGTGGCACTATTTTCAGTGGAACGCCTTTCTTATATACTCAATTGGGATGTACTTCACAATGCTGCATATAGAGAAAGCAAATAGGTGCAACAGGTTTTTCCCTGTCATCTCTCTACAACTTCACTACTCCTACTTCTATCCTAAAAGATATCCCATGAGGATCAGGAGTACTTCCACAAACTGTGAACTGTTTTCTCCTGGTTGCAGGACAATAGATTTCAAATGTGAGGAGTATCATCAAAGCTTGCCAAATGTTATGCAAAATACAAATAATATAATAGGCCATGCAGGCCTATGAGATGATAGACAAGCACACTCAGTGGCTGGATGATGACCTGGCCCAATCTGAAGATTATTTAAAACAGGTTCTGTCCATTTTCAGATTCTGGGAGTTTAAGTCTGCACATGTAAAAGTGGCTAAGGTTGAGAAACACTAATCTAAAGACTAATTTGAAGACAGAGACTTTGAAAGCTCTGTTTTAAAAAAACTGAAAAAGGGAAGATTTCAAAGGATAAGAAAAATACTCAAGGTTGAGACCAGAGTTCATCTGAGGAAGATGCTGCAATAAACAAAGATCTGACTAGTTGATATTACCCTATCAGTTCATTCTTCCAATGTCTTGGCCATGCCAATAGGTCCCATTAATTCCACAAAATACTTGTTCCACCAAATGTTTTTATGTAGGAATGACTGGCTGTGGCACACCTGATTGTCCAAAATTGAGCAGTTCTGCCTTGCTCGGATGAATCTCACATCAAACTCAAAGGGAAATATTACTGCGCTTTGTGTGAAGTAGAAATTATGTACAAATATGTGAAATAAGTTGAATATATTTATATAGTACGATATTTTGAATAGCTATGCATTCCAGCTGTGTACTGGTATTTCTGCTACCATATGGAACGCTATGAAAATTGCCTATGGCCTTTTCTGTGAAGATGACAGCATTTGTCATAAGAAATGTAATCATCTTGGGAAGCATCCAACAACATCCATTTCTCTAGTGGAGTGATATTTTTTCTCTCCTCCATGTCACAGTGTACCCTCTAAAGTTACTTTAGAGATTTGGGATGCATAGAAAGCAGTGGAGGTCAGAGTGAAGGTAAAGCCTTATTGTCTGAACAGAAACAGAACTGAATAAATTTGGATGCAGCCTTTTGAGCTGCAGGTAAAATTGCATAAGTCACTTTGAAGCTGGAATTTCCATTTGTATAACACTGGATTCTGCCGAAGAAGGAGGTTCTGATTTTGAATGTGCAAATGTTGCTCCTCTGGAAGTGAGCTTACAAAGTAATCAATACTTTAAAAGACAGAACAAATCTGTTGTCATGGCTCCGATAGATGAAACCCATCAAAAGAACTTCCAAGGCAAAAATTCTTCCTCAAAGAACATTTTATTCAGGAAACAAAGTATCGGCACTACATAGTTGAACCCAAAACTAGATTCCCTTCCCCCAGATACAAAGTAACAAATTGCAATTCCAACCCTCAAGAAGCAGTCATAAATCACGTTCTCCAATTAGCCTGAAATGCGGGCTTTCTCCCCAACTCCTCAGCCTGCCAAAACGTTATCAGTTCGTCCTTGGGTTCCCACAGAGCAGTGTTATTATTATGGCTAGCTGAGCTCAAGCATTCACCCCAACCCCCCTTCTGCACCTGATTTCTAAATAGAAGAAAAAGCATGTTAAAAGCAAAGAGAAAATGGCTGCGATTTTCATCAGTTGTCAGAGCGGAAACATCCAACGTTTACAGCGTTGACATCTGTATTGGATTAGGGTGGTTCACATGTAAAGTTGTTTCTATGCAGAGGAGCCTTTGGGCTTCATGCTGGCCTCACTGAAATTGCAACTTATTCCTAGTAATAAGCAATACTTGCTTATTGTTAGACGTTAACTAGAAGACGGATAAGATATCAATAATAACAACAACAACAACAACAACAACAACAACAACAATAATAATAATAATAATAATAATAATAATAATAATAATAATGTTGGAAGGGACCTTGGAGGTCATCTAGTCCAACACCCTGCTCAGGCAGGAAACCCTATATCATTTCAGACAAATGGCTATCCAGTCTCTTCTTAAAAACTTCCAGTGTTGGGGCATTCATCGCTTCTGGAGGCAGGTTGTTCCACTGGTTAATTGTTCTAACTGTCAGGAAGTTTCTCCTTAGTTCTAGGTTGCTTCTCTCCTTGATTAGTTTCCATCCGTTACTTCTTGTCCTGCCTTCAGGCGCTTTGGAGAGTAGCTTGACTCCCTCTTCTTTGTGGCAACCCCTGAGATATTGGAATACTGCTATCATGTCCCCCCTCGTCCTTTTCATTAAACTAGACATACCCAATTCTAGCAACCGTTCCTTATATGTTTTAGCCTCCAGTTCCCTAATCATCTTTGTTGCTCTTCTCTGTACTCTTTCTAGAGTCTCAACATCTTTTTTACATCGTGGTGACCAAAACTGGATGCAGTATTCCAAGTGTGGCCTTACCAAGGCATTGTAAAGTGGTATTAACATTTCATGTGATCTTGATTCTATCCCTGTTAATACAGCCTAGCACTGTGTTGGCTTTTTTGGCAGCTGCAGCACACTGCTGGCTCATATTTAAGTGATTGTCCACTAGGACTCTGAGATCCCTCTCAGTTACTACTATTGAGTAAGGTACCCCCTATACTATACCTGTACATTTGGTTTTCCTTGCCTAAATGTAGAACCTTACTTTTTTCACCATTGAATTTCATTTTGTTAGATAGCGCCCAGTGTTCAAGTCTGTCCAGATCCTCCTGTATCTTAAGCCTGTCTTCTGGAGTGTTGGCTATTCCTGCCAGCTTGATGTCGTCTGCAAATTTGATGAGTTCCTCATCTATCCCCTCGTCCAAATCATTGATGAAGATGTTGAAGAGCACTGGGCCCAGAACAGAGCCCTGGGGCACCCCACTACACACTTCCCTCCATGTAGATGCGGTTCCATTGAGGACCACACGCTGAGTATGGCCGGTCAGCCAGCTACGAATCCATCTGGTGGTGATGCTGTCTAACCCACATTTTTCTATGTTATCAAGTAGTAGGTTGTGATCTACTTTATCAAATGCCTTACTGAAGTCCAGGTAAATTATATCCACAGCATTCCTTTGGTCCACTAATTTTGTCACTTGGTCAAAGAATGCAATAAGATTTGTCTGGCATGATCTGTTTTTGACAAACCCATGTTGGCTTTTATTAATGACTTTGGTAGTTCCCCAGTGCTCCAGGATCTTTGAAAAATATAGTTCAGTGGTTCTGAGATCACATCTGCCAGTTCCTTGAGAACGTTGGGGTGTAATCCATCTGGTCCTGCTGATTTGAACTCGTCTAGGCTGGACAGGTGCTCACTTACCATTTTCTTGCCTATCTTAACTTGTGTTTCTAATCTGTTTTTTATGATACTGTTTTTGATAGGTTGGACTGTTTTTTCCCTTTGTGTAAAGATAGATGCAAAAAACAAGTTAAATAGTTCTGCTTTCTTCCTGTTGCTTGTCACCTTCTTGCCGCTTTCCCCCACTAATGGACCAATCATTTCCTTCACTTTTTTCTTGTTTTTTACATGTTGAAAGAAGCTTTTTTTGTTATTTTTGACTTTGGTCGCAAGCCTTACTTCATTTTGAGCCTTAGCTTTCCTCACTTCATCTTTGCAGGCTCGGGCTATTTGCTGATATTCTGCCTTAGTTATGTGCCCCTCTTTCCACTTTTTATACTTGTCCTTTTTATCTTTCAATTTATCAGAGAGTTCTTTATGCAGCCATGCTGGTTTCTTTTGAGAGCTGTTATTTTTCTTCTTTGTTGGTATTGTGCTAGATTGGGCTTTTATTATTTCATTTTTCAAAATTTCCCAAGCTTCTTGAGTTGTTTTCCCCTTGAGGATTCTCATCCATGGAATCCTTCCCAAGCTCTAAGTTTATTGAAATTAGCTCTCTTAGTCCGAGACTCTAGTTTGACTGTGTTCTATTACTTGTGCTTCCCTAATGTTGAATTCCAATATTGCATGATCACTTCCTCCCCAAGGTTCCTGTGGCTTCAACACCTTCTATCATTTCATCTCTGTTAGTGAGGATTAGATCCAATATGGCTAATTCCCTAGTTCCCTTCTCTACTTTTTGGGAGACAAAGTTGTCTGCTAGGTTTGTCAGGAATTTGTTTGATCTTCCACTGGCAGAGTTTGTCTCCCAGTTATGTCAGGGTAATTAAAGTCCCCTATTACTATTGTGATGTGCTTTCTACATACCTTAGTTAGCTGACTAGCAAAAAGTTCATCTATTTCCTCTGTTTGGTTTGGCGGCCTATAGTATACACCTATGGCAATGTCATTTCCCCCCCCTTTTATATTGACCCAAATGCATTCAAGACAGTTTTCATCATTGTTGTGCTCTATTTCTGTAGAGATGTAGTTATTTTTATATAGAGAGCAACTCCACCTCCTCTTTTATTTGGTCTGTTTCTTTTAAATAATTTAAATCCCTCTAGCTGTGTGTTTCATTTGTGGGTTTCATCCCACGTTTCCGTAATGGCAACAATATCATATCTGCCCTCATTAACCTGAATTTCTAGTTCATCCTGTTTACTGTTCATACTCTGTGCATTGGTGTATAGACATTTGAGTCATTTATGACTGACCCTGTTTACTTTCTACATAACTTGTGTGTTGCCTGAGATCCCCTATTTTCTTACCACCTGTTTGGTTAGTGCACTTTGTGTGGCACTCGTTATTAAAAGCTTGATTTTGCTTGACAGCAAGGCTGATATTCTTGTCCACACACACATCTGTTACATGCACTGATAACCCTACAATTTTTAGATTGCCAGGGACAGGGATGTTCTGTATCAATTAACTCACTATCCCCATTGTTTAGTTTAAATATTCCTCCAGAAAATCTGTGAATTTATTGCCAAGTAACTCAGTCCCTTTCTTGGACGGATGCAAACCATCTCTTTCGTACATTTTTTCATTGGACCAGCTGCAGACATCGTGACTAATATAACCAAAGCCTTCCCCTTTACACCACTTCTTTAGCCACATATTGAATTTTGCTATACGCTGGCCTTTTCCATTTTGTTCCTTATACACTGGTAAAACCTCTGAAAAAGTAAGCCTACAGTCTATCCTGCTAAGTTCCTGCCCCAAGCTCTGGAAATCATTCTGCACAGAGAGTACATCTTTTTGGGACAGATCGTTAGTGCCAAGATGTACAATAGCATCCACATCACAGTCCTTGCTGGCATTCTTGACTATTTTAAAAATACGCTTCTTGTCCCTACTGGCAGTAGCACCTGGAAGACACCTGACCTCTTTCGAAACCTCTGTGTCCTTTCCTAAATTTACATCCCTTATAATTGAATCACCAACCAGAAGGTGGCTTCTCTTTTTGGATGCCTTGCTCTTCTTGCATGACTGATGTGTAATACCCGATTCGCACTTCTCCCTGTCAAAAACAAGTTCTTCATCTCGGACCACGATCCCCTGCTTATTTGAGTACAGTTTTATCATCATCATACAAGATTTAATATTGTAAAATAAGTTTTAAAAAACAAATGATTAGGAAAACTAGCTTTTAGAAAATAAAAGTCTTATAAAATAAATTCCTATAATGACACAAGAGTCAGTTATGTAAAATAATATTAATCTGAGAATTGTCTGATTGGAAATTCATGTTCTGATTTCATTGCAACATCAGCATACTTTTCTAAACTTCTCAGGGAGGAAACAGGCATTTTTTTTCCAGAAAGCTGAAAGTGCTTCTGTTATACTGGCCACAATTCTCACGATGGTTCAAGGTATAAAGGCTTTGATATTATTTATAAACCTGACGATTTTGTTCTGGGAGAAAAAAAAATACACATATAATCAATAAGGACTTTAACCATAGAGTAACTAGCTCTTAAATCTTGTCTTTCAACTAAAAAGTAAAAAATAAAAGCAGTTTAAGGGGAGGAACACATATTAATCTTTGAAAATAGTCAGTTCCTTAATTTGCCTAAGCTGGTTGTATGTTGTAAACATAAAAATGATCATTTTTACAAATGATATTTGTAAAAATGATTCATACAGTAATTAAGAGCTGCCAGAATTATAGTACACACAGGTATGCTAGCAATTGAAGTGCAGTAGTGAAGATCTTCTATGTATCTCCAAGTGTTAGTAGTTAATAATTCCATGTTTCCCCAAAAGTAAGACCTACCCCGAAAATAAGCCCTAGCTTGACTTTGGGGGTTGACCTAATATAAGCCCTACCCCAAAAATAAGCCCTAGTTTTGGGGTGAGATGCATGCCTAAAAATCAAGCTAGGGCATGGGTGGGGGGTGGAGCTGCCCCACGTACCCTGCACCCACTTACCTTACAGCCAGGCCTCTCCTTGCCAGCCCACTTCTTCTGCAGCATCCCCAGGCCTGTATTTCGTAGTCAGAGGCTTTTGCGGAAGGCCATTGCAGCGGAGAACCAAGCTATCGATTCAATCCATAGCTCAGTTCTGCAAGGCCTCTGCAGCTGAAAACCGAGCTATGGATTGAATCCATAGCTCGGTTCTCGGCTGCAGTGGCCTTCCGGAAAGGCCTTTGACTGTGAAATGTAGGCCGGAGCTCCATTCTCAGCTGCAGAATGAAGCTGCTCCTTTGGCCACAGAAGAAGCAGGCCAGCTGGGCGGGGCTGTCAGTGCCGGAGTGCAAAAGACAACTCCCCCCAAAAAATAAGACCTCTTATTTGGTGCCTCTTTTGGAGGCAAAAAAAAAAAAAAGAGGCACCAGGTCTTATTTCAGGGAAACACAGTTGTCATTATTCGAAATGCAGCATGAGTAAACCCCACCTGGAAAAGCAAAAACTGATCCGCAGATTTTAAAAATATAATCAATAATCAATATTTTTAGTTTCAGATTTAGAAAATACTATGTTATTGCAAATTTATTATGGGGAAAAAATATGTGTTTTTACGCACAGTTGAGTAGGCAAAATGTAGTTCATTATTTTCCTCATTATTTCTGACATTGTGTCTCTGTGCCTGCTTTTTAAAAGTGTACCTGGCATTGTTTTCCTAAGAATTATGGAAGAAAATAACCTTGTAGTATTGGTGCCATAGTACGATTATTTACTTCTAGAAAACTGCATTACTAATGTTATACTTTTCTGCTGCTGAAAATGTAATGATGCTGTCTTCATATTTAAATATTTTTAGAAGCCATCTTGAGTCAGATTTCTTAAGTGTTATATGCAAAACCATGCAAAAATAATGTTTTTTTAAAAAACGAACAGGAGATATTGGAGCCTTTAAGTCAAAAATGGGCAATCTGTAACTGTACACTTTGGAGAACTCCCATATTTGCCCACATTAAAGCTGACAAGACATTGTTATTGTTTTAACCATTCAGTTGTGTTTGACTCTTGCTGACTTTATAAGCAAGGCTCTCCATGCTACTGTGTCAAGCACAGCTTCTTTCAGTTATGACAGACATTAGGGTTCATCATTGTGCCTATTCTCACTCTAAGTCATGGTGAATTGCACAAAGAAAAACAAGATATACATGCAGAATTGGGTACAGACTGATCTTTCAATACAAATTATCCCTGCCTAGATAATGATGCATCAAGCACAATACAGTTTACTGGTCTTCCATTACGGTCTGTCAGATGCCCAATTATTTCTTTGTTTCATAGTCCCAGTTGAACAATAAACATTTCATTGAGTATCTTATGGGATTCTTGAGCAACAATATGTAATTGCATAACAGCTGCTTTTCCAGTCGCCACTAAAATTTTCATAGTAAATCTGCATTCTTGTTGACAGCAGTTCTTGTGAGAATTCACAAATCAGTAGTTCAGTAATAAGCAAGTGGTACGCATGGCTTTTACCCTTCCATTCCAGACTATAGAAGAAGGTGCCATTAATTTATAATAGCAGTTATTTTCAGGTCATGCTACTTGTGACAGTAAAGAGGGATATACATTGGCATGAACATATGGAAAAGACGTTTTTAGGTGTTCTTGACAATTAGTGCTACTTTGTAGCTCTTGAAGAAAGTTAGACTGTTAACTTTATCATAAATAAATACTTCATGCATCAGTCCCAAGAAATTAGTCATTGTATAAGTGTGTATGTATGTAAAACCTTTCACTATCCAACTTCTCAAAAACAGTATTGGACTGAGCAATAAACACTTTCATAAGAGCATGTCTATTCTGAACAAGAAGCTATAAGTTGATTATCAACTACTGTACTTCATATTTCAAATGTTAATATTTATACTGGTACTGACCTTATCATCTTAATTCTTGTCTTTGGGGAAAGTATTTTTTCGAATGTTGTTTGCATTTTTTTTAGAATTGAGACTTTTAATTCTGAAGAGCTGAGCACAGGCTTTAAAAAATAAAAAACAATCCTTCTGTGTTTTTTTTTTAACTAGACTATAAATGTTATCTTTTTTTCATTGTTTCTCATAAATAAATGTCACAGCCTAAACTCTCTAGTCAAAGTTTTAGCTTTTGATTCTGTTATAAATGAAGGTTTATGTTTAGCTTTATGTTTTCTTCATAAATGAAAAGGATATTAGGAAGTATTTTTATTAAAATGTGAAATATATTTTTATTGTGTCATAGATGTATTAAGTGATAATTCAATATCAATTAATTCACCAGGGTCCAAGAGGAAAAGTAAAAATCTGTTTTGCACACTTGCTTTCTCATCACACACTGTTATGTATCACCAGTAGCCTTTAAGTACAATAAAGTCTGCTATATTTCACTGAGAGTGTAAATATTTTGCATCTGCTTTGATGCTGTTCTGTCTTTAAACTCTTAAAAAAAATTCTACATGTTTTTTTGCCATTAATATTAGAGATCATATAATTTGTTGTGCTAAAAAGCAAACTAAAATTTTATTTATGTATTTATTTAAAGAAGCACACACAAACACAAAATCAAGTATTTTGTATGTTATGAATTGTATTTCAAGGGTAAATTAAGAGAGATTTCTAAGATGCCACTGATCCACAAAAATTTTGAATCCACATAACTGTTCCAAATTATTAGCCTATCCTGATTTGCAGAGCTTTTGTTTGAATTTTGCTTCATACGTGTGTTTTGTGCTTATGTCCAAAATCATAACTGCAGTGCCTTAGCCATTATCAAAACAAGCTAATAAAAAATAAAGTAACTTACCTACTATCCCAAAAGCAGAGACAGCACGTAATAATCCAGATGAGCCCTTTTGTCCAATTTTTGTCCTATTGCCCAGATCTAAACGGCCTAGTAGCTCTCTCACCTCTTGCTGGGTATATACATGCTTGAAAATGAAAATGTAGTCATCTAAATATTTCTGAATGAATTAAAAACTTCACTGCTAACTTCTACACAGCTGTTTCAGTCACCTTCCTAGGGCAGAAGAACCTATTTTGCATGCGCTCAGGGACAGCAGTTACCTTTGTTTGATATGATTTGCCAATAAAGGCATAACAATACTAAGAATCTTTCTAGTTCAGGTAGACCTCAAATTACAACAGTTCGTTTAGTGACCATTCAAAGTTACAACGGCACTGAAAAATGTGACTTATGTCATGTGATCACCTTTTGCGACCTCCTCACAAGTCAAGAAGGAAGCCAGATTCACTTAACAACTGAGTTACTAACTTATCAACTGCAGTGATTCACTTAACAACTGTGGCAAGAAAAGGTTGAAAAATAGGGCAAAACTCACTTAACAAATCTCTCACTTAACAACAGAAATTTTGGGCTCAATTGTGGTTGTAAGTTGAGGACTACCTGTATTATATGTAGATAGGTTGATAACAGCAAATAGCACTTAGACTTATATACCGCTTCACAGTGCTTTTATAGCCCTCTCTAAGCGGTTTACAGAGTCAGCATATTGCCCCCCCCAACAATCTGGACCCTCATTTTACCGACCTCAGAAGGATGGAAAGCTGAGTCAACCGTGAGCCAAGTTTCCATCAGGGTTGTAGATATTCAATGATTCTTGTCTCACATCATTTTTATACATTTATTATTTTTTAAAGTAGTATTTTTAATGGGATGCTACTATACTCAAATCAAATGTACCAATTTATATCGTTATCTTTTTTTCAAAGAATCCCTCTGACCCCAAGTGGGACTGATAAGCATTGTTAAAAAAATTAAAATGCAAGGGACATTTTAAGGGTGATTTGCCAGAAGAGAGATAATGGGATGCAGTGATGCCACACAACATCCTGAGAAGTAGGTTAGTGCAAGTGGCAGGGAATATTTGGAAAAAACCAATATTCCATGGTTAATTATTTTGCCCATAGTGACTATTTTATGAATGAGCAAAGTATTTCATCACATGGCAGGCATTGTCTGAGAATTTCGATGGCTCCCAAAATTTCAAATAAGCCTATCAACCATAAAAATGTTGGACACAGGTACGTATGTGACACTATGTACTTTTTTATATGTAAGTGCGTGGGTGTGTATATATATTTGTGTATACATACACAAATATATGCAAGTTTGATTACCATTGATAGTTTAAGGATTATTTTATTTCAATCTTATTACTACTTTCTCCCTTATGTTGCTCCTTTGTCTTATAACATTCATCATATATATATATATATTTAGTCCCACGTAAAAATGGATGGAATAAGGGGGGGGGGGAGGTGAAAATTAACAAAAGGAAGAAGCATTCCTTTTTAGCATATATGTACTGTAAATATTGGAAAGGAAATCTAGAATTTTATCTTTACAGTAAGGTAAAAGAAAAATGCTACCTAAAATTCAAAATGTTTTATATTTTCTCCCAAAGTTCCAAATACCCCCCCCCCCAACATCTTTGTAATATTCTTTGGGGGAGGAGATTATTAAGAAAAACTGGGAGTTTATTTTGAATAATACGACTCAGGTAAAATTAACTCAGAACCACAATCTAGGAAAAATAAGAATCCCTCCTGGCACAAATACTGGCTTATTACTATTGCACGGGAGATGACATTCATTAATTTCCCTTTTAGAGCAAAAACATGAACCTAAGACATGGTTTCCAATTGAGCTTTACCCAAAGATGACCTTTCTTCACCTGAAGGAGTTCTCTCAAAGGAATAAATACTATTAGGGAAGGCAATGCCATAATTATTTTTTATTCAGAAATTGTTCCTCCTTACAACCAAGCTTTCTCTCCAATTTATTTACTGTTGCTTAACTCATTTATTAGGAACCCATGTAAAACAAGATAAATTAATGTTATGAAAATAAGTAATAAAAAGATAAAAGGTAGAGAACTTAAATGCAGCTTAAATCCAATGCAATATCATATTGAATTCTTATATTTTCTTTTGAATAGTAACATCTCAAATGTTGAAGTACTCACCCTGTCATCAATAACAACTAAATCCTTGGGTTCTGTACGATCGATTTTCAAAACACGATATTTGGTTTCTGCGTGGTTGCTTCCAACAAGAAAATATCGCTGGGGATGTAAAAAAAGAAAAAGAAAAGAATAAACAGTAAAACAATAATTACCGCAAGTCGTGAGGTTATATTGACATGATCTTTCATTTACAAGAATGAAGTTCATCCCATTTACAGTAGTTCAATCAATTCTTCTATTAACAATACTCTTCAAATATAATTTATCATCCTGATTTTTTAAAAATATACATTTTACATTTTTAATAAACTGTCCTAACTACCAGATTCTATTTTAAGTAATTACTGACTTCAACCTTGTTACATTAATAGCAATCAGTTAACACCATTTGTGATTCTAATAATTTTAAACATTTTGAGGTAAAAAATGACATCCTACCAATTGTACTAGATGTATGATTTGACAAAAATATTGGAAGAAAGTAAATTGTGTTTATACAAGGAACACTAAAGAGTCAGGAATGATTGATTGTTTTTACAAAGTGTTTTCATCATACTAATGAAGCATATATTAACTTGCTTCAGAAATGAATCCCATTGAATTTCATGGATCTTATCCCCAAAATATTTAGGATTGCACGCTTAGCTTTCAGGAAAAAACCTGTAAAGCCCCAAAGCATGTAACTATCAAATATCCCAATTTGGGGATAATATCCCAATGTATCTGCTTATAATTACTACAGCATTCACCTATCTTCCAAGGGGTGAGTCATTTGGTCTTCTCTCCCTAATCCCTGTGTATGCAATAGATTAATTTCCTTCTGGCAAATGAAAGATAAAAAAGAAGAGAAATAATTTCTATGATGCAACTTAGTTGCCTTGAAGAGCCATGGTGGCGCTGAAGAACCCATGGTTAGAATGCAGTACTGCAGCAGTTTGGCAGTTTGATTCTCACCGACTCAGGGTTGACTCAGCCTTCCATCCCTCCGAAGTCGGTAAAATGAGGACCCAGATTGTTGGGGGCAATATGCTGACTCTGTAAATGGCTTAGAGAGGGTTGTAAAGCACTGTGAAGCGGTATATAAGTCTAAGTGCTATTGCTTGTAGCAAAAAGGCATAGTGAGAAGAATTTCTTTTTTTAGATAACTCAGTATCACAGGAGATACAACAAAATAAAACTTGGAAGGCCACTGGATGGAACTGCTTCCTCCATTGACTCTGCTTATCGGAAACTGGCTAGGAAGATTACAAATGGTGATCACATCACCCCAGGACAGTGCATAAGTACATGCCAGTTGCCAAGCTCCTGGATTTTGATCATGTGACTGTGGGGATGCTGCAACAATTTTAAGTTTGACAACCTGTCATAAATCACTTTTTTCAGTGCCGTTGTAATTTCAAACGGCCACTAAACTAATGGTTATAAGTCAAGGACTATCTGTAATGCAATGGCTAACTGAAGTAATTATATTACATTATTCCTGTAAGCCATGCTCCCCAAATTTAAAAGCAAAATGTTCTGCTTCTTTGTCCTTGGACTTATTTCACTTCTTGAGATACAGCAGGGGTGTCAAACTGCCAGCCCGCAGGCGGACACGTTGCGAGGAAACCGCACCCACCCCATTGCCGGCAATGGGGAAAAAGTTCCGATATGTCGTGACATCACATGACATCACAGTATTTCCATTTATTTATTAAAACTTTTTTTTTTTTTTTTTTAAATGTCCTAGGACAGGAAGATTTGACAAGAGCTGAGCATACTATACTAAAGCCCATGTCTGAAGAGAAGTTAAATATTATCTAACTATCTTGACTGGTAAGAATCCTGCAGTATTGTGAATGCAGAAGGACCAATCCCCACATTGTAAAACACAGCATTTTATGCCATACTGATTACATAATATGATTCTCAGTCATCCAGGTCTTGGTTGTCCCTAAGGTGCTTTTTCTTGCAAGGAATATAAACCATTCACCATTTAGTCAGAAGTGAAGAATTTTGCTTCTTGGATGAGAAGCAAAACATCTTCAAGGAAAAAGAAAGTCCAGTTGCCTTTCAAAAAAGCACCTTTGGGACGAATCTTTATAGTTTAAACCAGAGGTTATCAACATTGCAATATTGCCATTCCTTAAGTAAACAATTGTTTGACTCTCCGCATGGAAAGTGCACATTGGCAGTATGTTAACAATCATCTCTCAAAACTCATTTTAGCTTTTGCTCCCCATTTATTGTGCAGAACCTTTCTGCAGGCTTACCA
Source organism: Azemiops feae (assembly GCA_023970755.1). Lineage (NCBI taxonomy): Eukaryota > Metazoa > Chordata > Lepidosauria > Squamata > Viperidae > Azemiops > Azemiops feae. Next base: position 1,240,418 of record JALGBA010000094.1, read on the forward strand.
GGCAAAGTACAAATGAGTTTTGACAGCATCCAATTTTGCCTAGTCCTCTACCCCCTTTTGCTTATTGCAGTCATGACCCACAGTTTGAGAATCCCTGGGTTAAGTATAATTTTTAACTTTAACAATACAATCATTTGTATCAAATAAACAGATGATACAATAATCCCAAATAAACTGTGGCTCCCTTTTCCGCTGTTTCTAGTATGATCCATTTCTAAATATATTTATTACATCCTTCAATCTGCACTAATTTAGCAATAATTTACAAAATAAAGCCAAAGCCAAACAACTGACCATTGCTTATAATAATTCCTAAATGAAAACATTTTGTACTAATTGAACAGATGTATGACCCAAGATCATCTTAACCTTTTTTAAAAAGGATAACAGAAAACATTTTAAAGTGGGTTCCAATATTATCAGGCTAGCCTTTGCTAAACAACAGGGAACTTTAAAAAATATATGAAAAGTCAACAGAGTACAAAATTGTATATAGATGCTTATTTCTGCTGTATTTTCTTCAGATGTTTTTGGTTACAGAAGTACCATTAACTATTGCAAACCATAGGCAACATTCTGATTTGCATCTGAAAAAAGTAGAATTTTAAAGGTCATTATTTATTTATAAGATTTAAAAGGATATATAATATATATAAAGACAACAAGTACCTAAAATACTTCACCAAAATCACCTGGGAGCAAAGCTGTATTTTAAAGACTTGCAGAACCTTTGCCGGGTTAGACTCTTGCAAAGTTTGGGGGATGTTATTTCAGAGGGCAAACCAGAAATCAGATATTCAATATAAATGCTACAAATATTTTTAACTACCATACATTAACTTTGCCAAATAGTGGATTTGGAGTTTATTACTCAGGTAGTATCCAACATATAATCTGCTGACAGACTTCAAGACATTTAAATAATTTCCTGATACTGAAAAAGCGGATTAATGTATCCATTACATTAATCATTACCAAAACATAAATCCAAGCAGATTTCAGGAACTGCGTGCTTCCATTATTCAAAATACTGCATAGGATAGAAATCTTAACTCAAGTTACCCAACATATATTTGTTAATTTAATATCACACTTTTTCTTTGTCCCCATAAAATCTTTTCTTGCCCCATTTAGACTCTCAAAAAGTTATGCATTAATTCCTTAAATACAAGTACAGTAGGTCAGCCAATTCTGGGCAGTGGGTCATGAATGCTCAGATACCAGAACAATTCTGCATTCAAGAAAGGTGCTATCTAAGAGGATGGGATAGACTTCACAGTTTGCAGATATATTCTCAATGGATACTGAAACATTCACTCTAAAGTTCACTTTTCTTACAACAGATGTTCCAAAGTATAGTACTGATCAATATCTCCACCTGGAATGTGTTGCATACTAGCCAGCTGTTCTGGAGAAAAACAGCTGGTGCAGACTTCCATCATTTTTTCTACAGTGAGAAAAAAATAAGACTTAAAGAAAAGCTTATCTACATCAGACCAAGGATTTAATTTAGTCAGGGATTTCTGAGGTTCTCTTTGCATGACTCGCTAAAAAATGTTCCAGTGAATAGCATGCGTCAGCATCTTATTCCCTGCCTTCACTGAGATTGCATTTCAACAAAAGTTTAAGACTTAGTCCTTCCTTCCGATATTCTGAATATCTGAAATGTATAAAGTATATGTATAATACGGAATGTTTAGACAAAGATGTATGTCAAAGATGATACACCATGTTCAATGTTTTTTTTAATCTTTTTTTTCTTTTTTTTTGTATTCAATAAAAATTATAAAAAAAAAAAAGTTTAAGACTTAGCATATTATCTAAACTTGAAATGGCTCCCATTTTCTGATGATAGATTTATCTTGGTTAAAATATAGTAAACAAGCTCTAGGAAGAGGAAAGCTGCTAGATCTCCTGTGCTCATTAACCAAGCATGTTGGCTTAACATGTGGAAACACAACTGCAAAAAGTTGTGCTTCTGACAAAGCTGCACCTAGGTATGACAACAGTCAAGGTCCTCCCACTAGTACCTGCTAGCTCTAAATATATAGGTTGCAGTTAGCTATCTGTCCAGTTTACTAGGCCTCAAAATCCCATACAACTTCAAGCCAATGCAACTCATCCCAGTATTCTTTCCTGGTTACTCTTCTACAGTTCCAAAAGTGGCTCCACGTAGCTCTCCATAGTATGGTATGGTAATTAATAGGTGTTCATTGGAAAATGATAGATTAGCACGTAACAGTTCCTATTACTCCAGCCATGGTGTAATGGGCTGCGCTCCTTGTAAGGCGGAAAACAAAACTTCTAGACTGGACACTGTAGAAATCCACCAGTCAGACTAAAACCTGCACTTAGGGGACTTATTGTTTAATGGGAATAACCAGGATTCTTCCACTTTCCTCAGTCCAAAACCTATAAGGACCCCAATCAATGGCAAAACAGTAGGGAAGCAGAGGGCGCTGTGGGGGTTACTTACAGCTCTAGTTTCGTATAGCACCAGTTTTTGCACAGAGCTGATGATCGGAGCCGCCACAGGCATGGTAACACAGCAGAGGGGATTACACTCAGCCACCTGCGAAAGTTCCCACCTGTCCTATAACGCCCCTTCCTCCTTTTGAGGACAGGCTTGGCCTTGGCTAAGCTACAGCTCGAGATAAATACGGGCCGCGTGAATTCATTTTCTTCTCTATTTTACTTGATCGGCGAGGGACCCTACGAGGAAGGGTCGATTGGGAGCCGAAGAAACAGAGGATTTCCCCCCATCTCCCCATCGAGAGTAGGCGGCTGTTCCGCCAACACCGAGCAAGATCGCGAGAGAGTGACAGTTAAGGAAAGCGCAAAAACCACGTGATTGAATTTGCCGGCGCCGCGGCCATTTTAGGTTTGGGAATGATGCCGGTTCTTGCCCGGAACAGGGGAAATTTTGAAGCGGGGATTGTAAGCCAAAGAGCAAAACGCCCCGGGTTTTTTTTCCCATCCTCTGCTCGCGCTATTGGCGAGTGGAATCTAGGAAATCTACCTTGGTGGTAGTAACTTGTAGGACACAAGTTTTACTCTTTTAATTTCTTTTCCTAAAGGACTTCAGCTTTCGTGGATGAAAATCCACGTCATCGTTTGCATGAAGTTTCATCCCTCTGTTCCTAGGAGCACCCTACACGGGTGAATAAGATTCCTGCCCACTGAGACTAATACTCTGTTGAGGCAGAATTCAAATCACAGGCATTGAAGCTATATAGCAAGCACTACTGACGTTTCAGCTTTCATAACCCCCCCCCCTTTCTTTTTTCTTTAGGAAAGGAGTTTTAAATATTCACACCAAGAAATCAGACTCCGGGAAATCAGCGAGACTTCCCCGCGTGGTATGCATAACGTTGCCCCTTGACCATCACTGAAGCCACTGAGCAAATGAGGGATTCCGTCGTTTGCAACATTACAAGCCGATGCTGGGGCTTCAAGTCGGTTGCGCCCGTTTAACCCACACATAACTGCCGCCAAGGATCAGCTCCTTAAGAAGCTGAGAATTCCCCTAAAAGTCGGTTAAATTTAAAACGTTTAAAACCGTTAATGAAGCACCCTAAACGTTCTATAGGTGGGAGGATCCCTCGCGCTCGGCTGTTAACCGGCTCTTTTGTGGGAGGGGTCGCGCAGGGACCGTTGATTGGGTGAAGCGAGCGGGGGTGATTCCATGGGAGAGAAGAGGCGGGGCATTATCTCCACGGTTACGGGGGAACACAAATCACAGCTTGGCCTCATCCTGCAGTAAGTCTTCCCTGGGCGGCCCTTTATCCGTGTTCTGCGCTGGCAAAAACCCGTGAAAATGATTTCATCAAGCTCATTTGTGCCGCCCCTCGCGTCTTAGTCAAGATTGTCAAGAGGGGATGAAGTACCACTCTGTGATTGTTGGGAGGGAGGTGTCATTCATTTACCGTATTTTTATTTCGCTTTTTGGTCAGTGCACTCAAGAAGGGCTTTTACTTGAAGAAGAAAAAAATAGCCCAAATTTACTATTACTCATCATACTCCATGGGACTGATAAATAATTTCTAGGAAGAGGCTGTTGGCAAATCTGGCTGCACAGGAAAACTTTACTAAACTGCTTTTTTGCTGCAATTCATATGGCAGCAATATATTTATGAGGCTCACAGATTATAGGTAGGCGCCTGTTAGTTGAACTGATGCCTGTTGTCTGCTTGGACACATCCATAGGTTTTCTTGTCAGCACTGTAGAAACTACAGGGTCGGGAAAAGGGAGCTTTTATTGCAGAAGTAGTGTGCTGTTACTTTCTTTCGGGATTATTATTTTTGTTTTACTATTATTTTGGGGATCTTAGTATAGTCTATATAGCCATAGGATTTTCTAATTGTCTCCCATTCAAAGTCTAGGTACAATCCTCTTTTTCTTTTTCCAGATCAGCCAAGATCAGCTACTTGCTATTAGCTGCAGGTGTAAAAGGTTGTGGTGATCTTAATAAATAACCCTATCTTTTAAATATAGATTGAATGATGGCATCTCCAGAAGATGAACAACCGTACCCTTTTGTAGATATATATGATGAAGATGAAGCTGACAGAGTCTTCCTTTTGTCCAAGCCTACTTGCTTCGTCATTCTTGGAAAACCAGTAAGAGAAAGTCCAACATGATTAAATTGACATTTTAAACATAGATATATATATATAAATCCAATGAAATTCCATAAGTTTTATTACTAGAAGATTGTACTTGTAAGTAATAAAGTAATAAAATTTATTGAACACATGAATTCCTGAATAAAATTCATAAAATGGTGCTGTCGATATGGCAAACTTTTCTTTGCCAAGACATCTTTTCTAGATTACTACTAGAATGCATCCCCAATCTGGAGATGTTCTGTCTCTGACTCTTACTCTGGATGGGGTAACACTCCTCCAGCCAGAGCTAATGCATAAGTTTTTTTTTTTTTTAGAGTAGAATAGAATTCTTGGCTAAGTGGGATTAAACACACAAGGAATTTGTCTCCGGTGCATAAGCTCTCAGTGTACATACAAGCAACTAATGATAAATCATGATCACAATCATAAAAATACATTCATCATAAATCATAAGATATAACACTTAATGATAGTCAGGATACTAAATAAGCAAACAACATAAATCATACTAGGATACTAAATTAAACAATATAAATCGTAAGATACAAACAACAAAGTTATAGTCATAAAAAAATGAGATAGATAATAGGAAAGATGAGACAAATAATTTTCTGAGTTGGCGCAGGAAGAACATTCTTTGTTATGCTTTTTTGATGACATTTTTGATGTTAGGTGTCCATTTTAAGTCTTGAGATATTATAGAACCTAGAAACCTGAAGGTCTCAACTGTTGATACTGTGTTGTCTAGCATTGTAAGAGGTGGTAGAATAGGAGGGTTTCTCCTAAAATCTACTATCATTTCTACAGTTTTGAGTGTGTTCCATTCAAGATTGTTCCGGCCGCACCACAAGACTAGTTGTTCACCCTCCTGTCTGTATGCAAATTTGTCGTCTCGAATGAGACTAATCGTTGTATCATCTGCAAACTTAAGTACTTTAACAGAGGGATCCTTTGAGATGCAGTTGTTGGTGTAGAGAGACGAGAAGTGGAAAGAGAGCACATAGTCCTGAGGGAGGGGGGGCTGTGCTAATTGTACAGGTATCTGATGTGATTTTGCCTAGCTTCACCTGTTGCTTCCTGTCTGTTAGAAATCTTATGATCCATTTACAAGTGTGGTCAGACACAACTAACTGAATTAGTTTAGTTAGAAGAATTCTGGAATGCCAAGCTGAAGTCTACAAAAAGGACCTTTGCATAGGTCCTTGGAGATTCAAGATATTGTAGGATGTAGTGCAGAGCCAAGGAGTCTTAACAGCGGATCCACATTGATGGAGGGTTTCTTCGGCACTGGGATGATAGTAGAGCATTTGAAGCAAGAAGGAACATAATACATCTCTAGTGATTTATTAAAGATGCTGGTGAAGATGGGGGCCAGTTGGTCAGCACAAGCTTTCAAGCAAGAAGTGGTTATCTTGTCTGGGCCTGGTGCTTTTCCAGGCTTTTGTCTGTGAAATAGACCTTGCACATCATTTTCTGTGATCACCAGAAGTGGGGGCCCAAAGGGATGGGGTGAGTTGTAGGAGGCTTGGCTATTGTTGGTGTATCTGAGATGGAGATGGTGGTGATAGGTGACAGTGGTTTCCTCTTATACCTACAGTAAAACACATTCATGTCATCTGCCAGTTGTTGATTCCATTTCAGCATGGAAAGGTTTGCTGTAACCAGTGATATTTTTAAGAGTTTTCCACATATTTGCTGGTTCATTTGTTGAGAGCTGATTCCTTAGCTTTTCAGAGTAGCTTCTTTTTGCTGCTCTGATCTCCCTTGTTAATACATTTCTGGCCTGATTGTACAGCATTCTATCTCCTTTCCTGTAGGCTTCCTCTTTGGCATGACATAGCTGCTTGAGTTTAACTGTGAACCAAGGCTTGTTGTTACTGTATATTCGCAGGTTTTTGATCAGCACACATAGGTCTTCACAAAAACTAATGTATGATGTTACAGTATCTGAGTTCATCCAAGTCTGCAGAGGTATCTTTGAAAACATTCCAATCTGTGCAGTCAAGGCAAGGCTGTAGTTTTAGCTTTGCCTCCTCAATCAAAGACTTCCCTGGTTTAATTGTTGGTTTTATGATTTTACACCTTTGTCTATAAACAGGTACAAGGCGAATCATACAACGATCAGAGTGTCCCACAGCTGCTCGTGGTAAAGACCAATAAGCATCTTTTAATATTGTGTAGCAGTAGTCTAAAGTATTCTTGTCTCTAGTAAGACAGTTGACATGCTGAAAGTATTTTGGTAGATCTTGGCTTAAGTTAGCACTGTTGAAATCTCCTAACACAATGAGGAGTGAATCTGGGTATTTTTCTTCTTTAATCTGGTCAGCTAGAGGTTAATGCATTGTTTTTGCAAACTTGTGGAGGAAAGTATGCTGCAAATAGAAGGAATGAGGAAAACTCTCGTGGGGAATAAAACGGTTTGCAATTGATAATTAATGTCTCTAAGTCCACATCACAGAATTTCTTTAGTGTAATTACATTTTCGCACCATTGGTTGTTGATATAAAAGCAGAGACCACCCCTCCCTTCTTTTTACCAGATGTTTCTGCAATTCTGTCTGCTCTCTGTATCTGAAGCCCTGGAATATGCAAGCTGCTATCATCAATTGACTCATTTAGTCGGGTTTCAGTGAAGCAGAGGGCTGCTGAGTTGTAAAAATCAGAGTTGCATCTGTTGTGTTCACTCCTGGATCAGGAAACTCTTCTATAGTTACTCACATTTTAATCAGCTTCCATTTGGACTATTGCAATTTGTTATTCTTGGAGCTTCCTTTGAAAAGCAGTCAGAGACTGCAACTGATCCAGAATGCAGCAGAATATGTAGCTTTGGGCATATCACATGGCATACTAAGGTATCAGTGTTTCATGAGCTACATTGTTTTCAATTGCTTCCAAGGGCTGGTTATCACCCATGTATGGCATAAGGTCAGGTTATTATGGGACTGGTTGTTTCTCATGGTTTCTTCTCAACAATTCAGACAAAATGGGCCTGCTCTGGGTTTCTTGTTAAGCATTGTCAATTAGTTGGACCAGGAAAGCATACCTTTTCTGTCAGAGTGCCTGGCCTGGCCTTCCTCTTCCCCTAACATTCAGATGGCCCTGCATTTGAAAGTCTCTTAAAAGGCTCTGAAAACCTTTTCCCTCAGACATTGAGGCTACAGTGTTAGCCAATACCAGTAGGTATTTTTCATGATGCATCATGGGAGAATTTTGCTCAGAGCCTCAGTTGCATTGTACTGTATTGTATTGTATTTATTCTATTTTATTACTGTCTGTTGCAGGCAAGCAGATAAATGACTGTTGTGCTATATCACAAAGTATGGTGGCTATAGGGAGTCATTATATAGAGGTTCATAAAATCTGTCCTTTTGATTCCACAATGCTGAGTGTCACAATCTTATTTTGCAATATATCATGGGTTGGCTTCTGTCTAACTATACTCACCCTCTTGGACTTTGCATTAGAAAACAAATTACATTGATTTCTGTGGGATTTATTTCTGTCATGCATTTGAGATGATGCTGCATGGAGTATTCCAATACTCTGGGTGTCTTTAGCAGTGACTTAATTAATGTTACTGAAAGAAATTATAGTGATGTCATTGTGGGACTTTTTTATTTCTCTGGCTGATAATTGCAATGGATCTTAATTCAGCAAGCCAAAATTTATATACACCGCTAATGTTTCTGAATTTACCAGAGATGGTAGGAGAATTTAAGCAGCAGTTGCATCTGTACAAATCTGTTCTACTTTATACTGGTCCCAATAACACTTCTGAGGGGCCATTCCCAGAATAAAACAGTTCATATCTTTCATATACTTACATTAGTTTAGCATCTGAAGCATTAATTTAATCTTCCAGATGTATTGGAATTCTTTCAGCTATGATCAATATTGCTATGGTGGCTGGGGATGATGAAAGTCATGTTTCAACATGTCTCACTTTTAAGTAAACATTAAACTGTTCCTTAAATACCGAATTAGGAAAATAATTAGGGAGTGATGCGGGAATAAGTTTTATCTCTGTCCAATTTATTTATCCTATTTATCCTCCCTCCTGACCGGCTCAAGGTTGACTCAACCTTCCCTCCTTCCAAGGTCGGTAAAATGATTGTTGGGGGCAATATGCTGACTCTGTAAACTGCTTAGAGAGGCCTGTAAAGTACTATGAAGGGGTATATAAGTCTAAGTGTTATTGCTATTGCTATTTAATATTTGCATTTAAATTTCCTCTTTAACATTTATTTGCTGCTGGGAGAGTTCATCACCGAGGTGCCTTAAGAGTCTAGAAGGAGCAAAATAGGCTTAAACTGAGTCCTAGAAAGAAGGAATTACTGTTTTACCATTGGGTTTACTGTCGGTTTTAGTGTTCTGTATTAATAGGATAGTACTATCCCTGAAAGAGCGTGTCCATGACTTGGGGGTTCTTCTAGGCTCTCAGATCTGCTAGAAGAGAAAGGGGGATGTTACAGCCATGGATGTTCCTAGCTTTGGCTGTTGTACAAGTTGGACTGGGAAGATCTTCCTGCAGTGACTCATGTCATCATCAGCATGATGTTTAGACCATTGCAACAGATTCTATATGGGATTGCCCTTGAAGATCACTTGGAAAGTGCAGGCTTCTAGGTGCAATTTAAAATGTTGGTGTTAATCTAAAAGTCCTACATGGCTTGGCACATGGTTAATTGCAGAACTGCATTCTTCATTTGGAGAATGACCTAGCGTCCTAGCCAGTGCAATCTACCCAGGAGAAACTACAAGTAGTGGTCCACTTCAGGGGTGAGGAGGGCAAAGTTTGGAGGTGCCGCTTTTCAGTGGCAGGATTGGTCCTTTAATGCAGCCTCTTAACAGACTTCTGGATGGTTCCCATGCTGCCTGCCTTCTGGAAGCTGTTCTAAATAGATGTCTATGGAGATTCTCAATCATACAGGTCATGGTTGTCTCAAAGGTGCTTTTCCAAAAGGCAACTGGACTTTCTTGGTTTTTTCCTTGAAAATGTTTTGGATCTCAAAACTGAAGGAAGATTCTTGGATGAGAAGCAAAACATTTTCAAGGGGAAAAAACCAAATAAGGCCAGTTGCCTTTTGGAAAAGCATCTTTGTTTTAAACAGAGCTCTTCTGGAAGGAACGTAGGCCTTGATTCCAACTTGTTTTAATTACCATTTATTTAATCTTATTTCATATTTTCATTGGTTTGTGGAACTTTCTTTTCTACTTATTGTTTATTGTATGTTGTTCCTTGTGTATGTTATGTAATAAGCTGCTCTGAATCCTCAGAAGTTAGCACTTTATGAATATGATTTTGATTAATCAGCAATAGGGCCAAGCTCCCTAATGTAGCTCTATCCATTTTGCTTTGTAAAATGGAATTGTTTGCTAATATATTAAGTATATTATATATTTACTAGAAGCAATGATCATAGCCCTAGTTTTCTTTGTTTCTTTTTATCCCTAACACAAAACGTTTCAAGCAGATACATAGCACACAACATAGAATCACATTGATTTAACTACCAGAGCTAATGAGTTAGAAGTGTCAAATATATCTTTGTTTGAAAGGTAGCAAGGACAAGAAGGACACAATTTTTCAATAAAAAATTGGAAAAACAGAATATATTGCATGCATAATTAGAGCCATATACAGGATTTCTGAGATTTAATAATGTGGATGGAATTTCTAGTCACTCCTTATTGTAATAAATATTTCAGTTTTCATTGTTCTATTCTAATTTGTTACATTTGAAGTACTTCAATTTATTCTAGTTTTAATAATCCTTTTCTTTTTGTTTTTCTCATTTTAAGGGTGTTGGGAAGAAAACGTTAGCTAAAAAAATAGCCCAGTTTTGGAAGTGCACTCTTGTAGATGGTAAATATAAAAACTATATTCATTTTACTGTATTTCGTTCTATGCATGTTTATATAATTTCTAACATTCCAGAGGCCCATTTCATAAAAAAACAGGCTGCAATATTTTCATGAACTAACGTATAAATTCAGAAGGGCTTGACAATGTATATTCTCCTGTTGGAGAGATTTTAAATTTTTAGCAGATACCACTGGGAATATTACCATATTTCTACAAAAATGAGGTGCAGAAAAATGGGAAAATAGAATCTAATGCTTTGGAACTTGATTTCTGATTGTGAAATAAGATATTCTCCACCCACCCCTCTTCAAAAAAAAAACCTGTTTTAAAGATATTGATAGTAAAGCTAACTCTTTTCTGCTCATTTATAGGTAATATCAATGGCAACACAGACAATATCCATATTACACACAAAGTGTAATAGTGTAATATAGAGAATTACTTAAAACAAGAAAAAACTAGCCCACTCTATAAAGTTAATATTTGTACCATCAATCTCTAAATTAAAAAAATCATAGTATTCTATGATTTCTGTGTGATTTATCTTGTATCCTACTTTTCATATTCCAATGTTGTCTCCCATTTCATTATGGTCATTCAAATATAACAAATATAAGATACAAATATAACACCATCAGTTGCAATATACATTTTTGAAATGAACCCTAACGAAGTCAGTAATAGTGACTTTGATGAGAATAGGAAAGGAAAAAATATTGTAATGGCAATGGGTTTTTTTTTAAGTGGTTAATAAATTGCTTCTGCTAATCTCTGGACTAGTCATAAATCTTCATTGTATGAAGAATGAAAGAGTCTGCTCAGAAGTTTAAAAAAATGTCCAGATGGTGGGCATGGCCATGCTATTGAAGCCTCACCCCTCTGTATATTTGTGCAACGTAAAGATTCCTTTAGTCTTATGGAGGATACCCCTTTAAATCTTATAGAAAATTTCTCTTTAGCTGCGTTAATTTCAGTAATAATCTGCAGATTTTTTTCAAGATATTTTACCAACAATTTATGACTAAAACATGCTTAAGTCCAGCTTTTGCCATTCCACTTAAACTGCTCTTGGCATGATTAATTTGTTGAATGAAAAATCTTCATCAGGGTCCAGTCCAAGCCGGGGATAAACAAAATGGAGACTGCTTTAGAAAGAAGGTTGTAGTTTATTGAAGAGGAGAGCCAGACAGAAAGATGTCTCTGGGAAAGCTGACCACATGTAGCTGGGAGTGGTGGGTTTTTATACCTTCTTGGGCTTTTGAGGTTGTTTCCTGTTGCTGTGTCATGAACTTTGACCTGAGGTTCTGAGCATGTCCTTTTGGTATTCTGATGGTGGTGGGTTAATCCTATTATGTCCCAAAGGTCATGTCTTTTAGAGTTTGGGTGGGGTATGAAGATTTTAGGGGTCTTTGTCTTTCTAATCTCATCAGCTTCTAGCTTCCTGGCTCCAACCTTTCTGAATAGGGTTATCAGATCTACATTTCTACAGACCTGGTTTCTGCTTGGGGCAGAGAGACTTGGTGGCTTCTGCCTAAGATTTTCTTTTTATATATATATAAATATTTTATTAATTTCAAGTTTTACAGTCATAAGTACTTAATAAACAACTCGGTCTCTGAGTTCCTTTATCATTCAGTGGTACATATTAACTTTCACTCAAAATATTCAATACTACACCATCCAGTATTTCCCTAGTCCTCTCTTCTTCCAATAATAATAATTTTTCCACACTATGCAAGTATAATTCATACTGCTATTAATACCTATATAATTAAATATAAACATCTTCATCACATGTTTCTAATGTTATACATAGTGTCAATAATATCAGTTTATAATGTCTTCTCTGGCCAAAACATATCTCAAATGTATTTGCAATCAAAGTTCCCTTATTCAATCTGTATCCTGTTTTTTTTTTCAATTTTAATTTCCCATCCTTTTATTTCTAACAGTTGTCTATTCTTTTAATCATATTCAAGCATCCATTAGATGGTATAATACCTCATCTAATTAGTCAGGACCTCTATTTTCTTCAGTCTTATTCTAGCTTTCTTCCTTTGCCAACTTCCTTTGCAAGTCAGTGCATTTAGGTCACCAAGTATTTTTTCCTCTGTTTCTGTTTATATTATTTGGAATACAAAAGACAATTTAATTAAAGTGTTTTTGTAAAAATGCTTAATCCATTTATATTCGTTAAACAGCCTCCTTTTTCTTTCTCCTTCAGTTTCTCTTTTAGTTTCTTGTTCCCCAGTTTTCAGCATTTCTCCTAATAGCTGTGTCATCCATTCTATCAATAATTCATCCTTGTCCTGAAGTATGTTCTGCAGTCTTGAAAAGTAACTTGAAAGTAATTTCCGGTGTTATATCTGGGTCTTCCAAACTTTTATTTATCTGTGCCTGTCTGTTGGTTTCTTCTTTTGAATCCTCTATCTTTATATCAGTTTTCTCTATTTTTTCTTTTGGTTTCTGAGTTGCTAGCTAATTCATTCTTTATGGTCATTTTCTGAACATTTTTTGCTTGTAGGTTTAAGTTGGAGAGTTGCTCATTTATGTTATTTAAATTATTTTTGGTCTCGATTTAAAACAATTGTCTCTTGAATTGATTTCAACATGGAAAAAAATTATTTCTGAAGTCCATTTACATTTTCTTGTTGATTATCTATGTTTCTTCCAAAGAGAAATAGTCCAGAAGCAACTTTCCCACTATTTCTTAATATTTCTTAATAATTCTTGAGACTAAAAGTCAGTCAATATTTATAATCCAAGCCGGCCAATTCAGAATGGTTTATTGTCTCTTTCATACAGATAAAACAGCCCAAGGATTTTTTTCCCCCTTTTCCCAGCTGCAGTCTGCAAAAGTGAAAGTTTCCAGGAACAACAAAGAGCCTTAACTATGTCCAGGCTTCATGCCAAATTTTCTTTAAGCATAATAAATTGTAATGCCAAGGTTCACCACTAGATGTCGCTAACATCCATCTTCCAGCTTTTAAGTCCAAAATTATTTCACCAACTTTCCAAATATCTTTTCAAAAAGAAAGTCTTAAAAATACTTTTAGTCCCCAAATTTGTCAAAGCTATGTCTCTATATTAAATCCAAATTAATCTTGTAGTTTTCTCTAATTTCCCCCCACATAAAGTTATTCGCCACTTCTCTTTTCCTGAGAGAACGGGGCGGAAATTCCCCTTGTCTCTATCATCTGGGGGATTATAGAGAATTCTTTTTTCCAGGAAGAAGTTTTAAAATTATAAAGAGAAGTTACGTTCTCACCCAGTTCCATCCACATTGTTCAGAAGTTGCTAGTTAGTGCTTTTCTTGGGTTGTCGGTGGCTTCTGGCTGGCCACATAAATGCGGCCAGTCTTTCTTCTGCCGGTTTGAAGGGCTTCCTCAGATCAAACGGAGGGGCCACTGCCCCTCCACAATTGATGAGGGTCCTTTTCTTCGTCGCCTCTCCAGGGCGACTTTAGACCCCTTTTAGGATCCCCAGCAGAGCGAAATCGGACGTGGAAAATGGAGCCCCATTTTCCTGTGCCCATTACACCACAACGTCTAACCCAGAAGTCTCCAGTTTCTGCCTAAGATTTTCTATTATTCCTTTAGGGAAATATATTCTGCTTTTTTTAATATTCCCCAAAATATTTCTTTCTCTGGGGGGGGGGTTGTTGTCCTCCTACAAATTCACATAGGGAGTATGGAATAACTGAAGTGATTAGAGGGAAATATATATTCTCCATCCGGTACAACTTTTAGAAATGTATTTTTGGTTTTTAAATTAAGTTCTCCCTCAGGGATATTCTGGCCCACAGAGAGACTATCTTTGGGAGCAGTAGTTCTTACATTAAATTTGCAAGAGTGAATAAAGAATATAGCACAGCAGGCTAGTGATTGGATTCTGGCTCATTTCTTTAGGATTAATTTGGCATCAGCAGGTTTCTGAGTAAAAACCTAAAACTATGAGGTAGTATGTACCTGATTTACCAGTTTGTTCCTAGAAGCCTCATTTCTTTGAAGTACTATCATTAGTACATAATAACAGTGATTTCCCAAGAATCCTGTGGCAAGGCTAAAATTTCTGAATTTTTAAAATTACAATATAATTTTATTGAAGTTCTGAAACAGAATTTATTTATATGAGCCTGCTCTTGTTAACTGCTACTTTAAAATTAGAGTAGACAACAATTAGAACAACGTGGGAGCCCTCTGGTGGCTAAAAGTGTCTTTTATTTTGTGGAAATCATGGTCAACTACTAGATTATGAAGCACAAGGAACCATAATTAGACTTTTCTATTTAAATGGGAGTTTTAACAACAGTGATAATTATCAGTCCGTGATGGGTACTCTGGAGAACTAGAATTGGCTTTAGAGAAAAAGATATTGATTCCTTCTTCTCCAAAGCTGTAATAATTGAAGAATAAAGAAATGAAAATATTTAATATTGTTTTAGAATACTTTAGTAATATTTGGACTCTGGTCAAATTATAATAGGAAGATACAATACAGCTATTCTACAGGTAGTTCTCAAGTTACCACAGTTCATTTAATGACCATTTGAAGTTACAATGGCACTGAAAAAAGGTGACTTATGACTTTTTTGACACTTAAGACTGTTGCAGCATCCCTCTGGTGACATGATAAAAATTCAGATGTTTGGCAACTGACTTCTATTTATGATAGTTGCAATGTCCCAAGGTCATGTGATCCCCTTTTACAACCTTCTGAGAAGCAAAGTCAATGGGGAGGCAAGATTTGCTTAACAGTTGTGTTACTAACTTAACAACTGCAGTGATTCACTTAACTGTGGCATCATAAAATGGGGCAAAATGTCTTGCTTAGTAAAAGAAATTTTGGGCTCAATTGTGGTTATACTTCCAGGACTACTCGTACTATACATGCAGTTGTGGTGGAGTCATTATAAAGAACAATGGTAGTGTTTTAGTCATTTGGGAACCCATTTTGATTCTTGGCCAATTAATGTGCATTTAAAGCATATCTCCAAACTTTACTTAATAGGAATCAAAAAGGTTGGCATGTAAAAGAAGAAACCAGATGAAACCCTTCTAACTTCCCTCCATTGGATATCATGTATCATCAATGTATGAAAGGAGAGTAACATTACTCTCCTCAGCTCTTGATCATTATATATTTGCAGAATTTATTATCTCTTTGTAGGGAGAGAAATACATCACTGCAGATGGATGATTATGGAAAAGGAATGCATGATCTTCAATATTAAAAAAATTGTTTTGCATTATACAGTACTGCATATATACATGCACATAGCACCATCAAACCAATGTTTTATTTTTTTTCTATGTGATATATCCTTTTAGCTTTTGAACTTATACATGAAAACATAACAGCTGAAACAGAATATGGACTGAAGGTAAAGCCTGGACTTATTTATAATTCTTTCAAATGGCACTATTAGTTAAAGTAAACCAGTTCAGCTCACAACTTTGAATTATTGCAATTTGTTTGGATTTGAACTATGGGCAATGTATCAAGCTCAGTGGCAGACCACATGTTTTGTACACAAGTTCATTTTTTGGCATCTCCAGTGTAAAAAAACGCAGCAGATAATATACAGTAAAGACTGTAAAAGAATTTATCTGGTGTCCTTGAGGAGGTGCTATAAAAGAAAATAGAAAGAAGGGGGGGGGGAGAGAGAGAGAGAGAAGCAAAGATTTGTGGGAGTTGTAGTCCAAAATATAAAAGAAGCAATACTGAGAACATCTGGATAACTTTTTTTGATATAGTATAAAGCAGCTTTGTGTATTATTTATATATCCCCTATTATTTATTCTCAATACAATTCAATATTTTACATTGTTCTCCCTAAGTGTAAGGACCTGCTTTACCAAGGTCAAAATGTTCCTGAAGAGTTGGTGATAAAGATGCTTATGATCAAGCTGGAATCTCCAGAGATTAATCACTTCGGTATGGATTACTGCATCTTTTTCCCCCCACTATCTATTAAGTAAGCTCAGCATAATCCTAGAAATATATACCTGTGGTTTATTTATTTGTCTGTCTGTTTTGTGGATTGTATGGGATTTAGAAAGCCAGTTTAGTGTAGAGGCTAAGACATTAGGCTAGAAACCAGGAGTCTGTGAGTTCTGATCCTGGCTTGGACACAAAGTCATCTGGATGACTTTGGGCCAGTTACTTTCTATCAGCCCTAGGAAGGAGGCAATTGCTTGAAAAACCTTGCCAAGACAACTTCAGGGATTTATCCAGGCAGTCTCCAAGAATTGGACAAATTTTAAAAGAAGAAATAAAAAGAACCAGTATCGTGTAATGGTTAAGGCATCAGGCTAGAATCCAGGAGACCTTAAGTTCTAGTCCCACCTTAGGCATAAAGCCTGCTGGGTGACTTTGGGCCAGTCACTTTCTCTCAGCTCTAGCAAGGAGGAAACTGCAAACCACTTCTGAAAAACTTTTCCAAGTAAATAGCAGGAACTTGTCTAGGCAGTCTCTGAGAATTCCAAATGATTGAACAGGGGGAAAGGTGGGGGGGATTTAGAGGCTGCCCAATTCCCAGGCAACTCTTGGCGGCTCTGTAAGGCAGTGGGGTTGTATTTTTGTGTTAGCTATTTGCTAACTTTGAGCCTAAGTATTACACAAAAGAAAACACCCTGATAAAAATGAGTGCCAGGAGATTAGAGGAGAAAGTGGAAGTTTTTAAAGTTGTAGAAGAAAAGTGTAGGATCTCTGGTTTACAGGAGACTGTTGCTCTTTCAAAATTGGGCACCTCTCCAGACCTCTCCTCTTCTTTTAGGAAGGAAAATAAGAAGTGTAGTAAAGCATATATGGAGACCAGAGGAGAGAGTGTGCATTCATTCCAGTGTGCTGCAGCTGCCAAAAAAACCAACACAGTTCTAGGCTGCATTAACAGAGGGATAGAATCAAGATCACATGAAATGTTAATACCACTTTATAGTGCCTTGGTAAGACCACATTTGGAATACTGCATCCAGTTTTGGTCACCATGATGTAAAAAAAGATGTTGAGACTTCAGTAAGAGAGCAGAGAAGAGCAACAGAGATGATTAGGGGACTGGAGGGTAAAACATATAAAGAACGGTTGCTGGAATTAGGTATGTCTAGTTTAATGAAAAGAAGGACTAGGGGTGACATGATAGCAGTGTTCCAATACCTCAGGGGTTGCCACAAAGAAGAGGGAATCAAGCTATTCTCCAAAGCACCTAAAGGCAGGACAAGAAGCAGTGGATGGAAACTAATCAAAGAGAGGTCCCTTCCAACTCTATTATTCTATTCTATTCCTATTTCAAGGGGCTGGTAGGTGCAGGCTGATTCTACTGCCCCAGCTTGCCAGATGGACTTCCAATAGCTTAGGCATTGAAATACATCAGATTTGATACACCTTGAAATGCTACTGGTTGGACTAGAAGATCTCCAAGGTCCCTTCCAACTCTCTTATTGTGATCTAAGAGGAAAATACTGTTTTCATACTGGTAAAGACAACTTAAAGCTATTCGTGGGTTGAAGAAAAGATGAGGACACAGCAGTATAAAATGTTTCCAAGGATTGGTTGTACTGTGGTTAGGTACAAACGAGGAAAGACCCATAGTCATCCCATATTTACTGTAAAATAGATAAGTGTGATTTTTTAAGTATAAAAATATTTGCATTTCCCCCCTTGCAGGTTATGTTCTCTGTGATTTCCCTTCTCTTTCTGAAGATTTCATGTCTACACCAGAACAAATAGAAGTAATTAAAAATTTAAAATTAAAACCAGATTTCCTGATTAATATTAAGGTAATCAGCATTTGAATGTTCTTAGTAAATCTTGTATTTATTTTATAATTGCGCTTCATACCCTTACAAATTATACTTCATAAAGCCATCCTTGTCTCCTTTAAACCCATTGTCATAAAGGTAGAAGTTGCCAACTGCCTTTTATTAGTTTTAAAAGAAACTCTACCAGCACATTAGCAATAAAAGCTCTTGTTCTAAACTCTTAGAAAGAAGAGTTACAAAGTTATCTTATTGGATTTGAAACAACTTCCATCTCATAATGATCTGTTTTAACTAGTGTCCTAACAATGACTTGTGCCAAAGAATCACTGGTCAAAGACAACAGCCTGACACAGGACATATATTTAAAAGAGAAGATTGGGATCCTGATATTATTGAAAAGCGTAAGAAAAAGAAGAAAGAATTACGTAAAAGTGAAGAAGAGGATGAGGAAGCAGAAGAGGAAGAAGAGGAAGAAGAGTCAAATGAGGTAGCTTTCCCATATTTTCTAAAAAGGCAGTTATTTGTTCCAAATAAAAGAAAAGCTTGGATCATTCAGAAACAAATTGTTTAATATTTGTTAAACAATGCAACATTCTTCTTTAATAAAGTGAATCAAATTAGGTTATATAACAGTTATATGTAGTACCCTAATTCTACATGCTGAACTTTTTGAAAAAAAATCCATTGTCATTTGTAACCATATTAAAGCTATATAATTAACTAACAGTACTACTAATCCTTTATATCTATTAATTTAGTAAAACAATTTGTAATCCTTTCTTTGAAGGCCCAGACCAATGTTGACCTAAGGCTTTTGTCTGGCCTGCTGAAGCAAAGAACTGGCTGGTGTCTCCTCCCATTCCAAGTTAAAATTGCCTGGATTAGCAGAATGCAATTTTAGCATTGGGAACAGCATCCTTCAGAAGTAGCAACCTTGTTTGGGTGATGCAGGACAGGCTTTATGATACATCTCTGTCTTATCCATCTATCCAACATCTATCTTATCTATCTATCCATCCATCCATCCATCCATCCATCCATCCATCCATCCGTCTTGTCTCAGAATTCTATAACAGGACTCCAGCAGGAATAATATTTTTTAAAAAACAAAATCACTTCAATTTTAGTAAGTGGAATTGCATATTTGTCCAGGAATAAAGTTTTATTAAAGGTTCATTTCAGTCCATAACTAAGCCAGCCACAATTTCATTTTAGACAGTTAAAAATGGTTTTCAGCTAATTAATTTTGTTCGGCTGAGCACACAAATTAATGTTTATCATTGTTGATTTTATACTTTCAGAGTGGGAGGTAGAACCAAGCTTTCTGTATATATTCACTTTATTTAAAAAATGTTTTTTTTTCCCTTCCCCGTAGGCTGATCAAATTATGTTGACAGAAATTTTGCCAACTTTAGTGCAAAGGCCAGAAGATTTTATGGAAAATGCACAAAAGAGAATTGATCTCTATAAAGATATTATGCTGCGTCCTCTAGAGGTAAGATAAGGATAATACCTTTTGCACTTCTTAGCCATAACACCTAGAAGTAAGAAAAGAAGGAAAGAAAAAATACCAGATATCAATGTTGTAACTTTATTATTGCTGGTAAGCTTAGATATCTCATGAATCCAGAAGCTGCTATATTATACTGATAGCACAAATGCTCATCTTTAGCACATTGTACTAAACTTATTATGATCCATGAACTTTTAAGACCTAGTTTGCATATTATAGCAAGGCATGGTTTGATTAATAATAGTGTGTTGAATAAATCACAGTTGGCTGGATTTATAAGGTACTTTAAGCATGGTGTTTATTTATTTATTAAATTTATATACTGCCCACCTCACTATCCAAAGTGACTCTTGGTGATTGTCGCCAAACTTAATATTTTTGGAAAAGTTAAGAGCAAACTGAGTGAGATAGTACTGCAGAGTGGATAGGACTGTATTATGTATGTGGATTTGGGAAAGTGCCATTTTTTAAAAAAAATTAAAACAATATTAACTCTTTGGGGAAGATTAAAGTATGGTTTCCTCAAAGTAGCAGGAAACAACATTACAGGTTTTTTTTTCAATCTAGATTAGAGGAGGGTTTGAAATTGCAAAGTTGGGGCATGGGTAGAGGACTATACTAAACCATAAAATGTGACATACAGCTCAAATAGCTTGGTCCAAATATTGTGTTTTCTCCTCTACGCTTGCCATTTTTTTCTTATTCTTTTATTTTTTATTTTATTTTGTATTAGGTTTTTAACTTTGTAATCTCAATTTTCTATGATATTACTACTGTATTAAAAAAGAGCTTTTTTTCTCTGATACTGCTATATAAGGGACAGAACTCCTTATTTAGGCATCTGCTTTAGAAACAAAAAGGGGAACGAAAGTAATCATCGTTTCATCTAATCTGTAGAATTAGTACTATGCGAACCAAAATATAAAATATTGAAAAATTTAATTATATTCTAAAATGCCTTTCATCTCTTTTATAAGTCCTTTTCTCTTCATATGTCCATGTGCATTTATCAGAAAATAGGGAGGCAGGTTCTGTATTGGAGGCTTGTGTTTGGAGATATACTGTAGAGCTGTTGCTTGCCAAGCCATTGCATTTGATTCTGGAGGGGTCTTGCTTGCCACATGGACTGGTTGTTGAATGGATATGTAAATTCAATATTGACCTCAGTCAAGGAATATAATATGGATAATGTGGATACAGTAGAATATGGCTACCCTGCCAGCCCGACATCTCTTCTTTGTCAAATTCTAAACTGTGTTTACTCATCAGTACATTTGAACGTACACAATTCTGGCCTGTGAATTGCATAAGTTCAATTGTACTTATTCTCAAATAAATTTAGTTTATATGTGTGTGTTAATACTATGAGATGCAAAAATACAAAAGAAAATAGTAGGAAAGATAGGGGAGAGAAAAGGAAAGGGAAAAGGGGGGGGGAAGTGGGGAAAGAAAGAAAAGGTGCTGACTTCCAACTTCCTTTGGTGCAGTAGAATAAGATAACATCAAACCTCCACTTTTTACTTTTACATAATAGTATAAACTAGCCATTTCTATAACAACAAACCAAACTAATCGGTAAAATCCAAAATCAAAGTTTTATTTTTCCCCACTTCAAGCACAAAGTCCAGAAGCTGCTTCCAAGTAGACACAAAAGTAGTTGTATTTTTGTCTGTAGTCAAAGCAGTCGGTTTAGCATCTCTGCTAACTCTCATCAACTTCTGTTTGATTCCATTGTGGGAATCAAAGTGTCCTTCCATTTTTGTACATATTTATTTCTGCTGTCAACATATATAGCATCAAAGTTGCAAAAAAAATTTCCAAGTCTTTTTCCATTAAATCCAAAAGAAAAGTTTCTGGTTTTATCTTTCTATTCACTTTGAGAATCTTCTGTATTAAGATATTAATCCTACTCCAATATTTCTTTGCTTTGTCGTATGTCCACCATAAGTGATAAAAGGTCCCTTCTTTACTTTTACATTTCCAACATTCATTTGAAATACCTTTACACATTCTTGACAACTTATCTGGTATTAATTACCAACGACACATTATCTTATAAAAAAATTCTTTTCAGTTATAATTTAATGTAAATTTTAAACCTTTCGCCCACATATTCTCCCATTGTTCAAGCATGACATTATATTCAAAATTCCTTGTCCACTGTATCATGCAGTGCTTTATATATTCATTCTCCAAATTCAAATTCAATAACAATTTGTAAACTTTAGCAATAATATGCTCATGACTATCACACAGTAGGATTTCCAATATGTTTTTCACAAAATCAAACCCATAACTCTTTTTGACTGCTTTAAATCTTTCTTTCAATTGTAAATATGCAAACCAATGGCAGACACATCCTTCTGATTCTAACTCCTCCTTAGATTTAAGAATAGGATCACCAAAGTTAAAAGATATTATTTGACTGGAAATCCACCAGTCTGGCTTCGCCACCATTTCTTTTCTAAAAAAAAGCTTCCTGGAGCGACAGTTCAATTGCACTTATGAGTGAAGTGTTTGTCCTCACATTCTTTGCCAAATAAATATTGCAGTTACAATAATATTAGATATTAATAAAAAAAAAGTATCAGAAAGGTATGGCAAAAAATAGCAGCATAGATTTTTCCCCAGACATGTCAGTGCAATCATTTGAGGCCATGGGATCCAAATCCAATCCAATCTATATATTCAGTCATATTTCTGTTTTAAAATTTCAGGAATTGATGGCTGAACAGGACTCTCAGTATTTTTTTGAACTGGATGGAAACAAGAATGCAGATGAACTTTTTAAAGTAAGTGTGTTTTTCAAGGAATGAACACTTATTTTCAATGCCAATTCTACAACCCTATTCCAGTTTCAACCCTGCCTCCTTTAAGGCAACAGAGTTTCTACAACTTGGCAATGAGCTCTCTTGTCTCTATCCCATATGAACAAGACAGTTCAATATATTGATAATACTAGTATTATTATAATATTAATGTATTGATATTAATAATCTTTTAGAAATTGCAGAGAAGTACGATTCCCACCTGCTATCTTTTATTGATCAAGTTGTTCGTAAAAAGAAATAGCACTGAAGTACTCTTTCAAGCTGGCTTTATATTTCAAAACCAAATATCCAATATTAACTAAAGATATTTGTTGGCAATTCATGCACAAACTGGTATGTGGTTTTGTTCAGTCAGTAATAACCCGCCTTGAATCCATGGGCCAACGGAATGGAGCTCTTATAACCAAGCTTCAGAGTGCAGATGAAGAAATATTAGATGGCCTGGAAAATGTAAGTGTGATATTTGTATGTACTCTTATTGGTTGCCAGTAGAAATAGCGCACTCTCATATTAAAAAGAGAGTTGCTGTAAATGCTGTTAATAGATTTTTCTTACTCGTAGCAGCTTAAAGCAAGTGACACAACTTCAAAGAATGCCCTAGATACAGATGACAAGCAGTTTATTGTGATTTCTCATTCCTCCATTGTTATTGTTTATTGTGTGCTATTTGTTTTTATATTATTTTATCCTGCCTTTATTATTTTTTAAAATAAGGCAGTGAACATATCTAATACTCTCTCCTCATATTTTTCCCCACAAGAGTAATCCTATGAGATAGGTTGGGCTGAGAGAGAGGGACTGGCACAGTTACCCAGCTGGCTTTCATTTCTAAGGCAGGACTAGAACTCATGGTCTCCCGATTTCTAGCCCAGTGCCTTAACCACTAGACCAAAACTGGCTGTATAAATAAAATATTCCTACATTTCATTTCTAAGAAAAATCCTAAAAATATAACGATGGCTTCTGACAAGAGCTTATGTTTAAACCTTTCGTATCATGCCTCAGTGGCACTCATATATCAGATAATTATTTTAACCTTCAGCAGCATGGCTAAAATTAGTGACATAATGTTTGAAAAATATGTGATGGTAAAATAACCTGTCACTTTTCAGTACGATATATTTTTTCAAGGGCTTCAGTTGTTTTCCTTATTTTGGCACTCAGGGTGAACTTTTTCGGGTGCTTGCATCCTATAAACTTGTAGGCCCTAGACATCGATGGCGTCGCAGCAAATGGGGCCGAGCGTGTCCTGTGGCTTTAAAAGATGGTGACATTATCATGGGAACTGCAGACAATGCTGTTAGGTAAATAGAACTTCATTACCCCTTAATACAAAATACACTTTTCTAAGGCCGTAGTTCTGTATTTTTGCTTTCTTTGTAGCTTTTTAGGTAAGATGTACCTGCTTTCTACAGAAGAATCATTGAAACAATTCATGCTGAATCCCCGTTCCTACCTGCTGCCTCCTATGCCACTTCCACCTTGTAAAGTACTGATAGTGGGCCCCCCATTATCTGGGAAAACAACCCTGTGTGAGTTGCTTGCAAACCATTATCAGGGAAAGGTGAGTATAAATTCATTTTAGTGTCAAAATCTCAAAGTGCCTGCTTATAGAATATCTTATTTAAATAGAAGACTCTTAAGCACAATGACTTTGACAACCAAGAGCTTGGTACAGAACAACAAAGAATATGCATATCACTGAAACTGGGAGTTGTATTCCTAATCACTTATTCTGGGAGACCAATTATTAAAGGCCAGGTAAATTTTGCTTGGATTTCTTTGTCACCTGATTCTGCTGAGCCCTGTAAATGGCAGTTCAAAGTTTCTTGCTTAAAAGGTGGCACCAGACAATAGTTAGCCCTTCGTTGGAATTTTTTTTAGAAAACCTTTCATTTATTTATCTATTCGTTAGGTTTCTATATCAACTTTTCTCTAGTGGTCAAGGAAGTTTACATGGGAATCTGCTTTCATACTATTTATTTATTAATTTTTTATGCCACCCATCGCCCCTACAAGGGGACTCTGGGCATGTGCGCACACAAAATTAAGCATACAGGAAAAATGACATTCTATAATGTTTTTATATTCAAATATAACAAGGTTATTTTTTAAAAAAATGAAATACTCATTTTCACTATAAAATTTGGAAAATGAAACATAAGGGGGGGCGCCAGTATTAGGGCTAGGGTTGTTGATGCTCCTACTTTGTTTTTTGGGAAAGAAACTGGACAAACTGGCAGGTATCTGCCCCTCCATCCCTAGGACACCATGTTCAATGGTTTTCTGTAGGTTCTTGACATGGAAGTTCTTCTGAAAATGCATTATGAACAAGCAAGACTAGAACTCATTGAGCAGACCCGAGCTGAAGCAATCCTGGTAGGCATTGCCAGAGTGAAAGAGAAAATGGAAATAGAGCAGCAACTGAGGGAACAAGGTGAGATGGTTCCATGTCAAAGCTAAGAGACTCAGTTGTTTAGATATACTTGTTTCGATTCAGAAGTTATGTAGAATGCTTCTGCAAGGACTTGCTGAATGAAAGAATGAGCATTGCAGTGGTTGATTGCAAGCAGTGAATTGCTATTTAAAACTCTTATGAGAAGAAGGGGATCATTTTTTTCTCTTTTCCATTGGGATATTGTTTTTTTAGTATTTAAATATAGCTCAGTCCTTCAATATATTATTATTACCAGCCACAGAGACCACCTGTTCCTCTATCTTCTCAGTATTAATACAGTATGTTATTTCAAGACAAAATATTTATATATTTTTGAGAAAAATATATTTTTGAGCTGGTTATTATTGTTTTATCTTTTAATCTTGTTTAATGTTTTTATATACAGATCACCAGGAGTTTCTTTGGAGCTTGGCTGTATAAAAATCTATCTATCCATCATCCATCCATCCATCCACACGTTTTTATTGCCAAACAATTTTTAGCTTAGTTTTTCTGCCAACAGTTTTTACTCTGTTGGAACATGTTTGAACCCAGTGGCAGATGAATGCTAACTAAACTCCCAAAACAATCCTACTGTACATATATTCTTCTCTACATCAGTGATCTCTAACCTTTCCAGCTTTGCAAACCGACGGGGGGGGGGGGAGAGAAGATGGTTTCACGCGAGCAGAGGGCAAGCGCGCACACACAGTTCCACTTGTGCAAATGGCAGGCACATATACCTGCCACTTGCAAAGATGGAGCTCCTCACACATACCCACTGCACATGCAAATGGAGCTGCATGCACATGCACGCTCACCCACTGCTTCTGCGGCCCGGTTCTGAACTGGCCAAAGTCCGGTAGTGGGCCACAGCCCGACGGTTGGGGACCCCTGCTCTACATATATTCTGTTCTGTTGGAACCAAAAATAATCTTCACTAATCTTCCTTTAGAGGAGAGATTGAGCAGCGATCTTGTAAGGCTAGGATGGCAGGTTCATAAACTTCATAAATTGATTAAACCAGGAACATTTCCACATAGAGTTTGTATCACTTCCAAATCGTGGACATTTCCTTTCCATTGTTTGTGTTCAGCAACTAAAACAACTGCAATCTCAACTAGCAAAAAAATTAAAAGTGTCTGTCAGCACATTTTCCAGCTGACAAATGTTATTAAAAGGCATAAGATTTCACAAGCTGCAGTTCATATCATCAGATTCATAGAGCAGCTAGATTTAAATTGGGTGAAATGGAGGTGTGGAAGGCAAGTTTATTATGCAGATGCAGGTTACCAATACCTTATCAATTAACAAATGTAATTTGTTAAATGCCCATCGTGTTTATTAAGACCTTTTGAAATTCTCTGAAATCTTTTCTTAATAGAAGTACTTCATGTTAATTATGTTATTTTTTTTATAGCTGAACTGTTTGCCCAAGAGTTTGGTGAAAAGGAACTGGAAAACGAGGAAGAGGGCATTCCCACAGAGGAAAAAAGTTCAATGCTGCCTAGTGTATCAACAATTAGTAGCCTAAAAGGTAATCTAAGGATTCGGTTTTTTATACATTCTATAGAAGAATAGGATATGCCACCAGAGCCCTCCCTACGTAATAAAGTCCTATGTAGTAAAGTAAGCCCTATCCTTGGAATCCAGTTATTTACAGTAGGTTGTCAGAAAACTTGTGATACATTTTGTTCTGATATGGATATAAACCTGGCATTATTTCTCCATTACTATAATGTGATGAATTGGGGGGGGGGGTGAATATTTTCATTTGTAAAACAATCAGCCTGCATATTCAAAATGAACTGGTCAAACAAACAGGACAGAATTTTTTTTTCTGATACAGAAGCATTATTTGTGCATTTAGTTTTTGTAAATGGAATTTTGTAAATCTATATGGTCCCAATCTTGAAGTTGAGATTTTACAGTCCTGTAATGAATGATTCATTGCTCTAATTAAAAAATAATAGACCATAATTTACTGCTATATGAAGTAACAAAGTTCAGACTTTTCACAATCATTCTTCCTTTATTTTTTAAAAATAATGTGAAGAATGGAAGCTTTTGTTTCCACTTTTACTCCTGCCACAATTCTCTGTGATGCTAGAGGCTAGGGAGTTATTTATTAAAATCATCCAAGTCCTGAAACTATGATTTATTGTTGGTTTGGTCTCATTTAATTGAAATTTAAATAAACTACAGATAAAAGTGTTTTTTCACTTGCTCAGTCTTTTCCTCTAGTACAGGGGTGTCAAACTGCTGGCCCATGGGCCGAACGCATCACAAGGAAACCACGCCCACCCCATTGTTGGCAATGGGGAAAAAGTTCCGATACGTCACGCGACATCACGTGACGTCGCGAGTTTGACATGTCTGCTCTAGTATATGAAGGAAGAAGGGGAAAATATGTGCCATGCTTCATTTCTTAATCTTAAATTACTTTAGCTTATATCAAAGGAGGATAGTCATAATTATGAAAAATTATGAAGTAACAGTAAATAAGATACAATAGATAACAAACAAATTATTTTTATTTTATCTGGAATTTGAAAGCAGATCTGATACTCATGCATGTCCATTTTGAGGACACAATTACATATGCTATACTGTATTTTATGATTCATGATTATGCCCAACTGGTTCAAGCAACCAGACATAAATTTTAAGTCTGCAATCCTATTCCAATTCTCTAGGATTAAATTCCACTGAATTCAATGATACTGACTTCTGGGTAATTACATATTGGATTGTGGTGTAAGTCAACATTCCTTAAACTTTTGTTAGCTAAAAAAGATAGTGATATCATAATCAGAAAGGGAAAACTTGAAGTTCTACTTTCTATGTCCTGCGATAACGATTATTAAGCTTTGCTCCTGCGTACCAAATTTTAAAGATCCATCAGTGTGGTTTTTAATTACAACAGGATAATCAAATAGAGCTGTAGCCTGTTTTTACACCATGCAGACTCTTGGCGTAAGCATTCCGTATTGTTTTGGTATCAATCCAAATAAATTCTTTTCAATGGCAGGATGTGCTCATCAGTCTAAGCAAAATCAAAGGAACCATGTTCTGATTTAGAATACTATGTGAACCAGCCATGTGAGTACACAGAAAGACATTGTCTGCATAACTCAATGTATTTTATTTCTCTTAATACTTGATCTAGAGGGCAGTATCATAAAGCAACGGAGTACAATAAAAGAAGAAGATGAGACCGAAGAAATATCTTCATCCCAATCGGCAGAACAAATAGGTATTATAGATAGCATGTGGAAATTAGGCAGAGATAATGATGGTTATGTGAACAAAAGCATACATTAAGCCACAAAACAATGTAAAATGTAAGAAATAAGCTCAGATTGACTGCCCTAATTCACTAGAATATAAGAGGGCAGGAGGGGACAATTCAATTGGACTTTCAAGCTCCTGGCTTTCTCTCTCCCTCTCCCTCCGTCTCCTATAACAAAATAAGAGTTCAGGTTTGTGGAGTCTGTTTTCTGATTTGGCCTACCTTAAAAGGCCAAAGTAAGCAGCATTAATAATAAATATTTGTAGTAGAAGTACTCTCTGCTGTAACTGAAGAATATTAATTATTAATGGTTTACAGGGTATTTGCTCACTTAATCCAAATATTTATATGATACTGAGAGCAATGGAGATGGGCATCTTTCACTATCAGTTACCTAATTATGTGATTTGGGCATGATTTGATGTAGTGCTTGCCCAGGAAATACCACTAGCCCAGCATTTTCTGCTTTTTCATTGTGCAATTAATGGAAGAGTCAAGCTTTTTCCTTCCCTCAACATAAGGAGACTCTTTGTTTCTTCCTGGATCAGAATTTTTATTATCCTCCCAGGTTGGAAAAATATGATGGCAAGTAATACCAGCTCCTTTTGCTACTAGTATGCAATCCACTATGAGATTTCCCCCCCCCCCCCATGCTTTCTTTCCTAAATATTTCTCTTCAACATTTGGTATCATGAGTAATAGGGAGAAGGCAGACATGTTCTTGTTTTGGACCAGGCTCCTTTTCACTAACAAGCTAGGTTTCTATGCTTTCTTAAATATGAAATCTATATTTTGTAATACGTTTTTTCAACCCATAAAAAAACCCAGTGCTGTATTTTAAAAAAAAAAAACCTGTCCAAAAGAACATATAGGATAGCGTCAAACATTGTATGAGTAGAATTTTTCTCAAGCAATGGCGTTTCCCCTTTTTCTCTTCTCCTGGCTCCCACCAAATTTATTCAGAAGTTCATACAATCCTTCAGTTCAGACTTGGAAAGGAGGGACCTTCTATTCCACTAATGGAAGCTTCCATTCCGCAGAGTAATATTAACAGGATTTTTTTTATAGAGTTCACTACATTTTGGGACACTTAACGCATGGATTTTTTTCCCCCTATATAATAAGCCGACATCTCAACAGCACAAACAGAGTCGGAGATCCCTCTTGACCATCCAGATATCCAAGAAGTGGTCCAGAGCGCCATAGAAGCTGCAATGCTGTCTCCAATAACTCTGCCGCCAGAAACATATGTGGAAGTGTTAGAAGAAACTATTGAAGAGGTAAGAGCGCCAGTATCAAATGAAAGGCATGCACAATAGAAAGATTTGTCTATAACTTGAGATGTTATTTAATGTATTTGAAATTAAGTAAACCATTACCAATTGGAATATTACAATTTGGAACGCTTTAAGGAAGATTACAGATTAGTTTAAACCTAATTACTAGTGTTTGCATACAGAGAATAATTTTCACTATGGCATACAAACTATCAATCTGGGATATGCCATTAAAAAAATTAGAGCTGTTAACATGCCCCGAGCTAATGCTTTTTCAGAGTCTGAGTATCCTTTAAAAATTCTTTTATTTGTTCCCCGTTACTCGTTTTTAGAATGCTCCTTTCATTTTATGTATTATATATTTTATCTCCCAAAGACATTTTGAATTTTGTAATGTTCTTTTCTTACAAGGGAGGGGTTGTTTTTTTTTTTTTTTGGCTAATATAGAAGAATGCTGCTATTAATTTTTTTTTAGACTTTTCTAGGACTGCTAAAGAGAACCAGTTTAGTATAGTGGCTAAAGCATTAGGCTAGAAATCAGGAGACTGTGTGCCATAGGAATAAAGACAGCTGGATAACCTTAGTCCAATCACTTTCTCTTGGTCCTAGGAAAGAGGCAGTGGCAAACCATTTTTTGAAAAACCTTGCCAAGGAAACTGTGGGGACTTGTCCAGGCAGTCTCCAAGAATCAGACAAGATTGAACAATTTCTAAACAAAATTTCTAATAAAAAAATGTGGAAATGTCTTGTAATCACTGTGGTATACTAGGGGTCTGCAATTTTCATTGTAAATACTGTATGATGTATTTCACTGACTACTTTGTGTTTTAAGATCTCTGTGAAATCTGCTTTTCATTTGTAGCACTTTCTGAAATGAATGTAATTCTCATTCCAGTGTTTCCAGTTATGCTGGTCTCCAAATATCACTTCCTTACCACACAATTGCCCCCAAAGAACAAAATCTATGTGGATGTTGTAGATCTACAGGCATTCCATTTGCAACTCATAAAAGTATTGTTGGCCGGAAATATGAAATGTTTTGAGTGTTCCAAACATCAAACATATGACTCATTCAGTGTTCCATGCAGAATTCAACATAATGCTGTATTATTTACCAATGTTTTTCTCCATCTTCTTTATTTACAAAAATATAATATTCACATGAAATGTTATATTTCTATGAGTTAAAAGATTTGTTCTTGTAAGCCATATCTATTTTAATGCTTTGGAATGATTCTCATAGGCAGAGTGATGATGAGAGTCCTGTGCAAGTAAGCCTCAATAAACATGACAAAAATTATTCTTGAATAAACCAATATAGGATTTCACTGTTAATTGCCCACTCTGGATTTCTGCTTCTTCTATTCCCAGTGCAAGAAGAATACTTGATGTTAGGTTAATTTAAGAAGAATCATCCAAAGAAAAATGAAAACGCATTTAAATGTTCCAGTTTTAATAATCAGAAAGCAAAAAAAGGGAGGGCTAGGTATTGCAAAGCCAGTAAACTCTAAAAATCTCCTTGGAACAGTCCCATGAAAAACATAGGGCTACAACAATTTAATAATCATTTAACAGAATAACAGATTGGAAGGGACCTTGGAAGTCTTCTAGTCCAACCCGAGGCTGTGGCCTATTTGGAACCGGACTGCAAAAGGTGGCCCAGCATGTATGCACATGCACAGCTCCACTCATGTGAACAGCGGGCTGGCGCACACGCAAATGCATGCTAGCCTGCTACTTACAAGAGTGGAATCGCCTGTGCGTGCTTACTGGCCCTCTGCTCGTATGGCCTGGTTCCCCTCTCCCCCCCCCCAGCCGGGCCGCCAAGCCACAAAGGTTAGGGACTGCTGTTCTAGTCCAATTCCCTGCTCAGGCAGGAAATCCTATACCAGTTCAGACAAATGGTTGTCCAATCTCTTTTTTAAAACTTGCAGTGTTGGAGCATTCACAACTTCTGATCCAACACTGTAAGTTTTTAAGAAGAGTCTGGACAACCATTTGTCTGAAATGATATAGAGTTTCCTGCCTGAGCAGGGGGTTGGACTACAAAACCTATAAGATCTCTTCCAATTCCATTATTCTGTTATCTGAATTATATGTAACAACTGAACAAAAAATGAGTCTTTTATTATATATAACAACTGAACAAAAAACGAGTCTTTCAAGGAAAAGATTTGATCTAGCAAGTGCAGATTGTCATAACTTTGTAACTGTCTCTCTGATATGTAACATACTTTTTAATGAATTAGCTTGTTGGAATATTTGATGAAAATTCTATTGCTGAGGAAAAATTCATGCAAGCCAGTTAACTGAACTCAAAAATGTGTCTTTATTCTAAACAATGCACTTGTCATTCTGCATGTTCAACCATTTAATATGCTAATTGCACTCTTATTTCAGCTACAGAAGACAAATCCAAGCAGATATCCAGGAGCTGCACGTAAAGGAGGGTGGATAGTGGATAATTTTCCTCCATTGACAGAACACTGGAGTGCTTTGGTAGAAAAAGGAGTCCTACCTGATATTGTAATTTGTTTGAAGAATGTTGAACAAAATGGTTAGTGAATATTTAGACATGAATATATAAAATGAATATCACTTAAGGAATAATCATCATAACTAAAGTAGTAAGTTTTCAACATGTTCTTTCTCCCAGCTGTAGAATTCGAACTCTAAAAATGTGAATGCTGTTGTTGGATTCCAATTCCCATCAGCCGCATCCAGTATCACCAATCAGAAGTTAGGAAACCTGAAGCCTAACCATAGCTGGAGATTCAATCCCTGCTTTAGAGATTTTTCAATTTTAGCTTGCAAATAACATAGAAAAGAACTGCACATGGAGAATTGACACATTAATCTTACCATTATTGTATCCTACTTTACCACCAGTTTAATGCCTTGATTAATGCATACATTCATTAAAATGCGGCATAAATAGTTATATACTATTTATTTCCTTCAACTACTCAACTAAATTTATTTAGCTATTGAAAGACATTTGATTTCTTAAGACAAGGGTTCCCAAACTTTTCTATACCCGCACCCCTAGAACACTTCTGATATATTCTCGTACCCCTTACAAAAGTTCAAAATAACGGCAACGAATTATACATATACACTATAATTTTGAAAACCCAAGTTTTCGCACCCCCTGGAATATCGTCTCGCACCCCTGGTTGGGAACCCCTGTCTTAAGATATTTAAAGCAATTGCCTAAAGAATGCTGTCTAATACAGTTAATTGTTATTATTGGGAGCATTATGCAGTTAAGCATTATTACTGGGATCAACAATATCTCTTTTTTTAAATTATATATTTTCTGAGATGTGGTACACAGCCCTTTTCTGTTGTATTGTTTTCTATTATATTGCAGGACAGTTGGTACTGTATAGACTGTACCAAGCACATAAAGAAGAAATTGATGCTAATATTATACAAAGGCTAATAGATGATGCTTTGAAAAAGAAACAAGAGGAAGAAGAAGCAAAGCAAGTATTTGGAGAAGGGAGGAGGGGGAGAAAGATTTAATTAAAATGGACTGCAAAAAAGGTTGGTCTATGTAAAAAGAAAACCCCAAACCCTGGTATTCTTTTGTGCCATGGCTTTCCTTTACAGAGAATAAACTGATTGCTAAGTAGCCCAGTACAGATTTAGCTTTTTTTTTTTTTTTTTAACTGAAATGTGTATAACCTGTTAGACTGACTATGGGCAGACCAATATGGAATTTTTTAGAATAATTTATATTCAGGAAGATTGCAGTTCATTTTCATTCATGTTATATTATCATTTGAATTGTTTGAATTCTACTCCAAAAAATGGTGCCTCCAGCCAAGCCTAACAAAAATAGAAGTAGCCACATTCCACCTCAGCAATAGGTAAGCAAAATACCAGACTTCAGTGAAGTTCCGGAACTATATTTTACAATGTAATAACTCTCGGAAATACCTGGGGGTGACACTGGGCAGATCATTCACTTTCCAGCAACACCTGGAAAAAACAGTTGCAAAATTGAAAAGCCACAACAATTTACTGAACAGACTGGCTGGTACATCCTGGGATGCTGATGCTAATACCCTACAAATAATAGCCTTGGCATTGGTTTATTCCACAGCTGAATATTGTACCAGAGTGTGGCTTAAGAGCGCCCACACTCAAATAGTCAATGTCAACTCAGACAATGTGTTTCATCTCTGGCACGTTGCATCCCACTCCTGTGCACTGGTTATCAGTACTTAGCAATATTATACCACCACATATTAGAAGACAATAAGCTTTCATTCGGCTATGGTCAAGGATGCTGAACTACAAGTCCCTCCCTATTCACCAGGGCAATTCACAGCTTGTCACAAGATTGAAATCCCATAGATCAGCTTGGAAAACAGCTATTCAATTAACATCTGGAGAGGAATGGTCCAAGGTACCTTCTTGTGGCCTTACCAATAGTGATCCTTCTACCAAACCACCTGCTTTTGACTTGACTTGCTTTGTCTGGTCGAAATTGAACAGAATTGGGTGTAATATTGGAAGAATTGCCTCTGCCTGTATCAGTGGGGAATGGTAAGAGTTCCCTTGTTGCGATTGTGGTGCTGATATGCAAACTATTGAATATATTGTGCAAGATTGTCCACTATGTGTGTTCTCTGGTTCCCTAGAAGATACAAATGAAGCAATATCAGAGGCAATTCCCTGGATGGACATCCAGTTATGAGGCCATTGCCATATCCCCATAGAAGATTTACTTATAATTACATGGACTCTGTGTGTGTGTGTGTGTGTGTGTTTCTCTTCTGTCATGTTCTCATACTAAATAAATAATAAATTGCTTGAACTTCTAATTGCAGAAGAGAACTGCAAGAAATGTTAAAACTGCAAGCTCAGGAATCTGCTGAAGACATAGGTAAGAAATACAGTTGTGTATTTAGAATTATTATAGCAGTGAAGTTAATTTTGTGCATGTTAATCATATTGTTAAACTCAAAAGCACTATTAAGGAAGAATTTAAATCTGGGGCATGACTCTGTTCCTACCATTCATCATACTTATACAGTATATGAATAGGACGTACCAAAACATAAAAACGGAACTGGAAGGCAGCTGTTGCATATCATAAGGGTATTAGGAGAAATTAAGCAAATGAATGGCTTGGACCTCATAGCGATATCAGGAAATAAATTTTATAGATATGAAGCCATCGATTTCTAATGGTTATCACAAGCAATTATTCCAAGTTCTGAAAATGGATGACTTTTGGTTGATATTCAAGTACTCCTTATAACTCTAAACTGTGGAATCTAGCATGCTAGCTTTATTTGTAATTTTAGTATTCTTGTCTGATTGTATTATATGCTATTCGAAAGCTTAAATTGGAATCCAATTTTGGGTTGTCTGATGACTTTCTAAACTGTTTGTATTGTTTATAATACAGTAAAGTCCCGCCTAGAGTTCCAAAATTGCTTTATAAATGTTTCCATAGAAATGTTTTTCTTGTATTTATAGGATCTACAGAGTTTCTGGAAGATAGCTTTGGAGTTGAAAGAAGCCAACCAGGACAAGTTTATTCTTCTGAATCTAAACAGAAAGAAATATCTGGAGGTTAGGATATCTGTGATATTTTAATTATCTTTTTTCTTCTGACAAACATCAAGTTGTTTTATTACATTACTGTGTCTGTAACTTTGCTATAGAAAAGCTGAGGGCAGCAAAGTATTTTTCTTACCATGTCTTCTTTTTCCAATTTCTTTGACAATGTTTTTGCTACAAATAGTATTATTCTGTCTGCTAAGAGATTCTTACAGTATAATTCTCATGTGGAAACACCCATTTCTGCACTGACTGAACTAAGATGGCATTTGAATCATATGAGCGGGCTAACATCTAAAACACAAATATGCAAGTTATTCCTACTGAGAGCCATATCTGGCCTGTAAACATCCCAAGGACACAACTTAAGTATGTATTGGGTAGAATGATGACAAAGAAATTTAAAATTTCACAGAAATTACATATTACAAATATTATAATATTGACATAATTACTCTCCAATGATGTATTAATAATTTTCCTATAATGATGTATAAATAATTTTTTTTTGTTACTTAATGGAAAGATAGACCCTGAAAATTGGTTTACCCCTTCTATAACCAGCTATTGAAGTTCAAATCGAATTTGCATCACAGAAATTATACATCACAAATAATTACATAATTAGCCCATCTCCCTTATTCGTACAGTTTACATGAACTTTTATTGAATAAGTTTATTTTAATAAACTTCAGTTCTCTATAACTTTATGGTTTCTTAGCATATTTTTTAGCTTTACTGTGATTATATGGGTTACATGAAATCCACTTAATAAGAAACCTCAGTGTTTTTATATATCTCTGTACAGAAACAGTGCAGTTGGTAGATCAGAGTGATGAAGCACAGGTTTCTACAGACTCCAAAGAACTTGAAGAATCTAAGACAGGTTAGATTATATATATATGTGTGTGTAAATATATATATCAGTAGTAGTTCATTATAGGAGACAACTACTTTTACTCCTTTAATCCTATGTCACTGTTAGAGTTTTTATTGTTTTCACTGCATTTTTAATATAAAAATAGAATGAGCACCTGTGATTTGATGGTCTTATAAATCTATCAACATCATCATCATCATTAATGTATTCTTTATTAAATATTATCATTTACATTTCATTCTTTGTCACCATCTAATTAATATATTTGTTAGTTTTTCTTTATAGAAAACCTTTTTACTACGGTAGCTTACTCTGATAAACTTTCAGAAGCAAAGCCTACAAAGTGAAAATTATGCTAATTTTTAATTAGTAGTTCAAAAGTGCTACTTTCCTAAATATTTTGAAGGTTCTTAATGTTTAAAATAAACTATACAAATTAAATAATAATGATTCTCTCTTAATCTCTTAAACTCCACAGAATCAACAGAACCCCTTGAAAGTGAAGAAAAATCTGTATCACAATATAAATACCTGAAAAGTATTGCATCTGAACTAGGTTAGAGGTTGATCGGGTCACTCATCCTGCCAAGGGGTGGTCTGCATTGAATAACCCACAGTGAATGGCTTTGTATAATCATTCCAATTCTTTTTCTTAAAAATGTATAGTTGAAACAAACTTTTGTTGTGTGCCCTATCCCAATTTAATGTTGCTGTTATGTCCTTACAATACTTCCTTCTCCCTCCCTCCAATTTTTCATTTTTCCCTCAATAGTTTCATGAGCACACCTATTCTTCATTGAGAGGAATTTCCCTTGTTAAGTATTTCTCCCTCCCGCTTTCAGATTTCTGAACTTCTGCAGAAGTCCTCCTGGTCTATTTAGTTTGTTGGTCCTCCTTCTTGTGAAGTCTTCCATTGTAGCTCCATAAGAACTGGACAGAGTATCAAGAAGAAAGTCCTGCCAGAACACATAGGAGACCATCTGTTAATACATAATTGTTTCCTAAAATGCAACTTGATTTGTTTAGGAGTCACAATGCCTGAGTATCCTGAAGATGGTTTTCCAGATGTAGTAGAAATCGAGCCATTTAGAAACAAGGCTATCCAGTTCCAGAATAACTGGCAAAAATTAGAGTCACATGTTGCAGAATCACCTTTGGTCCAGATTACTGAACTGGAGATTGATGGCCAGACTCTAGAAATGTTGCTTAATAAGAGTATGCAAGCTATGCAACGTAAGTAATTCACATTCACTGTTGTTTCGAAATTATTTCTTCCTCGGGAGATTTGGGGTGGTTTTTGGCTTTGTTTTATTAACAATTTCTTCAAATTATAAATAAAGTTGGCTAAAGCAAGCTTGTACAAATCATGAGCTACTTCTGAACAGGCAAATAACACCTTATAATTGTGGCCAACATAGTATTGTATGTCCACGTGCTTCTACTACTTGGAAAATAAACAATAACAGCAAGAGAAATCATTTGAAGTTAATATTTAAAATTCTATAAACCTTTAATTGGGTTTAATATAAAGGCTGTTTTAATATGAATGCAGTATCCTGAATAATCAACATGACTTCCTTTACTCATATTTGAAAAAAGTGTTCATATATTAAAATAGAACATTTTTAAAACTTTTTTTTTTAAAAAAATGGACTGCCAGCAGGAGAATAGAAGGCAATGCTCTTGCCATTTTATTCTGAAATTGAAGGCAATGTTGACATCACAAGTTGGGTGGCTTCATCTAGAGATAAATGAACAAAACAGGACTTAATTTTTCTTCTGGAAAATCAGAGGATTCCATTAATAGTCTATTTGAAGAGAACAAATGAAGGGAAGGGGATCTACTTTTCAAATATGATGGCTTTTCCTGCTGAATTGTCTCTTAGCATCAGGTACTATTTGTGAATATGAATAGGGGCTCGCAGGTTCTGCTTAAAGAATAGATGTCCATTGTAGCCAGAACTTTGCACAACTCCATCTGATGCACCAGATGCATTCTTCCTGAATCAAGAGGCCTTCAGACAGCCACCTATGCCCTAGTTATTTCTTGGCTTGACAATTGCAATGCTCTCTACATGGAGCTGCCTTAAAGACAACTCAGAAGCTTCAACTGGTCCAGAATGTGATGGGGTGAGCAGCGATGGGCATGCCTCATTATGCCCATGTAAGAACTCTGCTTCACAAGTTGTATTGATTGCTGATTTAGTTCCAGGTGTAATTCAGGATCCTGTTTGCTACCTATAAGGTCCTACATGGCATAGAGCCTGATTAACTGAGGGGCCACCTGTCTCACATAACATTGGCCCAGTCAATTCGATCCCGCTGGGTTGATGTGCTCTGATTAATGTCCTCTCTAAGGGCTCTGGAAGTGCACCTTCTTTATAGCAGTGGTGGCCTCTGGAATGAGGTTACCTCCAATATCCAATTGATCCCACTCTGTTGTTATTTAGAAAAACTGTGAAGACCTTAACTCATTACCCTGGACGTTGGTGAGGGAGAGTGAGACTCCTCACTTCATCACATTTGCCATAGCTTATCTTTATCTTTATGTTTTATTGATATTATTGTAATTTCTTTCTTTGAATGTTATGAGCCACCCAGACTCATGAGATTTGGGCTGCATACAAGTTTAATAGTAATAACATCATCAAACAACATCTGCCTATCCCAGGTCTTTGGGAAGGACTCGATAGGTTGATAAAAATGCCAAATCCAATCTAAATATCTGGCTGACTGTGCAACCAACCATTAATAATAATTATTATCTGTTTAAATGTCAGAGATCATAGTTATTGATAGATCCATTCTTCTGAATGTTTAAAGTTATCAGAATTAGTAGTTATAATATTGCTATACTTTATGGCAATGACTTACATATTTTGACATAAATAAGTTGGTGTATACAGGAAATATGGGATATATTAGAAGGGCAGAGGGAATCAGTTCATAGCTAAACATATTGAATTGGGGGTGGTGATTTTTTAACAGGAGGTTCTGGTTCAGATATTTCATGATTTATAATGATGATAAATATAAACTATCAGCACTGCTTTTATTCTGCACAATATGGATTCATAATAAACTTTGTGCTTGTATTAGATCAGGGGTCTTAAAACTTGGCCCTTTTATGACTTGTGGACTTCAACTCCCAGAATTCCTCAGCCAGTGTGCCTAGCTGAGGAATTCTGGGAGTTGAAGTCCACAAGTCATAAAAGGGCCAAGTTTTAAGACCCCTGTATTAGATGAATAATATCATGAACCTTCATTTCCTGAATATATATTTCTGTGAGCTTTTTATTT
Source organism: Azemiops feae (assembly GCA_023970755.1). NCBI lineage: Eukaryota > Metazoa > Chordata > Lepidosauria > Squamata > Viperidae > Azemiops > Azemiops feae. Next base: position 1,279,782 of record JALGBA010000094.1, read on the forward strand.
TAATTCTAAGGATTCATGTCCTATAAAGGCTGACACCTAATGTACAAGAATATGGAACTACAATGGGTGGTGCTGACAATTGATAGAAGATTGTCTCTTCCATACCTTTAAAAGGGTGAGACATGTCATGATATCACAATATATTTTTTTCATTATAGCATCACTGTGGTTAGGAGCACATAGCTATGTGCATAAAGATATTCCTTATGACCCACTGATTTCAGCAATCCTGTATTTGTACACTTACACACTAATCTGATATGTTAGAACTCTAGTTTTTAGCATGCTCTACCAACTTTTCACGATAGTTAAGAATTTGTGAATTAGAATCCTAATAAATTTCTGGAATGCCAGAATATAATCTGATCAATCTGTGGCTTGAAGAATTTCAGTATCATATAGAATTCCATGCATATTCATATTTTATCTCTGATCCTGTATGTACAGTATTTTTTGGAAAAAATAAAATCTGAAAATTGACTGTCTCTAACAGAACCTTTTAAATATCATGGTTGGGAATTATCTCCTGAAGATGAGGATGAAGAACAAGAAGATTTGCAGGCTGAAGCAGAGGCTCAGGCAGAAGAAGAAGAAGAGGGTGATGAAGAAGAAGAGGAAGAAGAGGAAGAAGTAAGCTCTAGCTCTCAACTCAATAGATTATTTTAAACTGTAATTTACTGAATGACATGATATGCAAGATAACAATTTATAGAACTTCATCTTTATAGAAAGAGTATAACTTAAAGAAGCTGCAATGTTTGCGTATGAACCAAAAGCAGTTATATTTTTGCATATATGCAAACATGGTGGCTAAAGAAGTCTATCCACAACCCCTACCTTGTGGAGTCCTGCAGGGCTCAGTACAGTACTCTCTCTGTTCCTGTTTAACATAGATGTTAAACATGGCAATGGATATCTTCCCCCTAAGGCTGCTGATGTTTTGTCTTGGTATCTGGAAGCTGTGGGAGTTTGGATGGGGAACAACAGCTTCAGCTCAACCTAGCAAGACTGAGTAGGCTTGGGTTTGGGGACCTCTGGGAACTTAGCTGGATGGGGTGGTTTTGTGTGCTGCCTGCATCCCGTGGGTGGAGCTTCACTTATTTGCGGGGACTGGTTTCTGGCATGCCGCGACCCTGTGCTGATTCACGGACCCAGGGTTGGGGACCCCCATTCTAGACACATGGGAGTCTTTCTGAACACATGGCTCCTGCTCGTGACCTCTTTCTCCCACCTCCTTATCCCCTATCTACACTATCAGACTGGTTGTGTCCTAAGCAATGGAGGTTTTCTTAAAATTATTTGTTCATTAGATTTAAATCTAACCTTAGATCTAGGCAGCTTATATGTGAATTTCCCATTATTTTATCCCCCAACAACTACCCTATGAGAGAGGCGGGGCTGAAAGACAGAGTGATTGAGCAAAAATACCCCCTAAGTTGTCATGGCTGTGGGTAGAATTGAAGCTGGATTCCTCATTCCTTGTTCAACACTTTACTGAGTATAGAATGGATCTGCAGCTGCTTCCTACACTCTGAATTACCAAGACCTGTGCCAGTGTGTTAGACTAAATCCAGATTCTTTAAAGTGTTAATGTAAATAATCTTATCAGAAATATTTTGCTGTTTTAAGGATGAAGAAAAAATTGCTGAGAGGAAGAGACACACGGGAGATACAAAGCATTTCTGTCCAGTGATTCTGAAGGAAAACTTTATCCTTTACCCAGGGATTTCTGAAAATGCAGCTAAATATCGAGAAAAACACTATTATTTTTCAACTCCAGAAAACAGAGATAAATTTCTAGAAAATCCGGAGGAGTATGTTTCTCACAATGAGCCATTAAAAGTATGCAGATCTTACATCTATGAGCTATATAAATTAACACTGATTGAGGTTCCAATATTTTTCAAATATGTACCTCCATGTGGGCATCTGTGTTTATTTATGCTTACATGTGATATTTTAACAGAATGGCAATGGTGATGATATTCAGGTCTCTGCATGACATATTGGATTCCTCCACTATGAATCCAAAGTTGGCATATAGCAAAAATTGGTTCAGCACAAGATTTTTCTGGACTGATTTGTTATGTGCAAAAGCAGCTTCCATTAAGAGCATCTGGGGAATATTGCAATATCATTTATGAATTGCTGCTGAATTAAATTTGTCTTAATAAAGGACAGCTGCTCTAGTGCAAAGCAAAATCTTGGAGTGAAGAGGATATATCAGACTTACTGTCCTCTAGAAACTATTGGGGCATAGTCTTTCTGGTAAAACATTCTGAGACCTATGCTCCTTTCCTCTTCAGTAGCCCAATTGGTAAGTTGCACTTGGGTCTGAATATTAATGTAGGTGTTGAATTAGAGGTTATTTTTGAGCAAGAGAATATTGAGAACTCAATACTGAAGTGCAACAGTTACAAGATACTGTTGGCTCTGATGACCAGAGAAGGAAAAGATGTCAGTCCATATATTAATATCAGAATAACAGAGTTGGAAGTGACCTTGGAGGTCTTTTAGTCCAACCCTCTGTTCAGGCAGGAAACCCTATACTATTTCAGACAAATGATTGTCCAATCTCTTCTTTAAAACTTACAGTGTTGGAGCATTCACAACTTCTAGAGACAAGTCACAAATCAAGCTTAGTTAAATAGAGGTTTCATTGTCTTCTTTCTTTGAAGATGGCTCTGAGGCTCACTATACTATACTTCCACCTCTATATTACTTAAATGAATAACAATTCAGTATATCAATAAAACCAATGTTGAATTCCAATTCGAAGCACTCCTTGCTAGCATGATTGGTAATGCCAGGGATTGTAATCTCACAATATTTGATAGATAATAGGTTCCATCCTTCCTTTAAAATACAGATCATATTTTCATTTTGTAAGTTAGGAAAAGTCTTCTTTGAGACACATCCATGTAGTTTTCTTACAAAAATTGTTTACCATTACCATCTTCTGGGATCTGTTTTCAATTTCACAGTTTTGACTCCAGCTCTGGAAATTTCGGATGGTCTCTCATCTAATGACTAACTTCATCAGCTCCTGCTTAGCTTTTTGAGATCATCCAAAGTTAGCTAGGTATTTCCACATAATATAGCTGGGTTGCTTACTTATTTGTTGTTTTTTTAACTGCTAAGGCTATGCAATTCTACAGGTTTGATTCCAAAGAGATGCTTTGGAATGTGCAGAAGTATGAATGCAGCATCTGAGTAGAACAGCTGTCATACAACATACTTTCTACATATAATTCAGTTACTCATGCTGAAGTATTTACTATTAGCAAATAATATCTTTGAAAATATGGATGTTCTACCTGAAGTTTCTCAAGTTTCTCAAAAAGGATTTTCCTAGAAATATTTATTCAATAATCTTATTGATCAAAACTTTCTCTTTTAAAAAGCTATATAATTATATTCACACATTTCCTTTTTAGGCTCCTCCTATAAGAATATGTCTGTTGGGGCCACATGGAGTGGGTAAAACAGGCTGTTCCCGGTGGTTAGCAGATAAGTTAAATATTTTTCATATTCAATTTGAAGAACGCTTGCAAGAATTGCTCATGCTCAAAACAGGAAAAAGAGTTGGTCTTGAAGAAGAGGAGGAGGAAGAAGAAGGTGAGGGAACACAAGAATTGGGAGAATCCACTATTCCTGAAAATGCACCAGAATTTGAATTTGAGAGTGAAGAGGAAAGTAAGCAAATTCCTGAGGTAATCGAACTACTGTATATATTCCTTGTTAGTTTCTTCCGAAGTGGAAGATGAGTTTCCATCAAAGAAAGCTATGATGGGAGATGCCAGTATTATTAATGGAAAGAAAACAAGCTATAATTATATTTCCTTCTTTTTAGCTGATCTTCAACCACCCTATTATGCCAATTCAGCTACAGGAAGACATTACTCGTTTCTGATTCTTATTTTAAAAATGTTAAATTAGCATCTATTCACTCAACTTTATATACCAATTGACTCCATATTACAGCAGGCTAAGCAGGTTTGGAGGAGAGATGATGCAATAACATCACCAAACCCAATGTATGGAGTGCATGCTATTTTAGTTGAATGTCCACAACAGTGTAGGAATTATGCTGATATTATGTCCACTCTACAGTACAGATAGTCCTCAACATATACATAATTGAGCCCATAATTACAATCATTAATTGGGTGATCATGTAATTGCATCCGATTTTATGACCTTTTATGCTTGGGTTATTAAGCAAACACAGAAATCATTAAGCGAACATGGCATTTTAAAAGCAAAAATAGTGGTCATTAATTGAACCCATTGTTCACTATGGGGCATTTTTTGGCAGAAATTGGAAGTAAATTCTGGTTTCCGGCAAAAATGTTGTAATCCATGGCCACATGACGATGGAATGCTGCAAATAGCCATAAATGCAGGCCAGTTGCTGAGCGCCCCAAATGTAGTTTACACTTATGACCACGGCAGCATCTCCATGGTCACATGATCAATATTCAGATCCTTGGCAACTGACTCATATTTATGACAGTTGCAGTGTCCTGGGGTCATGTGATCATCTTTTGTGATCTTCTGACAAGCAAAGTCAATGGAGAAGCCAGATTCATTTAACAACCATGCTACTAACTTAACAAGTGATTCACTTAACAACTGTGGCAAGAAAAGTTGTAAAATGGGGCACAACTCATTTAACAACTGTCTTGCTTAGCAAGAGAAATTTTGGACTCAATTGTGGTCGTCAGTCGAGGTCTATCTATTTTTTTTATAGATAGTTATATCATTAGAACAGACTAAATATACACTTGCTCCATGAATGCAATTTCCAGGAAATGAAATTAATATTTTCCATTCAAATTACCTAGTTTTATAATATGTAAAATATTATGCTCTGTGACTATGTACTGTAACTATGTAATTATGAAAGGAAGTTAAGTGAAACCTTCAATTATGCAAAATTATTAATCAAAGTTCTTAATTTCATTGCCACTTATTAGATAATTTTTTTCATGTATTTTTATCATTTTAACAGAAAGAAATGCAATTAACAGATGAGGAAGAGGCAATCAAGGCCAATATATTAGAAAATGACCCAATTCCCATGGAAGTGCTTGATAATATTGTTCTTGACTGGTGGATGAAGGAACCATTTCGGTAACTATTGTTTTTTTTAAAGTAATCTCACTTTTTTCCTCTATATAGCATGTAGATTCCAGCTGAAAATAAGTCTCACATGATAATTACTTCTAAATAGTAGATAAATCAATCATATTATTTGTCCAATATTTCACATGGAGTACTTCTCCATATTTAATCCTACAAGTCTTATTTTTATAAGGAAGCAACTAGCTACTTTCACAATTAAATAAAAGTTAATAAGCCCTGTAAGACCAGGGCAAAAACCCAGATTTGTTTTAACTCTGACTTTTTTTTTAAACAACCCTGAGGTGTCCTGAAGATCAGCAAGGTCATCAGAGCTTGTGTAGCCATGGCTTATACCTTGCTTTCTTCTTCCAATGCAGTAATTTTTAAAGAAGCATTTAAAAAAAATCCACTAAGCCTTGATTCTGCCTCAGAGATTGCACAAGCTATGGATGAAATAAGAAAGAATACATAAATTAATAAGTCAACATTTCTGCTTTATTGCTAAAAATAACCCATGGTGTATTTCTTGTGCTAGGTTCAGGTTACAGATATCATCTTAAAACAAAAATAAATTACTTTTATATTGATTGCAATATACTGAATATGATTTTTGCCCAAGCACTTTCATTTCTATCCAGTGCGATGGCATTTCTCAGCCCTCTGATATTTGACAATAGAAAAATTCTAGGGAAAAAGAAAAATCAATCACAGCTTCCTCTTTTGAGAAAAACCTTTAAGACATTTAAAGAGAGCTATTGTACCACCCCTAAATGATTCTTTGCAAAGCTAATCATATCCATTTCCCTCAGACTCCTTTCACCCCCTATTATCCTTGTCTTTCTCTGAGCCTCAGAATCTTTTGTGCAGTGTAACGCCCCAAACTGGACACAGTTTATGAAATGATTTGGAAACAAAACTTTATTTGATGCAACTAAAATTGTTACCAGTTCTGAGACTCTAAACCAGGCTATGATAATGCATGTTCTCTCATGCATTATAAGTTGCCATTGTTTGGCAGGTCTCTTAAACTTTCTAACCTATTCCAAAGCACTAAACATATTAATTTCTGGCTTTATTACTAATAGAATTTTTACTTCAATTTTCGCTTTTCCAAATGGGACACAAATTCATCAAATTAAATAAATCTGTCCTCCATACCCTAAATGTGTTCTCCAATTAGCTTTACCCACAAAACAGTATGGTATTTTTCTCATTTTTGATTAAATAAAAACAATCAAACTGAACTCCCAAGGAATAGTGACAACTTTTTTCCCCCTCCAAATACTGTTTCCATTTAGATCTACTGGGTTTATACTTGATGGTTTTCCAAGAACAGGAGAAGAAGTCCAGTATTTAGCAGAGCGTTCACTTTTTCCGGATATTGTAGTTTGTCTTGAAGCTGAGGAAGATGACATTTCTGACAGACTTCTTACGAAACAAATAACAAAATGGAAAGAGAAACAAACTAAGAAGATAGAAAAGAAGCAGCAGATTAAAGAAGTAAAAGCAAAAGTGAGAGTAAGTATTACTAGCGTTAATTATATAATTCAAGGACAGGTAAGCTTTTTAATGATAGAGACTACTTTTTTTTTAAACTAGCCAAGAGTTACAGGAATCTGGCTGTTTAGAGTAGAGTGGTCTAAAATTAGAATGATAGATGTTCTGGCTGGATGCTACACTGTCCAAATATTTTAGCAGATCTAGCACTGAGGATTGAGTTGGTTGAGCTAAATGATTCGAAGGTCTATGTACTAAATGTACTAATGTACTAAATCTATGATTTAAGATTAACCTATCATATCTTTATATATCATGCTGGATTTAGTACATTATTTTTGGCTCATTGTTTTTTATGAATTGAGGAAGTCTTAATAAATTGTGGTTAGCTTTATTTCATCAGGGGTTAATTGAAAAAAATTAGATTTAATATTGGTAGGTTGGTTAGAAACATTGTAAATATGTATATTAGAATCTTTTATTAACAGGAAGAGCAAATTGTTAGAAGACGGGCAGAGCTTCTAATTGAACAAGCAAGAAGGAAATCAGAGGTAAGAAAGACACCTAAGGCAAAATTAAATTTCATAAATCCTTTTTTTAAACATTGTTTTGAATTAATTTTATAGGAATTTATAAAATGACAAGTATTTGGACACTGTGCTGGAATTGAACAGAAAAGAAATTGCTAAATGACCACAGATTATAATTATGCACATTTTTCTCTAAATTGGCTGGAATGGAATAAAGCCCTTAAATGTTTTGCTTTGAGAAAATAATCACTAAGGAACCTTTGTGTTCATTGGGCTCATTGACATCAGCTGTCTCTTGATCCCTGTCCTCCACCCATTGACATTTTTTCATTAAACACAGTGAAGATGCCATCTAGCATCACCACTATCTTAATATTAATATGCTTCAAATGCAATATTGTTGTAGTTTAAAAAGGAATGTTCTTAAACTCTCTTCTCCTGACCACTAGCATTTTCCACATACCTTAAAGTTGATCACAAGATTTAAGAAAAGGATTTTATGGATTTGGGTGGATTCCAACCCTAAATGAAGAGGAAATGCTAGCAGATCTCTTCTCAGATTTTACTTTGAAACAACTGAAAAAAATGTGTGAATGAACATAGTTTTTATGTGAAAACTGAGAGCCCTAATTCCTTTTCCTTCAAAAGTGAATTTTCAGCACTCACTATAATCCAAGACAAAATATAAAAGAAAGATGCATGCTATGCTAATTTTAAGATATCATTTAATAAATCTCACTTCAGTCAGTGAAGAAAACTGCCAAATTCATTAAACTTGATTTATTATCACTATTATTAAATATTAAAAAGTAAAGAACATTATTAAAGCATGTTTTATTTTAATATTCCTTTCATTCATTCCCTTCTTTTAAAGAAAGTCATAAATGTGTTTCATTTTATATATAAACACACACATATGCATGTTTGGTGTGTTGTTAGTTGACAAGTTTAACACTTTTCTGAGGCATGTCTCAGTACCATAAATGATGATACTGGGATTTCAGGAGTCTGATGATGGCTTTGTGAAAGTTTGCATTTTGGTTCCACATTTGGTTCCACATTCAATACTATAATATTATCCAGCCTGCAAAAGGGGAGCTTTTTGAAGGATCCATTCCAGTCCTAAGGTTTAATTCTATCCCCCATCTCTAACATCTATCATATACACATATATTGCCTTATTTGTAGAAGTAAGGAGGTGACTTAAATCTGAGCTTCAAGATGCCAAAACCTTTTCATTGTGTTCCCATTCTTAGTTTCAAAAACACTATTCCATGACTGTGTCTAGGCAGCAAAGCCAGATTGTATGCTAATATCGGTTATTACTCTTTGGGGATTGTTTATGAACTATCCACTCATCCCATGATGGAATCAGTCAGTTGCTTAGGGACTTATATCTGTCCATCTGAAGCATTTTATATAGCCACTGCTTTTGGAAAAGAGATCTTATTTGTATTTTATGATTACTGTCATATTTATTTTTTCCCCTTGTCCACCAAAGACTATACAAAGTTTTAAGCTCAATCGTTGCTCCCTTAAGAACAAATTTTACTTAGGAAAGCAATCTGTCATGAGTATGAAAAAATAAAATAAAATAAAATAAGCTCAATTTAGTTATCCAATGATAAAACTGTACTGGATAAATGTTTCAAGTCAGCACATAGACTTGCCCCTTCAATTCACAATATTTGCTCATGGAATGTTTTTACAGAAGAATTTTGGGGTAGGGTGGCGAGAGAGAATTTTCCCTGATTTCTCCAACTGCCTACAATCCCCCCTGAAAATTAGGGTTCCATCCTGAATAGTGAAGGAGGTGGCAAGGGAGAAGAAAGACGATAGAAGAAAGGAAACATGAATAAAATTCACTTTCTCCACTTCTTTAGGTAGAACTCCCGTGGCTGTCAGTATTTTCTTTCAAGAAACAGTGTCTTTCTATTTACATACTCTGGAGCTAACCCATGGATATTTGTGGGGATAAATTAGACAGTACTAAAATTCTGCATTATCTTGCTTTAGTTTGATTTTATCAGGATTCTGATTTGGAGGATTTAGTGTTTCTTCAAGTATTGGGAGGAGAAAAGTTATATTTCTTTTTCCCCTTGCGCAAAAATCATAATCCAGGTTAGGTCACTGTGTTTTCTGTGCTCAGCTTGCATCTAGTGGAAATAACATCACAAACACAGATTCAATTGTCTGTCTCAAAGTAAATCAAATATATGCTACATATTTGGATAAAGAATCTATTACTTCAAAATGGGATACTTAAACTGCTCATGTTTTTTTTTAATATTGATCATTTTGTATATGTGCTGTTGTACTGGATTCTTATATGCTGCCCAAAATGACTTTTTGTGAGATGCGCTGCTGTACAAATTTGATAAAGTAATAAATAAATAAAATAAAATAAAATAAACTGTATGCGGAAAAGAATCAGCTTACTTTGGCTCCATGTTAGCAATAATAAGAAAAGCAAAAATGAGTATGACATTGTTCCAAAATTATTTTTGTCCAGAGGAGAAAAATCAGATGATCAGTGGGTTGGCCTAGTCGCAAATTTCAAAAAATTCAAAAAATTGCATTGAAGCACAATTCTCTATCTTCCTTCCCTGGGTAATCTATTTTTCCCCAATTGCTACAGAGTATCTTTGATTCCCTCTCCCTCCCCAAATTATATTTAGAAGCAATTTCTCTGCTTTTTAGGGATTATCCTTTCTACTTCAACCCACCACATATTATAATAGAGAAGTCTCACCTGAGACTTCAGTTTCTTGAAAATCTTGGGAGCAGAAGGGGGATTATTAAATATTGAACTATAGGGTAACTATATTAACAATGCTATATTTAATTTTAATTAAATATCAATAATAGGAAATGAAAAGAAATATACATTTTTGTCCTGGTCACATACACTACTTATTGTACTATATTGTACTATAGTGCCCATCGTGCCCAAAAGGGCAAATGTGAATTCTGTCCATAAAAAAAGTTGAGTATCCCTGTCCTATGCTGTTCCTAAACACTTTGTGTAGCATCAATATCTGTACATAAATTCAAAATGAGTTCAATCATATGGGAATTAAATTTCATTTGCTCCTGGGTTCCATGTCTATCAATATTGCAGCATTTCAGCAAGCTATTGGTTGCTGCTGTTGATTTGACAATACTTATTTCATGGAAGTCTTCAATAATCATTCCATAGTAACATGCTTAATTTTAGAATGAGGCGAGGAAGCTTGAAGCTGAAGGTGAAGATGAAGATGAAGAAGAAGAAGAAGATATTGAAGCTATTCTGGAAGACGAGTTTCCAAAAGAAGAAGAGGAAGAAGAGGAGGAAGAGCAGGAGAGTGAAGCTACTGAGCGCATAAAGACTGAGATTGCAGAGAGATATGAAGCAGATACTGCAAATGTGCAAACTGTGCAGGTATTTTCAGCATATCTAATTTATCTCTATTCTGTTTTAACATTTGCCTAAACAGTTTAGCAATTTGAGTAACTTAGATGCCTCAGAAGAATTGGTCAGCAATATGTTCCTTTGGAACATCAATATGGCTGTCCAGCAGAGTAAAGGAAATTAATTAAAATTTGGGTTTTCTCACAGGGAGCTTCTCCTAGGAGCACTTATGAGCAATCTTACGCCTCTCCTTGATCCAGAGAGGAATTCAGGGAGTCAGTCCACTCATCAGCTACTCTTTCCGCCATGATCATCAGCTCTGCTCTCTGCAGAGCTGTCTACAATCCACTACTATTTCTCCGAAGTGGGCAAGCTGCTGTTTCCACTATGTGACATTCCCTTGGAATCTTCTCCTAACATTGTATCTATGATGAGTCACTCCTATTTTTTATCTCATAAGAATTGTAGCTAGTGCAGTTCCAATTACTGAAATTGCAACATATCTTGCAGTAGTAATAAACCGCAGCCATAGTTATGGCTGTCCTGGTGGAATCACTGTTACTTTTTCTACCTCTCTGCCAAATGAATATTATCGCACCAGAATTCCAGGAATTTCTTTGTTAGTTAATATAACATCTAAGTGCCCAAGTACAAGTATTCACATAATTTTTATTATTGCTTTAGCTGGCATTTTCATTCCTGGCAATTCGCATAGAAAAGGGGTGGGACTTGTGTCGGGACAACGTTTTTGTCAATCTGAGCCCCCCCTTCTGCATCTGTCCCTGGACACTATAGCATCTGGCTCAGCATTCTAAATATGATTTATTGTTTTCTTCTTAAAGATTTATAATTCAAAATAGAGGATGCATTCTGTGATCTTGATGCTTTATTGAAGTATTTAATTATGTGTTTGAGAGTAGAAGATAATATAAAGCTGCCTTCAAACATCATAAAAATTCAAAAGTTGTATTTCTTCACAAAGGAAATCACTCTTTATATTCAAACTCACTTGAAAGATTCTAGTAACACCAAGCAGAGAACCCTGGTCAAAATGATGGTGTGTGCATTATCTTTGTAACATGACATCCTGACACAAGTATGTAAGTTGGATTATATGATGATAGCATGATGCACATGTCATCACCCACCACCCACTCCATATCTTAATGTACACCTATGGTTGGATATGGGCATTTGATTCTATTGACATGGATTTTGGTTGCAATTTCCCACTTTTTATTTTTTGCAAAACACCAAATTTTTGCCTAGTTGTTAAATTGTGGTTTGATTCCTATTAAAAATAGGTTAAAATCATAATTTTCTTTGCATGATTTTGTCTTTGCACGCTGTTTAACCCACCACTGTGGTTTGTGCTTTATAAACCATGATTAGTGGTATACTCCCAGCCAAGTATGGATAATTCAGTAAATCATAGTTAAGCAAACAATGGGTTAGTATAGTGTGTAAACCAAATATCCAAGTGCACCATACATGTACTTCTTTCTTTCTTTCAATCTTGTCTTGCAAATTGATTTTCAATCATGTAGTTATTATAGAAACCATCAGAAGGTGTAATTTATTCCTATTTTTTAATGTCCAGCTCTTGCATGAATATTTTAATGAATTTTGAAAATCAATGAATATAACTGTACATACTTAAGATTAATGACAATATTAAACCAATTGAAAATGTGGGTTGTCAATAACTTATTAATTCTATGTATCAGGTGCTGATAGATTTTGCAGTGATATCCTTTTATTACCTTTACCATCTGCTACACTTTTGATAAGTAGTTTCCTATTCCATAACTCTAATTAACACGTGATACGCCTGCAGTGGTGATTTAGTTGTTGAGGCTTTATGAAAGATATTTGTTTAAAATACCTCTTAACCATATTTTTTTTTATTTCTTTCCTATTTTTGTTCCCAGGAAGAATTTGAAAAATTAATCATACCCCTAATAACTCTCACCTGCAAACGAAAGCCTCACATTGTGCGCTACCAGTTATTTAAAAAGATAAAAGACCTTGTAGAAAATCGTGAGAGCATATTTGAGAAATGTTATCCACTAAGTTTTTCACTTGCACGGAAAATGATTGTTCTCTCTTATAAACATCCAAGCAATTTTGGCCAATGGGATCCTATCAAGGTAACCAAACTGGCAGGTTGCTTGTTTTCTAAAACTATTTCTTAAGCTCAATTCAATATACTTTTTACTATTTATAATTATAAATAAATATCCTCATGGGTTACATTCATAAAATGTTCATTACTAAGACAAAAGTTTATTATAAGAATAAGTCAACAAATGGAGCTTCAAGTCCAGTTTGGAAGTGTAGAAATGCATCACCCCTTTTCCCTTGCTTTTCCAGCTACTTATTAACAGATAAAGTGCCTCCTGCTACTGACCTTTAGTTACCTTCTTTTCTATAGTAAGATATCTAGGAAGCCGGTTCTGTGTTCCACTTGCCACCACAGAATCCCTAATAAAACACTGGCAGAGGAGACGCTCATGTCATGTCTTGCAACTGATAGAAGAACTCTTAAGAAATACAATACTCTATAATTTATACAATTTTGGATATTAATAATTCTGTGTTTATTGCAGCTAAGTGAAGGAGATGCAATCAAGCCCTTTCGAAATGATGACACGCCATGTTTTCCAGTTATTCATCGAAACTGTATTTATTTTTTTACAAGTAAAGAAAATAGAGAAAAATTTATGAAAAATCCCCTCAAATATCTCCGCCAGCCTAAACCTAAGCCAACTGTACCAGTTAAAATTGCAATTGTTGGGCCTCCAAAATCTGGAAAGACAACAGGTCGGTTTCTACCTCCCTATGAGAATATTGGTATTTGTGTTTGCTTGTTTTTTATTGTGGGGAAGCAAAACAAAATACAATCCACCTCCTCATGGTTCAGAACCATGCAACTAAAATTCAGCCATCATCAAAATTTGGTGCCATTTTTTGAGGGTTGGAGGATTTTTAAGGGTGGAAATGAGAAAGATTTTTCCCCTGCTCACTCTTAAAAAAACCAGGATCAGGCCTCTCTTTCAGTAATATCAATATCCTATTAATATTGTTATCTGCAGCCTTTTATTTAGCTGCAGTTTCAAACCCGCAACCCTGGAAAGTTACACAGCCCCATTATATAAGCTATTGGGGAGGGGGGTGTTGTACTTTTTAAATTTTAATTTTTTTAAAAAATTAAAATTTAAATTAAATTTAAATTAAACTAAATTAATAAATTCATTACAATTTAAATTAAAAATATTTTTTTCATCTGAGGTATACTTCATTTAAGTAATTAAGGCATAATATATTTTAAAGTTTATATCTTTTCTACTATATATACTGCTGTTAAGACATAATGCAAAATAACTGTAATATGACCAAGGGAGAGATGCACACGTAGGTTCCCGATGTGAATGTTTTCTGGTAATTGGTCCCCCAGGAAACCAAGGGCAAAGCTGTTTTTCTATTAATAACTGCTATTCTTGTTTAGTCAAGTGATGGTAATTAAACTTTAAAAATATCTTGGACTATATATTTCTTCCCATCAATGTTAGTCACCATACTAGTTTTTATTTTAACTGTCTCTATTGATCTTAATTATTTATTCTTTAGAAACAATCAGTACTGTATATTTCATTGATACAGTGAAAAAGGTATTAATAATCAGCAACATGTTTTGCAGTTGCCAAAAAATTTGCAGAAACATATGGATTAATGCGCCTTTCCATGGGAGATGCCATCCGTTCGATATTAAACTATCAGCCAGAAACAGAATTGGCCCTTGTGCTAAAGTGGCATCTTCACAAAGGACTGACTGCACCTGATGAGCTTGCCTTAAGGGCCTTAGATATTGCCTTGATGGAGACTGTGTGTAACACTTCAGGGTGAGCAATTTCTATTTCAGGTATTGCATTATTTCTGTAGGGTTTAGCAAACCAATAAGAAGCTATTTCCAGTCTATGTCACAGACTATTATGGGTTGTCTGCCACATAATTCTGATAATTCCCATAGCATTTAACTACTGGGAAGTCACATCTCTGTATTTAAAAAATAAACCAAAACAAAAAAGAGTGATATAGCTTCTTAAAGCATTGCTATAACCATAATACTTTTTTACTTTCTGTTTTATCTGATAAAATGTATGCAGGACAATAGATAACTTTTCAGTATTTGCTAGTCTTAAAATGCTATGTTTTATATATCTATATCTATCTATCTATCTATCTATCTATCTATCTATCTATCTATCTATCTATCTATCTATCTATCTATCTATCTATCTATCTATCTATCTATCTATCTATCTATCTATCTATCTATCTATCTATCTATATCTATATATCTATATATGCCTCTGCGCCCGGCTTCTCAAGCGCGTCATCGGCCCATTGGTTGTAATAGTCCACAATGTGCTGAGTTGGTCTACACCTGGCAATCTGTCAGTGGCCTTGCTGGTTGCCTTCAGATCCTCCTTCGCTTTCCTTGAGCGCGTACATGCACTCGGGGGGGTGGCTGTCCAGCTGCCTTTGCTCCTTATCTCCTTCCCTTCCCGTTTTGGAGCGATCTCTCAACCTACAATTAAGACGCCCTGTGAGGCTGTCACCCTCCCCCAAGGCCGCTGTTGTCTCACCCGTAGCTCCCTCGCCCCAACCTTGCGAAGGATGGCCATTCGGGCATTCCTGCTCTCTGTTTCCCCCCCCTTTTTTTACTCTTTCCAAGCCGCTTCCGCACGTTCGTTTCAAACGCCCGATCATAACCCCTTGTTAGTCCATCATCTCCTCCCATGGCAGTCATCGCCGCTTCACCTATAGCCCTATCTCCCCACTCCTGCAGGGAGCTGTCCAATTGTTGTGACTCCTGATCCCCCTCCCCTTTTTTTGCCGGTTCGCTATCCTCTCTGGGGATCGCCACCTCCACGTTTGTAATTCCATCCCCCTGCTTTTGCAAAGGGCGGGCTGGCCGTCTGCTCCGTGGGTCACCGCGTTGTCTCTCCCACCTTCTGAGGGTCTGGTAAGCCGGTAGGAGGTCTATATGTCGGTTAATAGAGTTCTCATCAGAGAGCCAGGCTTCTTTAAGAAGGCGGCCACCCTTGGTAGTCTCACGAGATATGGCCTGCGCATTGTCCAGATCGAATGTATGATCAAGGCTGGCCATATGGGCCCACACTTGTGAGCGCTGCTCCTGCCTTTTAATTGCCAGTTCATGTTCATGGACCCTAGTCCTGAGCTTTTGGTCGTTGCCCCAATTAATTGCAAGGGCAGTTCTTGCAATTAATTCTATAAACTATCGAAGATCTTTCTTCATTGGGGAGCGGCTCTTTGGGACATGTACGTGCTCAAGGAAAGCAAAGGAGGATCTGAAGGCAACCAGCAAGGCCACTGACAGATTGCCAGGTGTAGACCAACTCAGCACATTGTGGACTATTACAACCAATGGGCCGATGACGCGCTCGAGAAGCCGGGCGCAGAGGCAGGAGGCTATATAGGCCAGCTCCCAGAATGCCTCCCACTCCAACTCTGAGGACGTCTGCAGTTTGGCCGACGAAAGCTAAGTGCTCTTTTATCCACAGGCCTGTTTATATTAAACAGCCTTGTTTATTTTTATCCTGGTGTTCGCTTTTTTCTTGTAAGAATTTTATCAACATGTGTATTCCCAGGATTCGCATTTTTAGTGTTATAAAGGAGATAGATAGATAGATAGATAGATAGATAGATAGATAGATAGATAGATAGATAGATAGATAGATAGATAGATAGATAGATAGATAGATAGATAGATAGATAGATAGATAGATAGATAGATAGATAGATAGATAGATATCCTTAATTACGCTAAAATATATATATAAAGTCTGATTATAAGTTTCAGAATTCTTTTAAGTCTCTCTCTCACTCCCTCTCTGAGTATGTGTGTGTGTGTGTGTGTGTGTAAATATATATTTTTGTTGTTTCCTTCTGGTTTGTGTTCTCTACTGTGTTAGCAATATTCAGGAATTACAGGAACTGTTACTGTTGCAAAATAAATCTGAACTCAGATCTGAATTCTATTCATTTTCTCTCCCATAGAGTTGTTATTGATGGATACCCAGTTACAAGAAAACAAGTAGACCTCTTGGAAGAAATGAAAATCATTCCAATAAAAATCTTTGAGTTAGACATTGATATAAAGGAGGTTTTAAGAAGAGCGCTTCTGGATAAACAAAGTCCTAACAGGTAGCAATGCCAGGAACATGGGAAGGAATAACCCGCACAAACTGATTCTATTAGTAAAAGTAAAACTTTTTTTAGATTTCACATTATAGGGTTTTTGTAAAAATAATAAAATAACACGTAAAGAAGCCATATCAAAGTTGTCCTTTTCAGTTCCATTATTGTGTACAGAACATAGAATGGTCAATAACTAATTAAATGTGCTCCTTAAATGTTATTTCAGTTGTCTGTCTTTGTGCCTCATGATATATTACAGGATACATGCATATCTTTAGTATTTGTCTGTACAATAATACTGGCTAAGAATATATACCAATATAACAACCAAACGAACAAAAAGTTCTTTCAGGACAAATTTATTGTGGTATAAAATTTTATAGCTAGAAATCTTTAATACCCTGATTTAAAAGTATTTATGTTCCATGAAAGAGGATTATAAACAGGTCATAGGGTAAAGATTTTTTTATATAATAAATGAATGGTATTTAAAATGAATTCAATTACTAATAACACGTTGGGCAACTTTTTGGTAATCACACTAAAACTATCAGCTGAGATGTGAAACAGTGACATAACCAGAAGGGTTATGATATGGGATTGATGGGATTTTTCATCCAAGGTTTATTTTTTGTCCTGGGGGGCAAGGGGAGCATGTTAATTACATTTTTTTTTAACAAAAAGCATTTCTTAAAAAATAACAAAGCATGCTATTATTGTATGTTTTTTCCATCCAAAAATCAGCTAGAAATTGAACCATTGAAATTGGTTACTGAATTCTGGCAGCAGAATCTCAAGGAGTTATGAGGCTTGGGAGCTACGTACAGTCCTTAAATCATGTCTGCCATGATGGAAGAGATTCTGTTGTTAAACCCCCCAAATAATCCTGGACCTCTGGAGAGTTTTCCAGAAAAAATGGGAGGAGGAGTTACAGGGAGGAAGCATAGTGATGAGAACACTAAGTAAAAGAGGAAATCATGTCATGTTACTGCCACAGTCGACAATCCTTATCAATATAACCTAGAATAGAACAATTTTTAGGAGGCAAAACATTGAAGTGTTGCATTAATATGTCTTCAAATTGTTTTCTCAGTCCTCCCTACCCACTGCACGACAGCTCTCATATCATTTCCCTCAAGAACTCCTGTTATCGGGCGCAAGCTGAGGAAATCAGGCCATTCTATGAGGAACAGCACCAGAACTGGTATGTACTTGATGCCTCTCACAGCAAATGGTGGATCTGGAACAAAATCCTACAGGAAACTCAAGCAGTTACTAAACAAATCCAGTTATACCTGGAAAGAATACGGCAAGGTAAGCTAAAAGTCTTGTTTTAAATGAATAACTCTTTGTCAAGCAAATTAGTATTTAAATTTACAATGTTATACTTGAAATTGAATTCACCTTAAAATAAAAATCAAAACATCTGAAATTTAAAAAGAGAATTATTTTGAGGAAACTCATGATCTGTCCAGATGCTATTTGCCCCAAAAAATCCAAATCCATCTAGTATTCATAATTGATTTTAGAACTACAAAACCAATTATGAATATTAATGGATTTATAGGTGGTGTGAGAATTATTTTGAGGAAACTCATGATCTGTCCGGATGCTATTTGCCCAAAAAAATCCAAATCCATCTAGTATTCATAATTGGTTTTAGAATTACAAAACCAATTATGAATATTAGATGGAGTTATAGGTGGTGCATTTATAGTATAAAAATCTGTCTGTCTGTCTGTCTGTCTGTCTGTCTGTCAGTCTCTCTATCTATCTATCTATCTATCTATCTATCTATCTATCTATCTATCTATCTATCTATCTATCTATCTATCTATCTATCATCTATCTATCTATCTATCTATCTATCTATCTATCTATCTAACATATACATATTTAGATATTCTTCCTCCAGCCCTATATGATGTATGCAATTCATGTAGCAATAGGAAATCATATATTTTTATATGACATTATTAACATTAAACGGGTCTTTATTTTCTACCCTGTAGGCAGGAAAATGTAATTAAAAGCTCAAGCTTCTTACTCTTTGAATTATATCTAATTACTAATGATTATTAATGCTATGTTAATTTGAAGATAGATAGATAGATAGATAGATAGATAGATAGATAGATAGATAGATAGATAGATAGATAGATAGATAGATAGATAGATAGATAGATAAGATAGATAGATAGATAGATAGATAGATAGATAGATAGATAGATAGATAGATAGATAGATAGATAGATAGATAGATAGATAACTTTTATTGTCATTTTTTTTACTATGGGCACAATGGCACACATTAAAAATGAAATTTAGTTGCTTGCTCTCAAAGTGTACACGTACATAACGCACATTTAAACATTTCTAAAAAAAATGATATGGAATAATGTTTAAAAAACATACTAGGAGCTCTTTGCCCACTGCACAGTTGAAGTAGTTTCCACCCATTCTTAAATTGACCCAAAATTAAACAGCATGAGACTCGTTGTACCTATTGCCAATCCCTATTCCACCTCTTTCTTCTCTGTTCCTAGTTGCTGCAAGTTACCAACTTCTTTGCAAGATAATGGATTTGTAAGCCTAACAGATTTTGCATATCCTGAGATTGCCCTTGGGTGGTATGGGAGTGGGAAAGTACGCTATCACCAGTACCGTAAGGACAGCTTAAGTCTGTTTCATTCATGTCCAGAGGATGAAATGGAAGCAATGTCACAGGGTCACAGCACAATAAGTTAGTGGGGAATCTTTGTTAAAAGCAAATGCTGGCCAACTAAACTTTCCTGGATCTTGAGGCCCTGCACTCAAGTCACTCATGCCCTAGTCATCTTGTCCTTAGACTACTGCAATGCAGTCTACATGAGGCTACCCTTGAGCGTTTGGAAACTACAGCTGGTACAAAATGCAGCAGTGCAAAGAGTTTTGGGGCCCCATCTGCTTCTGGATGCAATTCAACATTAAAACCTTTATGGCACAGGTCCAGGCTACCTGAAGAATCATCTCACCCCTATGGGATTGGCCTATTTATTTACCCCATCAGTCAAGGAATTCTGACGGTGGGATCCAGGAGAAGAACCTTTTCTGCCATGGCTCCTGCCCTCTGGAGCAATGTGCCCCTTGAGATGAGATCCGCCTCCACCGTCTTGTCTTCTGAAAGAGCCTGAAAACCTGCCTCTTGTCAACTGGCTTGGGGGCCTTCTAGGGGACGTCCCTACTGGAGGTGGCTTGTAGATTACATTCCATCTCCACCCTGTTTAGGCATTGGACATTTTATTTAATTTGTTGTATTAATGTTGATGTTTTAATTGTAATGTTTAATGATTTACTATTTCTAACTTTTTAATGGTCAAAATTATTATTTATGATGCTGTAAAAGTCACTTGATGGTGAGATGGGTATCTTATAAATTTAATAAATAAAATAAGATTGTACTGTATTCTATGGTTAATAGGAAAAGCCGCCAGTATTGCTGATATGTGCATCACGCCAAATGAATTGCTCTCTCGGCTGGGAGATTTTGGGCAATATTGTCCAGTGAGCCTAGCAGAAAGAGAAGAACTTATTGATTGTTCCGATTCTTCTTCTCTGAAGTTTGCTGCAGAATTTCGAGGACATTACTACAAGATGGCTGGACAGAAGGAGTTAGACGTAAGTATTATATTATTAATCAGGAAAACAGATGCTGGTGCAAGGAATTGTGAGAGACTGTGTCATGGTGGCGTAGTGGTTAGAATGCAGTATTGCAGTACTGCAGTATTGCAGGCTAATTCTGCTGACTGCAACTGCCAGCAGTTCGATTCTCAGCCTTCCATCCTTCCAAGGTCAGTAAAATGGGGACCCAGATTTTGGGGGGCAATAGGCTGACTCTGTTAAGCACATAGAGAGGGCTGTAAAGCACTGTGAAGTGGTATATAAGTCTAAGTGCTATTGCTATTGTAGTGCTTGATAGGCATATACAAATTGAAATTTGCTTGCATTATGGTATGGCAGAGACCCTTGTAGAGAAAGAGGTGGGGAGCTGACTAACAATTAAGAGCAACCATTGGACTCTTCGGAGATGTTGAGAATCTTCTAAAGATTATTTTTCCCAATTTCTTGACTATTTAGGGAAGGGTTTGGAAACAAAAACAGACTCTTTTTGTATAAGCCACAATAGCAGAGTTTGCTGCTGTGGCTTATATCAAAACTGGTGTTTTTCTCACCATGCATGACATACACAATAAAATAGTGGGGAAGCCCCATGAGATCCCTGCACCCACCCAGTGTTCTGGGTTATCTTAGGCAAATTACGGTCTCTTAATCCCAGCATTCAATTCTTCCTGAGATATTACAATTAATATATTGAAATATTGCTTGAATGCTTAGGAGTAATATACACAGTGGCTATATGCATAATGCTTATTCACTGAATTGTACTGTGATGTTCTTTTTTGTTTTCCTGAGCTTTAAGAATACAATGCCATTAATTGAAAGGTAGTAGCAGTTGCACTTTAAGATGCATTTTCATTTTTTTAGACTAAATAAAAGCAGTAAATGAAATAAATTTCTGGGACAGTGATAATGAAGTACTTCCCTTTGCATCAAATACAGGTAGTCCTTGACTTACCACCTTCTGTTTACTGACCAAAATTACAATAGCACTGAAAAAAGTGACTTTTGACTGTTTTTCACACTTATGACCTTGGTAGCCTCCCCGTGGTCATGTGATCAAAATTCGGATGCTTGGCAACTGACTCATATTTATGATGGTTGCAGTATCCTGGAGGCATGTGATCACCCTTTGCGACCTTTTCACAAGCAAAGTCCGTGAGGAAGCCAGATTCACTTAACTACCGTGTTTACTAACTTAATAATTGCAGCGATTCACTTAACTACTGTCATAAAATGGGGCAAAACTCACGTAACAACTGTCTCACTTAGCAACAGAATTTTTGGGCCCAATTGCAGTCGTACGTCAAGGACTACCTGTAGCCTTCCAATCAATGCCATCTCCCTGTCCTCAAAGCTTACTTTCAGAACGATTATACTATCCTTATTGTATATTTTAGTAATCCCTGAATCCTTCCCTCCCTCTTAATAATTTGATCTTATCCTCTTAAATTATTACTGCATTATATTGTTGTTCTATAGAGCACTTATCAAAGGACTGGTGATAAATATCCGGTAGAACTAAATAGACAGTAGTTAAAAAAAAGAAACATCCATTTTTTTCATAGATAGAGTATTGTGTTTCTTATCTTAAAGTATGTTTCTTCTTGTGAACTATTATTTCTTTCAATGCAGAAATTCCTGAAAACTCCAGAATTATATGTTCCCCCATTAGCACCTTATCCTCTTCCTTTACTAAGTAATTTACCCAAAAGGCTGACTGTAGCAGATGTGAAAGCTTTATTTCCCATGCAAGCTGAACTGCAAGGCTTCTGCCCAGTCACTTATCTTGATGGAAAGCAAAGGTAAATACTCACATGTTCATTTCCGTTAAATGTAATGTCAAAAAACAATGCTTTAAAATATTTTTTTAATCAAATTTATACCCAATGCCATTAACCGGACTGTCAGTATTTTACAAGAATGAAAAGACTCAACTGAAGCAAAAATAACCAGAACTAAAACATCCAAGGCAAGCCTAGGACAGACTATAAAACTTAAATATCTTAAAAAGTTAAACGATAAAAGCACTTTATGAAGCAACTGAAGCCTTTTTTTTTTTTTTTTTGCAATTTATATGAGCCATTTTCTTAATCTTGCACTGAAGGATTTGTTTTTAAAGAAATGTTAAGTATTAGTATGTCTCACAAAATATATTATGCAGGTGTATCTGCTTACTTCATAGAAGATCCAAAATTCCATGTTCGCTTTGAGATGTATTTTAAACTGTTGCGTTCTAAACTGTTTCTGTATACTTAAAGTATCTTCAATTCACAGTTTTGTTTTTATATTTCACTAAATATTATAAACATTTTGGCCAAACACATATCCCAAATATGATCAAACTAATGCCTGGTATCTAGAATATATACCATACTGTACATTACATTGTATGATATCTGTAATGTACAGTATGGTAATACACTCAATTTTTCCTGGATAATTTTAGGGTTAAGGATGTGAGATCTTAACATGCTTCTGGATTCCCATATGGCTGCTGCCTTGAAAAATGCTTTTATTCTGTTCGTGCTGGTTCTTTGTCCCCAAAAAAGATGAAGTTACATATAGCCCAGGACTGATTTCAGAGCTGACAGATATAGGACAGCAAAGTCATATACAGAAATGTTGAATAATTGCAGTACACTTAATTGGGACAACTTTTGAAAGGGTTTTGAAAAACACTGCTGGTTGAAAAGATTAAACCCTTTTGAAAAACATTTGCTGGCTGTAGTTTTGATCAGAACCAATTACTTGAAACATGTGACCTTTTATCTTAGCTCACTGGTTTCCAATGCATTTCTATACTCAATTCAAAGGCTAATCATTATCTTTAAAGCCCTAAAGTAATTGTAAGGGCTTTATATTTTAAGGATAATTTCCCTGACATAATTTGAAACAGAAAGGCAGGGTGCAAATTAATATATATATATGTATATATTGCTCTTCTTTTGAGGTATGAAGCTCTGGTACCTGGGAACATTGAATATGCTGTACTTTATCGCAAAAAGCTATATATTTTTGAAAATGAAGAAAAACTTCAGAGGTTTATGAGGTATGGAATGCATTAAGTATCTTCATATCTATATATTGAGCTAGGTTTACATTCTGATGACCTCTCATTTCTGTATTCTTAGAAAACCAGAAAAATATTGGAAACTGACACTTCCACATAAGCTTCCCCCCTTAAAGGAACCTATACTGTTGACAGCTCTTCCTCTGACTGGATACCTTGAGCAGGTTTTTTTCTTCTTGTTATTTATAGTCAATTTTAAAAAATTATTTGGATTTTAATTAGTGTTAGCTATACTTATACACATTTCAAAACTCTAGAAAACAAAATGGATCATTTTCATTAAAATGCTTCCTGTTTATTGATACATCTTTCTTTTTTATAAGTTTGATTTTGAGACTAGATTTGATTTGTGATGC
Organism: Azemiops feae; assembly: GCA_023970755.1. Lineage (NCBI taxonomy): Eukaryota > Metazoa > Chordata > Lepidosauria > Squamata > Viperidae > Azemiops > Azemiops feae. Next base: position 1,303,638 of record JALGBA010000094.1, read on the forward strand.
ACAGAAATGTGCCACGTATGTCTCGGAAGCTAAGACTCTGTGATCAAATCAAATCTGCATATTTATAATGCCAAATAAGTTAATTATACACAATTATCTCCTAAGTCACCTAGGACCTAAATTGGCATATACTAGGGTCATCCCTGCTGGCAATCCTATTTGAACTTCCACTCAAATTAGTCAAGCCTGTGAAATCTGTATCCAAGCTTCTGAACTCTCAGGGAATACACAGTCAGCTCTTTAACATATAATGATGATGATGATGTTATCCATTCAGTCGTGCCCAACTCTTGGTGATTCTGTAAGCCAGGTCTCTCCACATCTTCTGATCGTAGACTACTTCTTTTGAGTATTTCTATGCTCTGGCTAGTGTCAGCTTTAATGATGCCCAGCCATTGTATTCTTTGATGGCCTGATTTCCTTTTACCGCTAACTCTTCCAAACATAGTTGCTTTCTGCAGTGAATTCCCCCACATGACATGGCCAAAGTAAATGAGACATATACTGTATCTTTAACATACATCTAAAAGTATTTTTTTTTAAATCAAATTTCAAGGTACTTCAGAAACTGTATTCAACCCCTCAGTGAAGCTCAATACCAAGCCATGTACATTATAAAGCATATCTATGAAATGACATCATGATACTAAACAATTAACGTTAATAATATTTTTTCCCAAAGGGTGTGGCTACAGCATTAATAAAAGCAATGAATGCAGTTGGCTGCTTAAAACCAAAATTTCCATTCCTGAGTGTGAAAAGGACTGCATTGCTATTCATAGCCTATCATTTAAAAGGTAAAAGAAAGGAAAAGAGCACTAGTTTTAAAAAAAACAACAATTGGGTATTTCTATATAATTAATTGTAAAAACATTTAGATTGAGCACTGACATCAGTTAACTAAAAGAAAAAACTATTAATAATTTTGCTGATAGGTTAAAAAAAGAACATTCTTTTCATGTACTTATATTCCTTTTCCAGAAGTTATTTTTAATTTTAGTATATTTTACTATATGAAGGGAGGGGAGCAGGGTACTTATGCTCCTTTTCCAGAAGTTATTTTTAATTTTAGTATATTTTACTAAATATATGAAAGGAGGGGAGCAGGAAAGAATTAGTGAACTTGTATATGGAAACAAATGGTTACATTATTAGAGTGATGCATAATGAAAGCATCATATTCATACAGGAGTAATGGAAGCAAAGGAACATTTAGCCAATACTGACTCCGTAGTATGAATGCTAGGAAGCAAATCATTAAGGGAAAAAAATTAATGCAAAAGGTGGTCTAGTGCTTTCACATGTGACTTCAACAAAAAATATGGTTGCACATGAAACTGATAAAAAGTAAAATTTTTAGGTACTGTATCTGAATTTGTAAAAAAAATGATTCTGTTTCAATACTGAACAGAAAATTAAAAGGAAAAAGATTTCCTCTTGATTTTTCAGTATTTTTTTTCTTCCATTCCAAGAATTAAACCCAGTATAATTTGATTGGATTTATTGTACATGCATAACAATTGCTTTTGTTTTTATGGTTTTGGTTTGTAATTGTATTTTTTTAAATTATAGTCTGCAATTTAAAAATTAAAAATAAGACCAGCAGTCTCATGCCTTTAAACATGGATTTTTAGCCTGTTAATGGGTAAAGTGGTATGGAGAAAATATCTGAAAAACAAGCAAGTGCTGAACTATTTTTGTTCCTTATACTCATCATCATTTCATTTTCTTTCCATCCAGCACTTTTCTCATAGCAAGACCTCAGTATTAGAAGTTACCACTACAGTAGCTAATGTTGTAAATTGCCAGGGGCTGGTTTTCCTAGGAGTACATGGATACAAGTTTAAAAAGTAGTTAAATAAATAACTAGTGGGATATTGGGAATCACTGAAACATAGTATGTGCATGCATTCTATGTGACTTTGGATATCGGAATAACAGTAATGTGAATTCTGAAATACAGTGGTATTTAATTAATGATATTTCATTTCTTGCAGCATATAACCCTAACAGCCCTGACTATATACGAAAGAAGTATAAAATGAAGTTGGAACGGTTCATAGACCATTGTGAACTTGTCCCATACCTAGGCATCAAAATGACAAAGAAGTACAAGGAGCCTCAAAATCGGCCTATTGATTTTGATCACAAGTTACAGACTTTCTTGTATCTCAAAGATGTGAACCCAATTTCCTATTAGTGAAATACTACAAAAATACTGCAAAGTTATATACAGTATTCATGTTTGACTGTTAAATTATATGAATATGGTTGTTTATATGGTTGTTTTTAGTTCCTGCCTAGAGAACGGGTCAAGATAAGCTCATGTCATTGGCTTGTTACAAGCCTAAATAAAATAATACTGTAGTTTCCTATAGGATGCTTTTCAAAATGCAGTTTGTAAAACTGATAGTGTACAAACATATTTGTAAATTGCCCTACATTCATAATTTTGCAAGGAACTTAGTAAAGATTGTTTTTAATTTAGTCCACTTCTACGAAAATATGTTTATAATTGTAGGTATATTAATATTCTTCAGTGATTAAATATAGAACTTTAACTGCTGTAAGCTATTTGTTAAATCATTATTGTTTGCCATTACTGTACTCTTAAATATTTAGTGTGTAATTAAATATAAAGATCTGAGATAATTTGAGATACTATGAGATATTTCATAAATTTGAGATATCTTGGCTTTCAGTTGTTACTGTAGTGGTTTTAATTTGTTACTTTTGTTAACTAGTGAAATATTAACTTCTATATGTAGTTATTTGAAAGAATCCACATTCAGGTTATTGCTATTGTTTTTTCCCCACCCCAGTTCTAAATAACTATGTGTAATTGCTTCATTTTACACTTCTGAAGTTTGAGAATAATCTCATTCTACTGTATATATATCCTTTCAGCAACTCTATAGTACTGAGCACAATGGAGCAATACAGTCCGTTGCATATTTTTGCCCTATTTACCCTTGATAGGATGGAAAATTGGAAAAATTCTGAATGAATATTTATTATAGACAATGCCTTTAAAAACAGTGGTTTTTCAAATGGCTTGTCTTTATGTCATGTCTTCCTCACTTAAGTGGCTAATCAGATTAGCAGTATAGACTTGTCTTCACTGAGATTGGTGAATGAAGTCTGTCTGTACTATTTCGGCAAGTAGAGGCTCATATAGTTGAATGCTCTTCAATTAAAAAAAATAAATTTTCCACAGGAAAAACTAGACAGCATGAAGAAAACATTGTCAAATACTTCCATTTGAATCCTGAATATTAGCAATTATATGACCTCCCCTCCAATCTGAAATAGTAAGGTCAATTAATCAGTACTAATCAGACTTAGTGGTCAGTCACCTGAATAAGCCATTATGACTGTGTTGTAGTTTGTTTAATCACAGTTTACTCAATAAAATCTGTACCAATAAAGGAGAATATTTGTAGCTCACAGTTGAAACGAAGGGTCCTTGGTGCTCCTGAGCTTAGTTGTTTTCTTGCAGATGTTTCATTACCCAAACTAGGTAACATCCTCAATGCTAGTGGCACTGAAGAAGTTACCTAATTTGGATAATGAAACATCTGCAAGAAAACAACCACGCTCAGAGAGCACCAAGGACCCTTCAATTAGATGAGTTTATGTGTTTGTCCAATACAGAGCCATAAGCTAACAACATAGACAGATTTGTGTAACATATTAAGCTAAAATGTCAAGAGTTTAATAAATTGTTAATTAGTGAATGGCTCAGTGCTGTTTGGTTGTTGCAGCAATAGCTGAATTGGCAGTGGAAACGCACATAGCAGTTTGATGAACTTTCTCAGCCATATGGAACTATTTTGGAACGGAGCCGCATATAAACAGCAATAAAATAAAACCTGTCTGAGTACTTGGCAAAAAGTAGTCAACAGTTCAAATGTGTCTTAGGGAACTAAATTTTAAGTGCAACTCTGATACCAGACTAAGAATTTTTCCAAATATCTCCATGTCAACAGTCAGGAGATACTTTTCAATTATCTTGTGCATTTATTCTTTGTGTTTGTTTTCCTTAGTAAAACAGTAAAATGCCCTGAATGGGCACAGTCTCACCACCATGAAAGTCTGGGAACCCTTTAAGGGGAGGAAACACTCCCCCTAAAACAGGAAAAATTGAAGTGTCCTTAACTGCTATCATTTCAGTTACAAATACTCCAGGGCGCATCACCTGACACCTTGTGTCTGCCATTCCTAGTGGCAAGAATATCTTTGTACTTCCACACCTGACATCCCAATACCCAGGAGCCTGTTTTTGGAAGTTTATTGGACACCCTAAGTCAGGGGTCCTCAATCCCCGGTCCGTGGACCAGCACTGAGCTGCAGCATGCCAGAAACTGGGCTGCGCAAACAAGCAAAGCCCCATCCACGGGATGCATGCAGCACATGAAACCACGCACCCTCCAGTCTGCAGAAAAAACCTCTCTCCACAGAACCGGTCCCTTGTACCCAAAAGGTTGGGGGGGGGGCACTGCCCTAAGTAAAGGTGGCAGCTTGGAGAGTCCAAAGAGATCACCTCGTGTCCCAAAGGTGCTTTTTCAAAAGGCAACTGAACTTTTTTGTGTTTTTTCTCTTGAATACGTTTTGCTTCTTAGCTAAGGAGCATCTTCACAAAAAGCACCTTTGGGACAACCACCATCTGGATGACCGAGAATCTCCATAGATATGGTTAGAATGCAGTATTGCAGACTAACTCTGCTGACTGCCGGGGGTTCAATCCTGACCAGTTCAAGGTTGACTCAGCCTTCCGAGGCCGGTAAAATGAGGACCCAGATTGTTGAGGGCAATACGCTGGATCTGTAAACCGCTTAGAGAGGGCTGTGAAGCGGTCTATAAATCTAAGTGCTATCTTGCTAGTGCTATCTTCACCTGCTGGGAAACCCGAATCGCACACTGGATCCTCCAATCCTAGAACACTTGGACGGAAAGCATCCCCGCCTGTCGCTTAAGGGAAACGAACTCGTAACCGTCCTACCTTCCCCTACGCCCGAACTCACCCCACCCACTGTCGTCCTCTCCCCTCGTAATCCACTCCCTCGTCTTGTGACTTCACTTCCGGGATACGCGCCTGCCGCTTCCGGCGTGTGCCTTTGCTGGCTTCAACCGCCTGTCGCGGGGCTCCGTATTTGCAGCTTTCCCTGTCGTGGGTGAGTCCGGCTTCCTCGCTGCCTCTCCCCCCCCCCTCCAACGGCTAATAGATTATCTAGAGAAAGGTTCTGCTCTTCCGTTGACAGCTATTAGACGAATGGCCTGATAGAGGGATTTGGGGGTTCCAACTCTTCCTCTGGTTCTTCTCTGATCTTTATGGACTACGGGATGGCTGCGATTGCGGCTGCATTAAGCCCGCAACGAATGCTTATTTTTGGTAAATAGGTTGGTTTGGAAAATATTTTTGGTAAATAACAATCATTGGAAGGACAGAACTTTCCAATGAGTGTCCGAGAGGGAGAAATTCACTACCCGAAACCTGCTATTTTGCAGTTGGATGAGATGAAAAAGCATCACCTGTTGAATTTCGCTTGCAGCTGGTGGAGGCAGCAAAGTTCTTGCAGGAGGGGGGGGGGGAAATAGGCATCGCGGTTCTGTTTTTTCATCTTTTGCCCTTTATTTCATTACCTCTCTGCTTTGTCTTGCTTTACAGTCTTGATTCCTCTTTTGTTTTAAAGATGAGAGCAAAGGGAAGTGTGTATAACAGGCGGATGGCTTTTAAAGACCAGCCACTTTTTGCCCTTATTTCTCTAAATTGGTCGTCTTTTTGCTTCTGCAAAAGTTTTGGAAAAAGTATGAGAAATATCACATTATAGAAAAGAAATTTTATTTTTATTATTCACTTATCAGTGAAGTCACATAGTACGGAATCTAACCTGAAAGGGAAAGAATGGTACAGAGTCAATGATTGAATACAGCATGATAAATGGTTTTAATGTTCTTAGGGGTTTTAACATGGGAGGAAAGAAAAGTCATTTTTTAAAATTTTTTATATAAAAATGTAAAAAAGAAAAATGTAAAAACTTGCAAGAAAAAAAGTATCCCAACTGAACATGTTAAGCTAACATAGTACAAATCACAGAAGTATAAACAATAATGCATTAAATCAATATTGAAAATTACTGTTCAATTAGAAATATGATTCTATGGCAAAGTTGGATGTGGCACAAAACTATATGTAACATTATTTAAGAGAAAAGCCCTTTCTTAATGGAACGAGTAGCCTATAAATATCCTGTTTAGTTTAAACTTTCAAAAATATTGGAAAACAAACTTACTTCCGTGACTGGCCCAGTAAAGGATTTCTTAAGTGGTTTTTTAAAAAGTGGCTATATCAGCATTTATTTGAAAAAAAATATATAGATTTCTGTCTGAGGCTCAATTGACTCTAGATTATTATAAGTGCTGCTTATGTCAGGCTATGCAAATCCTTCTAAAGAGTCATTGTGCAATAGACAGGAATCTGAATAAACTACTTTTCTGCAAAACAATAAAGCAGCCACACCTTTTCCCATATAATGTGGAAAAAGCCAACAGCAGCATACAGAGCAATCATGTAAGCATGGGAAAAGGTACAGCTGCAATACTGAATCAGAAAGAGATGCTCCTTGTACATTGTGACAACACTGGCTAGTTTCCTATTGACCAGAACTTTAGTATAATCATTCCCATGTGTTAAAAAGAACAAAAATAGATCTGGACAATATCTGTCTTCATGTTTCATTTGCATCACTGCTAAATTTGAGATTTCTATTTTTTTTAAAAAAATGTTGAGATTGAAGGTGTATAGTTTCTCACTAGATCAGATTTTTATTTACCTTATCTCCAATAATGCTTAAAAAAACTTACATTCCTATCTGAATTCTGCCTTTATTGATTTGAAAGAACCTTTCTTGGTATTCACAGATATATACTTAGGAATAAGTTCCGAGGTCTACTTATAATTGACAATTGATCAAAAGTCAAACTGTAGTATGTATGTACTGTATTACATTCGAGTTGTCTAATTTGAATGGTATTCTGTCCTCAGTAGCTCCAATGCAAACCCTCTTGTGTATATGTGTACATCTGTGTGCCCATGCAAAAATGAATGGAACTAAAATTTCAGCCAAAGGATTTGTATCCCAATTTACTCAGGGGTCCAGGAGGAGGACCTTCTCTTTTGTTGCTCCTGCACTCTACAACATCTTGTCGTCCCCCTCCCATGTGAGGCTGGCAACAACCCTCCTTTCATAAGGGCTTAAAGACCTGGCAATGTTAGTTGGCCTGGGGCTCCAATGAGGAAAGAACACAGTGGAGGTGATTGATGGAGTAACAACAGATCCCACCTCCCCAAATTCTGCCCCTGCCCACGCCATATGTCCTTAGATTTTAATCTTGAGTTTTAATTTATTTATGTTTTAATGTAGATATAGTTTTGTGACCCTAAGCTACCCAGAGTTATCTTATGGTAAAATGGGTGACCAATAAGTTTAATTAATTATTACTCATCCCTAAATGAAAGGATTTATTCTATAGCTGAGTCCACTAACTAGGTGCTTCCATAAGTTAAAAGAGGTGAAATGTATTGCTGCTTTCCCCCACTGCCAGTTTCCATGTTTCTCTGGAGAGTCCCCCCATCTTTCCAAAACAGGTAAGGCATTATAAAAAGTAGGTGGCAAATTCACGACAATTGCCTTCCCCTTTCAAACATTGGGGGATCTTGTCATAGAGTTCTACTTTTTGCTACTTTGGTATCAACAATTATTCTATTTTTAAAGCTATTTAATTATTAACTATTAAAGCTAAATGAGCCCCATATTTAGGATGCTTAATTCAAAATTATATTGGCTAGCCTGTAACTCTGAAAGTTGGGCGTTTCAGGGCATTAGGTAGTGCCATTCGAGTAGGCCAGCAAATGTGCCTTGTACTTAAATATTTTTCCATTTGTCCTGGAGCACTTTAAATCTTAGTTTCTTTTTCCCCCTTCTCTTTAGCAATAATGGATGAAGTCGTATCTAATTCTTCAGAGAAACTTATAGCAATCCACTCCAAGGTTCACAGAGATACTATCCTGATTAAATTTGAGGAACAGAGAAAAAAAGATTTTTTGTGTGATATCACTTTAATTGTAGAAAATGTTCACTTTAGAGCACATAAAGCATTACTTGCTGCCAGCAGTGAATATTTTTCCATGATGTTCTTTGAAGAAGGCGAGATTGGCCAGTCGATCTATATGCTGGAAGGGATGGTGGCTGATGCTTTTGGTGTGCTATTAGAATTTATTTACACAGGCTGCCTACAAGCTAGTGAAAAAAGTATAGAACAGATTTTAGCGACTGCTCATCTCCTTAAAGTGAACGATCTAGTCAGAGCATATACAGAGCAACAGAAAAACTGCAGCTTAACTAACACATTATCTGGAATTTCTAATGGTGAATCCCCAATAGCTGTCTTAGCCAAGAACAAGAAAAGTGAAAACCCACCAAAGCGGAAGCGTGGAAGACCAAGAAAAGTGAAGAACATTCAGGAAGAAAAACTGGACTCCCTTTCTACTGAAGATGTTCAATTAAAAGAGAACAACTCAGTTCATAATAAGCAAAATTTCCTAAAGCGGGAGGCTGTGGTGGTAGAAGACAGAAATACCAATGAACTAATTGCTGTAAGTGGAGAGGGAAGAGAAATATGTAGGACAGAAGCGGTGGTCAGTGTCTCAACAGAAAAAGATGAGAACTATGATCCTAAGTGCCAAAATACACAGATCTCTCAGAGTCGTTACAGCAAACGTAGGATACGGCGGTCAATCAAGTTAAAAGATTATAAACTTATTGGTGATGAAGAGGACAATGGACTGACAAAAAGGGCCAATGGCAGAAGAAAACGTACTGGTTCTGAAGTTGAGTGCAAAGACTGTGGGAAAGTCTTTAAATATAATCATTTTTTAGCTATACACCGAAGAAGTCATACAGGTTAGTTCTCTTTTTTCAATCTTAGGGCAAAATATTACAAACAATCTACATTCTGTTATTAAACTGTGATTGAAAGATTAATATAATGTATAAATCGGGGGTCTTCAAACTTGACCCTTTTATGACTTGTGGACTTCAACTCCCAGAATTCCTCAGCCAGCGTGCCTGGCTGAGGAATTCTGGGAGTTGAAGTCCACAAGTCATAAAAGGGCCAAGTTTGAAGACCCCCTGGTATAAATGATCAACTATATATGGGGGAATGAATTAATCTAAACTTTTATTTATTATTAATTTTAAAAAGTATACAGCCACTCATATTATATAAAATAACCCAGATGGCTTATTATTAGATATATAAGTAATAAAATATATAAGGTTAAAAATATTACACACCACCAAATACCATAACACTATCTTCTCAACATCGCAAATTCTGAGCTCACTTCCCATTCTGGCGCAACATCTGAAGGTTTGATCTTAACAGCCTTCCAGAAGGCAAAGAGAAGAATGGCCTTTCATAGGGTAAATACAGCTATGAAAAAGGCTTGTTCCTAGATACTGGCAGATGGCTAGAAGAGAACTGGAGTAAGCCCACCCTGTCCAATCTAATGGGACAAGTAGATGTCCTCTAAGGCAGGGGTCTTCAAACTTGGCCCTTTTATGACTTGTGGACTTCAACTCCCAGAATTCCTCAGCCAGGCATGCTGGCTGAGGAATTCTGGGAGTCCACAAGTCATAAAAGGGCCAAGTTTGAAGACCCCTGCTCTAAGGGAAAGAGGTCACTTTTATAACCTGGCCCTGTGTCATACAAGGCTTTAAAGGTGATAAGCAGCACCTTGAATTGTACCCCAAAGGAAACTGGAAATCAGTACAGCTTGTGCAGCAGTGGTGTAACACAGGTAAATTATGAGCCTCCCAAAACTTTGTGCCTCATGGTTTGCTGATAATACAATTATGTGTTTAAAAACTTTCATACATAAATATTTTATTAGTTTAAACAATAATGACTTTTACATTTATAATTAAAAATTAAAATTGCAGCGATAGAAATTGGAATCTCCTTAGCAATCTACAATACGATTGTTGAAAATCCTCCTCACAATGATCAGCATATATTTCTCACCTTCAAAACAGCTGAACTCTTAGAAGAAAATACATTTACTACTTTGTCCAAAGAATTGTGCCTGAAAATTAGCTGCCTAATCTTCAGTGGCTATATTTGTTTAAGTTACCATACAAAACGGAGAAAATAGTCACAATAATGTAGCTTAATTTCTCGTAGTATTTATTTATATATTTGTACCCTGCCTTTATTATTTTTACAAATAACTCAAGGCAGCAAACATATCTAACACACCTTCCTCCTCCTATTTTCCCCACAAAAGCCCCGTGAGGTGAGTTGGGAGTTGAGAGTGAGTGACTGTTCCAAGCTGATTTTCATGACTAAGGCAGGACTCCCACTTTCTTGCCTAGTGCCTTAATTTCTAGACCAAACTGGCTCTCTTAAAATATTGTTTTTAAGAATCCGTTTATCAGATTCAGGAGCTTTGTACAGATATACAGTGGAAATTATACCAAGTCTCATAAAACACCTGATGCGAAATCATTAGATTTTTAGGTGTTTGTATATATAAAATGCTAGATTTTCAGTCTGGGGTGAAAAATTCTGAGGAGAGTGGTTTCTCCGGGATTTTCTTATCTTTTTTTTTTCTTCATCAAAAGCAACAGATGGATGCAGATCCACTGTGCCACAATGCCTGTTCTCTCCTGTTGTGCTTTAACTAAAGAAGGTCTTTTAAGGTTGAAAAACTTGACAAACCCCCTACCCTATCTATCCACCTACCACCCATAACTATTCCCATCACCTGCTTTATGATAAACTGGTATATTTACAAAATTTAAGAGCTTGCCTACATGTTGAGTCATAGTAATTGGTTGCATGTAGTGAACCTTGTATAAGCCTGAAAAAATGATGCCGGTCCTGCTTACTATTTAAATGAGAGATCATTAGGAAATTCCTGGACCATAGACCAGACAGGAAAGTTTTTGTTATATAAAATAAGGTGGACTTGTCCTAAAGTCCTCAGGTGTTATGCTTGATTAATGGGAGACTTTATCTCTGTGCATCTACTTAATGGATTCACATGAGTAATAGCTTACGTAGTTCTGCTCTGTAAATTAGGAATCTCTGTAGTTCTATATTTCGATACAGCCTCAAAAAAGGAACACTTTTGTTTTCTTGGTTTATCTATCTCCCTTTGGGATAGCATAGAAACCAGGAGACCAGGAGTTCTAGTACCAACTTAAGCACGAAGCCAGCTGGGTGACTTGGGCAAATGAATCTCTCCCAGCCCAACCCACCTTATAGGGAGAAGGAAAGAAAATTAGGTATCTTCATGGACTAGAGTTATTTATATAAATAATTACAGCAGGATATAAATAAACTTGGTGTTATTAGAATTAAAATGATTAAAATTGCACTTTTGTACAAACATTTATTTTACTATCAACATTGCTGGCTTTGTAGTATTTTCAAACTGTGGTAGTATTGAAAAATTACTTCTGATTTAAATTAAATGATGCATGGGATTATTTCAAGCATTGCTCCATCTGCCTGAAGTGTCTGTTTCCCATTCACAGTGACATACCTTTGTTTTCAGGAGAGCGCCCATTCAAATGCGGTGAGTGTGGCAAAGGCTTTTCCCAGAAGCACTCTCTTCAAGTTCATGAGCGAATGCACACTGGGGAACGGCCATATACTTGCACAGTTTGCAATAAGGCTTTAACCACAAAACATTCTCTCCTGGAACACATGAGTCTTCATACAGGTAAGATGAAAAGCCATTCACTAGGTTAAAATTTTAAAGTGAAAAAAATAATCCCTGGCTGGATTAGAATGATTATACCTGCATTATTTCAGTAACCGAATGTTTGACACTTCTGAGTATGCATTTTAAGAATTGAAAATGATAGCTGACCCCAATATTTTGTCCTTAGTGTCTGGTTTTTTTTTATAAGGTATATTTCTGTAGTTCATAGGGGCTACATTAATCCGTAAGACTAGGTCTTTCCATTCAGTTATAGAAAGCTTTGTATAGCTCATGATTTCTCCCTGTGGAATAATCAATTTCACTTTTATGGTAGAAGTCCCTGGTGTGTTTTCCTTTGAATAAGGTACATTGGATATAGCACCCATATTCAACTGGTATTCAAGGGCTTACTGCTGTTTCTATTCCAAGAATGAGATGAGAAATTCCTCCTCCTAACTACTACATGCTCTCAAAATCTATTAACAGAGGCAAGTAAATTTTGAGAATGTGATAGTGACTGCACAGATGAGCTAAATAGAAATCTGCTTATGTAATGTTCTGTTAATGAAAGTCCAGGTACAAAATGTGAACTACTATCAAGTAGTACTGAGAAAATGTTTCATTTTCCAATATCTGCTATGATTCTGTAAAATGATTTATGAAATCCTGTGTTCTTCAGGGTCCCTCTGATTTACACATATAACTTCTCTGCCTGCTTCATAGCCTATAACTTTGGTATCCTCTTGTTTAGTTAATATGATTTGACTAAAGTACTTCATCTCATAAACATATGAAGTCACTGCATGGCTTCATCAGTGGCATTTCTGAGGAATTTCTTTTGCAGACATTTGCCAGGCAGTCCACTAGTCTCAGCTTTTCTACAGGTAGTTCTTGGTTAACGATGGCAATTGGGACTGGAATTTCCATCGGTAAGCAATGTGGTCATGAAGCGCAATGTTATGTTACCGCATCATTTAACAACAGCAGTTCCAGCACTTCCCAACTGCCATCATTAAATGAATCATCTTGGGTTGTTAAGCAAAGGCAATTTGCAACTTCCTGCCAGCTTTCCCATTTACTTTGTAGGAAGCTGGTAAAGAAGGTTGCAAATGACAACCCTGGGATGCTGATGCTGCTACTTGCTACTATGGTTCTTTGAATGGCATCTGAGAATTTATACAACCCATCCATTCATCTGACCTGGGACTGAGAATAATCACCTTGGATTCAACATTCTGTGCCAGTTCTGAGAACAGGATTTTTGGATGATGCCCTCCTTTGTAATGGGCAGGGTGGTTGTCAGAATTCCCTGCACTTCAGAACATTTCAGATGAGTTGCTGTGCAAGAGCAGAATAACTAGATGTGAATTCACAGATGGCCGCTCAGATTACCATAAATACAAATAAATAACTACAGTTTCTGTTTTCCCCTCTTTCTTTTCAGGTCAGAAGGCTTTTACCTGTGACCAGTGTGGAAAATACTTCAGCCAGAGAAGGCAACTTAAAAGTCACTATAGAGTTCACACAGGTATAATGAATTAAAGAATACTACAAGTTGTTAGGAAGTGTTGAGCTTTCCTTGCGCCTTTATTGATTCATATCCAATAGGTGTATATTTGTTTACTGTGCATTCCATAAATGTTTCTGCACACTGTTAGTCCCATTTGATCATTTTGCAGAATTATTATACGAGTAATGTGATAATACAGAAAATTAAAATATTCTGTGTTTAAGGAGTTGGGGATATCTTCTGCTGAAAATGCACAATTGAAAGGAAGTGATTCATAATAAGCTAAAAGTTATGAAGATACTATGACTGAAGATAGAGATAGTAATGGGATAATTCCTGTATATGAAGAAGCAAGAGAAATAGAGTTGCTTGTAGAACAGTTGCTGTGGTGAATTGGAACACCAGTTGTCTTAACTTTGGCATTATTGTGTACAAGCTTGTTTCAATAATGTAATAGTTAGCTACTAAGATTATATTGGAAAAAGTATAACTGCAAATGTATTGATGAGCAACAACTAGAAGAACATAGGGACACATAGTATCATCTGCTGATAAAAACACTATCTGTTACCGTATGAGATTCCTCCTTCATCCCTCACACACCTCCCAAATCTGGGAGTAATTGGAGCACATGTGGAAGTAAAGCAGAGAAATCCACCATGCAAGCAGAAGTCAGTTCACCTAACATTTGATGGAGCCATTATCCATGTTTTAATTTTCTAAATGTTCTTTAAAATGCGTCCCTCGCTTGTGGCATTACTTTGGTTTCAGTTGTATTAGAATTGTAAACGTCATGCTTTTATTATTATTATTAACTACTTACATGTTAAAATAGAAATTATAAATGAAATAGACACACTTGGGAAATATAATAATTTATTTTTCATTTTACCATAATCAGGCCATTCATTGCCAGAATGCGTCCTCTGTCATCGTAAATTCATGGATACAGCTCAATTAAAGAAACATTTAAGAACACATACAGGTAATGCTGCTTTCTATTCTTTTCTGAAAAAAAGCTGTCAGCATATATAGTTTAGGTAGGAACATTCAAGTAAGTAGCATGCATCTATAGAGAATAAATGAGCTTATAATGGATTCTAACCTTTAACAATGAATCTGTGGTGCTGAATCTATACCAGGGGTGTCAAACTGCCGGCCCGCAGGCCGGACGCATCACGTGGAAGCCGCGCCCACCCCATTGCCGGCAATGGTAAAACCGGCCCGATACATTGCGTGACGTCACGTGACGTCACGAGTTTGACATCCCTGATCTATACTATGCTAAGTTTACAGTAACAAAATTGGTACGGAGCTATTAAGGTCATTGACTAGAGCTGCTATATCAGGCAGTCCTCTGGAGTTTTGCAGCCCAGTACAGGAGTCCCAATGATGATTTCAGTCCACCATTCAGCGCAGGAATCTAAATTGAAGCTTCCCTAATAGATGATTCAGTACCTTCAGTGAAGGCCAACTCATCACATTTGATTAATTGGTTTCAACTGTCAAACTGCTACTACTGCTAGAGAATTTTTGGCTATGGAATTTTTTTCGTAGGAAATAGAACTCTTGCTTTTTATGACAGAGGGCAAATGATTATGGCTGAAAACCGTGAGCAGATTATTAAAAGGAAATAAAATCAATATTATCCATTCTGTGTATCATTTTACATAAAATATGAGAAAATATTTTATAATCTTTTCCCCCTAATTTTTTACGGTGGGGGCATTTAAAGAAGACTGAAGAGAAAAGCATTTTCCTCCAAAATTTTCTCAGTATTTTTCTGTATGTTCATCTCTCTATTAATTATTTATTTATCCTAATAGCTATGAATTAGCATGAGATTTGGTAGTTATGTTCATTAGAGTGTACTTATAAGTCAAACTCTCTTAATTGTTCTTTAAGAGATAATTACATACATACTAACCAAGCAAGTTTTTATAGGTGAAAAGCCGTTCACTTGTGAAATCTGTGGCAAGTCATTTACAGCAAAAAGCTCTCTTCAGACACATATCAGAATTCACAGGTATCTCCTTTTTCTTTGTGGTTTATTTGGAAATCAGTTTGTAGGAAATATTTTGAGTGAGACTATTAATACAGTTTTATAATCTGCTGCAATTACAGATCATGGTTTGTAAATTCAGTTCACGTTACGTTGTATGCTGACAATTTTAATTTTCTGCACCATGGGTATACAACTTTTTGGCTTGCCTGGACCGCATTGAGTGAAGAGAAATTGTCTTGAGCCTCATATAAAATATATAACATAGTTTTATAATATAAAAATCACATGATGTTAAAAATTTACAATCTAGCTGGGCCACATTACTACCTGTCCAGGGCTCCATGTGGCCTGTGGGCCGGTCATGCTTGATCTACACCATTACGAATATTTAAATTATTTTTAATCACTGGGGCACATTGTACTTAGTCTTTAGCCCAAAGCTAATGAGCACTGTCACGTTATTGAATATATATTGTCTATTGAGTCCTGCTTTAAATGAACTCTGTTTTTTTTATCTCAGTATTTTCTCATTTTTTCATTTTTCATTATAGGTGAAACAAGCATACAGTTTTAATTTATTTTCTTGAAAGTTTTGGTAAAAAGCTTGGCATTACAAATTGAGAGTATGTCTGCATTAGAAATGGATATTAGTAGTCTTTAAAAAAAACTTTGAAAACTGTTTTTTATGGGGCACCTACAGATCATCATCTGTTTTAAAAGTAGAGAAAGCTGACAATCCTGTAAGTCAGGGGTCTTCAAAACTTGGCCCTTTTATGACTTGTGGACTTCAACTCCCAGAATTTCTCAGCCAGCTTGCCTGGCTGAGGAATTCTGGGAGTTGAAGTCCACAAGTCATAAAAGGGCCAAATTTGAAGACCCCTGCTGTAAGTCTTCGAAAACTCAATAGTAAAGAGAGTTGGAGAAATATTATGACTGTGTGGAATTTTTCTCTTATCTTTTCACTTATTACCTCAGCTGCACCAATGTAAATCAACTACATACCCCAAGATGGATACAAAAGAATAGTATTGCTATGTCATCTTAATGGCAGGCTTTATTCATCTACTGCCTCAACATATGGTTGAGGATCCTTCTAATAGTTTGTTTACTGTTATTCTTTGGAATAACCTATTGGAACATGATTAGAAACAAACATAGCTACTACAGTATAAATGGCAAGGGTGCAATGGGTTTAGATATGCCCAGTTGGATAAAATGACTCACCATATATCTGCGCTCCTGCCCAATAGTTTTTGAGATTGATAAAGTAGATACCAATCATGCTGAGGCATCATGAGCAGCAACAGGATTTCAGAGTGTTTCATTCTGTCATACAATGATGATTTGGACTGTCTGATAAGAAAGTGAGGTGGCTTCCATTGACTTACATATCACTTACTTGAGTAGTTGATGTACTTCATAGGAAAGGAGAAAGAGAGAATCCATCTGGCATTCAGTTTTAAGGCAGTGATATTTGAGTAATGTTTTGGGGGTTTTAATAACATCCATGCTTCGAAAATATTAGCCTATGTGATCAAACCAAACGTTTTCTCTTTCAGAGGAGAGAAGCCCTATTCGTGTAGTATTTGTGGAAAATCCTTTTCTGATTCCAGCGCCAAAAGGAGACACTGTATCTTGCACACTGGCAAAAAACCTTTCTCTTGTTCAGAGTGTTGTGTGCAGTTTGCCCGTTTAGACAACTTGAAATCTCATTTGAAAATTCATGTCAAAGAGAAACAGCTACAGGAAGCCAACACTGCATCCAACAGTAGCAGTACAGAGGACGTCAGGAACATTCTTCAGCTGCAGCAGTATCAACTTTCTACCTCTGGACCCGAAGAGATCCAGCTGTTGGTGACAGATTCAGTGCACAACATAAACTTTGTGCCCAGCCATAATCAAGGCATTAGCGTTGTCACTTCAGATGATTCCCAAAATGTGATGGCAGAGCACACAGGCAGCCTTACTCTTCTCACTCAGCCCTCACAGCAGCTGCAGAACCTGCTTCTTTCAGGCCAAACAGAACCCACAGACCAGATTCAGAATATCAGCATTGTGAATGACCCAATGGATTCTCCCCAGACTGAACAAATGCATGTCATCACATTGTCCAAAGAAGCTCTGGAACATCTCCATGCCAATCAGAGTCAAGCAGACGTGCTTCAAATAGCTACAGGAACACCGCATCCAACCCCGCGTCTGCAGATGGCCCAAGAACCTAGCCAACAGTTTCGCATTAGCCAAGATACTATTCTACCTCCTCAAATTAGCAAGGGACAGACCCAAACTGTACATATCTCCAATTCACCTCAGCAGCCTCTAACTGTAAACCAGCCATCTGGAGATCATCACACCGAAGGGCAGACTTTTTAAAATACAAGCTGATTTCCTTCTTAGATATATTTATTTATCAAGATGAAATAAGATCCTTCATGTGAAATGCATTATATATACAGTATTCTCTATTTAATTTCACATGCTGGTAACGTTGGCTGTTGGCTTAACAGCAATGGGTTTATGCATTTTTATTTTGCAGATTTATCAATTTAGATATATGCTGAAAGAATGGCTTTTTAACCAGTGTTCTATGCATTTTGCCTGAACTGCAATAAAATATTAAAAGAACATGGTACATGGTACAAGCCTACTTATGCATTTTGCCATCTCAGTTATTTCAGTGAGAAAGAACAATGCATGCTTAATTTTTCCACTGACAATGATGGGATGTAAAATTGCCTTTGAATAGACTTGTACTGTATATATTTAACAAGCCTATCAACTGATATATATATATATATATATATAGTATTTTTTCCTCCTATATGCTCATTAGCTTGGGCTAAAGCAAGCCCATGTTTGGATTTTTAAAAAAATGGATCACTGTGTGTCAATTAAGACTGTGAGAATCAGTTTTATGAGAAGATTTTAACGTGCATGTGTAAAATAAGAGGAATTTTTGCAACTTTTTGCAAAAATAAATGTATAATTTTAAAAGACAGAAAAAATAAAGCTGCATTTCCAAACAGATGGGCATTGGCTCTTCTAAGTAATGATAACAGACTTACCAAACCATTGCCTTGTTTTGGTTATGTTTTCATTAGCTTGGTTTAATATATACACGTCAGTTCAATGCTCGACTTCCCTAGACTTAACTGGCACAAATCAATCCTGGTATTGGCTTATCAGAGCAAACACAGGCATTATGATTTCTCCTTTCTCTTGATATTCTGGTGCATAAGCAGTATATACGTTGCTGTACTAAAATAAAAACAAATGATTGTTTCCCATTATAACTACAAGAACGTTTGCTTTATATGTTAACAGTAACTCTAGTTTTTAGCTGGAATCAAACTGGAGGATAGAGTATAAAGGCTTTATGCTTGGGCCGATAAACCACTAACCAAAATTATTAGGCCTGAAGTAGTCTAGAAATAGGAAGGAATGTACCCTCTGAGCATATTTTCTCTTTAAGGAATTGCATTCCATTCTTCCTTTCCTTGTACTGCCTAAACTGTACAATATGGATTCTGCTGAATATAGGAAAGCTTCACTGGTTGAACACTGATTGGCAATGAAAACTTAAACATTACTTCAGCATCCTGGTGGTAACCTTTGGTGTAATGCAGAACAGGATGAAATGAAGGTGCTAAGAGTTTGTAAATGGAAGAGATGGTACCCATTCTTCCCTCAGGTAAGCTGATCGAGATTTTTACAAATCTGTTATTTTAAAGAGTTCAGTGTCTTAAGATCAACTGAATGGTCTTGTGAAGATAATTAATTATGGAGGTTTGTATAAGAAAAAAAATATCAGGAGGGGGAAATGGCAAAAGATGTATAACTGGGAAATAATTCTGCTCTAAATGATTAAATTGTGGCCTCGGTTAAACATTTAAAATATAATGCTTCTTTGTGTAAGATAAAGCTAAAGTGCTTTTAAAATAAACACAATGCATATATTAATTCTGGAAAACATTTTTCCTCCATGATTTATCTGTATGTTATAAACTTTTTTTTTTTGTCAGAAATGTGTTCTTTACAGGTCAAACGTATGCTTCTGCGGTATAAATATGAACAAATTCTATCCAATTGTTTTAAGAAAAATATATAAAGTTACAATATAATTGCAGTAATCATGTGTTGAAATATAAAAATATATTTCAACTATTTCCCCATATGCCCAAATGACCATTTGAGATTCTATTTAGATGCTCTCACAAAATGGCAGCCAGTCACAAATACCCTATTAACAAAGACAAATTTTTCAGGATGCCTTCTAGGACCTCCTGCAGCCTTCCCAAATCATTCCCAGCACCCTTATTTTTCTACTTTTCCGGAAAGGTAGGCACATTTAAATATCAGGCGCTCTGCATACCACAAGATGACTTCCTGAGACATGTTTCTATCTCAATTATTCCTGCATTTCATTTTCAGATCCCTTTGCATTTCAGTCAATTATTTGAGGCTGCTGAGGAGAATGAACCACATTTCTATTCTCAGCTCAGTTTCCAGCTTCTATCTTTGTTTATTTTTTAAAGAATAACATTAACTAGCAGAAAAAGAGAGCTTGAATAATTACTGTGCCTATGTGTTCCCAAACCATGCCTCCATTAACCTGAGCAACTGAGCAATGGCTAAGCACCTGTCAGTAAATGTAAACTACCAGTAGGAGTTTGCCTCCCCATTCCTTACAGCAGGAACCAGGTTGGCTTTTTGGAGTTACCTACGGCTCTAAATAAAAGCAAAATTGATGTCCTGAATTGTAAACATTATATGTAGAATATCAGTATAGCACAACTACTGTTCAAGTGTTTACCTCTGGGTCCCATGTTACCAATTTCTCCCTTAAGAATTTGTCCGGCTGTCAACAACAAGGTGTCTGCAAATTTCACAGGAATGAAAAGGCTCTCATTAGGATCCTTAAGGAATTGAAAATTATTAGGTAAAACAACATGACAAAACAGAAAAGCTTCTACACAGTTTCATTAAGACCCACATGATAGATATTCCTTAACTGGTGATGAGATTTTTTTTTATATACAGTCTAAAGTGAATGAGAATAACAAGAAGAAAAAAAGGGCAAATCTTGAAACAGATTGCAGAATAACTGTCTGTGGGCCAACCATATTTCAAGATCACAGGGTGATAGGATCTGAGAAGCTGCAATAGAAGTGAGTATAAATGGCAAACAGTTGTCAGTCCACACTGGAAAATATTCCAGTTTCATTACTGTACAGGTAGTCCTTGGTTTACCACAATTCATTTAGTGACTAAAGTTACAATGGCAGTGAAAAAAGTGACTGTTTTTCACACAACTGTTGCAGCATCCCCATGGTCACATGATCAAAGTTCAGACGCTTGGCAACTGACTTCATGGTTGCGGCATCCTGGGGTCATGTGATCACTGTTTGCGACCTGACAAACGAGATCAATAGGGAAGCCAGTTTCACTTATCAACCGTGTTACTAATTTAACAAGTGCAGTGATTCACTGAACAACTGGCAAGAAAGGTTGTAAAATGGGACAAAACTCACTTAACAAATGTATCACGCAGCAACAGAAATTTTGGGTTCAGTTGTGGTTGTAAGTTGAGGATTACCTGTATGTACTTGCAGATAAACTGAGAACTTGAGGCGCCAAAAATGCACCTTAAAAATCGGGTTTGGTTTATCTGCAAGTATATACAGCAATATTTTTTAAAGTATTTAAAATTAAAAATTAACCCATATTTCCCATATACACCCACTGATAAACATCTGCAGATAAGCAGACCTCCAAAAACATCATGAAAAATGTGATTCATCTTATCTGTGAGTATATATGGTATTTTGTTTGTTCTTGTTTATGATACACTGGAGAGGTGGGCAAACTGAGGCCCCTGACTTTTTCCTAATACTAGTTCCTTACTTAAATGTAACAGTCGCTGCTGGAGCTATGAAAAAGAGCCTGTATTCTAGTATTTCATGATCCCAGACCGTAAGAACTGCTTGTCAGGTCAAAATAAACTCATAAAGAAATGCGTCATTTTGTTATCACATGCAGTCAATGACTGATCTAATTAGGACATGTAACGTCATTACTTATTTTAAATTTATCCTGTTTTCTCAATTATTAACTTTAAGCTCTGTTCTTATGCATGTGACATTACCTTATGTGCTGTTTCTATCAGTGGAGCTTAAATATGGCAAGAATCAATCTATTTAACTGTACTAAATGGAGAACAAAGAAATTGGTGGCAACGCCCACCACCAATCCAAAAGCACTTTATGTTATTATCGAGATTTTAATCAGATGTCATTATCACCTGTGTAAATTAATTCTACAGGGCACCACTAATCAATATGTACTATCTAAATAATTGCCTCAAAAACATGAATCTATACGCAAGAAAAGTATAAGAAGTATCCTGGTTTCTTCTCAGTGGGTATCACAGCTCAGCGTGTTCAGTGAGCAAACACACCACTGCCTCATTACAATATTTCATTGGAAAAATCAACATTCTGGGTTGATAATGTCAGCTAGTATCAGATTTAAACGTACCTCCAAATTGACCAGTTGGGTTTCCTGTTGCATTAGACAAAGGGAAAGTCTGCTGAGAATCAATCACTGGCTGGCAGAACTCCCAGCTGGAGAGAACGGTAGCATCTGATTGGAGTTGCTATGGTGAGGGAACTTGTTGATTTTTCTCCTGCTGTTGCCTGAGAAGAAGTGGGACAGTTGAAAAGCAAAGAGAAGAGAGAAAACTTTGTGGGCAATGTGGCCGAAGAACCCATGTATTCAGTCCATAAAGCTCCAAGAAGTGGAGGTGGTGGGCCTGCTCACAGAGCCTTCCTTTCACATGGCGGTGCATGCAGTGGAGGTAATTCCCAGGACCCAGGTCCTTGTTGCAGATTCACTGCTCACTTCATTGTGAACTGCTTCTCTTTTCCTTGTTGCTCTTTATGTTGATAATGCTGCCCCTGAGCTCTTCAAACTGCAAACATGGTATTGCAAAGGCTCAATGAATGGTAGATTCTTCCAGAACAGAATTGTCGGTTGAGCTCAAGATTTAAAGGTGTTATAAGAAGTAATGAGTGGAAGCTTGTTAAAGAGGGATCCAACCTAGAAGTAAGGAGAAATTTTCTGACATTGAGAACAATTAATGAATAGAGCTGGAAGGGACCTTGGAGGTCTTCTAGTCCAGCCCCCTGCTCAAGCAGGAAAACCTATACCATCTCAGACAAATGACTGTCTAGCCTCTTCTTAAAAATCTCCAGTGATGGAGCGCCCACGATTTCTGGAGGCAAGCTGTTCCACTGGTTAATTGTCCTCACTGTCAGGAATCAATGGAATAGCTTGCCTCCCAGAGTTGTGGGTGCTCCATCACTAGAGATGTTTCAAAATAGACTGGACAACCATTTGACCGGGATGGTATAAGGTCTCCTGCCTTGAACAGGAGGTTGGACTAGAAGATCTCTGAGGTCCCTTCCAGCCCTACGATTCTGTGTTCTATGCTCTCAGTATGCTGTTATAAGATAGGCTTCTGTAACCTTAAAAAAAATAATTCCCCTGGCAAATTGTCTATTCCTATGTTCCTCTTGCCTTCTGTAGCAGCTAATGAACTTATAAAATAAAATAAAATAAATTTCCTTCAGTTAGGTAGAAATAAAACTGTCATTTCCTTCACGCTGGAGAAAAACTGCCCCCAGTTTGACTTTTTTCAAATGTTTAGTTCAGTTGCTGAAAAATCTCTGCAGATGTAGCCATATGGAGAATGTCACTCTAGGAGGGAATTATGTCTGCAAAAAAAGTACTCTACTAAGAATATCTACTGAGATCAAGCAGCTATCTACATGAAGGCTGCTTCTCCAAGGCCACTTCATGTCAACTTACACATTATTATAAACAACTATGAATTAATTAGATGGGTAGACTAAAAGGGTGTTAACCAATTAAACCCAATGAAGTAATCCCTGTTCATGAATGTGGAGGAGGCATCCATCCTGTAGCCTCTCATCTGTTTCAAAGAGTTGGCAGAGCTACAAAGAAAAGGAAGTAGGGAGGGGAAGAGCTACTCTGAACAAAATGGCTAATCCAAAGGGGAGTAACTAAAATTTGACATTTATCAATATCTCTCAAGAGTAGATTTTTTTGTAAAAGGATATTGACCTTCATTTGGATACGTAGTTCTGATGCTACATCATAATTATCTGTCAGTCCATTGCACATACCTCCTAGATTATGAGATTATGAGGCACAATTAAATATATTGTAGGGAGGGGTGGAAGCCAATTAAGGAATGCTAGGACCATTCAGTTGAACTGATGTTTGATGGAAAAAGATAAATTTCTTGACTTGCAAATCTCACTGCTACCTCTCCATTGCTTAAGCTGTTTTAGCCATTTTACTCTTGTATAATAAATGCGGATAAAATTGACATCTTACCATTATCATGATAAAACTCTTGCATGAGATATGCCAGGAAATTCTTCTCTTATAAGTGATCCAAAAACATTGTTAGTTAAGTAGCCTATATGATCTGCTATATGGTTATAATCAGTGGTGGGATTCAGCCGGTTCGTACCACTTCGGCAGAACCAGTAGCTAATTTTTTGTTGCCCAGGCCCAGAACAAACTTCCAGAAACAGCATCCACATAGAGAACCGGTTGTTCACATATTTGAATCCCACCACTGATTATAATCGTTATGAATACTTTAGGAGCACCATTATAAAATATAAAACATGGCTCACTGTTTAAAACTTTTGTCTTGCATATTTAGACCCTTAGGAGAAATTTCCCTACCAAGATAGCTGAGCCTAAAGTACTTCCTTTATTGCAGTTTGCATGGGATGAATATCTACAAGAAAAAAAGAAGGTATATTTTAATTTCTGGCTATATTTATACAATATGCTTATCTATAGTTAACTAAATAGTTGTATTATTCCAATTTTCCAAGTTTGCACACCACACTGAACTGCAAAGTAATTATACTGGTTAGTTTGTACAATATGGTAGACTTAAGCATAGGTGGCTAATTTCTGATTGTGTGACTTTCAGGACAAATTAGTCTAAATTAAGGAGAAGTGGTTTGTTTGAGGTCTGATTGTATAGCATATTATACTAAATCATGGATTGTTGAATAAACCACAATTGACAAAGGCCGTATTCTGTGCTTAGTTGTAAGCTGGAATTCCACAATAAAATGAGCCACAATGGGCCTAATAATATGATGCATGAATACAACCAGTGAATCTACAATTGAAGAAGCAGAAAGATGGGTTAGAAATTCAGTAATAAATAGGAAATCCTGATCAACTTATGTAATGCTTCCAAACTTGAATCTTTTAGCAAAAATTCATCATTACCTTTTCAGATCTATTCTTAATTTTATCACCAATGTAAAATGTTTAGTGATCTTCTATAATATGTGTTTTAATCTTTAACATTGCTATTTCACAGGAACTGAGGGGTGAAACATGGGAATATCCATCCAATGTGATGTGTTTTGTTGACGACCAACTTCTTGGAGATGAAAAAATGCTGCTGAAGTGGGCTTATGATGCCTGGGATTATAAAGACTTTAAGCCCACAGCACTTTATGAAGCAATTACATCAGATTTCCTCACAAAATACTTAAAAGCCAAAAAGGTGATATTTGGGTTTTTAGAAGTCTCACTGATGAGTATACGATATTTGGAGTTTACATAAAATCCGATTAATTCATTTGTTTAATTTTATAAAGTTGGCTCAGAAAAGGCTTTAGAAAATTAAGAATGACCAACACAATTTCAACTCATAAATTTTCTCCCATTTTTGGGGGTGGCTGTAGCCATCATTTCTGTGGTATTTAAGTCACATAAACCTTGCTAAACACTAACCTTAAAATCATAGATTTAAATCCCTCTCTTCTTTGTATCATGCTTTATAGGTAAACACCAATAATAGTTTCTGACAGATTTATGGCTCTCCAAAATCCCACCCTCCAGGAAAGTCCAAACAATCCTCACAAATAGACTAAAATAGATTGCTACTGACATTTCCAAGCCAAGCAAGGATATAGCAGCATCCTTTTTAAATTGAAATATTGAACTCTTCTATGTGGGAGGTCGTACTATATAACATTGTCAGTGATGCTGGAGCCATGATAAGCTGGCTTGTAACTCCAGGGCCATCACTGGCTGCATGACTCAAGGCCATGGGTCTTCAAACTTGGCCCTTTTATGACTTGTGGACTTCAACTCCCAGAATTCCTCAGCCAGCGTGCCTGGCTAAGGAATTTGAAGACCCCTGCTCAAGGCAATATCACTTACTTGTTACTTAGTTTTCCATTATATTTTTTAGAAAATATGCAACATGCCAGCTGAAAAAGAGTGGGGATTGTCAGTGAGAGAGTAAGTGATTAAAAGCAGGCAGCTGAGGTCCAGAGCATGGTCTGAATGCTTGTAATGGCTGAGCTTGGCAGGAATCAGCAATTCCAAGGCAAATATCAACCTTCCCATGAACATCTTTCAGCTGTCTCTCAAGGCCATCATGAGTCTGGTCAATATCATGAATTCAGAAGAGCAGGAAGAAAAAGCCTACAAGTTGTAGCATAGCTGTATCTGAAGGCTGTGAATTCTTTGCATGGCTATGAGTTAACAAACAATTTAGTTTAGGGCTTCACTCTTAACTGCCATAAAGATTCTAATATAGCCATGTCACATCTGAGAGTTTTCTGCCAACTCAAGCCAAGTGCTTAATAAGGTGAAATGTCTGGAATGCTGTGAGTTTCTGCTGAGTCTGATGCAAAAACTGACAATGTGTACATGCTATGGTAGTTTTGGTGCAGCTCAGCTCTGGGATGGAAAATAAATGCTTGGCCCTTTTACAATAAGAGGCTTGTTGAATGGACTACATTCTCAGTCCATTTTGGGGACCAAATGATCCCAAAAGCTCAGACAGAAAGCTCACAAAAAACCTCTGCTCCTACCATGTCAAGGATGCATTGTGGAACAGAGGAGATCACTCACTGTGAAAGTTCACAGATTGTCTTGTAAAAACTGTTTTGATCTCAGGCTTAATGCCTGCTAAAATAGAAGTGGTATAATGAAGCTGGAAATAATTTCATTCTAATCATTCAAAAAGGAGGAGGGTGTTTTGTTTTGTTTTTTAAAAAAACACCCATATTTTCAGTATCATTTTCTCTAATTTGCATTAATACATACTTTTTTTAAAAAAACACTGCTGTTGCCTTCAGATAATTTCAACTGTGGCATGTGCAGACCAAGCTGTCCCTTGACAGATGTGCTTTCAATATCCTGGTTTATGTGGTGACTTTCGTTCCATTCATTTTTATGTTTATTTATTTATTACTAAATTTATATGTCACCTACCTCACTATCCAAAGCTATCCATTTACTTCACTGAGTTCCATGTAGACCTTCATAGAACCCTTATGAAGCTTTGACACACCCTTCCCAGCAGAGGTTCAGTAACAGTGAAGAAGTGGAAAACCTGGGGATGATCAGGAATTAATTCAATCCTTAAAACACAGTTTGCCTGCCCAATGTAAATGTCTACTCCTTGCTTAAATTTCACAGATACATTGGATTGTTCTATATATTCTCGGTTCACATTTAATTTAAGACCCTGAGCCTCTGCTATTAACATGTACCCTGGAATATTTCCAGATTCATCCACATGATGTCTGAGTTCTTTGAAAGATTAGTTGATAATTACTGATCAAGTCTCCGAACAGTAAAATATTGACAAGCCATAGCTTCAGGGAAATGCTGATGAAATAACTACTTACTGGAATTTGACCCTTTACCTTCTGAAGCATGACTCAGAGTCAGAAGGGAGCAATCTTTATCCAGTGATTCACTCACTTGGCTTTACTTTAACCATAGGGTTTGGTTTCTTTATCTTGGCAGCATATGTTTGTTTTCATGGAAATAGCAATTCAGGAAGTTTCGATTGGAAAGTTGCTCTTTGAGGTAAGTTGCCCAAGGAAAAGACAACCAATCCTTGTTTTTATCATGTACATGGAAGCAAATACACTTATGTTTAAAACTGTTACTTAAACAGTTAAGGTCCAATTCCTGATGTGAGATCAACTATGCATTGGAACATGGATGGAAGTTGGAGAATGACTGCTCATCAGAATTATTTGAGTGACAATGCAATAGTTTGGGCTCTTTTGTTTTAGGGTCTCTTGAGCCTAAAGTATAAGGGTTCACCTTTTTCAAATATTGGTTTGATCAGTCAGTTTTATTTTAAAATATTTTCTTACGACCATTAATGGCTGAAAAGTAAAGTAAATTTTATGAACTCAATTTTTATATAAGTACTTAAAAATTCATATGAAAAGTGTCACCTGAGAAGGTAAAGTCCCTTGTATATGTATGCATAGGCATATGTGTAACAAGGAGAAAGGAATGACTTTTAAAGTTGATGCAATGCCTCCTCAGAACACAAAAACAAATATATTTTGATTTAGATTTTTTCAAAAGCAAGCTTATGCTTATTTGATGAATTAAATGTTTAAAACTTAAAGGATTTATTAAGCTGCAATCCAATAAACTCTTGCTGCCAACTCTCCTCAAACGTTTTTGCTTCTCTCTAAACATGTTTAACATTGTACCAAGAGTTTTCCAATCAAGCAGCTCTCTCTCGCTCTCTCTCTCTCTCTCTGTCTATTTCTGCATTGTGTCCTTGTGAATATCCCAAGTGATACAACATGCAAACATTAAAATCAGTAAGTTATCATATAACACCATGGAAAATAAATCTGTCCATTCCCTCTCTTAAAACTTAAACTAAAAGCTCTTTAGAAGAAAAGGAGTTTAATTGCCTCCTGAAACATAGCTGAAACATTGCCAGGAGAACACCTTGGCAAGGGACAGATGTTCCAAAAGAGAGGCAACACCATTGGCAAGGGCTGTTAGTTTTGTTGCTTTGTTGATAGGCTGAGATGGGTGAAATGATAGTGAGCAGTTGGACTGAGACAGAACAGTAATTTCTAAGTCACCATAAAATAATAGAACAGATAACAGTAGGAGGGCATGCTCAAGACCTCAATCTCTGAGACATGATTCTTTGTTCCCATTTTAAAATGCATTGTCCTTTCTCATGAGGATACAACACCCATTTTTAAAAGAAGTCACAATCTTTAGATTGATAAAATACCTGGAATATACAGAATTAATTGTGATCCCTTCATCTCATAAATTAATATAATGTTTCTTTTTCCACTGACCTCAGGAACTGAGCTTCTGAAATGTTCCATATTCTTCTTCTATTGTCCAGCTCTATTCTGATATCTGCCCCAGAACATGCCATAATTTCAAGTGTTTATGTACAGGAGAGAAAGGGTACTCTGAGTCAGGATTGGCACTCACTTATAAGGATTCAATTTTTCATCGAATTGTAAAAAATGGCTGGATACAAGGAGGAGGTATGTACTGAAATCTGCTCATAGAGTGAAGTATGACTCATGATTGGTATACTCCCCAGCATGTGAGACTGTTCTTCCTCCCCATCACCAGAATAAAACCAAACCTTTAAATAAGAATTATACTTTAAGATAATCATATGCAGTGGTGGGATTCAAATTTGTGAACAGCCAGTTCTCTGTGTGGATGCCGCTTCCGGAAATTCATTCTGGGCCTGGGCAACAAAAAATTAGCTACCAGTTCTACCAAACTGGTGCAAACCGGCTGAATCCCACCACTGATCATATGTCTGTAAATAAAAAAGCATGGAAGAAAAATAAAACATGGAGGAATTTTTACACAAAATTTAAATTTATATAAATTTATTTGGATGGAAGCCTTTTATTTAGATGGAATCAAGCCTAAACCTAGAATAGTCATTTTGTATTTGACATAAAGATGTATTACACTTTCTGTTACAACAAAATATGGAACTTATGGTCCTCTGACTGCTGCTGAATTATGTTTCCCAGGATCCCAAACAAACATGACCAGTCCTGGATGTTGAGAGATGTACCGTATTTCAGCAACAACTGTAATATTATTAGTTTCCAAGATCTATTAATAATAACTAAAATAGCACTCTTCCCAATGTCATGAAATATATAAGGGTTTCTCAAGCATAAATACTAAACTGTTCTCTAGGTTTTAGTAAAAAAGAACCATTATAATCACCCATAGATAATCTGAAATATTATTTTTTATATAATTTTGTGATTTTGCTTTTTCCTTTGTCTTTTTCTAACATTTTTCTTTCTTTTCTTAAAGACAAAAATTACAAATCATAAAATTATATATGTCATTTAAAATTCTGTGCTGTTTTCTGATACAAAGAGATAATGTATCTTTTTTTTTCCCCATAATGTACATAGATATAAATGGTGGAAGAGGAAATGGAGGTGAATCGATACATGGACCCGTCTTTGAAGGTGGAAGTATTTTCTTAAACTATACTGGTCCTACATAAATAGCCGGCTTCAGAAATATTATAGGCAATGTTTATATCATAAATGTAAAAAAATAATCTTCTAAGAGAAACAGAATTGAAAGAAATAGTGTAAAAATAATGTGAAGGAGACATTGAAGCACTTACTTTAATCAGTGTAATGCAAATGCCAACCATTTGTATTACAAGTGCCACTTTCCACTTTCACTTCCTCATAAAAAGAGTCAGGCTGGAGCTGAAGAGATTCAAAAACAGTGTAGAAGTCATACATTCTAAATTCTCGATTGTTCACCAAGTGTTTGGTTTTTGGCCATCATCATCAGGAGAGGTGAAGCTATAAAAGAGATTGAAAAGCATGGAGACCAATAGACGATTCCTAGGAACTACAGAGCAACTCATTGTCGTGGTAGGGAATAGTGGGGAGCGCCATTTTGAGGTGGATTTCTGAATTGTACATAATAGGTATTCCTCAGCTTTCTGTCTAAAACTAGGAATGATCAATACTTTTTTCTGGTTGCATTATAGATATTACAATGAACTAAAGCAAGTAGACAAGCCAATATAACACTGGAAAAAGTAAATTAGCAGGCCATAGAGAACTGTGCTTACAGTATAGCCTTATTTGCAAGGAGTCAGGGAGAGAATAAAGAGAAACTGGTTTCAGCCCCAAGCAGGTTGCTTAGGGCCAAACCAACTCCCCATAAATCAGATGATTCAATCCATGTCACCTGAGAGGTAAACTGCTCCTTCTGCTGTCCATAATCAAGAAATCCCAGAGATGCTCTGCAAAAACAAGGTATGTCTACATGCAACTCCAACTCCAATGGGGGAGTAAAGCCATAGACAGAAACAAATGGGACTATGTATTATGGTGCTGACTGTATCATGGACCAGGGAAAGAGGGTGATTAAAAGGGAAGCAACAGCCTCCCCGCCTGTTTTGCAAGAGCTGGAAAGACTTAGAAAATGACCTTTGGATTGACTAACTAAGACTTCTTAATTTGTGTAATAGCCCACAGAGGCAAATTAATTCACGGGGATAAAAGTTCAATCAGCCTTGATATTTGTATATTTATATATAGGTATATCCACACATGCACACCTATATACTGCTTACTATACTATTTTAGATGAAAACTTTGCAGTTCCCCATGATAAGAGAGGAGTTCTTGGAATGGTCAACAAAGGACGTCACACCAACGGATCCCAGTTCTACATCACATTACAAGCTGCACCATATCTGAATACCAAATATGTGGCTTTTGGGTACGTGTAAGAAGTCACTCTGGGTATCCCAAGTATAAATGTTGTAACTGAAACATGGGAACAATATTTTCTTTTTTTGATGTTTCTCTCCTGCCTTTCTTCTATCATGGAACTCGAAGCAACATTAGTGGGAAGATTCACTGAAGTGAGGTAGCTGCATTATTCTACCTTGTAGAACACCATCCTCCCAACAATCTGGCAGGCAACCATCTTTTTAGCCTCCTGGAAGGACTTCAAGACCTGCCTGTTTTCTCAGGCACTGGGGTAGATCAATAAGAGCTGGTGGGTGACTATTGAGGAATCCTAGAAGATGGCTGAGGTGCCAGGTTTTTTTAATTCATTTTAATTTTGCTTTCCCGATTATATGATTTATAGTTTTATTCCTGCTAAGAGCAACCCAAAGTTCTATTTTAAGATGGGTAGCCATAGATATCAAATAAATAAATAAATAAATAATAAACAAACAAAAGTACTCTAAACAATGGCTTAATACCAATTGAAAAAAAATCCAACTGACATAAACTCCAAGGATTTACTTGGGTTTCTTTTTCAATTATTACTTTAGACAGGTGATCGAGGGCTCAGAAGTTCTACGGGAACTGGAACTAACAGAGACATCCAATGAGAGGCCAGTGCTACAATGTAGAATTATTAACTGTAATATTTTCCAGCCATGATTACTGTATACTGTAGATGTTAATTAATTTTTATTGTAGAGCGTAGCTCTTTTCTGATCATATGACTTGTGGCAGCTAAAAAAGTTGACAAATAAAAATTATTTTTTAATTTTTACAAAAGAATAAAAGCACTTATTGTCCTTTTCCTTTCCAAAGCAAAATACAATCATGTGAAAATGAAAGTACACCCTATTTGAATTCTATGGTTCTATAGTAAAAATCATCTGGTCCTTAGCAGTTCTTAAAAGTAGATAAATACAGCCTCAGATGAACAACAGCACATGACGTATTACACCACGTCATCATTTGTTTTACAAAAAGAAAGCCAAAATAGAGAAGCCATGTGTGGGACAATCATGTGATGTTTTGCTTAATGACTGGTGTAATTAATGATGGAACTGCAATTAGGGCCACTAAGCAAGGACTACCTGTATGCATATAATCATACTCTTGATTCCCCACTTGGGCTACAAAATATCGCGGAACCTATAGATGGCAGCAGAGAGTTCTCCACAGCTTTTTTCTGCTATGTACCTGTAGTGATCAACTAGTTTCAGCGTCCATGTCTGACAACTTTATCTTTGTGAGCAGTGTGTATGTGTGTGCTGGGTGGGTGGATGGGTGCCTTCAAGTCAGTCTTGACTCTTGGTGATTGCCTAGTAAGTCCCTGCACTTTTCTTGGTAAGATTTTGGAAATGGTTTGCCATTCCCTCCTTCCCTCCATGAGAGAATGACTGGCCCAAAGCTAGCTTTGTGCCTAAGGTAGGACTAGAACTTCTGATGTCCGTTTCTAGCCTGGAGCCATAACCACTATACTAAATTGGTTGGTGGAGCCTATGGGTTTGTTGTTTTTAGCCCAGAACAAACTGGATTCAGAATATCATAATTATTAAGTAAGTAAATGTGGGGCTCTGGGTGATATTATACTTTTAGAAGGATATAGGGCGGTTTTGCCCTCACATGAAAATCTGTGTTATCATTTACTAGCCAAACTTTCATCCTACTAACAAAGGATCCCTTTTATCACCTGGGAGAGCCCTAGTGTCAAATACACTTTGGATCTCCACAATGCTGCTAGCCAAAGCACAACTTGGAAGTTATTTATTTAGAACCTTTATATGGCTGCCCAACTCCAATAATGTGTCTGGGTGGTCAAAAATACAAAAAAGGAAAAGCACATACCATCAAAGCAAACTAAAATATTTCAAAGATGACCAGAACTACAATATATCTCCACCTCAATAAGTTGTGTGCCTAGCAAGCTATATCATACAACATTGTACAGGATAGAGATGAATACAAAAAGAGAAGTCTATAATATTTTCAAAATGGATAAAGTTTTGGGTTTGTTGACTCAAGGGAAATAAGCTACTGAGTTGGTTGCTAAATCACGTTAGATTTTTAAGGATATCTACTGAAGATTTTATGACAAAATACTTGATAATCTGAATTTGAGTTATAAAGTCTGTAGGAAAGAGATCAAGATAGCTGAGGAATATACTGAGTAAAAAAGAAAATTGTGAAAGACTGATCTGAGAATCTAAAAAGAGGGTTTTCTACAGACCGAGTTGCTGAAAGAGAATTAGATGTGTTTAACCAAACTTAAATATATTTATTTGCTATTTTAACATTGGCAGGCACTTCATAGCCAATGCAATAACATTGTTTTGTTATGCAGGAAGCACTAAAAAGATTATCCAATGTTAATATTATCAAATTACATGTTTTCTTATTCATCTTGATGAGAATTATGAGGTATATCTGACTTATTAAAATCTAAACCTAAACCAAACGGACTTCTGATTAGACTGGTAAAGAATTTCTTCATCATAACAATTCTTAAGGATTGGTGATCTGCCACCTTTTGTAGTTGAGTGCTGGATTTGAGTTTTGAGTGGTAGAGCCAAAACAAAATTAATATTAGAATTTATATTAAAAATTAAGTACAATTAATTATATACTATTATTACTTCCTATATATTTAATACATTCCCATCAACATTACAGCTTGATGACAACTTTTAAAGGGGCTCTTGGCCTTATTTTATGTGATTTTAACTTGTGATAATGATGAGTCAGTAGAAATATTACAGGTCAGTCTCGAAGGTGTTGTTCAAAAGGCAACTGGACTTTCTTGTTTTTTTTTTCCACTGAAGAAGCTTCTTGGAAGAGGAACGAAATGTTTTCAAGGGAAAAAACCCAAGAAAGCCCACTTGTCTTTTGAACAACACCTTGGAACAACCATAACCTGGATGACTGAGAATGTGTTATCATTCTCATCCAGTGATGTTTCAGGAGTGAGGCACTACCAAATTATCCTTTGGAGGATAATCACCGATATATTTCAATCTACAGGTTAAGAATTGATTGGGCTTCACAGATTAACATTATATAACAGTGCTTGAACTCACTGCTCCCCTTGTCCAGTGGTGGGATTCAGCTGGTTCGCACCACTTCGGCAGAACCGGTAACTAATTTTTTGTTGCCCAGGCCCAGAATGGACTTCCAGAAGCGGCATCCACACAGAGAACCGGTTGTTCATATATTTGAATCCCACCACTGCCCTCGTAAGATTTTAGGAAAGGCACTACAAACATATTACAAGGTATGAACACGAGACAAAGTGCTCCAGAAACATCCCAAATCCGTATCATCTCAGACTACAGGTTCATCTTGTATGTTTTTTTTTTTATACAAAAGGGGAAGGGGAAAATGTCCCATTTGTAGAGCAACAATCCTTAGGCAAAGGGCAGGCAGTAAAACCACCAACCCAGCCTGCTAAAACCTGTTCAACCACTAGTTTTTAACTGTTCTTGTTAAAATGGGAGAGGGAGTGAAGGGATGTATCAATTTAACAATGCATAAACAATGTTTTGTTTAGCAGAGGTTAGATACCATATCTAGAAAAGGCCTTTAAATATCTCGCTTATAAATCATACTTATATTTGTAATCATCTCTGTAACCAAAAAGCATTCGAGGCAGATAAAAGTTAAATGTTTCTCTCATATACCGTTTCATTTTGTGTACAATAATACCGAATTTTTTAGAGTAACTGAAGACAGGGAATTAAAATTCAATTTATTAGACGATGCCCCAACGTCTGGAGGGAGATTATGCTAATTTTGGCTGACAATTTATCTTCAAAGTCATATCTATATGTAGGATGGGATGCGAGTCCTAAATTCCAAAAAAACAATTTTCGTGCATGTCGCAGATTATTTTTTTTTAAATGCTTTTGATCTCACGCTTAAAAAAAAAAAAAAAGTCTTTGTGTAATGGCAGAAGATAGTGTACGGCACAATATTAACATTTGCAAGTTTTGCGACTGCAGAGCATTCTCTATGACATCACTTCCTCACCGACTGATTCGCCAGATCTATGAGAGAAGGGACTCTACCGTTACAGCCTACAGCGGCCGTAGCGCTTCCCAACTTCAATTCCGGCCGAAGCTTCGGTCACGTGACCAGAACGTGTTGTTTCCGGCGGGAGCTGATCCAACCCAATAAAACGGGAGGGAGTGGTCGGTTTCTTAACTAAAGGTGTACGCGAGGCCACGCCCTTGCCTCCTCGTTCCGCCGTCCGTTCAACGGCCGCCCTCACGTGATTGCAGAGGGGCAGTTCGGCCGGGAAGGGAAATCACTGCGCGCGAGAGACGGGGCGTCAAACGGCCACCTGGAACAGGCGACGCTCTTCAGGGTGTCTCGTTTTCTCCACCGTTTGTCGACATGAGCCGTTACAGCCGCCGCCGCTGCTGCTTCTGGGATACCCTGGCTTGGGCGCTGCTCCTGCCGGTTCTCGCCTTTTGCCTTATTCCGCCGAGCAAAGCAACTGTCGGAGAAGGTAAGGAAGAGGGAGCGGGGGGGGGGGGCGCTAAAAACGCCAGGGCTGACTTGAGGCTGTCCGTCGACTTAGGCAGGCGGAGGCCCAGGCTGCCGCGTATCCCAAGGGGAAGAAGGGGTTGGCCGCGAGTCCCGAGGCGTGAGAGAAAGAAGGGGAGGCGGGCGCTGCGGTTCTACCTTCGGGCGCGTTTCGAGTTGGGGAACCGGCTGCCAGAGTCTTGGCCGCGGGGGCGGGGGGGGGGGAAAGTGGGTGGCCTGAGGAAGATCGTGGGATCGCCGAAGGCCGAAGAGAGATCCCAGGAGGAAGAGTCCTCGCTGCCGATCCCGCCGCACCCGCGGCAAGCGCTCTTTAGCCGGATTGTCGGACGCAAAGCGTTTCCTTCTGTCTGAAGCCGTTGAAGAGCGGAGACGGTTAAACCGACAGTTTCACGGTCGCTGCGCTTGCCGGATGAAGAAGCCAGATGGCTGCTTTTCCCCCCCAGTTTGTCGGGGAATTAAATGGACGGCCGAGCAGGGGAAATGCCGATGTGTTTTGAGCCCCCGCGAGATGGAGGCGTGTCGTCCTTTTGGACCCTTTTTGAGTTTCTTCTGCTCGCCTTCTTTAACAAGGCGAGTCGAAGAGGGACACATTTGGGCCGGAAGTAACAGGACTACTTCATTTTGCAATGAAGGCATCTATCGGCTCTTCAGGCGGGAGTGACTTAGCCGAAGAAAGGCAGGTTTTGCCCTTAGCTTTAAATTGCTTTATATATTTGTTCTTCGATGGTAATGAGGTACAGTACTAAGTAGGTTGCCGGTGAGATTCAATTCAAAGGAGGAAAAAGCTGGAATGTGTAGTTGAGAAGTTCTTTCTGTGAGAAGACGGGAAAACAAGGGACAAATAACTTTTGACTACAATATAAGTCCAGATTAATCTGAAAGAGGTTTTTTTGTCAGGTATTGGATTGTGTATATAATACTGTAAACTGATAAACTTATTTTATTGAGTTGGGAACTGGAAAGGCAGGGCAAGATAAAAGTTAAAAATAAACCAAATAAAAATAATAAATTAATAAAACAAAATTCAAAGAGCGTACTCGAAGGACCACTCTGTCTTTCTGCTGGCGGTTTTCTGTTTCTTGGATATATTGTACCAGAGTTGTTGACTTTGGAGGACAAAGAGGAAGACCCATAAATGTTGAAGTAAAGTTTTGGCAATGAAATATAGGAATAAAAGTTGTCAGTGTGCCAATGCTGTATTAGTATTTTGTTTTAGTATAAATGTAACGTTCTAAGTAATGAGAAACAAGTTTTTTTAACAATTACAAACTTAAAGAATTATAGAGTTCTTACAATAAGCATGTTTAATACCTTATTTCTTGTTATCAGCAATTTGGAAATTATTGTGTTTCGCAAAGATTCTTATTCCTTGTCTATATTTGTAAGGGTGAATTACATTATAAGAACATGACCTGATTTTTTTAAATCTTCCAGTAACAAAAATTATGTGGGCAACCTGCATAGTAAAAGAATAGAAAAGCTATAAAATGTAATTGCAGATATCCCTTAACTTACAACTACAATTGAGCCCAAAGTTTTATTGCTGAGCAAGGCAATTGTTAAGTGAGTTTTGCCCCATTTTGTGACTTTTTTGCCACAGTTCTTAAGTGAACCACTGCAGTTAAATGAATCATGCAATTATTAAGTGAATCTGGTTTCTCCCATTGGCTTTGCTTGTTGGAAGCTGACTGAGAAGGTTGGAAATGGTGACCACATGACCGCCGGAATATTGCAAATGTCATAAATACATGCCAGTTGCCAAATGCCCAATTTTGACCACATGACCATGGGGATGCTGCAATGGTTGTCTTTTTCAGTGCCATTATACTCTGAATGGTCACTAAACAAAATTGTTGTAAATCAAGGACTACCTGTATTTTAAAATTATTAAGGAAAATAAGGTCTTTATCTACTGCTGAAATGCTCTTGTGGACATCGGTTGGGTCTCTGGGCAGGGCATTCCATAAATGACGGATTGTCACAAGAAAGGCTTTCTCCCTTATAGAAATCCACATCACCTCCTTTGTAGGGGGACTTGGAGAGCCTTGTTAGACGATGCAGAAGTCTGGGTAGGTACATACTGTATGAAAGAAGGTGCTCCTTTAGGCAACCTGCTCCTAAGCTTTTGAGGGCTTTAAAGGTGAAAGCTTACACTGAATAGGGTTTAGAAATGGAGCAGTAACCAATATAGATGGTGAAAAACTGGAATAATCTGTATCAGCTAGTCTGAGTGAGCAGTCTGTTTTAAACAGCTGAAATTGCCAGAATGTTTTTGAAGGGAGTCCCATGTATAATATACATGGCAATAATCCAACCAGGAAGTTACCAGAATATGTATATTGTTGTAAGACTATCTCTGTCAATTAAGATAATTGGTAAATCATCTGAAACTGATGAAAGGTAATCCATGCTACCACCAAACATTAGTTTATTGGCCCTCATCCTGTCCCTTACCTTGCCCAAGCACTGGTTCAGAATGCCAATTGTCTCACCTGTTCGATAAGGAGAGGTAGAGATAGGTGAAATCTGTATGTTGAGGGCACCTCAGCCCATATCTGTGGATGATTGCTCAGCATTTTTATTTACATATGTTAAAAAGCAGTGGGAATAACATGAAACCCCAAGGGACTCTGTGGCCCAGTTGCCATGTGCAAGAACAGTAGAAAAACAGCAATTCTCCCTTATGGAAAAGGTTTTCCAAGTACAAGTGAAATCAGTATAGAACACTTCCCCCATGGCCCAACTTAGACTACCTGTTCAAGAAAATACCATAATCAATGGTATTGAAAGCTACTGAGAAGAGGACCAATAGAGTTATAGAAGTAGAGAACAAAGAAGATTGGAACTACTCCCTCTCTCATTGAGGCATTGATTGTCTTAACCAGCCCCCCTACTAATTTAATAAGCCAGTACAGGTAGCCCTTGACTTATGATCACAATTAAGCCCAAAATTTTTGTGCTAAGTGAGTCATTTGTTAAGTGAATTTTGCTCCATTTTACGACATTTGTTAAGTGAATCACTGCAGTTATTAAATTCATAAAATGGTTAAGTGAATCTGATTTTCCTATCAACTTTGTTTGTCAGAAGATCACAAAAGGTGATCACATGACCCCGGATACTACAACAGTCATAAAAGTGAGTCAGTTCTCAAGAGTCTGAATTGTGATCACGTGACCATGGGGATGCTGCAATAGTCATAAGTGAAAAAAGTTCATAAGTCACTTTTTTCAGTGCCATTGTTTAACGGTCAGTAAATGAATTGTTGTAAGTCGAGGACTACCAGTAATTTTAAGAATTGAATACACAGTTGACAGATCAAACACACACCATGCTTATCTGGGGCCTCACTACTGAAACTCATCCAAAATGGGACAAGATGGTATTCTGGATGCTTCCACTTCTGGATTTGCATCAGCGCAGAGGTTGAATTGTGAATGCAAGCAATTTATCGTCAAGGTTTCTTGTGGATTTCTCATGTGTTACTGAGAGTTTGGGTCTTTCTTTGGGACAGATTGCAATATGCCCCTCGCTACTTAAGAAAGCTCCATTGGGTAACATTTGGAAGTCCTCCTTACTGTACCATATTGACTTTTTAATGGGCCCTAAACTGTATTGAACTTTTATTTGACATGGGTTTCTCTACATGTGTATTCTAGCGCAGGGGTCTGCAACCTTGACAGCTTTAAGACTTGTGGATTTCAGTTCCCAGAATTCCTCAGCCAGCTATGCTGGCTGAGGAATTCTGAGAGCTGAAATCCACAAGTCTTAAAGTTGTCAAGGTTGCAGACCCCTGTTCTAGTAGACGCTCTACTTATTTCATAGTTCCCAATTCAGCTACATACCAAGCTGCTGCTCAGGCTCCACTGACAAGAAGAGAGTGCTTAGGAGTGATTGCATTGACCACTCCGGCCAGCTCTACATCCACAAAGCAACCAGGGCTTTGACAGAGCTTTTAGGAATCTAGAAAAATCCATTTGTCGCTGGGTGGATCATTGAAATTGGTATCTTATCCTTAAGATGGGGAAAGCACTACTTGTGCCATAAATATAAATATGACATTTCATTGTGATGATTAGGGATATTCTTGTTAAACATGAAAGAATTGAACATTTAAATTAATGTCATTAGTGTATAGAATTTAGTAAGGCCACACTTGGAATACTGCATCCAGTTTTGGTCACCACGATGTAAAAAAGATGTTGAGACTTCTAGAGTGCAGAGAAGGGCAACAAAGATGATTAGGGGACTGGAGGCTAAAGCATATCAGAAATGTTTGCTGGAATTGGGTATGTCTAGTTTAATGAAAAGAAGGACTAGGGGTGACATGATAGCAGTATTCCAATATCTCAGGGGTTGCCATAAAGAAGAGGGAGTCAAGCTATTCTCCAAGGCGCCTGAGGGCAGGACAAGAAGTAATGGATGGAAACTAGTCAAGGAGAGAAGCAACCTGGAACTGAGGAGAAACTTCCTGACTGTTAGAACAATTAACCAGTGGAACAACCTGCCTCCAGAAGCGGTGAATGCTCCAACAACTGAAGTTTTAAGAAGAGACTGGACAGCCATTTGTCCAAAAGGGTATAGGGTTTCCTGCCTGAGCAGGGGGTTGGACTCGCGACTCACAGGTCCCTTCCAACTTTATTATTATTATTATTATTATTATTATTATTATTATTATTATTATTATTATTATTATTATTATTATTATTATTATTATTATTATTATTATTAATTAAAAAGAGCCATGGTGGTGCAGTGGTTAGAATACAGTATTGCAGGCTGATTCTGGTACCCCCGACCAGGAGTTTGATCCTGACAGGCTCAAGGTTGACTCAGTCTTCCATCCTTCAAAAGTAAAATGAGGACCCAGATTTTGGGGGGCAATATGCTGACTATGTAAACCACCTAGAGAGCGCCATGAAGCGGTATATAAGTCTTAAGTGCTATTGTCGCTAAAACTAAATCCATTTTTTGAGTGAAGGGGAAATTGGAGAGAAGAGCTTTAAGGCATATAGACACATAAATTTGGCATGAAAATAATATTGCAATAGGTTAACCTAATACTTTGTGAGCCAAGAATAGCTAACAAAAGGAGCTGCTGAAGAACCAAATTCTAAATATGAATAATTCATAGTGTGTAATGCTTTGTCTACCCCTTTCTCCCCTTTGCTCTGTTAATTTTCCATTTAAAAATGAAAACTATCACAAGTATTTCTGAATTTTGGTTCACATATAAAGTTTCTACCATGCAAAGTATCTTTAGTCATCAATGATGTATCATAGCCTTTAAGTTTAAACTGTTTGTTATTTTTTACATTTCTACCTATTGTTAACTGGCTTATTTTTTTACAATTTATTTTGTGTTCTAGTTGGCTGTGAAAGACATACAAATTGTAGTTCCTGCATTTCTATTGAATCAACTCAGCTGAATTGCACATGGCTTCAATGCAATGGTAAATTGAATTACGTTGAACTATAATACTTCTGATTTACTACATTTGTTTTTCTGAATTTATAATTTATAACAGGTTTTTTGGGGGGCTAAGCAACATAGAAAATACAAAGAAGGGGAAAGAAATAGTAAAGAAAAATTAAGGCCAGGATTTGTGGGTTTTTTTTTAAAAGGGAAACTAAATCTAGTCGTAGTAAACATTATTTGCAAAATCAAATATGTTTATTGTGGCTAAAAGGCCAGCACGTAATAAAACTCAATACTGTAATATAAAACAGTTTATAGCTATATAAAAAATAAATAAAACTAACTAGTCAAATAAATCAGCAGCTGCAAAAACAGAATTTAGCTGCATTTAGAGTAACATTCATGAATATCTGAAAGTAGAAGTTGTGTGATAGATCAGAATGAACAGGAAATGTATTTAAATGTGAGATTATCAAATCTGAATGTAAAATGGGCAATGTAATATGTGTCTCGATAGCCCCTTTGCAGTGTGGGCTAAACATTAGCCCAACTGGGAAATTTTTGTATCT
The DNA here is from genome assembly GCA_023970755.1 of Azemiops feae. Lineage (NCBI taxonomy): Eukaryota > Metazoa > Chordata > Lepidosauria > Squamata > Viperidae > Azemiops > Azemiops feae. The sequence goes on from JALGBA010000094.1 coordinate 1,345,131, forward strand.
CCTAGGACTGGTAGGAAGGACATATATCAAGCCAAATAAAATGTCCTCCTATATTTAGGGATTGTAATTTGTTTTAGGTATATAACACATTTAAGGATAAATGAGCTGGTGAAGACTATGTCATTGGGAAAGATGCTACAACTAATGAGAGATCAATATTTTTAATCTGCTGCCTCAACATCAGTTGCATGTTTGTAGACAAATATGTAAAGTTGGGATAATGAAAAGTTAAGAAGCTCCAATTTTTATACAGAAAACAGGATAACACAAAGTTGTCAGTAAGCATTAACTACAACTCTCCATATCTTCCTATCCTTATTATCAGCATTCATAATACGATAGATTTATCTTTTGAGCCTTTTATAACACTATTCATATGGTTCTGCAGTCCGCTCATTCATTTTCTCTATATGGTCAAAATACCTTACTATACTTATTTTAAATTACTTCCTGTTGTGTTCTGATTATTCTGCTAGTATACTGTTGCCTACCTACCATCTAGGACATTTGTGCACGTACTGACGCAAAAATATATGGTTGCTAAAATGGCACAGTATTGATAAATTGCAACCTAATGAAAGCATAGAAAGAGATTGCATTGAAAAGGAAATAGCAAGAAAGTATTGGAATAATGAAAAGTTGGAACAATTTGCAGTAAAAACTACTGATGAGGAAACATTGGAATTGTTTCAGATTATAACCTGGCAATGTTTAAGAATCCTTCCCCTCTCCCCTTCTGTCTTCTATTATTTCTAAACACATAGAACCTAATAAAATTAAAGGTGAAAAAAGCTAAGAGATGAGTGGGGGGTTTTCTTTTACACATTGAACCAATTTTTTTTTACTGTAAAGTTCTACGTGTTTTACAAGATTTCCTACATGTATTTTTATGTTTATAATGCTGTTATATTGAAACAATATATTGTTAATTTATAAACCAGATTAAATCTTTTTGGAAGGAGCTTTTTAATAATTCAGTAAAGCGTGAGGATGAATATTGTCAGTTCCCTAGCACTCTTCCATTCTGTTTATTATATAACTACTATCCTTTAAATGTAACCTATATGAAATCAATTAATAATAGTGAAAAAGAAATCAAAATGTCACAAATAGTAGCCGAATAGATAACATTGTGTATAGTGAAACTTTGCATTAACTGTCCCCTTTTTAATGGACTTCAGATTCAGTGGATAAAATATTTGCCTCCAAATCTTCCCTGCCCCCTTGCAAAAATGGACAAAATCCATTTAATCTGACAAATCTGAGGCAATTAAATGTATGTTAATTTTATTTCATTTGAACTCATTTACAGTATGTAAATGCAACATAATATAAATAAAGTGTAAAATATGTTATTTGTGGTTTTATGCAGTTCGACAAACTGCTGCAAATATAATTTGCAATTTAACAGACATTGTGGAATAACAGACTCTCCCTAAATATTTTATTAAATCAGAACTTCACTGAGTTTTTTTAAGGACATTGTAAAGCAATGTTTATAGTAAAAATTGTAGCCAAATGCTTTAAAGTTTCATTCATTAAAAGCTGGAGTTTTTTTTTCTCTATAAGGAAAGCCGTCTCGGTGCACAAATTCCACAAGTATGGATCCTAGTTGTACTGCTGTTTCTGAAAATGGGACATGTGCAGGTGAGTATGCATATATGATAAAGAGAATAATTATTTAAGGGCCAAACAACCTGAAAGCAAAGCTCCCTGAAAACTTTATTCAGTATAATAAACACCACAAACATATTGATTATATTTGGTCAGCACCTAATCTTTTACTGCAGCTGCTAGATGACAACTGAAGATATTCTTGTTTCTTTAAATTCTCCATGGCAAAAGAAGAGAACATGCTGATAAATCTTGTATTTTACTGTTTCTGTGTTTCTTTATTTTCCCTATTGTTTATGGAATACAAATTTCTATTGAGAACCCTCTTTTAAAAAAGGATGAACTTTGCAGTGCTTTCTAAATATGATACAGTTTGGATCTTTCTGATGCGACTTTACAACTTTTTCCTCTGTTTTAACAGTCTGTTAAATGTTAGTAAGCTTCATTTCCACATTTACTATAGAGTAGACTTGTTGAATGAAAATGTAAGTTACTGGTTTTACTCTGGAAACATAAATGAAACAATAATATTTAGCAGGCTGATAAACTTTTTTAGGTTTGTTTCTAAAGCCTGAACGTTGTTTAGGTTTTTCCATGGGTTCACAAAATGAAAGATTCTGTGCAGGTAGTCCTTGAGTTAGGACCACAGTTGAGCCCAAAATTTCTGTTACTAAGTGAGTCATTCGTTAAGTGGATTTTACCCCATTTTACAATCTTTCTTGCTTCAATTGTTCTTTGTTCTCTCTCTCTCTCTCTCTCTCTGTGTTTCTTCAATACTTGCTGATGTCATAGATCCCATCTTGTTTTAAGTCTTTTTCGTGCCCTCAGTTTGTGCTGTATACACAAACTTGATTTAGCTCATGCTATTCATCTAAAAACTTATTTTTAACCTTTAGATTTCAATATGGAGATGAGCAATAGCAAGTAACAAAGGAATGCAAGATAGAATCACTGCTATAGTTATTAACTTTGCATGATATTTCTTTTAAATATGCCAGGCCAATGCTAGATTCCAATTTATCTTATTTAAAGATCTTTCAAAAATGTCAAATGGGTCAAGTAGCCTAGTAGTCTGTAAGGTAAGCGTCTGAAGGGAGGTTGGTGCCTCAGGTATTGTATCATTTAATTACAAGTTACTCAGCCAAAGATTTATTTGCGCGTAAGAACCCTAGAAGAATGCTCAGCCTATATATCGCAACTATTATTAAGTCTCTCTGGTTTTCTTAAAAATCAGTTTTATGCTTCATAGTTGTTTTGTTTTTTAGATTTTCCGATCAGCACTACCACAGCTAGTAATGCCACCACAGCTAGTAATGCCACCACAGTCACCAGCCCTACAGGTAACAAAAAGAAAAAAATGTGCATTGATGTACACATACTGTTTTAACTTAATGTGATCCAGTAATGAATCTGTAGTAAAATAAGTATTTGAAGAGACATGTAAGTTTTTTATTTACATGCTTATGTGATTCTTGTGCTCTAGAGGAATTGTGTTCAGTCATATCAGTAATTTGATAAATCTATAGATCAAGTAAAATATGCTTTGAGAGTATGTGTTAGTATTGTTCAAGTAACAGCAAAAAAATTATAAATATACAGCAATTCATAAATTGGTGTTTTTTAGTATTTCTTCTCTACAAAAATTTCAGTTTCTATATTTCCATTCTCTTTTCGTGAGTAATTTCTTGTATAACTGGTAAAATTTTAAATGTACCTGCATTTACAATATTGTTACTTGACTACTTTTAGAAATTCCCCCTAGTTGAAACTACACAGTGATAATATTGAATATTGGAGTTTCAACCCAATTAATTTGCACAGCAACAGAGATCTAGTTGTGCTGAAATGCATAATAGTTATAGAAATAACTCATGAGGTGATATTCATCTACTTGATTGAGAAAATGCAAAAAGATACAAGAAGCATCTATTTTCTTCTTCAAAATCCTCACCGCCTAAATATGTAATAACAAATGTGCAGGCTGTATGCTCCTTTTCCTGATCTCTTTCCTCCACTAGTCTTCAATAACAATGCAAAGGTCTTGTTTTACATTCTTGTTCTTGGCAGTATCCAATTGAAGATCAATATTTTTTGTGGGTTTCCATTTATGATATTGCCCTCTTTTATATTTGATTCTTAAATTGTGCTCAGTATATCATTCGTTAGATTTTTTTTAATAATTTTCATAGTCCTTTAAAATATAGGAAAAAACAGCTAAAATATGTGGTCTTATGTTCAGTAATCTGAACCACAAGTAGGATTCTATAATTTATACATGTACATTCATGTTTCAAGGCAAATAAAGTGATATAAACTGTTTCTTTGTAACAGCTAGTACAATTAACTCAACTTCATCGACAAGAACACCTGTTGTGAATAGTACAACAATTGCCACTACTTCTATGATTACTACTAAAACAGGTAAAATTTAATTTAACAGACATTCATAATGAACTCTGTTGTCTTGAGGAAAGTTGCTTGTAAGACAGTTCTTGTGTGAATAAGAAAAAGCAAAAGGCAGCTGAACTGTGAATTAAATAAAATAGTACATTTTATTTTTTTAATGTCCGTTTTCAAACACTGGAAAACAACAGAGTCAAATTGGGTAATAATGTTCCCTTCCAGGGCAGTAAGGGACCATGTACAAAATATCTGAATCATAAAGCAGCAGGGTCTTTTTTCAGTTGCTTCATAAGCTTTGTGCTTAGTTGTGCTTAGCTTTAATGATTCCAAGAGAGATACTGTATATCCACACTGCAAAGTGGAAAGGGAATCAGCAAGTAAATTTCAGATCATATAATAATACTTTTTAGATCATTGTCTGATCTAAAGATCATTAAATCCTACAAGATTTGCATTTAATTTAAAAAATCATGTATCTGTGGACTCTATAGCATCCTCACACAGGATATAAATAATCTGAACAGGTTTAAACAGCAATTGACCTCGCCTGCTTGTAGCATCTAATCTGGAAAAGGATTAATTTTAACTTTTCTTCCATCGAAGAGTGTATTCAAACTCTGTTTCATAGAGAGAGAACTGTAGAACTGATTTTTAGATGATAGAAAATAAGACATAGAAAATATAATTCAGGAGCAAATCACTAATTATTTATCTTCTTATTTGACAGCCACATCTCTCATACCAACTGCCAAGCCATCACATCACAAAGCAAGTTTTGATGCAGCCAGTTTCATTGGTGGTATTGTACTTGTGCTGGGTCTGCAAGCAGTAATCTTCTTTCTGTATAAATTTTGCAAGTCCAAAGAACAAAACTATCATACTCTCTAGGAAATGTTGCTTTTTAAGTGGACTTAGAATAGCTCAATATTTATGGTTAGCTACACCAAAAGATGCTTATTCTTTATGGAATACAGCAGTTCAAGATATTATTTTTCAAGACTTAAAAAAATAGGTCTGCAACATGCTTGGAATAAGGTTGTGTGAATCATGTCTTGCTGAACAGAAATATTTGCAATATTCTGCATGAACCCTTATTTGCTGTTTTAAATTTCTTTAGTAGCTGCTGCTATAGAATCTATTCTTTTATTTGATATGCCAAATGTAGCTGTTAATAGTTATTGTATTTAGTGGCAGCAATGTTCCTGATAGATAATTTTACAATTACAGTGATTTAATTAGGTTTAGATACAATATCCCCCTGCATCATTATTAAAACAGATTACTGTTAACTTGACATAAAAAATTATCTGTGAAAACTATGACTTTTTATCTTGTTCAGCTTGGAAATTGGAAGAGATTTGTAGGAAGTTTTTAGGATATTTTTTTCTTAAGAAATATGAATGCCCATATTTTTCCATATTATATGATGTTACAAGGATGATTGTTTTCTAATATAAGTGTAAGCATCTATAGGAAGAATGATGATCAAAAGATACAAGTTCCCTGGTGCGTAAGGAAGAAGGACCAGTGCCTTAATTAGCAGATTGCAAATTGAAGTGTTGTGCCATCTATATTTTGAGGTTCAGTGAAGAATGTCATTCCATTTGCACCAAGTTTTCTCCATTAGACATATGAACCTCAGCACTATATGCTAACATCGTTAACTCTTTTCATATGTGTTAATACAATGTATTGGATCTATATTTTTCAGGAATTAGATCCATTGAGGAAAATAGATTAGGTAAGCTACATGTGATGAATTTATCCAACTAATTTTTGTGGGCCTGTTAAATGTGGCAAATATGGATTCAATCTGCTGTATCCAGGCTTTGTTTTACTGTTTCTAAAGCCATTTGTCTGTAGCCTTCAAATTACCTGCCTTAGAAAATGCTGTGCTTTTCATATGAAGATAATTTTAGCAAACACAGTTTGTGCTCGCAACATTATGGATATTTTAAAGGTACTGTAGTCCTGCATGGATTTGGGAATATTTTATTCCCACATAGCAATATCCCACCTGTAGGTTTCTTAATACAGTGAATTGTGTGATAGAACAATTGTGATAGAAACAAAGTTGAACGTTTGAACTAAGTTTTTTTATTATTCTCTTAATAATTTCTTAATGTTTGTTTTGCAAGTCATATTGCAATTGTGATAAATACAATTGAAATAATCAAAACTCAGTTTATAGGATTAAGTGTTTCTGCTGGATGAGCTCCAGTCAAAAAGGAACTACAGTGCTTGCTATTATGCTGGTGACAAAATTGACTCTGTAGATTCATTGTTAAAAATGTTAACATCATTCTAATTTCCTTAATCCTTCTAATTTGACTAAAGTTTCTTCAATATTAGCTAGAAAGTCAATTTGTAATATATATTTAGTAGAGAGTACTGTAATTTTAAAGAATCTTCCGACAACTGCACTCATAAAAGACATTAGCTCAGGTGAGTAAAACAGTGGAACTGACTATTCCATTCAGACATTTCCAAATTAGGTGGTGTGTATTTAATGGCCTTATGGTAGTCATTTTTACCCAGCTCCCCATGGTCTTTATAAATTTAAGTTAAGAAGCTGAAAAGATTGTCAAATTTAACATAACGTTAATGAAATTCTAAATAATGATAGCTTAAAAATGCAATTAATATTAGATAAACATATTCTTCAGACTAAAAAGCTCTTTACTTTTTGCTTCCGTGCTTATTCTTGAATGACTGTTAATATTTATTTTGTAAATTTAAAGGGAAAAATGTTTCAAAACTGACAGTGCAATATGCACTTTCAAAATCAAAATGTGAGATGATTTTGTTACTGAGCCAAGAATACCTGTCAAAGATATTAAAACATGTATTCCTAAATACAGTGAACCCTCCTTCAAGTGCCTTAAATTTTCTTAATGTTGGCCTCAAGTCAGGAAAAGAAACTTTAATCAATATATCTGCCCCTTAGTGTCAGCAGTTGCTCTTTTCCAATGATTTTAGAAAATTCAGGTGTTAGTACTACCTTTCAGGAAATTATATTTTCTATTCGGGTGACATAAAGCTATATGTTTAGTTACTAGGGCATTTCTAACAATTTCATGCCGTGGCAGATTTGATTTTCTAAACCAGCTTCATCTGTAATCTACCAAACTATAGCGAACACATTAAGGGGCTTCCCTGTTATTCACATATTTCAATTCTTTACCATCTAGATTTAGATAGATAAAACTTTGTTTTCAGTATAATGCCATTACATATGAATTAGTAAAAATAGATTTTTATCACTTCTTTGCTGGTTGTTTGAAATTCAGCATATTGTTTGTTTTTTAAGCAATTGTCTGTATGGAATAAATGATCACGTGGACCTTAATTCCTTAGATAGTAAATTGTGACTTTCATTCTTTATCTGGATTGTTCTTAGAACTCATATGCAAATATACTGCATAGGGAATGGAATGTTATAGATACTATGTACTGCATATGTGGTGTTGTCACTGAAAGAAATGCAAATTATTTACAATCGTAATACCAAAATAATAAATCATTTATTAAAATGCTTTTTTTGTCCAAGTAAGTTACTTACAGCATAACAACGTAATAAAACGTTACATTGACAGCAGGTAACAATGCTACATGTTTTTATAAAGCATCGGTTATTTAGGGGACCCAAGAGATCATTTGTTTAAGAAATATCAAACTACAGCTTTATACATTGCATGTGCATTGTATACAATGACAATAGGTAAGTTTCAAAAGAACAACAATGAAACCTGAGTATGGCATGACGAAGCCAAAATCTTTTATTCTGATATTATTACTCAAAGCTTTGAAGAAAATATGGTAGGAAAAAAGTATTAACATTACTGACAGCAACTATGTGCACATTAATGCTTTCAGTTTTGGTTAATGACAAATGTAAATAGTACCAGTTTATTTTTGAGATGGGTTTTGCTCTTGTTGCACAGGAAAAGTAGAATGAGGGGTTTGGGTAAGATCTGGCAATAGACCATCTACTGCTCTATTTCTCCATCCTGAAGGTACCTGGAAAGACAAAGTTGGTTATTTTTATGTTTTGCACTCTGAATAGCTAATGTTTCAAAGATTTGGGAATGGCTATTTTTTGTAGCAGAATAATTTGGGGAAGCAAAGCAGAGGAAAACCCAGTGCATATCTGAGGTGTATACACATGCAAGAATAACCATTGTTATTTTTTCATAGTGAAGCTCTTTAAAAATAGCATTCAAATTAATGTATTTGTTGCATAACTTTAATGTTTTCATTAACTTTTCACTACTCACTGTTTTTGGTCTTGGAATCTTCTCTAACTTGGTTTTGGCTGTCAAAAGATGCTGGATGGAATCCTTGGTTAATATGAATGTTGGCAGTTCTGCATTCTGACTGCATGAAGAAGAGCCTGAAATATAAATGCAGTATATAATATAATTGTATATAGTTGTGCATCCAAAAACAAAACGTCTCATTGCCCTCCCCCCTCCCGCAAAAAAGTCAATGATAGCTTACCTTCTGTTAGGCAAATTTATCCCTATAAAATACATTTTAACAAAAATAAGGAATGCTTCCTCACACTAGGAAGAGGGATAGCATCACATATCAAAATGGTGATTTTTTTTTTCAGGCAAATCTATAACCTCTTTTTTGTTTGCATAGCCATGCCTAATAGCATCTTGCCTGACAACTGTAGATGACAGCTGAGTGGGGTTGCAGAGAAAAGATGGACTTCACATCTGTTCTCTTGACAGTGAGACTAGCCAACTAAAAAGCCTACAAGCCATCATGATAGATGCTAGAAGCAGATGTGTTTATTTTCAAGGTTGATACCAATCACTTTTTTCTCCTCTTTGAAAGTCACTCTAGTTCAGGCATGTCAAACTGCCAGCCCACAGGCCGGATGCATCATATTGAAACTGCGCCCACCCCATTGCCAGCAATGGGGGAAAAGTCGTGATATGTTGCGCGACATGTGACGTCGCGTGTTTGACATGCCTCCTCTAGTTTAATAGCATCTATTATAGCTGGTTTGAAAGTAGTGTGCTTCAGAACATGTGAAAATGAGAAGATTGTTTGGGACAATCTTTCCATGTTCTGTTTATGTTAACTGGTAATTTTACAGCCTCCCCCCAGTTGAACAGGTACTGCATTTGGTCTCTAGTATATTTCCAAGCACCTCTTCTAGGTCACATTGAAGCAATTGCATATCCCTTCTTGAAAGTATACCATTTACTAACATCCTGTGGTTTTCAGCATTTCGGGAAGTGTTTCAAACTCAGTAATCTCTGTTACGAGCTCAGAGTACTTCCAAAATATTCAGTGTCAGTTTCACATTTGATGCAAGACATTTTTTTGAAATGTTGTGGTTCAAACATTTCAAATCAAAGCATTTGGTGTACGTCTACTTCTAACAATGTAAACAGAGCACAATATGCAATGATGTCATTGCACAAGACCAGGAGTACATTCTAGGCTTTGATTAATTTGTACAATTAATCTTAGAGCTTGGAACAATTTCTGGAATATTTTTGTGCACAGGTACACAATGCTACATTGTATTCTTTGTTAATACATCCCATTCACAGCTCTACATAGAAGAGATGCTTATTCATTAGAATGTTTCGATTGCTGGTGTGGATGACAATTGAAGTGTGTGAATGAACTTTATAACAATCTGAACAGAATGCATCTGAAATCTTGGCAATATTTTTGAAGGGGGTTGCAACCGCTTCTGAATATTCCCCCCCCCCACACTAATTTCTAGGCCCTGGACATTCTTGATGGTATCCCATCCAAATATAAGACCTGATCCTGTTTAGCTTTTTTGACATTAGTCCAAGTTAGTTAGGTTATCGTTTAAATTACATTCTTACCAGGATGTAGCTGTAGCAATCAAAGCAATCTAGTAGGATTTACTAGGAAGTTGAAAAGCATCCTAGAAGATGACAGGTGCAAACCACTTTAATACTTTTGCCTATCTGTCTACATACACAGTATATAGACAGTGATATGTCCATGTAATCACCAGAGGTCAAGTTCAACTCAGGACATTGTAAACATTTTGGTGGCAATGAGATAGTAATAAATTCTGATTGTTTTTAAAAAACATACCTTCCGTGAACTTTATTTGCTTTTATATAATAGACTAATAACTACTTGGTAAAGGAAGCCCCCGTGTTTATATATTTTTCCTTACAGCTTTCCAAGATAGTATGCTAAAAGTTAAACTGAGAAATGAGGTTGATAGCTTAGTTCTTCTTACCTGAAAAATAGTAATGTTTACTTTTGGTAATGTGTGAAAGGTTAGCAGACCTCCTTGTAACTGAAAGTAAGAACATAAATAATCTAAGATGAATTTAAGATAAAGTATGAAAAATACAAAATTATCAAAACTTCTACATTTTTAACAGATGCATCACTTTTTGTTAGATTTATATTCTGCTTTCAGGAGCTAGGGATGTCATGTTTAGGCCACGAATCATCAGATTTCAAATTTAGTTAACATTAAAATGGATAAGATTGGATCTTGTGACATTGTTTCTATTGCTGAATGCAATACTATATCTAAATAAGTGGATATAATTACATTCTCACATAATCCTCAACTGCTTATACTGTCTTAGCTTTCTTACAACTCAATAACATTATTTCAGAAGAGGTATGCTATAATGCAGCTGTTGCTTGATTAGTATGATATTGTCAAGCATAGAAGTCCTAACTTTAAGCATTTGTGAATGTAAACAGAACCAAGAGTTCATCCAGACTTCAGCAAGTAAATCTCCTATAATGGAGTTTTAAAAAATTTTCTTCCCTGTTGTACAAGTAGATAATAGTTGTGCTATTTGAGCAATTAAGAACTGGTATAAATATGATGTTTACAGATTATTCCTATATGGCAATGCTTCATTACTGATGAGGATTTAATTAACTTACATGATGCAGGTTTAAATACATGCAAGTGTTTCATGGAACCAAATTACCTGGATCTATATTTTTTGGAGCATTTATTTATAATTATGTAAAAAAAAAAATGGCTCTTATCAGAACATAACTCTGGGTGACTCACAACAAAACTACAAAAACATTAAAAGCATAAAATCCTGTGCCTGAAAAGTCTTCCTGAAGTCTGGACGAACCTATAACCATCTGCAGGTTCCCGTCACTGCCCTAGCACCTGAACCCACAGCAAGGTGTTGATGGCCTTGTGGAAGGCTAAAAGGGTGGATGACTGCCAGATCGCCAGAGGGAAGATGTTCCACAAGACAGGGCAACCATAGAAAAGACACCAGATAGCAACATTTCAGAGAAAAGACCTGAGCATACCTACCCCATCAGTCGGGTGGAACAAGTAGATGGGAGAACAGTCCCATTGATAAAGAGAATATTTGTAGCTCAGGGTTGAACTGTGGGGTCCTTGAGTTTGGGGGGGAGGTTCAGACTTTTCATTACCCATAATGCAGTAATGCTGTTACTTACCCGAGTAATGAGATGTTTGCAAGAAAACAACTAAGCTCAGAGAGCACTACATATTCCCATGACATGTAAGGCTTTAGAGGTGATAAGTAGCACCTTGTATTGAACCCAGAAGGAAAATGGGAGCCAGTGCAACTCATGCAACAAGACTGTAATGTGGGCAAACTTGGGGGTGCCCATCACTGCATGTACTGCATCCTGAACCAGTTGTAGCTTTTGGGTGGTGCTCAAGGGCAGCCCCATGTACAGTGTAGTATACTGTGGTACTCCCAAAAGGGAATTGACCATAAGCACAGCCTCCTAGTCCAGAAAAGTTCACAATTGTTGGAACAACAATAATTGACCTAGATACTGCTGATCCCACCTGCTCCATAAGTAGGAGTAGAGAGTCCACAAGAACCTCAAATTACACGCAAGCTCAGTTTGAGGAGTGCAACCCTGTGTGGAGTCAAATGACCTATCAGCAAAATCCTGGGAGGTTGATGATATATCACCCCAGGCCACATAGGCAATGCTGTTGCAGTCTGATTGTTTGGAGATTGTGAGGACCTGGATGGGCTGGAACCGACTTTGACTCATCCCTGGCAATCATAAAATAGTGGCTCCTGCTCCGGACTGAAAATACACTGCTCAAAAAAATAAAGGGAACACTGAAACAACACAATGTAACGCCATTACTGACCCACTGCCAAACCGGTCATGCTGGAGAATGTTGCAGGCAGCAAACGTTCTCCACGGCGTCTCCAGACCCTGTCACGTCTGTCACATGTGCTCAGTGTGAACCTGCTTTCATCTGTGAAGAGCACAGGGCGCCAGTGGCGAAGTTGCCAATCTTGGTGTTCTCTGGCAAATGCCAAACGTCCTGCACGGTGTTGGGCTGTAAGCACAACCCCCACCTGTGGACGTCGGGCCCTCATACCACCCTCATGGAGTCTGTTTCTGACCGTTTGAGCAGCCACATGCACATTTATGGCCCGCTGGAGGTCATTTTGCAGGGCTCTGGCAGTGCTCCTCCTGTCCCTCCTTGCACAAAGGCGGAGGTAGCGGTCCTGATGCTGGGTTGTTGCCCTCCTACGGCCTCCTCCACGTCTCCTGATGTACTGGCCTGTCTCCTGGTAGCGCCTCCATGCTCTGGACACTACGCTGACAGACACAGCAAACCTTCTTGCCACAGCTCGCATTGATGTGCCATCCTGGATGAGCTGCACTACCTGAGCCACTTGTGTGGGTTGTAGACTCCGTCCCATGCTACCACTAGAGTGAAAGCACCGCCAGCATTCAACAGTGACCAAACCATCAGCCAGAAAGCATAGGAACTGAGAAGTGGTCTGTGGTCGCCACCTGCAGAACCACTCCTTTATTGGGGATGTCTTGCTAACTGCCTATGCTTTCCACCTCTTGTCTATTCCATTTGCACAACAGTATGTGAAATTGATTGTCAATCAGTGTTGCTACCTAAGTGGGCAGTTTGATTTCACAGATGTGTGATTGACTTGGCGTTACATTGTGTTGTTTCAGTGTTCCCTTTATTTTTTTGAGCAGTGTATATCACTGAAAATTGTGATAAGGGCAGCAAAGCATACTTACTGCAGATCCAATAAGGGTGGAGAAGTAAGTATGCTTTGCTGCCCTTATCACAATTTTCAGTGATATATTTTCAGTCCTGAGCCAAAGATAACAAATTATTGATTGAAAATGGAACAAAAAGCAAATGCCTAGTTATTAGAAAAGAGTAAGATCCTGCTATTTCAGCTCATATATCAAATGTGAACTGATTGGGGACTGCAAGAAGTATCTGCTTTTCAGCAGCAGCGTGTTAAAATACTGACTTTGAATAATGGATAGCTCTCATAGTGAAGCTATTAAGTAAGTAGCTTCAATAGCTATTTACTATTCAGTAAATAGCTTTAAAAACTGGAAGTTTTTAAGAAGAGATTGGACAACCATTTGTCTGAAATGGTATAGGGTTTCCTGCCTAAGCAGGGGATTGGACTAGAAGACCTCCAAGGTCCCTTCCAACTCTGTTATTCTATTGTATTCAGTAAATAGTTTCAAGCCCCATTTTAGATTAATTTCGACAATATAGGACATTAGCATTACTTAGCAAAACCAAGAGTGAGAGGATCTTCTCCCACTTTTTCATTCAAAATTGAGGATTCTGAGGATGATATGGTAATTTCTTTGAATTGTATCCTATGCCATTGTTACTATTTTTCTCCATTGCTTTTGGCTCACTGAAATTAATAGGTGAGTACATCTGAGCATGTTGGGAAATGAGAAATACTGACATCATTCTTAGTGAAAGAGTTAGCCCCCAGGGCTTAAGGCCTGATTTTATTTCTTTAATTGCTTTCACCTTCCCTGCCTTTCCAAGGCTGCAAACTCTTACTGCTGATTTTGTTTGTGTTCGGAATAATATCTCTGCAATGTAACTAATATATAATTACAACACAATTATCTTTTAAACTACATTTATACCTGCAGGGGACCGGTTCTGGGAAATTGCAGCTTCTGAGTCATAAAGTTGACACTGCAGCTCCTGTATTCTTTGGAAAGCATTCAGTTTTAAATTGCGTTCCTGGGTCAGCTGGCTTCTTATCTAAAATATGTATATATATACACATGTTTATAAACCCAAATTCATCTTATGATCCATACTTAAAAAACTGAGAGCACAAAGGAAAGAAAAAATGCTTTTAATCGTAGTTCAGTTAATATTGACAACTAACCCAGAGGGTATTAAATTTAGATTGAAGCAACCATAGGACTGCTTGAGAATAAAGCAATCCCACGTGATCAAATGAAGCAAACTGCTTATGTTGGGATTAATTGTACTTTCCTGCTTTTGAGACAGACTAAATGCTAGAGAGCCTTGTGAAAACAAGACTCTTCTAGGTCTTATGTTTCCTTTTTATTTTTCACACTCCCCCCAGTGGCTGTACAACAACAGAGGCAGAAAGGAGATGATAGTAAGTTCGGTTCCCTAGCACTACCCATAACGGGGCCAATGCTAATCACACTCCTGGAATTTTGTTTTTACATTTTTTTCTGGCAGGAGAAAGCAACAATAATACGAAGTGACAATCTTCCAAACTTCCCTGTGCCAGTTTGGAAAGACTCAGAAAATGAATCAAAGCTAACCACAATTGTGCTCAAGTTAACTACAAACCGCCAAATTAATTTGCCCTGTGGCAAGGATGGCACATATATATTCCCTATCAATTATACTAGCATCAGAACAAGCCTAGAAGCTTAGAATATATGACTACAGAAAATCAGAAAAACCATAGGACAGCAATAAAATGTATTAGCTGCAAAATAATGGTGCCCTTATTCTGCCAGGCAAAAGAGATCTGAAGCTAAGGGCAAGCCCAAGGTGAAAGCTCTTCTGCATGGGTCTAGTTAAGGCACCAGGCCAGAAATCAGTAAACAAGTTCTAGTCCCGCCTCAGGCATGAAAAACCAGCTGGATGACTGGGTCAGTCACTCACTCTGCCCATCTCACCTCACAGGGTTATTGTTGCAGGGAGAAAGGAGGAGTATTAAGTATGTTTGCTGCCTTGATTTTTTTTATAAAAACAAGGTGCAATAAAAAGTAAAACATCTGGTTCATCTTTGTCTATCTGCTATTGTTGCATTTTAAAATCCAGATATACATTCTGGTGCAGGACATTTTTTTCACTCACGTTAGCAAGAAGATTTCAAAGCACGCATACATCCTTTGGTAACTCACAAAAATATTTATAAGCTTACTTGTTGAATTTCTTTCTTCATCTTTGCTTCCTGAAGATGTCTTCTTGTAGAGGATTTTTCCGATTCTTCTGTCAGGTTCAACAACTTCACTTCTCTCTCTGCAAGGTTTTCCAACATTTTGTCCGAGTTTGCTGTCTTAATCAAATCTAATTGCTGTCTTTTACAAAATTCTCGATTACTCTTACGTTCTGCTTCCTGAAGTAAGTATTCCTATATGAAAATGTTAACAAGATGTTGTACAATACTGTGTTTAACCTCAGGAGGAAAAAAAACTGAATTAAGTAAATTTATTAATATACACTATACCATATACAGAGACAATATTTTTATCAAAATATATGTTTTGCAACACTGCTTGGAACATTCAAATAAATGATTAAAATTGCAAGAAGCAAACATTATTTCATTCCATCTTTAAGAAATAGCAAGAAGTTAACTTTTTCATTTTTATAATTTTTTTAGGAGTAAAACGTAAAATAATGTCCCACATATTGGAGGAATATCATTTTATTACAACTATAGTTTAGATTTAAATTGTAACATCAGATTGCTTTCTAGAGACTTATGTAGCTTGTTCTTAATATTGTATGAGAGACACTCTATGAATTAAAATACACCTGGATAAGCAAAATCACCTTGTCTGGCAGTATTTTGCTTTGAATAATTTATGTAGTATATGCCCTTTAAAATTTGCATATTGCTATAACAAATAATTTGTTTCTTTAAAAAGTGAATCCTGAGATACATCACACTATAATGTCATATTAACAAACAAAATTTTAGTTGGAGTACTTCCCGTGTCTCTTTTTCTAAGAGTCTTGGAGCTGGTCCCTTTTTAAATGGCGTTATAGTTAGTGATTACAATAATCTTGAAGTCCAATATTATTGCCCTGGTCTAGAGATTTTTGTCATTAAATAAATTTCTACAATCTGAACCTAAAATCTGTATACTTGGTAATAACTATTCTGGGTATAAATAAGTTGGATTTAAGTCAACTATTAGGCCAAATATGACGTTCCAAAGGATATAGGAAAATAATTAGGTTTTATACACTATCCAGAAGTTATTACATTATATTGTTATCCCCAGGATAATAATCATTTAATCAATAAGAGCATTTCTAAATGTATCATCCAGATAATTACCAAAGATAGAAAAAAATCTTTTTATGTTTTGGGGATTTAATGTGAAAATGTGTTTTGCATTAAGAGTGATAAAATATTTTCCGAGCAATGCTTATGTTGATTCCATTTATATGCTTTAACAGTTTGAGGTTTGTTAATGGTTACATTTTTGTAGGTGGAAGAAAGTGCATAGGTTCTTGTTAAATTTATATAAGAAAAATGAAGTATGTGGAAACACAGTTTAAAGATGAGGGAAATAGGATTGAATTCAGTAAAATTAATAAGAGGGTTTTGTTTGCTACATGATATTTGATGAGCTTGGACAGATACCTGTTTTTCCAGTTGTTGCTTCAGCTTTTTATTTTCGGTCTGACAGTCTGCCAAGACTTTCTTTACAGCTCTCAACTGATGATTAAATAAAACTGCCTCTTCTTCCGCCTTCATCTGGGATTGCAGGCACTCATTATTATTCTGAATAGCCTCCTGTGAAGGCAAAGGATTCAGCAACATCTGAGCTAGAGAATCAAGTCACAGAGGCTGAATTATTTATAAAGTTGTTAACTTTGTCTCCTTTATAGGGTGTTTAACTTTGTCTCCTTTACTATGTGTGAAGAGGTCGACACATTTTGTGTGTGTGTACTATGTAGATCTTTTAAGGCTTAATATGAAACAAATAACAAAAATCTTCACTCTTTTCAATTCTGACTCTTAATTTTCATTGCTGCATGCACTGCTGCTTTGTTTCACTTCTCCTGAAATAAAAAGTACTATCCCCAACCATTAAAATGTGGCCTTCCTCTAGTTTAAACAAACACGTACACAGTAATCAGGTAATGAGGTCATTTTATAATGAAATACTTCCTGCTTCCATTCCCATCTTTTAAAAACTTGGAAATGAGTCATAACTAGCATAAAAAATGGAAAATTGTGATTATTTTTTAGAGAGTTTCAATCCTGTTTTTAATTTAAAACAAAAAAAAAATCATTAAATTTCAGCAACACAATTTTGGGACATGGGGGGGGGGGTAACATTTGGCCTGCAGGGTTATGAACTCCTCTAATGAATGCATGTGTATTTTGAGAAGCTGACTAATATCTTTGTGTAGAAGAGAGCTCACACAAAAGCAAAACATGTTCTGTCCAATCCCAATTTATGCTATTGTCATGATTTACATGCTTAATTCTTATATCCTTATTAAAAAGCCAGTAGCCCTTTTTAAGTGATCTCACCTTCTCTACTCCTTGCAATGTTGTCAAAAATTGTGCTTTTTGCATTGTTTCTTTCCAGAACTTTAAGGCCTTCAGTTTGCATAACAACTTCTCCAATTCACTGTTTTCATCCCGTAGTTCCTGCAACTTCCCCTGCTAAAGGGCATAGGTTCTTTCTATTAGCATCCTCTCCCCCAAAATCCTTGCAACAATCTTTTAACAATAAGCATCAGTCTCTATCCTTGTGAGGAAAGAGATATGAATACAAAACAGAAACTTAAGACATGTTCAATTGTATGTCATATAATCTCTCTCCATAATACAAAAAAATTCTATGACTATTCAGGAATACCCAGAGCAATAGTTTTGATTACCATTAAATGGACCATAGCATATTCTCTTTTTGCATTATAACACGTATAGAATCGGTCATAAGTTTTTTGGTTCTGAATAAAACCTGCAATATCATCTCCCATTCCTGATGTACAGTATATACTTTTCAGAGCTTTTTTTCTGATAAAATTAATAATGTGAAGAGTTCATCCATGCTATTTGAAAGATTATAAAGCCTCAGGCTGAACTTTACAGACATTTAATCTGGGAGCAGCATTCGTTGTACTCAGTAAGATTGTGCTTCGGGTGACTCTATAAATTATGCAAAGAGCAAGGACCAGCACACAATTTATCTCATGCCTTTTTTTACTGCTAAATTCAAATTTATAAGGAAAACAAAGATTTTCTATATTTAAACAATTATAAAAGAAATAGATTTTTATCCCTAATGCATTTTTTTCAATAACTTGTCTTCATCAAATATTTATGTGTATATTTGTCTGTAAAAAATTAATAAAAAGCGCTAATGAATAACATTTGTTTAGCCTTAAATTCATCAGATGCTTCTCCTCCCCAATATGGCTGATGTAAAAGGAACTTAGACTGAGAAAAAAGAAGGCTACCTAGGGCAGAGGAACAATTAAATTAGCCCAGTTTTTTTGGTCTAAACCTAAATAAAGTCAATCCCAGAAAGATGTGAAATTCAGACCAAATATATTCTAATTCGTAACACATTATTTTAATGAAGGTGAGAGTCCAACAGTAACTGATAAGGATTCAAAAGAAAAGGCCATAGAAACTAACGTACATAATCCTCATCAAATGTCAGAATTCAGAAAATTTCATGTCTATGTGCTTTGTTTTGTTTGCTTCAATAGCTTTCAGAAGGATTTCTCTAATGCGTGTATATCAAACTGCAATTCTCAGCCAGTTTTCTGTCTTTTGGCCCTAAGTCATAATTTGTTTCTTTTATTCCTAGACATTAAGTGAACTAAAGGGCTAATTTACCTGAGCCAAATGTTCTTCAAGCACACTGTTATCTTTTGTAGATCCAAACCTTTTCTTCAGATTAATAATTTTCTCCACACCTCCTTTTCTCACCTCGCTGATGATCTCTAACATTTGTTTGTTCATACTTAGACGATATTCATCTACCTTTCCCTGCAGCCATAACGCAAAGTCAAACTCTGCATGTCTCTTTTCAAAGAAATGGATTTTAAGAAAACAATTCTGCAAGATTTTTAAAATTCTGAAAACACAAAAATAAAATCTCCCCATTTTAACGTGATTTGCAAAATAAATACTGACCAGCAACCTAGACTTTTCTCCTAATCCCTACCTACGGTAGTAATCAAAGGCAACATGAGACAATGAAACCAGCTCATTTCTGGGAAAAGTTTTTTGAAGCCAGCTTTCCATTAAATAATCACATTTGACATTGCTTCTGTTTTTGCTGCGTAGTGTGTACTGGCATTGTAAACACTGAGCTCTGATAAACAAAATGTAGAGAATGAAACCAAGACCTGTGACACAGTGAGTGGAGGGGGAGAGGCGACATTTTGCTTTCTTTCTGCTAAATGGTACCATCCTTCACTATGGCACTCTGAAAACAACCCCTAGCAGACAGTTGATCTCACTGGTGAAGTTCCAATAAAATAAAGTAGCAAGGAAGTTAAAGGAATTCCATTTACAGTTTAGGAAGTTTGAGAAGTAAGGAAAACACTGACAGAATAAATATGGCACAATGAACGGATTTCTCTGCTGTCTTGTCTATCCAGGACCTAAGATCTTTGGAACTTAGTATATAGGGGGATTCTTGAGAAATCATAAGATCCTGTACTAAATTTCAACACCTTTCTGAATAAGCCCTGGAATAATATACTTGATTTTACATCCCATTGTATCTCTGGTACCTACTTTTATTTGCAGACACACCCAAAATATATTTTGTACCAATGCTTCATAATCCTCTTGAACGTCTTTTCTTATCTTCTCTTTGGCTGTGTGATCATCTCTTTGTTTATCAGTAAGTTTGGCTCGCAGAGCAGTTATTTCCAGAATCATCTCATGACTCAGCCTAGCTATCTATAAAAGAGGTAGAAGCAATGATTTACGATTTTATTGGTAAACACAATCATTCAAAATACGTCTTCAGAGCATTAGGGCACCAGGAGGCATTCATAGACCTCCCTGGATAAAAGCACCAAAGTCATAGCCACTAACTTGACTCGGATCCACATCAACAGTTTCGGTGTTTCCTTCTCGGACGTGCATTTCCTGAAACAGAACGGAAATGTGCTTTAAACTAATTTTGCCTTTCAGAAATTGCTACCAACTTTTCTCTGCGCTCAGGACAGTAATGTGCAAGCATTGTATTTTTTTTTTTAAAGAAATGAAGAATCACTTCCCCCTTTCCCTGTTATAGAATCAGTAGCAGAAGAACACCTGTTCTTTTTGATACAATAGCTGATGTTGCTGACGGAGCAGATTTTCATAAAACATAGAGTAGGTTTCGTAGTTGCTACGTTCTCTGGCCATGACATCACAAGCTAGAGAGGTGAGGCATTTTTTAAAATGGTCCTTTTGAAAGATAATCTGGAAATAAAATCAGAAAATAAAGCTGTTTTTTAAGATTGTTTTATCTCGCCATTATTACTTTATAAGTAACTGAGTGCTACAGTCTGACATGATACTCCTTCCTCCTCCTATTTTCCCCACAACAACTCTGTAAGGTAGGCATGTCAAACGCGTGATGTCGCGCGACTTTCCCCCCATTGCCGGCAATGGGGTGGATGCGGTTTCAGTGTGACGCATCCCGCCCATGGGCCGGCAGTTTGACATGCCTGCTGTAAGGGGAGTTGGGCTGAAAAACAGTGACTGGTCCAAAATCACACAGCTGACTTTCAAGATGAAGCTAAAACTCAGTCTCCTGGTTTCTAGCCAGGTGCTTTAACCACTAAACCAAACTGACTCTCAGTGTTTCTACAGACACATAGGTAAATTTGGTTTCCCCTAGTGCTTCCTCCACAGTTCATTAATAGTGAATTAGATGTACTGCTTATATAAAATCCTAAGATCTACCACCTGCATCTAACATCATGATTTTAATTCAGACACATGAGAAGCCAAATCTGAAACAAACACTTGAGAACTTCTGCTAGTTGAAGCTGATGTAGTATATGCACCTCTGCATTGATTTCTCGATGATCTTCCATTAGCTTCTGTATAAATGATACAACTATTTCTGGCCTTGTGACCGAGAACATTTCTTGCATGCTGTGATGCTTCCAGAGTTCTGAAAGAGTGAACAAAAGAGCTGCATCAGCAATATTCAGATTCATGAAATAGGGACCACACCAGCTATGACTGCTGGAAGGGCAAGGGTTTTTCATAAGGAACATGAAGAAGTGACACTTCCCTTCTCAAACCCCAGGGAAATTGCACCCACCCGGTTATTGTACCTCGTGCCCAGTACCACAAGTTTCCATATTGATGGAAACTTCCATGCATATCATGTTTTCTTCTTTTCTTCCTCTCTTTTCCCCATTGTCTTTGTTTCATAAAGCAAAACCTGTTCTTGGAGTCAGTGGATGTTTCTTATATAAATGTATCAGCCAGGTCTGTGTGCATAGTTAGATACACATCAACCCTCCACTGCCAAATCCAACAAGGAAAAGGAAAATTCATTAGGAAACAAGAAGAAGGATTGCTCAAAAGTTTGTGGACTGAAAGTACACGGTAGTCCTCCACTTACAATCGTTCGTTTAATAACTGAAGTTACAACTGTACTGAAAACAAGTGACTCGTGACCATTTATCACACTTGGGAGCATTGCAGCATGTTCACATGATCAAAATCTGGAGGCTTGGCAACTGGTTCATATTTATGACAGTTGCCGTAGTCATGTGATCATCTTTGGTGACCTTCTGACAAGCAGAGTCAATGGGGAAGCAGATTCACTTAATAACTGTTACTAAATCAACTGTAATGATTCACTTAGCAACCCTGGCAAGAAAGGTCATAACCATCTGGCTTAGCAACAGAAATTTTGGGCTCAATTGTGGTCATACGTCGCAGGCTACCTGTACTAAAAATGAATGGTCTGTTGAGTGCAGTGGATCCCAGAAATCTCCCAGCATATGCTGAGTCCTCTTTGTTCAACACCAAACCTGAAGATCTGTGCTGAATTTGAAGCATTTTCAGTTGTTACCTGTGGGGAGGTGTCTCTCTTCTCTTGCTTTTTCAGATAAAACGAGTGTTATTTCTTTGTTAATTTTCTTTTGTACATCATGGATCATATGTATTTCTAAACTTTCCAAAAGTTTTCGAAACTAGAAGACAAGCAACAAAAAAAATCTTTTATCGAAAAGAACTAAATTGATTTAGAAAGTACTGTAAGTACTTTAAAATTGAAGAGTTTTTCAAGGACTACTACAACTTTTATCCATGAATGATTGATTAATACTGTAAGTTAAAAAAAAACCCATTCAAATAACTAGTCAACTAAAAATAATCAAATGAATCACAGCACCTTTTAAATAGTACGGTAATGTTGATTTGTTATAAATTAATATTTATAAAGCTGTAGCTGACAGGTACTTTCTTCACATTCACAAAACAAAAGGAGGTTGTTTTAACAGGACATCAGCAAAAAAACCAAAAGCCTTTCATATACAATATATGAAACTAAGTTTTCAAACAAATGATATATTTGTTCCTGCTGCTTTGTTTGCTTCTTTTGTGCTGTTATATTTTGAGTAATGGCCTGGACTAATCCCTGAGCTTTCTTGGCAAGATTTTTGGAAGTAGTTTGCATTGCCTTCTTCATAGGGCTATGAATGAGTGACTGGGCCAAGCTCACCCAAATGAGTGCTTTGTTTTGATAAATATAACAGAGAGTTCCTGAAGTAGCCTGTTATGATTCCTCCCCACCAGCTTTCTGGCCAAAAAATTGTCTCAGGTTTCCACAGTCATTAAGGTGGCAATTTTCACCTACTTCCTCATTTAACCTATCTGATTAAATAAACTTGTCAACCAAATTTATTTCATAACAGACCTACTAATCTTTAAGAATCCATGAAGTTATTTCTTGGTTTTTCCAGAACTGATTGACATAACTGCCTCTGACAAACTTGTTTTTCTATTTCCTGGCAACAGGAAAAGCATAAAGCAAACCGCCATATGTTTGTGGGCAGATTATGATCAAAGGGCTGCTAGGCAATATCAGGTGAAGTGGCCCAATAGCATATGTCTGTTTTAGTTTTTATACACTATTCAGGATAAGAAGGCAGAACAGGAATCAAAGAAACACATTTGTTATGAAGTTGCAAGATTTATAAAAAAAGGAAGCTTTGCCCTCTTCCAAATACAATATACTAATACATTATTTTTATTATGGAAAATAACATTAAATAATGAAGCAAGAATGCATGTAGAAATTATAATAGTATCTCTTGGGAATAGAGTGCAACCTGTATGGACAGATGTTCAGTACACACGTACACAATTACAGATGGCTGTCATTTAAATAAAGGTAGATAATCCTGGCCATTTCTGCTGGAGATGGCTCCTGTGATCCCTTTTAAATCAAATGCAAACTTGGGAAAAGCCATTGAGAGGCTGATTAAGAATAGGATCTGTTCTTTGCACTTGCCACCAGCAAGATTAGCAAAAATGTTTAAAAACATGTCAGATAGATGTTGGAAATGCAAACACAAGTCAGGTACTTATTACCATGTTTAGTGGTTATTTGAAAAAAATACATACGTGGCTAGAAAAGATGTTGGGAAAATATGTAGATTTTAAACCTGAACTTTTTTCATTGGGTATAATGCCAGAAAAGACTGATAAACAAAGCATATATTTGATTCTACATGTAACAACAGCGCCAAGAATTATATTTGCGTAGTATTGGAAAAATAAAGAAATACCCTCAGATGAAGAAATAATTTAAAAAATACTAGAATGTGCGGAGATGGATAGACTGACTTTGAAGTTGAAAGAAAAAGAAGAAACCGAATATTATCAAACTTGGGACTTATTTTATCAATGGCTAGAGGAAAGAATAAAGGATTAGGAATTAAATCTGTATTAGTGAATGTAAACTCAGACAACACGTTTGTTGAATAAGTACTATTGAATGTATGAAAAAATCAATAAAATATATATATATGTGTGTGTGTTTGCGTGCGTGCGTGTGTGTGTGTAGGTCTTTGGTAATTCGGCTTTTCTCCCGCGTAAAATTGGAAGTGTCTTGGCGACGTTTCGACGGTCTCATTCGTCATCTTCAGGCTGGTGTCTTCGGCCTCGTGCTTCTAGGAGCAATGTGTGATCGCAGCTGTTTCTTCCTTTTAACTGCCAGTGGGGGTATGAACTGATTGGGTGGGAGCTTGGCTGTGTTCTGATTGGGTGGAGGTGTGTTCTGATTGGTTAGGGGCTTGGCTGTGCTCTGATTGGATGGGGGGTTGGCTGTGCTCTGATTGGATGGGGGTGTGTTCTGTTTGGGTGGGGGCTTTGTTGTGCTCGGATTAGTCTGAGTTGCAGCAGGATTTGAGATGGAGAGCTGCACTGCTGTTGTTTGGCTTCGCGTTCGTGGTCGTGCCATATCATCAAGGTGGGTGTCAGTTTGCTTCATGTATGGATTGGAGGGGTTTGAAATGGCTAATGATGCAGCTGTGGTCTGGTTTCTGGTTTGAGGTCGTGCCTCATCATCGAACTACACACTCTCACTAACGTACTAACATCCAACGGATTCCAAAGAAATAAGATTACCAACCTAATCCAAAAAGAAACCCCCACTAAAATCCAAGACAGAGAACAAGAAAACGGCAAAGCCCTCCTCCCATACATAAAAGGCACCACAGACAGAATCAGCAAGATCCTCCACAAACACAACATCATTCTGCATAAACCGAAAAATATCCACCATCCTAAGAAACCCCAGAGACAAAATTGAGTTAGAAAATCAAGGAATATATAAAATCCCATGCACCGCCTGTCCCACCACATACATCGGACAAACCAACAGAAGAATAAGTGCACGCATTGAAGAACACAAGAACTCAGTCAGAAAAGAGGAACCAACTTCTTCCCTGGTCCAACACCTTAAAGCCACAGGACATAAAATTGACTTTAAAAATACTAGAACTATCGCCAAAACTGAACACTTTAACAACAGAATAATCAGAGAAGCCATCGAGATAGAAAAACGCCCACACAGCATGAATAAACGAGATGATACCTCCCGCCTACCAGCCATTTGGAAAACCACCCTTATTGACAAACGAGTCCCTAACACAAAGAATGACACTAGACCCACACTCACGAAAACCACACAGGATGTCACCACCACACATCCACGCAAAAAGCAAACCCAAACCCACACCGATGATGAGGCATGACCACAAACCAGAAACCAGACCACAGCTGCATCATTAGCCATTTTAAACCCCTCCAATCCATACATGAAGCAAACTGACACCCACCTTGAAGATATGGCACGACCACGAACGCGAAGCCAAACAACAGCAACGCAGCTCTCCATCTCAAATCCCCCTGCAACTCAGATTAATCCGAGCACAACAAAGCCCCCACCCAAACAGAACACACCCCCATCCAATCAGAGCACAGCCAAGCCCCTAACCAATCAGAACACACCTCCACCCAATCAGAACACAGCCAAGCTCCCACCCAATCAGTTCATACCCCCACTGGCAGTTAAAAGGAAGAAACAGCTGCGATCACACATTGCTCCTAGAAGCACAAAGCCGAAGACACCAGCCTGAAGATGACGAATGAGACTTCGTCGAAACGTCGCCAAGACACTTTACCAAAGACCTACATACAAACACCCGTGAAAACCTCAGAAAACATATATATATATATGTGTGTATATATATCTATATATATGTAGGTCTTTGGTAATTCGGGTTTTCTCCCGTGTAAAATTGAAAGTGTCTTGGCAACGTTTCGACGAAGTCCCATTCGTCATCTTCAGGCTGGTGTCTTCGGCTTCGTGCTTCTAGGAGCAATGTGTGATCGCAGCTGTTTCTTCCTTTTAACTTATTCGTCTGCCTTATTGACAGACGAATCCCTAGCACAAGGAGCGACACTGGACCCACACTCACGAAGACCACACATGATGTCACCACCACACATCCACGCAAAAAGCAGACTCAAACCCGCACCGATGATGAGGCACGACCGTGGACCAGAAACCAGACCACAGCTGCATCATTGGCCATTTTAAACCCCTCCATTCCATACGTGAAGCAAACTGACACCCACCTTGAAGATGTGGCACGACCACGAACGCGAAGCCAAACTACAGCAATGCAGCTCTCCATCTCAAATTCCCCTGCAACTCAGACTAATCCTAGCACAACAGGGCCCCCGCCCAAGCAGAGCACACCCCCATCCAATCAGAGCACAGCCAACCCCCCATCCAATCAGAGCACAGCCAACCCCCCATCCAATCAGAGCACAGCCAAGCCCCTAACCAATCAGAACACACCTCCACCCAATCAGAACACAGCCAAGCTCCCATCCAATCAGTTCATACCTCCACTGGCAGTTAAAAGGAAGAAACAGCTGCGATCACACATTGCTCCTAGAAGCACGAAGCCGAAGACACCAGCCTGAAGATGACGAATGGGACTTCGTCGAAACGTTGCCAAGACACTTTCAATTTTACACGGGAGAAAACCCGCATTACCAAAGACCTACATACAAACACCCGTGAAAACCTCAGAAAACATCTATATATATCTATATATGTGTGTGTGTATATATATATATATATATGTGTGTGTGTATATATATATATATGTGTGTGTGTGTATATATATATATATGTGTGTGTGTGTGTGTGTGTGTGTGTATATATATATATATATATATATATGTATATATATATATATATATATGTGTGTGTATATATATATGTGTGTGTATATATATCTATATATGTGTGTGTGTATATATATATATGTGTGGATATATATATATGTGTGTGTGTATATATATATGTGTGTGTGTGTGTGTGTGTGTATGTGTGTATATATATATATATGTGTGTGTGTATATATATATGTGTGTGTATATATATATGTGTGTGTGTGTGTGTGTGTGTATATATATATATATGTATATGTGTATGTGTATGTGTATATATATATATGTGTGTATGTATGTATGTATGTATATGTATATGTATATATGTATGTGTTTATATACATATATACCCAACCCCCCCAAACACATCCTAGATCTGACCAACCACTGCCTAACCAACACATACTTCATCCACAATGGACAAAGATACAAACAGATAGAAGGAGCACCTATGGAATCACCCTTCTCACCCGTCATCGCCAACCTATACATGGAACATTTTGAAACCAAAGCCTTAGATAAATCTGAACACAAACCCAAACTCTGGCTTAGATATGTAGATGACACTTTCGTAATTTGGCCACACGGGAAGAAAAAACTGGACAACTTCCTCACACATCTCAACAGCCTACACCCCAAAATACAATTTACTATGGAAACAGAAGCAAACAACCAACTTCCCTTTCTGGACGTCCTAATCTACAAAAAACCCAATGGCTCCCTAGGACACACCATCTACCGGAAAAAAACACACACCAACCGCTACTTAAATGCACAATCCCATCACCATCCTGCACAGATCAACTCCGTAGCCAAGACTCTCATCTCCAGAACCAAACGCCTAGCCGACAAAGACCACCTGAAAACTGAATTACACACTCTCACAAACGTATTAATTTCCAACAGATTCCAAAGAAACACTATTACCAACCTAATCCAAAAGGAGACATCCCCCCAAAACCAAGACACAGAACAGGACAACGGCATCGCCCTCCTCCCTTACATCAAAGGCACCACAGATAAAATCAGCAAAATTCTCCACAAACACAATATCAACACAGCCTTCGGCACTGACCAAAAAATAGCCAACATCTTAAGAAACCCCAAAGACAAGATCCAGCTAGAAAACCAAGGAGTCTATGAAATACCATGCAAAATCTACCCAGCCACATACATTGGACAAACTAATAGGAGAATAAATGCACGCATCGCAGAACACAAGAACGCAGTCAGAAAAGAAGAGAAAACTTCCTCCCTTTTCCAGCACCTTAAAGCAACAGGACATGAAATTGATTTTGAAGGTACCAAACTAATCTCCAAAACTGAACACTTCAACAAGAGAATAATTATGGAAGCCATCGAAATAGAGAAACACCCCCACAACATGAATAAACGTGACGATTCCTCCCACCTACCAGACATCTGGAAACTAGCCCTAGTCAACAAACGAGTCCCAACCACAAAAACCGACACCGGACCCAGAACAACACAGGACACCACCACCAATCACCCTCACCAGACTCAAACCCAAACCCATCCCATAGACGAAATGCAACCATCATCCAGAATCCACACCACGGCTACGTCACCAACTGCTGTACCCCCCGCCGACCCCCACACAAAGCAAACTGACACACGCCATAAACACATGGCCAGACCGCAAACTCGGAGCCAAACCAAAGCCCGTGATGTTACATCACAGCCATCTACTCAGGACATTACATCACAGAACTCAGGAGGTTACATCGCAAAGGCTCAGTATGTTACAATGCAGCCTACCTCCCATGATGTGGCAGCACAGGACTCAGGATATCACTACAACAGAGCTCAGAATGTTACCACACAGCCCATTACCCAGGTACAAAAGAACAATGGGCACACAGCCAGCACCTCAGCCACACAGGATGTTACCAAACAACTGACTAATTTGCTTACATCAATTCCATCTTCCAATCAAGATGTAACAACACAGCCAACCAACCTGCTTACAGCTACATCAGCTAATTTGCTTACATCAATTCCATCTTCCAATCAAGATGCAACAACACAGCCAACCAACCCGCTTACAGCTACAAAGCCAACCCACCACACACACCCTCCAGTATTTATAGAAGGACGGCAGCTCCGATCACGCTTTGCTCGCACAAGCACGAAGCCGAATATATATATATATATATATATATCTCCTTTAAACACTAAAAATGCGAATCCTGGGCATCATATTAACAAGATTAAAAGAAAAGCGAACACTGTCGGGCCGTCATCCTCCCCCACCCCAAAGGCTGCTGTTATCTCGCCCGTAACCCCCTCACCCCAGTCCTGCGAAGGACGGCTATTCGGGTGTTCCTGCTCTCTGCCTCCCCCCTCCCTCTCGTTCCAAGTCGCTTCTGCGCATCTACCTCCCAGCGGCCTTGGGGGTGGGGGAGGATGACGGCCCGACAGTGTGCCCGAATCGCAGCTTGACAAGTAACAACCGAGATCACTCCAAAACGGGAGGGGAGGGAGACAAGGTACAGAGACGGCTGGACAGCCACCCCCCGGGCGCCTGCCCGCACACTAGAAGAGCGATTGAAGATTGGAAGTCAATCATCAGGGCCACGGGCAAGTTGCCAGGTGCAGAGCAACTCAGCGCATTACGGACGAGCACAACCAATGGGCTGATGACGCGCTCGAGAAGCCGAGCGCAGAGGCAGGCGGCTACATAAGCCAGCTGCCAGATCTCCTTTCATTCCAACTCTGACGACGTCGGCAATTTGGCCGACGAAAGCTTAGTGACTTTTTATCTACAGGCTTGTTTATATTAAACAGTCTTGTTTACTTTTATCCTGGTGTTCGCTGTTCTTTTAATCTTGTTAATATATGTTTATATTAAACAGTCTTGTTTACTTTTATCCTGGTGTTCGCTGTTCGTTTAATCTTGTTAATATATATATATATAAAGAATAGGATGTGTTCCATCTCTGCAGCATATATTTTTGGAATCTCCAAAAAGCAAGAGAAACTGAAGTAGAGAAACATTTGTTTCAAGCGTCTTCTGTTTCTGTAGAAATAAGTAAAACTGTTCTAGCCAGGTATTTTTCCAGTCTTGATTTCTGTTTACAGTGTTCTGTTAAATCCCTTTTCTTTATTATTCCGAGCAAATTAAACTGGATTTTGTCACCTTTGAATTATATCTTACTCATATGCAAGAGACAGAAATTTCCTTTGCAATATCTTGTGATTTGTAATATTATTTGGAATCCGGTATCTCATTTGAGATTCTAGCAGAGATCATGCAATTTCTAGTAACCAATGCTATCTTGTGGCTGTCTGGAATATTGTATTTTCTTCTGTATTTTTGTTATTTGTTGCTGCTTGAGCAGCTCTGTAAGTTTTCTCTACCAACAATTAATGTTTACATTTTAATATTTAAAGTTTTAAAAGAAAGAAATTTAATTTTTCTTTAATAAAATTTTATTTTATCTGCCAGTTGTGAAATTGACTTGCCTCCCAAAGAAGGAATGATGCATACCATAAGTTAGTCATGAAATTTACTGGATGATCATAGATGCTGTCTCTGTTTAACCTGCCTCACAAGATTTAAATTAAATTAAAATGGAAATAGGGAAAGGGAATATAACAGTATAAAACAATAATTGTAACACAATCATTGTTATATTTTCATATGGAAATTCAAATAAAATCTGGCTAGAGATAGACGTCTTCTAATTTGTTAGAGAAAATATCCTTGATATATATTTTAATGAACAAATACCAATCTCTTATTTTGCTCTGCCATATCTATTTTACCTGGTGTGTTATTATATCAATTTTCGAAACTTCTTTAGGGAAGAGTGAACATGGTTGGATGGTGCCATATTCTTCAAACTCATCCTCTATACCCCAATGTCTGGCTATGGATCTCATTCCAGCACGTAAGATTTCAGCTCTAAAAAAAAAGCAAAGATATATCTCCACACATGGGTCCTTTTGTTAAATAACTTTTCAGTGATCTCAAATGATAGCAATATTTATAAATATCTTCTGTTCATATTGATAATGCCACTGATAATGAAAAGAATATTTCCATTTTGCCAGTTCATTCAGTGTCAAGTGACTAAAGCAATGGAACTAAAATTAAAATTTTAATTCCAAAGTTCTTGGTGCTGAGTTGGACTCTTTGCTTGCAGAAGTTTCATTTCCCAGTTACGTAACATCATCAATGCAACTGCACTGGACCACCAAGAACTCTACAGTTCAACCCTGTAGAGGGTTATAACCATCCATTCCATTACACTCTGGGTGGCTAACAAAATTCAGAAAACAATAAAAAATAATTACATATAAACAGGGAGCCTAAACTAAAGCCTAAACCATACAAATATGAGAGGGCCCCTAAAGATACATCATTAATGTCTGAGCTGGAACAGACCAGGTTTTAAAAGCTTTCTGGAACCCCAGGAGAATAGGCGCCATTTGTATCTAGGATTGATGGGGTCCTGAGGGCAGGGCAGGGCAGTGATAAACCATGTTTCCTCAATCCCACCCATTTATGGAAGAGATCTGAAGTATATCAACTCTGGATGGATAGAAACAACTGGAGAGATGCTTTGGAAGGCTTTATAGCTGATGACCAGGACCTTGAATTGCACCCAGAAGTCTACTGGCTTTATTCAGAATTCTTAGATAACTTAGCAAAGATACCATAAACATTTACGACTGAATTCAATCAAATCACTTCCTTGTTTACTCACCTCAGAAAGTTGTGAAAACAATGGATGCAGTTTACGAATACTTTCCATTACAATCACAGTCAGTACGTAATATTTCATCATTCCCAAGATGGGGTGAGTATAATAGATTAAATATATGATTGGGTATATTCTGATTTTTTTTAACATAGAATTTCAAGAAGGAAAAGTAAATCAATTTTTCTATGTTCTTATTTATAAATAAGGATGCATATTGTTTGTTGTTAAAATTTATTTTGTTTTAAAATTAAATTTAACAAGGAAAACAGGAAAATGAAATATTGTTTTATTTTTAATCTGCACTACTAAGATTTAATATGACTGAATGTCTAAATTAAAAATATTTTTACACTAGGATGTAACTTACTCATACAATTCAGAAAATTGCTTATACAGAGGAACTGTGTTGATATCCTCAACTTTCAATTTAAGTCTTCCCCATTCTGCCTTTAACATTTCCAGTTGCTTCCATCGTATCAGATATGATCTCTGCAAGGCATATGAGGTCATTGTATCAGGTGGTGCTGTTAAAGCTTTTCTTTTTGCTTCAGCCGTTGATGTTGAAACCTGCAGAAACAATGATTGGAAAATACAAGATCATTTTTAGAAAGAGATTTTAACAGAGCTGCAAAAGCACATTTTTGCCAATGTAACAAATTCAAAAAATTGAGAAAATGATTTAAGTCTACAGCTAACTTATGTCAGCCCACATTAATACTCAGTGTCAAAAGACATCAACATATACATTGTGTGAATTAACAATTGAAGACTTTTCATCCAGTTATTCTTAAACCAATAAAGGAGAATATTTGTAGCTCAGGGTTGAAATGGGGGGGTCCTTGGTGGTCTCTGAGCTTGGTTGTTTTCTTGCAGAAAAGACTTAGCACTGTTGGTGTTCCTAATTTAGATAATGAAATGTCTGCAAGAAAACAACCAAATTCAGAGAGCACCAAGGATCCCTCAGTTATTCTTATTTCTGAGTAAATTATATAAAAATTGCCTGTTACTGACCACTTATAGTCTCTAGTCTATAAGTGACTGTTACTGTATTTGACATGGTAGTTCAGGAATTTTTTTTTTTAAAAGTCAAGTCTGATGTCAAGTCATTTAAAGATATGCTGCCATTCAGTTATATAATATGATACATTCTAGCAAACGTTGCCACACATAATTTTTCTGGAACTTGAACTATTTTATCATGTAATTCATGCAAGAAATAAAAGAACTGCAGAGTTGAAGCTTTTTATTTAGTGCTAAATGCAAACGTGGG
Organism: Azemiops feae; assembly: GCA_023970755.1. Classification (NCBI taxonomy): domain Eukaryota; kingdom Metazoa; phylum Chordata; class Lepidosauria; order Squamata; family Viperidae; genus Azemiops; species Azemiops feae. Next base: position 1,377,920 of record JALGBA010000094.1, read on the forward strand.
CAGCCCCAAACAAAACAGAACAAGATTTATGCACAATTCCACCTGTTTTACATTTCTGAACGGTTTTTGCACTTCTTGGTGGTCAGTCAGAATTTCAGAATTCCAGAGAACATCTTCCATTACAAACTGTATCCCAATCAGCTCTCCATGAGCTACTTTTTGATCCTCAGTGCTCAGACTACATAGACATAACTAGGAAAGATGAGATGAATTCAGAACTCGATTGGATTTTGACAAAAGTAAATCAATCATTGATTCATCTAAGAAGTCATACTAGGACATGAAATATGATTGATTATATGCTACCAATATGTTTAATTCAGATATGGCAATATAATTTGTTCTAGATGCAGTAAAGTGTCAGCTGCATAGTGTTGACAATCCAAGGAAATCCAAGATGTACTAAGAAATAAAAGCCTCATACCTGCATACTAGCATTTATGGGATTTAGGTTGCTTATGGTGTCAGGAAATAGACCTCCCTTTGCTAGGAACGTCCTCCATGGAAAAAACATTGATGCCTAAAAGAAGGAATGATAATTGCAGAGTTCTAATATTAAGTCCTAGGCACATGTATCCTACCTCTAGTATCCTTAGGTCCAGCTTAATTGACAGAAGTGTGCATTGATCAGTGATCTGTGTGGGCAAAAAAGGAACAGTAAAGTTCCAGGGGGGAAAAAACCCACTGTAGATGCTTCACACCCTTATTGTCACAGTGAAAATCCCTACATGGGCATAATTTGTTGCATTTGCTCTTCACCTTCAGCCACTATCATTTTAGAAATTTCCTTGCCTTGTCTTTTTCTCATCATGTAAGTGCTATTAATATTAAAGAGAATAATATTCTCTTTAGCCTGAGAAAATGAGCTTCAGCTAGCCTGAAAGTTATTAAATTCACATCCGGTGCTCCATGAATGGAAAAAGACATCCATCCCCAACCTGGCAGAAAATCTTCAAGCTTTCAGGACTCAGAGTGAGCAGGGCAGGCAGGTTAGGCAAGTTGCTACCTCCATGCTGTGGCAAAAGGCCAAGATGCAAGATGGAGCAAGAAGGTCCCTATGGAATCTGACAAAAGTCTGCTTTCTGGGCTCCTGGTCAAAGAGTTACTTAGTGGTAAGATGGGTGGTCAGCGAATTCAATCAATCAATCAATCAATCAATAATAAAGGAAAACTGATATGCACATGGGGAAGAGACTTCACATAAGTCTCATAGGTTGTCAAGAGCGGCTCTTGGGTTACAAACAAAACAAGTTAAAGACTTATGTATAGAGCCAGTGTGGTGGAATGGTTAAGGCAGTAGACTACAGACTGTGAGTTCTAGTCCCACCTTAGGCACAAAGCCATTTGGGTGACATTGGGCCAGTCTTTCTCTCTCGGCCCTAAGAAGAAAGCAATGGAAAAACCACTTCTAGGAGAGAATATTTGTAGCTCAGGGTTCAACCATGGAGTTCTTAGTACTGTCTGAACTTGGTTGTTTTCTTGCAGCCATTTTATTACCCATCTAGGGAATATAGTTGTGTAACTAGATGTTACCTCATTGACTAAGGAAACATCTGCAAGAAAACAACCAAGCTCAGAGAGCACCAAGAACACCAAACCTACTTCTGAAATCTTCCAAGAAAACTGCAGGGACTTGTCCAGGCAGTCACCAGAAGTCAGCACTGACTTGAAGGCACACAAACACATACATAGAGAGACAGAAAAGACTTATGTGTGGATTTGAAGTTTTACCACCACCCATATTACAGTGCTGAATACCACAATTTTTTATTACAGGAAAATGCTGTAATAAAGTACAGAGCTATCATGGAAAGAAACCTATTGACTGCCATGAAGGCAGTCAAATGTTTTAGCTCAAAAGCTCCTCTCCACAGATTTGTGTAGTCCTCTGCTGAAATTATGAATTCTATCATTACTGGTAAAACCAAAAATTGCTAATTACAATATTGTTTAGACTGTAAAAAAGTAGACCAGAAAGATACATTAGTCCCCTGCAATAGACATTTGCCTGAACTTTTTCATTTTAAGAGCCACACTATTCATATTTGTACCTTCTATATATACCTTTGGTACAGATGAGAAGAAAAGCACTTCAGCTGTTTTTAATTGTTAAATGCTGAACAGAATTCTTTGGAGAATAAGTGAGATATAAATGTTTCTGAAAGATGTCTTAGAAGTTAAAGCAAATATGTCTTGAAAAAGCTACTTTACTCACTCTCTGCCCATGTGGATCTAATAGCTGTGGAATTTGGAGTTGAGAAGCAAATGCACTTCCAAAAACCACATTACTCATGGGAGGCAATGCGTGGTAAATGTTGTCCGTAATACTCTGATATGCAGAAACATTTCCAGATGATAAAAATGCTTCCCTGAAGGGTTGTTAGAAAAACAGAACAATGCTTATTATTATTGTGAGTTATCCAGAATTGCTTAAGATGGATGACCATATAAAATTTTAAAATAAATGTTGAAAAGACAAATGCAATTTCCAATTTATTCTGCTTAAACACTGCACGATGCATTTTCATTTGTTATACTGTGACAACATCTACCTGAAAAATGATCTAGCATTTCCCATTCTTTTATCCCTGGATCCCTACCCGGATGCTGAAGGAGGTCAAAAGGGGTTTTCTCATTAAAAACGCACTGCTTCCTATTATTCCCATGGAGAAGGAATATTAATTTCGGCTGGTAACATAATTATGCTCTTGGACCTCAATGAAACCAATTTGGAATTTCTTATTCTTCCACCCTTTTACTCCAGTTTACACAATACATTTCCCATGAACACTCCACAACTTACACCTTTTACCAGTGAAGAGATGTGCAGACTCACTCTTCATATGTGATCTTAAATGCATTTTATAAATAAAGTAGTGTACAGGTTAAATAAAAAAAAAAGGCCACAATAATCAGTGCTGTTTAATTCGTATTATAGTTATAGCTTTCCACAAAATGTAGAAATAAAATACTTTTTATAGCTTCTAGAAACAAAACAAAAATTCATTTGAATAAATTTTATTTACATCTTTTAAAATTCCTTATTTAATATTATTTAATTCCTTATTCCTGATTTTACTATTCAAAAAGATCTGATCCTAAAATACACACAGAGAGAGAGAGAGATTGTGTGTGTGTGTGTGTGTGTGTGTGTGTGTGTGTGTGTATTTTAAGATCAGATCTTTTTGAATAGTAAAATCAGGAATAAGGAATTAAATAAGATTTTTTGTGTGTGTGGCTCCAAATTTAAAATTATCCATTCATCTCCCATACAGAGACAGAGATTTCATCTGCCTGTTAAATTCTCACTGAATTTAAATCCTCCCCCCCTAAAGACAATTATTGGAGCAGGACAAGTCTTCCTTTTCAGGTTATGTAAGATGTACTGTATATTTCCTCTGATCATAGTTTTATAATCACTTTAGTATCAGGAATGAAGATTGCTATTTATTCACTTGGTCTTTTTAAAAAGTAATAAACAAAGCAAAGCAGTAGGTGTAAGCATGCCTGTGCTCCTGCTACTCTACAATTTGGAGACCTGGCATGAGACTAGATAAAGAGTCATCTGTGATTTCCCACAATTGTTTTCATTCAAAGCTGCTTTTGGAGACCATCACTTGGAATTGGAAGAATGATCGGTGGAAAACCCAAAGGTGCTTTTTCAAAAGGCAACTGGACTTTCTTGGTTTTTCCTTGAAGACATTTCACTTCTCATCCAAGAAGCTTCTTCAGCTCTGACTGAATGGTGGATAATGGAAGGATTTATATTCGTTGCAATCATCTTATCATTAGCACTTCAAGGAAAAACAAAAGGAAGTCCAGTTGCCTTTTGAAAAAGCACCTTTGGGACAACCATGACCTGGGCGACTGAGAACTCCCATAGACGAGAGGTGGATAAGATGCATTTCTTTCTGGACATATTTGCATCAGAATTACCTCCTTTCCCAGTTGCTTTACAGTCTGCAGGAGAGAAAAAATATGGAGTGGTACTAAGCTCCCCAATCTTCTGCCTTCAGCTCCTTTCCAATAATGCCCTGCACCCCAAAGAGGCCCCATGAATTTTTAGTAAAGTAAATAAATGGACAAAATTTTGGACATTGCAATTCAGCATTTATTTGGAAAGGTGCCCACCTGCTAGGAAAAAAAAACAAAAGGAGCTGGGCAGTCAAGAGGTCTTGCAGGAAGATTGAGTGAGCCAATAGAATCTTACAGCTGGTTACATCACTTCTTGACAGCCATTTTGTCAGTGGGCAGCTTTCTCTCCCAGCAGTCCTTTTGTAAGTGTGCCCCCAACTTACTCCCATTTTCCAATCTCCCACCATATTTGCTCCCTAGTAAGCAGAGAAGTAATGGGACTATACACAGTTTTCAGTAGAAAAAAATATCCAGATATAAAGGCTGAATTGCTCCTGTTCTTAAGAGTCACCCAGGAGAAAGTTTCAAACACCTTAAAGAAAACCCCTCGGATGTGCTTCTTTTTCATATCTTCCTTGATTTGCTCTTCCCCCCCCCTCCCCCATTGTTTTACTATGCTAAAATTTAATCATCATTTAATTTATTTATCTTTCTGATGCAATGAGCTTTATATTTTACCTCATTGAGTATCTCACTGCTGCTTCAAACTGAAGAAACTTCACTTCTCTGAGCACGGTCAGCATGTGAGACACTTTCTTTGGATCTGAGGAATTTGGAAGGCTGTCTATTTTTTTCTGTATTTCAAGAAGTTCAATTCCTAGAATCCAAAAAAAGAGCATGTATTGGTTCCTTTGGTCTTTTTTTTTTTTTTTTTTTTTTTGTAATATCGCATCAAATACTTTTATCCAGTTATTACACTGCAGTTCTCTATGAAAAACAACCGAGTTGTTGCTAGTTTGACTTATTCTAACTGGTGTGCTTTTCTCAGAACCTGTTGATTTGGTTCAGGGGGTTCAAAAGTTCTCATCTCCTGAGACTTTCAGACAAATTTACTAATCTACCAGCCAAACCTTGACAGCTTACTTGAATAGCTATCCCATCTAAAATAGGATATATAGTATATGCTTCCTCCACCCTTTAGACAGATAACCTTTATTGTCATTGTCATTTTTTACTGTGGGCACATTGGCACACATTAAAAATGAATTTTAGTTGCTTGCTTTAGTGCTACTCCTCTGAGAAATATGGCTTTGCATTTGAAATCTTTAGTGGACTAAAACTTCTGCAACTGTTAGTACATTCAAAAGTGTAGCTCCATTTCTGCATCCTGTGGGGCAAATCATTCTTCTAATAGAGAAAATTATTCCTACTTGCCCTATCTCCCATCTCTTCGCTCAGTCTAACATTGTGAAACAGCTGCAGTCACATCATGGCAAAGTAGATCAACTTCTTTTCCAGCATCCACAAGAATAAACCATACTTTATCCCCAACAAGAACAAATCATATCTCAATATTGAGCAACGGGTACTAACCGATCTGCTCAGACCCTCCCCAGTCTGCTGTGAGATGTTCAGCAGGACACCTGTAATCGAAGCAGCCTGGTGCACTTCCTAGCTGAGCAAAACTGAAAATGTGTGCAATAATGTCGTGAAAAGGTGCCACGATTTGCAATGAGTGCCGCAGGGCACTACAGCCAACCTGTGAGAAAAGAGGTTAAAGAAAAGGGCAGTCTTTCAGGGGAAAAAATCACAGATCATCAAGCAAATCACAAAATGAAAGTAGCAGCCAGCTTCATCTGGTTTGACCTCCTCTACACTGATCATCCAGGAGTCCTTCCATTAGGCTGCAGCAGAGGGAGAGTAGGGAGCACAGTTGCTGTAATGGCTCAGCTGGGCGATTTGCCATTTCTGAACTGCCTGGCTGATGTGTTATGAAGGCAAACAATACTCCACTGAATTAAGTCCATTTTACATCCGATCCATTATAACTCTCAGAAGTTACATCTATCTTTTCTTTTTGCTCTATGTCTGTCTTTTGGGATTGCAAGCCTGTCACGCTTTTATTAAATAAGTAAGCTGTTTGGTTGCATACCAATTCGAGAACAGGCAGAGAAATGCTTTAAAGAAACTGACTGAGCAGATCAGAGTGATACCAATTAAATTGTTCAGAAACTACTGCGATTGCTACAGTAAATCCTCTCCAAATAGGTTCACTAGTGTCCTCCTGTCTTTCTATATTTAGTGCCAACAAGCAGTGTGCTTGAGTTGCCTACTGGTAGATGTCAACCTTACGAGGTAGATCAGATCCACAGCCAGATCAGCTAATTCTACTTTATTGTAAGCTTACATTAATAGAATCTTGCAGTCTGAAATTACATCTCTCCTCTAGGGAGGTTCTCTTCTGAGCCACGTGCCCTACCCACATTCCTACTGCAGGCTAAGCTGCTTTTATCTGATCATTCCCTCGGCTGCCTCTCTTCTCCCTGTATCTCAAGGGCAGATCCAACCACCCCTTCAGTAGTTACCGAACAGTAAGCCCAAGTATTTTTTCCCGGGTGAATTGAAATTTAGCGGATGAACTTTGTATTTCACTTAAAAACAGCAGCACATCCAATATTTAGGAGTTAACTGAGGTTATTTAAGGTTTCTACTATATTTCTTTATCTTTTCATCCTTTCTGTGACTTAGTTCCTACACTGTGCTAAAACCACATGCAGGCAACCTATGGTCACAGACACAAATGAGGTCCCCAATGTCCCTTTTTATGGCCCCAAAGCCTCTTCTGACTATGATTGCTATGTTATTTCACAAATCATGAGGAGATAAACATGAAAATACAAAAGATACAATAGATGTCAGGTAAGCCCTTAGTCCTACACATTTAAAAAACAAAATAAACCCTCAAAACGTTCTCCCAAACTGCTGCCCTTCCACATCAACAATGTGGTCCCAGTCTTTTTGCAGCCCCCGGTTTCTCTCAAAATATTAGGCATGGTCTTTGGCCTCCAAAAACTAACCACCCCTGCACTAAATCATAATGCAGTACAGATTGGTGAACCCTAACAATGGTAGCATTTTCATGATTATCCCAGTGCATAAGAAATCAGTCAATTGTGTCCTTTTTAACAAACCATAGTTTAAACAATTATGGATCAGCATACTGGGGTAACCAAATCTCTTAGGAAACTTCATTGCATAACAGTTATTTATTACGTATGGTAAGAAGCAGTGCAATTTAGCTTCTGTAGCAATTTGAGTAATACTGCTAGATTTCTACATAGGAGAAAGGCCTGCTTAACTTGCATTCCTTCTATCGCAGGTATCACCCAACAAAGACGCTGATAAAATCTTTGTACCTGCTATCCGCCAAAGGATAGGCCAAATTTGCCCAAAATGGAGCATCCATTAGGTTGGACTAAGTCCATAATTCTGAGTCAGGATAGTTTTCTTAGCTTTCACAGTATCTCTGATTGTGAATGAGGGATGACGATGATGAGAGAAAAACCTTGCAAAGTATCAAATATCTTGGGTCACAACTCCTCAGTCATTTTTAAAATCATGATTCCCAATAAAATATCTTTTCCTGTGCTATTCACATTTGCACTCTTATTATTTGATCAATCTCAGATATAGGCCATTTGGCCAATAAAGAACTTTTTGCAAGATTGTCAAAGCACTGACCTTCTCTGGCAACATTTTGAATGCAGCTAGAGTTTCTGAAGGATGAGGGATGAACCACAGGTTCAAGAAGGATTGTCCATCACTGGACAGCAAGGAACGAGGTCGTGGCTGGAATGACCTGATTGTTAACAGAATAATTGAATTACTTGTAGAAATAAATCTAATGGTACATGGCACCCAAGAACCACTAATTGATATTGGTTTAACCCAACTGTTACCTCGCAATGCTAATTCCACTCTCTCTGGTGCTCCAATCAAATTGGTAGGGAACTCTGCAAACAAGTTACAAACCTGGGATCACTGTTAACTTTTTCTTTGGATTCTTTGTCATCTTTTTTTTCTTGTGGCAATCCTATGGTAAAGTATTTGTTTTTCACCCTGGGAAAGTCATCCAGCATTGCTTTTATACTGTTATAATAGGCAATGATCTGACTTCGAAGAGAGTACTGAGACATACGATGATTCAACCTAAATGGGATCCAAATCTAATATCAGAAGAATGATATAGCTAATATTTAAAACAACAACAACCAGAGCCTTGATATTCAAATTACCAACTTCAAAAGGAAGAAGTTTCAAAACGTATCAGTGCTGCTTTGAGATCATAATGCATAGGATTTTATATTTTCAGCCTTAGCAATAGGTAATGGTGGAAGAATGCAAACATTCATTCATATTTCTTATTATTTCATTGTGACGGTATCAAGTAATTATACGACTTCTACATTGGAAAATAGAATTATTTATTGTATATTTTTAATTCAACATCCCAGCCTGTGACATGCTTTGCCCCCATTTAAAAAAAAAATTCAATTCACAACACTTATAATATCAGAAGGAGCACAATACAATAGATCTAAATTACATGCCCACCTCCAGATATTCTGGACTACACTTCCTCAAATCCCTGAATGCTAGTCATGTTGTTTGAGTTATACTGAACTCAACTCAACTCTGAACTTGGTGGAACCTTTTTGTTTGTTTACCTCTGACTCAGGGGCATGATTTTTGATATCAGTAGCAATGACTACATCCTGCTGAGTTTCTTTATAACAAAATCAGCACTGTAACAATTCAGACTTCATACCTTGAATATCAAGTTTCTTCTGCCTTATATATAACACTAAGGTTGATGAATGGTTTAGTTATATAAAAGCTGTATATAGCCAATTCATATAATACACATTGAAAGGTTCTATAAAGGATTAATTGGTGTTTTTTTTCTTTTTCTTTTTTTCTTTCCTGCTTCAACTAATAACAGAATATTATGTACCAGATGTTTCAATTTGTTTCATTTTAGCATTATATTTACTCTCTGGTTCCTTTATAGCCTCTGCTGAATAAAGGTCAACACTGCACCATTTCCTGCCATAACACAGACTGTGGGGAAAAACAAGCATCCTATGTATGACTCTTAAGGAGAGATACTGCATATATTTCTTGTACTTGCCTGTGGCAATATTCAGCAATGACTTCTCTTTTGACTTTTTCAGCTTCATCCTAGAAGAAGTGATGCCACTTGTTTGTTACTTAAATTGTACACAGCTATAATAATTATATATGAAATGTTGTAAATGTAATACCTTGGATTCAAAAGCTGACATATACCATAGGGATGGAAAGGCACCCTTGTTTGCACAACTATTTTTTTTTATAAAAAAATGTTAAAAAATAATTGAAAAATATTTTTAGTATAGGTTCTTTAGGTGTTATATAAAGTAACATAATAGTGGCCCTGAATTCTGATTTTCTGCTCAGCCCATTCAAGATGGTTTTACATGGTCTTGGACCCTTGAAAGCGTATTTTAAAGGAAAGGAGGGAATTGCAGTGGAAAGATTCAGGAATTCTCGTAACATTTCTCTGATTCCGATCCCAACCTGATACATTCAGAATTATTTCAGCGTGATGATGATTTACATAATTTGATGCTCTAATTTCTGGGATTGTAACAATAAATGTACAAATGCATTGCATAAGTACATACATTTTAAAAATATGAATAGGATTTGATCCTCATCCCTGTTCTCAGGAACATTTTTGTATAACAATTCCTCAAACAGCAAAACAAACTTTTGAAAGGTTACCCTATCTAAAGAACAACCACTTGGCATTTTTATGGTAACAATTAAAGCAACTAATTTTTTTTTTCAGGTATTCATAAGACTTTACTCCTCCATTATTTCTTTCATACATACACACATTATTGTTCTTATTTGTTCTGATTACAAAACTGACTTATTTTTTAATATTTATTTATTGATCCTGTCTACTTGGCCACGGATCTCACAAAACCTAGATATACCTAAATATACCTAAAATATATTTTATATTTTTAAATACGGGTAGTCCTCAACTTACAACCATTTGTTTAGCAACTAAAATTACAATGTAACTGAAAAAAAAGTGAATTATGACCAGTCCTCACACTTACGACTGCAGCAACATGCATGGTCATGTGATCAAAACCCAGATGCTTGGTGATCAGCATGTATTTACAATGGCTGCAGCCTCCCAGGGTTGTGTGATTGTCATTTGTGACCTTCCCAGCCAGTTTCTGATGAGCAGTCAAAGGGAGAAGCCAGATTCACTTAACCATGTGATTCTCTTAACAATTACAGTGATTTGCTTAATAACCATGGCAAACATGGTCATAAAATCAAAACAATTCATTTAACTGCCTTGCTTAACCATGGAAATTCTGGCCCCACTTGTGGCTGTAAGCACTATCTGTAGGGACAGAATAGTTCCAAAAGTTTAAAGCCAAAGTTATGATAGTAAAGCTAATGAATAGTCCTTTAAAAATTATAATCAAATGTTGGTTAATTCCTAAATAATTTCAGATACACTTACTGGATTTTGTATTCTACTCCCCAAGATTTGTTTCTTCTGAATGAATGTATTCAGCATCAGGTCACGTGGACCCTGTTTCTCCAGCTGAATTGAAACAAAAGCTTCAGTAGGTCTGGAGAATGAAAGAAAATAATAAATTACTAAGAAATACCCCTGTAATGAAAACTGTATTCACCAGTATCATTTTATTCTTTGACTGTGCCCAGGCATTAAACTTTCTTGACATATAATGCTGTTGTTTTTCTGTTTACTTCTTGCTTTTATGAAGAATCCCAAACCATGCATTATATTGACAGGATGAATTAAAGTGTTAAAAATATATATTTAATATATACACAAATACGTCAAACACTTGGAGAATTTCCCATTTTCTGTGATATCAGGCTTGCTATGTATTTATTTATTTATTTATTTATTTATTTCCCGCCTTTATTATTTTTACAAATAACTCGATAAAATGACGAACATACGTTTTTTTCTGAAACCCCTACGATGTGTAATGCTGGCCTAGCAGCAGTCCTGCATTTGGGAATCTTTCCCAACTATGTCAGCGTGTTGCTAAACCAGGAACTGGAAATTCTCCACTGAAAGCACAGACTGGCCTTTAAGGCACAAAGCAGTCACACACTGAGGTATTTGAAGCAGCACTTGCTGACTTAAAATGCCAGTGGTACAGAGTAAGTTACAAATCAAAATCAGTGGCACAGATTTACTATATTCCTTCCCATCTGGAAGATTCCCCCCCCCCCAAAAAAAAAAGGAGTAGAAGAGAGATAAGTTACTTGGAAGAGGTCCTTGGGAGCAATGGCCTTTTGGATGTTAGGCTATTTTCTCCATCTGGTATTTAAGCCCAGAAAGCATTCAGACACTAGAACAGCTGACATGTTCTTATAATTGCTCTACCTAACCCTAGCTTAAGTACCCAAATGCTCTGATTTTTTTTTTTTTATCATTTAGATTTAAAGTCTCTCTCTCCATCAAAAAGAGATTTTCCCTTCATTTTATTCTACTACCATCCCATGAAATAGGTTACACTGATAGAAAATTATGATTCCCAAAGTCATCCAATGGGTTTCTGTGGCTGGTTGGGGTGGACCTGTTCTCTCCAGTCCTCATTCAACACATTTGCCCCAACACCACGGTGTGTGTGGGCCTTTAAGCTACCTCTTTGAATTGCAACCTCCAGTTGCAAATCTCCTAAAGGAATGAGACATCAAGGCATCCTCTGCTTCACTCCCAACTGTAGAACTTCTTCCATTGGGTAAGTTGCTGCTTTGAGCTTTCACACTTAGGTGTCCTTCCTGAAATAAAAGAGCAGCGGGGTCTCTTACTCAGGGAAGCCATGCTGATAGCACCAGGCAAGTTGTTGCTGTTGCTGCTCAGCCACCACTGAGCAGTTCTGGAGGGCATTATGGGAAATTTAAATGGCAGATAGTCTCAGTGGCTCAGATTGTTACCCTGAATATTTTTATAAAGGGGAGAGAAAGGTCAGTATAAACAGAGGCCCTTGTAAATGTCCTGGAACTCAGCACATGCTCTTGAATGCTTGATGCCATCATATGGGCCTTGTGGAAGAACATTTTGACTCTGCAGTTTCAAATTCTTGTAGTTTGGCTTCTTCTATTACTTCCGAAAGAAAAACAATACAGAAAAATAAAAAAGGACAAGGAAGCATTAAATAGCCAGAAGGCAATATAGGTATGGAGCTGAGTAACATTACTGAATGAAGGAAGTGCACGTATTAAATACACTTTATTTTTTTACTCAGCTGTCTAGGAAGAAAACTAATTATATTTTTTTAGTACATGTATATTTTTTAATCCTCTCCTGATTCTGAAAAAAACAGGTATAATTTGAAACAACAATTGGTTAAAACAGGGCTTTTTTTTTTTTTGTCATAGAACGCATGGAACAGTGTTCCGGCACCTTTTTTTGGACGGAAGAACCAGTTCCTTCTAAGCTGCCAGCGTGAGTACAGGTATGGCTGCAGAGTGATTTTGTGGACCCCCAGCAGCCCGATCTGGACTCCGGAGGCCTGGAAAAGACCTTCGAATACCAGAGGTTTCAGCAATAGCCATGCTGGATGGAGAATCTTTGGAGTTCACATTGGCCCCAGATGAAAAAGCCTAGCATAGAAAGTGTTGTGTCCTGGGCCTTGCTGAGTCATTCAGCAAGGCTCAGGAACTCTGCAGAAAGATTGCAGAGACCAGAACGGTTGCAGAGACCCGGGCAGACCACGTGGTCTGCCCGGGACCCAGACAGGCTGTCTCCAGCCTCGTGCACATGCGCGAGGTGGGAGAATAGCCTGCAATCATTGGTTGAGCATCCCCTTGCATGGGGAGTATAAAAGGGCTTGCTGCCATTGTTCGTTTGCTTCTGTTGAGTGAATTTACCAGATAAAAAGACATCTTTTGTATGAACTGCCTCGTCTCAAATGTCTGCTGTGCGAACAGAACAGAAAGGTACCCATAATTTTATCTGTCTTTGACAACAGTTTCCTATCTGAAACAGAGATGGCCAGCAGGGCAGCTATGCCTCTAACACTTTCCCAGAAGAATGTAGTTATTAGGTCAAACAGCATGGAAGGCAGATAGCAAAGAAAGACTCACTCGCTCCTTGTATCTTTTTTTGCTCCTGATTTTTATATATATATGTTTTAAAGAGCAGTGGTGGAATTTGATCTTTGAAAGGGAGAAAGAGGGGGAAACGTTGCCAACCTTTAAGTCTCCAGCTAGTGTGGGCTGCACTGAAGGACAAAATGCAGCCTGTTGAACAGCTACAAGGAGCATGTTTTTATGTGTGACTTGGCAGGCAAGAGCAATCTGCAAGTTTTCCATTCCATAACGCTTCAGCAATAGCTAAAGGGTGAAGATAAAAAGATTAGTGGCAATTATAATGTAACGTTGCACATTTATTTCCTTTAGATCTGACAACGAGACTATAAACTTCCTTCAGTTGTATTTGTATTTAGAAGCAGAACTGATTTGGCACTGAATTTGGAATCTAATTCAGAAGATCTCATAGTCAGCCTTCACTCCAGATAGCTAACTATATGTGCCGATAACATTCTTAAGATGCGTGTGTAACAATACCTAAAATTTTCCCCAGATTACACACATGCAAACACATATTGTACATAGAGAGACTTCCCAGTCTATCATGTACAGTATAGCCCTATCATTTCCTGATAGTCTTTTGTTCAATTATCACCATGTCCGACGCTGCATAGCATTTTCAACATTAGCCAAAATTAACTACATGCTGCCATCTTCTGTGACAATAGTTTAGCACAAAACAAAACTAGTCAAACGCCATAAACAAATAATAATGTTGATCAAAGGATGTCCAATGAACATACAGAAGCAACAGTCATTTCAGCAATATGTGATTGATTGAGATCAGTGATTGATTTTTCCACCCCAACCCTCTGCTATATCTGGCTCCATTCACATAACTTATTTAAAACTGATTTTTTTCTTGGAACACAAATATCTTTTTTCTGTTTTGGGCAGAGTATGTTAGGATTGGGAATCATACCTAGTTCTTCATCTTCACAAAGCTCTTTTTTTCCAGACACTTCAGAGTGATCAAATAACGTGACTTTTGGTATCGTTTTGAATTCCATTTCTTGCTTCAATATTTGTTCAATGTCTAGATCAGTGATGGCGAACGTATGGCACGTGTGCCAGAGGCGGCACTCAGAGCCCTCTCTGTGGGCACACCCGCCACCACCAGCATCTCGCGCAGGTCCATTAGTCTGCCACTGGCGCCCGGAGCAACAGCCCAGCCCAGCACAAAGGAGGTGAAGCGGCTGGCTAGCAAGCTCGAGTAGAGGTGGTAGAGTACGTCCCCATGTGCTCGCTGGCCTCTGTGTGCGGGGGCCGATGGTGTCAGGCAGCAGCCGCCCCTGCCTCGCCTTGCCTTGCCCTGAAGCCATGGCACCCCCACCCTACCCCCTGCCTCACCCTGCAGGAAAAGCTTCCTGCCCACCGCCCCACCCACCAGAGATCCCCTGGATCTCCCCCAATCCTGCCCAGCTCCCACAGGCGTCTCCCTCCCTGAGCAACATCGAGGTGGCCACGCCCAGCCGTGCCCACCCAGTCTGCCATGATCACCGCAGCCACACCCACCCAGTGGGCCATGCCCCCCCCGCTGGCCCCCCTGAGGGCACCACAATGCTGATGCTGCCCTGGCACTTTGCGATAAATAAGTGGGTTTTGGGTTGCGGTTTGGGCATTCGGTCTCTAAAAGGTTCGCCATCACTGGTCTAGATGCTAAGATTGCAGTTACAAAATATTTATTTATTTATAGAATCCGTTATGACTCTGGGCAGAAGTACAGTCATAAACACTGCTGGTTTAGTACAAAATGAAACAAACAGGAAAGGGGCAGGAAAAGTAAAATAAATTTAATATAATAGTACTGAGACTGGAATAAAAATATTTCAGTTACCTGCAGAATGCTCTCCCTGGTGCAAAAGCTAAATTTTCCAATTTGATTGTCTATATCTTGGATCTCTAACATTAAGCTGGAAGGAATGTATCTGCAAAAGAAAACAATGTCTAACTTTTTCTGAAATGAAAGGGCCAACCCATCTACGTTTAGAAATTACGTGAAAGATTATCCTTGTCCTCATCACAAGTGATTTCAGCTTTCCTTGTTTATGAAGAACATATATTTGAACAGTATTTCTGAAGAATGTTTAAAATTAATCAGATATGCAAATATTCCCAGCCCAATATTTCATGTGTAGTTTTCAAAAGAACAAATCTGGACTGTTTCTTCCATTTTGAGATGTGAATATTTATTTATATCAATATAAAATTATTTATTTGTCAAATATATATTTCACTTTTCTAGTCCAGCTAAATTTTTAAATGTTAATGCCAATTAATGTGACGTAATTAAGTAATTAGTAACCATTTAACGTAAGGAAAAGATGATAATGGAAGACTGGGTACACTCTGATCTGCTCCAAACAGCCCACTAACTCAGGGGTCCCCAACCCATAGAGGGCTGCAGCCTAGTGGCCAGTAGTGGCCCGTGGCCTATTGGCCAACGGGCTGCGTGACTGCCTGGTCAGTGTATGTGTGTGCACGCGCATAACCCCACTCGCGTGAGCAGCGTCACAGGCGTTCACTGCCCCACTTGTGCAAGCAACGGGTGTTTTTGCGCACATGCATGCACTCATGCATTCGCCTCCACACACACACACAAAACCATCCTTTCTTTTCCCCCTCCCCCTGGCTCCGGGCCACCAACCCCAAAAGGTTGGGGAAACCTGCTCTAACTCATGAAGCTGTAAAAAAAAAAATTAGGCTATAGAGCCTATTGATAATAAATAAATCAGAGAAGCCCACTCTAAGATGCTGGCAGAAAATTTTTCAACTGAAATTTTCTCTCCCCTTCCTCTTACATGGAATCCCATCAAATTCTCATAGAATCTTAGAGTTTTGCAGAACATAGTTTTAAAAGTCCTGCTCTAATTGTCCAAAACAACCTGTAGGTCAGCCAAGGGCTGTAAGGTTTTGTTCCTTCCTTCCTTCCTTTCCTTCCTTCCTTTCTTCTCCTTCCTTCCTTCCTTCTTTTCATTCATTCATTCATTCATCTATTCATTCATTTTATATAGCCATCCATCTCAAGTATATGATTCCGGGCAGTTCACAATTAAAAGCAATATAAAAATACCAATATGATACAACAGTTTGTTAGAGCTCCTCAACTTACAGCCGTTCACTTAGTGATGATAGGGAAAGTTATAACGGCACTGAAAAAAGTGATTTATGACCAGTGTTCATATTTATGACCGTTGCAGCATCCCCATAGTCATGTGATCAATATTTAGGTGCTTGGCAACTGGCATGTATTTATACCGGTAATAGTTGCACTGTCCCAGGGTCCTGGCTTCATAATATGTAACCTTCCCAGCTGGCTTGCAACAAGCAAAGTCAATGGGGGAAGAAGCCAGATTCGCTTCATGACTGAATGATTCGCTTAAGAACTGCAGTGATTCACTTAACGACTGTGACAGGAAAAGTTGTAAAATGGGGCAAAACTCACTTGAAAACTGTCTTGCTTAGCAACGGAAATTTTAGGCTCCCTTTTGATAGTAAGACGAGGACTATCTGTACAGTTAGACGCACAGAAGGAAAGTTATGATTAGATTCTAGTCAAAAGAAATGTGTGTGGCAAGAAGTAGCTGTCCTATGAGGATTAGAAAGGATTAAAGATGGAGGGGGGAAGAGTAAGATGGCAATTATTCTACAGAAAGAATGGCAGAAGTAAAATTTCTAGGGGGGTTTTCCCCCACTTTTCTAATTCTTAACTTTTTCCTTTTTCTTATTTTCCTTTTCCTACTTTTATTGTAACGTAACATTCTAACAAAACATTTTTAAAAAGCAGTAGCTGTTCTATATCAAACTTCAGAATGGAAGCAAATATTATTAAGTTTGTTGGTGATTTATTCATGTTTATATCTGCAGAAAATGTTTATAAGCCTCTGACTTACCTGTCCACATTAATGTCATGATCTTCTAGAAGTGAAGCAATGAATATTGGGGACAGCTGGTCAGCCTTCTCTTTGTGAGTTGCACATTCAAAGTTCACTGGCCTTAGGTACAAATGGAACCCATTAAAGCCCATTTCTTCTGCAAATTCTTTGTACAGTCTAAGCAGAAAAAGAATGTACATATTTGAAATAACTGCTTACAGTGGTCACTCTACTCACGTAAAACACATTTATTGCCTGTCATATATTCTTTTGAGTTTCTCACACAGCAAAAATAAATACAGTTGTATAATATTCCAAGCCACAATTTCACTTTCTTCAGGGCTCAGATTATTTTGCTGGCATCTCCCACAAATGAGTGCTAATAAACTATGTGCAATTTTGTCCATGATTTGATTAGTGTGACTTCTGTATCAGGGATTCTGGCTTTATTTGTTTTGGATTCTTTGAATGGCTATGGCTAGATTAGATAGATAGATAGATAGATAGATAGATAGATAGATAGATAGATAGATAGATAGATAGATAGATAGATAGATAGATAGATAGATAGATAGATAGATAGATAGATAGATAGATAGATAGATTAGATAGATTAGATAGATTAGATAGATAGATAGATAGATAGATAGATAGATAGATAGATAGATTAGATAGATTAGATAGATTAGATAGATAGATTAGATAGATTAGATAGATTAGATAGATAGATAGATAGATAGATAGATAGATAGATAGATAGATAGATAGATAGATAGATAGATAGATAGATAGATAGATAGATAGATAGATAGATAGATAGATAGATTTTAATATTTATTTGCTATGTATATGTAGGGATGTGGGTCTATATATATGTTGTACATAGTATGTTTAGGTGTGTGTCATGTATATGTTTCACTTTGAGAGCGGGCAACTAAATTTCATTTTTTATGTGTGCCATTGTGCCCACAATATAAAAATGACAATAAAGGTTATTTATCTTTATTTATCGATAGATAGATAGATAGATAGATAGATAGATAGATAGATAGATAGATAGATAGATAGATAGATAGATAGATAGATAGATAGATAGATAGATAGATAGATAGATAGATAGATAACCTTTATTGTTATTTTTTTACTGTGGGCACACTGGCACACATTAAAAATTAAATTCTGTTGCCTGCTCTCAAAAGTGTACACATACATAATACACATATAAACATACTATATACATACATATGTATATACCTACACCTTTACATATAAATATTAATCACTATCCATATTGAATATATCGCGGAAAGAGGAAGATTGAGAGTTCACAAGGTTGATATTGTATGGAACAAAACTGTGACTGAATCTGGATGTTCTGCTTCGGATACCCAGCATGGAATTAGCATGGAATAAGCCAGAGTTCTAGGTTTAGACAACGTGCTGCTTATTCACTGTTAAGCCAAATTTTAGTTTGGGTTGTCGGGAAAGGATAAGTAAAAGGTTTTTGTGTATTATGTTTGTAATATTTTCTAACCAATGAACATGCCAAAGCAAAAACAGTATAATTTGATTGGTGAAACACATTTAATTATTATTGATCAATTGCATTCAACTGCAATTATCCATTATATAGGTTACAACTCAGGCTGAGATATCTGGGGCTTCCCTTAAAAATAATGTTTTTTCAACGGAGTATACTGATAGGGCCAGGGGTCCCTCCCACCTTTCAGCTATAAATCATGGGGTCAGAAGTTATACTGGATCAGGATGGAAGAAGAGGAACAGTGACTTCAATTAAGAAGTTAATAGTCATTAAGATGATGTGAATTGTGGTTCGGGAGAATTGAAGAAAGCAGGGAACTACATCAGCAAAAAGATAAATGTTACATTGAATATGGTTTTTGCCATTATACTTTTAAAGATTAAAATTAATAGTACAGGAAAGGCTTAGATTAAATTTAAAAAATTATCACCGAAATTTCAGTACAACTTTCTACAGTGATTTCCTCTGTGTCCCCGTTGCTAACCTGCCCAGCTGTGCCCCTTCTACTGCTGCCTCGATCAACCGATGACGGAGAGTTAGAAGTTCAAGGAGTCTTGAAAAGACATTCAGAGTAATAGTTTGTTTTTCTTTGCTTGATCTCTGTTCTTCTTCTGATGCTGATTTCAAAGCTGATGTAACAATTTCTCTTATAATAAGAGGATCCTCAACCAGAACATCTGCAAATATCTACCATGAAAGAATAGTATTTATAAATATTTAATTCAAATAATGTCAATTGATGGTCATATTGATGTTATAATTGAGACTTTATTGTTCAAGACGTTGTTTTGTACCACGGGAATATTTAATTGAAAGATAGGAGAAGAAGGAGAAGGTGGAACAAGAACGGTCAGATGACTAAACAATAGGTAAGGATGACTGTGGGAGGACATGCTCTTTTTTTTACTTCTAAGCATAATCAGCACGAATAGTACCCCAGCTCACAAACAGAAATGGCTTTACTCCATTGTACCAGTGAAACACTGAAGTTAAATTCAAACAATTTTGTATCAAGATACTAGTCCTTCCTTATTAGTAATTTAATTGCATAGAATCTGTAACAGGTCTACAAAAGTTTTGAATTATCTCTATTAACCCAATCCTACATGTCTACTTAATGAGATTAGGACATTTTAGCAGCAGAAACCCATCCAAATCCTTGTATGTAGAACACAAACATACATCTCTCTGAATTTGAGTGCCATAAAAAGATTCTGGATTTTCCATGGTCATCCATCCATCCAACGAAAGTTGAAGTATTTGTTCCTCCAAATGAATGGCCTCACTGGCTGTGTTTGGCCTACAGATTTGCTGGAACTCTTGAAGGATACAATCTAGAGCTTTAGGAATTAAAGATACTAGGCCAAGGGAGGAATGGAATTCCAATAAATACATGTTCTTCAGAGCCGTACTTAGAAGGAAAAAAGAGTTAAATGTATTATGATAGAATAGGATTATTTGAAAATGAACTAATTAAAAACTACCCCACCCAAAAAAACCCCAATAAAAATATAACCATAAATGACAAGTAATGTAAAACGATGGCTATTCATTCCCCAAAGGAATGAGAAGATTCAGTGGTGAAATGGATTGGAAAACAAGCATTCTCTTAATTGAATGTATGATTCAATTTATGTTCTTATTTATCCATATATAAACTTAGCTGCAGTCCTTTAGCCCAGTGCACTACATATATCCGTATATACCAGAATGATGAAATAATAGTTTAACATAATTATTTTTAAAAATACATTTATATATTTACTTATATTGTAAATACACAGTTGAAAAGGTGACTTTCTTAAATCCATCCTATGAGAAAGATGAAGAATAGAACTGAGTAAATAAAGAGTAATACATTATTACAAAATGGAAGGGAGGAATTGCCAATTTCACCACACAGCAGTTAATACAATTAAAAAAAGTCACAGATTCCCTGTTTTGTTTGTAGTTCTGGGTTTTATGGTTTAGGAGCCTTCCATGTTGAAACACTCTTATAAGATGCTCTTGAGTCCAAGTACAATGATCAGATCCTGACTTTTTAAAACAACATTATAATATTTTAAATAAATATTTTATGGGATAATGAAATATTATAAATCGTAATTGTTCGCATGTATATTATTAATTTAGAAATGACCCCATGCACATATATGCATGCTGAACACAGAATTAATGCCTTATTATTACTACTAGCTCTGAAAAATGACCCTTTGCAGGTGGAAGAATAGCATAAGGAAAGCTATTTTGTCATACGGCTTGGCTGGTTGATTTGTTTAAATAAGAATTGCTTGAACCCAGGGGAATAAACAATGGAATTTGCTTGTGTGTCTTTCTGATTAAACAGCAATAGCAAACATGAGCTCCATTATAGACATATGTGCCATATTAAAGAGACAAATGATACTCACGGGCTGTTACTGAGAGCAATTAACTGTTTTGTAACTATATATGGGGGAAAGCCAAATTCGGAGATACAACCTTTAGGACCACCACGCCAAATTTTATAATTATATTTACGCTGATTCTCTATCTGGGGAAAAAAAAAAAAAAAAAAAATCTTGTTACATAAAATATAGCAAATTCTGATTTAAAAAAAAACTGTTATATGATGACTTCAGTGGTACAGGAAGCCTGGTATAAGCAATTAAAGTGACATGTAAACTGAATTTGCCAGATTCACCAGCTTCCACCTGTTTCCTATCCCCATCCCCATTTTTAATGCTTTGCAGAAACATTACATGAGCAGTGAACAGATGCTAACATCTGTATTTGTATACAGGCAGTCAGCATGCCCCAGCACATCACTAGTTCAAATACTAACAATTGAATGTCGTGCATTTAATGGAAAAGATAAAGAATTAGATCCAGAGCTATTCTGGCTACTTTACTGCAAAGTTCTACTGCATATGGTGTCGACTTACCTGTCGGTTCATAATATCTCTCACCAAGCAGAGGTGAAGCTTTAGACAAGTGCATTCATTTCTGTAAGTGTTCACAAAATACTCAAGGTGGAAATCAAACCGAGGACGTCTGTATATGATGTTAGTTATAACTTGGGCCAATGCAAATCTTTCTTCTGAATCTAAAGCATGTTGGTATACTTCAAAGTAACTATCGAGAAGCTGAAAATATATTTAAAGCATACCCAAAACAATAAACAAGAAATGTTTATTTTTTTTCTTCATTTTGCTTTACTTTGTTTTTGCTTTTCTCGGCTAATAACAAAAAACTTTCAATTGGACGTAAATGCTTCTGTGTGTGCCACATGTAAATTTCTGCATGGGATTCTCCAATCTGCCTTTCATATAACTAATGTCTTGTTATATCACACCGTTTTTTAAAAAATCAAAATAAGTATGTTCAGAATGATAATCCAGGTAGCTCAGTCAAATCAGAGGTACTGGCGGAGTGAGGCAAGATGCCGGTGCTGAAGAAATAAATAAAATCCTTGTTTTATGCCAGCCAGCCTCCCATGTACCCTGTAAGCTAGACTGTTGCCCACAATAGCAATGGAAAAGGTTATAATTTCACCAGGGACAAGCAAAAAATAAATCCCAGGCATCTTCTGTATCAAGAATGGACTTTTGATGGTCAGCGATATAGGTAGTCCTTGACTTACAACAATTCATTTAGTGACTATTCAAAGTTACAATGGCACTGAAAAAGTGACTTATGACTGTATTTCACTTACGACCATTCCACCATCCCCATGGTCACATGATCAAAATTCAGATGTTTGGCAACTGACTCATATTTATGACCGTGGCTGTGTCCCAAGGTCATGTGATCACCTATTATGACCTTCTGACAAGCAAAGTCAAGGGGGAAGCCAGATTCACTTAACAACAGTGTTACTAACTTAACAACTGCAGTGATTCACTTAACACCTGTGGCAAGAAAGGTCATAAAATGGGGAAAAACTCATTTAACAAATGTCTCACTTAGCAACAGAAAGCTGAGGCTCAATTGTGGCGGTAAGTCGAGGACTGCCTATGATACGGTTGAAGTGACATATGAATGCACCTCATCAGATTAAACATAAGAAAGACACAAGCTGAAATAAGTGCCTCCATTTCTGGATGAAAACAGAACATGAGATTTAATGTTGTGAGCTACCCAAAGTCATGTACTTGAGATGGGCAGCCCTATAAATCAATTTAATAAATAAACACATTGGCAAATAGGAATGATGTGTCCAGCCCAGTGCACAATCAGTTGCCCATAGGGAATCTGTCAGTCCCGCTAGGTAGACTAAACCAAGAAATCAACTCCACAGCAAGGCTAAACTGAGATAGGTTATAATAGCAAAATCTTGCAAATCTGATTGTGCTGTACCTCCTCCTCCATCTCATAGTTCAGTTAATTAGGGAGGTATCTGTTTGAGCCACTTCCCAATGTTATTTGTCTGTTATAATCTTAACATGTTTTTTATCCCCACCTCTACCCTTGCGTATCTCTGTCAAGGTCATCTTTCTTACTCTACAGGTTTTATGGTCCTTGATTTCTTAGAAGATCAATGAAACATGAATATGCATACCTGCCACTTATTTTTTAAGAAATCGGCTTCACAAGTCCAAAGGTCAAGCAAGACTGCTGATCGATCCACTGATGTTTGTGCCCACCTTGAGTAGCTGTTGCTAGAGGAATCGGGGCCTGCTTTCTGGCCTCGGAAAGAAAAGGACAACACAAAAGACTTCAACCCAGCAATAATAAATTTAAATTTAAATTTCATCAACACTTGCAGTTAATGATGCCAAAATAAAACATAAACAGTTAGTTTCCTCCATATCGTCAAGATTTTCTTGCTTCACAGAACTGAACTGAAAATTAACAATATAGGTACAACTCACTATCATTACAAAGACATTACAAACAAATAGTGAACCCCGAATAACCAGTAGGGTTAAAGTTTCAAACAATCAGTGCCTCAGGAGCAACTTCCCCAACGGTTACTTCCAAACAACTATCTTTGATACTATTATTAGTTTGCTATCTCTGTTTTGGGGATGGCTGCTTTTTGTGGAAGATTCTGTCCCTCAACCATTGGTAATATCATAGATATTTCAGGGCCTAGTAGTTTATATAAAGGCCTTACTTACCTTTTCCCACCTCAATGTACTGGCTTGCCACAAGCAGAAGTTGCTTTTCTGTCTCTTTCAGGTCTAGGAGGGCTACATCATACATTACTAAAGCCCCTCTCTGATCCTGCGTATGAATGTATGCCTCCTCAACAGTGTAAAAATCATCATGGTTCTCCACCTCAGCAAACTCCATAAACTGCATACAGTGGACCTGTGAAGCCATATATGTTAAAGAAAAAATCACAGCTGACCACTAAATCCATTACCTAATAGCTGTGCAAATGGTTTTAATTCATTTTTACCACTGGGACCTCCTCTGATCCATAATCCATCGCCCTTTAAATTTAAGGAACCTCATATTCCTTATCCATTCACCCAGGTTGTAGCTAGAAGGGGCAAACTGATATCCATCCAGTAAGGTATATACTGAAATACTTTGAAGCTCTGAATAGATTTTTCCACTGCCTTGTCTAGCATAAAGCTGAGGTCCCCCTCACATAGGATGTGATTTGTTTGAACTGAGCTTAATGCGATGTGCACTATTTTGATTTGTAAACTAAAATTTATGTCTTAGCACCACGTCTGAGCCAAGCCACTAAGTCATGTTCAACAAACCATGATTATGGATTAGTGTGATGTGCAAACTTAGTTTTAGAATACAATCCTCGCCTTATGACCATTTGCTTAATGACCATTCAAAGTAACAAAAACATGTCTTATGACCAGTTCTGACCCTTACAACTGTTGCAGTAGCCCTACGATCGTGTGATCAAAATTCGGATGCTTGGCAGCTGACGTGTTTACAACACTTGATCCTAGGAGCACAGGATCACCATTTGCCACAGTCACAGAGGGTTTCCAACAAGAAACATCAATGGGGGAAAGCAGGATTCACTTAGTGATCATGTGATTTGCTTAATGATCACAGTGATTTGCTTAACAACCATGGTAAAAAAAAAAAGGGCATAAAATCAACTGCAAGTCACCTAATGACTGCATCACTTAGCAACAGATGTTCCAGTCCCGATTGTGATTGTAAATCGAAAACTACCTGTACTTGATACGCGGCTGATCAGAACACTTAGGTTTACAGAATTAGGCCATTAGTAAACCTTCCTCAAATAAACTTAGATTTGTATGGCTAATATTTTATGTGGGACCAGAGAACTGGAAGGTGTTTTTTTTTCTTCCTTCATGCACTGATTTACTGTTTCTGTTTTTGAACTTGCATTCTGACAGATAAGACGTTGCAGCTCTGAGTCAAAACTAAAACACCCAGTGCAATCCTACATAATTTAGACGGCCTTGGACTTCAGGTTTAGTCTTTATTACTTTGGCCAAACATTGTTATGACTAAAGCTCAGTCCGTTTCCTCTTGCAAACATACTGGGAATTTCCCTAAAGACAATATACTGTGTTTCCTGGGTCTAATGCTTTATTTTTAAAGATCTAATTCTATGACTATGAAAATATTCTCTAATACAAGGTTGCCAAAACCCCAGGCCACAGCCCACTACTGGAATGTGAATCATTTGGAACCGGGCCACAGAAATGATGGGCGAGCGCGCGCACCCATCCCCACTTGCGCGAGCAGCGCCCAAGCCTGTGCACGGACTCCATTTACGCGAGCAGCAGGCGCGCATGCCCATCACTCACGCAAATGGAGCTGCGCACATGTGCTTGCCCACCACTCACACGGAACCATCCCTTCTTCTCCCCCCCCCCGCTGGTCTGCAAAACAGGAAAGGTCGGGGAACTCTGCTCTTATGTGACCAAAGCCTCACCTTATAGTCAGCTGGAGTGTAATGCATGTAAGAGTGTGAGCCAAGACCCCCAAAGGCGCCAGTGCCTCCTTTGGCTGCATTCACCCAGCTGGCATCTTCTGCAGTGGAAATCAGATGTCCGCTGCACGAGGCAATACCGGAAGTGCTGATGGTCAGGGTTCTTTCAATGGATCGGAAATAGTTGAGGATTCCCAAACAAATTCTCTGGTATCAATATCATTTGGATTAAACAATGATGAGTATGATGATAACAACACCAACCGGCAAAAATATACAGTCTCATGCTTTTATACCGCCCTGTTTCTGTTTTTTTTTAAAAGATTTTATTACCTGTAATTCTCTGATTCTCAAATGGCGTAAATAAAGGACAGACAAGTATCCACCTTTTCTCGTGGAAAGGTCCTTGCTGGGAGCTTCCAAGTCTTCGTCTAAACCTAGTAGCTCTGAGGCCGTCAATTCGCTATTTTTTTTTTCCAAGAAAGAGAAATTAAATCATATTACTATAGCTCAGACAGATTTTCTATCATCTCTAAATTAAATAATCTCTTTATATTTCCTTCCTAGAAGTAAATTTCCTACTGAATTCACTTACATAGATGCCTCTGTAGCAGAATAATAACTAGAATGGAGGGAGTCTGATGCAATCAGATTAAGATAAGGAGAATTTATGAAAAACCATATAAATGCCATTATCATTTATGCTTGGGGAAAGCTTGCAATATCTGAAAATGCCAGCTAGAGTTAAGGAGTAGAAGTCAAGAAATAGCACCTTCGGCTTTTATAATATTTACAGTATATGATATGGAATGTTTCTTCTAACATACAGATAATCCTCAATTTACGACCACAATTGAATCCAGAATTTTGGTCATAAATCATTGCGGTTGTAAGTTGGGTCACCACATGATTGGATTCAGTTTTACGGCTGCTTTTTACAAATATTGTTAAATGGGGCACCATGGTCATTAAATGAATTATATGGTTGTAAGTCCAAATCTTGCTTATTCAATGGGTGTTTTTTGAAGTTTTTGTCAGAAAATGGCCAAAAGGTTATAAGATGGGATGCTAACAACTGGTCGTAAATGCAAACTAGTTGCCAAGCACCAGAAATGTGATCTCCTGACTGTGGGGTGTGTATATGTGTGTGTGTTAAACGTAACTTTGATGGGTCGGACATTAATTTTTTGAATCCATAACTTAGAATAGTAATTAAGCAGTCATAAGTCGAGGACTATCTGTATCTCTGCCCCACTCTGTCCCACTCTGTCCCATTTCTCTTCCTGCCTGACAAGAACTTGGACCTTTAATATTGCTGAAGAAGTAATTGTGGACTTGGATGAACAAGGAAATTCAAGAATGAATGACTTAGTGAGAAAATAGAACTGTTATGCATTTTTATCAGAAATAAAAATGGAATCTCTGGATGATCAAAGGAAAAGAGAATTTTCAAAGTGGACAAATCTACCTAAATTCTGTACTCATACATCTATAAAAGGATAATCGGGGAAGAAAAGTAGGTAGAAGCTTAGCTTGAGGCATCTCCTGAGGCAAGAACTGGAACTTCATTAGCACTGGCACTGATGATGTTACCTAGTTTGGTAACGAAATGTCTGCAAGAAAACCAGCAAGCTCAGAGAGCACCAAGGACCCCACAGTTCTGTCCTGAGCTACGAATATTCTCTTATATCAGCATCCCATTATTATCTACAGTATGGAAGTTGATGGCCGACTTCACTGCCTACGGCAAATTCATTTACATGAGCAATGCAGATAGGTCAGAAAATTGTACCAGAAACATGTGAAAGACACATATTTATTGATGACTCTTTAGTTTATCAGCTTTCAAATACAGGGTCAGATGTTAAATGAAAGAAAGATGAGTCAGACATATTGTTGGATAGCTCAGGTGGTATCACCCATGTATTTTCTCAGTATCAAGCAGTAGCTTCAGAGAGCAATTTTGAAATGATAAGTGAACTTGCAGCTATTTTAAATTGCAGCATAAAAGTGCTATGTTCATGCCCCAATGCACTTTCAGCCATTTTTCCCAAATTGTTTTAGAACTCTTGCACAACTCTATTATTTATTCATTATAGAAATGTCTAATGGGAAAAGGAAAATCACAAAAATTCCAGATTAGTAAGTGATGCATTATATACATATTTATCACTTTCTCTTGTAATATATACAGTACTATGCATACAGAATCTGTCTTTGTGTATGTGTGCATGGGTGTGTATAATCTCATCACAATCAAAATAAGCAATAGTTTTTACCTTCCATGTTTCCTCTTTCCTGAAAAAACAGAATCCTCTTTAAAGTTGACATTTTCCATGCTTTTTTCATCAGTTGCCATACTAAGATTGTTACTATTGTCATTCGTTTTTTGCCCCTGCAAATTAAATGTTACGGTCACCTTTATTTTTCAATGTTACATAAATCAGAAATTATAAACGCATGGATCTGTAAATCATTTTCCTCAATCATATGTTTACACAACATATGACTTAGGAAAGTGACAACAGCCAAAATGCAAATCAAATATCTTTATTACAGTCTTTGACCAGCCTTTACAATAAAAAGGGAAAAAGGGGAAAGGGAAATAATTTAATACAGCCATTAGTTAATTGGGAAGGGAAAAAGTAACAGGACAATAAAGCAGCAAATCTAATTAAAAGTTTTGCACAGTTGTACAGTGTACAGTTGCACACTGCAACCATCATAAATATGTCAGTTGCCAAGCACCTGAATTTTGATCACGTGATCATGGGGATGCTGCAACGGTCATAAGTGTGAAAAATGGTCGTAACTCACTTTTTTTCAGTGCCATTGTAACTTTAAACAGTCACTAAATGAACTGGCTACTTGATAGGTGAGTGTAGGATTAGCATCCCTTAAAAAATAATAAACATAAAATTTATCTATATGGCCCTTGTATTTAGAAATGATTGGGAAGATCAGAGCATGTCATAGGGCATCCTAAAAAGGACAGGGGCAAGAGTTTTGATCTCTCTGGATCCACAAGGACAAAGTCTCTATAAAAAGAAATCCCATACTCTGGTTTCTCTTCAGATTATATAAATCTTTTGCCAAAACGCATTTATATCATTTGCTGCCTAGAAAGAACTGTCAGATAAAGTCTCTATTATTACCTGATAGAATTCTGGATTGCGATACAGCTTTTCCCAGATTTGACTGTAATGTTTTGAATGGGAAGAAGTCATAAAGGCAGATGCCATTGCTGGTGGTTCTAGCATAGCTACCGCTTGCTCCTGGAGAGCCTCCATCACATACTCCAGATTGGAAGCCTAGTTTGTCACAACCACATACTTTTAATGCAGGAAAACAAAATGTACAATCCAAAGAACAAAGATCCTGAGGCTAGTATCAGTTTGGCTGGTTGCTTTTTAACAGTGACTGCTGTAAAGCATTTTCTTTATGCGTTTCTAGCTCTCCTAGCGGAAAACATGTTTGCAAGTGAAATATCTCTGGTTAGGAAAATGGCAAGAATGATATTCCTAAAAACTACAGCACAGAAACTGCAAATATATAATATTATGTTTATAATATTTATATGTGATCACTTATTATTAGATTAATATATGTAATAATATATTACAATTATGCACTATTAAAATGCATAATATTTAATATGCAATCACTATTTGCTTTGGGCAGAAATGAGGAAGCTTTTTTTATGGGAGTTGGGAATGATGTGTTAGATATTATATGGAGAATATATCACTGGGACAGAATCCGTGGGGGAAATTCTCTTATTATTCTTTTTCTACCTCTCTCTTCTCTTTTTATTTTTGCAACCCCTTCTATTCTACCTCCCCCACTTTCTCCCATCTGAGCAAGTTACCTCAGATAGGAAAGCTGATAGGTTTCGTCCCTGATTGCGTGCAGAGCCTTGTAGAGCTAAATTGAAAGGCACTCGCTGTTCACCAGTTTCATGTATTAATAATACTGGATCCAGCTTTGAGAGCTGCATGTCAAAATAAATATTGATAAGATCATTGAACAGAGAGATGGACTCTACAAGAAACAGTTCCAGTAAGGTAGGATCCATTATACTATATTTTGCTACAATCTGTGATAAACCTCAGTCATCAGCTATCAGGATTTGTGGAAGTGGGATTTAGCTAATAGATTGGCTGTAAGTGAAAACTAAGGTTATAGGAATAACAAAACAGTGTGAAAATCCAGGGGAATTGTATTATGGGAAATCTGCTAGAAAATGTGGAAAGGAAGTTCCACGGTTTTCTAGAATGAGCAAGATTTCCCCCCATCAGTCATTTTACATATTAACTTCCCAAAACGTCTGAAATAGTTTGAAGTGAAAGTTGAATGTAATATTACTATGCATATTACAATGAATTTGAGACATGTCATTAATATTCCAAGATGTTACACACCCACCTGTAATTTTAAAAAAGGGTGTTTACCTGTAACAATTTTGATTGAATCTGTAGCTGTTCATCTACCTTTTTCCACTGTTTTAGTTTTATTAATAGTTTTTGTTGCCATGGATCTTGTTGAGGCTTAATCTGTCAGACAAGGTGTAGATATTCAAAGTAAAATACAGAAAATTAATTTTACTAATCTAGTGGTTGGTGAGGATTAACAATTTTGTAAGTGTGAAAGAATGCTGTGCTGATCGAAGGGAACATTTGTAGCTCAGGGTTGAACAATGGGGCCCTTGGTGCTCTCTGCACTTGATGGTTTTCTTGCAGAGGTTTCATTACCAAACTAGGTAACATTATCAGTGCACTGGTGATGTTACTTAATTTGATAATGGAACATCTGCAAGAAAATCACCAAGCGCAGATAGCATCAAGCCCCCCCCCCCTCCAGAATACTGTGCAGTCAATGCTGTGGAAGAAAAACACATCTGCCCAGCCCACAATATAACTCTATCTTCAAAGAGCAACCCTAATCACTTATATATGAAGCCTCTTCTAAGTTTTAGTATGTAGAAACATAATATACAAGGTGATGCTCTTGTATGGTTTTCTGCATACAGCTAGCTATACACATAAGGCACATAATCTGTCTTCCTCAATATATTTAATTTCAATTTCACTCAGGATGATTATATAGCAGTTAGCCATTGAGAATTTAAAAATTCAGAAGTTCAGATAGCTGCTTGTGCAGCTTGAAGTTGGAATTTAGTTTTTTACCTTTATAAAAGAGGTCCAATTTGCTTTCTTTTTCAAAGTCACGTTGGAGCTCATCATACCCAATTTTTCTGATCCAGGGGTTCCAGCATCATAAACAGGAAATGTTCTCATTGTTTGTTGTTTATTGAAAATGCTCCTAAATTTATGTTTGACCTGAGGATGTTGGGGAAATCTTGTTGATTAAGCTAGAAAAATAACATTGCTTTACACTGAATTAATGTTACATCAGTACTAGGACAGAATCCACTTGCTCCAGAAACATTATAATCAAGGGAAAGGTTGAGTTCACTGAAGTCTTATTTACTTAAAACCAAATTAAGTTTTACGGAAGGGGAAGGGAAAGGAAGGGAAGCGAAGGGAAGATAAGGGAAGATTGATAGGATTATTATTATATTCTCTGATGGTGTTAAAATAAATAATAGTTTGTACTGTTGTTCTTTAGCTAAAGGATTTCAGAACAAAGTCCAGACAGGCATTGTACAAGATACATAATTGTTTACTGATTATATAAAGTTAGTTAATATGCTGTAAAAATCAACCTGCTTCCTGGCTATGTTAGAAGTGGTAGGTATCTCCTTGTTGTACCTCCCAATACATTTTATCCTGTTGTACAAAATACTTTTAATAGGTTGGATTCAAACTGTCACTTCCTATAACATTCTAAAAGCCTTTGAAGTATATCATTTTGTAGGGGTTTTTTTTAGACAAACTAATTGCCCACTCATACACATATATATGCACTGTGCATGCAATGTACACATACAGAGAGAGGAATTCTGTTCCAAAAATGTTTCAGCCCAGATTAATTCTACTAAGAAAGATGTTCAAATTATGTGGCATATCAGCAAATTATACTGTTATTAAAAACATGGTATGTCTCAGAAGATAGCAGCCCCTGGCTGATCTTCTCTCATTCAAGTCTCATCTAAGTCAGAGGTCTTCAAACTTGGCCCTTTTATGACTTGTAGACTTCAACTCTCAGAATTCCTCAGCCAGCGTGCCTGGCTGAGGAATTCTGGGAATTGAAGTCCACAAGTCATAAAAGGGCCAAGTTTGAAGACCCCTGATCTAAGTGGACTGGGTCTGGTTAATACAATATTTGGATGAGTTGGAATCAGAAAATTCCTAAACCAGGAAAGTGAGAAATAGTCAGGGGTGTCAAACTGCCAGCCCGTGGGCCGGTTTCATCATACCAAAGCCACACACACCCCATTGCCGACAATGCAAAAAGAGTTGCGATACGTTGCAACACGTCATGTGATGTGGCGAGTTTGACACCCGTGGTCTAGACCAGTGGTTCTTAACCTGGGCGATATTGCCCCCCAGGGGGCGATTTCATTTTTCAGGGGGGAGATGGAACGAAAAGGGGCAACGCGGGGGCGAAGGAACAAAAAGGGGGCGATATGGGGGTGATGGAGCGAGAAGTTTTGGGGACACTTTTGAGACTTTTTCGTACAGTGAATCGCTGTATATCTGTCGTACAAAAACATCAGATCGCTCGCTATTAGTGGATTGAATTGTTTTCAAATGTTCCTCCAGCTAGCTTCAGTACAGAACGCCGTACATATGTGAATACGCATCGCTTATCTTCATGCGTGTTGCGCAACCTCTACCCATACAGTGGCGCGCCATTGGCTAGAATGGGCAGTGATGGAGGGGGGAGCGCTTCTTTCAAAACATTGCATGCTGAGTGGCTGTCCCGTGACGTCAGCTGTAATGTCAACATAACTGTTGAAACTAGGTTTATCGACGTCCACGTGTGTTTTTCTAGTTTAAGAGTTTTCGTCTTGAAATTCTTAGTTCCTGCATTGCAGTTTGTTCTTATGCCCTTTTAATATTTCTTTTGCGTCTTAAATTTCACTTGTAATTCAATCATTAAATGTTACTGTTTTTCTTTTCAGGCATTTCACTTTCTTGCAGTTGAATTTTGTTTTCAGTGGTCATTACATTTAAGTGTCTTGAATAAATAATAATGAAATACATGTATCACGAAGTTTGGGAATAAAGTGATGGGTGGCACCAAAATTTTTCACACAGTTGAGATATGGGAAAAAGACTGGAAATAAATTATTTGCATCGATATGTCCTGATGATAATTTTAAAGAAAACAAAAAAAGTGTTTGCATAAATTGAAGAATTATTTCCTATGTTGTGATTGAGAGGTTATGTTGGGGGAGGGGGGCGATGACAACTTCCTCATTGGCTCAAGGGGACGATTCGTTCAAAAAGGTTAAGAACCACTGGTCTAGACAGAAGTGTCTGCAGAAGTGGAACAAGTGATGAAATAAGTATCACGATGTTACAATGCAAATTCTGCCCCTTTTTGTTTACATCACAAGACCACATGCAAGTATGTAAGTGGTAGGGCTTGAATCGTGACATTCCAATGCATGTTTTGGCATTTTGGTATCATTGTGCTTAGTAGCAAATGGGACTGATTTCAGAAGAAAAAGGCGATAAACCATTTTTATATTTGTGCCAAGAAAAACAACATAGAAGTATCTATTAAGTCATCAAAACTGTGTGCAACCTGTAGGAGGTTTTACTTTTTATTTTGTGTCTGCAGAATTGCAGATATAGCTGTCTGATACATGCATTAAATAGTTTGATGATGGGATCTAATTTACAGTAACTCAGAGCTTTTTAAAGTTACATATACCATGCTAAAAACTAAAAACATAACTGAATTTCATCACTATACAGGAAATAAAAAAACCCAGTATTTTTATTACCATGGAAAAAAGTTCCATCTCATTCACAGAATGTCTCAGATTCTCTACGTCATAATTAATATTCAGTTGAGAAAGCAGAAGTCTGAGCTGTGGTTTCAGTTGATCAATTTCTGCAGTGTGTTGAGGAAGTGCATTCTTTGCAATGGTTCCTTTAAGAAAACAAAATTAATGGAAGAATATAAGAAATGTTAGATCCTCCTGACTGTCAAGCCAACCTCTCCCCTCTGAATCTCATACTATAGGTGGCCTAAACTTTTGTTGATCATTGTACATGTTGAAGCATCTTCTCATCTACCAAATCTTTACAAAAAAATAATAATTATTCGTCTTTTCTGTCTATAGCCAGTGGGATCTTTAAAAAGGCATAGAGTAGTTAGGTTGCAAGATTTTCAGTTAGCTCACATACTGTAAAAACCACCCAGCTGTATAAAATCTTAAAATAAACAATGGTAGTGGGCTTTTGTGATGAGTATTTCTTGTTTTGGCTGGCTGTGTGTTTCTCCCTGTTACATAATGTCCTTTTCCTTTTCCTTTTTAAAAAAAAATTTTTTTTTATTGGTTTCCCCCCCCCCCATACATTCAATAATATTTGTTCAACAAGCGTGCTGTCTGAGTTTACATTCGCTAATACATATTTAATTCCTAGTATTTTTTAATTATTTCTTCATCTGAAGGTATTCCTTCATTTTTCCAATATTGCGTAAATATAATTCTTGCTGCTGTTGTAACATGCAAAATCAAATATATACTTTGTTTATCAGTGTTTTCTGGCATTATACCTAATAAAAAAGTTCAGGTTTAAAATCTTCGTGTTCTCCCAACATCTTTTCTAGCCAAGCATGTATCTTTTTCCAGTAACTCTTTACTTTGTCACATGTCCACCAAACATGGTAATAAGTGCCTGACTTATGTTTACATTTCCAACATCGATCTGACATGTTTTTAAACATTTTGCTAGTCTTGCTGGTGGCAAGTGCCATCTATAAAACATTTTATATACATTTTCTTTGTAGGAAGTTGACATTGTCAGTTTATAATTTCTTTCCCATAGATTTTGCCATTTTTCTAGTTCTATATTGCATCCAAAATTTTTCGCTCATCTTATCATTGTTTCTTTAACTTGTTTGCTTTCCATTTTCAAAGTTAATAAGAAATTATACATTTTCTTAATTAGTTTCTCATCAGAAGTTAACAATATCTTATCAAACACAGTTTTGTTTCTCCACCACAAACTACAAGAGGGGCAGCTGCTGGGGTCGAGGCCTTTTGTGCACATTCTACCTTTAGACTGAATCCAAGGTCATTTCAGGATTCTAGCCATGTGATTCTCTATTTTGGGCACATACATCAGGGAGAAGGCAAAAGTCTCCCAAGACTGAGCATTTCTTGGACAATTTGTTTGCTTGCTTGTTTAAAAGATTTGTAAACTGCTCCTCACACAATCTGTGACTCCGGATGACGTATACCCATAAAAAT
This sequence comes from Azemiops feae, assembly GCA_023970755.1. Classification (NCBI taxonomy): domain Eukaryota; kingdom Metazoa; phylum Chordata; class Lepidosauria; order Squamata; family Viperidae; genus Azemiops; species Azemiops feae. The sequence goes on from JALGBA010000094.1 coordinate 1,412,659, forward strand.
CAGAAAAATAAAAGGAAAATAAACACAGGTAGTCCTCGACTTATGACTACAATTGAGCCCAAAATTTCTGTTGCTAAGTGAGACATTTGTTAAGTGAATTTTATCCCATTTTATGACCTTTCTTCCCAGCGTTGTTAAGTGAATCATCACAGTTGTTAAGTTAGTAGCATGGTTGTTAAGTGAACCTGGCTTCCCCATTGGCTCACAAAAGGTGATCACATGACCTCGAGACACAGCAACCGTCATAAATACATGCCAGTTGCCAAGCATATGAATTCTGATCACGTGACTAAGGGGATGCTACAATGGCCATAAGTGTGGAAAACAGCCATAAGTCACTTTTTTTCACTGCTGTTGTAATTTTGAATAGTCACTAAATGAACAGTTGTAAGTCAAGGACCCTGTATTATACAAGACCAAAATAAGTGGGCGAAAAACATCACTTTAATCTGGGCCCCAAAATGAGAGACAGTGCTATAGGGCAGGGGTCTGCAACCTTGACAACTTTAAGACTTGTGGACTTCAGCTCCCAGAATTCTGGGAGCTGAAGTCTACAAGTCTTAAAGTTGTCAAGGTTGCAGACCCCTGCTATAGGAAAAAAAACTGTTTATGGTCAGAACACTAAGTTCTAGTTTGTAGTTTTGTAGCCCAAGCGTGAGCCTAATGCAGCTTGTACTGAGAGACATTTTCAAGGTATATTTCAAACCCCAAATCTAATTATGTTCCCTGCACAGATGTCCTTTGCTCATAAGTTTATTGATACAAGTATTTTAATTACTGTACAACAACTTGCTACAGTTCAATCAGGTTCACCAAGATTTGCAGAGCTGTAGGTAATCTAATTTGTTGTTTGATGGCTTGGCATGAATAAAGCCATCTGTGTTCCTACTCTACACTTCACTCAGTCTTTGCTTTTAATGTTTTACTTAATCATTTTCTCATTTAATCTATCCAATTTAAATCTATACTGTACAGCAGATGAAGTTGTAGACTTTATTTAATATCTCTGAAAAAAAAGTGGAATGGGATAACTTGTTACTGAAAGTACACAGCAAAGAAACAAATCATTTAAATTATCCTTCTGGCTCATAAAAGCCTATTTTCCTTTGAAATTATAGCCAGATATGAACTGAGTAGACTACAGAATCACATGGCTAGAATCCTGAAATGACCTTGGATTCAGTCTAAAGGTAGAATGTGCACATATTTGTTCATCTTTGTTAATTCAATCTAAGAAGTAACTGCAATGTTTGTATAATCATACAGGTGGTCCTTGATTTACAACCATACAGGAGGCTGCCCATTATGATCATAAGTCTTGAAGGTTGTAAAATGAGCCATGCACATAAGCAACACGATTTTATGACCTCTTCAGCAGCAGAACTTATTGTCCACTAAGGGGTGTTTTTGCCAAAAACTGGAAGTAAACACCAAGTTTCATCAAAAAAACTCCATTGTGTACTATGGTCCCATGACCAATGGATGCTTACAAATAGCTGTAAATGCATGCTGAATGCCAACCATCTGAAATGTAGTCACATGATTGTGGGGATGCAGCCAGGTCATAGGATACCTATGGGGATACCTATAACTTCAAACTTGAAATGATCACTAAGCAATTGGTGGTGAGTCGAGGACAACAACATAAAGTAGCAGTAAAGCTACTAGAATGGGACTGAGGAGATCCAGGTTCAAAGTTCTCCTCAATAATGGAGTTCCCTGGATAATTTGGGTTTAACTCATTCTCTCACTTAGCCCAGCCTTCATCACAGTTTGTTATAGGAAGCAAAGGTCCACCAACACTGCCTTGAGTATCCAGAGGATGCTATGTCCTGAAGAAATGCTAAATATAAATAGTAAATCAGTATTTTTTCCAAACCTCCTCCTCTAACTTTGAGAAACATGGAAAGACTGGAAAACATGTTCTCTCTAGAACAGGGCTTTTCAACCTTTTTACCGATTGTACCACTTTTAGGCTATGGCAATATTCGAGTACCACCTAGCAAGGTGTCAAAAACTTGGTGACAAAAAAAAAACCTGTTCAAAGTTGCAATTGCACTGAAATGACTTATGACCATTTTTCACACTTATAACCATTGCAGCAACAGGGTCATGTGATTTATATTTGGATGCTTGGCAACTGATTCATATTTATGATGGTCACAGTGTCCCAGGGTCATGTGATCCCCTTCTGCAACCTTTTGACAAGCAAAGTCAATGGCAGAGCTGCTGGTGGCCAACTGCTAAGGCGGGACTTCCTTCCTTGCCTCCCTTCCCTGCCTCCCTTTTTCTCATTCCCATCTCCTTCTGAAGGAAGAATTTGAACCCCCCCATATTTTCCCTCTTCCATATATTGATCAAACAAGGAAAGGCCTCCAGAGACAGAAAAGACAAGCTGCTGAGTGAACTAGCTTAAAAAGGCACTTCCCCTTTAAGAATTAGCTACTGGCTAGAAAGGAAAGAAAGGAGCCCAGCTGGCACTTAAGGAAGAAAAAAGAATGTAAGTACTGGCTGCCGGCTAAGGCAGCCTCCCCAAATGGCTCCATTCATAAGTAAAATCTGCAGCTCCAGAGGACTCTCTCACTGTAAGTCCTTGCCTGTGCTGGCTCTTTCTCTCCCCCACTACACTTGGCTAGGCAGGGCTGCGTACCACCTGCCACTCATTAATGTACCACAAGTGGTACGCGTACCACAGGTTGAAAAGCCGTGCTCTAGAAAATTCAGAAAGACTTCTAGATCTGTTTAGCAGCTAGAGCCCCACTGCATGGCTGTTGGGCCACAGAAAGCACCAAGGGAGACAGAGGAAATCTACAGCCTGTGACCCATGTTCAGTCTCTCAGCTAATTTTTATAGCTCCCAGAGCCCTTCAAGACTGTAGCTCCCAAATTATATGGATATCATTATTCCTTACCCTCTATGGCTAAAGTGCTAGGGTGGACAGAGACTTGCATCCTGGGAGACGAAAAATCCATTTTTCCAGAAGCTTTAGTTTTATGTCCATCACCTTGAAATGGATGTCTGTCAATGGCTACCTCTGTCCGGTGAGAGATAGGCAAGTGTTGGAGTACCTATAGATTTGAGCATATGTTTTACATTTATTATATGTATTTAAAGCAGAACATAATACACATTTAATAATAGTTACTTTTATACTTCTCCCCAAAATATGATAGAATCTCTTGTGTTATGGGAAATGGACTGAGATTTCCAGCCTTTGTAAAGAAATACAATTTAGGGAATCCTACCTAGGACATTTTGAAATATGCTGTTCAACTAAGGTTATTTTTTCTTTTTCTATATTGGTTGGAGACACAGACACCTCTATGAGACTGTTATCTCAGAAAATATAGGCTGCATCTTGCTATTAATAAAAGAAATATTATTATAAACTCTTGTTTTCTAGAGGAATGATGTTTCATGTTTCATATACTAGCCCAAATAGAGCAGTAAGGATGGACCCTGACTTGACTTTCTCATCTAGTTATTAACTTCACTCTTATTGTAGGATATTAGGAACCGTAATTCAGCTATGTCTAGAAAGCTCCAGACTCCCTATCTATTAGGAGAAAGATAATCTCATATTTCCTTGAGGTCCAATCAGTTTACGGTCAATCAAATTTATACCATAGTAAATACTTTAGCCTACAATGGTTTTAATTCTTCTACTCCTTTGAGAAATGTCTATATAAGAGTGCAACCTCAGTAGAAATGTTTACAAATCTTTAGTTCTTCATCTACTGCTATCTAATTATAGAATAAATATTGAACTCTTTATGTCTGGTTCTGGTGCCTTGCATCTGAAAAAAGAGCTACTTTTCAAGGAATCCAATTAATGCTCAAGGGTCTGGATGTTGGGGAGGGGATTTGCAAAGGGACTCAGACTTTGTGCTGCCATTTTACATTAATATTGTAATACTATTGGCAGATTTTTTTACACAACCTATATAAGTGTCCTGCTGCCTTTAGCAGAAATTTGTGAATATTAATGTGAAATGGGTCTCAACTTCCCCAACAGGCTTCATGGCCTATTTCATGGTAAGCCATTATCCTACCTGGAGATAGGCATGGATGGTCTTAAGTGAATGCAAGTGACATATTAGCCATTGTGAGTAGATCATCAAATCTTCCTGGGTCACCAGGTTTATAGGAATTTCTTTTCCAGTCAGAAAACTCTCTCGTACACTTGAGAGTCTTGCAGCCCTTTGAACGGCATCATTATACTCCTGCATAATTTGAGCCACTTGTTTCTAACAAAGAGAGGAAAAAGATGGAACTGGCTTTCTTTTCCCAGGAAGATGAATTAATGAACCATCTAGAAATTATTTTTGTTGGTAGACTTTAATACTCCCCTACAAGTCCCCGCATATAGAATTAGACATTAATAAGATGTCAGTGATTTTAGATGAACAGATTTTTAAGTCATTATGTGGGAAAATACCATTTTCCCCAAACTAAACTGAACTCACAGAAAGGAAAATTCAATAGCTTTGCCTCTGCACTTAACAAACATTAAATCATATTTAAGTTCATTTGAAAATAAACATTTTACATTATATTTAACAACTGTACAAACTTTTGAGATTTCATACCTGGTAGAAAGGATACAGTTGTTCAATAATACTACTGTGCTGACAAAATCTTTTCCATCTTAGCATATGTAGGTATTTGCTTTGGACTAACTGTGGGATTCTGTCAATAAAAAACTGTATAAAAAATAAGAGGTTACAGATTAAAATTACAGTTTTGCTTCTGAAAAATTATGCATCATAAATAGGTTCCTTGGAATATCATTCACATACACATTGGCTCATTGTCCACCTCAAACTAAAACATTACAATAGAAAATATGTGTAATTAGAAGCACAACTTTGAGGAATTCGGAGGCTGAGAAGCCATAACATGTCCGTTGTTTTTGGTGGAAAATTTAAGCTGAAAAAAAACTGCAAACGTGAAAAGAAGCAACCATTACCTGATACAGCAACAAGGGTAAGCTTTCTGGTGTATATTCTCTTTTTAGACAACTATCTAGCTCCCTCTGCAGGACATCAGTCTGAATTACAAGAGGCTTTGCCTCTGCAACCTGAGAAAAATCAACAAGAGTTTAAAATTATTCAGCAGTATTGAATACAGTATGCTTATAGTATTGTGGGATCTTTTAAAAGTGTAGAAAATGCTGTTTAATAATGATCAAAACATTTTAATGACAATTTTCTTGCTAAATAAAATAATTACTAAAAATGAGAAATAAGCTTCTCCAGTTTGAATAGGTTTAATAACAAGCAAAAGGCATAAGAGCTATGGCTTTTGGACTATGTTGTGGTAATTTTTTTTTACAGTGATGCATTTATTATTACCTGTAAACATTTTTTCAGTGTCCACTCCCTTTCTCTTCTGAAATAATCAACATCTTTTGGAAGGGGCACAGAACTATGAAACATGATGAAACATTATTGCAGACCAGAGCAGAATTAGCAGTGAAATACATATGAAATTATTTAACAGCTGCAAAATATATAGGATGAATTTAACAATAATTACTTGGAAACTCAAGGATTTCATACGGTTTGCACCACCAATATCCACAGACTGAGACTTTCAAGCCAATATTTATTCCTACTTATGTTAAATATATTTTTACTTCCGACTACGGGAAATTTCCTGCTGAAATTAAAAGGCCAGTTCAGCTCATTAATTCAGTCATTAATAACAAGCAGAACAAATATTAGAATATTAATTGGATAAATGAATGTGTAGCAATTTACGTGGGAAATTGAGTAATTGAGAAAGTCAGCAACTGTATGACTGCACATTTTGAACAGAACATCACTTTCAGTACAATGCAGTGAAAACCACAGATGAGCAGGCTAAGGCCCTGGTTTTAAACTGATGCCACGACATTCTCTAAAGGTGGTCACACAGTAGCAAATACCTCCATGAATTGTGAGAATGAAATGAAAAAATGTTGGCCAAGGATTAAAGTGGCATCTCAATTTCCCTGCAGGGATCTGCTCTTTGTTGATGATCCTAAGCATTTTCTTGCTGGCAAGAAACTTAAGGAGACAGTATAATAGTTTGCAAACATTATTATACCTCCTGTCTTTAGTACTGGTATACAGTCTATTGGTCAGTGTGTCATTCTTCAGATTTGCTGGCATAATTTGCTTAGAACCTTTACTGATTCTTCTTCTATTGCTTCCCCTATTCCTATAGTCATTCCATCAATTTGGTAACTTTCTAATTTGGAAATGGCCAGATGTGCACATCTAATTAAACCTTCTATTGTAGAAATTCTTCTACATAGAGAATATAATCTAAGATAACATAGATATTGATACCTTAACTGAACAACAGTATACTCCTTCCACCTTTGTTTGATGTTCTGTGAATCAACTAGTGCAGCAACTTTGCCCTGCTAGTAATCTCCCTACCCTGTTTTATGCCAGGAATTTCTGGGTTATCTCTAAAAGCAGCGTCATGAACAACTTGCTGTAATCTCATGAATCAATGATCAGCAAGTGAGTCACTGATACCACAACAGTAACTCACTCCTTACATATTATTTTATAAGTAGATAAAAGTTGGGTTGAACAGCCTAAAATAATATTGCTTTAAGGTTACATAAGATGTGCTGGAATTATTAAAATCCAATGTGCTGCAGAAAAACCCATGCTTGATTGGCATCTATCATTGTTCAGCTGTTCCTTCTGAAATTAAGCCTATATTTATAATGTGAATTTTTATTCATTCATTCATTCATTCATTTATACTTATATGGCCACCCATCTCAAATTCATTATTCTGGGAAGCTAACAATAATTAAAAACAGTATTAAAAATGTAAAAAAACCAATAGTATTGACATTCGTTGGTGCTTTTGATATGGACTTCCTCAAAGGGGTGACTTTGGCTTTCAATACTATCCAGTCACAGTATCTTTCTGAATCAGCTCTGGGGGTTGGGAGAGGGCGGTACTGTATTATGCTCCTTCCTTCCTTCCTTCCTTCCTTCCTTCCTTCCTTCCTTCCTTCCTTCCTTCCTTCCTTCCTTCCTTCCTTCCTTCCTTCCTTCCTTTCCTTCCTTCCTGATTTCAGTTGATGTTGATATTGATGTTGATTTCCATCTTGCAAGGTAGTCCAGACAAGAAGGACAACTATGACTAATAACATTACCTTTGTTGTAAAGTTAAGGTAACAGAATCTTATTGTCTGACAGTTAGAACAATTAATCAGTGGAACAACTTGCCTCCAGAAGTTGTGAATGCTCCAATACTGGAAGTTTTTAAGAAGAGATTGGACAACCATTTGTCTGAAATGGTATAGGGTTTCCTGCCTAAACAGGGGGTTGGACTAGAACAGGGCTTTTCAACCTTTTCACCGATTGTACCACTTTTAGGATATGGCAATATTCGAGTACCACCTAGCAAGGTGTCAAAAACGTGATGACCAAAAAAAAACCCTGTTCAAAGTTGCAATTGCACTGAAATTACTTATGACCATTTTTCACACTTATGACCATTGCAGCATGCCCAGGGTCATGTGATTTATATTTCGATACTTGGCAACTGATTCATATTTATGATGGTCACTGTCCCAGGGTCATGTGATCCCCTTTTGCAGCCTTTTGACAAGCAAAGTCAATGGCAGGGCTGCTGGTGGCCAAGTGCTAAGTTCCCTCCCTCCCTCCTTCCCTGCCTCCCTCTTTCTCATGCCCACCTCCTTCTGAAGGAAGAATTTGAACCCCCCCCCATATTTTCTCTCTTCCATATATTCATCAAACAAGGAAAAGCCTCCAGAAACAGAAAAGACAAACTGCTGAGTGAACTAGCTTAAAAAGGCACATTCCCCTTTAAGAATTAGCTACTGGCTAGAAAGGAAAGTAAGGAGCCGGCAGCTGGCACTTAAGGAAGAAAAAAAATGTAGTAAGTATTGGCTGCCGGCTAAGCCAGCCTCCCCAAATGGCTCCATTCATAAGTAAAGGAATCTACAGGAAAAATCCATTCAGGAGAAAAATACTTCAAAATCCCTTGCAGCAAAACTTACAGCTAACAATAGCAGAGCAATAGAAGCTAACAGGAGACATCAGCCATCAGCCATCAGCCAAATAGAAATTGCCAAACACTCCTTAAGAACACAAAGCCCACATTGCACAAAGCCCAGAACTTCAAAGTCACAAAAGCACATAAGAATCCTTCCATTCTCCATCTCCCTCCCTCCCTTCTCCGTGCCTCACCTCCAGCCATTGCTGCTTTTCATTCCTCTTGGAGGGCGACCCCTCCCCACTGCATTTCTTGCGTTTGCTGCTGCCAGCATAGGTGGCTGCCACAGCAGTTGCAAATCAGCTCATGGCTGGCCTGCTTGATTTGATCTCCTCTCCTCTCCCCCCCCACCCTCCTCCTCCTTCGGTGCAGCTAGAGCTGACTCCTCCCAAGGCTGGTGCTTTTTTCTCTCTCTCCATCTCCCGCCCAAACTGCCTCCTTTTATAGGTCTCCACCCCTCTCCTCCTCCTTTCTCATGGGGGAGGGTGAGCCAGAAGTGAGCCTGGGGCCTTTGTCTTGCCCAGCCACTCTGCAGCTCCAGAGGACTCTCTCACTGTAAGTCCTTGCCTGTGCTGGCTCTTTCCCTTCCCCACTACACTTGGCTAGGCAGGGCTGCGTACCACCTGCCACTTGTTAATGTACCACAAGTGGTACGCGTACCACAGGTTGAAAAGCCCTGGACTAGAAGACCTCCGAGGTCTCTTCCAATGTTGTTATTCTATATTTTAAAGTCTGAAAATACATCTCTCCCCCCTTGTCTTTACAGTCCAACAAGCAAGGTGGGTCACTTCTGAGACATTTTCCAGATTCCCATTCCTTCTGTGGGCTCACCTACCTCGTATCTGACTATCACCTAGGCCAGGGGTAGGCTGCAGTCCTCCTCTTCCTCCTGTCTGTCAAGGACATTCTGGCAGATCATAACAGCTGTCAAGAACAAGGATGGATATATTGCCTCCATCCTGCTCTTAGCTAGATCATCTAAAAGCACAATAGATGCTTTATGGGCCCATTCCCAGGCCTGAATGAAAGGGATCCAAATAATCCATTTTCCACCAGAGTTCTCTGGAGTGCTGTGCATAACCACCTTTTCTAAAACCTTCCCTAAAGAAATTTATCCAGCATGATTGGGTCTAGTGATGGCTTCTTGAGGACAGGTGACCAAGCTAACAATCATGAGAATCCTGCTCACTTCATCATAGGGTCAACCTCCTCCCAGATAACTGAGCAAGACTGAGCCCAAGTGAACTCCATAGGACCTGTTATAAGGCTAAAGTCCAACCTTGAGCAAAGTGACTTTATTCAACAGATGCCCAATACATTCCTCACAATGACTTTACAGGAAGAGCAACCTTGCCCAAGGTTGGATACTTTGAGCAACCTTGTCCAAGAATGGGAAATAATTGCATTGGAGCAAAGCTATGTGAAACAGCTGGGTTCCTAAATAAGAAGTGATGTTTTTACCAATGTGGAGTTCCCTGTAAGATTCCATTTCCTTCCATTTCTGTCTTCAGTTCAGTCAGCTGCACAGCTAATTCTTTCTCTACCTGTTGGACTCTTTCAGTTGAAGAGATCTTATATATTTCATCCATTTTGTCTTGTAGCATAAAGAGAAAGTGTAGATAAAATTATATGTAATTTTCAATAATAGTTTCATAATTAAGCATTTTAGAAGTAAGTGCATAAATATAATGCACACAAAAGAAATAAATTATAATGTATGATAGACATTTGTTTCACTTCTTGCTTGAGGACAAAAGAACCAGTAGTAGTGTAACTGCCTTTTCATGCTAACTGCCCATTTTATGTATTAAAACAGTACATGCCACAAAAATTAAACGTTCAGTTATTTATAGTTTAGTGACATTGCTTGTATTTTCATTGTTAATTGCAACAGAATAATTTCAAGCTGCAAATGGATATTGTCTGTTACATTCTATTACTTGAAACTGAGTTGGCATTTTGAAGGACCAAAAGATCATCTGAATTAGTTGTGTCTAAACTTGAAAGCAAGTTCTGCATATCTTCTAGCTGCAAATCAAGCTTCTTTTATGTCAGCAATATAATAGGAAAGGGAACATGATCTACAAATCTACAAATTATCCTTTAGAGTCTTTTCTTGGCTCACTTGTTGATAGCATCTACACCCCAATACCCAGAAATTGGTTATTGGTTGATGATAGTACTAACAACTAAACATTACTGTGGTTTATTCTGACCAAGCTGAAAGTTAATTATTACCTCCATCAGTGTAAGGTATTTATTCATTTATTTATTAAATTTCTAGGCTGTATCCCTCCCAATAATTCTGGGCAGCTTCACAGAATGAAAAACAATATGAGACAAACAATATCCATAAAAAAACAACTACAGTATTCAGAGAACAAATATACCCATCAGATGATGTTTATACAAACAGGGTTAAAGTATTTTCATGTCATATACTAACTGGATTCACACATCATTATTATTGGTTTTACAATGACTCACTGACTAAGGCATAGATTGTGCCTTAGCAAGATTGTGCAAATTATAATCCATAAAATATGGATTATAAATTACAATTTCACACATTATGGTAAGACCAAACCAAATGCAATCAATTATGATGTATGAACTAGAGTTTAGACTCTTATTCTCAGTACAGCCATATTTGACCTCATTATTATTGGATCCACATAAGCACACTTTATAGCATTATAAAGTGCTATAACATTATAGCACAAAATAACTTTGAAAAGAAATATACCTATTCCTGGACTAGTTACACAAACCATTAGAAGCTTTGACAGGCCTACATATATTTTTTTTAGCAGTTATATATAGGATAGTTTGTTAGGTATTGAGACTGTTCCTGTTATATGTTGCCTATCTGGAATACATCAGAGATTCCTTGCTGAGCATTAGTACAGAATATTTTATAAAGGTCAAAAATTGACTTAGTATATCTGTTGCCTCAAATGTCAATTCCATGCTAAATTCTGTCCTCTGCTTATTCTTTCTGTGGCGGTAATATGCAATTATTTAATTGATATGTGAGCTTTCCCCCCCGCCCAGAAACTCAAGGGTATAATATATCATTTGCTTTCTCTCCATTTTCCCCCTCAAAATCAGATTGTGAGATAGCTAAAAAGATAGCGATTGGTGCAAGACAGAGTAATAAGGTTAATGACTAAAAGGAATTTGAAACAAGTCACGTCCACAGTGCAATTAATACAGAACACTGACTGCATTTTTCTAACACTACTTCACATCTTTGGCTCGTATTGGTGGGTTGAGATAAGCCTTTTAAAATGTTTAATTTTTATTATTTTATCCTGCCATTTGATATATAATTCAAGGCAGTGAACATACCTAATCACTAGCATCAAATCAAATCTTTATTATGGTTATAGAACAGTATGATCACTTGTGTCAAATGTTTATTTTGATGATTACATAGAATTGTGCATTTCTCCTCTTTGAGCATGACTCTATAGTCCCAGTTCTTAATAGTGTAGCTTTTATATACGAACTAGCTCTCAATGTGATTTGGGTAACACAAATTCTATCAGAATAAATCATATCCAGTTGCATAATCTGCAGCTGAACCCACCCAGATAATTTTCTACCGACTTATGGAAAAGCACATCCCTTTTCCTGACTTGTTGCCCAAAGCCACACAACAACATATCAAATTTGGAAAATGCAATTTCTTTAGAAAAAGGACTCTATCTAATTAATATATAAATTAAAAGGGATGTGTGAGGGATTTAAAATTTGTCTTAAGCATGTCTCTTAAATCACAGTAACTGCTTCTGCCAAGATATAGAAATGCCTTAACAAAATAATTTCTCCTAATTTCTTATGAAACTTCTAAGCTTTTTAAGCAAGAAGTCTATTGTATAAGTGATGCTTACAGGATTTTCAAACGCTAGGTCACAATTTCAAAAATCATCCATCAGTTGATATCTCTCCCCCTGATAAGCCACAGGCATGACTGAGTTAGCTGACTTAGGGAATGAGATCAGGAATGATACCAGCAAAACATATATAAGATTTCAAAATAGACATGATTAATACTGGAAAACAACCTGTTCCCCTGAAAGCACACAAAATTGAAATGGCCTTCATTATGATGAGGGAAAGGGAGTGGAGGGGAGGTAGAGAGAGTAAAAACAGAAAATGTCAGTATTTCTTCTCCAATTATCTTAATCGTTGAAGCATTTAAATGATAATTCTAGATAGTATTTAACTTCCTTCAGAAAACAATTTTTCTTTTATCTTCCTTAAGAGCGCTGTTAGTTTTGATTACTGTTGTTTCTTTAACAGAGCAAGACTTGCTGCTATAAATCATTGAGGTCCCGTACTTTTCTTCTTTTGAGTCTTTCATATAGTTATTTTAGCATAAATTAACAAGGAAATGCACTTTCTGGGACAAATAAAACTCATTTGCTCTTACTTTTGCCCTGTCTTGGAACACATAGCTTAAGAGAATACGATACCTGGTATCAATAGAAAGGTCACAACTTCACAAGCACAGAAGGTAAACAGCTTCCAGCAGAGCAAAGAGCTCAGTTGCAGTTATTAGAAACAGTAGCAGCAAACATCTCCCACAGGTTTCTATAGCTAGTGTGATCAAAGCTAAAGATGCAATCGAGAGGTTTGTCAGAGTGCTTGGGTAGGCTTAGTGGTAACCATAACAACATCTGTACACATAAGCTGAGGGCTGAAAAAATAACTTCCTGGGCTCCAGATTAATAGATGGCACGTGGATCTATTTTAATCCAAAAATGACCAAATAAATAAATAGGGCTCTTCTGCACCAGTGGGAGAAAACAATACTTTGCCAAAGATGGTTAAAGCCAAGTGAAAGATTAGTAAGGCCTGAGTGAGGCTGTAGGTCCCCAAAGTATTTGTATAGATAGTTCTGTTTGGAAGTTAAATATCACAAGTGAAGCCCTTTGGAAATACTGACTTAAACAACTGCAAATCCATGCCATTGCATCTCCATACATTCAAGAGCCAGTTTGCTATCAGGTGTTAAAAGACTAGGAATTGAATATGATAATCATGAGATGCCTTCAACTGGTTTCCTTTCCCTGACCATTCTGCTAAAGCAGGGGTGTCATTTTCATTGAGGGCCGCATCAGCATTGCGGTTGCCCTCAGGGGGCTGGGTAGGTGTGGCCAGGGTGGGCGCGGCCTATTGGGTGGGCGTGGCTGGAGTGGGTGTGGCCTACTGCGTGGGCATGGCCAGCTCTACATTATTCGCGTCAAGGGTGCCTGAGCAGGAGTGGGACAGATCTGAGGGTCTCTGGCAGAAGGGGGTGGGACCAGGGCAAGCGCCAAGGCATGGGCCACTGGAAGAGCCTGCTGAAACCCCTCCCCGGAGCCCATCAAGCCAGATATGTGAAGTAGGCGAGGGCCATTTACTGGCCACTTCCAGGCGATGGTGCATTTCTTCATTCCTCACAAAGGGTGACACCTCCCCAGCGCGTGCCCAGGGGGCGGGGCCGGGGGCCGGTCCCTTGCTGTTTCCAGACGGCCTTGTGGAGCTAAGACTGAATGCGTTTCAGCATAGATGGCCACCACAAAATTGTACATTGGCTCCCGGGCAGCCTGGGCCGGGGCCAAGGCAGCGGGGGCCATTCCCTCACTGTTTTCAGGATGGCTTCGCGGGCCACATGAAACCATGTCGCGGGCCGCATCCGGCCCCCGGGCCTTGTGTTTGACATGTCTGTGCTAAAGCATCTAATTTCTCCTCTCTGGTGTGGTCGGAGGTAATGTGGTTAATTCTTGGGGTGCTAAAAAAGGGGAGAACAAAGAATTCCGTGAACCCTGCAATCTTTTTGCACCAGATAAACTTGGGTTTTTAGTATTTATATTTGGCATTACCAGGGTTCTTTACTCTGACAAAAGATTTCATATACAGTGATGGGCATGCCTTAGTATGCCCATGTAACACTTCTGCTTTGTAAACTAGCAGAATAGCCTGATGGGTACATAAAAATACCAGTTAGATAAGCAAGCAGAGATTTAACCTAGACCTGAACTGTGATAAGTTTTTTTAAGACTTTGATGTTTATTGGTTTACTGAAAAACAGTATAAATATTTTATAGAAATAAAACAATGAACCACTAGATATTTTTTAAATCAACCCAGACGCAAAAGAATACTTTTTGTTCAAAGTCTCTCATGAAAGTATGGCGAGGCACACAATGATTTGACTACGGGGAGTGATAGGTCCTTTACTTAAAAACAGTGTACATGCTTCATTAAAATAATCAATTTTTAAATGCCAGTACAGAAAACAGAGAAATTATTTACCCGACATTTTATTCTCAGTATTAATGGGTATACCACTAAGGCAAATCAAATCTCAGCAGATAGTGATGTATGAAATCAGATGTGGAAGCTATGATTCCCACACAATATCATCTTTCTTCAATACCGATTGAATCTTCTGAGCACTTTTTAATAGCCGAAGGGAATTTGTGGTTTTATTTGTAGAACAGGTACTTGGAGAGATTACAGTCTCTTTGCTTCCTTTTAATTCATTAGGCCTCGATGCTGAACATGCTGGCTCTCTCTTCAGTTTTTGAGCTCTTTGCTTCAGTTTATAAACCTAAATAAAAGAAAAATTGCACAATAATTCTGATATGCAAAGATAGGCTCACTTTGCTGCTGTGAGGCGTGTCAAGTCTGTTTTCATACCAAAGCTAAGCATTATCAAATTATTTTTATTACAATTTTGGAATAAGGATATTAATGTTTGGTTTTAAGTGCAAGGATTAAAATGGGTAATAAGATTTTTTTAGAGCTGAATTTGACTAAATAAACTAATGTAATACATAATTGATTTAATCACGTTTCTCAGTGCATGATGGTGCATATTATTCAGCAAAACAACGATGCATGTCAATATTTGAGATGTCTCTCTTTAGTCCTTCCTGGCACATTCATAATTGTCTCAATTGTGTGAAATTTCATACAATTTATTCTCATTTTTTCCCCTTTCTCCAAGCATCACAGTGCTAAGCACTGGCTGTCTTAACAAGGCACATTCTAACTAGTCACATCTCCTGATTTCAGAATTGTCTCTTACATGATCCTGATGCTTTTTCAGTTTTGAAATCTGTTCTCCTTTAATTTCCATCTGCTTCACAAGACAATCCAATTCACGTTCTAGGTCTTCCCGAATGTCCTGGTTTTGACTTTCCTCTATCTGCTTTGATAGTTCTTGATGTTCACTGTGGAAGACAAATTCTGTCAGTTGTTTAAACACAATTTAGGGCTTTTCTACTGTACATCTACATTTTGTTTGTTCATCCTTGTAGGTTTCTTTATTATTTGTGCGTCAGGTCATAAAATACGGAGGTCTAAATAATGAGGTTAAGCAAATTACTGCGATTGTTAAATGAATCACGATCATTAAGCTTCCCCCATTGACTTTGCTTGACAGAAGCTGGGTGGGAAGGTTGCATTAATTTCGATCATGTGACCATGGGGGTGCTGTAATGGTTGTAAGTGAGAGGACCGGTTGCACATCATTTTTTTCAGTGCCGTTGTAACTTTGAAGTCACTAAACAGATGGTTGTAAGTCAAAGACTCTCTGTATGTGGATATTTCTTGAGTAGAGGAGCTCCAAATTTCAAGTTTTGTACAGATTAATTGGGCATGAGAAATAAATGCAGCCAATAAATGTTACCACATGAAACTCCAGATGCTACAGGAGAAGCAGCAGAATTAAAGAGATGAGACTAGACGGGTGTTACTTGGGCATGCAACTGAGCACCCTAATAGGAATGTATGTTTCTTACAAGATTGTAAATCAGATACATTCCTAGTGGGGCACATCATAAGTATCAGTTATTTTAATAAGGTATATCATAAATAACAGCAGATGACAAAAATCAACCAACCAAAACAATTAAAACAGCCAAAATGCAAGTGTCTGAGCAAGCTTTTCCTGCTGAATTTTGCAGAATGGGTAGATACAACTGGAGAGACATGGTCCCACCATTAATCCCGCCCCAAGAGCTTTAAAAATAATTACAAGCACCTTAAATTATTAATACCACTTTACAATGCCTTAGTAAGGCCACACTTGGAATACGGTGTCCAGTTTTGGTCACCACGATGTAAAAAAGATGTTGAGACTCTAGAAAGAGTACAGAGAAGAGCAACAAAGATGATTAGGGGACTGGAGGCTAAAGCATATAAGGAACGGTTGCTGGAATTGGGTATGTCTAGTTTAATGAAGAGAAGGACGAGGGGGGACATGATAGCAGCGTTCCAATATCTCAGGGGCTGCCAGAAAGAAGAGGGAGTCAAGCTATTTTCCAAGGCGCCTGAAGGCAGGACAAGAAGCAACGGATGGAAACTAATCAAGGAGAGAAGCAACCTACTGTAGAACTAAGGAGAAACTTCCTGACAGTTAGAACAATTAACCAGTGGAACAACCTGCCTCCAGAAGCGGTGAATGCTCCAACACTGGAAGTTTTTAAGAAGAGAGTGGACAGCCATTTGTCCGAAATGGCATAGGGTTTCCTGCCTGAGCAGGGGGTTGAACTGGATGACCTCCAAGGTCCCTTCCAACTTTATTATTATTATTATTATTATAAACTGAACCCCAAAAGATACTAGCAACCAATGCAGTTCATGGAGTTGAGGTGTCGCAAGTGCCAAGTGACAGGTGTCCATAACTGCCAGCTCCTATAGCTGGGGCATTAACCCAAGAACCCATAGCTGCCTGTTGTGCTACTAAAAACTTCAGGATACTTTGCTGCTTTCAGTGACAAGCCTCTAAAGTTCAGTCCTGCTCCCACTAACATTGTGAACGTGGACGAAAAGAGCATCTGGTGTTGTTGTTTTTTATATTTGAATAGGATCAACCCATATCACCACCTGCTTTTAAAAAGCAATTTGCCATTTCCCACATCTGCCTACATGTGGTATGGGGGGAGGAAAAGAAAGATCTGCTGCTTTTTATGTTGCTCCAGTATCTGGTAGGTGACAGGAGATCAAAAAAAGTACATGTTGCTAAAATACCCATTTGACACCAGAGAGATTGTATGGAAACTATACACAAATACTTACAAGCTCATTTGTCCCAACTCATCTTGCATACCCAGAAGAAGATCTGAAAGAGTTTCAGTAGCAGAGGAAGTTGTGGAACAAGACGCTGGTTTGCAAATACCAGGCCATCTTGAAGTCCTCTTTTCAGTGCCTTCTGGACATTGTGAAGTCATACAAGGGCTACGGTATTTCATCATATGCAGGACACTTTGTACATTTGCAACAACAGAGTGACTTGAGCTGGCAGACTGTGGGAGAAGTAGCAAAGTATAACATTTTGTTAAGCAAATAATAATTTGACTCAATTCTCATTTACAAAGACACAATGCTTACCTTGCCAGCAACAAAAGGGAGCATTCCACCCTGAAAGCTTGATTGTGTTCTCTTCATACTAGAATTATTCTGAAAATTAAAACCTGGATTTATTATTCATTTGGGGGAAAAAAGAAGTGAGGTTCTAAACTTGATTAAAGAAGGGAGATGAATGAGATCTATCTTCATTAATCCTATGTCTTATTACTTTTAAGAGAAATGTTTCAAGACTTGAAACTTGTTTGAGACTCGACAAAATATGAAAGGTTATAGCTTTCTCTTTAGAACATTAAGTTTCTTATATACATTTATAAGAAACATATGTTCCTTACATATTGAATTACGGAAACATTTTAATCCTTTTTTATGATCTTTATTTGCCAGTCCTTCCCTTTTTATAGCCTTCTTGCATCACTTATCAAACATTTCTGAATGTTTCCAAAAACCTCAGAATAAGGGACGTTGAGTGTTCCATAAGAAGAAATCATATGCACAAATGGAAAAAAGGGTGCAACGTAGGAAGTCAGATGATACAGATGATACAGATCATACAGTACGTATTTACTAAAATAAATAGCATTTAAATTGGGCATAACTTTAAATGACTATCCAATCTGCCTAAATCCAATTGATTTCAATGGACCATTCTTAAATATATTTAAGAAATATATTTAAAAATTGATCCAACCTGTTGGGGTTTGTTTTTTTTTTAGTTTAAGAGAAAGATGGTAAAAAAGCATACCAAATAACATTTATCATTTTGAAAGTTAGAAAAACCAAAATATGTCTAATGGAAATGCTCTCTTGGGATAATCCCCAGAACAAGATTGGAATCCAGTTGGAAAGCTTAATAGCCTAGTAGTTTTGATTTATTTCTTGCAATCCCAGTTTATGTGAAAGTTTTCTTTATTGAAAGACCAGCAAAAAATGTTCCTTTTACATTTTTTAAAATTAGTGTCTCTTTCAAAATTCTGCAATTATGGACAACTGTAAAAACACTTGAAAATGCTTTTTTAAACGTAAGAGTATAGGAGTTGGCATTCACTAGCAAATAAGATAATGATTATACTTGCTTTTGTGAGTACCTTTCCCTCTGTTTTGTGTTTAAAGCCTTTTTATCTGCCACTTGAATTATTTTATCTATTTCATGCCTGCTAATACAACTCTTTCCCAGTCAAGAATGCTCTTTTTAAAATCTATGAAAGTTAAAAGACTAGAGGTCAGGGACTTCCAGTCTAATAAAATCTCATTTTAGGTACTCATCCTATTTCCTCTTTGCACTTTTAACAATATCATTTAGTTCAATTCACACGGATCCAAGAACTACATTTTAAATTTATTTCTGTTCTTTATCTGAATTTTAGTACTCATCTTACTACCTGCTTTGTCACATTAACGCTTCAGTGAATTAGTTTTCAGCCACTTCTGAACCTGGATGTGTAGGGAAGCCAGGGCTGGTGGTGCAAGCAGGTTATGGCCTGGGAACCTAAAAAGCTTGCAGTGGAGCCCCGTGGGTCGTACACCCTTTGATGGAAGCATATATGAAAGGCTAGTTTCTGAAAGTTTGGGTGTTTGTGAAGTTAAAGAAAATTAACTATTAAGCTTGCTTTGAGCTTCAAATAAGTAATATAGGCATATTTTTAGAGGATCACATCAAAATACGTTTTGTGCAATTCTATTATTTTAAGTACTGAATAAGTTTATTTTCTGTGCTAAATACAGATATCTGCATTTTTGTTATTGTTTCCTGTATTGCATGGCATCCAGATACAAATGGAACTCTGCAATTAATTCAGGCATGTTGAAATTACTGGGACTTCTTTAACTTAACCATTTTTAAATTCTAGCTGTAGGAAAATCCTGAATGTCTTACCGAGACTTCCAATTCTAGATTCTAAATAACTGAAATACTAGAACATAATCCGAGAAACACTAGGCTTATATAAGGAAAAGCAGAATTCGGGTGACTTTATTTGAAAATCTCAACAGACTAGGATCTATTAAATATAGAAATGGCTGGGGTCATTTTACATTTCTTTGCTGAGATTAAACATACATTAAACATACATCTGGGGAGGAAAGTGATGGCAAATCTAGACAGCATACTAAAAAGCAGAGACGTCACCCTGCCAACAAAAGTACGTATAGTCAAGGCCATGGTTTTCCCTGTTGCAATGTATGGCTGTGAAAGTTGGACCATAAGAAAGGCTGAGCGCCAAAGAATTGAGGCCTTTGAACTATGGTGCTGGAGAAGACTCCTGCGAGTCCCCTGGACTGCAAGGCGATCAAACCGGTCAGTCCTAGAGGAGATCAACCCTGACGCCTGACTGCTCCTTAGAAGGCCAGATACTGAAGTTGAAACTCAAGTACTTTGGCCACCTAATGAGAAGGAAGGACTCACTGGAGAAGAGCCTAATGGTGGGAAAGATTGAGGGCAATAGAAGAAGGGGACGACAGAGAATGAGGTGGCTGGATGGAGTCACTGAAGCAGTAGGCGTGAGCTTAAATGGACTCCAGAAGATGGTAGAGGACAGGAAGGCCTGGAGGAACGTTGTCCATGGGGTCGCGATGGGTCGGACACGACTTCGCAACTAACAACAACAACAAAAGAGGCACTCCTAGGAAACCTGCCTTGTGCAAAATAAATGGAAGGTTGTCGCTTGCCTAACTTCTCAATATTATTAATAATATGGTTGAAAACTAACATTTTACCTTGATGACTTTCTTCTTCCTGCTTTTCTTCTTCACCTCTTTTTCAGGTGAAAGTGAGGACAAGAGAATTCTGTTCATTTCAACACCTGTCTGGAGCTGTAGTAAAAAATATTAAGAGTTAGCAGTCAGATAAATACATGTACAGATGTTGAAAAATATGAGTACATGACTTTTATATAACAGTCAGACAGGAGTGTCATAGTGTGATATAACAGCTCTCTGGAAAAATATCTTTACAAATTTGCTTTGCATGATCCATCATAGAAGTTGCACAACTTACACAGTAAATACTACCAAATGCATTAAAAACTACACTTTTTAAAATATCTGCTTAGTATAAAACTATTGTTTTAATCACAGTATCAAGCAATGTTTGACAGGCCCTCTCCCTCCTCTCCTTTTTGCAATCAATGCCAATTGAGATATCTGACAGGCTGCATTATTTGTACCACAGAATTAAATGGTGACGTTTATTGGCCCAACTAACACAGTGTATTTTGAAAAGCTTCCCGAGAATTCTAACCATCTATCCTTTGAACGTTTTGACAAAGTTTGTAGCAAGCAACCTTAATTAGCAGAGATTCATATCCAGCTGTCTTATTAGAGAAATGATATGTGATGGCTACACTATTTAAAAACAATGTATTTTTGGGAATAATGTTCAAGCTAACAACTCCAACTACAATAACATGAAAGTCATATTATAAACTATTCTTAAACATGAAATATTGCTGACAGTGAAATTAACACATCAAATCGACTGAAGAGCCAGTTTGATCCAGCGGTTAAGGCACCAGGCTAGAAACCATCAAACTGAGTTTTAGTCCGCCTTAGGCATAAAAGCGAGCTGGGTGACTTTGGGCCAGTCCCTCTTTCTAAGCCCAATTCACCTCATAGGATTGTTTGTGGGGAATATAGGAGGAGGGGGGAGTATTAGGTATGTTTGCCACCAGAAAAGAAAATATTAAAAAAAAAAAAAAAAAAAAGTCCTGGCAGCTGGACTGGAACACGGCCTTGTTATGAAACTGTTGTTCTCCCCCCCCTACTGATAGTAGCTCAGAAAAAGAATTTTGAAGCAGCCGAGTTTCTAAATACGACAATATTCTTCAACAAAAGTTGATTTAACAGTTTTTATCCACAGGTCCTTTTGTTTTTATTCACTACAGCAATATCAATATTGATTTTCCCTACCTGTGCAGCTTTATCTTGTATTAGCTTGCGCTGATGCTGTTCTTCCAGAAGTTTCTGTTCCAAATGTTTTATCTTTTCCTGAAAAAATAAAAGTACAAAAAATTAGATAGGAAGCTTGTAGGCTACAAGCAGTTCAGCTTTAATAGTTCTAGGGTCCCCAAAAGGATAAATTAAACCAAGAGTGGATGATGCCCTGGCTTTTACGCTGCAATCAAGCTGGAAAAAAATGCTTTCAGTTAATTTTCCCAAGCCAAATTGCTGTTGATAGAGAAGAGGCTGGGAGAGGTGAAGGAGGCTGAAAAGCATGATCACCCTCTTATGTCACTTAGAGATAACCAAAGGCATGTTCTGGGTCTGTATGGATGATGCTGTTAATATTTTCTTACTTCTGCAGTTTTCTGAGTGCTAATAAGAGTCCAACACTGCTTTTCTAGAACTTCAAGTTTTTCAAGTTTTGCACAAAGTTCCATCTGATTTTGGTCATCTTCCTTCTGAAGATGCGTCTGTAAAATATCCACAAAATATCCATGCAACTGACAGCAAACCATATTTAAACAAATATTTTAAGATGAATCAATAGCCCTATAAACAATGGCAAATATAGATAGAGCAAGCACAATAAAATGTTGCCCAAGGAAGGTTGCCCATGGAAAGATTTCTGGATATAATTGGATGTTGAATGGCAAGTTGACAAAGAATGGACATATACTGTATATAACTTATGTTACAGCGGTATAGTAGTCAAAGGAAATGCCTACCCTAACAACAATTTACAATATGGGTAGGAACATACATATATGGAAATCTCTCTTATCTACAGTCGAGATCAGGGCTCTTCAAACTTGGCCCTTTTATGACTTGTGGACTTCAACTCCCAGAATTCCTCAGCCAGCGTACCTGGCTGAGGAATTCTGGGCGTTGAAGTCCACAAGTCATAAAAGGGCCAAGTCTGAAGAGCCCTGATCTAGATTCACTGCTAACTGCTACCAATTACTTGTGATAAGTAACATCTAGCTATAACCAAGTATTTTTGGATCACAGTCCAAAATGCCAATTTTCACTACATCTCTTGCAGCAAACACCCAATCAAACCTCATTTATCTTTAGGCAAGGTATGTGTGCATTTCTTCAGCATCGGAATCATTCTTAATGCTTGCAGTTAAGAATTAAGCAACAAATTTCATAGAAAAGAACATTTTATATTTTAAAACTTATTTAAAATATGTTCAAAAAGCCTATAATGCTGAAAATGTGATAATGCTGAAAAGTCTAAAGTTAAGAAATCTGGGTAGAAAAGCCTAAATGAGCATTTTTTTCATTTTTATTTCTAGATATCCATCTGTTCGAGAGAAAAAATTAATACTTGTCATCTGTGAGCTTGTCATAAGTTCAGTTTAATCAGCAGGTAGTTTATTAGAAAAAGCTCAGGAATCTGTAAAAACTACAAGCAACAGTAGGTCCATGATTCATGTGCTAGTGATCTGAATATGCAAGATTACGAAGAAATCCACATCAAGAAAACTAACATAAAACACCACATGGAGAAACAAATGTTAAGAATGATTTATTAAATTTCTGTACCTGCTGCTCCAGAACCAGTTTTTTTTCCAGCTCTGCTTTGAGCACCATTTTTCTCATGTAATCAAGTTGCTTTTCTAGCAAAGAGCAGCGTGATTGTGCTGCCCTTAATTGTGCACTCACATCTGAGAGGGGAAAAACAAGGGAGGGAAATTTAATTGTAATAGTATGTTTCATTAGGGATTAAAAAAACCAAATTGGATAGACAGAGATAGACAGAGTATATATAGTTGTTACATACTTTGTACAATTTCTTAAAAGGGTGTATAAACTTAATTAAGCAATTAATAAGCTACCTTTAACCATATTATAACCGTACACATATATTAAGATGGAATGCAAAAAAGAACACAATATAGCGACTGCTTTTTCTAATTAAGATAGAAAAGATATCATCTGGAAAAGCCAATACTACTGGCAAGTTACCTTTCCTTTCTTCCATCAGCTCCGGGTGAACTATCTTCTTTTCATTTGATTCCTGCTGCAAAGCTTTTCTATATTGTGCAGCTTCTCTGGATAAGCAGTTCAGATCATTTTCAGCCTGTATCCTCTCTATCTCAAGACGACAGATCTTTTCTTGAAGAGTTTTTAGGGCTGCCACTAAAGCTGGTAAACAAGTCAACTAAACTTTAATTTTTCAGTTTTGATAATTAAAAGAAAAAGCAGTACGCATTATTACATGTCACAATGTAACAGTGTGATACTACACTTCTAGTATCTAACCAGATATTAAAAATATTGGGGGTTTAGTGTTTTCTTGCAGATGTTTTGTTACCAGGCTACATAACATCATCAGGGTAAGAGAGAGTAGAGTTTGCTAGCTATTTATGCATAATAGCTTGCCCTGCCAGTCTTGGTGGGGATGTGGTTTCCTCCTTGATGGTTCCTTGATTGATTATTATTTCCTCCTTTATTGTTTATCTGATGCAAGGATATTACCGGGCTCAGACAGCATCAAGAATTCAACCCAGGATTAAGATGGTGTGGTTAGCAGACTAAATAAATTTAATATGTTCAATATCTTAGACATGATCTGATGCATAAACACAAAATCAATAATTATGAAAGAAAGGAAATGACTATGCATTTTAATGGCCCAGAAGATTCTGGAAGCATTTCTTGCATTTTGGATTTCATAAACACAACAAGACCTTTAATTAATTAATTAATTAGATTTAGGTATTGCCTACCACTCAGACAACTCTGGACAGCCCACAATTTAAAATAAAGCAACAATATAGAAAATACAGTATGACCTATACAAGACCATCATCTGTCTCAACAGCATACTATATACATGGGAATGCCTCTAGAAAAAGGAATCTCATCTACCCTACCTCAAGGCCTGGCCAGAAGAACAACCACATTTTCAAGTCCTTCCAGAATGCCATCAGGATGAGAGCTATACAAATCTTTGGGGAGCCTCATTCCACAAAGCAGGTGCCGTCAGAGAAGGCATGCTTCTTGGGTCACTGTTTAATCAAGGGGACCCAGAGTGCATCAACCCTGTCAGCTATTACTAGATGCACAGAAATCATGGAAGGTAGACAATTTGTCAAATAGCTTTAATTGCACCAGCAAAAATACTGGCAACCAGAGCAGCTGAGTATGGATATCAGGCCTTAATGTCCATACTCAGTCCTGGTAGAATTAATTCAGAGTCAGTTTTTCCCCATCCAGATCTGCACAGTCTCAAGATACTGAGATAGGACCTTGACAGCTGCCTCAGGGTCAAGAGTTTTTAGCAACTTCAAACAGTTGATAAATGAATGGTTGTTAAGTATCGGCTACCGGTATGTTCTGAAATACATTCAACATGGGCCAAGAAGACAAATTGACTATGCTTCGCATTAAGAGTATGTCACACTACTATTTTGTACTTTACCTTGGTTGTTTGGTGGGCAGCTGATAACACTTTTTGGCTTGAGATCAGCAAGAGCAGATTTGATTTTATCTGGAGGCTGAAGAAAACTTCCAATATAGCTATGTTTTGATTCACTATCCACAAACTGCAGAAAGATACATACAGTAGCATTTATAATTCCTCGGAAGCATTTATTCAGCCATTTTCTTTTAAAAACTTAAGATTAGGAATACACAAAATTTCCATTAGTTTGAGAATTACATAGAGCTTTAACTGAATGTCACATTTGAAAAAGAATTTCAAATTTTTAAGGTTATTGACACTTAAGGGATGAAATAGTGTTCTAAAACCCCTGCAAAGCTTCAGGCACCGAAGTTATCCCTTAAAATTTGCCCAAATGTGTAAAAATGACTAAATAAAAAAGGTTCAGGGGAGCTCTGGGGTCACAAGAGTAGTGAAAAATGTTTGAATGCAAGCTGCAAATAGCACTTATGATCGAATTACAGTATCTAATTTAGACCAACAGAAGACCTGTAATTCTATTGATGGAGAAATTATAGATCAAGGGGCCTAAGAATAACTAAGTTACATGGACTTATATTTATTTCAGATATATAAACTATTTTAGGAGAAACTCTATGAGACTTATATCTAATAAAATATGTAGGATAAAACACTCAATGATCTCACTAAATACAATTTTCTTATAATAATGCTGAGGATGGTTGCAAAATGGTAAAGGCAAGCTATTGAGTATTTTTATCAATTACAGACAACTCTTTCCTATCCTGTCTTTTAGAGGCAATAGTATAGCACCTATTTCTTTCCCAACTAATTTTCTTGTAGTACTTTTTGCAATTTCTGCTGGTGCCCAATGAGATTGTATAATCAGCAAAGAAAATGATGTGTATCCACTTGTGTAAGGCCTTGTTCGGATCCCATTGAATTGTTTGGATCTATTTGCTGATACAAAAGAGCAAATACTGCTTATGAATGGAATTAATTTTGGAGTCTCTGTTTACTGATCACCAATGGTTACTTTGTCACCTTGGGCTAAAGCACAGGTGTCAGGAAATCTATCCTCTTTCCCTAAAACCAATAAAATTAGTTGCAAGTAAATTGCAGGAAAACAGAACGGAGTATCTATGAATATATGCATAAATTCCAAATGTAGATATTGAGGGATTCATAATACTTAATTCTTTGACAATTACAGCATAAATATAACTACCCTGGCATATTGTATTAGGTGACTGAAATGAAGCACATTTCAAGTACAGTATTTGAAGTGGAATGCCCTCTAATAACATTGCATTCAACTACTCAAAATAATTTCTTAGGTTCAACACTTCTAATCATAAGGACTTTTCCCATCAGGTTTCACTTAGCAGATCTCAGAATTCTACCTTTGAAAAGTGCCTCAAATCCATATTAAAACTCAAATACTGTGTCCCTCAACGTTTTCTTTTTAGATTTTTACCTTTTGTCATTTGGATCAAATGTGGCAAGATCGTTTTAGATTTTCACAGATTTCCTTTAAAACAATAGAATCTGACTGACAGATTGAACATAAAAGCAGGATCGTTTCACTTTACATAAAAAGGCTCAGGCATTTCCTATTCCTAAGTTTATCACTTTAAAACTGAGCACTTATGGATTGTTAAAGTTGCATTACTCACCTCCATCATATAGGATCTAGGCCAGCACTCAACTAAAACAAAAGAAAACAAAAACATCAGGTACTTGTTCCATATTTCAGCTGGAATATTTGCGTCTAATATTTATATGTCTTTATGTCTGTCGAATTAAAACACAGTTTATTTTCATCACCACCATCAATACACTATTTCCTTCTTCTTCCTTGAGGAAGCTACAAGTGGCGGTTTGTGAGCTTAGTAAGACGATCGATTGACCCGGCCATTTCTGCGGGAAACGAAAATCAGAAAAGCGGAATAGGAGGACTTTTCCCATTCAGAGCTGCCCAGAAGCACGTAAAGGAAGCCAATACACAATTACAGTACCTTCCCCTCTGACTAAGGCCATATAGTCGGCCCCCTCCAAACGGTTAGGCCAGTTTCCCCCCCCAAAAAAAAAACTAGGAGAAAGTTCGAGCAGAACTTCAACAGAGCACCACCCTCGCCTCCTCACAGAGGGTGCAGAAGCCACGCCGTAGTAGCCAAAGCCTCGGGCGACCTACCCTGGGCTCCTACGGTACCTCGGAACTCGATATCCTGCACCAACCATAGAAAACAGCCTGTTTCCTAGAGCGCCCTCGCCTGGGCCGTTTTTTTAAATAGACCGCGTCCCCTCCCGCTCAAACGTATCTCCGCCTCTGCCCAGAGACCCGGATGAGACCCGCCTCCGCCCAGACTTTTCTGCCCGTTGTTACTGCACCAATCAGAGAAGGTGTGTGTGCGCGCACGAGGCGGGTGCTATTCTCCTGTTTACTCAAATGCCTGCTGATTGTTGGCTCGTGCGGCAGGCTCACCGACAGCTCGGCTTGATCCCACGGCGAGGATCTTGCCCAAGAAAAATGTAATCAAAGTGTCTTTGCCTCCCCACAAAACGTAATTAATTGAGTGCTTTGCTATGCAAAGATGGACTTTTTCTGTATTAACCCCCCTCCCAAGGAACAGCGCTTGTTAAACATCTAGAAGATGACGCAACGGCAGACCTACTAAGAAAGGGTTAAAAAGGGGAAGGGGACTTTTTTACTTTCTCCTATTTACACCCAATGCTAAACCATTGTGCTTAAATTCTGGTTTGACTAACTGCTCCCAAACTTAACGTGGTTTAATATGTCACATGAAGCCAACCAGCGTTTGCCGCTTTCTGTGGTTTAAGCTCTGTTTCTCTTTCTATCTTTATATTACTTTTGAAGGGTTCTTTTCACGTATTACAGTAAATTATAGGAGTTTATTGTATGCAGCTTTTAAGATCGCAGGCCTTCACCCAAGTCCATTACCACTCTGAATAGAAATAAAAATGACTAGTTCTATGTGCTAACCACTAGTAGTGAATCGGAATAAAACTGCTTGTTTACACAGTTTGATGTGATTTACTCCCAAGTAGGTGTATGTAGGACTTTGATCCTGATATTTATTTTTCTGAATTCTACAATCAGAATAAAGGCTACAATAAAAAACTTGCCTTAGAGCAAAATGCAAACCACCTATTGGAGGACCATGTATTTGTATTCTGAGTTTAAAAGTATATCAACATACAGGAAAACATTCCAGGTGTCTGAATGAAGCATATGGAAACAATATTACAGCTTTTCACTAATAATAACCTTAATTGAGGGCTCAAATGTATTATTTTTACATGTAAAATCTAATCTCAAAATAGAGGATAAATCAAACTTTCAGAAAATGCTGAACCCAATAAATATGCTTTATTATTCAAATTTCCTTTTAGACTTTGTTATTACTTTTAAAAAAGTTTGAAAATGCTATTATGCTTTGCCTTTCAAGAAAACCATTGTATCAAACCTTTTGAGAGAGTTTATTGGATTATGCACAAAGTATGACCATATTTCAACCTTCAGCATTCTGAATCATTCACAGTTCCTGACCGCATTCCAAACAAAATTCATGTTAATAGTTGCAATATGAGCAGCAATATGAGGAAACTCCCTTCTCTTTTGGCTCTTGTTCTCAGGATCCAATACAACTGGCAATGGGCTGTTTAGAAAAACCAGCTTGGAATGTGAACTTTTAAAACTTGTTTTCTATCCAGAATAGTTGGCTGAACATCTGTACATATTATTTCAGTGGATACTTTAGGAATTCCTCCTGATAGGATAATTACTTGTTAGCTTGAGGAAACAAATAGTGTAAAATTATGTTCTCTTCTTCTTTTCCTGTTTGCCAACATTTCCCAAACTACCCCCGCTACTTCCACTATACCATATTAAATCTTCAGATAATCATTCAGTGACTTTAAAGGGCCATTTATAATGTAAACATTTTATATAATCACAACTATACTGAGAATTCATCAGTTCTGAGAACAGTTGTGAACATTTAGGACTCTTAACATCAGGGTGAGAAAACAATTGTTTTATTACAATGCAATGTATTAGTAAATAACTGCAAAAAGGGGAGTATTGGACTTTTGGCATCCCCTTATTTTCTGAAGCAAGACTGAAATGTCTTCATAAACAGTCCAGTTTTCTGGGAATATGTTCTCAACAGATTGCTTTGGGGGCATCTGATAAGGAAGATAAATTACATGTTTGCAATATGCATTTAATAACACAAAACTACTACTAGTGCTACCCAAAATGCTTTATGTTATTTAAGCTCCTTTTGTGCATCCAGTAATGCCATAGAACTTCAGGAAGCTAAAGCAGTTAACTCATTCTAGCTTCTGCTTTCATAGGATATACTTTTATAGCATTTCCTTTAAGGTTATGTTATAGGCAGGTTCCCACTGGAGGGACTCTAGCCAAGGAAGTTGGACACCTTGCCATTACATCTTCTCCTCATCAATTCCTTTGAAAGCAACTTGCCAACCTGCCCTGCAACCACTCCAAGCATTGATTTTCATTTTTCCTTTGCAGCAAAGAAAGAACAAGAATAGGCAAGGTACTGTACTGGCTGACCGCCATTTTTCTGCTGACTAACTCCATGGGAAGACAGAATATAACAGCGAAAACATTAGTATGGAAGTACAAAACTTTTTCCAAGAAATTGAGGTTTTAGTGAAATGTTCTTATTTTAAAGCAGCTTTTCTCCCACTGGTACCCTTAAGATGGGTTGGTCTGCACATTTAGTTCCTTCCAAATGTAGCATATCAGCCATGCTATCTTGGAATCAAAAACACCAGACTAGGGAATGCTGTGCTGTAGTCAAATCAGTCTATTGGAATTCTGTGAAAGAAAATAAAAGAACTGAAGTTGACATGGATGAGGTGAAGACAAAATTTGTCTTCCCATCTTGTATACTTCTACAAATAGATTCTTTTTTTCTTAATTACAGCCCTAGAAGCAAGGGTGTTTTGTTTATTTAATCCTAACCCTTAAAAAAATAAAAAATAAACCAAAGCAGCAAGTCTGAATCTACAGTAATTACCTGAAGTTATGCAACTTATTGGCTCTTGTATCTTAGCAAATAAGTTTAGGATTGCACTATAATTCTGTAACAGCATTAGAAATGCCTATATCAATTGAAAATAATGGGTTTAAATATGTCTAATTCCAAATATTTACTAATTAAAAAGTTATCTTTAAATTTAAAAGAATCTACACAGCAGTTTCTTGGTGTAAGGAATGAAAATGCCAAAGAAGGAACCAGTCATTCTCAGGCTAGAGAAAACCATTATAATCAATGGATATCCAGGCCCAAGGCAATCAATGTCATGGTACCTGTATTTGATGAAGCAGAATGCCCACAATTAATCAACAGCCACCATATAATCATTCTACCTCTTTCAATTATTGGAATGTTTGTAAATTTGTAATGTTTCTACAGAAATCTCTCATACACTGTGCCATGATGTTGACATTCTCTAGAGCAGGGGTGTCAAACTGCCGGCCCGTGGGCCGGATGCGTCATGGTGAAACCGCGCCCACCCCATTGCGGGTTTGACACCCCTGCTCTAGAGGTTAATTTTTTGCTTTGGTATTCATGATTGGTATTCAATGAATGGTAATTGCTGTATGTTTCTTAAGTCTAATGTTGCTTTCATGTTCTTTAATTATGTTCTTTATGGAAAATCCAGTTTGTTCAATATAACCCCGCATTACACAACTCTTAAGTTCTTAGTGTCAGGAGTTATCTTTATTAGAAGACAATAGTTGTTGCAGTACTTGTCAACTGTCCCAAATCTTATTCTATACTTTTTTTTGTCCATTACTTTTCTTCTCTTGAGGTGACAAAAGGTTTATATATAGTTCATAATATGACTATTATATTTTTCTTTCTGTAGTTAAATTGTATAACTAGAAGGATATTGAATATATTTTGTTTGCTAGTTGTTAGCCATATTACTTAGTGACCTTTTAGATTAGTGATATACTGTATATGTCCCCTTTTTATATATACTCTACAGTAGATAGAATATTCATTTACCAATGACTGTTAAACTATTTAGCAGGAAATCCTAGCTTTAAAATTAATAGAACTTATATACCTTAATTCATTTTGAGTACTTATTAGTTTTGGTTTATTAGAAGTATTAAAATAGTTATTTTAGTAATAATTGAAGTTATACTTTGGAAAAATACAATTATATTAAATATCTGATTAATTTTAGAAACTGAAGCTATTATCCCCAGACTGGAAGCCTACTTGTACAGCTATTTTCTTGAATTTCAATTTGGAACTTACATTAAAAGGGATGAAATGTGTGTGTCAACGCTGCTAACATTGGATGTTCCCGCTCTGACAACTGATGAAAATGCAGCCATTTTCTCTTTTCATTTAATGTGTTTTTTCTGGTATTTAGAAATTAGGTGCAGTAAGGGGGGTTGGGATGAAAACTCGAACTCAGCTAGCCATAATAATAACTCTGCTTTGTGGGAACTGAGGACAAGCTGACAACGTTTTGGTGGGCTGAGGAGGTGAGCTGGGGAGAAAGCTAATTGGAGAATGTGATTTATGACAGCTTATTGGGGGTGGGAATTGCACTTTGTTATCTTGTATCTGGGGGAAGGGAATTTAGTTTTTGGGTTCAACTATGTAGTGCTGATACTTTGTTTCCCGAATAAAATGTTCTTTAAGGAAGAATTTTGCCTTGAAGTTCTTTTGATGGGTTTCATCTATCGGAACCATGACAGTGTGGTCCTTAAGATGTTGCTGAACTTCACTTCAGATCAGCCCCTAGCCAGCATAATGCTTGTATGAGGTTTAATCAAACATGGAGGATTATATGTTGCTCACACTTGACTTTAAAAATATTTTCTCACAATGTAGCCACCTTGTCCTATCAGAAATGTTTTCATGTGGTTTGGCAGGTTTAAGTACTAGGATGGTAAACTGTTTTGCTATTTAAGCCGTATGTTCTGGAGGGGCTAAAAGTTAACAGACAAATCATATGGAATAGCATGAATGCAAGCCTGAACAGCATATAAATATCAAAAATATCAAAATTTATCGCTGTTATGAATTTATCCCTTCTCATTAGTCTCATGCAATATAGAAGATTTTGTCTGGATAATTTAATTATCAGAGTCTTAGATTTAAAGTGAAGGGGGCAATAACATATTCTATTTTTAACTTTTTGGAGGAAAAGTGTCACATTTAATAGCAATAACAATAGCCCTTAGACTATATACCGCTTCATAGTGCTTTACAGCCTTCTCTAAGCAATTTACAGAATTAGCATATTGCCCGGAACAATCTGAGTCCTCATTTTACTGACTTTGGAAGGATGGAAGGCTGAGTCAACTTGAGCTGGTCAGGATCAAACTCTTGGCTGTGGGCACAGATAGTCTGCAATACTGCATTTTAACCACTGTGCCACAACGGCTCCTATATATATTTTATGATGAGTAATGTAGATGTTTTTAAAAAGGAATCTTGGGCAGATTGGTATATGCATGTATTTCCTAACTGATGGGATATATTGGCTTGAAGGGTTAGGGTTAGGGTTAGTTTCCTTACTAGAGATCCTCTCTTTCATAGTGTGAACATGCTTGGATAAATCTGGGCTTTGGTTGTATGACCATTTTGGTGGCCTACTATCTACAGTGTGCTATATTTAGGTGATATTATTTTTACCATTAGCCAGGAATGTTGCATATGGTATAGATATCTCTAAAATTGGTAATCTAATCTACTCTTTTCTTCTCATACAAAAAGTGTTATGATCTGCGGCCTGGGGGTTGGGGACGTCTGCTTTAAAATGTGTATAGTGCAAGAGTAGATAGTTCCAAGAATAAATGGATGATGAAAGAATATGACTGAATAGAAACCCGAGTGACTGGTATAAAAGTATTCTGAGTTAATTTACATGTAAAGAGAAAAATTGAGGCTGAATTGAACAACTAAGGAATATAAGGAAAAATGAACGAGTTGAGAGGAAGAGGAAATCTGAGAAAATCATGGCTGGAATTGATGAAAGCCTTGAAAAGAAAGAGACAAAAAACAAAAGGCAGTGTATAAACTGATTCATTATTATGATGGAAGAATGGTTTGCGCCAGAAAGACATGAAGAGGTACACTGACCTAAGTTGGGAAATAATAAAAAATACTATTTCTTTTCTCTTGCCTTTGTGTCGCTCTGTACTGCTTATTCTTTCTCGGTCTAGCAAATTGTTGCTTATCCTGAAATGGAATGGCATGATTGGTAATGTGTAATAAATAATAAACTATAATTGAAAATTGTAATAGTTTTGATAGAAGTGTTGTCCCCAATTCGGGACTGAGCCTGGTGCTGAGGCCAATGAAGAACACCAGATACGAGGTGCAGGTTTTCTTTTCTTTTATTGAAGCGCTCCAAGAAAAGGGATCCTGACCAAAATGCCAAGGAGCCTCGAACCACAGAATTAAGAAAGCTTTATACATTTGCACTAAAGCAGAGAGCGGGATATATAAGAAATATCATCTAACAAACATTTCAATAATAATCTAACAATTATTCTACTGGTCTCTGGTCATCCCTATTCCTAAGCCTTGGCTAACGAATGCTTCAGGAGTTATCTAATACACATTTTATTTGCTCCAGGCCATCTCTATTCCTAACTTTTAGCTGAGTCTGCAAAATGCCTAACTTCATTACTTTTACCAGCTTTCTAACCACCCAGAATTGTTACAAGCTTTACACGTGCATATTCCCTGTGAATAAGCATTCTTTGTTCTTGCCAGAAAAACTGCCCAATTACAGACTTCCTGGTCTCCTTTCAAGTATATGCCATAATCTTGCTTTGTTTTGGCATCCAGCCCATCAGAAGCTATTTCCTGTCCTGTCCCTTTCTACATACTATATATATATATATTATTATTATTTTAAAAATGGTAATGCGCATATATCTGTTGATCATTCTTGCACCCATATCCCCAACCCATGGCTCTTACCACCAGATGTGCTGCAAGAGGCTTCCTAGAAATTTATTTGTAATGGATAAATTAATACTATGTAATATTATCATGCAGATACAAAAATAATCTTGCTACTCCGCTGTTAAGTTGGACAAGCACACACTCCATAGTCACCGTGATATATTAGAAGAGAAGCAGCATTTGATGATATCACCCATTTACAGCCAGACATGACTGCAATGATTAGGTGAGATCCACAATAATAAAGTTGAAATTATTCAAGGCAGTGAACAGTGTCAGCCAAATTGTATTAGAAAATGAGAGGCTACTTAATTCTTTGCATTTTTCACTTTTTGGTTAACAATCCCTGTATAGAAAAAGGACTGGAAAGGCCTGACAATTTTATTGAAGTACTCTTTTCAAGAGCAATTATTACTGTTTTATTTATGAAGTATTTTTAAATTCAGACCCACAGTAAAAGTTTAACCTGGTGAACTTCTATGCATTCAAACTGGTTCTTTGTGTTAAAGTAATATAAAGAGAGTCTGTATAATCTTGATTATCTAAGCCTTTCCTTTAAACCTCTTAGAAACAGAGAATTACAGAATGTAAAGAGTACATTTCCTGCTAAGCTTATTATTTAAAAGTATCTTATAAAAATCAGCAGAGGGTACAGTTATTTATGGTACTTTAAGGCTAATACATTATAAAAGAAAAGTTAGAATGAACTTGAAAGTTTTCAGCAAAAAATGAATGAACTCGTCCACTTCATCATTTGCATTTCACCTAGATACAAAAATGTTGACGCCACCAAACAAACAACCGCAAGAAACCCGTCCAAAATTTCATTTTATAGGTCCACGTGATTGACTCATGAACTCTATCTTCCCCGCCCCCTTTTCCCTTTTATTTTTTTTAGGAATCTTTCGTTCTCTGGTTTAGGAACGTTCTGTTTCCGCCTGATTGGCACTACAAATCCCAGATACCTCGGGGATACTTCACGTTGATTGGTTGCTTCTGAAACGGGATTGGCTGGGGTGGATCCCTGTGGTGGTCCCCCAGAGGCGCGTGGTTTGTGTAACTTTAGGAGGGAAGGCGGCGTCGGGCTCTTTCGCGGCCGCCTTCTGGGTCGGGGCCGGGGAAGAGAAGCGGGGAGTCCTGGAATCGGGTGTGGGGCGTGTAGCTTCGCCTGCTCCCATACTTGCGCGTCTCCTCAGGTAAAATCTCGTAACAGGTTCCCCAGCCTTCCCTCTCCCTCCCCCCCACCTCCACTTACTCGCTCGACTTTGCATGCTTGGCTTTTCCCCCCCTTCCCGACTCGTCTCTTGGCTGTGCTGCCAGAGACGGGAAGTGGAAGGAAGAGAGTTAAAAAAAGGCGAATTCGGACTTCATTCCCCCCCCCTCTCCAGAGGGTGAGGGTGGCTTGCAGACATAGGAAGGAAGGAAGGAACTAACACTGCCGCGTCTGGAGTTGTGGAAGCCAGCCGCTTTTTCACCACCACCCCTCCTAGTTCAGTTTCTGCGACGAAACCAGATTTCCCAGTCATTCCCCATGAAAGTTTGTAGTTGGCCCGGGATTATGGAAGTCGAAGTATCCGCTGCCTGACGGCGGCAGAAAACTCGGCGCTTTGCTCCGCCGCCTACTTGGCCGAGAGCGCCGCTGGGCGTTGCTCGCGATGCAAACGGACGAATATATCGAGGGTTAACGGGTAACCCGGTGGTGGTGCCAGTCTCACCTGTTCTTTAGCCATTCTCCCTAAAGCTTCTGTGATTTTCCAGAGAAGGCTCACCATGAGGACAGCACCCGCGAACTGAGACTCGGGAGTCGTTTTTCTCAAGTAATGGCTGACGGAGATGGAGAGGTGAGGTGGGATGGGCTGTGCAGCAGGGATGCCAGCTCAAGAGACGGCGCCTTGGAAAACATAAAGCAGCTAGTCCTGAAGAAAAGTGAGGCAATGAACAAAGGCAGTACGCCTCCTCCAGCTGCAGAAAGGCTCCTGCCCTCTGCGAATAGTGCGCCAGGTGAGCTGAACCAAATGCTTGCTCGTCTGCTCACGCTTTCCAAGAGGTGTCCCTTCAGAGACGTGAGAGAGAAGACTGAAGCCATTCTGAAGCATGTTCAGGTAAAAGGATGCTTTTATCCCTTCTGTTCTTGATTACTCTTGGTTGTCTTGCCTTTCTGACTGTTGGCACAAAAACATGCACGCATTAATGGGATTTGGGGTGGCAGTGATCAAACAGAACAATGACCTCGGGGAAAAATGTCACGGAATCATAGAATAATGGTCACTCCAGAGTGCAACCATTCTGAAAGGGCAAAATCCATTTTTGAAATCATACAAAAAATGTGAAGCTTGGTCATGGAATATGGAAGTCAGTTTGACGTATCAGAGTTGATCGTGTAAGTATGATATATTGCCCTGCCTATCATTCTTAATATTACAAATATTTTGGGATAGTTTTTTAAATGTATAAGTGATGCTCCCTTTAATGTTAGTTACTTTGCTACTGTATACCAACTGCCTAAAAATAGCTTAGCTTGCCATTCATATAATCACCACCTGGATTTATACATCATGTTTTGCTGAAAAATTTGGCTAGTGAGTATGTGTACATTACTGCCATTTTTCACATTGTTTTTTAAGTAAGGTATGAGCTTTAGCACCTGAGAGAGGCATCAGTTTGGGTTTGCACCACTTAGGTTTTAAACAATGATAAGGTGATAAGGCCTGGATTGCAGAAGCCCAAAATGTTTTCAATTGGGTGTGAGTAGGTAACCCTACTCAAATCTTGATTGAATTGCAGTACATGATGGGATAGCAAATGGAAAGTGATGGTGCACACATGCTCATTAATATGGGAAGTCAGCATATAGAAATATAACCTGTGAAAATCTGAGACATAAAGCTGTTTCTTCATTATTTAGCATCAAATGGGATTGTAAGATGAGGCATATAAAGCTTTTATCTCATTATTTTCTGACCCATTAAAGGGGTATGAAAAGGATAAATAGCATTGTAAGCACAACATAAGTTGTATCATTATGTAAGTTATATGATTAAACTTGCAACAAATTCAATATATGGACTGCTTTATATATATAATTCATTGAATAAATATTAGAGGTGCACTGTATCCCACGGTGGAATGCCACCAACATTTCTGGCTGATGATTAACTTGTTGAAGATTTACAACAAAAATGTATTAAGACTTGTCTACTTGTTTTTCCTAGTGGGTTTGAGGTTTAGAAGTCTTTTGGATGAGAGATTTACCTAATTCATCATTCCATTCTCACATGGGAAATCTATTAATAGTACCTGGGTAAGATAGCAAGTGTGGAAGGACTTTAGTTCCGCAGGTTCTATTTCCTAGAATATTGAGATACAACAACTGAAGGACAAATAATGGATTAAAAGGGATATATATTCTGTGCAGTACTTTGGAGCATGCGGAGGCACAAACATTGCACTTCTCCATAGCTATTTAAAGCAGTTTTTTCCAGTACTGAGTGGCTGCCCTTTCAACCCATCACAGGAGCTGGCAAAAATCTCTTTGATTTCAGAAACTGCAGACAGGTGCTATGTTTGCACCCTGATGTGTTCTAGAACACCTTTGAGGATTCAAAGTGCTGCATAGCTCTAGCAGAGATATACTTGGAATTAAGGAATCAAACACAACAATTCTGCGTCTAGTTCTTCAGAAACTATTCAGTCCTGAAAAAAGGAGGTGGCTGACTCTCTGATATGGGTAACTATTCTTCCCGAAATTAGCCTTCCTCCATAAGCCAAAGTTGTGTTTCTGTGTCGCCATACATGGAAGGAAAACAAAGACTATAGTTTAAAATGCTTATGCCAATAAAAATGCTTTAGCTAGTCAAATTGCACAGCAAAGTACGTCTGTCAGCAAGCCTTTATGTCCACTATAGTGCCTCTATCATGAGCAGGCTATGCAAGTTAGGGGTTAGCATAGTAAGTAGGTAATTGTAGGTAAGTAATGCCCCATTTAGAGAGTGTGGAATGCTATTGTCAACTTTAACCCAACAAGCAGCACTGAAAAAAACATGCAAATTGATATATTCATTTCAGTATTTCTAATAAGTAATTTTTGGAGGAAAGTTAAACTATAGCAAAAAAAACAAAAAACAAAAACCACACCCCACCCTGCTTTGTTCAAAAAGCAAGTTCTCTCTATAGAAATAATAATAAATCCCTTTTGCAGCTGTCCTTCCCATTCTGCATAACAAGCCGCCTGGCTCATTCTACTTTGTTGACTGGTCTGTTTCCATCTATCCCTCATTTTTGCAACAATCTGATCTGCTGTTTCTCTGTTTTTTTCACTATCTGGATGAGAACTATCTCACACTACTACTGGCAGTTTGTTCTCTTTCTGCCTTCCTCTTTGTAGAGCTTCTTCACAGAGTTCCTCTATTCCTGTATTATGGAAGGAGAGTCTCAGTAAGCAGTCTACCCTAGCAATGCCACCCTCACTGGGCAATCTGAAGCATTGCATGTTGCATTACTCTCACCTTCAGCAGTGCCTCCTGGCACCTTCAGAGCATGCATGTCTGATATATCACACTGTTCTGGAAATTCATCTTCCTTCTCCACTGATCCTGCATCATTGTTGTTAGAAAGGAAAAAAGCACCTGATTTTGCAAGAGTAAAAGGTGTAGGCATATTAGCCAATTGAGGAGATGCAAGTCCAGTTACAGTGTCAAACTGCCGGCCCGCGGGCCGGATGCGTCATGGCGAAACTGCACCCACCCCATTGCTGGCAGTGGCAAAAAAGTCGTGATAAGTCGCGACACCCCTGAGTTACAGTGTGGAAAATAGAGTTATTGCTTATTTTAAGAGTGCTCTTGAGGAAAATACCAGGTGACCTGCTTTCCAGGTTTCCATAGTTATATTGTGGGAGTTCCCCGTGGTGACATTTCCACATAGTCTCTTTACTGTGTAGAATGTTTCTACGTAAGTGGTTTCCATGTTGAATGACATTCTATGTCAGGCTTGCTTTTCAGATACGTTATTTTTGGCATTGATGTATACTCCCACAATTTAGTTTGCCATTTTTCTAATATGTAATTTCCACTAAATGGCATAAAGTATCCTGATAGCCACTGTCATATACAAAGCTGACTCTAGATAGTTTGTAGAGATATAAGGTATAGTACTATTTAACAGAAAAAATAATTGGGAGAAAAGAAAATCGTATTTTCTTAAGAGCTGGAGTTTCAGTAAATGGCTTGAGTGTGTGAAGGAAATATAGAAGTGTTGAACTGTGGGGCATTCATAAGTATATGCATTATCAGTGTAAGAAAGTGATTGGTTAGTGTTCCTGTTGTAGTCTCCCTTAGCCAGGAGAATATTTATGTTCCCATAACAGAGAAATCAGAACAGTTGAAGCTGAAGAGATCTCTGATCTTCCATAATATGTTCTGGATTGTCCACATTGGAGATTTTATGTTGAGATAAAGAAGAAATGCTTCTTTTACACCGCAACACTTAATACTACTTTGGCTTCTTTCAACAGTAGGCTAGTGATGCATAACTGGATTTACAATTGGATTATTTTGAACATAACTTGTTATTTTAACTCTTGTTTTCTTCTACTTTTTAAAGCTCTTCATTCCTTTTTATTATTAAATGAATCTTATTGGAGTCATTAGCATTAGAACATTAGCAACAAATAGAAATAAATGGTGAGGTTTATAATAATAATGCGGATGGGTTTTATATTATCACAGCAATGACTTGGTGAAATTTAGAAGACTCCAGTCATTTCCCCATTAGATTGTCTTCTACAGTCATTCAATCATGTTTATGCCAAAATACTAACAATGACAACAACAGGATTTATATCACTTAAGCAATGATCCAGTGATAATATGGAGATGCTATAAATCACTACATAACCTATATGTAGGGATTTTGTCTTACTGACCTCACTGCTGATTTGTAACTTATCTGTGAGCAAACTAACAAACACTGGTTTTAATATGGATCCACTCTGGGATCCGCTCTATAGGCCCAACCTTTCCTCTTCTTCAGCTAAATACAAGTCCATGAAAAAACTGCTAACTTTTTCAGGCAATTTTAGTGAAGGACCTTTAGAAATCTCTACTACCTCATTCCATTCACCCCACTGTAATGGAAATGGTCCAGATAGACCTCGGGTAGGCTCTGAGCTGAGATATGTTTGGGCAAAGAGCAACTCATATCTTGCTGAGATTAACTTTGAATTTGTTTCTACCCATCCAACCCTCAGCTCTGTCACTGAGTTAGGATTTCCATAACAGGTCTTCTAGTTTGGCATGGAATCGTTATGATAAACTGCCTATTATCAGAATGCTGATGCTACCCCAGTTGAAACTGAAGGATTTGCCTACATACAAGTGCAGTTTTGCTTTTGTATGTAGGGAAAAGTGAAAGATGAAGTATAGGTTGATTAGGGCCTCTTATATTAAAGAAGCTAAACCTGCTTTCTCACTTGAGAACATGCGGAATGTTTTGCTGGATATAAAAACTAGGAGCTGACTAGTCCAGCTTACTTAGGAAAAAAGATACATGCTTTTTGAGATTTGGGAAGATGATGGAAATTCTGGTAATTATCAGAATGATTTCTGTCCTCTAAAAAAATTCAGATATTTTCTGGTAAATAAAGCCTGGGCCTGTCAGTGAATTGTGATCTTCTGTCTGCCCAAATTTCTTTTCTGCTTTATTCTACTCTGTAGAGTTTTTGACAAGTGTCAGGTGAAAAGGTTT
This sequence comes from Azemiops feae, assembly GCA_023970755.1. NCBI lineage: Eukaryota > Metazoa > Chordata > Lepidosauria > Squamata > Viperidae > Azemiops > Azemiops feae. The sequence continues at coordinate 1,453,153 of JALGBA010000094.1, forward strand.
AAATCTTGCAAATATTCCTGCTACTGTGATGCACAAAGGATTACTGGAGAAAGTATGTTCAAGTGGCACTTATTGTTAGGATGGCACAGGCAGGAAGTGCTAAAGAAAAGGGCATGTGTAAATCTAAATTGAGAGCAGAATTTTCCAAGCCTTCTGCCAACTCAAAGCATTTTGTTTAATGTGGTACATTAACTTTCCAAATGAAACATTCAAGAATATGAAAGAACAGTCAATAGTATCTTGAAGTGTATTTTTATGAGAGGTTTCTTTCAGTACCCTGGATTCTGTTTTAATTCTTGGCTATCTAGTCCTGGCTAAAGAAATGTTTTCATTCAAAATAAAATATTTGCAGGAATATAATAGTCACTAGAAGAAACACCGATCTTTTAGTTATTCTATACAACTTTAATTTCCCCAACTATTAAATGGTTGGTATGTTAGCCTATAGCATGTATTCCTTACATTTTTTCACAACCCAGAGCATAAATCAGATATATTATCTAGGACATGGGTTAAAGCTATGCAATTTACTGAATGGATATATGGATGTTTAAAGCTGCTATTCTGTGCATACATAGAGTAAAAATGTCAAAAGTGTTCATATCTGATTACAGATCTCTCCTGCTTTCATGCCACTGTTTCCAGGATATCATTTGAAAAAAAAATCTGTTTTCAATGCAGTCAAATAGTTGCGTTTTGGGAAGAATAATTAAATCGGGGAAATGCATGGAGACAGACAGAAAAGACTACACATAAGCTTGACGGAATCATGTGCCTTCTTGCCTGTCAAGAAAGAGTGGTGCAGAGTGATGTCACCACAAAGGGAAAGATAATTTAATCTTTCTCCGTGTACATGGAAGAGTATACATGAAAGAACAATGGGAGAATTGCCATCTGCATATAGCCAGCTACATATATATATATATATATATATATTCCCTAAGAACATGTATTTTGAAGCCAACCACTGTTCATTGCCTCCTACAGCTATTGTCAAGCTCAAGGGCAAAAAGAATGCCAATTGACTAAATCATTGACAGTTAAAGGGTTTACTTAAGAAAAGAATGCATTGCATCTCTAATTACTAGTTATTAGAGTTTTATGTTGTCTTATTTTACCATCTGCTGGTTGAGCTGCCAAATAATGAAACGTGCTTACGCAGCAGTTGGCTATCTTGTTCAAAAAGGTTTTGTCAGCTCCAATTCTCTTCCTGTTTCTGCTCAGAGGAAGAGCAAGAGGATTTCCACTCTTCCATAAAAGAAGAACGTGTTGGGTAGTCACATTTGAGACACCATATCTGTCCATCACAAAAAGACAGTTTCATCTTCAAGGGTTTTATAGTTACAGTTCTCAAGGAATCATACAAAATGCTCTTCTTCCCATCCTCACATGAATAAAAAAAAAAAGTACAAAGGGAGGCACAGTGTCACCATAGGAATTGCTGATTTGTATTGCAAGTACCACATTTTAAGAAAAGACAAATTTAAGTAATCCCTTTGAAACTAAGTGCACCTGCTGTCCTAACAAAGATACTCATTTATTCTGATCAGGGAATGTTGCTGTTGGAGTAGCTTCTTGCAAAGGTTTTGCCTGTATTTTAAATAGCTAACTGTTCTTGTAATAGTCTAAATTAGATTCAAAAGTTTTAAAAATATTCTTAATATCCCTAATGAATTTTGCAAGTTTGGATTTCTGTTTATGCCATTAGTCTGAAATATGTATAAATGAGCTTAGAAATACAATAGCTTGTTGGCTGCTTGTGAGGTAAATGCTGTTATCTGAACTAATACATGATTTTAACTTCAAACCAAAAATTATTTGCCTAGATTCCTTCTTAATTCCACTGAATATAGCTTTCTAAGACAGGCGTAGAGAGTGAATGTAAGTACTGCTAAAATTGAAAGAGAAGTTTTCAAAAGATATGAACATCTTATCTTAGAATCTTCCATTGTATAATACAGTTCAAAGTAAATATGTCTGTTCATTGAATAGTCTCTGAACATTAGATAGTGAAGCAGATGCATTAAGAACTACCAGTGAGAACCACAGTTAGATGGATAGAACTGGATAGATAGACCAGTTTTTTCCTGGTCTCTGATAAGACTTATGGATGTTCTTTGAAAGTGGCATATGAGCTGCCAGGGTATAATATAAGCCTCTAATCTGATATGGCAAGGATGAAAGGAAGCCAAGGCCATTTTACAACACAATAGAAGTACCGCAACTTCCTTCTCAAGCTTTAAGTTGTCCTTTCCTATTCAGACTCTAATGATTGTTAAGATATGCTAAGAATACTTTTTATTCTAAATAAAACAGTGTTAGAGCCAGAGATTATCCCCAAGCAAGCAGCATGGGAACAAAGGAATTTGTTTGTTGTAGTAGTTAAGATGATGGCCTAGAAACCAGGAGACTGTGAGTTCTAGTCCCGTTTTAAGCATGAAAGCTGGCTGTATAACTTGGGCCAGTCTCTCAGCCCAACCCACTTCACAAGGTTATTATTGTGAGAAGGAAGGAGTATTATTATGTTTACTGTCTTGAGTTAAAATAAATAAATAAAAATATTCTTTGACTATGGGCCCTAGAGTGGAATATTAAGAGTTAACTATTTACTAAGTTGGACTAAAAACTATTGTAGCTCCAACTTCCAATTAAATAATTAGTGCTATTTGGGAATCCAAACTGTTATTTATGTTTATCATGCTAAAACCTGTTTTAAGTGCTGCACATGTTTAAATATGTACTTCAGGTAAAGAATTACCCTGTATAGGCAATGGATACTTCGTTTGTTCTTTAACTTGACTGCACTGATTCTTTCTTTTTAATGAAGTGTTCTTTCTGTGTTTATAAGATGTGGCCTGCCCTAGGTTTTCTTATAAATATTTAACAGTGTGAATGCCCATTGTATTTAAGTTGTAAAATTTTAATATGCACTAGCATTCAAAGAGCTACCATAAGCTACATTGCTACTGTTGTGCAATACTGAATATTTAGTCTATGAGCCATTTGAGAAAGAAATAAAGTCAAAATTGTGATGAGACAAGCTTGAAGGATTTGATTCCTTTGAAACAATATAAAATATGCATATATGGAATGATGAATGGGAATTTGGGTTTTTTATTCTAGATAAAAGCCAAATCCATGGCAATTGAATGGAAGTTTTGAAAAGATATTCACATATATCCAACTCTAATGTAAAATTAGTTTGTTACGTAGTAGCATTAAGTCACCTTGTTCATAGTCTCTATTTAGCTTGTGGACTGTTTCAAAGTCTGAACATTTTGAGGTTGGACTCAAAATAGATGAGTTTCAACCTTAGTAAAAATGTCCCTACTATATCAAAACTGTTTTAGTCTACTTGGAACATTGCTGTTATTGTCAGAGGAACATTGGAACATTTCCACTAAAATTGGAAAACCTTTTCAAAGTTCCGAATGGTTTGTACACCCCTACAATTTAGCCTACAATCATTGGTACAGCCGTTGGTAATTGTAGGAACAGGGTCAACATCTGGAAAAGAAAAATGGTGTAAACTGTGCAGTTGGGTGTAAATAATGAAAAGATATAATCTAATACTTAAGAAGTTGAAGAAGAGGCCAAAACCAAAATAACAAAAATAGAGAGTCAAGAATCTGGACTAAAATCCACCCTTGGGTAGATCTGGATAAATGTTCTTATACTGAAAAGACTTTCTCTGCTTAGTCTTTTTGCAGTCTGATGTATATAGTCATCTGCTTTATAGGTAAAACCTGCCACTATCATGAAATGAAAATATTTGAGTTTATTCACTTTTTCTTTTTTCCTTGGTAGCATCTAGACATCTGGGTTAATTTTGAAAGTAAAGCAGGTCAGCTTTGGTTAATACTTGAATTGGAGACTAGAAGGAAATATAAGGACTGTAGGCTGGACTGGGAAGTTAAAAAAAACATTGCAGAAGAATGCAGTGACAAGCAACTTCAGTATTTTTGGAAAGTAATTACAGTACAGTACATGAATGAGTCCACGAACTAACAAAGAGCCCAGCTTGATTCAAAGCATTTGAATTGACCTTACCTTACATCTCTTAAGCTTGAAAACTGACTGGGTAACTTTGGGTCTGTCACTCTTTCTCAGTCCAGCCTATTGCCTCATAGTGTTATTGTGTGGGAAATGGGAGGCAAGCTATCTTGAGTTGTACAAAATAAAAGATGGTGTGTATGTGTATCTCTTTCTACTAGCTGATATGTGAGTTAGTTAGTTTAATAGGTCTCTGACAATCATTCAAGCAAAGTAGATCTAGCTACACAAAGGCTTGATGCATGAAGGCTTCCTTAGGTGTTTGTATAAAAGACATGAAAACCAAGACATAATGTTAAGAATGGACCCAAAATGAAGCGTCTCATCAAATGATCTGTATGCTTGCATTGTTTAACAATATGGAGAGCATTATGGACCTGTACAAATAATAACCCATCCCCAAAGCAATTTAAAATATGGTTACTGACATTGTAAAAGACAGAGTCATCATTGTGAGATAGGAGGCTATATAATTTGCTTATATAAATAGATAAATAAGTAAGATATGAACAAGGGAAAAGGAATAATAGGGAAGAATAATAGTTAATGGGTCGGACACGACTTCGCAACTAACAACAACAATAGTCAAATATAGGTACTTATTTTTAAATGTATAAAACTTACAACTAACTTGAAACATTTTAGTTGTCCGGGTGGGAATGACTACTAATAAGCAACAGATGAGAAAAAAAAAATTAACAATTGGGTTTCCCACCAGAACCAATGGAATAAACTCTCTCTCCCCCATTTTTCCCCCCTTCCTTCTGTCTGCCAATGTTACTGTAATTGATGCTGCTAGGTAACAATATTGCCCTAATTCTTACTTAATTTTTCTAACTCTTAATAGTCAGAAGGAGGAGAGGGGGGGAATGGGACATCTTTTACAAGTACTGCATGGTTCTCATGGTGAAAATTTATATTTTGCTAATTAAGAGGGAGCTACAATAGATTTTGCATCAGTTCCTCATCTGTATGAATCCTGCTTAACACTACTTAACAAAATACTTCCAGCTTTATCATACGGCAAGTATTATCTGAGCTGAATTCTTCTGAAGGTCAACAGAAATGGATAACCAAAAAGGGCACAGGTTCTGTGACAACTGGAAAGCTTCCTTAGCGAAAAGAATCCAGTTCAATAACATCTTACTGATGACCTTGAGGTTACTTAGAATGAAGCTTAGTCTCTATTTTAAAAGTGTGATTTTACATTATAGGATCTAGAAAATAAAACCATTCTCACTGATTTACTGCAATAGTTAAAAAGGCGCTTTTTTTTTTTTGTTGCAAAGAGCTCCTGGGTGGGGCTGGGGTTGGCTTTGTGAAAATGGGGGCAGCCAAAAGTAGCCGTTTTTTTCTCAATTTTTTTGCAGTGGGAAGCCAGCCCCATATAGCTCAGGGATGTGGTGCAAAGTGGAATTTTAGTGTGCTGCCTCCCTTTATGCTGCTTTGTGCTTTTTTTTTCTTTTTGCTGCATGAAACCAATCCCATACACCCCAATGGCCAGGCCACAGATGCCTCATCAGCAGGAACAAAAAGATAGTGGTGGAGATTAGCAGGGGTGGCAGGGGTCTTGAGGTGCAGGGTAGCAAGGATGACTTTGACTGGGTGGCGGGTAGCTGCAGATTCCCAAGATGTGGCGTGCAGCCCCAGAGCCAAAGGGGCAGCGATGTGGGGGAGATAGGTGGTTAGGGGGAGTCGGAGGCAATTCCTTACCTTACTAGGCTCAGGGCTGGGAGGGACCAAGACAGGAATGGCTTTGATTGAGGTGGATCATCAGCTAACAACTGGTAGAATTATCTTAACAAAGGTAACAGGGATTGCTGGGATTGCAGTTACTAAGCGATGCAGTCACATGACATCTTTTTTTTTTTTACAACCACCTTGCTTAGCAACCAAAATTTCAGTCCTAATTATGATTGTAAGTCAATGACAATTGGAACCAGAATTCCCATTGCCTAAGTAAGGTGATTGTTAAGTGAGTTGCATTGAATTGATTTTCCCACCTTTCTCGCCACGATTATTAAGCGCATCACTGCAGTTTAGTGAATCAAGCAAATGGCAGTCACATGACCCCGGGATGCTGCAATCTCTGTACACGCCTGCTGGTTGCCAAGGGCCTGAATTTTGATCACATGATGGTAGGGATGCTGTAATGGTCATAAATGCAAAGACTGGTCGTAAGTCACGTTTTTTTCAGTGCCATTGTAACTTTGTGCGCTCAATAAATGAATGGCACAGGACTAGTACAGGACTACCTGTATGTGCCGATTCAAACATCATGGCCCTTTGTATTTGACAGATGGAAATTTTGTCAATGTGCAGATTTTTTTAAGTGCTGTCCAAGGTTTTTTGGTAGGACATCCAATATGCTGATGACCACTGGGAGCTCCACTGCCAATTTATACTATAACATTTCAACGTACATTTTCAGATCTTGATCTTGATCTTCCCCAAGTTTTTGTGTTGTATTCTATTCCCCGCTGGTATTGTCACATCAATTATCCACACTTTCTTCTATTAATATATTATTGCCCCAGTGTTTTGACTTTTTGTAAATTGTTAAAGACCTGGTTGTTCTCCCAGGCCTTGGGCTGGAATGATAGTTGAGCCTTTTGGGGTTTTATGTCCCCTATTTTGGTCGGCTGTATTCTTTTTCACTGGTTGTTTTCATTCAAATTTATTTTAAATTTTTAATTTAAGCTGCACAAAGCTGCTCGGGAGTCAGGTGGCCTGAAACTGAACAAATGCATTAAGTTATTATATATCCTAAGGGCATGCAAAAATTTCACAATCCCAGCAGAAGGTAATTTAACATAGAAATGTTGTGATGTATGAATTGATAGCAAGGAAAAAAATATGAAAGTAGATTGAGGCAGGATTTGGGGGGATGAAGTAAGTAAACTATTTTTAGCTAGCCAATTATTAGATGGATGGGAGATATCAAGGAAATCCAGGGTCAAAGGCTAGATAGTGAAATCAAAACAACAACAATCCCAGAAGGCGGCAGTGGCTGGTCATTGGTATTGTTATCAACAAAGCTACAGTGGTCTTCGACTTAACAACCACAATTGGGACCAGAATTTCCATTGTAAGTAATTGTGGCCATAAATTGAGTCAGACAGTTTTTACGATGGTTGTTAAGCAAATCAACAAGGTCATTAAGTTAATTGCCAGGGATCCAAATTACTGTCACGTGACCACGGGGGTGGTACGACAGTCATAAATCTGAGTACAGGTCTTAAGTCACTTTTTCCGAGACGTTGTAACTTTCAACAGTCATTTAACAAATGGTTGTAAGTTGAAGACTACTGTAATGTATTTGTTTACTCCAGCTCACCAGGAGTCAAGCTAGACTCTGAGGACCCTTCCCCTTCATCTTACAGATTCATTCAGGGCAGCCAAAAGTGCCCCTGTGTCATGTAAATTAATGTATACACAGTAGACACCATTTTCAGTTCAAATGATGACCTGCTTTTAGTATCCTAAATTATGTTTGTAAAAATTCATACTCCGATTGTTTTCCTTGGCAAGTGAGGGCTGGCGAAAGTAACGCACAAGCCACATCCTCTGCAAAGTGTGTATGCAGACTTTGTCAAGAAGAGTATCAGTGGAAGTGAGAGCTCAGTTTTTCCCTGTATTTGCCTTTTTGCCCATAATTACTTGCTTTCAAAACCTTTTCTCCAGAGAGAATTATGTCTGGGCATGAAAAACAACCCTGTTCTTACAAAAAAAAAAAAGTATGCCTACTTAAAGTAGTTTTGTGGAGGAAGGGTGAACAGGAAATTCAGCTCTTCACATTTGGCCATATTGTACTTCAAATTGTCCCTTTCCCCCATCCTCCTAGAGATTTAGCCACGGATCCACTTTTGCTGCTGTCATGTCTAGTTTGGTCACAAAAGTTCACGTTGGAATATTACACAACCTGGGGTAAAAGTATGTTCTCTTTCTGAAATTCGGATGTATTTTAGAGATATTATTCTATTAACTGTTGCTGTTTGTTTGTTTCATCTGTCTTTCATAATAAACCTTAACCACACTGCTTGATCTTTTCCCTGAAGCAGCCATTCATCATTAAGATTTCAGACAAAAGCAGAAAAACAAGCCTCTCTTTGCTGTAATAGGACATGAACGAATGGCAGCATTGTGGCTTACATTTGTGATTGGCTGAAGGAGATCACACCCTTGGAATCTGTTTATCCCTAAAAGCAAGATAGGATCTTCTCTGAATTTCAGAGAACCTTTTATGCAATGCTTCATATTCAAACAAACATGATTACAGTATTTGCAAATTATTTGGGTGGGTTAGTAATGAATAGGGGGAATGAATAAGTGTTTCTTTTGAGAACAGTATGTCCTTTGACTTGTTGTCTGACAGCACAGTTGTGTATGCGTCTACTTGAAAGTAAAATCTATTCATTTCAGGGTGATTTGCTTCCTGACTATCACATATATAGGATTGCAGCTTCATGTTTTGGGTAGGGGGTGGTGATGTAAGCATGCTAAACAATATGTGAACTAAAGAAATTTAAGATTATTTCTCAAATGAGATAGTATAATAATTTACAACGGAACATAGTTGGTTACATTTTTGTTATATCTGTTCATGCATAAAGTTTAAGCCTCTGCTATTTAATTGCAAATAGTGCATTTGTAGAAGCAGGCAAATAATACTTTATTAAAATTCTTAATTTGAAATTCTATGAAATGTTCTGATTGTAAAACAATGCTCCAAATGGCTAGCCAGTGTAGGCTGCAGTTTCTCAAATATCCCTTACTATACTTGATTTTAAAACAAGTGCTTTTATAAAACGCTAAAGTGTGGGTGAACAGTGTTAGGTTTTTACAAACTGGCCTCTTTTTAATAATATGGAATTGTTTAGATAGCCCAGGAGGAGGTTTTGGTTGTGATCCATGTTCTGTATGCATAAGTGGTAAGAATTACAATTCTGTAGTTGTTTTTAGGAACACCACTTCTTAAAATTCTCTTGCATTTAAAAAAAAAAACAATTTGGGGATAATAGCTGTCTAGGGAAAAATAACTGCCAATGGGCGCATATTATTTTTCCACTAAATTTTGTTTAAATTGTTCTCACTCCAAGTTTCCAAATTGTTTCTGAGAATAATGCATGTAAATTTTGTGCATAGCTACAGTGGTCTAGGATTCAGAAGGTTGCACATTCTTTTCTGTGAAGTCTCTTTGGTAATTAATTTTACAGAATCCTGAACTATTATTCCCAAAATTCAAAACCAGACTTCATTTGCTGCCATATTAAAAAAAAAAACTGGATTAAAGGCATTGAAATATAGAAAAAAGAAGAAAGGAAAAGGTGAAAACACTACTTTTCTATTTTCTTTTTCATTTTCTGCTTTAGAGAAGCAAAATAAGTTTTCCCCATTTTGTCCTGTTTTAGAAGCCAGAATATAAGTGTTTTTGTAGCAAGCAGAAACACTGATGCAGTGTTCTGTTACAGAAAATCAGATGCCATTTTGTAAAAGATTCTGTTTTACTGATACCATTAAAAAAAAAAACCTCGGCTATTTTTTGATTGATATACTGAATTTGCGGACCTCTGCTGAAGGAAATTGTTCTGAGGGAGTTTATAGAGGTAGAATTAGGGCTATACTTAAACTAAGAATTTGGGGGTTTAGTTACTTGCATATCTAATAATTGAATTCATTTCATTTCCAGTTTCAAAAATTCTTTATTCTAAAAATAATATCCCCTCCCCATGCTTTCTTGTTTCTTACTTTATACTGTTCAAATATAAATGTACTTGACTCATTTGATTAAGGGATTCATTCCCATTTTCTGTTGTGATCCTATGGATTAAAATGTAGCTTGTTAAATGCTTTGAATTTTGGCAGCAAGCAATAAATACTGTTTTTTTATTATAATCTGTCTATATTTCCAAACTAGTTATCTTTATTTGGGGGGGGGGGAATGGAATACATTGCACTATAAAAACATTTTCATTACTATTTACTATTTTAAAAATGTAACAAGCCTGCTGTTACATATCACTAAGCAGGAATCTTCTTCAGGCCTGTGACCTGTTGACCGGATTGTACAGGTGTAACACTCTTTCAAAAGAGCCTTAAACCTGTGTTCAGGAACAGCTTAACTAAGTCGGATTCATTTTGCAGTTGAAGCTGCCTTGTTGAAGGTCGAGGGGAATCTTACCTAGCTATCTGGGAATGATTTGCACTTGTTGGCCTGAGGAAGTGGACAGAGTCCTAAGGATTGTGAGGTCAGTCACCTGCTGTTTAGAGCCATGCCCCTCCTGGTGGCTCTGGGGGATGTCATGTGAATGGAGTTTTAACAGTGATGAATTCTTTGAGCAGGTTTTTCCTTTACCTTCAAGAAGGCCTTGGTTCACTTCCTCCTCAAGAAGCCATCTCTGGACCCCATATAGTAGACAATTTTCCTCCAGTGTCTAGCCCCATCTTTTAGGGGAAGGAGTTGAGAAGATGATTGGAGAACAGCTTCAGAGGACCTTGGACAAACTAGATTATCTAGATTCCTTTCAGTCAGGATTCAGACTTGAGGTATGGGACAGGAATGGCATTGGTCGGGCTTTTGAGTGATCTCTGCAAGGATGGGATGAGGGTTGTGTATCCATACTTGCTGTACTTGACCTCTCTGCAATTTTTTATTCCATCATTATGGTATCCTTCTGAATCGGCTCAAATGATAGGGGCACTGATTCCTCTCCTTTCTCCAGATTCAATTCCAGTCAGTGGTGATGTAGGGGAGAGATTTTGTCCTTGGCCCCTGCTACCATGTTTCCCTGAAAATAAGACCGGGTCCTATATTTATTTTTAGTCCAAAAGACCAATTGGGGCTTATTTTGGGGGGATCTCTTATTTTTCCATGTACGGGAGGCGGCGAGCGTGTGGACGCCAAAGATGTCTGGCAGCAGCCGCAGCTCACCGGCCTTTTGCCTGGCGCACTCTGGGGCTGCGAAGCCCACGCAGTGCAGGTGAGTGGGAGCACTGCTACCACCTGGCCGGCCCCTGCCAGATGCGCCGCATGGCTACCCGCCCACTCCATCCCACCGTCTGGTTGCTCGTGGCCGCAATGGGGCAGGAAGCCGCATGGTGCGCCGATGCCACCAACATGAGGTCAGATGAGACAGGTGGGGTGTGGAGCTGCCCCATGCACCCTGCACCTGCACAGCTCAGGTCCCCCTCTGCCATTTCGGAGCCAGTGGGAGTGATGGCGAAAGCCCTCCGCCACCACTGCGCATCAGCCAAGTCCACCCCGTAGGGCCTTTCTTCAGTCCCCACTGCCCCGCCCTGCAGATCACCTGCCCAGCGGCGGACGCCGCCACCTCCTGCTGCTTTGGTCCTGCGGCGCTGCCTCATGCTACCTGCTCCCCATTCGCCACCTGTATTGTATGGTTTCAATGGAGGCAGCTCTGGAGGCCAATGGTAGGAAGTAGTGGCGAGCAGGGTGGGGAGAATTTTTCTCCACATGTACATATAACTGTCCTGTGACTATGCGGGCAGAGCCGTGAATGGGCCAGGTGGCCAGCCCAGGGACAATGCAGAAACTGGGTGCCGCCACCACCAGTCCCCCACCACCTGCCTCACCTCGTGGCAGCAGTACCCACTCTCTGTTTCAATCACCTGGCTCCCTTCGTGGCTCTGCCCACACAGCCACGGGAGAATTATATGTGTATGTGAAGAAAGATTCCCCCGCCTAAGCAATGCCGTAGATGATGTATCCTGGTGCCTGGAGACTGTGAGGACCTGGAAGAAAAACAACAGGCTTCAGTTGAACCCTGGCAAGACAGTGGTTTTGGGTTTGGGAACCTGACAGTTCTGTGACCATGCCATCTTTGGTGCTGGATAGGGTTTCCCTGCCTCAAACAGACCTGGTGCACAATTTGGGAGTCCTCCTGGACTCATGATTCCTGCTCAAAGAATAGATGGCAGTGGTGGCTAGGAGGGCATTTGCACAGCTTCATATTGTGCACCAGTTGCACCTGTTCCTAGTTTGGGGACTCTGCTCATGGTCACTTATGCTCTAGTCACCTACCGATTGGACTACTGTAGTCTACATGGGACTGCCTTTTAAGAATATAGGAAAACTTCAGCTGGTGCAAAATGCCTCTAAAACAGCACCCATTATACCTCTGCTCCGTGAGCTGCATTGATTGATAGTCTGCTTCCGGGTGGAATTCAAAGTGCTCGTTTTAATCTTTAAAGCCCTTCGTGGCATGGGACTAGCTATCAGATCCTGCAGAAGAGGCATAGCATGAGTCCTATCTGCTAGGCAACTATACTTGGTGGGTCTCAAGAGATGGACCTTCTCTGGTGTGGTGCCTGCCTTATGGAACATCCTCCCTTCCTCCTGAAGTGAGGCTTGCTCCATCCCTGTTGATTTGCTGGAAGTCTCTGAAAACCTGGTTTTATCATCAGGTCTAGTGGCCTAAGTGGATCGCCAATATATATGCTCAGAATTATCTTTGTTGGCTTTTCGTTGTAGATGATGATGATAAGCCCAAAAGGCTTAACACAGTAATTAACAATAATAATTAGCCTTGTACTAAATGTGTGATTGAAGCATGGACCTATAGTATAAGAATTGCATAATAATAGAAAATAGCACTGTAGCCAAATAATTTAAAAAGTAAGTTTTTACAATTTGAAAAGTGAAACGTCCCTTGACCCTTTGTGTTTTGCCTTTGTGTGCCAGCAACAAATTCTTTTACCTGTTTGGTTGATTTATTTTTTATTCTGCTTTTCATTCAGAAGCATAGGGCAGTGTACATAATGCTCCCTCCTGTGTTTCTATGCAACAGTCACTTTATGGGATGGGAGAGAGTGGCTGGCCTCCCTGAAGTCCCTCAGGGAGATTCAGTGGCTGAGGGCACACTAAGAGCTGGTTTCATTCTTAGACTAACACCTTCCCAGACTGGTGGTCTCTGGAAAATAAATAAAACTCATTAAGCAGTATGCTGTGCCACATCTTTTTTGAGGTTTTAGTTGCCTTTTATCGAAGCCCTGAATTTTAGATGAATATTAAACATCAGAAAACTCCAGTAAAGACTTTTAATTTATCAAATTCTACACCTCACTTTCTCAAATAGCCACACTGCAACTACAGGAGATCGTTTCCCCTTTCAACCGAATTGTTCTTTGCTCTCAGTCTCTATTATCACTCTCTCGGTCCCTATTATCACTCTGGGGCAATGTGCTTCTGTTCTCAGTGACTATGTTATCTTAAGAGACATGATGCAATAGTATCAAAACAGCTCTGTTTAAATACTTTAGGAATGGCCGAGTTCTCAGTAAAGCCTGTCCTTTATCCCTGTTCCTGTTTATTTGCTATAGGAGAGGAGTAGTGTAAATAGAAGCTGAATCCAAATATTTTATTTAAAAAGTGTAAGGCAAAGACTTTTTAATAATTCAGATTCACATTCTCACTGGACTGTCAGAAATTGCTAAAACTTGGCTTGTGGGGTAAAAGGAGTATGACAACTATGGGTAGGTCTGGAGGTTAACAATCTGGTAAGGGAAGAAATGCAAACTGAAAGGTTTAAATAATGGTGTCTTTGTCTTCTAAAGTTGTCAGAGAGAAATTTTTACCTGCAAGGCTAGTGAGGTGACAGAAATTATTCCAGCAAACAGTATTACTATAGTTAAAGTCTATAGAAAAATTATTTGTATATCAATATGATACCAAATGATACTTTGGCCATCAATACAATACAGATAATTCTCTTCCATCGGTATCAATATACCCTCCTCCCTGTCTCTCCCCACCCTTCCTTTCTTCCTCTCCAAGGCTTAATAAATTCTTCAAACCAAAAGCAACACCAAGCAACATATAAAACTCCACATAGAGTTGAAAGGTTAACAAAAGAAAGTGAGCCTCCTTTTTCAGATCTTAGACTTAGTGGATGAGCAAATCTCATTGCAAATAGTGGTCTTTAGATAGCAGAGTCTAAAGCCATGTAGGGTCGTAGAGATGGCAACCAGCACAATAAATTGCACCTGGAAATCCATTGGTACACTTCAGGTTTGGCCAGATGTCAAACTATACAGTCGGGTATCACCCAATGGCTTCAAGTAAATATTAAAATACATAGGTGAAAGTGAATTCAACTCCCAAAATTCTCCAGCCAGCAAGCTGAGGCACACTTGAGCAAAAACATTTCCCTTTTCCCAGGCATTTCAATTTATAAACATTTTGACTCGAAGTACTCACTATAGTGGAAGAATGGGTTTTAAGTTTTAAATATTTTACTTATGCCACTTATTTATTAATTGTATTTTGCTGTTTTACTGATGTTGGTTTTTAGATAAGGTTTTACATAACTTTGTTAGCTACTTACAAAATTTCGATTATTGGGATTAAAAATATAAATACAAAATGTATTGATAAATATATATTTAATATAAATACTTAGCACTAAAAATAAATATGAATAAATATAAAATATAATAAATACTATTACAAATATAATAAATACTTAAATATAACAAATATTATGTAATAAATATAATAAATGCAACTCTACAAGCTACTCCTGTAACCCATACAGAATGGTCTAATGTTGCATAAGTTCCCTTATTTTTTATCTATTGAAATATGTATTTGGAATCACTCCTAGTCGGTATAAAATCTTTAAAATGTTGCTCATGCAATATTTTCTTCTTTATGCACATACTTAGTTATTTTCAGCTATATCTTTACTCCAGAATTATAAGAGTTTAAAATGTAACTATATTTGGCAGTTCATATATCTGCTGTTTGTTTAGAACAAGTGACTTTTGGCCATGGTTACATACTCCTTTGCACTCTTATTTACTGCTACTATGTAATATCTATCTTGTTGCCTAGAGATCAATAGGAATTGATATAAAATCAATACATAATTTGCAACTCAGAATGGTCATATATGAAAACTACATAGTCATGCTAATTCATTTTGTAGTTTGTCTTTGTAAGCACACTTTTTGTTTTAACTGAATTTATTACTGTAATTTCAATTTGATTTGCATATCATCTTAGAGCTTTGGTAGAATAGAAGGAAAAGTTATATATTTTGACTAAAGGTTAAAAGAAATCTGATACCCATCTACCTATTTTCCACCATTACTGTCAAACAATTTAAGTGGCTGTAAAAAGAAAAATAAGCTGCATGTAGGAATGAATGAGTGAATTTAGTATTTGCTATTGAAATATTGCTGTCTGTATTGATGTTTTCCTGGCAAATATCTACATTTTTTAATGTCTGAGTTTTCATATTATAATGTATAGATTTTTCAGATTATTCAGATGCTTTTGCAGATAAAATCACTTCCAGGAATATGATGGAGATTTTAAAAAAAAAAATGGAAGGAAAAAGCATTGCAACTTTTTTTATTAAGGAAGAAAAAACACATTTGGAAAAAATTGGAAGCTTTATGAAAACTAATCTCATTGATGTGCACAAAAGAAATTTTCATTTGTCAGCAGAAGCTACTCATAGAGACTATAAAATTATTTTAACTACAAACACTATTGCAGATTGATGAATGGTGAATATGTATAGAATGGAGAACTAGAAAAATGCTTGTTGCTTGGCTAGTAATACATTTTGTCTTCTCCAAACTAAATGTGTTTTGTTTTGAATTTCCAATGTAATTTTAAAATAACCTTTATTGTAAATCAGGCATGTCAAACTGCTGGCCCGCGGGCCGGATGCGTCACACCAAAACCGCGCCCACCCCATTGCCGACAATGGAGAAAAAGTCCCGATACGTCACGCGATGTCACATGACGTCGCGAGTTTGACATGCCTGTTGTAAATTGTTGGCTTGTTCATTTCAATAGTACTTAAATTCTAATTAACACTGTTAAAACTCTCAGCACCATATAAATACTGTTGAAAAATCCTAATTAAGAAATAATTTATATTCTTACCCTTGGCTTAGCCATTGCTAGTTTGAAGTTTGATCATATTTAGAGTAGACCAATTGAAACTATGGATCTTAAGATGGGTTAATGAGATTTAAATAATGATCTTCCTTATTTAGGTAGTTTTTGTCTATTTTTCCAACTTATTCCCTATTTTTGTGTTGGCTTCAACTATGATATGCATATTTTTTGAACCCCTCATTCAACCCCTCTGCCAGCGAAATGGAGCCCGAGAGGCGACGTTCTGGGCTGCAAAGGCCTTTCCTGATGGCCTCTGCCAGTGAAACTGAGGCCAGAGGGGCAATGTGTGTGTCAACCCGGAGCTCCATCCTCGGCTGCAGAGGCCTTTCTTGAAGGCCTCTGCCGGCGAAACGGAGGCCAGGGGCGACACGCACGAGCAGTGGCAAGCGGTCGCAGAAGAAGTGGGCCGGCGGCAGCCATGCAGGCTCCTGCTGGATGGAGCTGTCGGTGCCATCTCCATGAGGCCAGGTGAGGTGAGCCGGTGGGCGCATGTGCAGCTCCACCCCCCCCACCCCAGCTTGATTTTTACACATGCGCCTCGCCCCACCTCATTCCATCAGATGTTGCGACAGAGTAGGCGGGGTCTTAAGTAGGGCTTATTTTGGAGGTAGGGCTTATATTGGGCGTATGCGTAAAAATTAAACTAGGACTTATTTTCGGGATACGTCTTATTTTCGGGGAAACATGGTAGCTAGCCCTTGGAACAGGAGGCAGTTTCCACCAACCTCTTCTTTCTTCTTCAGAGCTCCCACACTCTATTTGGCTAGAGGACAGATGGCCAGAAAGCAGCAGAAAGAGAATTTGGGAGAGGGCAGGATTTCTCCTTACTGCCATTGCCACTTTAGTCAGATAGCTGGGTGTGCATGGAGGAAGAAGTTGAACCTCTGTCTGGATCTGATTCCATAAATATGGCCTAGAGAGAATTAGGACACCAATGAGGGACCAATAATCCCAGTATATGGGAAAAGTGTTCCGGGATATCACTAATGGCTTCTCAATCCTTTCCAGTTAGCAGCTTCATCTGTCTCTGAAATGCCTAGGGAAACAGGACTCCATAGCCCAGTCACAGTACTCTCTGTTGCTAATTGCCATTTGTTTATTTATAAATAACACAAACCTATCTTATTCTTTTTCTGTAGGACATGAGTTCTGGGAACAGTCTGAATGTAACATTAATTTCATCTGAAAACAAAAAGAAGGGATCATTTTTCTCTGCCTATTGTAGGTAGATTGGATGTTTTAGAATTTGGCTTTCAGTAACAGTTTAGATGTTTGTGTAAAATGCTTCGGCTGATTGTTCAAAATAGTTTTACAAATTGTGGGTTTTAAGTTTTATATTGATCATGAATGACTTTTAAGCAAACACTCTGATTTAGTGCCATACACATGTTTTCTAGAAAGTAAACTGGGTGTTCCGGACTTAAAATAGCTGTAGTGCTAAACAAGAGTGGCTGGACAATTATACTGCAAAGTGTCAAAAAGATTCTGTGCAGTCTAGTTAAATTTCAGTGGAAGCTGATTGGAGAGAGAACTCAGTTCATATTGTATAACTGATTCTGAAACTTTTTCTTTCCTAAAGAGCATATGAAACTGGACTACCAAAATAAAAACACTGAAGTGTCTAGGAATGAAGTAGGCATGCGATGAGTTAACTACTGAAAATGAAGAGTTTGAAAAAGGAAATATTCAAAGGAATGAAATGAGTACAATGGAACAGTGACTTTTTTTTTTTTTTTTGCTAAGGTCCAATAGAAACACACATAGGGAGTCTTAACCAAAGGGGGGTTAAAGAAACAGACTGCAGTTTTAAAAAGTTTGATTAAAAATCAAAATCTTGATTTCGCAGGCAGAGGATGATATATCTGAAGATTGGTTAGTTTGTGTCCCGTTTCAGTTTATAAAACTGCAGTTCTTTTTTGTTGCAAGGCATTGCTAAGAAGCTGTTGGAGGAGGCTGGTCTTTGTGAGGTTTTGAGCTGAGCCTTGTACCTGTATCTCTGATTGGATAAGAACTGTTGCTAGGCTCTTAGTTCCTGGGCAAATTAGAAAGTTGAACATGACCTGTTTGAACGGCTGCCTTGTTTTTCTCAGTTGTCTGCCTCTCTTTCTTGCCTTTGTTCTTTTCCCAGAAGGTACAGTTAAATAAGATATGTCCACATCTTTTTAAAGTTGCAACATATATAGTAAAGGCTGAGTAGTCTCTAAGCACAAAACATTAATGTTTTAAATACATTAAGCTTTAGAGCTGTAAATTAAAATGAAAAAAAAATGTTTATTTTACCTGGCAAAGATGCTATTTAAGTTAAAGAATAAACGTGTTTTTTTTTCATTTTATAGCATATTTATAGGGTTGTATGGCTCTTTAAAGAAGAATAAAATTATGATTGCATATAAGCTGTTGAGGATCACCACCTAGTTCAACAGAGATTTATACATCTGATGAAGTGGACCGTGATCCACAATAGACTACACAATTGCATTTTTTTTATCCTTTAAGGGTTCTTTCTGTTGCAAAATGTTACTTTGATTCTCCCTTTGAAAACTACTGAAAAGTATTTCTGCCACTAAAAAAAATGTAGTGACTTAAAAAAAGCAGCTGATGGTTATTATGGAAGTAAACCATTACATGGAGTGGGTTTACATGGCTCAGAAATGCCAACACTAGGCCATGGTAACAATAATTACAATTATAACAATGAAATTAGATTGTATATATAATTAAGGCTATTAGAATACATAGAAACATGGCTGTCTCTTAAGGCACAGAAATACAAACAATTTAATGAATATTATTAAATAGTTAAGTTACTAGGTATAATTGTGGCTCTAAATTTTCCAACTAAAGTGTATTCTATAGGGACTATGGGGAAGGAGGACCCATTATTGCTGAAAGCAGCTATCCCAAATTGAAATAGAATACAGGAATTTAAAGAAACTAAAAGGGAACTATAAATAGGGTAGTTATAGATCTTAACTAATAAAAAAACTGTAAACTCAGAGCTGTTTGCTGCAGAATGAATCTTCACACTTTCTGACAATATTTTCCTAATTTCCCCAAATTTACATCTTATTTATATAAGATGAACAACTTTAGAATTTTCTCTGGAGTTATTAAGAACAAGCCATGTAAACGATTTTGGATATGCCTTATACTTACTCTCCCATCCTAAAGGAAGATGAGATTTAATTAATGATACGAGCTTTCTAAATTCTTTCTAGGTTATAGACTTTCTAAATTCTGCTTCCTAGATTATGGGTAACTGTTTTCTTAGAAGAAGAAAAAGAAATCATCCCTGTAAAAAAAATGACCTCTCTTATTTGCATAAATTAATAGTGAAGGAACTAAGCTTTTTGTCTTCGCAACACATAGTCTTGGCTTTTCCTTATTTTAACAACAATGAATTAAGTGTTAAATAATTATTGCATTAAACTGTAGTAACTGCACGAACATGGATTAGTAGAAATGCCTGCAGGAGATGAAGACATGCCCATGAAAACAGCTAGAAAAAGAACATTATAATTGTCAGATTAATGTAATTATGTCTGTACAAGAGCAAGACCTGCCCTCTGAAAAATATATACTATTAACTACAGTATAAGAGGAAACTGATAATTTGGTACCTCTAAAATACTGTGATCTCTTTTGTAGTGAGTTGTCAAACATTTTAGTCTATCTACAGAACATTTCAGGATCAGAAGTTAACCAATAATATACATGGGCATTTTTTTAAGTGATGCTACACCTGCTCTCAAAAAAGAGAAGCCTACCTCAAGGTGAGGATTTTCTTTAGGGCTTATGATTGAGAAATTATCTCTCTGTTGTTGATTAATGGAGTCTGGCTTTTTCCAGGCTTTCATGGAAGCCTGGAAAATGGGCTACTAAAAAGTTTTCTTAACTTTAACAAATAGATTCCTTAAAGGTGCTACATATTTTTCAAACTCAAAAGCATGGAAAGAGTCGTGCTGGTTCAGCAATTAGTACAGAAGTTCTATATTTGGGAGAGAACCAAAACATTTCTTTGAATCCTTTTTGAAGAATGTGCAGCTCTAGTTTCCATGCCCACTCTCTCTGTACATCTCCAAATCAGCTAATGGAGGGGATTAGGGTTTCTCCCCTCCCCCCCAAAAAAAATTACTATATGTTCCCAGAGTTAAAGCAAATGGAAATGAAATTCAAAGGGGAATTGTGGATGTGGTCAGTAGCTGCCTCATAATTATCTGTTCTTAGAATACTTAAATACAAAGTATATAGCTGCAATCAAATAGATGCTTTCCCAACTCATCCACAGTGTTGTTGTCTGGGGCAGCCCTGATAAGTAGCCACATTGCTCTGTTAAAACAATAATAATAGCAAAGTTCTGTTCTCATGTTACACTAAATCCACCATTTTCCAGAATATATGGTTATTTCTATACGTTTTTAAAGTGTACATGTAAAAGATAAGAATATTTCAATTTTGCAGTTTAAATAGTTCCCTGGGAGAGATAAGTGTTATTAATATTGTCTACTTACTATACACAAATCCTCACACAGAGTTTTTGTGAGAACAAAGCAAATATGTGTTATGTAAACTGAAATTTTAATTTCTGTTACTCATGTATTCTTTAAGTGCGAAGAGACATGAGTCAGTTAACTTGCCCAAGAATTATTAAACAGATCGTCAAGAAGTTTAGAGCACTTCTCTGAATAGGTTAAATAAGATAATATGACGAGACCCATTAGTATGTGCACCAAATATGTTTTTTAGTTTATTTAAGGGAGAAAAAAGCTTAACAGTTTGGTCCACAACACTGCATGTAATGATAGTCCAAAGATATATAGGAATTCCCATTAGGTTGTTTGTAGAAAATTTTTGCTATGGCTGACAAAAGCATAATGTTCTAGTAACCGAATATATATTTTGCATATAAAACATCCTTTGGCATTCTCTAGGTCAGGCTGGGGAAGATTCTTCTCTAAAATGCTGGAAAGGTACAGCTGATTGGACAATTTGCTATAAAAGTTGTTATTGATTTCAGTTGCACCATATAATGCAGGTGACATTTTATGTGGAGAAACACTATCTGGCTGGGATACAGAAAGTTATGGACGGCCTTTGGGCAGAGTGCTATGGGAATTCCCAGAAAATGCTCTTCATTCTGCGTTAGGTGTAGCTGGAAGAAACTGGTGCCTGGAAGTCACTTGCCAAGGGTGTGCTAGGTATATGTGGGTCTTGTTTAGTAACAAGATCATTTTCACCATGCATTTAGCACTTGCTTTAAGTGTGTTTTGTACTGCAACAAACATTTGCCCTGGATAAAACTGAAAATATTTTCTATATTTTTTCTTACTAGACTGACAGAAAATTGTTATGATCTCCAACACATTTTTGGGATCCAAATCAAATACTTCAAATATTGCTAACATTGTCTTAAATATTGTCTTTTTTTTATAAAGACAATATGCAAACCATATTGTCTATCAACACAGCACTCCTGTACTTGAGAATGCCGAAGCCCCTGGGATAATTTAAGTCAGATCTGGACACTGTTGGAAGGCTGGGACAGAGTCCTTTTTTACTCAAGGGCTGCTCTTCTGTTGTTGCAAACAATTCTTCCATTTATTTGCAGAAGGGCAAATGGTTCTCATCAGAGTCGGGCTTCCTCATACTGTACTGCAAGAGGCCGTTTAAAAATAGCCTGCTCTTAATGTTGCATAGAGACAGGAGAGGAGAGGAGAGGAGAGGAGGACTACTAAAGGACAGAGAGGCCTGGCCTGCCGTATTTCTGCAGCTCTCGGCTGGCCTGGTTGTGAAGCTGCTGAAGGCACCACAGTTTCTCCGCCCTCATCCCGGAGCCTTCTAATCATTCGCTCCCCTCACCGCCAGGTAGCCCGTTGGGCCCCGCCCCAAAAGCCTCTGGGTCCAATCATTGGTGGGCGGCGGGCCAAAAGGAGGGGCTCTATTTGTCTTGTTTGTACCGGGCTCGGGACGCCCCGCCCGCCAGCTGTTTTTAAAAGTCTCTGCCGGCTTATGAGGGAGTCGAGTGCTCCGGTGCTGGTCGGTGGGGAAGGGAGCGGCGAGGAGCCCTGAACGCGGAAGCGGCGGCCGTGGCAGCAAAGCGGCGGCGTTCCCGACTCGCGTTTAGGCATGAAGCTGGCGAGTGCCCCCAACCCAACACGGGACCGCGAAGTAGGGCAACCGTTTCGCTGTACTAGCTGTGGGAACAAGGTAAAGGACCCGAGACTGGGCAGAGAGCGCGGGGAAGCGCCGCGTATCATTTGAGGACCTGGCAAGGATCAAGCAGGGAGTCTTGTATGATTAATGGAGACGGGGGATGATCTTTGGGTTTCTCCGTGCCCGCTAGAGAAACTTAATGGAGATGACAAATAACTGAGCTGCAATATTGAGCAGCAAGCATCAAATATGTTAGTGGAAAATAGACCAGTTAGAAAGTTTGTTGGAAATGAAAAGGTTAAAGAATGACTGTTGACAGGTTTGGACTCTGTGGAATAAACACAGGTGTAAATTCCAAGGATGGATATAGGAGAGAATGGAATGTGCCCCTAAGATAGAAATGTACGGTCTCTTAGGATCTTTCTAAAGTATTTGAAATATTTGGATTTTAATATTTGTTATCATGAGGTAAAATATACCCTTAAATGGGTTGTTAATCATAAATAATGGGGTGACGATGGGAATGGGTAGCCCGACTTATTTAGTAGTGCATTCCTCTTTCCCTGGTGGTTTACAGGAAGGTTTTCCATACTGTTGCTTGTTTTGCCATCTAGTTTGCTTTTAGCTTAAACTACAGAAAAATAGAAAAAGTATGGTCTGAACACTACTCGTTCCTATACATAAAATATCATAATGGTATCATTGGAAGTGTAATGCTACTCAAATTTGCTTTGAAGATAATTTTGAAAAATCAGATTTCCCCCCCTAGTTTATGCTTTTAAAGCTCCTATTCAATATCACATTTGACCCTTGTTGCCATTAAATACCTACTAACTAAGGAGAACAGACTGAGTTAATGCTTTTTTTGCCATTTGAAATCCTAAAACGAGTGATTGGAAACTGCAGAGAAATAAAATGCAGTTAAGCCATGCAAATAACTTATTTGTGGGTAGAGCTTCTTGGCAGCAGATCAGACTGCTGTAAAAGATGGTGGGTTGTTTGTGCAGGAGCTATGCAAGCAGCAGTTAAATGTTTTTCATCTGGCAAGAATACTGTAAACTCATCCAGGGGCTCTAAATGTTCTTATTCTTTGATAAACTTAGACTTCAGCATTTTATACATTGTAGTCTTGTATTTATTCTGCAATTGAAATGCTTAGTATGCTTTTTTCATGGACATCACTTTTGCAATCTGAATCAGTTGCCAGTTGCATGAAAATATGACCGATATTGGTGTTATGAGTGGGTGCTTATCGTTTTCAAGGTATCTCTATGAATAGTGTGGGTTGTGCTATCATTTAATCAAAAAAGCCTAGAAATAAGATTTAAGGAATTCTATATTAATTTTGGAGTGAAATGAATAATGGAGCTGCAGAACTCTACTTACGAAGAACTTTTTCTAGGAAATTTAGCATGCATCAGTTATATGAAGTCAGTGGTGTACCTCATAAAAACATTTATAGACAATATCAGTTTTGTATAATCTCTTACACAACTTGGCATCAGCTAACTTCCTCAATTGGTTGTTTGGAGGCTGACTCAAGGAAAATCTCCAGTTGTGTTGTTGTTGTCAACTTGTAAAATAGAGAACAGTATGTGGGTGGAAATGGTTTCTGTGAATGTTCCCACCCCTAAAAATATTGCTTAGCTCCAGAGATCTAACTTGCCTGTCTTGTCCACTTCAGTAATAAGAGTTGAGGAAAATCTTAATTGTTTTAGCCATTCGTAGTATTTAAAGGGAAATGTACAAACCACCAACACAAATCTTACCACATGAAAACATATGAAATCATTTATTAGAAACTGAAAAGAACCACAGAGATTTAAAGATGCTTCTTGTGGCATGGAAATGTAAATATCTAAATTGACCAGAAAATAATGTTTCTGAGAGAGAGGGAAAGGGCGGGGAGATTAAGAATGGATCCTTGTCCCAAGTGGATAACCATTTAAAAAGGGTGAGTATGCAAGTATAAATAAAAGAAAACCATATACTGAATGCAGATGACAGCAGCATATGAATTAAAGGGTTGTTAAAAGCCTCATGGGAAAGATAGTTTTGAGGGAAGAATTTTAAAAACTGGAAGATCTTTCGGAGAGGGAAAGGGCAAAGTTGTATGAGGAAACCAACACCTACTGAGGATGGTAGTGGAGGAACTGAAGATTGAGAGATGGTAGAGCAAACCTTTTACAGTTTTAATTGTAAAGACAATAGTTTCTGAACTAGTTAGAAGATCAGTGCATGGACTAAAAGAACTGTGTTATGTGAATTAATGAAACAATTCTGGATAAAGGTTTAGCAATAGAAAACAAAAAACAAGGCTTCAAGAAGAGTAGATCAGAGGTCCCCAACCTTTTGGGCACCAGGGACCAGTTCCGTGGAGAGAGGTTTTTCCGCAGACCGGAGAGTGCGTGGTTTTGTGTGCTGCCTGCATCCCGCGGATGGGCTTTGCTTGTTTGTGCGGCCCGGTTGCTGGCATGCCGCGGCCCGGTACTGGTCCACGGACTGGGGGTTGGGAACCCCTGGTGTAGATGAGAGACAGGCAGAACTTGATAAAAGAGTTTTCCCAAAGGAAGAGGAGAATAGAGAACAAAGAAATCAAAGACGGAACGAGGCTTTTTTGTCTTGTTCTCAGTACGTTTAGAGGTAAAAATAGGGAACCTGCAATAAATGGCATAAGAAGACATTTTAATCCTGAGATTTGGAGCTTCAATAGTTAGATTATGAAAACTATGAAATAAAATACATTGGATTTGAGGAACTGATTGAAGAGATACTGTACTGATAATATACCTTGAAGAAAGTTTAAAGCATAACTATTTTTGGCTGAGGAATCAAGGTGGGGCCCAAAACGTATGTACTGATTCTCTAATGTTTCTGTTTTTTGGCAGCCTTTTGTCTATGGTGAAGAACTGCTATTCTTGTACGAACTGATAGAACCTAAAAGTAGAATAAGGAAGATGGGACATTTCAATTTTTGTCCATACTGGCTTGAGAGAGGCTGCCGAAAAGATTGGTTGTCTCATGTTGTTTATATTAGCACTGCATATTGTCTTGCCTGCCTGTTACATTTATTCAAACTGATAGAAGAAAAAAATAGTGAGGTATTTTATCAAGTGGATAAATAGATTACATGCCTTTAAAAGATAAAGAATGTATGCCTGTTTTTTCCCCCAGTTCAGGAAACCTACACAAAAATAATGTGGATACCAATGATTCTGTTAATGGACCTGCACCAAGCTTAAGTTGACCCTGTCTTTCAGAGTAGGAATCTTAACTGCATGATGCTTTCTGATATGGACACTTGCAGTGCTGGTAGCCATTGCTGCTGATGTCCTGTATTGGCACAGCTGATAGATGTAGTGATGACCATTCTCTAGTCCTCCAGGTATTAGTGGTGCCATCAAAGTTCAAAAAGCAGCTGCTGACTACCATATTTATAAACCCCACATATATTGCACAGACTGGGACTTTTTGGAGCAAGGAAGTTGTTATATTCCCCATAAAAAGAGAGCTGCTGCTACATGGGTTTGCCAGGGTGAATGAGCAGTGATGGTGGCAGCTGTGACTGTAACCAATCGGGATGCTTATAGCTACCTCACAAATGCCACGTTTTCGTGTACTGTAAATTTCTAAAATAATTGGAGTTTGTGTGTGTGTGTGAGAGAAAATGTATAACTCATTTAACCATCCTTTTTTAAAAAATTGTTTATCCTGCCTTTATTATTTTTATAAATAACTCAAGTCAGCAAATATATCTAATTTTTCCTTCCTCCTCTTATTTTCCCCACAACAACCTTGTGTGGTGGGTTGAATAGAGAGAGAGTGACCGGCCCAAAGTCACCCAGCCGGCTTTTATGCCTAAAGCAGGATTACAATTCACAGTCTTCTGGTTTCTAGCCTAGTAAATTAACCACTAGACCAAACTGGCTCTTGGTTCAGTCCTTCTTTTGATTATTTAGTAATTGACCAGGAGAGGGCTTGGCTCCTGTTCTCCAGAACCTGTTGTAAGATAATCACTTTGCCCACATAGTCAATTTGCTTTTTCACTAGGCAGTCAAAACTCCAGCAGTGCTTCTCAAAGGCCAGGTCTTGCCTTTTTTTAATTGCTGGTCTCTACTAATGATTTTTTAATGTGTGAAAATACTTATATATCATAACTTGATATATTTTTCCCAATGCAGAAGTAAAATATTTTCTTCCGACACAGAACTTCTTTTCTGGATAAAGTGATTTGGCCCAAAAAAATGATTATGTGACGTAGGGCTTGTTCACAATAACAAAAGCAACCCGCTTTTGTTTTGTGAATCCCATAAGGTCGTCTTTTTAACTGCATAACCATACAGTTGCAGAATTGGTTCATGCAGTGTCTGTATAAAGATGTTTTTAAAAAATGCCACTTGGGTAATCTGAATTCACTGTTTTTGTAATGTGTTTTAAAAGATCGTAGCTGAAAACATTTTAGTTGTGCAATGGGGCTTGACAATTCAGCGAAAGTTTTGCGGTAGATAAAAGTTTCAAGTTGACTATAAATTCAGTCTGAGAAATTACTGTTTGTTCATTGTCATTTTTAAATAGACATTTTTAAAAATCCTATTGCATGTACTTTTGTGGCTTCCCCCTCAAGCCCTGATAAAATTACAGCCCTGTTACTTCCTGAAAGATACTGAGAGATTTCATGCATAATTCTGTTTTGCGGATATGCAGATGTACTTCAAAAGCCTCCAGTATCGCTGACATTACCCTGCTAGCAGCTGTGTACTGAACTCCTTGTTCTTGACCCTTTGCCAAGTACTTTATGCAAAACTAGGTTTTTTACTGAACCAGGTTTCATTGTTTTTAATGGCAGCAGAATGGTGCACTGTAAACAAGTGTGGCTTGTTATGAAGCATGGGCAGAACATTTCCACTGATTGCACTTCTGAAATACAAGGACAGTTCTGTGTCAGTGGTGAAGCATTAATTGCTCTCAAAGCCACAGCTGAAATGTTTATAACTAAAAACTCCAGGTCAGTACTCCAGTGTAACATTCTTTTCTAGGAACTTGGAATTAGGATCCCCAGACCACTGGGACAAGGACCAAGCAGATTCATCCCAGAAATGGAGGTGTGTAAGGCTTTCTGTTTTGCATGAAAACAACGAATTTGTCACAGTTTTGCCAGTGTTGGAGGGGATTTTCAAAGTTTAATGTTAACTGAAGAACAGCTGTTAATATGCAAATTTCTATTAGTGCAACAAATCATTAGTAGCGTTTGGCAACCAAAAAAGATGTTCAGGTAACTTTAATACAGGTAGTCCTCAATGTACATTTCACTTAGTAACTATTCAAAGTTACAACGGCGGTGAAAAAAGTGACTTAGGTCCATTTTTCACAGTTACAACCTTTGAAGCATCCCCATGATCGTGTGATTAAAATTCGGATGCTCGGCAACTGGTTCATACTTGTGACCGTTGCCTGCGTCCCAAGGTTATGTGATGATCACCTTTTGCAACCTTCTGACAAGCAAAGGCAATGGGGAAGCCAGATTCACTTAAAAATCAGGTTACTAATTTATCGACTGCAGCGGTTCATTTAACAACTATGGCAAGAAAAGTCATAAAATGAAGCAAAACTCACTTAACAAATGTCTCACTTAACAACAGAAATTTTGGGCTCAATTGTAGTCATAAGTCGAGGAATACCTGTATTTAATTGGCCATTTTACACTGCCCAATTCTGTTGGGCATCAAATATTGTTTGACCTGACCCATAGGTGTAACAGACCTGCATCTTAAATAAATATAATTAGCTTGTGAACTTTAATTCCAAATTAAGATTCACAAGTGGCTTCTGAAACGGATTTATTTTTCGCTACTTAGCAATTTGGAAGGTTGCTGTAATACTTTATTGACTATCGCATTGCTGATAAGTAAATATATGCTTTCTGTTTATTTCTCAGTTAAAATGTGCCTCCAGATAATTAATCAGTCACATTATTAATTTGTAGTTCACATACTATTTGACATGTTTGGGCAATGGTCAATTTCTAGAATCTCTTCTCTGCCCCAACTCAATGTGTGCACAGTATAGAGACTTAACAACTTATTTGGACAGTTTTTCTCATCCTCAGCGGCTTGAAGATATATGGACTTCAACTCCCAGCATTCTTCAGCCAGCATTTATGGCTGGGGAATTCTGGCAGTTGAAACCCATACATCTTAAAAGTTGATGAGTTTGAGAAACACCGACTTTGTAGATTACAATTATTTAAAATATTTTACTTTTGCTGCTAGAAAACATTATTGTGATTTTTTTCTCTCCTCTGATTCACACAGATACTTCAAGTGAGCGCTGAGGATCCTCAGATGTCTTCTTTGTTTGCTGAGCCTTTCACAACTTTAGGGCATTTGGATAATATTACATTGGTGATGGTTTTTCACCCACGGTATCTGGAGAGCTTTTTGAAAACACAGCATTATCTATTGCAGATGGATGGTCCACTGCCTCTTTGCTATCGACACTATATAGGTATAATGGTATGTTGAATTATGACCCATGAAACATTTTTTTTACAGCATTAGTGTTTCTCTTTAAAGTTTGTGACTGTGCTTAGAGAATCTCAGTATTTCTGTGAATTGTATTAATTTGTAAAAATAACAGTGTTCTATCTCTGGCATATTTTAAGATATCCTAATGAGTTTCTATCTGCACTAAATATTATACACAAAATTATACACTATCATAGATATAACTTCTTTATTAAAATGAGCAACGAACAAGTTGACTTTTTTTTAAGAAGAGACTGGACAGCCATTTGTCCGAAATGGTATAGGGTTTCCTTCCTGAGCAGGCGGTTGGACTAGATGACCTCCAAGGTCCCTTCCAACTTTTTTTTTATTATTATTATTATTATTATTATTATTATTATTATTATTATTATTATTATTATTATTATTATTATTTATTATTTATTATTTATTATTTATTTTTATTTATTTTTATTATTTATTTTTATTATTATTATTATTATTATTATTATTATTATTATTATTATTATTATTATGACTTTTGTTTACACTGTCATGTTCCATAAAAACAGTCAATTTAGTATCACTGATGCTGAATAAAGTGGCTTTCTTATTCCCCCATCAATCATTCTCCCTTCAGTCTTTCAATACAGCTCTAAAATACCAAAGCAAAGCTGATTTAAGGTTAAGTGGACTTTTAGGGAAATGGATTTAAAATTATTAGATGGATTTAGATAAGAGAATTCAAGGGGTAAAGTTCCTAACACAACACTGACGTTTTATGGCTGCATTTAAATCAAAAATGTTGTTCCACAATCTGATAATCTGAACTGGCTTGGGCGAGCTCAGTTGTAAATTTGGAAACTTCCTATACTTTTAATCATCGTGCCAAGGGTTCTGTGATAATTTCAGTAGAAGAGTATATGCAGCTCAGAACTGAACTGTAGATTCCTTGGTGTGTTCTCTAAGATTGGTTGTTTGCTTGCAGACATTTCATTACTCAATTAGGTAACATCATCAGTGCTAGTGAATGTGGATTTGCACCCTGTTTGTATACAGTGGCTTGTCCTCCTGGTTTTGATGGGGGTGTGGATTTCTACTTGGTAGTTCCTTGATGAGGGTATTGTTTTCTGCTTGTTTGTCGGTGTTAATTCATGGTTATTTGGGTGTTGACTGCTGGAGCAAATTATTCTGGTCTTTGTTTCCTTTTTAGCTTTTGTCTCTTTTGAATGGCAGGTAAATATGCTTTATTTCTTACAATAGCTGATTTGTCTGAATACCAAGCTTCCAGGAATTCTCTAGCATTTTAGGAATTAACTTCCTCTACGATGCTCACAATTTTCCAGTTGAAACTATAGTTGAGTCTGTCCATTTTTGGCTGCATGAGATTATGGAGTTTTCATTGTGTCCTTCTGACTGTTCATGGATCTGTTCTAGTCTTCAGCCTGTCTGTCTTACATAGTGGCTGCTACAGTCCTTATACTGTATGTAGTAGATGACTACTGGTTGTTTTGATTTACTGAAGAGGTTTTGGACGGCTTTAATTTAATTTAGTTTGCGTGCTATGGTAATGCTGTGTGGTTGAAATAGTCCTGCTGATTGTTTCTGAGATTTTGTTGTTGTAGTGTTATTCTTTTCATAGCTTGTGTTGGTTATGCTCTAGATCAGGGGTAAGCAACCATGGCTCTTTTATGACTCGTGGACTTCAGCTCCCAGAATTCTGGCAGTTGAAGTCCACGAGTCATAAAAGAGCCAAGGTTGCCTACCCCTGCTCTAGTCTAGATGATTGAGTAGTCAAACTTTTTGATAAAGCTGCATGGATATCCATTTTGTTGGAAGATGTTGCATAGACAATCTACTTTCTTGTTCTGATGTATGGGCTTGCTGCAGTGTGTGCTTGTCTGAATAATGTTCTTACACAGCTCCTCTTGTAAGAGGTTGGGTTGTAACTTTGGTAATGGATTGTTCACCTTTTCACTATCTCCATAAAACTTACAAAAAAATTTCTGTCTGGAAACTTTTTAACAGTGAAATGGCTATATAAAACAAAGAGAGTACAGTTTTGAATGAATTCAAACAGAAATTAGAACTAAACTATTATGTCTCAGTAATGATGTCACTATTGTATGATAGTGATAATAGGAAAGAACAATTACTTTGCATCATTGCATTCATACATAGTCTTCCATTTCTATCACCAATTTGCAATACATTTTTTTTGTATAAAATCATTTTAATTCCTTTCTTACGGTGTATATTAAGATAAGATATGCATCTTTTACATTTATTAGTACAGGGATTAAAAGGTTTCCTACAATTTTTGCATCCTGAGAATATGAACAGGATTCTTGACTCATTGAGGTTGTCCACATGTATGCTTGTTACATTTAAAAGGGATTTAAAAGTAGCCAGTTATTCAGTGGTGCATATGGTTAGTTCTATTCTGCTTAACAGTGATTAAGAAGGTAACTTTATATTTAAATGCTATAAATATTTGGTTTCATTATTTTTATTAAATGCATTAATACATAGTAATGATCTAATTTCCAAAAATCCTGGATGATTGCATGGATCCATGCCTCATTGGAGAAAAAAATCCATCCTGGTTGGTTTTGTTTTGTTTTTAATCTACCAACAACTTTCAGTATCAAATATCAAATCAAACATGGTATCCTCTGGGTTACCATGTTGTGAGGAGTTTGCAAAGGAAGAATATTTTATTGATCTAGTTTAATTTTGATAGAATACTTTAGAAGGTAATACTAAGAGGCTCATGTAACCCTTTGGCCTGGAGCCCATGGTGGGGATGGTTTTTATCCTGTTTGTTGGCATTTATGTAAAACTGTTAACAGAGATCACTTGAAGATAAACAGTAAATTTTTATTGCCTAGGATTGCCTAGGCCAGTGGTGGCGAACCTATGGCACGCGTGCCAGAGGCGGCACTTGGAGCCCTCTCTGTGGGCACACGTGCTGTCTTCCCAGCCCCGCCTCCCCCCCGCGGCCCCCTCCTCACCAGCACCCCCCCCCGGAGGAGAGTCGACCCCGGGCACGGCCCGCACGGAGCAGCGCAGCCAAGGACATGGCAGCCGGGCAGCAGGGACAAGACTCCGCCCTCGCACCCCGTCGCGTG
This sequence comes from Azemiops feae, assembly GCA_023970755.1. Lineage (NCBI taxonomy): Eukaryota > Metazoa > Chordata > Lepidosauria > Squamata > Viperidae > Azemiops > Azemiops feae. Next base: position 1,484,925 of record JALGBA010000094.1, read on the forward strand.
CAGATGATGTTGCGGGGTGTGGGCGGAGGGGGTGGCTGCCATGGTGCTGCAGGGCCGCCTGGGCGATCTGCGGAAGGCCATGGAGGCGGTGGGTGGCCCTGTGGGTGGGCGGGACAGGGGGCGGGTGGGGGCGGAGCAGGCAGGGCGGGAGGCGGGGCGGGGGGCAGGTTTTGGGCACTCGGTCTCTAAAAGGTTCGCCATCACTGGCCTAGGCAATGAATGCAGAATAGTCCTTGCCCCAAAAGATTAAGCAATTTATTTGACTCACTTAGGAGCTGATTGGACTTCTTTGTGTTTTTGTTCTTGCTGTTTTCAGCTTGTTGAAAAATCATTCTAATGAAGATTCCGTTTTGTAAGCCACTGTATGCAAATGCTTTTTAGGGGAAAAATTGGATATCATTTCAGTCAATGAAATTTCTTTCTAGAAATACAGTCCTTAAATCAGGGGTGATCAATGTACAGCCCTCCAAATGGAAATGAACTCCATTCCCCATCGAGCCTCACCAGTGTGATCATTACTGAGAGATGAGGGAGTTGCAGTTTATATCCTACATCTAACTCATCATTCCTGTAAATAATGGGATTTGCCTCTGCAAGTTGCTTTCAGATTTAATCCATTCCACTGTGTTACTTTTCAATTTTGATCTTGCGCATAAGGCATATCAAAAAAATGAAAAATAACTAAAAGAGAATACATGATTTTTTTTTCCAGTAGTGTACTGTATTGGGTTACATGCATTATTTTACTTATGCAGTGTTCTGTGTAATTACATTTTTAGATGACTATGGAACATCTCTGTTCCATAATTCTTGTTTGCACATTGTTCTCTAGGCTGCAGCAAGACATCAGTGCTCTTACTTGGTGAACCTTCATGTCAATTATTTTCTACAAGTTGGAGGAGATCCTAAATGGCTGAATGGTCTAGAAAATGCACCTCAAAAGTTGCAGAAGTTGGGTGATTTGAATAAAATCTTGGCACACAGACCCTGGCTCATTACAAAGGAGCATATTGAAGTAAGGGTGTTTCTTGAATCTATTATGATCTTATATTTTTGAAATGGCTGCCATTATTTGATGGTCTGTAATTCTTAATGTTTGTTATTCAAATTTAAGTTATTGCAGAATCTGTCTCCAGATCATTTTAATGAATTCAGGGTTCCCCCCTCCCATCACTTGTTGCAATATTTTTTTTAAAAAAACAACATTATTTTTGTTTTTGCCAGTTCAAAATGAAACAAGAATAGATCATCCATTCTCTACAGAAGTGCAAAATTGTACCTGTTTTGATACATTTTCTCTCCAATTTTTTTGAGTCCTATAGCACTAATGACTGAATTGTTTCTGGATGTTTGACTTTTACAATATTTAAAGTAGTTAAAATATATCGTTTCAAAATTCATTTCCTGCGTAGACTTTGTGCTTAGTCATCTTTAACCACTGCCTGTTTTTATTTCTAAATTACATTACTGTCCTAGATCCATAGAATGAACAATAAACGGTGTAGTTCTCATAGTTGCCAAATAAAAAAGGTCTGTAAAGTAGTTTACATGGTTTTCTGCATTTTAAAAGAACCCTTTAGAACACACTTAACATTAGTCTCTTGCCTAGTATTTTTGATCCACTGTGGACTTACATTTGTGATATTACTTGTGGTGTGATGATTATAAGTTAGTGGTGGGATGTAGTCTGGAGTCCCAGAAGGGAGGATCTGCTTCACAGAGGGCAAAAGGGCAGGGGAGCTTGAAAGGCCTGCTAGTAGTTTACAAAGTATATCTATAGTTATGCAGATAGTTGCTTTAAACTGGCAAGAGTCTGTCTGTAGGTGAACAACAATAAAGAAACTTCTCAGATGTAACTCCACATGTCACTGTTGGTTCTTGGGACCTGAGAGAATTTGATGTAATGATTACATTCCTTCTCCTTGCTTTTTGTTTTAAAGCAACTTCTAAAAACTGAAGAACACAGCTGGTCCCTGGCAGAATTGGTCCATGCCGTAGTACTCCTCACACACTATCACTCGCTTGCTTCATTCACTTTTGGCTGTGGAATCAATCCAGAGATCCACTGTGATGGTGGTCACACTTTCAGGCTGCTCTCCGTTGATGGTTATTGCATTTGTGATATAGCAAATGGCAATCATGATGAATATAAGATGCACACCCCCGATACAGATATTACAGTGAGTATTATGTTCTGAAAGGTTGAGCATGTTTACCTTTTTTAAAGGCATCTGCTTGTTGTGTATATTTGCAAAGTTGTACAACTTTCCTTCCTTCCCTTCGTCTCTCCCTTCTCCTTTTTTTTAATGGAGAGAATGAATACTTTAAACCAGAGGTCCCCAATCCCCGGTCCATGGACTGGCACCAGGCCATAGCATGCCAGAAACCGGGCTGCATAAACAAGTGAAGCCCCATCTGCCGGATGCAGGCAGCATGCAAAACCACACCCCCTCCAGTCCACAGAAAAACTTCTCCAAGGAACCGGTCTCTGGTGCCCAAAAGGTTGGGGGGGGGGCACTGCTTTAAACTATCAAATAAATCTCTTTAGTAATGCAAGATGTCTGCTACAAAGGGGCACACTGAAATGGAGTATATCTGTTACTTAACCATTGGAGGAGACTTCTGTATGCCTTTGTAATCATAGTGTTTGAATACATGGACCCTGGGACACGGAAAGAAATTCAGAGAAATTTTTTGGAAGTCAGAGGTGTGAGAAGAGGCTGCCATATTAGACTGAAGGCAATTTAACTTGGATGTAGTCTAGAGCAGTGGGGGCCCCAACCTTTTAGGTACCAGGGATCGGTTCCGTGGAGAGAGGTTTTTCCACAGACGGGGGTGTGTGTGTGGTTTCGTGTGCTGCCTGCATCCTGCGGATGGGGCTTTGCTTGTTTGTGCGGCCCGGTTTCTGGCATGCTGCGGCCAGGTGCCAGTCCACGGACCAGTGGTTGGGGACCCCTGGTCTAGAACATGGCATTTCATTTCAGCTGCATCTTTTGTACTGTTACTAATACTGTATATCTATTAATATATGTTAACAGTAGTTCCTGCAGCAAATACACTGTTAGATATAATTGCATGCCAGGAAACCCAATTGGATTAAGATACACAGACTTGGATTCCTCTCAATATGAGCTAGAAGAAACATCAATGTTCAAGAAATGTTTTTCTTCTAAGAGTTGGTCTGACCTTTCTAAATTAGCACTTGGAATTATCTGATATATCTCCTGCAAGACAAAGAATGGTTAGGTTATAAGATTGTTTTTATTTTCAAGATTATATTATTGAAGGTAATTATAAAGTTCTTAAGGAATGGATAGTCTTCTCACAAACAGTTTGCATCATGTTAGTTTCATTAAAACAAACAAATAGTCATTCAGTTCTTAATTGTAAGAAGTATTGGGACTATGAAGTGTTACCAGTTAGAAACATGATTTGCCGCTCATTTGAGACTTTATTAATAATAATGCAAGGCCTCAGCCTTTTTGAAATTTGTTCTAACAAGTTCAAAATAAAGAATTAGCTATATTATAGCAATCATAATTATAGGATATTTAATGTTACTATCCTGTGATATAGTGCCACAGTAAGGAAGCACTGCTAGCAATTCCTGCCCGCAAGTATATTTATGCATCAACTTTACATATTCTCATTTTGGGACATTTAAAATTACTTCAGGCAGTAAAACAATTTCTGTGTATTTGCTATGCAAAAGAAAAAATGTTCCTTTAATTAAGCATTAGAAAAATTATATTTGCTTCCTTCTTAATTCTATACATAGACATTCTAAAAAAGTTGCAAGTATAAAATGGAAAATCTGGTGTTTATCATAATAGAGTATCAGTGCTACATTGCAATTTTAAAAATGTTGCTATTAAAGATTCCCGAGCCCTCCTGTGAAGTAGAAGCACTCATGGAAAAAATGAAGCAAATACAGGAATGCAGAGATGACGTTGAAGCTAGTCAAGAGGAAAAGGCCACACGATTTGAGAAGGAGAAGAGAGAAAGCATGTTGGTGGGTTGCTCAGGTCAGAACGTATTTAATATTTCTTTTTTTTTTTTTAATTTGACATGTATATTTATCAGTTCCGGGATTTAGACTGTACTTCCTCATTATTCTGTAACATAAATAATTCATCAGGGCAACCATAATTGCTCTCTTCTAAAACCAGGGGTAAAAATGGACCACAATTTATCATCACCATCACCATCCAAACCTACATTCAACAAAAGCACACTCTAAAAAGCTTTGACCATCGGGCAGTAATTTTTAGAAAATTTGTACCTAAACTGCCACCCCTCAGTGTAGGCCTGACATTGCTTCCTTTAAGAAATCAAGAATCCAACTATTGTTTCAAAAAGTTGTTAACTATTTCACAGCTCAGTTATAGACCTGTCAGATTTCTTAAGCAAGATGAAGAATAATCCAGAAAAGAAGTGCCAGGTCTCGGAGATTGTCCATGTGTTCGTCAAAATGAAAAATATAACATCTTAACTAAATGGGGTCTTCAGATCTGCTGAAAAAACATAATTCAGGTTGGTACAAATGGAAAACTTGCGGACCCCTAAACCAGACGGTGTAGAACTGCTGCCTTCCAAAAATTTCCAGCCACAAAATTCCCAACTTAATGTATCTGTTGGCTGTGTGACTCACAACTCAGGGAACCTAAAGAAGTCCCAGATTGAGTAAATACAGTGAAATCTTGATTTATCTTGATGAAAAAGATTTCATAAGGATCAGACCAATTTTCTGCACAAATTGATATCGTTTGCATAATACTACACACACAAAGTAAATAGTATAATTTGTCATTTGTGAAACAGCACCATTATGCAAATGACATAAATTAACACAAGTGGCATAATTAGTGTAATGGTTTCAAGCAGATGATGCAAATTGTCACATTAGCACTTCCCAGTTTAACAGACATTCATTTATAACAATCATCCTTAAAATTAATCTGTTAAAACTTAAGAGGTTTAAAAAATGGAAAGCTGCATAATCACTAATAGGACAAAGCAGATCTTTTTTATAAATAAATGTGAATTCATTAGCTCAATAGAGCAGGCCAGCGAGTTTGGCTCTCTCTCTATTCAGTCACTTAATTTTGAACTGAAAGATCTGTATGGGCTTAAAATATCTCTCTCAAATGATAAAAACAGTTTTGTGTTCCATATAGTAAGTTTTCAACAGCACTAAGAAATACTGAAAATGTTACATTCAAACCAAAAAATCTTCTCCATAACTTTTACGTCATTTACAAATCCCTAATGACAATTCCATGTGTGTAGGTATAATAACCATAATGACTTAACAATTGTCGATAAGAACAACAACAAAAATCTGGAGAGTGAATGTTACAGAAAATGAAGATAGCAAGAATAAGAAAGAACTGGGGAAAATAACAAAAGACAAAAGACCTACAAATAGAAGTTAAATAACTATGGTAAAAGAAAGTAGTACCGATAGTGATAGATCCCAAAATATCTGGAGCACCACTTGAATAAAAGTGGCATTGACAAAATCGCCATTAGTCAATTGTAAAAGGCAGCTTTACTTGGAACAGCTTACATCCTGCGATGCTATCTTTTAACACCAGGAAACAACATCTGCCTATCCCAGGTTCTTGGGATGGACTGGATAGGTCAGGGGTAGACAACCTCGGCTCTTTTATGACTCATGGACTTCAACTCCCAGAATTCCTGAGTCAGCTATGCTGACTCAGGAATTCTGGGAGTTGAAGTCCATGAGTCATAAAAGAGCCGAGGTTGCCTACCCCTGGGATAGGTGGATAAAAACGCCAAATCAAATTTAAATATTTGGCTGACCCATCAGCCGGGACCTATTTCATGTAGGGCTTTATAGGTATCAACCAGCATTTTGAATTACACCTAGAAGCAAATTGGCAATCGGTGCAACTCGTGAAGTGGAGGTGTTACAAGAGTCTATCGATGCATGCCCATCACTGCTCCCACCACTACCTTCTGGATCAGTTGAAGCTTCCGGGGTGTCTTCAAGGGCAGCCCAAATAGAATGCGTTATAGTAATCAAGCCATGAGATGACTAGGGAATGAGTGACTGTCTACCAGACCCCTCCAATCTAGAAAAGATGCAATGGGTGTACCAGATAAAGTTGTGCAAATATCTTCCTAGCCACAGGTGCCCCTGCGTGTGTATGTATTGTAAAAATACATAATTGCCTAAGAACAAATAGGAAGAGTGTGTGTTGCAAGCAATTTATATGTTGCGGCATGCCCAAGCCAAGGCTTCTGTTCAGTTGGCTCATTCTCACTGCCTGTCAGTTATCAGAAGCAGCACAAGACAGGGTGCTCACAACCTGCCTGTAGATTAACTAAGTCTTTTATGTATAGTATTTGATAATGGAAAAACTGACATATTTACAGTATGGAACTTGTAGCCCCAAAATTGCAGTGGCAGCAATTACTGTACAGCTAAGCTTGTATTGCCACTAAAGCTGTGAACTTTTCTAATGTTTGTAGATGGATGTTAATTGTATCTACCCTATCAATCTGCTTATGGAGAGGCAATAAGATCATAAGCAAGGATCTTTGATGCTAATTCCTAGTCCTGTGTACATCACAGTAATTAAGCAGAAGTTCATTCTCAAGGGCTAGTTTTCTCATATTTGGAAATAAATATAGAAGAAAACAAGCGTGTTCATTTTTCATTTGCTACCACATGAATGATGTTCAAATAAGTTGCAGCTCTCCATTACATAACACATAAGATGAACATGTATTGATCCTTATTTTTATTAAAAGCGAAGATTATGTGGGGGGAATTCCAGTACTGCGTTTTTGAAGAAGCTGTATTTTATCTGCAAAATGCTTTTCCTGTATTGATTACAGAAGTTATTTATTATAATTTTGCAATGTGCTTTAAGCTGTTTTTGTGAAATTACCTTGTTATATATTTAACAGAAGATGAAGAAATAGCACCAACAAGAGATGTATCTCGTCACTTTGAGGACACTAGCTATGGTTATAAAGATTTCTCAAGACATGGGATGCATGTACCTACCTTCCGTGTACAGGTAAGTCATACATTTTCAGTATAGAAATGTAAAGTGTTCTCCAGAATATTAGGTGTATAAATTACACAGAATATTAGGTATATAAATTATACACTGTATGTTTTTTTTATAACTTTAGAGCAAGCATAGGCAATTTGGTGCCCTGCAGATCTGAACATTTACTTATCATTCTCAGGCAATATATAGGGGGATTATTGTGAAAGCTATGCAGATAACCATTCATTTAGCAACCTTTCAAAGTTACAACGGCACTGAAAAAAATGACCTGCGACCAGTCCTCATACTTACAACTGTCACACCATCCCCACTGTCAAGGGATCAAAATCCAGGCACTTGACAATGATGGGCATGTATTTAGATAGTTGTAGCATCCAGGGATCATATGGGGGAGTCAGCGTTCCAGCCAGCTTCTGACAAGCAGTCAAAGGGGGAAGCCGAATGACTGCATGATTCACTTAACTGCAGTCACTCAGTTAACAAACCTGGCAAAAAAAAGTTCATAAAATGAGGCGCAACTCATTTAAAAAAACACCTTGCTTAGGAATGGAAATTCTTGGTCATACGTTGAGGACTACCTGTAGTTGAAACCAGTGGAGGACAACAGAGTATCCCATGCTGTTGGCATACATACCAATTATTTCCTTAATTTGGGTTTTAAAAATGAAGTGAAAAATGTATTTTTCTACTTTGTCAAAAAGTTCTTGAGAACTTGGTTCCATGCACCCATTTTGCTTTTAAGGACTATTCGTGGGAAGACCATGGGTATTCACTGGTAAATCGTCTCTATCCAGATGTAGGACAACTGATAGATGAGAAGTTTCAAATTGCCTACAACTTGACTTACAACACAATGGCTATGCATAAAGATGTGGATACATCAATGCTTAGACGTGCAATCTGGAATTACATCCACTGTATGTTTGGAATAAGGTTGGTCCAGATCAGCTTTAGTTATCTATTAATTTTGGGGATTTTGCTCCCCATATGAGCTCTGTACATATGCAGTAGGCTTGAACACTTATTATCAGACTGAGTTTATATTAAGAACCTACATCAAAAGGCACGAGCATAGAATCAATGAACTCGATAAAAAAAATTATTGCACTGGTAACTCCTTATCATCAAATGCTTTTAAAGGCAAATTCATGATAACAATTCTGCTTGAGGTAAGAGCCTTGTACCCTGAGAAAGCTAACTGTAATTTTAAAAGTAAAAGTGATTCTAGAACAAAGGTGTTGCTCCCAAATCCATGGCTGGAAGAAAGCTGTAATTTGTCAGGGAAAGCCGCAGTTCGGAAAAGGCAAAAGACAGCTGCAGTACTCTGAAAGTCAATACCTGGACAGGACTGCTTAGAGTAGAATATGGAAACAGGCAAAGCACCAAAAAATAAATAAATGTGGGGATAGGTGCTATTTCCAACATATTGAGAATTGACAAAAATACTCAAGGTACTACTGTAATTGGGATTTTAGCAAAATCAGTTTTAAGATGTATCAGAAAACATGGCTATGAAATAGCAAGCAATAGCACAGTAATTATAAATGGCAACAGTGTGATGCAAAATCTGAACGTACTTATTCTTCTGATTATAGATATGATGATTATGACTACGGTGAAATTAATCAGCTGTTGGACCGCAGCTTTAAAATTTATATCAAAACTGTAGTGTGTGCTCCTGAGAGGACCACAAATAGAATGTATGATAGCTTTTGGAGGCAATTCAAACATTCTGAGAAGGTATGTTGTATATACATTGTTATACATCTGTGCCTTGTGACTTAGTAGGTTGAATAATATTGCTTGACAGTTGCATCTACTAAGGCATTCATTTTGCTTATATTGACTTAAATAGCTCTTTACACTTTCACTAGTCTGTAAAGTTTTTGTCTTTACATTATTGCTCTTAGTGGAAATCACAACATTAATGAATATTCTCTATGAAGAAGAAAATTCTCTATGATTAGAGGTATCTTGTCTCTCCTGATAAAAGAGTCATTCCAGGCCTAAAGCCAGGATCACAGGCTAATGAATATTGCACATATAGCAACCGTATGGAGGCTGTAGTCCACCTAATTGATCCCTGCCAGCATCAATCACTAGTATGTTCATGGATTTCCGTCTGGCTTCAATTCAAATATTAGCAGCATTTCTGCGTGCCTTAGAATACTGCAAAGCAGAGGTCCTCAGGGACTGGTTCTGTGGAGAAAGGTTTTTCCACGGACCGGAGAGTATGTGGTTTTGTGTGCTGCCTGCATCCCACAGATGGGGCTTTGCTTGTTTGTGTGGACCGATTGCTGGCATGCCACGGACCGGGGGTTGGGGACCCCTGCTGTAAAGCACAAAAGATACTAAACCCAACTTTTTTTGTTTTCTTTAAGGTTCACGTCAATTTGCTTCTCATAGAAGCACGGATGCAAGCTGAACTGCTTTACGCTCTGAGAGCCATTACTCGTTACATGACGTGAAAACTTTGGGCAGTAGTAATCCAAGGGGCAACTTACCAGGGCTTGTTAAGGGGCTTCTCAACCAGCAGGGGCTAAAAGCCATGAAATTATTCGTGCCATAGTGTTTATTATTACTACTACTGCTACTACTAGTATTATTGCAGCTCTTTCCTTAATGGGATATCACTGCTGATGTTGAGCTTAGTGGTAGGACAGTTGTTCAGAGACAGAATCAAATGGATTCCAGCCTGCTCTAGTTAGCATAGGAGGCAATGACTTCTGGCAGACAACTAATTACCGAAATCTTTATGTATTGTTACAAATAAATAAGAATCTGGAAGATAAGAATTTTGCTTTTGATACAAGGGTGAATAATGTTTTTATAAAAGTCCTGATGCTGCTGAACTTGCTGGTTAAATGAAGAGACTAGCAATTCCAGTTATTAAGCTATAAACAAATGCAAGCAATGCTGTCGTCTGAGCCTACATTGTATGTGATGTTAGAGAAGATTCTTGCTGATAATGCAGAGCTGAACAGGATGTTACATTAAGAGTTTTGATTGTTAAGAGAATCTTTTGCTGTCTGGGTTGGGCTTATTATATCAGACTGAAGCAGTGTGAGACTTTCAAAGCTGCTTAAAAATCTGCAACTTTGTGAAAAGCTAAATAGTTGAGAGCAAGGATAGATAATCTACTTCTTCAGTATTCCTAGAAGCTATCAAAGGTGTGGAAACATCCATTCGGGTATCAAATAGCTTCGTATTAAAACACTCATTGCTACAGCCTGCCCCTTAAGCAGCAGCTTATGTAGTTAAACAAGAAATTAACATAACAACAACAAGAACAAAAACCCTGTGACTTTGACATATATGTGTGAGTGCGTGCATGTGTAAAATATATGGACACTTTTTGTATGAAGTCTGTTGGTATTACTGGGTTGTTTAAATAAAAAAACATTTTCCTCTTTTTTCAGACTTCTTACACTAGTATCATTCATTACAAAATAGACTAATGAATGCTGGGTCTGGTGTGTATTTCTAATTTGTGTTTGAGAGAAAAACGACAAAAGTTAAACTGCAATTCTTGACAGTTCAACAGGAAGCATCTGCTATTTCCTTTATTCAAAAATGCAAGGCAAATGCTGATCCAAAACATATAAGCCAAATGTGCAATTTTAAGTTGGCTTTGGCTAAAAATACCAATTTTATTCCCTCTATATGAATTTCATTTGTAAAATCAAGTAACTATCTCACTTACCAAATTAGCTTATCAATAAATGGACAAGGATTATAATCTTATCACATAAATACATTTACAATTGTTTAAAAATAAAAATCTGCCTTTATATTGTGATTTTTCAATATATATTTAAAATATTGGGTGAAGAATGTTAGTCTGAATCATCTAAAAATTAATGTTGAAATTCTTGACCAAATGCAATACTAGTTCTATACATTAAAACCTAACAAAATTATTTAACAATGAATGCTATCTGAATTCCTTTATCTATACTTGATAACCATAGTACTAATTCTTGCAATCTTCTATAAAATCTTAAGTATAAACCAAAACAGTATTATAAAGTTAAATCAAAAAGATACTTAATTCAGATGTTGTAATTAGTTTATTTTTCTTTCCTAAACGCCACTGTAAATTTAAGAAAAAGGTATTCTACAATGAATGTGCATGCTATGTAGAAAAACTGAAAAACAAAAGGCATTTTTCATGGAAACAACATACTGAAATGTTTTAATATCAAATGATTTGCAAAAGCAGCAGCAGAAGTGATTTGCACATTGATTGAATCAACACCCATCTTGAAATGAAGTATTAGGAACTCGAGTAATGATTTTCAATTTTGAATTCTCTGGAGAAGTTTCTGTGCCACAGGTTTGAACTCTGTTTCCCAATAAAGTTTGTGATATTCTCTTAAGTCACTGTCAAAACTGTACGCCAGTGCCAGTTCTTCATCTACAGCAAGAAAAAAAGTACCTACCGATCAGCATTAAATATACTTAAAACAATTTTAAGAGTTATTCACACATGTATTTGGATGTATCTGCTACCAACACAGAGAAGAATCTTAAAAAAAAGAATGCACACAAAAATCTTAAATTTCCTGAGGGGTTTTGGTGGTTGTGGTTTTTTTCTCCTGCCTTTGAGTCAGACTTGACTCCTAATTACTTAATGAGTTTTGTAGGCAGCATTTTTAGAGGTGGTTTTGTCACTGCTGCCTTCTTGAGGCTGAGAGGGAGTGACTAGCCAAAGATTACCCAGCTAGCTTTCATGCAGGAATAGAACTCAGGTTTCTGTGCTCCTAGTCCAATAATTGAACTATTAGATCAAATAACTGATAGCTTCTTTAAAACAAAACCAGGTGGTGGGTACCATGTTTCCCTGAAAGTAAGACCTGGTCTTATATTTTTTTGGTCACCAAAATAAGCACTAGGGCTTATTTTTGGGATAGGTCTTATATTTTTGCGGCCACAACGGAGCAGGAGGCAAGGCGGAAGTGGGTGGGGTGGAGGACAAAGCGAGACGGTGGGGAGTTGGAGGACAAAGCGATGCCCCGGTGCTGCAGCCACTAAGCAAGGTGGTGGGGTGGAGGATGAAGTGAGGCAGGGGGGTGCGGAGCTGCTCCACGCACCCCGCACGGGCTGACAGAGGGCCCTGCAGCGAGGCCACCAACGTGCCAATTTCCCTCGCCGCGGCGGTTCCAGCAGCCCCATGCAGGATCGCCCAGCCCACTTCTTACTTGCTGCCACAACGAAGCAGGAGGCTGAGAGATGCACCGGTGCCGCGGGCACTAAGCGAGATGGGGGGTTTGAGGATGAAGTGAGGCGGTGGGGTGGAGGATGAAGCTTCTCCTCCTTACCGCTGCAATGAAGCAGGAGACTGAGCGATGCACCAGTGCCGTGGCCACTAAATGAGGCTGTGGGGGGGTTGAGAACGAAGCGAGGCAGGATGGAGGATGAAGCTTCTCCAGCATGAGATGGAGAATCCACCAATGGGTTTAGACTATCTTCCTGCCCAATAAGACTAAGTCTGTCAGAGTTAATACGCCTCCTGCTGGGCTGATGCTCCCCAGACACGACTTAGTCTTCAGCCCAAACAGGACGCGTGTTGACTCTGAAGGCAGGTTGTATCTATCCATTGGTGAATTCTCCTAGCATCCCCCAGATCAAAAACAGGGAAAAAAGACTCACAGCCCGTAAATCGCCGATAAATCAGCTGAGCGTCGGGCTTTCCTTCTCTCTCCCGCTGAACAGCTGAGCGGCGGCCTCCGGGCCCGCTCGCGGGCCGATCGGCGTACCCGCCGAAGAGAGAAGATTTAAACTTGAGCGGAGGCTGCAGGGGGGAGCAGGAAGGGACAGCCTAGGCTCGCGCAGCCCGCTCGTTTTTGCCCTGTTCCCAGCGCTGCCGCGAAGCAGCTAGCACAGCAAAGAAGCTTCGGAGGCAATTTCTCGCTGCCTGGGAGCAGCCGGCGGCGGGCGAACTCGCCGCGGCCGCCAAACAGCTGAGCGTCGGCTTGGAGCCACGCTCTATTAAACCTTCAGCCCGAGCCTTGGAGAGGCACCAGGCCCTGGGAGCCTCAGCCGGGCCAGGACAGCTGTTTTTGACCTCTCCTGCACACAGTCGGAGCCAAGATCTGACGGGCTCTAACGGACTGGAGTTTGGCGCGCAAATAGCGGCCGCCATTTTGAGACGCATCGGCCTCACAGGGAAGGCCCAGTAACTGTCAGCCTTTGATTCAAGGCCACAGACAGGCCAAAAGCGTGCAAGAATAAAGGGACTGCTATTGGGACTTGGGCCCAAAAATCTGATTAGGCCCTCACGCCAGGCAAACCATTACACTGTCTCAGCCTCAGTCAATCTGCAGCCATTTTGTGTCTGGACAGGGCGGCCATTACAGCCCAGTTATTTAGGGCCTCCACTGGCACAGCTAACCCAGATTCTGGTCGGCATCCGCCTTCCCAGGGCATCCAAGCCCAAGCCTCAGTCAGGCAGACACTATTAGCGTGAGCTGGCACGCCTCTTGGCACCGCCGCCACCACCTAGGCTTCGTGTGCAGGCACAGTTCACTCTGGTGACAGCCGCCACCATAAGGAGAGGAGTGTGCAGGCACAGATCACTGAGGTGATAGCCGCCACTGATCGGCCAAAGTGCGTGCCGGCACTCGCCGATTGCGGTTCAACCGCTACTGAGAGATATCTTGCAAGACGCCCAGCCGCGCGCCACAGCACCTTGGGGGGCATTGTCAGCCGTTTGGAGCCTTGAACGGGGGCGTAAGGGCGCTTAGGCGATCACAGCCCCGGAGCCTTGACGGCACGTCAACCTCTGTTGCACCATTAGCCTGGTGCTCGGCTCCTGCTCCTGATACACCAAGGCCACTGGCCACAGGCTATAATGGCTGACAGCGCAGTTCCTCAGTCTGCGCAGGGCGCACCCGGCACTCCCGCTTCAAGCAAATGCAGGTCCTCCAAGCAGGAGGCAGCGGGAAAGATCAGGGCCAAGGCCAAGGCCAAGGCCATCTCTGCTAAGCGGACCTCTAAGGCTGCTGAAAAGGAGGCTAGCAGGAGACATACTGCACTTGAGAAGCAGTTCTCCAGAGCTCAGCAGCTAAATGAGGGGGAACAGGTACCCCTGGCCCCTCAGGAGAGCTCACTTGCTATCCCGCTGTTTGGCCCACCTGCTCCAGCAGCTCAGCAGGCCTGGTCTCCGCAGGGCCTACCAATACAGAGCACGGCTCTGTTTACAGACCGTGGGTTAAGCCCACAGGTATTGCCCCCCCCTGCAAGGGTTCACTCGGCTCCTGAGGCCACATTCACGCCCACAGCGGCGGGCCTCCGTCCCCCTGAGACACAAGGGGTGGGGCCCGAACAGCTCCAGGCGTTACTCGCCCAGGCATATGCCCAGGGCATGGCCGCCTCCTCCTTGCAGAACCCTAGACCGGGGGCCACAGTTCCACTGCAATCACAGGAGGCAAGGCCGGAGTATCCGGAATCGGTTTATTCCGACTACTCCCCCCAAGATCGGGACTCAGGCCCCGAGGAATATGGGTCGGTGGGCTTCCAATTGTCGGACGACGAGGAGTCGGCACCAGACCCCTCTCCTTTCGTTGGCCTTTTTGACCTGAGTCTGTTTAAATCGCTCCTGCTCAAGGCCACCACATCGGCTAACATTAGCCCAGAGCAGGATGCACAGCCGTCTCCCTCCACGAGCCAAGACCCAAAGCCGCTCTTCTCCGAACCTACGGTTACGGAGAGGCACATCCCTTGCCCCCCATTTTTTCTAGAGACCATCCGCAAACAATGGGGGAATCCAGGCACTCTCCCAGCACCAGGGGGAGCAGAGCGGAAACTGTGTACTGTTGCCCGGTCCTGTCGGACCTCCTGGAGGTCCCAAAGGTGGACGCATCTCTAACTCCCATTCTTTCCTCCTCCACCGTGCCAGGTGATATGGCTGAGGCCTTGAGGGCGGAGGATAAGAAATCTGAATTCTCCTTGCGTAGGTCTCACCTAGCATCGGCATGGTCAGTGAAGGCGTCCACATCCACCTCCTTTTTCGCCAGGACATCCATCCTCTGGCTTAGGGAGCTCCAGGCCATGACCCCCCCGGACCAGGTTCGTGCACACCAGAATCTGGGTAAGTTGATAGCCGCGGCCGAGTACATGGCAGACACTTCACTTCATGCCGCCAGGTTCTCATCGAGATCCATAGCCGCTAACATTGCGGCACGCAGACTTCTGTGGCTGAGACAATGGCGAGCGGATCTAAAATCCAAGTGGCGCCTGGCATCCGCTCCCTACAGGGACGGACACCTCTTTGGAGAGGCACTAGATCCTTACCTCGTCGAAGGTAGGGACAAGCGCAAGGTGTTGTCCCACCTCGGCAGAAAGCCGGACAGACGATCCGCTCCATACCCGCGGAGGCCATCTTTCCGCCAGGGCTCGGGGACAGAGTGGTCTCCTTCGTCTCGCCCCTTTTTCCCCAGACCTGGACGACAGCCGGACCGTCCAGCTCCCAGACCTAGACAGCAGTTCCACAACAAGCGGCCCTTTCGAGGCGCGGGAGGCCGTCCCTTTCGAAGAAACAAATGACTTGAGGGCGGACCTCCCCATTGGGGGCAGACTTTCCGCATTTGCGCAGGAATGGGAAGCCACCATCACGGACACCTGGGTGCTCAACACCATCAGGCGGGGCCTTGTCCTAGAGTTCCAGTCCCGGCCACGGGACCGCTTCATCTCTTGTCCCATGCCAAGAAAGCCAGCCAAGTTGGAGCTTCTGACCGAGGCCATCCACCATTTGCTGGTAATCAGGGCCATCGAGCCGGTGCCGGCTGGCCAGACACATCGGGGATTCTATTCCATCCTCTTCGTGGTCCCAAAGCCTTCGGGGGGATGGAGAGCAATCCTCGATCTGAAAGGACTAAACTCGCATCTTGTCTACAAAAGGTTCAAGATGCAGACTCTAAGGTCCATTCTGGCCAGCATCAGAAGGCACGATTACCTCGCTTCCATCGACCTCACAGAGGCGTATCTCCATGTCCCCATCTTTCCCGACCATCGGAGATTCCTCAGGTTCTGTTCCGGGTCCCACCACTACCAGTTCAGGGCCCTACCATTCGGACTATCGTCCGCCCCGAGGGTCTTCACAAAGATCCTGGCTGCACTGGTCGCCCACTTGAGATTGATCCCAATCCGGGTTCAATGTTACCTGGACGATATTCTCATACTGTCCTCCTCCCTTCAGCAGGCCCGATCAGACATAACCTTAACTGTCCGAACCCTTCAGACCCACGGCTTTTCAGTCAACTTCCAGAAGAGCCTAACCGAGCCCTCGCATCGCATCCTTCACCTGGGAGCGACTATAGACACCGAGCTCTGCATGGTCTACCTGTCCCCGGAACGCCGGGACAGTATTTGTTCCCTGATCAGACGGGTACGAAGGGGGCGGACAGTCACATTGGCCTTACTTTCCCAACTACTGGGCAAGATGGTCTCTTGCATGGGGATAGTACCTTGGTCCAGGCTACACTTCAGAACCCTCCAATGGTTCTTGCTACCCTACCAGAGGCAGGGCACCAGTGCATCCAATCTGAGGGTCAGGGTTACTTCCCAAATTTTGGACTCCTTCCGGTGGTGGATATCCCCAGCTATAACCAGGGGATCCTTATTCAAGGAACCGGACAGGCTCATCCTAACTACCGATGCCAGTCTGTTCGGTTGGGGAGCGCACCTAGGTTCTCACCTAGCACAGGGACGATGGGCACAGGCAGATCTCAGCCACAACATCAATTGGCTGGAGCTCAGGGCCATACATCTGGCGCTGTTACGCTTCAGCGACAAGGTGGCGGGACAACATGTCCTAGTGCTCACAGACAATGTGGCAGCAAAGGCCCATGTCAACAGACAGGGGGGCACCCGATCCAAGAGCCTTATGGCCGAGGCTCAGTCACTCGGTACTTGGGCAGAGACCAATCTCTCCTCCCTCAGGGCGGAGCACATATCGGGGGCAGCAAACCAACAGGCGGACTCACTGAGCCGGTCGACAGTGGACCACTCAAGAGTGGCGCCTGCATCCCGACCTATTTGGAGAAATCTCGGAGAGGTTCGGACTCCCGGTGTTGGACTTGTTCGCCTCACCGGCGAATACGCAGCTCCCGAGGTTCTTCTCCAGGTTCCAGTCTCCAGGGGCGGAGCGGACGGACGCGCTCCGCAGCCCATGGCCCCAGGGGCTATTGTATGCCTTTCCCCCTCTCCCCCTGCTCCCGGCCCTAATCAGGAAGGTACTACTGGAGCGGGCGGAGGTAATAGTGGTGGCGCCACATTGGCCACGGCGACCGTGGTTTGCCGACCTAGTGGATCTTTCCATCTCCCCACAGTGGCAGATCCCTCCAGGACAGGTAGCTCTCAGCCAGGGGGCTCTACGGCACCCGGACCCACAGCGCCTCCAATTAGCCGTCTGGCATTTGAAAGGCAGTACCTAGCCCGAGAGTCGTGTTCTGCGGGCGTAATTGCCATGATTCAGGCCTCCAGACGCCCCTCCACTAACAGAATTTACGACTCCTCGTGGAAAAACTTCTGTGCTTGGTGTTCAAGGAATCACCTTGACCTATCGGCTGTCACGATATCGAGTATCCTGGAGTATTTGCTCGAGGGACTCAACAAGGGCCTATCGCCCAATACCATCCGCCGGCAACTGGCGGCGTTATCCACAATGCTCACGTGTGACACGCTGACGCCCTTGGCTCAGCACCCCCTGGTGAGGTCATTTATCAAGGGCGCAATTAACACCAGGCCGCCCGTGGTTCATCGGTATCCCTCTTGGGACCTCCCACGGGTCTTGCAATCCCTCACTTCGTCACCGTTCGAGCCCATTAAAAACAGCTCTCTACAGTTCTTGTCAATGAAGGTGGCCTTTCTCGTTGCGGTCACATCGGCCAGACGCATCTCTGAACTAGCGGCCCTCTCGGTCAGAGAGGACCTATGCGTCTTTCACAGTGATAGGGTGGTCCTTCGACTGGATCCGACCTTTGTTCCAAAGGTGAACTCCTTGTTCCATAGGTCACAGGAGGTGGTCCTACCAGACTTTTGTCCCCGGCCGTCTCACGGCCTAGAACGTCAGTGGCACACGTTGGACGTTAGAAGGGCGTTGAGCCACTATGTCAAAAGGACTTCAGCCTTCCGCAAATCAGAAGCGCTCTTTGTCTCGTTCCAGCCTTCTTCCATGGGAGGGAAGGTCTCATCCTCTACAATAGGCAGGTGGATCAGGGCTTGCATTACCAGAGCGTATCAGTCCCAGTCTCTGTCATTGCCAGGGCGCATCACCGCTCATTCTACCCGCAGTGCCTCTACATCGGCGGCGTGGGCAACGCAAGCACCCATTGGGGATATTTGCAGGGCGGCGACCTGGTCCTCGCCTACCCCGTTTGTGAGGCATTACAGGCTGGACAAATTCGCCTCGGCAGACGCATCCTTTGGCCGGAGGGTGCTCCAGCAGGTGGCGTCATCCAGTGGGACACAGGTCCTGGCCGATTCCCTCCCATAGGGACAGGACTGCTTTGGTATGTCCCATTGGTGGATTCTCCATCTCATGCTGGAGAAGGGGCGTTGTCTTACCTGAACGCCTTTTCTCAGCATGACGATGGAGAATCCACGCCCGTCCCCATCTAGGCCTACCAGGCCCTGTGTCAGGGGCACAAGAGAGTCAACACATCATACTGTCGTCAGCAGCTTCGCCTTCGTCGTGTCTGGGGAGCATCAGCCCAGCAGGAGGCGTATTAACTCTGACAGACTTAGTCTTATTGGGCAGGAAGATAGTCTAAACCCATTGGTGGATTCTCCATCGTCATGCTGAGAAAAGGCGTTCAGGTAAGACAACGCCCCTTCTCCTTACTTGCCGCCGCAACGAAGCAGGAGGCTAAGCAATGCACCCTTGCAGCCACTAAGCGAGGCGGTGGATGGGGTGAAGGACGAAGCCCAAAGAATATCCTTGGCTGCCTGGCCTGCAGAGCCCTGATGCTGGCGGATTGAGGC
Organism: Azemiops feae; assembly: GCA_023970755.1. NCBI lineage: Eukaryota > Metazoa > Chordata > Lepidosauria > Squamata > Viperidae > Azemiops > Azemiops feae. The sequence goes on from JALGBA010000094.1 coordinate 1,503,959, forward strand.
GGCGGCGGCCGGAGCAGCCCCTTCCCCGTCACCCTTCACTTCCCCAAAGAATCCCTTCAACTAACCTGCTTTCCAGCTCGTTCGCCGCCATGTGCAGGGCAACAAAAGAAGCCTGTGAGACTACCAGTAAAAAAAAAGTTCAAAGAGACCTTCCAACTTTGCAAGATCTTTTTTTCATGAGAATTTGGAAGGTTGGATTGATTTTTTTTTTTTTTTACCGTAGTCCCACAAACTTCTTTTTGTTGCCCTGCACGCGGAGAACAGAGCTGTGATGACCCAGGGCACAGCACAGAGGCAATGCAGTCAGCTGGCAATTCAAACAGTTCTTTTATTGCTCCAAATGTTCCCCAAATGCTCCCACGTTGGCTGGCAAGCCTCCAACAAAAGAACACACACACACCCCTTCAGCCAACTCTGGCTGAAAGCAGGTTCAAATAAAGTCTGCTTAGCATAAGAAAGTAGTCAAGGCCATAGAGATAACAAGGAAGAAAACATAAACTTAACGAGTCTGTTTGAATCCTAGCTTGCCTGAGCAGTTTTCAAAAGAGAGAATCCAAAATACAGTCCGAGGTCTTTAAACGTTCAAGTAACGTGGTCAGTCAATCCAATAGTCCGAGTTTCCAGGTTTCCAAACATAAGTCACAGAACAAGAGATCAGCAACAATACACAACATTCCAAGAATCAAATCAAATCCCGACAAATGCCCCTCCCCACAGCGTCTCCTTAAATCTCACTCTCCAGGTGTTCCTTGTGGAGAAGGGCGGGACGCTCTCCTCCCGAGTAATTGAGCCTGCCTGTGTTGTTCCCTCCTTCTCTCCTTGCTCTAGGATCAGGTGGGGGTGGCCCTTGCTCATCGCCTGAATGCTGCCTCTCCTTTTCCTCCTGTTCCAATCCTGAAAGGCCCTGGCCTGCCTCGGCCTGCTCTTCCCCACATTCCTCTGAAGCCACAGACACCTCTCCCTCGGCCTCCATAGGGTCCCGTTCCAGTTCATTTTCCTCCGCAGATTCAGGCTCAGACGGAGGCATGACAAGAGCTGGAAAGGAGCTTAGTGAAGGAATGTGGTTACCCTGGGCTGGGGGTTAGGATTTGGCATTGTGGATGCCATGGGGTGGGGTGGGAGTAAGGATTTGGAATTGTGGATGCCAAATCCTAACCCCCAGCCCAGGGCAACCACATTCCTTCACTAAGCTCCTTTCCAGCTCCGTTCTCCGTGTGCAGGGCAACAAAAAGAAGTTTATGGGACTACGGTTTTTTTTTAAAAAAAAGATCAATCCAACCTTTCAACTTCTCGCGAAAAAAAAGATCTCGCAAAGTTGGAAGGTCTGAACTTTTTTTTTACCGGTAGTCTCCCACGTTGGCAGAGAACGAGCTGGAAGGCAGGTTAGTGAAGGGGTTCTTTGGGGAAGCGAGGGGAGATGGGAAAGGGGCTGCTCCAGCTGCCAACGCCTCACCCCGCCAGCATCAGGGCTCTGCAGGCTAGGATACTGTTGGGGCTTCGTCCTCCACCCCCCCACCCCCTCGCTTAGTGGCTGCGGCACGGGTGCATCGCTTAGCCTCCTGCTTTGTTGCGGCGGCGAGTAAGGAGAAGCTTCGTCCTCCACCCCCCCATCGCCTCACTTAGCGGCTGCGGCACCGGTGCATTGCTCAGCTTCCTGCTTCGTTGCGGCGGCGAGTAAGGAGAAGCTTCGTCCTCCACCTCCCCCACTGCCTCACTTAATGGCTGTGGCACCGATGCATTGCCCAGCCTCCTGCTTTGTTGCGGCGGCAAGTGAGGAGGAGCTTTGTCCTCTACTCTCCCACTGCCTCGCTTCGTGGCAAGCAGACAGAATGGGCGGGCGGGCAGCTGCATAGGCTCTTAAGTAGGGCTTACTTTTGGCACAGGCATGAAAATCGAGCTAGGGCTTATTTTGGGGGTAGGTCCTATTTGGGGGGGAAACACGGTAATAGGAGCCGTAGTGGTGCAGTGGTTAGAATGCAGTATTGCAGGTTAACTTACTGCTCACTGCCAGGAATTCGATTCTGACCGGCTCAAGGTTGACTCAGCCTTCCAGCCTTTTCAAAGTCAGTAAAATGAGGATCCAGAGTGTTGGGGGCAATAGGCTGACTCTGTAAACTGCTTAAGACAGGGCTCCAAAGCACTATGAAGCGGTATATAAGTGCTATTCCTATTGCTAGTAATAATTTCTTGCTAAGACTCTGGAAAGACTGTAAATAAAATAATGGGCTACATAGGAAAAAGTCCTGTAAAAGCAACTTCTTATATGTCTCATTTCCATTCATTAAAGAAACACAGACTGTTTTTACAGCTTACCAAGAAATGTCATAAGAAGAACTAGAAGACTGTTTGAGTCATCATCTTCAAAGCAGGGTTCGTTACTTGTAACATTCTCACTGTAGTTCCACAAAGTTTTGCATATCAAGCCAGCCAGTTGCCAGTCTGTGGGCCCAAAGTCTCTCAAGCAATCGATTAATCTGTTGTAATAATAGGTGAAAAACAATGTTTGGTTTTAAATAGCTGTTATTAAACCCTTGCAAACCTAGAGTCTTTGTAGAAGCCTTGTAGGAAAATATAAACAATATACTAGATATCCCCCCCTCCTCCCCCGGTGTGAATTTCAGCAATATCTTTTCTGACTCGGCTACTTTCTAGGACTTACTTTTTAATTCCTCCTCCTTCATTCAAAATACTACGCCTGCTTTTATCTACAGTAAGATTGAGGAGAACTCCACAGGCTGAAAAGCAGACATCTTGGTGCCTGGCATCAAGCAAAGCAATCATGAACTTGTACACTAGATCACAGAAGGGAAAAAAAAGAGAACAAACTTGCTTTTAAGAACGGATAACTGTATCAGCTGCACCATTACAATACTGCTATGCCACTTCTAATGGACTGAAATATTGATTTCTCTTCTGTAGCAATTATCAACTCTCTATGGCTATGCAATTAATGAAAATGCCACATTTTTCACAGGCTTATCCCAGTAATCTCAACGTGAAGACTTGGCATGACTATCTTCAGCAGAATTTCTTTAGATGTCTTTTTAAAAAGTCCCCTGATACAAAGCTTGAACTCATGCATTGATGTCTCATTCATTTTTGGCTTTTCAATTTTTTAAAAAGTAAATAGTATGTATTTTAATTGGGAGGAAATCACAGTGTTGTATGAAATGATATACCTGCCTTTGCAAATTCTGCTTTAAGTTTAACTCTCCTTTTATGACCCTTGTCCAAGCATTCTCAAATAGAACTCTCTACGCAGATCATTTTAACAGCCATTTCTTTTAAGCAAAATCTTAACAGGCAACGTTTAGTGAATGTATAATTTGTGTTACTTTATGTAACATGGGCATTTCTAATGGGATAGGAACTCACCCTTTCGCTGCATAATAAAATTGCAGATTTCCTGGTTTTGAGAAAGATTACCAAAGACACGAATAGCCTCCAGAATTCCATCCATATGACTGCTCATTAACATCTTTAAAAGCACTGTAAGTGGAAAATACACTGCACTTGATATACTTTTAAGGGATAAGTATCTTATTCCAAAAGCAGGGCAGATAAACATGTCTCCTAGAAGAGCAGATTAAGCAATGTGTACATCTTTATTTTAAGTTCTCAAGAGTAGAGGGAAAAGTTGCTGCATGTTGTACCTCAGGCTAAAAGTGCCCCAACACCTACATATAAATACAATTTATACAATGGTATGCGTAAATCAAGTTACCCTTGGTCAAATCTTAACAGTAACAGGATATCAACATAGTGTAGAAGTAATATCCATAGTTAATGCAGAAACTGACGTTTAAAACAAATGCTTCAGCAAGACAATGTTCAAATCAACCCTATTTACCGAAAAGAAAGATTTTTGCAATCCTTCACAGTCCCCACAAATGAGTATTACTGAAAATCAATAGGGAGAACTCAAATGTGTAGTTCATGCAAGGAGACCTAAAATATTTCTGATTTAGAAAAGTTCCCCATGGAAGAGTTCAAAAAGTGTTTCTTAGCACATTACCAGAAATGTTTTAAAAGCTGTTTTTTCTGCCAAAGGAGATATTTCAAAATATCCACTGAAAAGGTATCCAAACTTTTGCATCTGCAATATTTACTGGTTCTTTTTAAAACTTCAAACCTGTACACTACTGCACACAAATAAGTGTGAACTTAAATTTGCAGGAAGATGTGTTTAACTTTGCACCGTACAGAGGTTATGCCAGTTTATTTTTATTTAGGGATTCAATGAAACATACAATTAGACCAGGACTGTATACATTTTGATATAACTATATACTGTTTGGGAAGCCTAGTTAGTGGAAGAACCAGGAAAAAAGCTATATAATATTTCCCTTTATTTTCTACATTCTGCTGAAACTACCCTCACAACAGTTACTTTCTCACTTTTAATCTCACCCTGGTAAAACTTGACATTTCTCTTGCCTTTCTTCCTTATTTGCTGACAAACCTCCATTAATCTTACTGAATATCCAGACAATCCTGGCATTTTTCTTACTTAATCAGGAAGTTTATCTTTCCTCTAATTGCTAAATCTCTTGTAAACAAGACTCCAACTTTTAAAAAATACCAAGCATATCAGACATATGGTGTTTGCGGCCCTTTCAAAAGATGCTGAACTGCAGGTTCTGTCAAACCCAGCCAGCACAGCCAATTGTGAGAGATGCTAGAAGAGTAATTCAGCAATATCTACAAAGGCAGAAAATCCCTATTAACATATTGTGTGTCTGAAAATTTTGTTCAGTGAGTTCTCATCTAACATCTTTGAGTGACGTGCAGTTCAGCTTTATTATGTGTTATATTTTTTTATCTATCTAGAGTCAAAGAATAATGCTTTACACTAGTCAAGCCTTTGAAATGAGTTAGGAACAAAAACAAAAGACAAAACTAGTAAAAGGGGTAATATGCTAATCAACCAGTTTACAAAATCAACCTGTTCTTTATAAGGCCAATCGATAAATTGGACCAGCTACAAAGTTGTCTGAAAAATCATTAAATTAGATCAGCTCCTTTTTATGATTTTTCATTCAAATCTGTAATATTCATAAGCAATACTGAGCATTATAATGTAATAGAAAGATGAGAGAATTAACTTTTAAAATATTCTTACATTCTGCAATATGTAATTTCTTCTCTTGGATTACGGAATTCTTCACTTGATAAAAGGATAAATTGTTGATTGTTGCAATGGCATTAATAACCAGTTCCTCACATTCCTCAACCGACTTGCACTCTAGTGATTTAGAAGAGAAGACTTTAGTATTTTGTCATGATACTGATTATGAAGTTCATAACTTCAGTGATTCTAGTATAAAACGTTACACTGTCATACAATGAAGCCAAACAATCAACTGCTGTAATAAGGAACTGGCAACATTTCAATAAAATTCTGATGCTGAATTCAGTCTTTTTGTCTGAGGCCATTTCAAAGTGTGAAATCATGTGTGTATACAAATAGATGTACACATTCATTTTATGAGACCCTTCATTGATAGATTGATTATGTGCCATCAAGTCAGCATTGACTGTTAGTACCACATAGATTTTTTTTCCCAGGAGAAACCCTTCATACTGACATCTGAATACATGATATGCCCAGCAAGACCTTGGAAAGTTTTGAAAAAAACAAAACAATTTGAAGACAAAATTCCTGCCAATTCTCTTTTTCTAATTTCTGATATCAGCTAATAAAATTGATACCATGTCGATGACAATCACCATAGATTTTAAAATGCACAGAATTAAAACTGAAAGAACTACAGGAATGCTGTCCCAATTATAATGGCCTTTATGGGCTACACAATTACGATGCAGCAAGGTGAATTGAAATCAATCATTTAAAATGGCCGGTTTATACAATATACAACTAACACATGTTTTGCAGGATGTGGATTAAACAGCAGGACACTGAAACAGCCAAGGAGTTTACAGATAAAAGACAGATAGATAATGGTGAACTTTTAACTATGCATCTAGTTCTGCATCTCTGAATCTTCCAGCCATTCCCAACTTGGTGCCCTCAAGTTATGTTAGATTTTAACTCCAACTGACATGGCCACATCTGGATTATCCACTGGCCCTGAGTATCCAAGAACCTTTGAAAAAAATTGCTCCAGAAATTCCCTAATATAATGCAAATATATACTTATAGTTTGGGAAGGGGGAGGCAATAATTCTAAGCATGTCTAGTGTTTTCAGAAAATGTACATTAATATCAGCCAAATGATTTTGACATTGATGATTTGTCTTCTACAGATTATATATTCAAAAGCAATCCTTACCAAGTACTGTAATAAGTAATGCCACAATGTGATGATTAGTTGCCAAACATGCACCTACATTTGGATGAATGGACAGATTGGCAATCACTCTTATCAGCTTGATGAGAATGTCTTCTGCTTCAGAAGGGTGTCTGAGATTCTTTATTTCACCGTCTTTCCACAGTTTATGATTAGGAACATTTTCACAGTAAGTTTGGGAAAGTGCTATGAGTGTATCAATGCTTCCTTGTTCCTCAAAAAATTGTTCCCGGGCTCGATTGTTCTTTGCTGTTAAATTGCCAAGAATGAAAATGATACGGATAACTAAATCCTGAAATGGAACATAAGAAAGGAAATAATTTGCTGCAAATAAAACAGATAATTTCCATTTCAATAAATAATTCAATAATGTTTGAAAAAAAATCTAATTCACTTCTGTTCATATTGAACAGAATATTCAATAAACAGTTCATATTTAAAAGTACAAAAGTGAAAGAATACATAATGCAACCTAGCATGATCTTATTTATCTATCACATTTACATATACAAACGGCATTAGACATTCCTTACAGGAGCATATACTCTCTAGCAATATTTTCAAAACATAACTTTTCACAATTCTAACCACGCATTTATAACACTGATTTCAATAACGGATCTAAATGAAATCTCAACACCACACTACCCAACTACAAACTACAATGTTTATATAACCCAGTAATACTGTATTTTCATTTGTGTAAAAGCAACACAGATTCAATAATTGTCAATGAAAGAGTTGTTTTATTGTGTATTATTGAGGATGCTGAAAATTTGGAAAACAGGTAGGAGATGGGAATTAATTTGCTTTTAGAATATCCATTCCTCCTTCTTCTAAACAAATACTCAGCAAAGAAAAACGTATTGTAAAACTGATTCACTTTTATCTTTAAGACCTAATCCTCTTCTATTATAATACGTAATATTAAAATAAAGATATAATTTTTCAGCAATCCCTTTCTGCAAGGAAGAATATAATAGATGCATCAAGCAACCGATGTATCAGAAAAATGAAGTTCAAGATGCTCATTTTCTAATACTGTTAAAAATTACTGGCTACCTCATGAGAATTAGGGAGTATTAAACAATGATTAACAAGGCTTATTATTGATAACTTATTTTCACCTCAGAAGTTTTATATCTGTATTTGCTCCAAACAACATTTACTAAGAACTTATTAACTGACAAACTGAAACTCCTTCATTTTCCACATAAGAGAAGGAGGATTAGGACTTGCTGGTCAGCAGAGATCTGTTAATTCAGTTCTCAGGACAGATATGAAGAGACACCATAGGATTGGAATAGGACTCCATATACTTGAATAAATATCACTACTCAGTTGAATTGAGCACATACTGTCACATGACCATTTAATAAAGTGTACTGATACACCCTGGAATAATCCATACTCCGCCTTGTGTGCATCAATACTCCTCTGCAGTAATTCGTAGTAAAAGAGGGGGAAAGATTGCGCTGTTACGGCATAGGCATCCAAAACAACAACAACAACAACAACAACAACAACAACAATAATAATAATAATAATAATAATAATAATAATAATAATAATAATAAAGGATTTAGCATTAAGAGAGAAGTGTGTATATTTTTGCATCAGTGTGCTTCTTACCTTAGTCCCTGCAGATTTCTTGGCAAGGTTTTCCAGAAGTGGTTTGCTATTGCCTCCTTCCCAGGGGCTGAGAGGGCACGACTGGTCTAAGGTCACCCACTGCTTCATGCCTAAAGCGGGACTAGAACTCGTGTCCTCCTTGTTTCTAACCTGATGCATTAACCATTACACCAAACTGGCTCTTTGAGTATAAATTAGCACATTAAAAATGGGCACAGGTTAAAAAAATATAGAGCTATGTTAATTTGTAATGAATTGGGATCGTCGCACAGCAACGCAGTCAACAGAAACGTTTAATCTGCTCTTATTATTTGAGAACATTTGCTTTAATGCAATCTTACTATTCTAAAAATAATTCTCTTTTTCCTTTTCTTGGTTGTTCTTTCCTTTCATTTTTGGCTAAAAGGTTAAATATAGATGTTTCAGGACCAAGAAACTCCCAACCCCTTAAATCCGTAGATTCCCCTCTATTATTACATCTCAGTAAGTAGAAGCCTTGTACTATCAACATCAGGGGTCTTCAAACTTGGCCCTTTTATGACTTGTGGACTTCAACTCCCAGAATTCCTCAGCCAGCATGCCTGGCTGAGGAATTCTGGGAATTGAAGTCCACAAGTCATAAAATGGCCTAGTTTGATGACCTCTGATCTACATCTACAGGCAGTCTTTGACTTACAACCAATAGCTTAGTTTAGTAACCGTTCAAAGTTACGACACTAAAAAAAAAAAGTGACTTGCAACCAGTTCTCGCACGTACCACAGCCACAGTATCCCCATGGTGACACGTTCAGGTGCTTGGCAACTGGCGTGTATTTACAAAGGTCACTGCATCCTGGGGTCATGTGATTGCCATCTGTGACTTTCCCAACTGGCTTCCAACAAGCAAAGTCAATGGGGGAAGCTAGATTCACTTAATGACCGTGTGATTCATTTAACAACAGCAGCGATCACTTAACAACCATGACAAAATAGGTCGTAAAATAAAGTGCAACTCAATAACCGTCTCGCTTCGCAACAGAAATTCTGGTCCTCATCGTGGTTACAAGTAAAGGACTGTATTGAACCAGGGAGCTATTTCTAAGTGCCTAAATGGCTGAAGGCATTCGTTTCTATCTGGTAAATACACATGAAATTTGTCTCTAAAAATGGACTAACATACATACAACGTAGGCGAATCAAAGGATTAAAATATATAAAAAAACAGGAGATTAAAAAACTGACCTGCTTTGTTGGGTATTGGTTTAGCAGGGCTAAAAATAAGGCATAACATCTGGAGCAATCCGCTAAAGCTGTACAGCAGTCGTTGAAGGAAGAAAGTTTGCTGCATGTTTGAAGCAATAATATAGATGAGGTTTTCTTTTACGATTTCCAACTAAAATCCAAGTATTTTGTTCTGTTTTTAAACATTACTCATAGTACAAAATAAAAAGGCCAGCATTCTCTTATTTTTATGCAGTTCAATAGAAGGAACAAGCGGCAGTGACTTTGATGACTAAAAAGAAAATCAATTCCATCACAAGGAATAATGATAATCAAAAGCTTAACTTAAGTTACTAGTAGAAAATGACCCCCCCCCCAACCCCTCTGCTGCTTCTTTGAGTCCCACTGTGATTTCTTGCAGACAACACAAATATCTTCAAGCATTTCAACAAGGAAGACAAAGCAGCAGCAGCAGCCAAGGATAATGCAGCAGCAAAAAACTTGAGGCAGTACCAATAAAAGAGAATATTTATAGCTCCGGGCTGAAATAAAGGTCCTTGGTGCAACCTTAACTTGGTTGTTCTTTTGCAGACGTGTCTTTACCCAAACTAGGCAACAGCATCAGTGCACTGGTGATGTTACCTAGTTTGGGTAATGAAACGTCTGCAAGAAAACAATCAAGTTCAGGTTGTACCAAGGACTCCACCTGAGGAAGTGGCTGCTGTAGAAGCAAAGTGGTCATTTATGGGAAGGAAGAAAAGAGATAGCAGCAGCAGCGGAGGGAGAAACAAAGATGGCAAGCCCTGAGACCCTCAGCTGATGGCAAAAAAAAACCCTGAGTTGTTTGATTAGACTATTTAACTATGGACTATTGAACAGAAGGGAGAAAAAGTCAACCTATGATTGTATCCAGTCTTAGATGCTGCCTGTTGCCATTGGCCACTGCTACAGATTTACAGATTTCCTCTTTAATATACTGGCATTCTTTTTCTAAAGGAATCACACAAAGGATGGAATATAAGAAGTTCTCTGTGTTAAACAAGCAATGCCCCTATTTCATTCCTACGGGGGTGTTTTTGATGACCTCTGCCTTAGAGCAGGGGTGAATAACTTGGGAACCCGTGTACATGGACATACATATACATCCATTCAAATGCATCCTCACATACAGACACAGTAGTGATTCAGCATAAGATAAGATGGGCGGAACTTAATCCCTTCCCAATAAATCAACTCAAAATTAATACTACACCATATCTAATAGTGAAAGGCAACGATCTTTAAAAAAGACACTGGAAAAGATTTTATGCTCTTCACGCCTAATGATTTTGAGGCCAAATTTCTGTTTTGCTTATGCTAAAGTCATAAAAAAAATCTGCAATCTTGAGCACGGTTGCTATAAAGAAGGAAGAAGCAATGAAGTTTCTTCCTCCCATCTTATAGCAAACCTAAGGCAGGTTACAGCATTAGAAGCAAGGAACAAGTAATCCTTTTCCCCACCACACTATCTGCTGGCTGGGTGAGGGGCAGAAGTACTTACACTCTTACAGAAACCACAAGTCAAAAAAAGAAAATAAACCCAAGGGCGCCCAGCAGATTGTGGGTGGCCTACTTGTGTTTAGATTGCAGAAGAGTTGTGTTTTCTTATTCAAAAAGTAAGCCAAATACAATTAATCGTTCAGGAATTAAAACAATATACTGATCCAAAGTATTTCAACAGAAACATAACAGTATCTCTATGGAGGCAACAACTTTAATACATAATGAGGTGGTTGCTGAAGAGGAAAAAAAGATTCTACACTGTATTTTAAAAAAAAATAGTGGGGTTACCTGAATATTCTGGCCACATTGGTACATACATCCTTGTCACTCATGCGTTTCTCCAGTGTGAGGCAGAGGTCTGGGATTGCTCCATACTCAAGGAATTTGCACCTTGACTGAAGTAAGTCTACCAAGTTTCGTAAAGTGGCAGTGAGCTGGAGAAAATACATTTAAATGTGAATTAAACAAACACGGTAAACATAATTTTATCAGGAGCACCGGACAGTTTGAGAAAATATAACAAAATGTTGCATAGCCTTTCTCTGATGGCAGTAGTATGAAACTCAGTGGTATGGAAAACTTAAAGCAATATAGGTTACTTAAACTCCAAAATATGAAACAATGATGCAGGCTTGATTATTAAAAACAGACCTACTTGTAAGTCACTTTTTATCTGAAAGAACTTTATTCATTGTTCGGAGCTGCTTGCTCTATTTTATCAAATTTATATAATCGTCCACCTTACAATACAAGGGACTCTTGGTGGAGTAGAAGAAATTTAAAAAAACAATAGTTCACAAATAACAGCAACAATTATTATTATTATTGATAACATTAACAATTATAAAACACAGCTAAAACAAATCATGGGTGAAGGGATTATAAGGAGAGAGCCATCTTACTAGTTGACCAGTTCCCAGCCAGATGGCGCAACCAGTTCTTGAGAGGCCTTTAAAAGTCAGGAGTGATGGGATCAACTTAACTCAGAAGGGATATTCCACAATGCAGGTGCCTTTGCCAAGAAGGCCCACTGCCTAGGACCCATCAAATGTAGCTCCCTAAATAACGAATCCCACACCATGCCCTCGTATCTTTGACTTATGTTTTACTCTTGCTTCACAACTGAACAGAGACCTACTAGGCTTCAGTTCATCTTTCTTTGAGCCAAGTGACCCAAAACAAATCAAAATGTTCCTGTAAATCCCATCAGTTTCCATATCTCTTAACATGAAATCACCAGGATAAATTTGTTGTCTGAGTTCACACTGAGCCATTTTTAATGAACCTAGAACTTCTTTGTATTATGAATTTATTGAAAAGAGAGTAGATATTTTTCTCTAAAAACATAAAATTGGAATTTCAATTATTTATTTTGCATGTGCTGTCACATGTATTTTGATGCACAATTTTTAAGTCATTAGGGCTATCGACAGATGGCAAGACATAGTTATTTCTTTATATACGTTTACAAACAATTACCATTTAATTAGTAAAGATAGTAACAAATCTTTCAACATGATTTTAAACTTGAGGTTTCAGGTTACATGAGGTACTTATTGTAAGTCACTGAAGGCCCTGCTTATTTCTTAAAACATAAATCCTTTTGTTTGAACTAGCCCTTCTAATATGAGAACCTGAATAATAACATTCAAGATCGCTCAAATGAGAGTTTTTTTTATTATTTTAAACTTACATTTAACTGTTATTAAAATTCAGTAAATTGTTCCAATAACTGCAAGGGAATTCTCCTTCTCCACCACTAAAAGATATTAATTACAAATTTTGCTGTTTTGGCGTTACATCCACTCCTGAATAGCAATAATTGTAACATTAACCTTTTATTTAGAAAAAAAAATATTTCAAACAATATGGAACTTTTCACAAAACAGATCAGAGCTTGGGACTCTTTTCAAGTCTCATGTAAAGCTAAAGAGCTTTAAAAGGGGATATTGTCTTACATGAAGGGGATGGGCAGTTTCTAAAAATATTAAATTAACACATTTACAGGAATCAGGAATGAATTTCAATATTTCATGATCAGCCTTATTAGAATAAGAGCATTCCCATCCCCCATTAGTCATAGATGGAACATACATCTTGTGTCTCTCTACTTCAATTATTTCTTTCTTAATTTTATGTCCTATCTTTTGTTCCAAGGAATGTTACACTGACACAACACCATGAGCTACTGTGGTTGATACAACTTTTATCAGCAAGAAGTAACCATGCTGTCTTAATCTTAGACAAGAGGCACTATACAAATATTTTACATATAAAGTAAAATAAAACAGACGAATACAAGACCCTACATTCAGCAAGTATACATCTAGAGCTACTGCACATGATAGAAACTAGGAGGAAGTCACAGGAAGATAGGATTGCCTTATTCACTATTCCTTTGGCATGCAGTAAAGAATTCTCCAATAACTTCTAGTAATAATTTATCAGTTTCCAATAACGGTCACTATAAATCACAGGTGTCAAACTCGCCGCGTCACATGACGTGTTGCGACGTATCACAACTTTTTTTGCATTGCCGGAGCTGGGGTGGGCACGGCCTCCGCATGATGCAAACGGCCTGGCCGGCAGTTTGACACCCCTGCTATAGATCTTTCTGGAACTATTAAGTTACAGCGCCTGCTGCATCTAAGATTGCTTTAGCTAATTCAGAAAAGCTCACCAGGGTAGCACAAGGTTAGAACTGGAATAATATAGTTGAGTAGACTGAAAACTTGGAAAACATCTCACAATAAAATAAACCACTTCCACAATACTGTTAAGGAAAAAAACTTGGACGATCCACCAAGAGTCAAACCTAGCAAGGGAACACCCATTAGAAAGTTTGAAACTTTTTTGTTGAAATAAATTGAAATAACTGAATCATTGAAATAAAAATGTAATTCTGACCTGGACCAAGAGATGTCCTGAGCTGGAAAATCGAGTATTATCTTCATTAATTTCATTAATCATTCTCATTACTTGCAGCAGGATTTCAATAGCTCCCTTGTTGACCATTTCATTAATGAGCCTCGCATTGCCAGAAATAAATTTTATAGCACCAGTGCAATAAAGAAAAGCTTCAGTGTTTGTTTGCAAATCTTCAGTTCTCAGAATCTCAAGCAGAGAGTCTATGGAAAAAATTAACATGATGTAAATTTTCTCTCTAGTGCATTTTTTTTTTTTTGTCAGAATGAGATTTACTTCATCCAGGGCTTTTTTTTTTCTTTTTTGTTTAAAGGAACTGTCAAATAAAGTAATAATAACTTCTCTAACTAAGAGTCACCATGAATGAGTTGGGCAGCCATATACATTTTCCAAATTAATTAATTAATAATCTACTGGTTATTGCACACAAAATTACTATAGCATTTGTGACATAGTAAGCAATATAAATCTGATCAAATAAATAAATAATTCTGCATTGTTATTTGTTTGCAGTACTTTGATATAAAGGCATTCAGTGGGACTGCAAAGACAGTTGCTCAAGATTAATTTACTAGCTGCCATCCCAATAATTCAGATAATGGATGAGAAATAGCTGAGGAAATTTATTGAAGGGAAGGAAGTTGCAACAGTGGAACTTCCATTTATACAAACTATCGCTGGCTATTTTTTTCCATTGTAACTATGTGAACATATCCAAAATCCAAGGCCTGCATTGAAAGCTTTCCCAGGTCCAGGAAAGTTTTTGACGAGGACAAAGCAGTGGAAATTTTTCTTTTGCAAATATAGCCCTCAGTGATTGCAAGAAGGTCCTTTTTCAAAAAAGGAAATCAGCACACAATTTATTTTGCTTAAATGGAAGTTGCATATAATGAAAAGTCTTGGTCACAATAATAAAAATGACTGGAGGCTAATTATTTTTTTATTACTAGTACGTACTAACCATGTGTGTCTTATTTCAGTTAAAAAGTATCTTGTCTTTCTGATAGTAATAACCAGCTACACAGTTTTTACTTTTTGATTTTAACTGCCTTACTTTACTTTATAAACAAAGAGAAGATGTAACATAATATAGTACATAAAAAATAAAAGGCACATAAATAGAAATAAAGACAAGTAAAAACCTTAACTAAAAGATCATTTAAATGTCTGATTAACAATAATCTGATCCAAAGTGTTACCATTTTCTTGTCCCAAAATTCCAGATGAAAGAATTGTGTGCAATATGTAAGCAAAGTATTAATTTGTCATGGAAATTAGGATAAAAACTCAAGTTCCCTCCCATTCACCATTTAAATATGTCTTGCATCCTTTGATGCAGGAAGAATAATGTGATTTAGCCAAATCAGGTGGGAAGGGAGAAGGAGTCAAGCAATATCTTTCTAATTGGTTTTTGGAATATATTACTTAGATTCCATGATGAAACAGAGATCAAAGAATAAGCCTGGTGCTTAGTTTTCATTTCTATATATATACATATTTTTCTTGAATTCCAGCTGCAATTTTTATGTCTAGTTCCTACCCAGTAATAATATTTGTATTTCTGATTAGCTAATATTATCTTCGTTAGCTTCAAAAATATTAACATGTTTAGGATAGGCAAAATCAGAAACAGAAAAAAAAATTAACATCAAAATGCAGATTGAAATCATATTTATACTGAATATTTGGCAGTTTCATGTTTCCCCGCACATAATAGCAGTATATTATCTTTTCCACATTATAAAAGACATTCTACTGAGTCAATAGAATAGCATATTTACCTACCCAGGATTTGGTCATTCTCCATAAGAGAATCATTTTTTTCACTTCTGCTGATTTTAAATACTAATTTGCAAACATTAAGCAGATTCTTCCCACTCACTTTCAGCTATAAGGAAGAATAGAAAAAGAGAATATACATTAAATATACCTTATGTTTTAGCTGTTCTTTTAAGAGCAGATATGCAATACAGCTCTCGCATTTCAGTTAGCCCTTGACTTAACCACCATTCATTTCGTGACCATTCAAAGTTACAACTGCACTGGAAAAAGTGACTTAGTACCCTTTTTCACATTTACCACTGCAACGTCCCCATGGTCATGTGATCAAAATTTGGATGCTTGGCAACTACTTCCTATTACTGTAGTGTCCCCAAGGTCTTTTGTGACCTTTTCACAAGTCAATGGGGAAGCCAGATTCACTTAACAACCGTGTTACTAACTTAATAACTGCAGTGATTCACTTAATTACTGTGGTAAGAAAGGTCGTAGAATGGAGCAAAATTCACTTCACTGTCTTGCTCAGCGACAGAAATTTTGGCCTCAATTGTGGTTGTAAGTGAAGGACTACCTGTATGTACATGCTGTGTACTTAACTGAAACTAGAAACATTGGCAGCTTTATCATAGCTTTCAAACATATTCCAAAACAAGTACTCAAATAAGAGCGCCCATATCAAATTATCAACGTGTGACAGCCATTTATTTAATCCAAGATTATTGGAGACAGAAAAATCTACATGAAAGAAAGTGAAAAAACATTAAATATGGTTTTAGGCTCCTCCATTTATACACCAGCATTCAATACTAAATCATATAAAATAAAGCTTCCTGTAACATCCAACATAACGGAATGTGATTTTAAAACTATCTGCAAGGTGCTGGTTAATATAATGACGTTAAACCAGTTTTCCATGTTATATGCATTTGGGTAATTCTAACTGAAATAGTCCTGCTTTAGACACTACATTACAGGAAGAAAAATGTAATTATTATTATTATCCAGACAGATATATTGCACATCCATATACATATAGAGAATCTGAATTTCCTTGATGAATAGATTTTCCGTTCCCTTGAATCCAGGATACCATTCTGAATATGTGAATGGGGAAGTTGTTGAAAGTAGGAAATTGTTAAAAACCTAGCAACAAGTTCTTAAAAATTATTGCATAGCTACTAGGTAATGATTAGAGGGTCCTGACAAATGTCTCAGTTACCATTATAACAAACATACGTTCAAATAAATTAAATAGTATATCACCAATTACATGACCATGATATGATAGTAACTGTTGCCACCACTTTGTAAAAATGTTATATAAATTTTTGAATGGTTTAGGAGAGATACCATACACTATAATAATGAATATTTGTTTTCCTCTTGAACTTCTTCTGCTACCTATTTCCTTGGTATTCAACCAATCAAGTAAGAAGCCAGAGAACGTGGTTTATGACTTATTCTAGGATTCAAGTAAATGTATTCAAATGAATGCATTTGTTGTTATACCTTGAAAGCAAAAACTCTCACAAAGTGCAGCTGGTTTTTGACGTACAATTTAATTCAAAAAAATTGACTAAAGTAAGCACGTGCTATTTTTATCTACTATTGTGTGCTATCACGTGGGCTGAAATTTTATATTTATTTACTTGGAAGTAAACTCAGTTCTAAGCAGCCAAAGGAAGAGGTGCACTGTTCATCTCCTAGATTTCAAGTAAATCTAACAACAGAACAAAAGAAAATTAAATGTAATTTTAAAGCGTGTAAAGCCGAGTTCTGCAACCTCCTGCAAAAAATTGATTTAGTAGTTAAAGTTTAGTCGCATTTCTCAGGCTATAACTAGCACTTTCACACAAGTATCATATAATCACATTCTGTAACAGGTATGACATATTTAACTTACACCCAGAATGATTTTTGCCAATTTCAAGCCAAGAGGATCTGAAGTAACATCAACTAATTTATATAACACTTTCAACAGTAAATTTCGCCTCTTGAATCGCTTGCCAAGCATATTTCCTTCTTCCAATGTTTGATAAAGAATAGCACAGGCATCACAAAGTCTTTCTACATTGTTTTCTGTTTGGTTTGAAAAAAGCAGAAGGTAAAATTAATGATCCAATATTTTAAAGAGAAAGGATTTTTTTTTAACAAATACCACAAAACCTGCACTACCAACAAACACAGCTATTGTAAATTTTATGGACTCCACTGAAGGAGTAAAAACTAAATAGCTTTTGGTCAGTGTCATTCTAATAGATGTTTATGTGACCATCCCTACCTTTCCCAGAAATAGCATGCATTTGTCTTCAACTACAGGTACAGTAAGTAGACACCAGACTAGGGTCATGTGTAACCTGCTAACATCCTTTTCATAGGCAATTTCATAGAAATATTTCCCAGAAATATGGGATCAAAAATATGGGAGTTCTTTGGACTGATGTTAAGATGAGGGAACTGAAAGAGTGAAATGAATATATTACACCTGACAGATGCTTAGGGCATTCATTTCATCCCTTAAAATTCCTAAAACCATTTCCAAAACATGTCATCATGGCTCCACTTATTTTTGAAACGTGGCCTCAAATATGCCACTGAAAGCCTACTGCAGATCTTGGGCTCCCCTCCCTGATTCTTAAAACACTAATCTAAGCAAGCACCCTGTACAATGCCAAGACATAAAAACTGGAACACAGAATTAGTGTTGTATTTAGCAATGGCTTGAATTTGTTATGATTAGGAAAAAACACCCACAAATAGGGGTGGTCTCAATGTTTTCGTCTTTTAACTTCTAATATGGGATTTGTCATTCAAAACATCTAAAATGTACCAGGCAGCCCATTTTTACTACATGTCATTAATATTTACAGATTCTTTGAAAGCCTATTGTATGCATTCTCAAAGGACTTTTAAACCTTGCAAATACATCTATATATCTCCATCCCACTTTGCCACCAGGAATATAGGCCAGCAACGGGACTGTTTAAAATTGGTAATAGGAAAAATATTATTAGAAATAATGAATAGAATGAAGCCTTGAAAAGTCTAGTTTATGAAACCCAAACAAATATTACAGAACTATATTATTTACCAATCTCTAATATATGTAAAATTGGTAAAACTTTTGTTTTCCAATAGCTTTCTTCTTCTTCTTCCATTTCACTTGTTTCCAAGTTATGTTCTGAAACATATATTATTGAAGAGATATATTAACAATGATTTTCAAATAGTCACACAACAAAACGTATGGCAAAACATTTAATAGACTGTAATTTGTTCTATAACAGTATGTACCAATCAGGTAAAAAATAAATATTTCAACAGAAATTTCTTAGTAATCTAACTTCAACAGTCTCTGTAATAAAAAGAAGAAAAACAGGAAACTTAAGCAAAGGCAGACAAGTTCAGAAGTTCCTTCTCTCGGTGGTTTATTGGTATAACCACAGCTTTGTATGCTGGTCACAAAAATGACACTGGTCTACATTTATTGGCTGCTGTTTTTAGCATGTAAAATCCAAGAGCCTTAGCAACACTGAGCTTCAGAGAACTGAATGTTAGTTATCTTAAAAATCTGTAACCTACTGTTACAGAAGAGAATTATTACAATTCTAATAAGTAGTAACTTGCTAGATTTTCACTTGAATAAATTAACATTTTCTTTTGGTTCACAGAAATCTTTAATGAAAGCACAAAAAAGCTGAGGCACTGCAACATGCCTGGGAATACACACTAGATCAATCTGGAGCTTTGCCAAACATGATCTGGGCTCTCATGTCACAAAACCAATACCTATTTTCTTTCCTGTAATAAAATTACACATGTATGCATGCGTGCACGTACAACAAGCACACAAATGGCACTCATTTTTATTTACAAAATCATGTGCTGTAAATTTATATGGCTCTGTATGGCTTAAAATCTTTTCCTCTCCTTCTTTCCAAGTTGGTAAGAAATATAGCAGAGTGCCAGTATCAATCTTCTTGAAAGTCACATATAATAAATAATAAAAATTACACAGGAAACAAAATGATATGGATGTGCAAAATATTCCATGCACATTCCTGTGTATGGAATAGGCTGTACCAACTAGTCCGTTCCACACAAGTTTAGTCCAGAGACATACTCAGAATATGCACAGTAAGTTCTGGGCATGTTCCAGGGAGAGTGAAAATGGGAAAACATAATGCCATTGGTTACAGCCAGATTGTGATTCCCCTGATACAGTCTAACTAAAATATCAACTGATAGCACATTTTCCACTTGATCTGGTACTCCACAAAATGGATATTAGATAATATGGAAAATGATACCAACTTTCACTTTCAAAGAGTTTCCACCTTCTGAAAGAATACAGAAAGGTAGCAGGGAGGCCTTCCATTCCCAACTCCCTCAAGTGCTCTCTCTCTCTCTCTCTCCCTCCCTCCCTCCCTCCTTCCCTCTCTCATTTCTCTCATCTTAAATGAGCTGAATCTAGGGAAGGTTACATAAGCAAGATCCTCACCACCTCCAATTATGCCAAGGAGCGCCATAGAAATAAATAAGCTTCAAAATAGTAGAGGAGCTCTGCTTTAGAGAAATATTAATACACTCTGAAATCACTGGGGAGATAACAGACAAATTGAGGAGTGAACCAAACCATGGATGTCTACCTTGAGACAAAGAAAAACAATATGACCTACACTTCACCCATAGGTACTGTGTCTTTCCCCTTTCTTTCCTCCTTATTGTTGGTGCTCATGCTGTTCTCTATGAATGCTTAGTTCTACCAACTGGGCCATCTACAACTATGGGCAAAGCCATCATCTCACGCCCACTGCCAGCCCAATTAGAATTCTGTCAAGTGGGCTTCAGCATGATTTTTTGGAAAGACAAACAGGCTCTGCTGGAGGAGGTGCTTTATTGCGTCTCTTCCCTGACTAACAAGACATTTCAGTGCAAGACAGAAAAAATAAATGGCTCCTACCCGGCTTCTCCCAACCAGTGTTTTTAGAGTTAGAAGACAGTCCAAATTTGATAATACAATGTGATCATATCATGTACAGATGGGAAAGAGTTTACTAAAAATCAATGGATGCTAACTGATGAGGAACATAAGAGGGAAGGTACTAAAATGCTCATGTAAATACTGAGGGTTTCCCATAACCCAGAAGTAAACAATTTAAGAGTAAAAGCTCATGGGGGCAGGGGAACACTCTTAGGTACTTAAATCCAATTCAGTGAAAAACAAAAATTAATGAAATTAATAATAAAATACAACCCTGCAGATTCTACAAAATAAATTTAATTGTTGCTAATAAAACAACAGAATCATGATGGTGTAATGCAAGTTTCTTCAAACCCTAGGATTCCACAAAAGACGAAAGACAAATAAAAAAAGGGTGTCCATAGCAATTTTTCTGATATAACAGAAAGGACCAGCTATATTAAAAAGCCCCTCCCTCCCCCGTGTTTGTGCTCAAGATGTCTTATTACTTTGTGACTGTTTAAGAGGTAGGCAGGAGGGCTTCTGGGAATTCCTTTTTTTTAACTAACAGGGTACATGTCCTGAAAACCTCTGAAAAACTCTGGAGCAATGATTTCAATTTTGGAGCAGAACCAATGGACTATGGTTCAAGTCTACTTCCGCCATGGAAACACTTCAAGTCTACTTCTGCCATGGAAACACTTCGTGACTTTAAACCATTGGGTTTTCTCACCCCAATACATCCCCTAAGGACAAAAATTGCCATGTACAAATATACAAGCTCCTCATGGAATAAC
This sequence comes from Azemiops feae, assembly GCA_023970755.1. NCBI lineage: Eukaryota > Metazoa > Chordata > Lepidosauria > Squamata > Viperidae > Azemiops > Azemiops feae. Next base: position 1,525,108 of record JALGBA010000094.1, read on the forward strand.
AGGAACTTGGAAAGCAGTAGAATAAGCTACTTGGTCTAAACCGTTTATTGCTTCAAATTTGACCTATTGGTTTTAATGGGGTTTAGAAATGCATCAGTAGCTTAATTTTCTACATTTGATCATCTCATCTGACCAAGTGAAATTTATGAACTATAAAAGCAGGCTGATGTATAGCAGTCTTTATGCATTTATTAATTTTCTCCTTAAGTCATATTAACATTATAATTGGTAGCATTTCTTAGAAGTGACATGTAAGCCATACTCAAAGATTTCCTTGACGATACTAGCACTGGGATCCCGAATTCTATATATAGCTGCATCTGGAGCCAGATTAAGTCTCATTTTAGCCACCTTCTCCACCTTAAAATCTCTAGACACTAGGGATGATAACTAATGATACTTTGTACATCCAAATTTCTGGATGACTAATCTCAAGAATTTCAGATAAATGTTAACAAACATGAAGGATACAATGGAACTTCATGATATTATATTTTTTAATGATGTGGAATGGAATACAAGTCCCCAATATCACTTTGATATAATTTCTCAGCTAATGACTAGAATTTTTATAATACTACGGTTTCTAAGTCGTCCACAGATAAACCACTGGGCGACACCGCATTCCTGTTCTATAATTCTCATCATATTACAATGTAACAAGATTGATTCTATTCTGTAATAAATTTAAAACAAGATTATTCATTCTAATCAATATAAGCTAGCACTGCTAGATTAATTCCAACACTTTGCCCCAAAATTATGCAATCAATTAGCAGAATTAAATCATCTTTTTTAATTAAACACTTTGTCGCTGTCTCCAAGTTTCAAGGATCTCATTGTCTTTCATCCCATCTCTGCCAATTTCACGAAGCAAATAAAAATCTAAGGATCAACCTTCCAATAATTTATACATGACTTACCATCGTATATTAATTTTTGCTTATCTTGGACTCTTACAAAACAAATTTATCTAAACCAGCAGAAATATAAACCTTATACAAAAAATGTCTAGTCAACCATAAGCTTTTAACTGCATGAAAAAAAACTTCACTTGAAAAAGTATGATCAAAGAGAAAATCTTAGTCTTTATTACATGTGTTAGTCTTTATTACATATGCAGCACTCATCCAGCATCTTCAACTGTCCAAAATATCAAGGAACCAACATCATTCTATGACTGGGAAAAATGTTTGGGATGTTTTTTATTAAATTGTTATCCTGCCTTTATTATTATAAGTAATTCACACCTGCAAATATACCTAATACTCCTTTCTCCTCCTATTTTTCCCACAACAACAAACCTGAGAAGTAGATTGGGTTAAGAGAGAATGACTAGCCCAAAGTAACCCAGCTGGCTTTCATGCCTAAGGTAGAACTAGAACAGGGGTTTTCAAACTTGGCCCTTTTCTGACTTGTGGACTTCAACTCCCAGAATTCCTCAGCCAGGCATGCTGGCTGAGGAATTCTGGGAGTTGAAGTCCACAAGTCAGAAAAGGGCCAAGTTTGAAGACCCCTGAACTAGAACTTACAGTCTCTTGTTTCTAGGCCAGCATATTAACCACTACATCAAACTGGCTCGCCACACTAAATTCAAACTGGACGTTAAAACACTAGCAGTTTGATTTTTGTGAATGACACCCACAAAGCTAAAAATAAAGATTTTTAAAAGTTAACTAGGAAAGTATACACTGAAAGTTAAAAATCCGTATTAATGTAAGATATTAAAAGCAATATTAACCAGTACGCTTAGCTATCATAACTGAGCATAAATATTGAACATAGTATATAATTGTTTTCTTGAGCTGAACAATATGCTAAAGAAATAAAGAGACTATTTCTAAGAAAAAGCAATGCCACTTTTATAAAATATCATGAAGACTAGGTATATTTTTATGCCAATACATAGCAGAATAATTAAAGCAATAGCCATCTAGGAACTGAAAAAAGAATGAAAAAAAGTAGACATCTGAATCAAAGATATGAAGAATACCGCAGACTACAAAAAGAAACCTAATCAATCCATGCTGGAAGAAAGACTGACAGACTATTCCATTGAGGCAATAATTACTAAGAAGAAACTCAATCTTGGGCATGCAATGAGAGCTGAGGATGAAATGAGGATGAAACTAGATAAAACGACTAGATTGGTAAAGTTGAGAAACGTAGAAGATAGGAAGGCAAAGTGGATAGATGAAACCCTGGAATGTCCATAGAAAAACTGTGCAGCATCACCAGGAACAAATCAAGATGGAGGGTAATTGTCCATAGAATCTCCAGGAATCAGGCCTAACTCAATGATATCCAACAACTGTACAAATGAGCTTGAGCAAGCCAAAGATCAGGAGAAGAAATTAATTAGCATTTAGTTTTATTTTATCAAATGTTTTGACAACATAATTCCTGCTTTATATGTTATGACAAACAAGGACTTGTGGATGATTAGGTTAAGTCAAAGTTTATTCTTCCTTTTGGACTCGTGGGAAGAGTACTTAAGACTGAAGCTTTGCTCTGGCTTGCCAAGGCTCATTCATTTATCATTAAATTACAATTAAAAATTATATATAGGCTAAGTCTGTAACATGTACCTGATTTAGTTGCAGATTTAGTCATTTCAGTATAGTCTGGATATGACAAAGGAGACTCTTGTGTATTAAACTGGTCACTAAAAAGGGGGGTAAAATTAGCAATAATTTTTAAAAATGCCAAAAAGTCATCAAAATTATGAATACATATATAATATTTACTCTGACCTTTCACCCACTAAACTGGGAATGCATTTTAGTAAGTAGAGAGCACTTTTTAACACCTTGCCAAACTGTGCTACTAGATCTCTCTGCATCCAAACAATTTGGATTTCCTCAGGAACCAAAATTACACGTACACTCTCTCTTCTTCTTCTCTCATATACCCATTGCTAAACAAACTGAGCAGGGATATTCATCAATATCTCTTATTCCATTGGTACAAATTATTTATCATAACTTTTAATCCACTGTTGTGACCAACTGCTGCAAGTAACTTAATAACTTTCTGACAGATTAAGGAGTTCACACCTCTTTTGCAAACTAAAGAAATCTCCGGTAATCTAATTTGGTCAGAGGATGGCAACACTCATTACAGCGAACTGCAACTCACAATTAGATGATCAGTGCTCCCAAGAGGTTTGTTTTTAGCACACTCTACCAAGAGTTGATACAGCACTGAGAATGAGTAGGCGGCAAACCACCTGTTTCTCAAGCTAAATTGTCTCCCCACAACCAGTTTGGGGATTTCATCAGCTGGGAAGGAGCAGAAGTCTGTTTGCTCTCTCCCTGGATAAGCTGAGGAAAGGAAATTGAGCATCTATTTATATCCTCTGGTCAAAGTCTTGAAAGCAATACCCAATCCTATATGCCACGTGTATTTTTTTTTTTAATTAACAAGGAATATAAATGGGATAAAAGACAAATTATTTTACCTTCTCTTAGACTTCTACTTGTTTCCTTATATCAGAAATGAATGCTTCTTCTTTAATAAATGATTTAATATTAAATGTATTGGTTTCATTTATTTACGTAATGTACTTAATTTAACACAATTTTATACAGCGTTTTAAATTTAATCTATCCGTGTTGCAGTAAAAGAATCATACCACAAGAGGTCATCATTACTGAACATAAAAAATGATGAGCTTCTGAGCCTGAGCAGATACAATCATGTAAAGACAAAATGTAAGCCACGGGATAAGGACCAAAGCATGGAAACCTTAAATTCCATAAACACTAATACTCTAGTTGATCAGCAGTCGATATTAATGCAACATTTAGGTATTAACATTAGCCTTTAAAAGTTTTAAACTTTGTTCTTTTGTTTTTTCACAAATAAGATATTTTCCAGTTTTACTTTGAAATGTATAGAAAAGTGAAAAACCTATATGGGGTTCCAATTCTACTTTTCAGCCTTAAGCAAAACATTTTCATTAAAAAGGCATCTGATTTATCTCAGGAAGCTTGGAAATTAGAATAATTTATATCTATTATAGAAAAGAAAATTCTTAATTTTAAAATTTTTATTTCTAAATCTATTTAAAACTATTCATTAGGAACTATGTTACTATTTCATGGGAACTGCTTAAATAAGCAACATTTGTCACCTACATATCTATGAAATTATAAAATAGTTCTTAAGAGTCGGTTAAATATTAATGCCTCAAATATTATTGTATTCTACAATAAGGCACTAACATTATATGAATTATTTTAGCTACATCCTAAGGATATTATCTGAAATAGACACATTTAAAATCATTTAACCTAGTCTACCTACCAGTGGAAATTCTACATTTAAAAGGACACGGACCTAAGATTTCGTGCATTACTGGTACAATTAATATTGTCAGTGAATTAAACTAAACCAATTGTGGCATTTAAACAAGCAGCTTAAAAAGAATAAGGAAAGGTGAAAATACATTGTCAGAGATTAATTAAGTTAGGTATAGGTAACTGCAACAAACTGACATTAATAATTCTATAATGTAAAATACAAAAGTATAGAACAAATGAGTAAATTTAACTTATCAGTCTGCAGGAGGTTTACTCTTAGCAATTATAAAGAAGAGTATATACCAATCCTCTTGCAATCAAATATTCACTTGAGTAGTAAAACTAATTCTCTGTTCAGTTTCTATATACAATGAATAAAAACAAATTTTGGAATATTCTGGACTTTTTTGCACACTATGGCATTCAAATTTTTTTTAAAGCATATAACGAAATGATATAGATCCAACTCAGGCCTCAATCCTATGCATTCGCTCAGAAAGAACAGAGATATGAGTGGTTCTAGAATCAACACTATAATTGTACAGTCTGAAATAACCTCAGTGTAGGCTGGCGAGCAGGGGGCAGCAGCTATTACTAGCTTCAATTGGTATATCAATTACTTTGTCTTTTCCTGAACACAAACAGCTACTAATGATGCCCATGTTCTGATAATTTCGAACTTAAACAGCTATAACCTGTTCCATATATGGTTACTCTTGTAATTGGGGCAGAAGCTAAAGCTGCAGCTACAATGGAGCAATTGGGTATTTATATATAACAGTTCTGCTGAAATAACTACAGTAGCTTGTAAAGCCAGATTCAAAGCTTTGCTTTTGACATGTAACCAACTTGGGACTAGATGGCCCAACCATACTGATCCGGACATTAATTGAGAGTCTAGAACAGGGGTCCCCAACCCCCAGTCTGTGGACCGGTACCGGGCCGCAGCATGCCAGCAACCGGGCCGCACAAACAAGCAAAGCCCCATCCGTGGGATGCAGGCAGCACACAAAACCATGCACTTTCCGGTCCACGGAAAAACCTCTCCACGGAACAGGTCCCTGGTGCCCAAAAGGTTGGGGATCTCTGGTTTGTTTATATTCCTGACCTGCCTATAATTACATCTTCCCTTGATCTTGGCCTCTTCCATATGGAGGAAGTTTTCTTCCCGTTTGTTTTTTTCTGTATGTTTGGTTTTTTTTAAAAAAAAAATACTGTTCTTAATTTATTGCTTTTAATTCTTATTGTATATTTTGAAAGTAACTTAGAGATGTTTTTGCATAGGAAGCTGTATATAAAATTATGTATCTATCTATTTGTTATTTGTTTATATTTCAAATTCTAGGCCAACTTCAACTCTGGACAACTTAATGCAGAAAAACAGTAAAATTTCAAATAAAACTCCAAAGTACATGTTATCCAGGAGTAGTAGTAGTAGCTAACTTTCAACCCCACTCACAGAGATAAAAATAGGTAACACCCCACCCCAATCCTGCTTTACCCTAACCTAAGTCCTAGGGAATTATGTTTTTAATGCACTTTTAAAGCTGGCAAGTTGGAAGTCATGCAAATCTCTGGAGGAATGCTGTTCCAGGACAATATAGGTGGAGAAAATGGTACAAGTTAAAAACAATACTGACCTTTCCCTGCTGAATTGTGCTGGAAATGGTATGTTTCTCATTTGTGGGAAAAATTCTTCTCCTACTATCTTATTATGATGATCTATATAAGTTAGCGGAAGACAGGCATCCCTGGCGCTCAACTGGATAGGCAGCTTTTGTGAAAAACTTTCATGATCACTCCTTGGGATGAATTGCTGTTCAAAATACAGCCTCTTACCTGTAATTAAACAAAACTTGCAGTATTCTCACTAGGTAAACATGCAGAAAGATAGCTTTTAAGATTGAAAAAAAAACATCTATTCAGAAATACAATTTTTCATGTATTTGCTGTTTTTGCTAACTGCAACTGAACAGCTACTGGTAGTCTTCAACCTGACAACCATAATGGAGTCGGCCCGTCACGCTCATAAATCATGAAATCCACGTGGCTGACCCAATTTTAAGACCTTTTGGTGGTGGTCATTAAATGTACACTGCCATTGTTAAGCAACCCAATGATTCACCATAGGCTGGTTTTGCCAAAAAACAGAAGCAAATCCTGGTTCTCAGCAAAACTACATTATAAAACACAGTCACGTGACCATGGGATGCTGCAAATGTGGGCAGAGAACCCAACATGTGGTCATGTGACCGGGGGGGGAGAAGAGATGCCATCAGAACATTGAAACTGGGTTGCAAATACCTCCAGGAAAGTCTGTCATAACTTTGAACAGTCGTAAGTCCAGGACTACCTGTATACTGTACCTTTATAAAAAATACAGGTGATTGGTTTGCCTTGCATCAAATATTTTTCTAAAGAAATATAAATGTCTAAAATGTTTGTAAAAGTCCTTTAACAAAATTTCAACTGGGCAAAACCTCTCGAAGAAGCTTGTCTTTATCCCTTTCCAGCAAGATCATTTACTAGACTGAAAGCATAATGGACTGATGGCTAATTTAAAGCTCAAACTAATATATAGAGGTTATAATATCATACATACATCGTTACCTAAGAGTGAATCTCACTAAATTGAAAGGTTCTTACTTCTAAGGTGGAAATACATATAGGGTTGCATTGATTAAATCTGCAATAGGTTTATTTATTCTTACAGTCATTGGGAAGAAATAGTTTATCTGGAAGTAGATTTCCACAGGAAACAGTTTTAGACAACCTTGCGCGAGCATTGCTGACTTTTCTGATCTCCGCTGAATCCACTGGTGGTAAAGGTGGGGAAACGCAATAGTCTTCATAATTAGAGGCTGATGACAATAATTTTGGCTTCTGTTATAAAACAAAATTTAATTTAGCATAGGAACAATTCAACCACAAGAGTACACATTCCTAATTCCTTAGAAGATATTCTCACAAAGGTTTACACTGAATACGACAGAATTTGAAACAAAACTAAAAAAGATTGTATTGCGCAAATTTTGTAAAAACATTAGCCAAGTTATTAATTCCCAACAGGCAGAGCTATTTCTCCAGTTTTGAGATTTTTTGCAAGCATTTCTTAAATCACTTGCATGATATATGCCGCAGTCCACATTATATTGAGTAAAATTGACAAAACGTGCCAATGCACACAGAATTCACTTTTGCAAGCATTTCAGTTTATAAAACAAAATCCTAGCATTTATGAATGCAAATGATACGGGAAATGCTTGTAAAAAAATCTCAAAACCAGAAAAATAGCAATTGGTTTCCAGCAGAAGGTGGGATCACAACTCAAGACTTAAGTACTCTGTAACTAAGCCTTCTATTGATTGCAACCTACAAAACTGCAAGAACCAACATTTAGTCCTTCTGAGCTGGAGCCATCTTCTTGACCCTCATGCTTGAATCATATAATTAACAAAAGCTGCAGTTGCTCTTTGAATCGAAAGAATGGAGCTCAGGTTTTTTTTACCCTGAGCAAGAGGATTCTTTAGCCTACCATCACTGGGGAAGCCAATGGCCACAGAAAAAGTATGCTACATCTTTTATAGAGAGTGACAGCTAAGGGCTCTATTTTGTCCTAGATATGAACTATCTGGTTGCTATAGGCCACAGGTCGGCAACCTGCGGCTCCGGAGCTGCATGTGGCTCTTTGAGCCTTCCCCTGCGGCTCCTAGCCTCCTCTGCCATTTGCAGAGAGAGACAGACAGAGAGAGGCACTTGCACTTCCCTTCTCTCTCTCTCTCTCTCTCTCTCTCTCTCTCTCTGTGTGTGTGTGTAAAAAAAAAGAGTGGACTCACAGTGTTCTCCCACGAGCTGAAAAGCTTACTAGGCGAGGCTCCTCCCTTTGCTGCGTCTCTGCAGGAAGCAGGAAACAGGAAGCAGGAAGGGCAGGAGAGAGCTAGCTATGCTGACTCAGGAATTCTGGGAGTTGAAGTCCATGAGTCATAAAAGAGCCGAGGTTGCCTATCCCTGAGCTTGTTGGAGAACAGCTTGAAGCCAGCTTGCCAGGTGAGCAGAAGATCGGAGAGAGGGAGAGGGGGGGGGAAGAGAAAGAGAGACAGAGAGAGAGACCCTTTTGGCATCTAAAATGAAGATAACACTGCATATATCCTTTTTTACCTTTATTATACACACACACACACGCACATATATACCTATAATAAAGGTAAAAGGATATATGCAGTGTTATCTTCATTTTAGATATCAAAAGGGTTTTGCGGCTCCCAGTGTTTTGTTTTCGGTGGGAAACGGGTCGAAGTGGCTCTTTGAGTGTTTTGGGTTGCCTACCCCTGCTCTAGGCTAATGCTAGAATACATTTTTCTGTTCTCAAATTGCAAATTCACTCTCCTGTTCTGAAGTTACAATGTATCTTTGCCCCTCCTGTGACCTGAGTACCTTCCCCTTGATGCATACCCCCCAGCCAGGTCACAATCTTGAGCAGATGACAAAATCCCCAGTGGAATATGGCAGTAGGTTTAAGCATCAAGCTGCAGAATCCCTACAAATTGCAGGTTTTCTTAGTGTCAAGATTTAATTGGGCACAGAGTATACAAGCATTGCCAAAAATAAATACGCACATGGTCCAGTGGGCTGAGGCGTGCACAAGAGGCAGGTCTTGACTCAACTGACTCAAAGCTAGAAGAGTGGAGACTAGAAGGAAAAACAAATCATAATAATCAATGTGTACACAGCTGTTTATGTGTTTTTCACCACAAGATTTCCTTCTGTGTGTCACTAATGCACTGAAAATATTTTTACTGCCAAGTTGCTTAATTTACCTCAAACTTCTTTCTTGGAATAATATGTAAAGGATAAAAACGCTTTGTTATAAAGAAAAACAAAAGTTTTTTTTTTATCTCATAGATTCCTAGCTGGTAAATTCAGTGGAAGAATTAACGCTGTTAATTGTTTTGTGCCCTTCTGTATGTGGTGATAAATAATTACAGTGGTTAGCCATTCAGTGACAAAGCTTCTCCTATATAAGCAATTGTTTCTGGAATCACAAAACCAACAGAAAAAAGAGAGTTTTAGCCAGTATATTTCAGCAGCTTTAGCTTCCTATACACAAAACCTAGTAACGGTTTTGGATTGGAATTTTCATTTTAGAAGTGAGTAACTTTAAATATTTCTGGAGGACCTATGTCGTAATAAGATATGGACAACTGCATAATTGTTTTTTTATTTCTTGAATTGAGATTGATGAGAAGTATTCAGGTAAGTTTCAAGCCTACACATTCAGTATGAACAAAGGTGTCCCCCCCCTTTTTTTTTCATACCTAAAAGCAGAAGGTGGTCTATTTTCAGGTGTCCTTGAAGAGGTGGAACCAAAAAGTTTCCTTGGCTCATCTCTTGGTGTAAATGGCCTTTGAGTTCTTAGAGTCCTTAGTGTACTTCGTGCTTCATTTATGATCTCAGCACTAGTCTTCTGGACAGGTAATAAAGGTTTATAGAATGCTTCTGAATAGTCTAGATTTTTGTTCTTTGAAGACTGCATATTGCTGCACAGAAAAAGAAATAAAATATTTAAGCCAGGATTATTTCCTATGTAAGTTTTTAGAATTCAGATTACACGGTAATGTACATCTAATCCTTGTAGTTCCCAGTATACTGGACATTAGTCCATGCTGCTTAGCCATCTGTCTGCACTGCAGATTAGCATAATCAGTCTAGTCTATACATAAGCAAAAACCATACTACGACAGGATTCTCCAATACAGTACTCTGATCTATATACTTTTATGATACATAACATAGCTTCCAACTGTAATGAATATCCTTCAGCAAGAAATTAACAAGCACACATAAGACGTATAGACCACAATAAACACATAGTCATTTCTGACAAATTCTAAGCACTCAGAGCTTATAAAACAAAAATGGACCCTGGCAGGTTCACAGCTGAACATCAAGACAATCAGCCTATTAGTTAACTAGAGCCCTAAGCTATTCAAAGCTTTAAAGCTTAAGACCAACATTTAGAATTAAGTCTGGAAAACAACAAGCAAATGGAATCAGTGAAGATTCCATACTGGAATTAAAAACATCATAATATTTATTAATTAACAAGCATAATTGTTGCCTTTTGCAGCAACCTATGGAATTTTGTTCCAATCTCTGGAACCTATTCAATAGTAGAGCTAATTTAAATAGTCTTAAATAAGATCTAATCGAAATATGGAAAACTTGCCAGATCAGATTCCAAGGTTCCCCACTAATGCTAATTACAACATTAAGGATTTTTAAGGTCTCATTTAAATATCTTTATGTTGTCTAACTTCAGGTCTTGTTTCTGAAACATTCTAGGCTTTCATTTTTGTTCTCTTATATTAATGCTTTATGCGAAAAAACATCTTGATTTTTGCTGTTTTGCACTTATCAGTGGAAGAACTGGGCCAAGCAGGACAGAGTTAATAAGACAGAAACACAACAGAAGGATATGCTGTAGAAGTCGAAGTAAGAAATAATGACTGTACATCTAAAGTTTGATAAACGTTTTACGAGTAGCAAAGCAGAATGTCATCTTAAGTCTTCTGAATACGTAATACCCCAAAAATAAATGTTATAGATCACAGACCTACAGTACCAGAAGGTGCAATCAAACCAGCATATCCGCTCTCTCTCCATGTTATTATACAGTTTACAGACTATCTGAACTGTTCAGAGACACAGTTTTTCAACCTGCATAAAGAACAGAAATTGTTCCAGCTAATACAAAGCTTCTTCTGTTACTGGAGTTACAATTATTCTTGCCCTACTTAATGACAAAAAACCCATGCAGAAGTATAAGAAGCACAGAAAATCTTTTTACAAAGATGAAAGATACACAAAAGCCACTCACTGAAAGTGTCTGTTACATGCTCTCACAGCCAAACATGATAATTCTCCAAGTTGAAAGAAAACTACACTGATATCCTTTATAAAAGCACTCACCTATTAGTTTATATCTTAGTGAGTGATGCAATACTGATATTTTAGCAGGATTTGAACGATAAAGAGAAAAATCTAGTTTCAAAAGAAAGAAGGCAACCCTATATGTGCTATTAAACAGAAAATAAGCACTGCTGATTAGTATTTAAATACTAATATTCTAATATTATATTAGAATAATCAATTTAAAAAATAACTATGTTCCCTTTCAGTGTGTGTGTGTGTGTGTATGTATGTATGTATGTATGTATGTGTATATATATATATATATATATATATATCTTTGATAACTGCAAAAATACGAATCCCGGGCATATCTGTTCAATAACACAGTCCTCGATCTCCGGGAGAAATATAAACCAGCTGTTTATTGTTAAAAAGTTTAAAACAATAAAAACAACTATTTACAATATTAAATATTGTAAATATTAAACTTTACTCTGAGGACGCTGGCAGGGGACCAGCGAAAGCTAAGTTGTTTTAATATTGTAAATAGTTGTTTTTATTGTTTTAAACTTTTTAACAATAAACAGCTGGTTTATAGTTCTCCCGGAGATCGAGGACTGTGTTATTGAATATATATATATATATATATCAATGAAACCTGTTTTAATGCATTTATAATTTTTAAAAAGCACACCAAATCAGTTACTTTCTGTGTTAGTCAGCAATCCATTTGGAATATTTGATTTGTTACTTGCAAGGCATAAAAAGACACATCAATTTCATTTTCAGTGTAATTTCTGCAGCTCTCATTTCAAATCGCTTCTTTTCCAAGTCCAGAGAGCAGAAATATATAGTCTCATCATAGAGTAGCTGGCTTGTTTTACGTATCCGCACTTGATTACACCTGAGCTAAGTGTGTGTGAATTGGTTCCACTGGGATGCATTATGTTTCAGTAACAAAGAAATATTAAAATCTAATTGTAATATTGTATCCATTCCTATATTTACTTGCTAATGAATTTATGAAAAATCTTATTCTATGGTTTTTGTAGAGGATTCAAATAACTTTCCTAGAATAAAGCAGATCATCCTTTCACACAGCTCTATTTCTTTCCTTCTTTTTAGCTCCACTCACATAACTATTCCATTTACTTTGGTTTTGCCCATTACGCCTATTTTTAGCTTCTAAATTAATTAATTTGCACCTTATTAAAGCAACCATTTAAATAATGAATAAGAAATACAGAATAAAAGCAAGCCGCCCTGGAAAAACTTTTCCAGCTGCACTCAGTAGTCAGAAACTACTGCTAGGAAGCTAGGAATTTTAAATAGTAATTCTTCATTCATCAGAGAAGACTGTTTTTTTATGCTCAACAGATTTTTAGAAGCAGCTTGTAAATTGGCATCGAAAGCAGTATATATTTCATTTAAACAGAATTCTGACTAGATCTTATTAGGCATTTGATACCCCTAAAGAATATCTAGCTAGAAAAATGGAAAACAGTTTAACTCTGATCTTGTTCATATACAAAGGTTACACCCAAGTCAAGTTGGCAACACACACACCATGCCCACAGAATGTTAGAAAGCCAGTGTGGTATATTCATTAAGATACTGGACTGACACCCAGAAATCCAGATTTAAGTCCACCCTCAGCTATGGAAGCTCATTCCTGCGCTGTCTCTCTTTTTCTCATCTGACCTCACAAGATTGAGAATTATGAGAAGAGGAAACACTATAAACAAGTACGTTGCTTTGAGTTTCTGACTAAAAAGGGAAGAATGATAAAAACTTATCAATAAATAATTGTTGCCTGCAATTTATATTAATGTAGCTGTCTCGGATGAATATTATAAAGACTGATGGTAACTTTGGAGTGTCTCCTCTAGAGCTGTGGAGCAGGGAAGAATTGGCAAGAACTTCCACTTTGTCCTACTATGCAACTCTGTGCGTTCTCCTCTGCACAGATAAGAAACCAGAACGTTTTGTCACCATTCCCCATCCTCCTCAGCCATTCTGAGGCAGCTTTGCCACATTCTGTATATACCAAAGAACAATTGGGTAGAAGCTCCATCGTGCACAAAGTGACTTCCAGGTAAACATGTATAAGGATCATAGGACAAGTTATAATCACTGATATAATCATAATGTATGAAACTAAACATCAGAAAAATTAAACTTCTTAACAGACTTATATAAAGCCGCACCATATATCTATTATTGCTTTATTGCTTTCAAAGACACATCAGTACAAAGCTACAACATAAGAGGGTTTAAAAAAAAAAAAAAATTGATTCGCATCGTTTGTCATAGGAGCAGGTGCATTTGATAAGTTTCTGGAAGATCTTGATGGAAGAGACCACTCACTCCTGTCTCTGGAGCCAAACTGTTCCAAGGAGGGGAACTCCAATCAGGAATGAAGCCTTCTTCTTCCAAATATCTGAGGAGAAGAAGAGCACCCTCAACAGACACACTCTGCTTGCATATACCGAATGAGCAAATTCTATCTAGGGTAGGTGTTTTCAAAACCATACAAAGCTATGAAGGTGATAATTAGCATCTTAAACTGCACTCAGAAAGATAGTGATAGTCACTGCAGCTCCCATATTAGTGCATATACTACATTGATTGGTCTGGACCTTATCAGACATTAGACCAGGGTGGATTTGATTTAAATCAAGTCTATTTAAATCACGATTTAAATCATGATTTTAATCACTAGTAAAAAGGCTTGATTTAAATCGATTTAAATCATATAATTTTTAAAGAGCAACTGTCATCTCTGTCCTACAGCGGCTCCTCCTCTGACCCGCTGTTGACTCACCGACAGTCCCACTCACTTTAATGGGACGGCTGGTGATGCCGCAATAACACAACAAGGTGAGGAACGTGGCGGGCAGCAGGTGAGGGGATGCCCGCTAACAGGCGCTGCCATGATGGGTCTGAAATGATAGGTGCTCTTTAAATGTAAGGACTCATTCTTGCTGGTGGTTAGAATCTTTAATACTATTATTTGCAAACAAAATGAAGGTTTCCTATTTAGAATAATAAGCTGTCAGGTTAGTAAATCAGCGATATCAGAACCGATTTTAGGTTAATAGGTTAATCGCACACACCGTGTTTCCCCGAAAATTAGACCTACCCTGATTTTTTGGGGTGGGCCTAATATAAGCCCTACCCCCAAAATAAGTCCTAGTTCCACCTCGCTGCCGCAATGGGGCAGGAGAGCACGTGTTGCACCACTGCCAGTACAACGAGGCAAGGCAGGTGGGGGAGGGGGTAGAGCTGCCATACACACCCTGCACCTGCTTATTTCAGCCCCCCCCCCCAATCCAGGCCACTTCTTGCTCGGCGACCTTCCCTTTTACTCCCCTCCCGAGCTGGACTACCATGCTACAGAGAATGGGTGGGATAGGCCTGATCCCCCTCCGCCATTTCGGAGCCAGCTCCATTTCATGCTGAATAAACTAAATTATTAATGTATCTTAAATAGAAAACTATATTTAGACAGATTTTAGTCCAAAAGCATTTTATTAAAATAAATTTGATAAAAATCAAAAAAATCCGATTTAAATTTAAAAAATCCGTTTTTGTTTTTTAAAAAATCATCGATTATTATCCACCCTGCATTAGACAGACAGTTACAATGTGCACCACTTGGAATTTCTGGGTGATCTTCGAGAGCAGTCTCATGTAATGAGAATTCACTTAATTTTATATCCAGAATTTAAAAGGCCCATGATAAAAATAATTCTAACTGTTCTTCAGTAATAGTGGAACAGAAACTGCAATACCTTCTACAGAAATTGCACAATCACCTCAAACACATACATTAATTTCTTGGAGCACCTTTTTCAAAAGATATGTGGAAGTATTTATTCCCCCCCGTGAGCAACTATCCATAGTTTCTATCAAAGATCATAATTTTCAGAATTCTTTAAAAAAAGTCCTGACAGTTAAACTAGTAGAAAATTTATTTAACCCTTTGGTAAGATTTATAACCAATTTTTCAATCTGGAAGATTATATCAAAATATTTCTGATTCCCATTGTTGTTTGGGCTCTTCCTTTGTGGCAGCCCCTCAAATATTGGAAGACTGCTTTAATGTCACCTAATCGTTCTCTTTGTTAGACTAGACATAGACAGTTCCTGCAACCATTCATCATGTTTTTGCCCCCAGGTCCCTAACCATCGTTGTTGCTCTTCTCTGCACTCTTTCTAGAGTCTCAACATCATTTTTGGATCATGGTGACCAAAACTGGATATAGTATTCCAAGTGTGGTCTTCCCAAAGCAGTATAAATCTGTATACTGTAGCATACTGCTAGCTCGTATTTACGTGGTTGTCCACTAGGACTCCTAACTTCCTCTCACAGTTACTGCTGCTGAGCCAGATACCACCTATTCTATACCTGTGCATTTAGTTTTTCTGGCCTAAGTGCAAAACCTTACTTTTCTCACCGAGTTGCATTTTGTTGTATAGGGCTCAGTGTTCAATTCTGTCAAGACCCTTCTGGATTTTAAGCCCATCTTCTAAAGTTATATTGTACTACTGTATGTTTTTCACTATCATACACAAAACATAGAAAGAATAAAATGGAGAACTCCTTATAGACTATTTAGTCCAATCCCATACTCACATTAACTAAGCCATCCCTAACCATCTAAGCCCCATTTAAAGATCATCAATGATCTAACAGAGATTAGAACACACTCCTTGCTCTAAATATTTTCCTTGTGTACAGTTTGGAATTATGGTAAAAGATTCTTAGTAAGCTAAGATACATAAAGTGTTGCTTTCCTCATCAGAAATATAATTCAGCAAATATATTCATTTCTATGTTAGGTAGAAATAAGTGGTGCCAACAGTAAAGATGTCTTTGAGCCAAACTCCATATTTATTAACTGTAGGATACTTAAATACAGTTTCATTGGCAACAGTTACAGAAGCATCCCTTTCTTTGCAAAGTTTTTCAAATTCCCAATCTGGCTTATAGCCCCAAATTCTCTGTTGGTTTCATTTAAACGCTAGCAGCCTTGTTTAGTTTTCAAATAAGCCAAGCAAGTGGTGAAATTTATTTCTGAGCCATAACCATTTTTTTGTAATGTAAGAATTACAGAAACAAAAAGGTAGATTACCTTTTTCCTGTCCCATCCTCTTTAGTCTCTCTTTGTTAAATAGCATAGAAAGTTACCCCTCATGGCCTTCAATTGACACAGGTTATACAGTAAGGAACAAAAGCACCTTGAGTATAAGGAGAAGAATTGTGTTCATACCTTTCTTTCATCTTGTGATAGTTGGAGGATTTTAAAACTGATGACATACATCACCCAAATTCTCATCCCTCCTTGCAAGAAATTTAATATAAGTTCAGCACCAAAAGTTCAGCAGCCCTTCTATTCTCTCAAGTTCAATTTCCTCTCGTCCCTCAATTGATACTTACAAGCAGACAGATGCTTGCTGTGCTGTTTTAGAGTTTGTGGGTGTGGTTATGGGGAGGGGTTATATGGTGTTATGGTGAACTGTTTTCATCAAAAGACAATGTGGATTATTTGGTTTGACTCTGGCTTCTGTGTTTTATAAATCATACTTTGTGATTTAGGAATACGGCAAACACTCAGATCATATGGCAGTTCCCCATCTTACACCTTCAGAATCTGCAAACATCTGAACAATAGCCATGGGAACTGAGAATTCTGATTCTCCACACATCTGGAAAACACTATGGCACATATGGAGAACAGGTTGAATAAGACACATGTGGTTAAAAGAATCAATATGAGATTCAGCTCATCCATCATAGTTCTAAATCAATTTTCTATTTAAGCCTTTTTCTTACATATATGTTCCTCTCAGCCTATTAAATTCTTACTCCCTGAAGAAACTGTCTCATATATACTTCCTAAACAGCTTGGGACTTCAGTGCAGTTTTGATAAGGAAATATAAAGTTCAATAGATGGGCTCAGAATTATTCCAAAATTACTCTATCTTGGCCATCGTTTCCACAACATATTAGCCCATGATTAACTAAATCAATATTTACTCAGTTTTCTGGACAGTAAACTGCAACATACACAACCTCATGGACTGATCGTGCAAGACACGAGACTAAAATGTGGTTGGTTAGATGTGTTTCTGCATGTTATGCGAACATTGTCATACTAACCTGGCGGCATATCTGTTGTACATACTGCATTAACTTCTGATACAAGAAAGCACATTCACCATTTGCTTTGTTGCAAACTCGCTATTAGCTATTATTGACAAGCATTACGATGAAATGCAAGTTTGATTCCAGCATTTCTCTAAAAGAGAAGGTGAAATAAATAGGGACCTTCCTTTCCTACTTTTCAGATACTGCCCCTTAAATTATCTGTTTAATTTTCATTATCTTCTAGGAAACGACGCATCCTGGTAGCCAATAGTTACTGCATATAATTACGGTATCTCACCAACAGCAGTAATTCCCATCAAAGTTTCACAGGCGAGAGAGCGCGAATAGGCACCTGCCATAGTATATCGGCCAGATTCCTAACGCGCGCTGGCCATGGCAAATGACACAACTTATACCCGTGCACGCTCACCTCACACGCGGCAAACCGAATGCAAATCGTCAGGCTTCCGCGCGGCAAGCTCCCGGCACAGTAGCCCGGCGACCCGTTACCATAGCAACCGTACACGCACGGGCCTTCCTTCATTACAAGCCTCCCCTCGATTCTTCGCTGCTTAGCTTAGTTATTGCGGGGAAAAACTTTGATCGAGAAAGCTACGAGAAACGAGCGGTCATCACGTACACAAATCAGAGTTGCTTTCCTTCTCCCGCCGTAGCCGGTGTAGCACGAAAATTGGCCCTTTTTCCTTCATTAAATACTGCGCAAACTCAGAAAAGCTGAGCATGCCCAATAGTGTCGATTGACGCCTTTGCCCTTCGCCTATTGGTAACTAGCGAGCCGAGACTGAGCATGCTCAATGGCATTAAGTGAAGTCTATTGTACCCGTAGTTTTTCCTTTTTTATTTTGTGGTGCGCCCGCGAATAAGGGCGAGTACTAGATATTCACAAGATAAACAGTACTGTATATTCCTTATATAACTCTGTATCGTTACTTTAGTAGCACCATCTGGTCTCTAATTGTTTTTTTCCATAAAGGTTTCTCTCTTAATTGCTATGATAAAACTGCGATCATAGAATATTGTAGCCAGTATTACATAGCCCAAACCTCAGCAGATTCATTTATCCTAAATATCCGTAGCTTTCCCTTTTAATATTAATCACATCTAAAGCCTGACTGGTTCATGCTAACCACTAGTTTGCAAAATAATTCAGTTGGCTGTGTTCTCCCCTAAAACAAGTTTATTGGTTTGTAAATAAACATTATTTACATTAGGATTGTTTTCCAAAAAAATAGCAGAATTTAAAGTTGATATACACTATTAAGTCCCTTTTATACATCAATCCATTAGTATTTCCTATCAGACATCAGTTATACAATATTAGTATTGAAATCAACAGTAAATGCAAATTACATAGGCTGAATTCAGGTTTATTCATCTACCTAGACAACAGGCACACTAAAATCAGCAAAATATAAATTATTCATGACTAACTTATCTCACTGGATTTCACCAGTCAACACAAAGCATTAAAATCTGGAATCAAGCCAAGCCTAATGTCACAAAGTGAACATTATTTTCTTTCCTTTTTAATAACTTCTCATATATATATTCATCCCTGTGTCTTTTCAATTAAAGAGATACCACGAAGGAAATTAAATACCATCTGCAATGAGCTCTTTTTTTTTTTTAGTGCTCAATTTTGAAGCACTTTTTGGATTAGGAACCAAAAGGATTTTTTTTTTCCAAAAGTCATTTTAAACATGAATGGACAATTCATTATTTTCTCTGGCATCCTCCCCAGAATCATTCCCTTACTTATCAGGTCCACAGACAAAACCTTAGGATCTAATGCCATGATGCTGCCAAAATAATGAACATGAACCTTTTCCCTGTGATTATAATAATGTAACATTTAATTGAGCCACTTTTGTGTAAGAGTCACCAAGCTTTCTTGGCTCTTTCTCTAACCTCTTTCATAGGCACATTATTTCTCTTTTCCCCATTCTCTAAACTGTCAAACTCAAGAGTTAATTTTAACTTTTGTGCTTAGCTTTCCTTTATAATTTTCTCACTTAGCAGTTGCAATTCCTTACATATACTGTTTAATTAAAAGGAAGTTCCAATCCTTTCCACCCTTCATCTGCAAATAAATAGGTAACTCCTTTGAGTATCCTGATGGCTTCATGGACACATCTACATAGTTTTCCTGGCAATGATACAGAACTGATTTTCCATTGTTTTCTTCCAGGATATTTGATCCTTCATGTACTGTATTTTAAAGCCAAGTTGTATAGAATTTTGTAGACAAAAAAACAGTACTTTGGATTCAGAAATTGCAGTTCAATATTCTCAAGTCTTTGTATAAAGAATTGAACAAAGCAAATGAGAACTTTGGGAACTAATCCATGAGAATTTTATTAAGGATTCTCACCCTAATTAGCAATGACATTTGTTTCTCTACCCCTGATGCTGTGTAACGAGCAAATGAAGTAATCAGCAAAGTAGTCCTCACTTAACAACAGTAACTAGGAGCAGAATTTCCATCATTAACTAAGCAAGTTGTAAAGCATGATATTAATAACCACATTGCTTAGGGATAGCAATCCTGGCATTCCCTGTTGTCATCATTAAACAAGGATTGTGTATTGTTAAAGAAGACCCAGGTGGCTCAAAAAGGAAGGCAGCAGGCAGGTATGTGGCTGCTGCCAGATGGGGAAGAGGCATGGTGGGTGGGGGAAGATGCAAGGGCTACTGGAACTTTGAAGGCCATCCATAAGTACCACTCATTCAAAGGACATTGTAACTTGAAATGGTCACTGAAAGAGTGGTTATTAAACAAGGACTATCTGTAGGTCTTATATTGCAGTATAGGTAGTCTTCACTAATTAGACTGGAAACTCCAATCCACTTCTAAGTTAAAAAAAGAACCATGTCAACACACTGCAGTTGTGAACACACAGCAGTTTCAGCAGTTGCCATTATTGAGGACTACACAGGTCATTAAGCTTTTGAATTCCTGCTGACTTCCCCATTGACTTTGCTTGTCAGAAGCTGGCAAGGAAAGTAGTGAATCACAATCGCGTGACTATGGGATGCTGCGAGGCTGTAAATATAAGGACCGGTTGTACCTACAACTTGTTCAGCATCATCATAAATTCAAATGGTTCCTGAATGGCTGATTGTTAAACAAGGACCACCTGTAGTACCCACAAGCATCTTAACTACTGCAGTTTGAACTAGTTTTAAGTTTCTGGGCTGTTTTCAAAAGCAGTCCCATTCATCTTATAGTAATGAGAGTGTGAATTACAGTCACCAATGATGCATGGTCCAGGTAAACCTAAAATTGTTTCACCAATACAAACTCCCCTGGTCACAGCCACCCCCAGTGTTTTTGTAGTAATTAAACATGTAGGAGAGCCCTCTAGTTGCAAATCTGCTCCTTCAGAATGACTTAATTTGCAATAATCACTGGGGATGCCAAAATGTTTCTGCAATCCTGCCTCGATCACAAAAGTTTAGCTTGTTTCTAACCATCTAAACCAGGCTGGGGAATTCTGGGGGTTGAAGTCCACAAATCTTAGTTGCCAAGTTTGGAGACCCCTGATCTAGACCTTCACAGCCTCCAGCCTTGAAGACACCAGCTTAGAACTTCCACAGTATTTTCAGCTTGGTCTGAGGTGGATGTGGGGATCATCAGCATTCTGCTGTGACCTCACCCAAAACTGACTTCTCTTAGCACCTTCATAAACAGCAGGAAGGGCAGGGACATGTCCTGCAGCACCCCATGGTGCAGTATATATTTAATGTTGAATGCACAATGCTTTCTGCAAAAGCTTCACTACTGGATTTCTCTTCAGCTTTCTTTGCTCCAGCAGTTTAAATTACAGGTAGGGAAGCCTTTTATCTTTTCTATTATTAAGCCTTTTCTATTATTAATATTAAGTCACCACACTATTCACTGTCAGAGTAAGCAACATTATGCAGAGCATAGAAAAAGAATAGGAAGTAATAAGCTTAAAGAAACGGAAGGCAGATGATAAAAGAACATTTAGCTCAATTTTACAGACCAACTCTGGGGAAGGGATGTCCATAAAAACAGAATGCCTGTTAAATCCAAATTGTCATAATTAACATATTTAGATCACTTGCATCAATTTACATCATTTGCATGAATACTTAATTGACATAATTTACTTCATTTGTGTTTATATCATTTGCAAAATTTCAAACTTACACGCTTACACAAGTGATGCAAACTTATGCAAATTAAGTAATGATGAAAATTAAATCGGGATTGAGCCCTCATTTGTGGGATTACCCAGTGCTCTCACCCATCCTGCTTAAAATAACCTCAAACCACAGGCTGAAGTCAACTGTCAACTCAGAATCTGATACTTGATCCTGTGCAACCTGAGCAATCCCGTCAGTAACTTGTTCCTGTATCTGGAAGTTGAGAGAGTTTGGAACAATCTCCCAGTCTTTCAGCTCAATCCTGACAAAACCAGATAGGGCGCTTTTTCTCCCTAATCTTGGGAACTGTTGGTCTTTAATTGTGGATGGGGTCACACTTCCCCATTTGAGATTAGTGCTCGATCTGGGGCTTTCTTGAACCTGCAGTTCCTGCTTAAAAAGCGAGTGGCAGTTATGGCCAAGAAAGGTTTTGCAGAGATTCCCCTTATGCACCCATTACACTCATTCCTAGACTGAGAGGCCTACCTCATTCATGGATTATTGCAACATGCAATAGAGGTTACATGGGGTTGCTCTTGGAAGACCACGCAGAAGCTACAGCTGCTCCAGAATGTGCAGGTAATAATGGGCATGATTCAGTTTGCTCATGTGACACCACTGCTCCATGATGTTGCCAGTTGGCTGTCCGGTGGAATTCAAGGTTTTGGTTACTAACTATAAAGCCCTTCATGGCCTAAGGCAGGGGTGTCAAACTCACAATGTCACGTGACGTGTCACGACGTATTGTGACTTTTTTGCCATTGCCGGCAATGGGGTGGGCGCGGTTTCGCTATGATGCATCCAGCCGGCAGTTTGACACCCCTGGCCTAAGGCCTGACTTTTGAGGGACCACCTATCTCCAATAGTTTCAGCCTATCCTGTACAACCAGGCAGACTGAGTATATGCAAGTCCCTCCCACTGTCATCTAGTGGGACCAAGGAAATAGGTCTTCTCTCTCATGGTGCCTGCTCTCTGGAACAGCACTCCTAGAGTGATTTGTATGCTCTCTCTCCGACAATGTTCCAGTAATCTTGAAAAGTGGCTGTTTCCTAAAGCTTTGGGTTAGGACTGGTGCCCGGACCCTGTAGGATTTTTGTTTGTTTCTTTTTTCAGACTTTCATGGTTTGTTTTTATGATACCACTGCTTCATTGTTTTCAATAAATTGTAAATTGCCCAGAGTCTCATGTTGGACATGAGTTGGACAGCCTCTTAAATAGATAAATCAGGTAGTCCTTGACTTATGATCACAATTGAGCCCAAAATTTATGTTCAGTGAGACATTTGTTAAATGAATTTTGCCCCATTTTATGACCTTTCTTGTCACAGTTGTTAAGTGAATTGCTGCAGTTCATAAGTTAATAACCCAATTATTAAGCAAATCTGGCTTCCCCATTGACTTTGCTTGTCAGAAGGTTGCAAAAGGTGATTACGTGGCCCCGGGACACAGCAACGGTCATAAATATGAACCAGTTGCCAAGTATCTGAATTTTGATCATGGGGATGCTGCAAAGGTCGTAACTGTGAAAAATAGTCATAAGTCACTTTTTTAGAGCCGTTATAACTTTGAATGGTCACCAAACAAAGAGTTGTAAATTGAGGACTACCTGTAAATATTTTCATGAAAATCTACAGAAAATAATATGGAATAGCTATAAAATAATGTAAAAATTGAGATTTGGTTTTTTGTCACTAGTGATTTTTAGCAACACTTGAAAAATATGGTTATGCTAATTTTATAGTTTGTTCACAATATACACTCCCTATTTTTATCCCAAGCCCGTAATAGAAATGGTCTCTTCCCACAGTTTTGTGTCACACATAGTCATGTTGCATAAATTTCACCACACAATCCAGTTCTCTTCTAAGGAAGTACTGTATGTTTATGTGAATAGCCCATAGCCTGGATAATCACTTGTATATTCCTCCATCCGGATTACACAGACAAAGAAAGTAACTATATCATAGTGGGAAGGGAAGAAAAGACATGCAATTGATGCAAAATATGTGCAATATATGCAGTATATTGATGAAACACAGATGGAACTCCAAACATTCAGACATAGCCTTCTGTGCAGGCAACAAGATAGTCATATAAGATAGCAATGAAAGGCTACCTGATATGAATTTTAGCCATCCCTCTGTCCTGGTTAGTTCCAGTTCAAAAATTGACAATGAAAAGACATTTCCTTCCAAAATAAACAGCATGGATAGAATGCAAATACCACCAAACCTGAAGCCATAATAAGGAAAAATTAAATCTACTCATCTGGTTCAGCTCTTTGGTTGAAAAAGTATAAGTATTTCACATGCAGTTTGGCCCTGAGATTTATGGTGAATAAAAAAAAAAAAGTCAAGAACTGGTTAGGTAGAACCCTCTATTTCTAGAATTTTTTCACTTACTTATTAAAATACAATCTTAGTCATAATTAGAAAATAGTCACTTTAGTGGGTCTGAATCTAACCCTTAGGTAAGGTTTGGGTGTGTATATGTACATATGAAGAAAATGAATCTTCTAAACAAGATCTTCTGGTTGCCATCAATTTAGAGGAAGAGCATACATCACCAGCAAGGATGACCTTAATTAAGCTCCAGAAATCTGAATGAGAAATTTTAAGGACATAGGAAGAAGGAGAACATCAAGAGTACTGAATAAGCTAAAAAATGAAGACAAAGAAAAGGCTCTTGCTTGCTAAGAACCAAATTGCTGATATGTAGCATAGATTTCCAGGCAATAGTTTAGGCAATCTCCCCCAAATTGTGCTCTTGAGATGTGTGCTGAGCTATGACTTCCATACAGTTGGAAAAAAAACCACCCAAACCAACCCTGCCATATGACAAGTGGTATTGATCAGGTTTGCTCATTGTTGCATGTGTTCTTCACACTAATTCAGCTTTGACTAATGTTGAAAAGGGGACCATTTTAGTACTTGGATGGGAGACCACCAGAAAATTCCAGGGCTGTTGACTATACTTGAAAGTTGAGACAGGAGGGTGGCAGGAGGAGAATCCAGAAAAAAAGACCATCGCATTGTCATCACGTAACTGGAAATACCCCTATGGCAGTCTTCTTTACTGCAGATCTTTTTCATTTCCTGCAAAGATGTGAAGGTTGTTTGTTTCAAAAAGAGATTGGGAGAAGCTAAACCCATCCCCGACCTATTCAGAAAGATCTCCATCTAGCTCCTGTTGAAGGCAAGCAGGAAGTAACCGTTATCAATGGAAGAGAATATTTGTAGCTCAGGGTTGAAATGAGGGGTCCTTGTGCTCCCTGAACTTGGTGGTTTTCTTGCAGATGTTTCATTATCAAACTAGATAACTTCATCAGTGCTCATGATGTTATGATGCACTTATGATATTACCAAATTTGATAATGGAATGTCGGCAAGAAAACCATCAAGCTCAGAGAGCGCCAAGGACCCCACAAGTAACAGCCAATCATCTCAAAAGGCAACAATCCAAAGGGAAGTATTTGCAAACCAGTGTCAGCAGCAAAGGCCCTTTTCTCTGCAGCATGCAACATGGCACATTAAACTAAGCTAATACCACATGAGAAAATGTTCATAATAAACATAATCAGATTCTGTGCCCCCGGATGTTCTTTCTGTCATCTTAAATGGCATCTTCCCTTTTATTTATTGTTAGATTTGCTTGCTGAGGTTTGATCAAGCTATAATCCAACACTGCCAAAGGGCACCCAAAGGGACTTTTATCTCCTGATGCTCTCCAATTGTGCTAGCTACCACAGGTTCAAACTAATTAGATGCCATTTAAAAACAGTTACAATAAAAGCATGATTGCACACTCTTTGCCTTATGACATAGTTGCAAAGCAGTTAGAAGTGCCACTGCTATTACAATATAGTAACGAAAGAAGCAAAAATTTTAAAGCATGCGCACTATGCCTCTACACTTTGCATCATTTCTAAAAATGGTATCTTCTTTCACGGAAAAGTAACTTAAATGCCATATTTCATTTAACGTGAAAAACTGGTGTCTGTGAAAAATAAAGTATTTTTCTAATTAAATGTTAAAAACGTAATTTCTAAGTGCAACTTAATTTGCAAATAATAAAAACAGTTTTTAATGCTGAAGTCAAAAGTGTATCTCAATTTTTTTACCCTGTTATGCCACTTCTTAACCAAACCATATTTATATGGTGCTATAAATATGCTTTTAGTTCAAAATGAGATGCAGAGGTTATTATTTGAATTATGTTTTTGTCTTGAAAACAGCTGAAGAAATAAAAGCTTTTCCCTGTAAGACATGACAAAAATATCAGGAGAGAGGTCTACTCAGGTGATATTATCATGCTGGCTTTTTATGTCTCACTCCAGTTATGCAAGACTATAGTTTACTTGCGTATTTGATTTGATTTCTTTAGCTCAACAAGTGAATCTGGGCAGTTACATCTTAAACATCTTAAACCATAAAAATAATTAAAAACAATTAAGATAATACAAAATAAATACATATGACATCAAGTAAAACTGTTACTATGGAGATTAATACAACTAGGAAATGGAGCCTTTAATACACTCGGGGTCCAGGTTTGGGTACAAAAGGCTGACAGGATCGGGGTCACTCTGATATCTGAAGGGAGAATATTCTAGAGCAGGGGTCACCAACCGTTCTGAGTTGGCGGGCCGGTGGGAAAGGGAGGGGCAGACACCTTTACGCACACATGTAACTGCGCACCAATTGTAACTGCATGCACGCATGCGTCAACGGGGCCGCGAGCATGCTTGCTCCGTAAATGGGGCTGCTAGCACCAGCGCAAGAATCACGCCGAGGCTAGTGCCAGCGCAAGGGACACGTTGAGGCTAGCGCAAGCGCGAGGGTCGTGCTGAGGCTAGTGCCAGTGCAAGGGGAGAGCGCACGCACACGCGCACACACTGGCCAGCTACTTACGTCGGCCAGGAGTGGGCTGCGGCCCATAGGTTGGGGACCTCTGTTCTAGAGTAGGGTCCCCAACCCCTGGGCCATGGCCCATTTGGAACCAGGCCGCGTAAGCAGCGGGGGCGCTTGCGCTCACACGTACACGAGCAGCGGGTGCTTGCGCGTGAAGCTCCACTTGTGTGAGTGGCAGGTGCTCGTGCCTATGCATACTCCATTTGAGCAAGCGCCCACAAAGGAGCTGTGTGTGCTCGCATGTGCACCTGCCACTCACACAGAACCCGCTGGGCCGCCAAACCGGAAAAATTGGGGACTACTGTTCTAGAGGGCAGGGATACAGCAGAGAACACATGACTCCTGGATCTCCCCAGCCAACATTCTTTGTCTGACAAAACATGTTCCCAACCTGCCTGATCAAATTGAAAGGGTAAAAATAACTGGGAAAAGACGGTCCCCGAGCCATGAAGGACTTTAAAAATGATAACCAGCACCTTCAATTGCACCCAGAAGCACACTCTCAAACAATGGACTTCACAAAGCAGTGGTGTTACATGTATTGACTTCTCAGCATCTTTTAGTCTCTTGTAGCCACAATCTGCACCAGTTGAAGCTTCCAAATGCTCAAGGGCAGCCCCATGTAGAGCACATTGCAGTAGTTTAGATGAAAGGTCACAAAAGCATGATTTGCCATGTTCTAGTCCCCCAAATCTTTGTGGTCTGTTTTATATATAATATAAGCTATTAGGTAATTAATTATTAGCAGTCCCAAGAGTTTCTTTGTAGGCAGGAAACAATTACATGGAAACTCATATATTTTTTGCAAATACATATTTGGATCCTAAATGATTAAACTTCAGCAATTTCTCTAAGCAGTTATCAAGAGTCAACAGTGAGTTGAAGGCACCCAAAAATGTGCCGCTTGCAGTTACGTACTGCAAGGCAGGCAGAAGAGCAGCACTCTCTTTCATGCATACCCCTGCCCCGCTTTGTCATTTCTCAACACTCTAGTCAGCATCTTACCAGGATTCTACGCATGTTTGTTAGAACACCAGTAAATCTTCCCTTCCAAGGATTTTACTGCCATTAGGAAAATGCAAGACTCTGGTGCAAGTAAAGAAAGTGAGGGCGGCTCCTGTCTTTTCCACTGACTTGCGATGCATTCCACAGAACATGTGAGCAGGCTCAAAGCTACAATTCTATGCGCATTTCCCAAATAATGAATGTGCTCAGATCACATAGTCTACTAATGAGTAATCCCCAAATCCCTGCTAAAGCTGAAGTATTTTCCCCCTAATCTTCCCTTCAGGAGGAAGGAGTATGAGAAACTGGAGAAGTACCAGGGACGGAAGAAGGAACTGGAGGGGATGTGAAACGTAAAGGCCAAAGTGGTCCCAGTATTGGTAGGAGCACTTAGGACTGTTTCCTAAGCTGGGAGAGTGGCTCCAACAGATTCCAGGAATGACATCAGAGCTCTCTGTCCAGAAGAGTGCAGGCTAAGAACAACAAAGATCCTGCACAGAATCCTAAAGTGCACAAGCCTTTGATAGAGGACTCAAGATTGAGAAAGACACAGACCACCCCTAAGGGTGAGAAGAAGTTTTTTTGTTAAGGGTACACTGCACTTAGATGTAATAAGTGAATGAGACTAATAGTGATCTTGTAACCCAGGGGTCTTCAAACTTGGCCCTTTTATGACTTGTAGACTTCAACTCCCAGAATTCCTCAGCCAGCGTGCCTGGCTGAGGAATTCTGGGAGTTGAAGTCCACAAGTCATAAAAGGGCCAAGTTTGAAGACCCCTGTTGTAACCAGTAAGATGTAATGAACTCAAAATTACAGAAGTCCTTATTAATGAATATGTGGGATTTCTGAAACTGTAATAAATCAAACTGGATCGATTATGGATTGACTGATTGTATTTTTACACGCTGGACTGAAAAAAAGTTCAAAAAAATTAATAAAAACTAAATACAAGTACAAAAACCAATTGAAACTACCAATAGCAGCTACCATTTTCTCCCCTTCTTTTCAACAGCAGGTCAACTCTGGAGATAGTAGTCCTTTTCCAGCCACCACAGCTTTTAGTCAAAGTAATTACATATTTAATAGTTTCCCTTGCTCAATTGGCAAATTAGTTATTCCGACAAGAAGAACACATTAAACAACCCTACAAATGCCAATAAATATTGTAATAGTAATTCACAACGTTTTCTCTTCACTGGAAGTGACAAAATGGTCCCATCATACAGATTTTGTCCAGAAGCCCTAGATATTTTCAAGTTTGCGTCAGAGCTAAACATGCTACCAAGATTCCCTCATCCTTTTAATCCCTCCATTCTTACCTGGCATGATAAAATCCTATTTGTTCTTACAGAATTAAAGGGAAGATGTGAGCAAGCAAGGATGCACTGAAACACAAGAAAGAACTTCATTTATATTCTCTCTCACACCTGCAAAACATTTAAAAAGACAGATGGGGTTTCTGTCTTTTTGTGCCCTATTTGGCAATCAACATTTTATGGGCCTAGTCTTACCAGTGGTAAATTTAGCTTCTCACAACCTCTATATAGTCTTTCAAGCATCCCAAGAACAGCTATGTCAAATCACAGTAAGAATGATATATTTATATTGGCTAAATGCTTTTGCTTACCTAATTTGTATAAAATTGCAATACAAGCGTATTCCTTATAGAAAAATAAAAACTGAAAACTGAAGAAAGAGATGTTATTTTTTCAGCATGACTCTTAAAACAACCAATTTCTGTCTTATAATGATTATTTATACCCGTTATAAATAGACAAACTTCATTTTTAGTTTATCTCCAGATTCTACATTTCTAATGAATTTTGTCTATAGATGCTGTATTATAAATCTACCCTGACAAAAAAAGCTAACTTGTCACTAGTTGAAAAATGCAGTATATTGAGATCCATGAAGAAGACTGCATTCCAAGGCAATTACGTATATTACCGTATTTCCCCGAAAATAAGACCCAACCAGAAAATAAGCCCTAGCACGATTTTTTAGGACGCTCGTAATATAAGCCCCATTCCAAAAATAAGCCCCAGTTAAGATCGTCATCCAGACGGACGCATTTAGTACTGTATTTCCCCAAATCTAAGCCCTAACCGGAAAATAAGCCCTAATGCGTCTTTTGGACCAAAACTTAATAAAAGACTTGGTCTTATTTTCAGGGAAACACAGTATATACTGTATATATACATATATATGCTACAAAGGTATTTAAGATTTTGTAAAATGGGCTCACTGGTATGCCCACAATTGCAAAATCACCCACATCTCACTAAACTAGAAGACCATGTTTTATAAATAAAGCAACAAATATGATATAAAAATATTACTTTAATTATTTTATGTCTATGTGCTGTATATATGGAATTCTGGCTCATTAAACTTTATTTAGAAAGTACTAAAACATAATTTCCTTGGCTCCAAAACAAGCATAGTGTGCCTGCCAATGAAATAGCATCCATGTATAGAACACATTTAATAATAATAATAATAATAATAATAATAATAATAATAATAATAATAATAATAATAATAATAATAATAATAAGAAGAAGAAGAAGAAGAAGAAGAAGAAGAAGAAGAAGAAGAAGAAGAAGAAGAAGAAGAAGAAGAAGAAGAAGAAGAAGAAGAAGTTGGAAGGGACCTTGGAGGTCATCTAGTCCAACCCCCTGCTCAGGCAGGAAACCCTATACCATTTCAGACAAATGGCTGTCCAGTCTCTTCTTAAAAACTTCCAGTGTTGGAGCATTCACCGCTTCTGGAGGCAGGTTGTTCCACTGGTTAATTGTTTCTAACTGTCAGGAAGTCTCTTAGTTCTAGGTTGCTTCTCTCTTGATTAGTTTTCCATCCGTTGCTTCTTGTCCTGCCTCAGGCGCTTGGAAAATAGCTTGACTCCCTCTTCTTTGTGGCAGCCCCTGAGATATTGGAACACTGCTATCATGTCCCCCCTCGTCCTTCTCTTCATTAAACTAGACAACCCAATTCCAGCAACCGTTCCTTATATGTTTTTAGCCTCCAGTCCCCTAATCATCTTTGTTGCTCTTCTCTGTACTCTTTCTAGAGTCTCAACATCTTTTTTTACATCGTGGTGACCAAAACTGGATGCAGTATTCCAAGTGTGGCCTTACCAAGGCATTGTAAAGTGGTATTAATACTTCATGATCTTGATTCTATCCCTCTGTTAATGCAGCCTAGCACTGTGTTGGCTTTTTTGGCAGCTGCAGCACACTGCTGGCTCATATTTAAGTGATTGTCCACTAGGACTCCGAGATCCCTCTCACAGTTACTACTATTGAGCAAGGTACCCCCTATACTATACCTGTACATTTGGTTTTTTTGCCTAAATGTAGAACCTTACTTTTTTTTCACCATTGAATTTCATTTGTTAGATAGCGCCCAGTGTTCAAGTCTGTCCAGATCCTCCTGTATCTTAAGCCTGTCTTCTGGAGTGTTGGCTATTCTGCCAGCTTGGTGTGTCGTCTGCAAATTTGATGAGTTCCCCATCTATCCCCTCGTCCAAATCGTTGATGAAGATGTTGAAGAGCACTGGGCCCAGAACAGAGCCTGGGGCACCCCACTACACACTTCCCTCCATGTAGATGCGGTTCCATTGAGGACCACACGCTGAGTACGGCCGGTCAGCCAGCTACGATCCAATCTGGTGGTGATGCTGTCTAACCCACATTTTTCTATCTTATCAAGTAGTAGGTTGTGATCTACTTTATCAAATGCCTTACTGAAGTCCAAGTAAATTATATCCACAGCATTCCTCTGATCCACTAATTTTGTCACTTGGTCAAGAATGCAATAAGGTTTGTCTGGCATGATCTGTTTTTGACAAACCCATGTTGGCTTTTAGTAATGACTTTGTTTGCCTCTAGGTGTTCGCTGATTCGTTGTTTGATTATCTTTTCCAGAATCTTCCCAGGTATTGAGGTCAGGCTGATAGGTCTGTAATTTCCTGGATCCATTTTTTTTCCTTTTTTGAAGATGGGAACTACATCAGCTCTTTTTCCAGTCCTCTGGTAGTTCCCCAGTGCTCCAGGATCTTTGAAAAATATAGTTCAGTGGTTCTGAGATCACATCTGCCAGTTCCTTGAGAACCTGGGGTGTAATCCATCTGGTCCTGGTGATTTGAACTCGTCTAGGCTGGACAGGTGCTCACTTACCATTTTCTTGCCTATCTTAACTTGTGTTTCTTGTTTTTTATGGCACTATTTTTGATAGGTTGGTCTGTTTTTTCCCTTTGTGTAAAGACAGATGCAAAAAACGAGTTAATAGTTCTGCTTTCTCCCTGTTGCTTGTCACCTTCTTGCCACTTTCACCACTAATGGACCAATCATTTCCTTCACTTTTTTCTTGTTTTTACATGTTGAAAGAAGCTTTTTTTGTTATTTTTGACTTTGGTCGCAAGCCTTAGTTCATTTTGAGCCTTAGCTTTCCTCACTTCATCTTTGCAGGCTCGGGCTATTTGCTGATATTCTGACTTAGTTATGTGCCCCTCTTTCCACTTTCTATACTTGTCCTTTTTATCTTTCAATTTATCAGAGAGGTCTTTATACAGCCATGGTGGTTTCTTTTGAGAGCTGCTATTTTTCTTCTTTGTTGGTATTGTGCTAGACTGGGCTTTTATTATCGCACTTTTCAAAATTTCCCAAGCTTCTTGAGTTGTTTTCCCCTTGAGGATTCTCATCCATGGAATCCTTCCCAAGCCCTAAGTTTATTGAAATTAGCTCTCTTGAAGTCAAAGACTCTAGTTTGACTGTGTTCTATTGCTTGTGCTTCCATAATGTTGAATTCCAATATTGCATGATCATTTCCTCCCAAGGTTCCTGTGGCTTCAACACCTTCTATCATTTCATCTCTGTTAGTGAGAATTAGATCCAAAATGGCTAATCCCCTAGTTCCCTAGTTGTCTGCTAGGTTTGTCAGGAATCTGTTTGATCTTCCACTTGGTGCAGAGTTTGTCTCCCAGTTGATGTCAGGGTAGTTAAAGTCCCCCGTTACTATTGTGATGTGCTTCCTACATACCTTAGTTAGCTGACTAGCAAAAAGTTCATCTATTTCCTCTGTTTGGTTGGGTGGCCTGTAGTATACACCTATGGCAATGTCTTTTCCCCCCCTTTTATATTGACCCAAATGCATTTCCTCTCTCCAACTAATTAGAGTGCTTCCTGGAGCTTATTGGTGGATGTGGATGAGGGACTAAAAAATTCTCCCCAGAACAAACCATACAAATTCATGGCATGGACTGTGGGGAGATCAAGTGGGCTAAACGAGTTTCTGCATCACAAAAAATGAATCACCTTAAATATTGCCATTGCTAGGGAAATATATTTTTTTAATTCTTTAGGTGAAAATGCAGTGGGATTCAATATTTTATTTAATTTGGCAAGAGGCAGCAAAACCTTATTAACAACATTTTAGCAACCATTTCAATACTCACCGTACGAAATAGCATTTGGCTGAATAAACCCAATTCAACTGATCCTGCATAGAGGACCATTCACAAAACTAATCCTCAGGACAAGCTTTATTTGGGCTTGATATGATGGACAGGGAGGGCAGAGAAACATGCAGCTTCAAGAGGATTGAATGGTGTAACAATCATAATATATCAAATGTACAAATTATCAGAAAAGGGAAAAAGTAATTAAGGACAATTTTAAATGACCTGCCATTCCCCAATATAAAACTCTTTTTATTCCATGGTTAAAAAGCACTCAAGATTATGTGAGCTACATTGACTATTTCTAAATCTATTAGGATATTGGGACAATACGAGAATTCACACGCTTGTAAAATCTACAGAATTGGCTGAGAAACAACAGCCAATTAGTACTTGTCCCTCTGGACCAGGATAGGGAAACTAAGGACACATCCAAGTATACCTCCAATATTTGTTCAAAAATACCTTGCTAACCATTCTTGAAGAATGTGCCTGTATCAGGTAGCCTTCCTCTCGCACCCACCTGACAGACCAGGCGTCCTAGTTTCCTATTTATCTGATCCAATGTCGAAAGCATGTTTTCCATCTTCTTCCAACACAGGCAATGAAGTGCACATGATGTATGGTACTTTCACAGACATAGTGGTGAGAGCGAGGCATAGGTTGGGATCTGTTCAGCTCCCTTGGGCTGTTTCTTGCTCCTCTGGTGCCACCCTGTTTTCCAGGCACTTGTGACCTTCCACCATGGCCGTTCAACAGCAATAACAAGATAATAAACTGCTGCAGAGTCATAGCAAGATCAGGCATCTGCTCACATAATGCCTTTACAAAGTGCCAGTGAGTCATTATGTGCCCCCCCTTATCTACACCGGTCTATCAGTCTCATATGAGACCACTAGACAAATGTAAAAATAAATGCTCTGACAGGTAACATTGACTGATGTGGTTGAGGTCCACCTGCCAGTGTTTGTCAAGAGACCCCTGTCAGTAGTTGTTAAACAGAGCAAAGAGTGTGAACAATTGAGGGAACTTGAAAGAACACAAATGAGGGAGCAGAAAAAGAATGCAAGGGACACACGAGTGAGCAAGACAAATAAGCAAAAGACGAGCTAATAAGAGAGACGAGTGAATCAAGAAGTGAAGGATTGAATGAGCATTAGAGCAAGAGACTGTGAGCAAAACAGAGAAGCAAGAAAGAAGAGAGAATGAGAGAATGAGAAACAGACAAAAGAGAGTGTAAAAGTAAGAAAGAGCAGTAAGTGAGCATAGATCATCCAAAAGTAGGTGGAGACTTCTAAGGAAACTTGTCCAAACTCACTTTCTCCCTTGGTTCTATTCCTATCCATCCACCCCCACTTGTTGGAAACAATGATTGGTGGGTGTTTTTCCACATGTCAGGAAATCCACCAATCATTATCCTATAACAAGATTTGTAGTAAAGCACCACTCTAAACTATGCTGGCAAACTTTTGTGCTGCTCCACAGATTGGAAGAAAGCACATTAAAGCAGATACCTGGATACTCCTAACAACCAATCAGTGCTTGGTTGCCAGCCAGAAACAAGTTACTCTTCCTGCCAGCATAATTTTGTTTCAAACATACTTCCCCTTCCTTTCAGAAAAGATCACAATTGTGGGTACTTGTGTGATCACCATAGAAACAAGCTTCCTCATTGGGCTGACATTACTATAATACTGGGTGGTACCAGATCATCATAGTGTTTCCCAAAGGGCCGGAAGGTGAAACAAACCAAGCATCTTTTCTCTCCATCTCACAGCTGTGAGTCTAGGCTGAAGATGCCATAATTAAAGATGAAGCAGGCACATAAACAGGGAGGACAAAAAGTCAGCAATTTTGTCTAAAAGATCCTCTCAAGGAGGTAGGTAAAAAGGAAATAAATTGATAAGAAAATAAAGAAAAAATGTCACCTGAATCAAATAGAGGAAATTGAGTCTAAGCACATGGAAACCCTCCCCCCATCAACAGATTTGTAAATGACAAGGCAAGAATAGCTGCCAGTCCTATGAATCACCCAAGCAAGAACATTTGGGGATATTAAAAGGGTCATGAAGCCCACCAACTCAAGTCATCTTTGGATCCACACTTGGCGGCTTCTGTCCATCTAGCTAGTGCCTGGCTACCTAGTTGAGAAGGACACAGGTAAGTGTGGATGAGTGTGTGTGAAAAAAAGGAAATGCACATTGTAACCAGTAAAATTTTACTGTTACTTTAAATTCCAAAGAACCTGATGTGGAGAGGGCACCTTACAAGATCTGCATACCTCAACAGGCTGCGAGTGTGTGAGTGAGTGACATAAGCTGAACCTGGGTCTGTGTGTAACACAGCATAACCCAGATAGTCCTTAGCTCAGGAAAACATCTTGTTCATTGCTATGAAACAAGACTTTTCCATTTGATAAATGGATCAAAGCTATTTCTTCCACTGGGGAAAGCTCAAGGTGGTTCACTAATGGAATTGTACCCTTGTATGAAAGAACCCTAATGGAGAAGGTAACAATGGGGGTTTATGTAACTATAAATGGTATAAAGATTAGGTAGAAATAAATGTTTCACTTTCATATAGCTAGAAGTCAATATTATTCCCTGAAATGTATGGGCAATAATCATTAACAGTAACCATGGGTTTTCGTCTTTATTCACAGTTTGAAGACTCACTACAGGCATTTCTGTCCAATGTTTATAAGGAATGCTGAACTGAACACATAGACTCATAGAGTTGGAGGGACCTTACACGTCTTCTAATTCAGAGGTCCCCAACCTTTCTAGGTTGGCAGCCTGGAGGGCAAGGAAGGGGCAAGGATGGTGCGACGCAAACAAGGGTGGCATGAGTGTGCACGTGACACTGGGGGGGCTAGCGCACACAAAACATGGGGCGGGACTAGCGCACGCACGACACTGGTGGCGGGGCTAGTGCCACGTGAAGCTAGGGGCAGGGATAGCGTCCACACAAAGCTGGAGGCAGCGTGATCGCCCATGCAACACTCGGGGCGGGGCTAGTGCCCGCACGACACTGAGAGCAGCACTAGCGCCCATGCAACACTCAGTCATTGGCCAGTCATTCACGCAGCCCAGTGGCCAAGGGTCCACGGCTGTTAGTGGGCTGTGGCCCAGAGATTGAGGACTCCTGTTCTAATCCAATCCATTGTGCACGACAGGAATACTTAGACCTGTGGGGGCAAACCTATGGCACGTGTGCCACAGGCGGCACGCGGAGCCATCCCTGTGGGCGCGCGCGCCATCGCCCCAGAGGGAGGCGGGCCAGGCTGCTCCCCTCCGCCTCTCCATATGCGCCTGCGCTCTCTCTCTCTCTCTCTCTGCACTCTCTGTGAGTCGGAGCAGCTGCAAGAGCTGGGCGGATCCGGGCTGGATGGTGGAGGCAGCTGCCAGCGGGAGTCCAGGTAAGCCTGCAGAGCGATTTCGCGCCCCCCCCCACAGCCGATCCGGGCTGCAGAGGCCTTTTCCAAGCCTCTGGAGCTTGGATCCTTGGCCCCAGGACGATTTTGTGGCGCCCCAGTGGCCCGATCCGGGCTTTGGAGGCCTGGAAAAGGCCTCTGCCGCCCGAATCTATGCCTGCAGAGCGATTTCACGCCCCCCCCACGGCCGATCCGGGCGGTAGAGGCCTTTTCCAAGCGTCTGGAGCTTGGATCCTTGGCCCCAGGATGATTTTGTGGCGCCCCAGTGGCCCGATCCGGGCTTTGGAGGCCTGGAAAAGGCCTCTGCCGCCCGAATCTATGCCTGCAGAGCGATTTCACGGCCCCCCCCACGGCCGATCCGGGCGGCAGAGGCCTTTTCCAGGCCTCCGGAGCCTGGATCGGGCCGCTGGGGCACTGCAAAGGAAAAGGAAAAGGCCTCTGCCGCCCAGATCAGCCATGGGGGGGCGTGAAATCGCTCTTCCGCCAGAGGACGCATGCGGGGAGAGGCGCCGCCCGGCTCGGTAAGCTGCGGTCTGCCCGTAGGAGGAGGAGGATGGAGGAGGAGGGCTGGCTGGGGAAGGAATCTGACCAGCCCCAGCCTGGAGGGGGGGGGAGACACAATGGAAAATGAATCCACACCCTCTTCCGTGTGATAGCTCTTCATGTCCCAGAATGGTTCTGTGCTTAACTCTATTCTAATAAGTGAGCACTCCGTGGCACATCCATGCACACACAGGGTACATATGCCTCAACACCTTTTCATTCTATGGGCTTTGTTTGTAACAAAAATATGTTACCGAATTCCCTTGTTATTATTGAGACAGTGGCCAGTATGTGAAAAGAAGGATTTTGAGAGAGCATGTCTTCAGCTTGGAAATCAAGGCAAAATCTTTCCGTCCACTTGTGGCTGCCAGACATAATCCCTTGATTTTTCAACCCCACTTTCCATCTCCTGCAAAACTGTAATTATCTTTTAAACACTAATCTTAAGGAAGTCACTTCACTAGGTAAATTCTCACAATTACCTATGTACATGTATAGTATAGTCCTTTAGTTTCAGGCATTAGACAAATCTCATCAATCAATTAATGCAATGACCTTAAATTGAGCAAAAGAATAGTTTGATTGTTTTAAGCCATTAACAATTACATTGAAGTAGCCAACTAATTGGGAATATATTTATTCTAAAGAATTATTTGAAGAAATAAACTACACTAAAGGGAACCATTATGTTATACAGGATTATCACCAGAAGCAGTTAACATGCTCCAAGTTTTCCCAGTTATAACGCTCTGCCAAGTTCAATGGAGTACAAAGAACAAAATCACTACTGCTGTATAATGGGGTGGAATAATTAAACCATCATGAAAGGGACAAGGATTGGACTTTTCAAATTTACAAACAGATGGAATTAAAAATAGATTATATTGTGATGGAGCTTAAAATACACACCTCCATTCCTACTAACCTGCCATAATTCTTTGCAGTGCTACTCTTGGACAAAATAGTGCCCTCAGATGTACTGGACTTTCTATCACTTCTTCTATTAAACTTTCTATCTTTCTTTGTATGAACTTTCTATCAACTCAACTAACATCCTAAGGCAGTGGTGGCGAACCTATGGCACGGGTGCCAGAGGCGGCACTCAGAGCCCTCTCTGTGGGCACGCGCGCCATCACCCCAGTCCTAGGCCTTCAGCTGGGTTTTATAAAACCTTTTCGCTTTAGGCCTCCGCCACCGTGTGCAAAAAAAAAAAAGGTTCAATCAATCAGTCAATTTCAACTTCTCGCGGGGAAAAAAAAGATCTTGCAAAGTTGGAATTGATTGAACTTTTTAGTCCCACCCAGTCTGCCGTTACCACGGCAGCCCCGCCCACCCAATGGACCACCCACCCAATGGGCCACCCCCACCCGGCGATACGTAGGTAGGTTTTGGGTTGCAGTTTGGGCACTCGGTCTCTAAAAGGTTCGCCATCACTGTCCTAAGGCAACTAGGGACGATGTAGTCAGCACACCTGGAGACGCTAGCTTAGGAGACCACTGCTCTGAAACAAACCATTTTAGCAAGTACCTTTTAATACAGAAGATCTATAGTATCCACCACGCTACCCTTTTTAACAATGCACCAGCATTACTTTTCAAAAGATACCATTTTAAAGCAAATGTACTATAGATAGAAGATCAACGCTTCCTTACTATACTGGCAAACGCATTTAACAAATTGCATCCTGGAAATTAATCCCAATTATAGTTTTAAAAACTGTAACCAAGGAAGAGCGTTATCTTTGGACTACCTTGGTCTGACAGAAAGAGTGGGTCTCTATGTAGTAAATCCCACGCCGATGGGGGAGCGGGTGCCAAAAACTGTTAGTGTGGATTTACGAGAGTGATGCGGTCCTTCTCGTTTGCCTCCAACGCTTCCGATTTAGTTAGGTGAGATGTGTCTCCTGCACTGGCTCTATAACTACTCTAGCTGCTTTTTGCCTATACTTTTTCTGCCCCTTTGCAACACGGCGCGTTTCCCCCGGCCCGCCTGGCCTCCAGCGCTGACATCACGGTAGTAAGGATCGAAATAGCTCCTCGTGCCATGTTTCTCCTGGAAACAAAACACGCGATTGGCCAGCCTGATCGCCAGCCTTTTCCCTACCAACAGAGCTAAGCTCGACCTGCTCGGCCAATCGCAACAGAGTTTGCGCCGCGGCTGAAAACCAATGAAACGTCTGTCACTAAGGGAGGGAAATACATAGAGGCAATAAAAGGTCTGTCGTGGGTTCTGCTGTTTTCATGGCATGTCGGTGGTTTTATTTTCTTTCTGATCTTAATGTCTTTAAAATTGTAGATTAAAGGCTTAATATCCTCCGTAGCCAGAAAACAGAATTTTCTAGGAATGCGAAGGTGTACTGTTTTCGGGTTATAAAGGGGAAGGGGGCGGAAGTCAGCACGAGTGGGTTGTAAACACAGTTTTCTTTCGTGTGTTTCAGTGTTTTACAGGGGCCTTGGGATAAAATGGTAGCACGATATCAGGCGGAATGTATTTCCATTGTGCTTTATTTTCCTTCCATTTTAGTTTTCTTGGAGGGTTTAAAAAGACAAACAAAACAAAAACAACCTAATGCTGACTTGTGGTTTGTAAACAAACAGCTGGGTCTAAGTCCTACAGTGAATGTTATGCAAAGAAGACAAAAAAGGTAAATAACTTATTTACATGGAAACGTGCGTTTGTCTGTGTGTGTGTGTGTTACTCTGTGTTTTGGGAAAACGAAGGGGGGGGAGAAGGATTCAGTATAGTGTATATTCTAACAAATATCTTGGTGTGTTTTTAAGTAGAATAAGGAAGAGAAATGTGCACCGTCTTAGTTATTTAAAAATATTGAAAGAAGAATTTGCTTTACTTAAAAACATGAGATATAGTACAAAGACAGACAGACAGATACAACACACACACACAAAAGCCAGGTTAATATTTCTGATCCAGGCACTGAATATTTTCTTATTTTATCTTGTTTTATTTCCAGTTCAAGGCAGCAGGATTTTTAAATCATAGAAATGAATGCATATATACAACTTTATAAGTGATCTGTGTTAACATAGATTTAATTCTGCTTACCTATGTTTCAGAGATGTGCAGTTTAACATGGATTAAACTGTAAACATAATCTTTGGTACACTGCACGTACCAAACGAAGTGGAGATGGCAAAGCTTTGGTACTTACTGTACAATCTCTAGAATTCTCAGGCAGAATTGTGTACAGGAGCATTGCAGATAGATGATAAGGGAGATCTTTGATAAAGAGGGATGTGGGAATCGGGACCCTTCAGCTATACACCATCTAAAGGATTTGGGGTTTTTTCCCCCTAGACTATATCCCTTTAATCCTTTTATTTTTTTCCAGAGAGACACAGATCAAGGCCATAACAACAGCTTTCCATATGCCTAACCTGGATAAAACAAACATTACTTAAAACAATATTAAAAGAAATCAATCAATATTAGTAATAATTCATAAATTCCATTTGCACACATATTAATGAAATATTAGGAGAACACCATGCCTAAATTAAAAATCTAGGGTTTTCTTCCATGATACACTGCTTAGCTTCTTGAAAAGACAGGCCTCACTGAGGAGAAATAAATTCCATAACACAATGAAGGATCTGGGCTTGTAATCCCATGCCAATCATATTTATGTAGTCTCCCTTTCTTTGAAATGTGCTGCAAACATAAACAGTGCTTAGGACTAGATTGGCCACTTGGAAAAGTTGTTTGGAATTCTGAGCATTTATAAAGCAGCAACTAGTTCACTGCTTTTCTCTCCGACTTCCCAAATGTTTACATCACATTTGGGGAAAGCAGAAACAGGACAACACACACTGAAGGTCATATGTTTACCAGGACATGCTTATGTTAAACCTATATAAACATATTTGTATTGAAATCGGTACAAAAAATATGAAGTGAAACGTGCATATCTCTAAATGAATAAAGATCTTTTTCATGAAGCTTTTATCAGAATAATTAAAGTAATCTTAGCTTGGTGTTCTGAAAGATGTCTTGAGGCTTGTTAAGTAGCTTCACAGAATGTTCTCTGCATGCTCTTTATAAGTTTAGGAAATAATGACATATAGTACATGAGAAGAGAGAACACTTGGGGTGGAATATGTGTAATGGAGAATTCATTGAATAAAGTGGCAGGGAGTCCACAGACAGCAGGCAGTCCTAATCTTCAAGCTCCAAATCTTAGAATCATCCAAGAACAAACTTGTGCAGTACTACTTTTAGTGTTGATTTCTTATCTAGGCACTGTGTTTTCTGAAGTTACCTATTACTCTCAGCATGAGGCATGAAATGCAGTTGATACCTGCATTTAAAGATATGCAGTAATGCCAAAGGTTAGAAATAAATTTGGGACTGTTGATAATAGATTCTTCACAAGTTTTTATATATTGCCAGTGATTAAAGTGAAGAAGAATCAAATAAGCTTTTATATAAGTGCACCCTGTATTCTTCCTCTAAGAAAAAACAGTGTACTTTGGCGATGCTACTTTTCTTTCAGTGGACTTGCAGTTCAAGGAAATGATTTTTTTTAGAAATGTGTGCATACAGTAAGAAGTAAAACAAATGTATAAACCAATAGTAGTTTAGTTCTACTTTATGGAGAATCATTTAATATGAAATTATTTCAAATACCCCAGATGCGTCATGAAAGGTTTAGAAATATTGAAGGGATATTTTTAATCTTGGAACATTTTCTCATGTAGTTTAGAAGACAAAAGATATGTCCAGTATTCCAGTCAATGAAAGTTTAAAAGCAGGAAATTGTGTTTAGCAATGCCGATTGTTTTTTGCCCATATACTATATAATAAATCTTTGTGATCTGTAGATGTTGAGGCCAAATCACATTTGGTGTCATTCAGCAATATTTGATTAAACCACTAGGGGACCTGTTGGCACTAAATATTAACAGGCCTTAGGAAGGCTGGCACTGTTAATTTCTATTGCTTACAACATAACTTCATTCTTTTTGACTATCCTTTTTACAGGAAGGTTTCTATAATAAAAGCTTTTTGGTAATTTATTCCTGCAATCTTGGGAGGCAATGGCTTCACCAAAGGAAATAGTGAGATTTGGATTTCACTGTGCTCTTTGGTCTTCCTGTTCCTTTTTTAAAAAATTAATCCATTTTGAACTTGGATTAAAGTGGGGGGTGTACATTATAAACACCAAACTACATTGGATTCTCATGTTTCCATGTAATTTCTTGTGGCATTTTTTGTAACACTTTTTCTTCTCTAAAGATTGTTCTGGCATTTTTATTGCATTTTGAGCACTGGAAGAAATCATCCAGGCCCTTCTCATCACGAGATTCTTTAAAATTATCTAACACATTTCTTACTTTGCTTTGTATTTTTCTATAAAGCTTTCCTACTCCAAAATACTACATAGATTTTTTTTTTAAAAAAATCACTAAATATGCAGCCCAATTCATGACTACCTGGAAGTAAGCCCCAATGAGTTTAAGGGAACAATGTTAAGAAACAAAAATAGGATTACATGCAGAAAAAATACAACAAGAATACAATTTAAAGGCAATTTAAAATAGGTAAAGCTGTTTTACTAAGGTGCTAAGGTGACAGAAATATAAAAGTATAAAATATAAAAATATAAAAGCTTGTCAAAAATAAAATGCCCTGGACATTTGAAAGAGTTGCAGGGAGATGATTCTCAAACTGTAGTGCCACTATTAAAAAGGCCCTGTTTTAAATTGTGGGGTACACGTCTCACCTTCCATTTTGAAATATCTCTGAAACAGGTACTGAAATAAGGAGCAATTTATATGGTAAAGTAATAAGTACAATTTCCTCAGCCTCAATCCAGACTCTACTGATGATAGAGACTAATATAGAATTAGAGGAGCTGTGCGCTTTGCACGCTGGATGTTATGCAAAGAAGACAGAGTTATATAAAGGGAAAAGATGTCAGTTTTTCCCAGGACACAAGGAAGACTTTTTGAATATAGGCCATAAATATTAGAAGCTCCACATACCCTTCAGCATCCATTTGGTCTCTTAAAAGTTTCTTTTATTTCAGATCAAGAAAATGTTGCAGAAAGACTGGCAGTAAAACAGAAGTTGCACACTAGGCAGATTTTTATTATTGTGAATCAGTGCTGCTATGAAGGAAATACCCCAGTTAGACCACTACCGAAGTTTCCCTTCATTAAAAATGACAACAGACACTTTCTCTTTCAGACAGATTCAGATTTCTACCATAAATTTCATTATTCAGTTTACAGACATTTTTTAAAAAACATTTATCTGTTCTCTGTTTTATAGTTATAAAAGGAAGAAATGGGGATGGGGAAAATCCACAAATCTTTAACTGTCATTTATCTTTCTTACATTATTAGACTATAAATATTAGACACATACATTCTAGAATGTGAGTCTGTGTGTGGATTATACAGTTATATACACTTTCTTTTTATACAACTTACAAAAATGATATGCAATTTGACTTTGCTAACGTTGTATGTATTGTGAAAGAATATTGTTGCAGAAGGGTATTTATCTCCTTGTACCTTAATAAAATCAGACCTAGTTTTATACCAATATCATTCATGTGCATTATCTTTTAAATCTATTCATTACAAAATATAATATACATTTGATATATTTAATAAAGTAATTTTAAAATTTACCTGTTATATACAAAATATAGCAATTCCAGTACCATTGAATGGAAGGCTAACATATTCCTTATTGATGGAATCTGAGGTCTGAGTCATTATCTATATCCTCTTCTTGCATTAGAGATGAATAATTATTTTAGATACTTTTTAGTAGGCTTTGTAGTGATTCAGAAGTATCAGATCAGCTTTCATTTACATGATGCACCTATCATTACTATCACTGAATTTTGCTAAATTTCCAATAACTATTTTATAACAATTATATAATTTCCAATAGTTGCTTTAAAACATAAAGCAGGGAGTCCTGATGGTTTCTGAAATGTATCCGTTTTATGTTAGAGTATTTTAGCTTATTAATTGTTCTCCAGAATGTGAAGAAGCATATAGATGTTATCCTAACAAATTATGAGACTATTTTGTCTTCCAGTAAAATGCATGATCATATATACGTTATAGTAGCAATTGTATAAGTATGCTCCTTTG
The DNA here is from genome assembly GCA_023970755.1 of Azemiops feae. Lineage (NCBI taxonomy): Eukaryota > Metazoa > Chordata > Lepidosauria > Squamata > Viperidae > Azemiops > Azemiops feae. The sequence goes on from JALGBA010000094.1 coordinate 1,569,150, forward strand.
CAATATATAGAATCAGCTTGCATGTTATGGAACAGATTTCATTAGATTAGAACTTCTTTGCATTTGAAAGTAACAGTCTGGTTAATCTAGATAAAGCTAGCTATGCGGCAGTTGAAACATTGTCAATTGTGCAATTTGGGTGCCTTCATAGTTTGGAAAAAGGAAGAGATCCCTTTTTTTCCTTAATTAAAATATGAACAACCCTGACAACAAAATATTTAAATTTACTTTTAAATCTTTGATACAAAATGTTTAATTAACTGGTTTTGTAATTATAGCGTCTCTTTTAATGTTTGTATCATTCTTCAGAAAGAAATCTGTAGGGTTGGGGATTTATTTATATTAATTTTATGAAGAAACCAAATTGTTCTCGTTTTTCTATAAACCTCCTTTCTATAATACAGATACTTCATTACCAAGCCTTAGAGCATATTTATTTTTGTGTGTGTGTTAGTGAGTTTTTTAATTTTTAGTTTACATTTTATCCCCTTTTTGGGAAGTTTCTAAAATGTTTCTTCTTGTTCTTTCCAAAAATACTTCTCTCTATTAGAGATTCTGGTTAGACATCCAGCAAATGGATTGTTCCGTGCTTTGCACACGTGTTGCCACAAAGTGCTGGTGACGAAGAGGGCATATGCTACATTGACATAAAAACCATAGTGGCTAAGGATGCTTTTTCCCCCCCAGACTGTTTAATCAACTTTTGCAAAGTTCATAATTTACCAAATAAATGGGATCTATAAAGTGCAGTGGGCAGCTCCAAACCTAAATATTAGAGCTGAGAAAAATTGTCTCAGAATGCATCTAAATGCATCATATATGCATCATATTGTAGCTGAAAAAATTAGCTAAATCAAATACATGGCTCTTTTGAGACCTGTCAATAAGAGAACCGAATGAATAGGGATTGAGAGGGAAACTTGATTAAAACCAACAACATTTACATAGCCTATATTTTTCAACACAGATTTGGTAGTTGCTTTTAAGGCTGGCTATAATACTGAATAGAATTCTCCATTACCCAAAAACATAGACATTATGCAAACTTAAAAAAATGCTATAACTTTTCCATAATGTTCAATTAACAAGTTTAATTTACAAACAAGTTATTTTATAGTTATTTTCGCCATTTTATTTTTTAAATCGTCCTGTAGTGCCCATTGTATAATCCAGCCAGTTTACTGCAGTGCAGGTTTTAAAAAATCCAGCTACACGTTATTGTTCTTGGATCATTTAGAAATTAATTGATTATCAAAGTATATTACAATCATCATTTAAAGTGGTGTAAAGCTAAAATTATATTTTATTTGTTAACTATTTGTTGACTTTCTTTTTATTAACAGTGATAATGTGACACTTTATACAACTTGCTTTCCTTTGTGCCTCTTTTATTCCCATTTAGTTTTTGATTTAATGCTTAAAAAGTCAAGATGAAAGCAGTTCCTTAGCTTTAATGTGCAAAGGTATACTGTATATTCCCATCAGAATATAACAATAAGATTATTGTTATATTCTGACAGGAATATTTCTGATGCGTGAAAATGTATTTGCTGCATAAATACAATTAAGGTTATGTAATGCCAAGGCATGAACTATTCTTAATAAATATCCAATCTAACTTTTTGAACACTGCTGTCATCTATATCTTGCTTAGATGCGGAAAGCAAAATTTACATGTTCCTACCGCACTTTTGGGTTTATTATTTTTCCTATTTTCAGTATGCAAGCAGAAATAATTTATTAAAAGTTTGAATTTCTGTAGTTGATGAAGTAACCCAGCAAATTTAATGTTGTTTATATCCAAATAAATGTGAGAATCGTGGCCTATTATAAATCCTCTAATTTGAGTATGAAAAAATGGCCTTGTGGTAGATTGTTTGCTAAGTTTTAACTTACACCCATAGATGGCAGTCTGCTTTCACTATAGAGAACTTGGACTTTTAGTTCAGAGTATGCAAGATATGAGAGAACATTACGCTGATTATCCCGTAGGATGCATGTATATGTTTAGACTGGAGGAGAATGAACAGATTCTGTGTGTATGAAATATACAAGAAGTTAAGTGACAGCTCATAATTATTTTCATTAATGAAAGAGGATAAAATGTTCCTTTATAAAACTTATTATGGACCTCATTTTACTTTAGATGTTTAGTGGGAAAGACTGAAATGTGATGGAATTCTAAGGTATATATTGAAAAGATATATTACTGAAAATTACGACTCCCAATTCTTATAGTGATACTTGCTTGCATAGCCTAAATTTTCCAATGTGTTGTCCCCCAAAAACCAAAAAATTGCAAAACAGTGTTTTGCTCAAATGTTTTCTATCTTACTAAATATTCATTTATAGAAACTATGTCATTTTTTTAAATTCAGATCTCTGTTGACATTATTTTTGGTACTTCCATAGAAGGAGAAAGAGCTACGGCAGTATGTTGAATTAGCCAGTTTAAGAGTACTTGGGAAAAAACACCTTTGGTGAGATAAGGGCCTTTGTCTGTGCTTTAGAAGTCTCTCTCTGTGTGTGTATGTGTGTGTGGTGTAAATATAAATATAAAACACAATAAAATACAAACATTAAAGGAAAGGGGAAAGGGGATAAAAGGATAAAGTTAAAGAGCAACCAAAAATACATAAAACAGATATATAAAAAAGATGACGTCCGGCTTTCTTCAATACAGAGACAATAATAAAATACAACAAACTCCTCTAAGTTTAAATGAATAACATCAATACTTTGAAACTTTTAAAATACAAATAATCAAGGTTAAAAATAACATGCATACATTCTTAATTTAAATGTCATCTAATGCATGTTAACCTATCAACTATATATAAATCATAACCAAATACTCAACAATTCACAATATTTCTCTAATCAAATCAGATCTAATCCTCAATCCCAAAGTTCATTTTTCTCCCTTTCTTGTAGGAAATCTTAACAATGGTTTCCAAGCTGCAAGAAATTTAGCCAACTTACTGTCTCTAATCAAAAGCGTCAATTTCATTGTCTCAGCCAGTTCCATTAGTTTCAAGATCCATTTCTTCCACTAACTCTGGATGGTTTACAATTCAAAAAATATATTACAATTAAAATACTAAAAACATTTTAAAACAATAAAAAAGCAATAAGAAATAGATGTTCCTCTTTCCATCTTTGTACATTTAATATCCTTGCAGATGATGTCATGCATAAAAAGTCCTAAAGTTTTCTTTCCTCTGTTTGCCATCCCTAGCACCCCCACAAGTATTCTCTCATTGAATCACAGATCTAGGGAACAGGCCAATCTTCACTTTTCACAATGCAGGTAGTCCTTTGCTTAGCAAGTGTCTCATTTAGCGACTGTTTGCAGATATGACAGTGATAAAAAATAACTTTATGACCAAAGCTCGCATTTATGACCTTTGCAGGTCTATAAAGCAAAGGAAAGCTGAATTAAGATTGTAATAAGCATGGTCGCATACTGCTTCATTTAATCAGTAAGTTGCTTTCCCCAATTGTGGTCACTAAACTAAGAGTACCTGTAACAGAACAGCCTTCTACCCACTTCTATGCAGTAGCAATAAATGGCAATAGCATTTAGACTTATATACCGCTCCATAGTTCTTTACAGCACTCTCCAAGAAGGTTACAGAGTCGGCCTATTGCCCCCAACAATCTGGCTCCTCATTTTACCGACTTTAGAAGAATGGAAGGCTGAGTCAACCTTGAGCCGGTCAGGATTGAACTCTTGGCTATGGGCAGAGTTTGTCTGCAATGCTGCATTCTAACCACTGCTCCATCACGGCACCATCCATCATGATGTCAGACACATCATGCCTCTGACCAGATGTGTTTTGCAGAGATTGGTATATTCAATAAGCTGATTATTTTTTTATCTCTCCTCCTACCTTATGGAAGAAGAACAGCATAAATAAGATAATCATAGTACAAGTCTCCTGCTTTACATACCCAGGACATGCAGGATTGAAGGAAGATGCTTGTACATCTTCATCTACTATGCTAATCAGTGTTTTAATCCATATGACGTGTAAACCATTACATTATTTTTATTAATATACTACTTGCTTGATACTACACTCAGTGTGCTAGGTATTACATAAAATATACAAATTCCATTGCCAATCAAGAATGCCAATAGAGGTAATCCTTGACTTACGAGCCCAAAGTTTCTGTTGCTAAGCAAGACAGGTGCGATACATGTAGTCCACATTACAATGCTCATTGTTCTTGCTTTCACTTGAGTTTTGCTCCATTTTATGACCTTTCTTGCCACACTTGTTAAGTGTATCTGCTTGCCCATTGACTTTGCTTATCAGAAGGTCACAAAAGATGGTCACATGACCCCAGGACACTACAACCATCATAAATATGAGTTAGTTGCCAAGCGTCTGAATTTTGATCATATGACCATTAGGAATGCTGCATCAGTCCTAAGTGAAAAACAGACGTAAGTCACTTTTTTCAGTGCCATTGTAACTTTGAATGATCACTAAACGAACTGCTGTAAGTTGAGGACTATCTGTATAGAAAGGGCAGACGTGAATGGAAAAGGCAGGAAGGAAGGAAGCAAGAACAATGCACATAGTAATGTTGAAAGAAAGTAAAGAATTCATATGTGCATTGTGTCTTCATAAGATTTTTGCCAAAAAAAAAAAAGAATGGAAATAGGAAGCAGATGACTTGAAAGACAGTGATGGAGATAAGGTCATTTTAGAATAAAGACATTTTGAGTAATGACAGCCGGAGGACAGAGAAGGGATAAGAAGAAGACAGGGAAATATCCATGATTTGTATTTAAAATGAGAGATTAGACCCACTTAAATGAAAAGAATAAGAATTTGAAAATGATTCATAAAATTTCAAAGTGCCAATGAAAAGATTAGCCAAAAGAAGGAAAAACGATAGGAAAGATTAACGCTAGTGGTTGTCATCTAACCTCATTGTTCTGAAAGCTTTTGCTTTTGGCTTTCCCTTGTCATCTGGTCTTACGGTATGAAAAGATGTACTTCTACTTGAATATTCTAAGAACATCAGTAGAACAAATATTACATTCATGATACCAAAGCATTTCCATATACTTTATTAAAGATACCTGGAATCTGTTTATAGATACTGTGCTTTCTTCTTTTGATATGCAATTGAAAATGAGACTTTACGGGGATTGGGTAAGGGTGTCTATTGCTTTATATGTTAGAACCCCAGCCAACAAAACAGAATAATAATTTTGAGGAAAATGTAGGAAACATCTATTTGTCTTAGTTTTCCTAGAGATTCTTTTTTAATGAAGTTTTCATACAGATTTCCTCTTTGGTATATAAATAAATACTAAAATTAGACATAAAGGTGAAATCTCTTCATTTTCATATAATCAGTAGTGTTAGAATTTTAAGATATTTTTTTGAAGGCCCAAAAGACATTAGTGAGAAAATCTTAGAATTATTTAACTGGCCAAAATATATCCCTTTGTGCTATTACAAGCAATAGAAACAAAGTATTTAGAACTAAGACCCAGAGCCCAGTTGTTGTTTAAGTATGAACCATGGATAAACCTGACCTGGTAATATGAGCTGTGCAGCTTCAAAAATGAAAAATGAGTAGTAAATTATTATTTTATTCTTCACCAGCTTAAACCTAAAACTTTTTGTTACAAACAGAATAATGAACTTATTTATATACTTGATTTATAAATGACCCATTCTTCAAAAAAAAAAGGTTATTTTATTAATTTGTAAGGCTGTTAAACAGCCTAAATGAAGACATGAACACAACGTAACAATGGAGATCTTTCTCTTAATTATTTGTGGCAACCATGTTCTATTAAATGTATGTGAATGTTAATTTATAAATTATATTTATGTAATTTATAATCTTGGATCATAAATACTTATACTTACAATTATTTTATTCATAAATGCAATACTAAATACATTTGAAGGAAATTATACATTGTATTCAGCTAAGTACTTAATATAAGCAGAATTGTTCTGTAAGGTAATGTTCTGTAAGGTAACAATAATGCATGTTGCATAAAAATAGAAGGTTTTGTAATACTCTGCAAATTCTGAATTAGCATAGGTTCAAATGTAATTTAATATCATGGCACGACCGCTTATATATAAATTGTTGCAGAATTTTAAAATGTGTACATTTATAGTTTTGATAGGCAATAGAAAGCTGCTTAAATTCTGAAGGACATAAGTTTTGGATGCTTACCATTTTATTTGCATCTTAAACTGAGGCTGAATATCTTGAAGCTTTCACATTTTCAAGGTCCTTATTACTGATATTGGCGCAATGTATGAATTCTAAGTACTTCTATGAAAAAGCAAAGGTGACAGTTGGTCTTCTGCTACGATGCCTATGGCTTTATGCTTCTTGATGTAATTTCCCTGTCTTTAGAGAAAAAATACATACTGTTATATAGTTGACGTGTTCTACAGGATAGAGTTGCACAATACAAAGCATCCCAGTTGAAGGCATATTTCTGCCTAGCTAAAACAGACCTCATTTCACATTCCCTGTTACATAATGAAACATAGAAGATCATGAAATAGCATGAATAGGAATCCTGTTTAAATGTAGACATTTGTTTTACTTTCCAAATTGAAACCATATTGCAGGGGGCTTTTTTGAAAAATAACAAAATCAATTTAAATTTAAAATAGGCAAAACTGCACATAATATTCCTTATGCTGGAAAAGCTGCAAAGGCTGAGTTTCTCTAATTTACACTGAGTTGAGCATTGCTCCTTTGGACCAGAAGTATTTGAGAAATATCAGACATAGCTCAACAAACTGCCAGATTCACCATGATACTTTTCTTCTTATTTATCACCTTTTTGATCCACATGTCCTGCACAGAATTAATTATTAATTTTTTAGCTGCTGTTTCATTGGAACATTGGAAATTAAATATGTGACATAATTTTCCTTTCCTTTTTTTTCTTTTTGCTCATATGCCATTAAAAAAATTTCTGCTCTTCAGTTACTGATCAGTGAGAGATTTCATTTTTTGCAATATATCCATAGGGATATATTTATGGCTGTGTCACAATATATTAAATTCATATTTATATTTGAAGTAAAAAAATAACACTACTGTATCATCCATACGCACCCCATTAATCTGTTTGATTTACTCTCAACAAATTGGTAACAGTTTAAATCAACCCTGCATTATATTGTTACATTCGATTTGCTTTTATATTAGCTTCTTCCTATTTTGTACAATAGTGTCATGCTTTGAAAAACCTTCTAACAAAAATTAGTTGTACATAGAATGCCATCATTATGCATGCTTTAGTTTTAATCGAATCTCATTTTAAAAAATATTTTAAGGTACAGTTGTTCAAACCAATTAATGGACTCATGCTTTTCAAAAACCTTTAAACTATAGTGTTTTTATATATTTACATATACAATATGTAATATCATAATAGTAAACCTTAAAATATCTAGTTGGGCTAAATAGTGTTTAAGTGTTAAAGCATGTTTAAAGGATAACAGCCCTGTGTTTTAACAATGAAAAATAAATATATATTTTAAAAACATTTTTGTTATGTTATCAGTCTCTGCAATTGTGAAAATTTTATCTCGCATAAGGAAAATAGATCTTGTAACAATTTATAAATCTTATTTCTTTGAATTGTGTTTAAACAACTTTTTTCTTTAAATTTGCCTAAGCTGATTCATACACCACTGGATAAATATAGAAAAATCATATTCTTTCCCACTGAAAAGTTGAAACAAGGACAAGACTGTAAATATTTATGCAATTTGGGTTGTCAGATTTTTTTAGTGTAAAGGGCTTTTCTTATTTTAAAGGTTTGTTTCTTATTCCAGAACATTATAACTCCATTAACATAATCCTAATATCCATTTGAGTTTCATAAAAATTCAGACATTTATCTTTAGCAGTCTGTTGTGCTTTTGAAATGTTGATCTGACAATTTAATTAAAATAAAACTTACAACAATTTTATCCAGGATTGGAAAAAAAAATAGCTACCAGCCTTCAGCTCCTATTGCAACTGCACACTTATTCCTCAGTTTTCTAGCTTAATTTTCCTCCATGTTTTCTAGTAGTGATTACTGTCACACACACAAACACACACAACAGCAACAACAATGAACACTAACATTCTTTTGTATTTGCTGCTAGACCTGGGAATTCATTCTCAGATGCATTAGTTCATCATAAAAATTCCCGATCAAATATTGTTTTCACTTCATTTTTTCTCTGGAGACACAACGAGACTAGAAACACATTGTTGTCATGAGGGGCAAGTTTGAAAATGCGATCTTTTTGGCTAAAATCTCTACAATCCTACTTCAGCTGTGTCCGTAATTTTAGATATGCCAGTCATAATTTTGATATTGAATGGATGACCTTTACTGTATATCACAATGTTTGATTCCCAGGTTCAAGCAAGAGGTAACGTGTAGTAAGGTTGCTCTCCAGAATCTTCTTTGTCGCTGAAATACTGCAAGATGGATTTTGGATTTCTTATCAATATTGCATCTTTTTTCTTTCACCATAGTATCTTGCTTTAAACTGCAGTTATTTGGGAACCACAGCATTTTCCCCGAAATGCAACATTTATTGGATGACTAAACTAATATAATTTATTTTCTTCCACAGATTTTTTTTTTTTTAAGTTTGAGAACATCTTTACTGAGATCAATCTTTTTCAGGAGTTTGTATTCCAGGTCGAAACCCAAAACTTCACTTTTAATGTTTATTCTAATGCTTTCTTTCCAGCTTGTTAGACTAAAAAAAAGTTGGTGTTCATCATCCTTTTTTTAAAAAAGCTTCTATTTTTAAAAAGTAAAGAATAAAAATGATAATAGAAAATGAATGGTTTTAATCTGCATATGCATAAACAGATAAAATTGTTCTAATACATTGTGAACACCACCTTAGAAGAAATAATCTCAGTAATAGTGAAGAGTAAATTGAAATAAAATTATTTTGATAGTTCTGCTACCCCAATTATCAAATGGCTTCAAGATTTCCCAGGTGCTTTGAGAAGTTACAACAAAGTAAAGTAATAATGAGAATCCTGGATTCCATATTTCTTTTGGGTTCAGTCTACAAAAAAATGGTGTGCTTTAGTTTCTTGAAATTTACTTTAACGTGGTAATGCAATTATTACTTGGAATATAAGATTAAGACTGCAGTTTTGAATGCAAACCATCTGATTATATTAGTTTATTTAAAACATTGTTATTTTGAGTTACGTGAATAATTAGAATGTATAAAATTAACTAGAGAAGGAAGAATACATCATTTTAGAAGAGAGGCATTTCTTGTTTTCTTTCTCATAGGTTTCTGCTGTGATCTGTATAAGCTGAATTTAATGTTATGTCTCTTCCATATCAGTCTGGTAGTTCTATGCAAATTTATATAGATTTAGTTCCCAAGTGAAATTAGTTCCTAGGTTAAGTTTGTAAGAATAATTTAAATAATATTTTTATAAATTGCATGAAAATGATATGAAATTACATACTGCAAATAAGATCAACTTTTTAAGACATTTTATCAGCAAATATAAAAAAGTAGGTGGTTCGGAATCCCCAATTCTACAGTGCAAATGTATGCAGTGCACAAAATAACACAGCTGTCCTGTAGATTTTTTTTTTTTTACTATAGGGATGCTCTCTCTGCAATACTGAATTAAACTATATGTTGCATTGAGACTGTAATCTTATACCAATTTACTTAGAAGAAAGAGTACCTGAATTCAATGGAAGTTACTTTTGAGTAAATGTACTGTATATGGAAATGCACTTATAGTATAAAACATATAACCTATCAACATAAATAAAACACGCACTTTTGAATCTATAAAATTAATTCATATATTAAATTGCATTTATTCAGTTGTATAATAGAAATAGAATTAATACTGCATCTACCTATATGCACTCTGTTAGCTCAGAGGGCCATCAGAATCAAAGTCATAGTAGCTATTGTATAGGATAAACTATTATAAGCGTGTTCATTTTTATCATTTGATCAGCTATTCTGAATATATTGCACCATATATGCACCATATTTATTCGCTTAATGGTATTTGCTGTTTTCCGTCTCACACTTCCTGATGGTGTGCTTTTGTTCAACAAGCTTTGTTATACTGAAAGACAGAGGGCAGCCGAAACATAGCCAGCTATGAAAGGCCATAAGAAAACTAATTTTAATTAAGCTTTTCCCAAGCTTCCTTAATTTATGAACATTGCAATGGTTCTGAAGGGCATCAAATTGGAGAAGGTGAAACAAATTATTCAGGCAGATCCAAATGATTTTGCCTTCCCTTGTGTTTCTTCCCAAGAAATTCAATATCTTAACTGATAAGATATTGAGAAATTTTGCCTGGCCTCCCAAACAGGGTACAAGGTCACTCTAAGTAGGACCACTGAGCAGCTATCAGCAAATGCAGAAAGACCGGAGAAATAACAGTATGTTGTCACAATGTTGGCCTGAATGTGGGCTCTCGTGTTGTTTAGTTGGATTTACTTTGTCTTTTTCCAAAGTCACTTTGGGAATTGCTTCTGGTACTCCCTCAGGAAGTCAAGGTACACCTTTGGACTGACACATAGAGAAATAGAGGAGCACAGGAGCAATCGGGTTCAAGGTCTAAGTCATCCACCTATTCCAGGCTGCAACCAAAGGCTTGGCTGAAGTGCCCAACAGATTCTCAGGGAAAAACCCAAAGTCCCTTTGGAGCGCCATCAATCACCCAATGTGGCCTATCTAAAGGGATGTGTCTCATTTCATCATCGGAAGAAGAAAGTAAATCTATAAGGGGCTAAGCTATATGAATAATCCCGATATCCTGACTTTGGCATTGTCCAGCTTGATGCTTCCAAATAAACCAAGAGAAGAGCACAAGCAGATTAACCATATCAGTGTCTTTTTTTTTCTTAACAATGCTCTGAACTATTTATATAAGTTTAAAATGCAGGCATACACATGCAACCAGTATATCACCAATTTGTGTATCTTGGAAAAAAAGGCAAGTGCAGTCTAAGACTAATTCTGGATTTTTTTTCTCCTGAAGCTTAAGTTTAAAAAGGTGTACATAAAAGCTTCATTTGTTGCCCTTTGCCCCCCATAACACATCTCTAACTTACTGATGCATAATCTTTTCTGCAGTTCACAGAACGTGTTGTGGAAAAATTCATGTGGCCAAAGTAACTGCGGATGTAATTGGGATAAAAATCACATTTTTATGTACCCACATTTTTTCCCCCATAGAGTTGATTTCCTCTGCCTCATCTATTCACCCTCTGGTTTGCAAAATTCTAAACTTAATTCAATCTTTTATTGAAAATCAGTGGTGGAGACCATAGAAAAAGCATAAGCAGAGGAGATCCCAGCCTATGCTGCTACTCAGTGTCGGTGGCAAATCAGGAGGCAATCTGTCCAAAAATGTCAGGATGGGAGTTCATGTGACTTATGGGTAGCCTACTTGGGATCTATAATCAGACAAGAAGAAGCAGTGCAGAAGCCTGTCTTTAAGTCTTCCATTTCCTTGTAGGCAGATTTAGTTGACAAATGTTCACGCTTTTGGAGCCTTGAAGAAAAAATAATGACCACATCTCCAATTTTCTCAGATGAGACTATACATAAATATTGGATTGATTCTTCAGCAGTCGTGAGCAGGTGACAAATGTAGACAGGTTAGAGTGGCCTCCTTTCAGCTGCAATTTGGACCATACACTCCAGCAAAGAAGCCAGTCTGTAAGGCTAAAAGGAAGCTGAGCTGGAAATAACCGAGCAGCCGTGAAGGGAAGAGTCCCTAGGAGGCATGACTCCTTAAAACCCAAGGCACATCTTAAACCTTCCCTCAGGCAGCTCATAGTTGACTTTTATTTATTCAACAGACCACCTAAACTGACAATAACCTTGGCATCAATACATGAGGAATAGTCACAAAAGAACGAAACCTGTATCTTTTAACACCATCTCTCTCTCTAATATACTGGGTACAGATGGGCTTTTCTTGATCAGAAAGCAGGCATGTCTTGATGGGGCAGCAGAGTTGTTCTACAAAGGTAGCTATTGTAGACCCAAGCGATAAATAAAAGAAATGCTGCTCTCCATTTAAGCCTCTGTTTCCCTTTCTTACATTTACTATGTCCCAGAACACTGGTGCCAAAAGAGAGGAACCTTGTTTTGTATCGGGCCTTCGTTCCCTCTCTGTGTGTACACACATTTGCAGGCAGGCATTCTTTTTTCGCCTTAATGCTTTCAGTGTGATGGGACACTAGAAGGTTTGTGAAGCCCTTGGTGTGTTTGAAACACTTTGTGCTCTCGCTGTTTCCCCCCATAAAGTAAACAATGTTGTTTTGCCACCAAAGAGTAAACAAATTTTTTTGGCAGCTCAAAACGAGGGCGGTAGCAGCTCCTTGGTGCTGGGGAAGTGGGTGCACCTGGTCCATGGCCTTGAATAGCTGCTGGGAATTTTCTCACACTCTGCCAGTGAACCCTCCACTTCATTAGCAGCCCCCTGACAAGGCTGGCCTCTGTTCCCCAGGCAAAAGGAGCTGATGGGGGATTCTGAAAGAATTGGGCTCTTGGATGAGTTCGGGACTGGTGAGAACAAGCAAAAGAATACAGTTTCAATGGCCAAGGGAAAGGCAGCCTTGTGCCAAGTATGAGCTCTGTGGTTGCAAGCTCCAGAAATCGCTGCTGATGCTCTTCAGAAAATCCATGACTCTTGATAAGGGATCGCTGGGTTTTTAATTGAAGGCACAGGTGCTTCCAAAATGAAACCTATTCTTTCAAATACTTTTCTAGGTAACTCATAAGAGCCTAATCGTGTGGAGGGATCTCAACTGCAGTATGTCACGGGCCAAAAGCATAATTTCTGAATCTAGACAATCGGCCTGTTTTTAGAAGTGATGCTAATTTCCTTTTACAGTGTGCAAGCACTGAAGGTGAGGAACAGCTTGGCCCTGAAAAAGATGAAGAGACAATTTATAAAACATCAACTATACTAACTGAACAGCTAGCTCAAAGTTTTGAATTGTAATTGGACGATAATTGCAGCTTTAAGTCAGAGCTTTAAATTGTCAACAATGTCCCACCACTGTTCTAAATAGTATCTTAATTGTCCCAATCAATATATTCTTGTAGAAGGTAACTATATGTTCTATCAAAACCACAATTTTTAATTTCCTTCTGATCACAGTATAAATTGAAGGTCAGACTGTAGTAGCAGAACAACCTGTGATACAACAAGAAGATGGAAACTGCTCAAGTAAATTGTTAAGAAATAAGCCATAAGAAGATCTTCCATACCCCAAAATTATTCTGTGCATTTAATTTTAGCAGGGCTTGCTCCTCATCAATTTTCTGTACTGGATAATCGAGTCTTTTTTTTTTTTCCATTTTCTATTTCATTTTTTTTTCATTTTTTTCATTGTTTTTTTATTCTTTTTTTTATTCATTTTCTTCATTCATTCAGAAGAATCCGAATCCAGAAGTTTTCCAACAGTAACATTCACCAGTTCTTTCTTTAACCTGCAGTCCCCAAGATCACTGTCCCAATGCTGTAAATAGTATCCAGTTCTCTGGAATCATGTAACGGGAGTATTGGGGTCAATGGCTAAAGTGCAACAATGAGAAACTGCTGCTTTTGCTTTCTTCCTCCTGTGCCAGAGAATATACTGTTTAGATCATGAATCCTTTTGAAGGAATAAAGTCACAGTGGAAGGGCTGCAAAACAATACCTATTATAAAAGGGTATTGCTAAGTACATGCTAGGTTAGAAACCAATAAGATCTACAGCACATCTATTAAGATTAGTAGATATCTGGTAAGCATCAGTAAATGTATTTATTTACAGTAATGCAGAGGCAATAGAGGAAACTATTAAAAAAATCTGTATGCAGTGTGATTTTTGTATACAATTATATAAAACACAATACGTAGGAGATGGATTAATTGCGGTTTGAGAAGTGATTTTTTTTTTGCTTTTTGTCAGTAATGCTTATATTGCTTTGAGGAATATAAACGCGGCCTCTACATGCAGACTTCATTGAATTGACAACAGTGGAACCAAATCAATTGCATAATAGGATAAAAAAGATGAAGCTACAATCCAGTCAGCCATATACTTTGGGGGCAGATTATTGGCAAACCATTAATTATTGGTGTTGAGTATGTAGGTTAAACTTAGAGAATTACAGATAGCAGATGTGCCATTAATGTATGACCTAGAAAATACGCAATCAGAATATAAGATCAATGTTAGAAACAGGTCCATATGGGTAACATATGTGAAAAAGCAACTGAAAAGCTACGGGGAAAGAAGAGATATTATACATACTAAAGCAATAAACCAAACCAACATTTTAAACAGAAGAAACATTTTAGTGAGGGAAAAACAAAGGGATGACAGTGGACAGTGGACAGTGACTGACTACAAACTCCCAATATCAAGCAACAAAAAAGGCTAAGACATCTTCAACAAGAATGTTAACATGCAGAGGAATGCAACGATAGAAAAAGTGACAGATCTTTTTAAGACGATCAGAAGACTCGTAGGAAAACTTAACATCTATGTAAGGAATACTTGAAAGAGTAATTATGGAACAGATCTAATAAAGGCAAATTATTTTAAAAGAAGATGTAAAGAAACCCATTACGAACAGGATTATAGGATGAAGGAAAGAGGAAAGATTCTGGAACCATCCCCAATCAAAAGTGAGGAACGGCCAGCAATAGAGCAGAATAGATGAGATAGTCATGAAAATATTTAAGCCTGTAGAGTAACATCTATACAACACTTGCAACAAATGTGAACAAAGCTGTTTTGCCTAGAATTTATATGGCAAAGAAAAAAAACCTCACAAAAGTTAAATATAAAGTGTTACAAAATGCAGTGTGAATCTAGCTTCTTTAACATAATTCCATTTATTTAATTTTGGCCATGCTTGTAAGTGTAATTTGGCTTAAGATTTACAAAGAAGAGTAGAACTATGCAGCTCTCCTGATCTCTCTAAGAATGAGCACCCATGGCCTGCCCTACACTCTTGGCTAACTATGTAGAGAAGGCGGATTCTGGAGAAGATGGCTCCAAAGGTAACAAGGGCCCAAGTCATAAGGGTTTTGGAGACTGCAACCCCCTTCCTGAAGTGAAGCCTTCTGGCAATCAATGCAGCTTCTCCAAAATAGATATTCTGCTGGACTGATTAGTGTTGGCGGGCAAGCAGACAGCTGCTGTGTTCTATGCCAGCTGTAGCTTCCAGGTCGTCTTCAAGGGCAGATCCATACAAAATAAGTTACAGACTTCTGTACCAGCTGTACAAATGTCATAAAATGTCAATCAAGAGGAAACAAATAGCAGAAGGGAAAGAAAAGGATGGTTTCTAGTGATATTATCCTGGTAATTCATATACATTTAATAAAATAATGCACATTTTTAAACTGGCCACGCAATTGGTTTTGCTCCTTATATAGAAAAGGACCCAATTAGAGCCCGACCAGTTTAGAGAATTCATTCAAAACAAGATGCAAAGATCTCAAAACAACATGCCTTGAATTTATGATCATGGAAATCCATGAATGGCTGTATTTTTTAAAATCAGAATTTGATCAAATTAACAGGCCACTTGCCGACTTCCACAAACCATTACAGGAGTTTTTATGTCAATTTTTTAAAAATGTGCCATAAATGAAGCTTTCATTTTTATATTGAATTCCATAACATTTGCAGTCATAGTTATCTATTCTATAGGAATAAAAACAATTTTATATTTCAACCTGATATAGGTTAGTTTGGTTTTTAAACAAGAGAAGCAAATGATCAAAATGACGGTTCCAGTCATTTCCAGTTTTGTTTAACTGGAATGTGATCAGGGTTCATAGGATTTGATGAATGACACGGTAAATCATCAGCTTCCTTTGCTTTTTTTGAAGTTATTTTTTTCTTTATTAATAAAAGCTAACAACATTAGCTTTGGTTCCTCTAGTGTAAGTTCTGCAAGCAGAATTTGCTGTATAACGAGCTAATTGCATTCTAAAGTGTTTTTTCTTTTCCCTTTTCCCCCTTAGTACCCAATGATGCCATTGTTTGTCTTTTTCGATTGCCTCTCTACATCTGGATATCATAACTTATGATTTCTTTAAATGCATATATGATTGTAAGCTATAATGTTGCTCCAACTTGCTTGTGCATATGGGCTATTTATAATGCGCTCCTCTCTATTTACATCCTACTTTAGAGATAAGGAAAGGGCTAAATATATACTGGCCAGCCTTGTTTCTCTTGGAGACTGGCATATGCTCTGTTTTCAGCATTGGCTGACAGAATGTTCTGGAATCCCTGAGATGTCATCTGTGTTGAATAGACAAAGTCTCAGATCGCACCTCCTCTACAGGGTGGATCTTCTCCCAGATCTCATCCAAATCTTCTCTTCAGCAAGGTTCTCCAGATTTTTGCTTGAATTAACAAGCCGCCTTCATTTTAATACAGGTCATTCCAATTCAGGCCCAGCAACCAACATTGCTTTTTATTGAAACCAATAAGAAATCTTGAATAGCGTAACACTGTCTAGATCCACTTTTCTTTGTACCATCCATAATGCATGGACACACTGTCCTCTTTCCATTTTTTTCTCTCTCGGTTTCTATCTGTTGTTTTTTTCAGAACCCACCTCAGATCCCTCTCCTAACTTTTTTACCAGAAAGTGTTCTATTCTCTCTCAGTCTGTCCTTATCTGCAAAGTGTTTCAGTGGATACATGAACACTCAGAAGAAAGCAATGGCTGAATGTAGGCTGTCAGAGGCTAATTTCATGGCCTCTTACTATAAAACAAGTCAGATTTTAAAAAATGATAATTTCTTGTATTTCTGTTCAGTGAAATGCATCCATAGTTACTTTGGTACTGGAAGAGACTTTATCTACCCTATTTTGAGCAGAATTAAATGTAGTCTATGGACATGCATATTACTCCATTGTTTGGCAAAGGAAAAGGAAAGAATATGATAAAGAAGTGGAATGAAAGAATGTTACAAAAACCTATTCAACTTCTGCGCATTCAAAAACAAATTTAAGTCCATAGAAGCATTTTTGTAGTTGTTTGAATAAGAAATGGAAATGGAAATATCTCAAACCGATGAATCTACATATGACTGAAGACCATGGACAGCATTTCAAAAGCAATGAGATTCTTTTTTCCCCATGTTATGATAAAAGAATTGGATGAAAAGCTTTAATATAATCCTGTTTGCTTATTTCTATACATTGGCAGCAGCATTATACTACTTAGAGTGATTATTATTGAGGTGATATAGAAACAAACAAATAAAATGATGCTCCTGGACAATTCGGGAATTGGTAGCATCCACGTAGGCTACTGGCCACCATAATACTGCATTTTGATAGCCTTAACAAAGAACTTCAAGCCACTTCTGATATGGTACACTGAATTTCAGCTAAGCTTAAATATAGTTTTGCATGTATACTTCAACATGTTTTCTCCACCTAGTCTATGTGATATATAAATTGTGATTGAAGTTTTATTGAGTTGTATGCACTCACACAAATTATTTAATAAATCATGGTTGGTCAGCCATTGCTTAACGTGATCCATTAATTCAGTCAAAGGAAATGGTAAACAGGAGCAGAAGAAAGAATGAAGCATCACGTCAATGGTTGTGTTTGTTAACTGAACCATGGTTTACCTAATTTTCTGAGTTTGCCACTTACATGAACAATAAAGTAACCATACTGGCTGGATTCACACAACACACTGAGCCACAAGCTAGCTAATCCCATTTTAACCTAATATGTTCTGCAAACGGAACCATTCACTGAATTAACCTGTATTTTCTTGTCTTGAGCATTTGATAAACTAAATAATGTTACTGTTCTAAATCAGGAAATATCACAAAATGTCAACCAGGTCTAACGTGACCAGGAAAAAGAAAGAATATGAAATGTCAGTCTGTGTTACACAGGTTGATAAAACGGCCTAATTAACATTGATATTACAATCCTTTGAAGACTGAAGGCAACTATAATTTAGTTCTTATTCACATTTTATTTGTTCTATTCCCAGGAATTAAGTGGAGAAACTAGAAAGTCCTCTTTTTCTAATCTTTTTTCATGTACATTATGTATGTGAGACCTCTGGACTACAAAGTATCCAAAATATAGTTTTCATTGTATGCTAATGCCCGATAAGCCTCTAAAATAAAGTTCCATTCCTCACAACCTGAAAACAGATGAGCTGTTAATGGAATTAATTTCAAGAATCACTAACTACAGGAATAAAAATTACAGTTTGTGCTATCACTTCACAAGATTGTGCTGTCAGGTACCAGATTTGATATGAAACAGAAGTGAAGAAAGTACAATAAAAAGCATGTTCTCTCAATTTGTATTAAACATTTCTGTTGCAACATAAAAAGAGTGCCAAATTCAAAGATAACTGATATTCAGAAAAGCAGAGTAAATTTGCAATAATTAGTAACAAAAATGTAGTTATTAAAATCTTACAATGAATAATGCTCTCTTTAATTAATATTTCAGAAGGTTCTGGAAGGATTTACTGTCCCAGACTGTATTTCCATTAAAAAAATACCAAGGGAGATTAAATACTGAGAACCAAGAGGATGTAGCCTGACATGGCAAAACTGGTGTATAATGTAATAATTGCTGCTGCTGTAAAATACCTCTCATATTAGTGATCAGCTTTAGCACTCTCGGCAGCTGAGCTCTCAGAGTTTAGCACCAGCATTCCTAACTTTTTCAGCCTTTTCTCTCCAAGATGGTGGAGGTAAAAATTGCAATTAAGATCACCTAGGTCCAAATTCCTAATCATGCCCTCCCAGTTAGCTTTAAGGAAGAAAATTAGGCTATTCCACATAAAAGAATACAAGTTTATTGCATGGCATCCATAAGAATAGCTACAATTCCTATGATCCATGGTTTTTCTTTTGACCGATATTGTGAATAGTTGAAATCACTATTCTTTCCACATCTTACACTATTATATGTGCTCCCTCATTTCCAAAGTCCTCACTGTTCAGCAAAGGAACACAAAGATTCCAATATCCTTTTTTTTGGTAAATAGTTAATAGGCAGCAAAACTGCAATTCCACATGTGTGTTAAGAAAAGGAAAGCCTCCAAGGTACAAAGACTGGGGTCATATGTTATCTTAAATTACAATTTTATTTACCCCAGACTTTTTAAACAAGCTTCAATGGCCTGGTTCATACATGACACATGGCACATCATTTAATGTTGGGGGGGAGGAAGGAAATGAATCTACATTGCTTTAAATTGTTGAACATCAGGTCTGGCAAGAGAGGCATGGTAAGGATCCTGGCTAATAAAAAATGTCATCCGATGGGACCTAGAAGGAGAGCCTTTTCTGCTGCAACTCCTGCCTTTTAGAACATCCTCCACCTCTTCCCCCATCATGAGATGAGCCCCAACCCTGCGGGCCTTCTAGGAAGCTCTTAAGACATGGTTTTGTCCTCATGCCTGGTGGTCTGGTAGTGGTAGGGAGACTGCTGATTAGTTGCTGTGTTAGTAATGTATTGTACTCTCCCACAAATCGGTCATATTGTTTTAATTAACTTTTAGTTATTTTAATGACTTTTATTGTGTTTGTATTTTTAATTGTTTTTTAAATTATTTGTTAAATTAATTATTTAGTTAAGCCACCCTGCGTTATTCAGGTGAGATGGGCGGCAGTATAAATTGAATAAATAAATAAGTAAATATGTCATTTCCTTCCACCAAATAATTTCTTCCATGGTGAAGAATTGAGCACAGATGACCTGGTGTGCTATCTATCTATCTATCTATCTATCTATCTATCTATCTATCTATCTATCTATCTATCTATCTATCTATCTATCTATCTATCTATCTATCTATCTATCTATCTATCTATCTATCTATCTATCTATCATCTATCTATCTATCTATCTATCTATCTATCTATCTAATCTATCTATCTATCTATCATCTATATCTATCTATCTATCTATCATCTATCTATCTATCTATCATCTATATATCTATCTATCTATCATCTATCTATCTATCATCTATATCTATCTATCTATCTATCATCTATCTATCTATCTATCTATCTATCTATCTATCTATCTATCTATCTATCTATCTATCTATCTATCTATCTATCTATCTATCTATCTATCTATCTATCTATCTATCTATCTAATTTGTTTTTCACCCACTCTAGGGGTCACAAAGCCTGCCTGCACTGCACTCTGCACCAGTTGAAGCTTCCAAGGGTAGCCCCATGTAGAGTGCATTGTAGTAGTCCAAGCGTGAGCTAACCAGGGCTTGAATGACTGCGTGCAGGGACTCCTGATCCCGGAAAGGCCACAACTGGCACATAATCTGAAATTGTGCAAAGACTCTCCAGGCTGCGACTGCCACCTGCTCTTTGAGCAAGAGTCGCAAATAAAGGAGTTGCGGACAGGGTCTGTCTGGGGTAGTGCCATCCCATCCAGAGTTAAAGATGTCAAAATCCCGGATCTTGAAGCTCCATGCACCCACAGCCATTCGGTCTTGCCAGGGTTCAGCTGAAGCCAGTTGTCCCTCATCCAGGCCTCCACAGCTTCCAGGCACCACAAGAGTGCAGTGGCAGCATCACTTGGGTCACCAAGAGATATAATAGAGATATTTTCTATCTCTATTTGGCTGCTGTTACATTATATTGTGGAACTGTTCACGCCACAGTATGATTTTCAGGACCTCTGGAACTTTCTGCCCTTTTTTTGATATTTAGATCTCAACATAGATCCTACAAATTCGTGCTTCTTGTTCATGTTTCTGTTTCTCTGTGTTTTTGCCTACTGTTTATCCTGTTTTTCCCAGTTAAATGTTGTCGACATTTGTTAATACTTATTAAATAAACCTCATGCTATATTTTTGCTAGCTGTATTGAATGGTGTATGTGATGGTGCCAGGAATGCGCTGGGTACAAACTAAATTGAGTTTTCAGCAAAGTGTTGAAAATACTGGTTGTGTGGTAGAGCTTTGCTGAACAGAACCCTTGTCTATGAACATTGTTTGGAGACTTAATCAAGGAATTTTACTTCTACCTTCCATACTTTCTTTAAAGACAATTTCCACTGTTTTAGTCTCAAAACAATTCTAAGATGCAAATAATGCAATTTTGTGTCTACTCAAAAGTAGTAAATCCTACTAAGTTTAGTTATGCCTACTCACCAAGATCTGCTTGAGGCAGGACAATTGGGGTAGAAGAGTCTATTTTTTTTTCCTGCAACACAGTTCACAGATCATTCCCACGCAATTGACATTTGTTGGATTTTGACATTCCCCCCCCTCCATTCTTAAGCCATTCAAACCCATAAAGTTTGTTTGTTTATGGCTTAGCTTTATCGGTGACCTCTCTGCACTGTAGTTCATTCAACAAGCCACAATTAATAAATGGTGATTGAGCTCAATATATCAAAAAGATTTTTACTTTGGAGAAGAGATTGATGTTTTCTGATGGAAAAGAACAAACTGGTAATTTTGTGAAACGGGAGGGGAAAGAAACCAGGACCCTATGCTGTTGTTTCCACGCCACAATAAAAAGAGCAATGTGCCTAAAACATAAAAACACTACAAAATTATGAAATAGTAAAGAGACAAGGAAGAAAGGATCAAATGTCGGAAATTGGGAAAAGCAATGTTTTCCTGTTTTAGTGTACTGTAAGTGAATAGGAATGAAACCTTTCTTCAAATAACAGTATTGGACCGAGTACAGAGATGTCCTGATGCTCACAGCAAGAAAAATATACAGAAATGGCTCAAACTTCCCCTGCTATTGCCCAAATAAACCCTGATGCGTGACATGGAACTATGTTATAAAAACTAGACACCTTGTGTTGTTTCCATGAATGTATGTCTACGGTGAAATGGCATAAAATTCTGCTCTTACAGTAATTATGAGTCACAAAATCATCACTATTGTTTCCCCTACAAATTTTTTCCCCTTCAAAAATTGAGATAATTACTTGAACCTGGTCCCTATGATCGGCCAACAACGGGACCAAATTTTAAAGCCATCCAATAAAAATTGCCATAGATACAGCAAGTTACAAAGCTTCAGAAATTGACTCACTCTTGTTTTACTGACAGGCATTCCATAATTCTGAGGAGGTCCAAGGGACACTACTGATGTATTTCATGCTGACTTGTATGGATTTTAGTTTAAATATGCCTTTAGATATCTAAGGAACAGTTCAAAACTGCTTAGCTTAGAACTTTTAATCCCTCCCCCTCAGCATCAGTCCCCAATACAGTGTATTCTTACTAACCTGTACATTTTGTTCAATGGGATGTACCAGGGAATAAACCAGAACAGTGCTGCTGTTTCCCTTCATATTCTACAAGCACAATTTGTATGATTGCACAATACTATCAGGCACATCTCCTATGACCTATGTAATCAATTTTAGTTTCTCTTTTTCTGGCTTTCTGCAGCTTCTGTCAACATGAGACAACCTTAATTTTAATGCTAAACTGCAGGAATGTATTTTTATTTTGGTGATTGAATATTATCAATCACAGCAACAACCACAGCAACAATGCCTCATTTAAAAATAAATAAGGTTCTTGCATATATTTTGCCTTCTCTTTATTGAAAACAGAGCTAGAATATAACTGCAGCTGTTGAGGTTCAGGGTAAATAAATTAATATGTTAATTTTTAAATATGCGTAGTGGAGAAACTTTTAAGCTATGTTATTTCATCATTATTTTAACGTCATATATGAAAATTATAGTGTTTTATGATGTATTTTGATTGTTCAGTATTTCATTTGGTGATTTAAATGTGTTGCAAGCTATTCTGGGAAAACATATTCTTGAAAAGCAGCATGCCCATTTAAAATTAAATGAAATGGAATAACACTATACATAATCATCTATTTTTCAAATAAGAATTGGCTATAGTTTCCCTAAGAAAAAGATAAATCAGCAGTAAGATTACTTTCAAAATTCTTTTCTTTGTGTATTTCTGATCATGTGTAAAATGTCTTATGTAAAATGGCTCATGAAGGAAATGTGTGCTTAAGAAATTATTATTATAATTGTTATTATGTTTGATTATTTTGCATCTTGTTATATTGCTAAGACACCCCCCCCCAACAAACCAAGTATTTATGCTACGATAGACAACAGGTAAATTCCTTGTAAACCATTATGTCTTGCATGTTCATTCTTCATGGAAACAGCAAATGACATTTATAAGATAGGAATATATCTGCCAGAGACAAAGAGAAGGGCAACCTCTAAATGAGAAAATGGCTTGCAAAACACATTTCCCTGGTTTTTCCATTTAGTGAACTTTTGATAATCATTGCATCAATTAGGCTTAATCAAATATTATTGGCATAAACACTGCTGTGTCCTAAAGTTATTTCACTTCTGTGCCTTCAATAGTATGAAATGTTATCCTTGATAATGGCATGAAATTGTAAGCTCTTTCAGCTCAGTAAGAAGGGCAAGGATGAGATAAAAGATAATTACAACTGATAAATCCAGAAAATACTGTACATTTGAATTCATCTGGTATTTATTGGTGGCCAAAGGTACAGATTAATAAAGTCTCCTGGAACCCTAAGAAATGCAGTTTTATCCTTTCCCTCCTTCTCTTACACTGTGTTTGAAGTGCATTTTGTATTTTGAAGAAAATTATGATTTATGAAATGGATCCATTTGACAGGGTATTTGGGGAAAATCCTGCACCAGAATTAGAAGGTTATTGCAGAGAAACAGTGGTAAAATCACACTGGTTGAATCCATTGCAGGAATATATTCTGGTTTTGCCATTGCAAATTTCAGATATACGGTATATGGTGTGATTTGTTTTGGCTGATTTTTCACAGATCCAACCCAGAATACAATTATACCATCGTTGAGTCAATTGTCTTGACTATGATCATCATTTTGACCACTGAAGATCAAAAGGACTTAGGGGAGGATTCGCTCAGGGACTCTCTCTCCTTCCACTTATCGGAATTTCAGCTTTTTGGCTTATCATTTTCACCACCACCACCACCACCACCACCACCACCACCACCACCACCATCAGAACATTTTAGGCTCTGCTCCAGAGAAGGCCCAGTCATGCTTGCCTCCCCAAAAATAACAGATATCTGATATTTTAAGTAAAATCCAACTTCAGAGAGCTAACAATGTAAAGAAAATTAATAAGTCACCGTTTATAACACATACACATATATTACAAACAGTCGTTTTCCTCCCCTCCCCTCCTTTCCCCTCCCCTCCCCTTTTTCTTTTCTTTGTAATTACAGTGTTTAACCTGACTCTATTTTCTGTCATGTGATTGATGCTTTAATGCATTTGATATTTTTTTCTTTTGTTATTTTAAATTGGTATAAGTTGTCTTTCTTGACTGTAGCTCAAAAGGTAAAGGTAAAGGGTTCCCCTGTCTAGTCGTGTCTGACCCTAGGGGACGGTCATCTCCATTTCTTGGCTGAGGGAACCAGCGTTATCTGAAGACACTTCCGTGGTCATGTGGTCAACATGACTATACACCGAGGCGCACGAAATGCTGTTACCTTCCCACTGAAGTGGTACCTATTTATCTACTTGCATTTGCATGCTTTTGAACTGCTAGGTGAGTGGAAGCTGGGGCAAGTAATGGGAACTCACCCTGTCACATGGCGCTCGGGTCTCAAACTCAGGTTGTCAGCTTTACAACTGACTAGCTCTGCATCTTTAACCACTGAGCCATCATGCCCCCTCAGTTTAAAATAAACATTTAATTTTGTTTTTGCTTGCTTAAAAATACATAGGAGAAAACCGTAAACGGAATACTTACAACTAATTTTACCCCACCCCTCTGAACTTTTCAGGACACATATTGACTGGTGGGCTCCACTGCTGGCAGGGCTGTTTACTTGTGTAGACAACACTGGCCATATCCTTGAAGGATGGGAACGCTCCGTTATAGTTCCTATACATAAAATATGAGGCAAAGAAGACCATAAAAATTACAGACCTATAAGCTTTATTGATCTAACAGGTAAGATGTATGCAAACATCTCTTGAGAAAAATCAAGGATTGAGTGATTGAGAAAAACATAAGGTATTAGTGGAAGAACAGACCTGGGCACTCCACAATAGGTCTGTTTTGTTCCACACCAACTTATTACTAAATATGCAACAGATAGTAATAGTAAATACCTGTTTTACATCTTCCATAATTCTGAGCACAGCATTTAACTTGATAAATAGAGATATCTTATGGAAGAAACTGGCCAAACTAAATATGGAACCCAGTCCTGGTAAAGACTCTCTGTACCAGCATTTCTCAACCTAGCAACTTTAAGATGGATAGACTTCAACTCCTCTTGGGCCCAATGTTGTTTATCCTTTACGGCAATGACATCTCTACTCTACTGATGTTCACATGCTAAAGAGCTTTATATATGGTGGCATATAGATAAGTAGATCTGAGAAGACTGGTGGGGAAATGCAGTGCTTTTTTCAGTTCTAATTATTTGAAGATTAATAAAACTTAAGTCCAAAGTGATGTTTTTTTGGAAAATAATGGGTCAAATAAAACTGGCACGTGAATGGGAAGTCTGTAGAACAGTGCCTTTGTCATATTTAGGAGTCATTTTTTTACAAATACAATGGCTGGGGCTAACTACGTCAGATGAAGTTCAATAAAGGCCACAGCAAGTTCTAAAATGCTAACTAAATACCCAGTTATAACCATCTGAGCATTCTGCCCCCCCCCCCACAATTATAAAGGTCCACAAGGCAAAAAATCACATAAGCGCTAATTCATGGTGTAGAGTTGTGGGGCCTATCAAAGACTCGCCTACTTGAACAAAATCAAGCACACTTTTTAAATTTTATTCTGGGGACCAACGGAATACACTGAAGTAGGCCACCACTCCATTTATTGTCTAACAGTAATCAAAATCTTTGATGATTCCCCCAATGGAAGCTGACAGACTACCAAAAATTAGGTTTGAAGAACAGATGGGGACACTTCAACGCACCACTTGGATGCATCAAAGTCTCCAAATCATCTCACAGCTCACAGCTTGGCTTCTCAATGCAGCTTGGCTTCTCAATCTACTCTCAGCTGGACATCAGGCCAAGGCAATATTCAAATGAAGAGTTTTGGACATTAACATCCAAAGCAATATTGAGTCACTTGCAAACATCAGATAGTTGAAATAGCCAAGAATAAAATGTATTTTCAAACAGAAAAATACCTGGCAATGTGTTATCATAAATTCCCATTAGATAGCCTTTACCAAAGCAAGATTTGAGAAGCTAGATTCTATGGTTAAATATAGACGATTCCATTAAGTGCCATATTATGAGAGAACATGTATTTATGGACCACCAGAGACAGAAATAACTGAATTATATGCTCCAGAAAGAACTCAGTATTTACCAACACTACTTGACAGAACCATATATTGAGACCATAAATTCCCATCATTATAAACATTCTACATCTGATTTTTGCTGTCCATCTTTTTGAAGAAACACATATTAGCATTCCTTCTATGTAGTATCTGGGAGATTTTAAAAAAAGTATCTAGTGGGATCTACAATGAAAACTTCTGAATCAATCAGATTTTGTCAGTCCTGAACAGAGCAGTTTCTCAGTATTAAAAGAATGAAAACTAAATGATCTAGTATAAGATTCTAGAGGTTAAGAGAGGAACAGGGCACAAACACATATGTGCTATTTTATCTTACACTATGTTATCTCATTCTTTTATCTTTATTTTATCTTACCTTTATTTTATTTTACTGTATCTTATTTTATTGTAGCTTACTGTGGTTGACACCCATTGTTTTGATGTGATCAATTGACTAATAAATGAAATTATATTACAACTTCTATAGTCATTATTCTCCCAAGAAAAGAGTACCTGATTCTAGTTCTAAAAGTCTGGGCTTTTTAGGGAATTTGCTTTTATTATTTTACTGCTGGTTTTTGTGCAATGAATACTTTCATTCCATTTTGTATTATTCACTTGCTATTTTAATTTTGTTTAAATATTATTTCCATTGAAACTTGTAAACAAGAAGATAAAAATAACCAAACTAATATATAAAATAAGGAACAAAAAAAAAAAAAGAATACAAAAGAAAAAGTAAAGAGTGAAGAAAACAAGTTAAAGAAAAATAGAAAAGAAAGAAAAAAGATATAAAGAAGTGGTTTCTGATATTCTTCATAGCAGTTAGGAGTATACAAATATTTTAACCTGTCTAAAGTTACATCATGTTACTCTTCTTTCTATCATCTATCCTATTAAATCAATAAAACAAAAAATCTAAAATTTGGGTTTTTCTTTTTTCATTTTTATGCCAAAAGTCCATAAATAGATTCCAATCGCCAATTAATGTATTTAACTAAAGAACTCAATTTATCCTTTTCGGTAAGACTTGTCACTTTCACCAACCATTCCTCCATAATGGATACTATCAAATCTATTTCTGTGCATATAGTAAAAGGCTAAAGATTTATACGAACAAAAGAGAAACCAGAGAACATAGTACAATAACCTCACCGCAGTTATAATAATTGAAATAATAACAGTTGAAATAATCTTCCATGGTTTTTATTTTACTTTTTATCTGTTAATCCTAAAAAGAAAAGTTCTGGTTTCATAGAATATTGATCAATCTTTAAAATCCTCTTCATCAAAGTATGTATTTGAATCCATTTTTTTAAGCTTTGTTTATATGTCATCAGCCATAACAGAAAGTCCTTTTCCCTCTTCACATTCTAGATATTTTAAACATTTAAAAAAAAAATTGGCATCATGCAGCAACAATATATCATTTTATAAAAATTCTTGTTTGAGATCATACAATATAAATTTCACCCCTTTTAACCACATATTTTCCTATTGATCCAATGTATATATTCTAACCAAAATTCTTAGCTCAATTTGTGATATATTAGCTACTATTTTTGTTGTATCTGATACGATTTCAAATACAATCTGTGCACATGATACACAGGGGTTGCCTTTTATTAGCTCTACAGCAATATTTGAGTAGCAGAATTAAGTACATAACATATTTGCAGCACATGTACTTGCTCAAAACAAGATCCACTGAATTTAATGGGATTCATGCCTACTGGTATGGGATCACAGTTTTAACTAAAAAGCATACATGTTAAAGATAATCAGGAGAAAATACTATTAAACAAACATGTTTCTATCATTTTATTTAAGATAAATGACATACATTATGCACTATGGGAAACAAAACAGATAACAGATAAATTCACCAGTTTTTATTCTATTATATTGATCATTATTAAAAAAGAAAAAAGTAACATAACCACGATCCAGCAAGAAAAAAAAAAGCATTGATAGCATCAATTATATCCCAGGAAATCTAAATCTCTGTCATTCATAATAAGAATAACAGACTTTTGTATTCACAACTTTGAGGAGTTATTCCATTTTGCCCTTGTTCAAAATAGGATGATTAATCTGTCAGTATGAAGTGACAGGTGATTGACATTTTTACAGCCAATAGTAATGTCCACTTTGATTTCTAGTTCAAAAGCCAGCAATGGGAATTATGGGGATAGATCTAGACATTGAATGCAGCCAACAGTGGTCACCACCTATTCAGACAATAAACTGTAAACTGTAATACCTTATTTTGATTCAACAGATTTCTGTGATAGGGGCAATGGGTAGCCCTTCCACCACCTCTTCCAGGGATCCCAATCTTCTGCTCAGGTCATGGCACCAACTCGCCACAGGACAACTCACCATGGGTCAATTCAACAATTCAATTTAATTATTTAAAATATATTTTTTTAAAATTTTGTCATTCACATTTCATTTTGTCCCTCCTTTTGTATCCTTTCTTTAATGATCTACCATTATTCCACCATTTCTTTGATATTATGTAACCTTTGTCCTGCGGTGAGTTGTCCCACGATGATTTGGCCTTGGCAAGTTGGCTGGTGAGTTGGCTGCAACTAGTTGGACATGGCGAGTTGTCCTAGACCTGAAAAAATAGGTCTGCTGGGTGGGTCTTCCTATTGTTCTAGCTTGAGGAAGAAGACACAAAATCAAGGGGGGAAAAACTGAATGGGAGGAACTCGGCTATGGATTTGCCATGTCCTAGTTGGGAGGACGAGATGTAGGTTGGATTGTTGTCCAAAGTCAGTCAATTTGAGCAAACAGAGGGGAAGCCGATTCCAAGGGCATCTTTCCCGGCTTGTGTGCGGAATGAAGA
The DNA here is from genome assembly GCA_023970755.1 of Azemiops feae. Lineage (NCBI taxonomy): Eukaryota > Metazoa > Chordata > Lepidosauria > Squamata > Viperidae > Azemiops > Azemiops feae. The sequence goes on from JALGBA010000094.1 coordinate 1,598,433, forward strand.
TGGGTATGCCATTGTCTGTGACCCAAGCACTTGCCCCTGATGCCAATTTGACATTGCCTTTTTCCTTCCTGGAACTGGGGCCAACTGGGAGGGGCAGGAAAGGATGGTGAAGAGATTGATTTTGTTAGGTAGCAGGAAGAAACTGATACCATTTCTGTGGTCAACACTTCTTAGTTGGAAATAAGTACGTCAGAGGTAGATGGCAACCACACCCAAAGGATGGGCTGGGCTGCATTGTGTCAGGCAGCACACATACACCCACACCACCTTCTTCATTAATGTTCCGGAATGTGGTTCTGGTTTGGTCACACTCCAGCCTCTTTATTCCTCACCGGTATTGCTAGAGCCTAATACATTAGCAATTTTACCAGACCTGTCAAAACGGCATCAGATATCTTCAAGTTGTTTTCAATTCTACTGAATTAATTCCTCAAAGAATTACCAGATTCATGGATTAAATACAGGCCTTTTCTTTTCTTCTGCCAACCCTAAAGAACAGATCGAAGAGTATTTCTACACAGCCACTCATATTCCTCAGATATTTAGCAGCACTTTTGTAATACTATGCTGCTATTTTTTAGCCATCCAGTAGGTTTCCAACTGGCCAATGCACAATGGGGGGAAAAATTGACATACACGCACCACCACCACTTTTATTCATCTCTTCCCTTATGGTTTTTTTTTTAATAGGAAGCACAAAAGGAAGGGAACTTGAGCTATGTAGAAGTGAGTATGTAGCAAAGATGCCCCTTAATCCAAGTACGAAGGATGGAAGGATGATGGCTAGATGCCACATTGCCTTGACTATAAGAGGGAGGAAAGAAAATCCCAGGAGCTGGATGAAAGGACGCCGAAAGAATTCCCACTAATTAAAATGCTAAACTCTACAACAACCTTTGCAAAACTGTCTTTGCGGCATTCAATTGGAGCAGGAGCTGAGCCAACAGTTAATTTAATTGGCTCAGTTTCTTAAGCCTTGGTAAGCCCGATGGGACAGTTGGGACAGAAGGACACAGCTCCAGACTTGTCAGCGCAGTGCTTCCATGTGCAAGGTGCCTATTTTTACACCACCCTCTATAAATATAGGTCTTGTTTGTGCTTTCTGAAAATTATCTAACTCTTCCACCGAACAGAATAGAACGGATGACATTTCCGAACCTTACATAGACCATTTGCAGATTTTGATTCAAAAATCAGGTTATGGGGTTCCTCCTGCCTTTTACCATTTTCATCAAATGAAGAGTAGAGAAGTTGGAAAGAACAAGAGGAAGGAAGAAAAATAATTCTTGTCTGTGTACAAGATAATTGCTTCCATATGCTTACACACACGTGCATACACGCATGTCTACAGCATTTACATTTACACAGAAGTAAAGTAATTGGAGAAAAAGACAAGACTGATAGATCACTTCACGAATAACTAGGAAAAAAAGCATCATTGTAATAGATTCTTTGTGTAGGAGAAGCAATGAGAAACTACGTTTATTCGAACAGGTGTGTCACCAAATGAAAATGAAGCACGCAGCTAAGATTGGGCAGGTGATATACAGAGTCCTCGAGTTTTCTTTCATTCTCTTCTGGAACAAGTCACTGTCATAATCCTAAAGACGCAGAGATAGGGGGCAGCAGGTAATCTCTTTTGTACCAGCTTCTAAGGTCCTATAAGGACAGGGAAGGCTGTGGAAAGAAAAGGAAAATCAATAATTGTTCTTGAGGGTTTGAGGAAGGTATGTCCAGCGACAGATAACTGTGTGTGCCTGTGTGATGTGTTTGGGTGTGTGGTGTGTCTAGTGATGTTTTGACTCCAAACCTTCAGAAGGCAATCCTGATGGCATTGGCCTGGTGAGAAGGGATCCCTTCCTTCCTCTTTTGCACAAGAGCCTGGGGGCCACACGCAAGGAGTCCTTGCTCTCCCAGCGAGTCCAAACACTGCAAAGACAAGTGGCCTCTTGGCAAGGCAGGCTTGCAACAGGAGATTTGCTGACGAGGCACTATTTAAAAGATTACGGTGAAAAGAGAGTGAGAGGAAGAGAGGAGAGTGAGAGGAGAAGGAGGGGAAATGAGGTTAAAAGCTTGGAGGATAACGTAAGAAATCTCGAATGAACCGAATGAAGTTCTTTGAGCCCAGTTTGTCCTAACATCTACTGTGTGAAATAGTCACTAATTGGTGTAAGAATAGCCTTTTCTGGATAATTGTTTTTCACATGCCCTGCCTGGCTGTTTTATTTACAATGTAGAGCTGTTAAGATTCTATTTGTATGTGTATGTATATATATATATATATATATATATATATATATATATATATATATATATATATATACCACAATTTCTTTTAAGGGTTCTGTATACTCACACAGATTTATTTGCACATAGAAGAAATGTGTGCTTAGCTATATATCACCTAGGTAAATATATGACCAGAAACAGATGCACACCCTGAGCAGAGCAAGCCAGGATTAATATACAGCATTCCAACACTGCATGGCAAAATTCTGGTAGGACAAAAAGAAGAAACAATGAGCAACAATTACAGCTCTCCCTGCTTTTTTCAGTTGTCTTTCATTAAATCCCATCGTGAGCAATAGATGGGAGTTAACGTGGGCCAATCAGCAGCATATGGATCAGGGCATTGGTGAAATGAGCTCTCTTTCAGAGAAAAGTCCAGTTTGGCTCTGGTGTAGCTATAAAGGATCCACTGCAAGACTGGCAGGAGACCCGAATTCCAATCCTGCTTCTTTTCTATTGGGGGACAACTTTCATCTTTAATGGTCCAGCATTCCATTAAATGGGACATTGTGGGGACTGAAGTAACTCTATTCTGTTGCTGCTCTCATGAGCTGGATAGGAAGCAACTGAGACCAGGCTTTTACAAAGATTCTGCAAATATAAAATTGACCCTAAGCTCCGGGATAGGAGGAGATCCTTTAATCCAACCGCTTGCCCTGTTGCACAGGAAACCACTCCTAAAGCATGCCCAACAGACATTTAAATATCTCCAGTAACTCACCATCTCCTGAGGCAGTATGTTCCATTGCTGATCACCTCTCACTCTTAGGAATTTTTTTCTTGCTGTCCAGCTGAAACCTGAGTCTTTGGGAATTATGCTGCATTGCACTTTCAACAACCTCCTAGACCTGTCCTAGACCATCCTCTATGGACCTCTGGACTATTATGCTTTGTTCACATGGTCTTCTTTCACTGGAAAAGCTTGTTTCCTTACAGAGGTATTGAAATAAACCCAGCTGCTTTGAACAAAAATAATTGTGTACAGGCTGGAGCACAAGATCCTAACAACTATTCATCTTCGATACAACCACAACATTTCGACATTGGATTTTCAGGACTTATCAAACCAACTAGACAACCACACTTTTAGTTTAGTGTGTTTTCTGAATGCATTCCATATAGTTAGTTTCCCTTCGCTGTCATGTAAAAACTGCCTCCCTCCAGTAGAGCTACTCAAGCATGGCTCCGTTAACCTATGGATACATGTGTAAACACAGCCTCCTTCTCTTTGCACTGATCAGAATCAGATCAATGTATGAGTGCACGGGAGAGGGGGCATAGGCACTTGTGGGGAGAATTGATTATACCCGTGACCTGTCATCATTGTACAATAATGAAATGATGTAATTGGCATCAGTCATCTCATATGACACAGCTGAGACAAATTAGGTGAATATATATGATATCATGATGTGCATGTCATCACTTTGATGTCATGATGTCCTCTCATGGATACCACTGGAAATGGGCCCTTGGTCAAGCTGGCTGGGAATGATGGGCATTCTGGACAACATATGGAGAAGAGATTGGGCTGAGACATGTACATTAATCACTATGCTATTTTGATATAAAGAAATCAAGCACTTACCTGAAGTCAGTGATCCTGATTTTATTATTTAATTAGCAGAAGCCACACTAGCTTGAAGACTTCCATATCCTTTCTACTGGCAACTCATGTTTAAGGCTCATACCTGAGATTCAGTGGTTTGTTGTGTTTGTTCAGTGATTCATGTTGCTCCATTCAGCCTCAAGCAGCCTTTGGAGCTTGATCTTTCCATTTGATCTTTAGAGTAATAGCACTTAGACTTATATACCACTCCATAGTGCTTTACAGCCCTCTCTGAGCAGTTTACAATCTCAGCAAATTGCCCCCAACAATCTGGGTCCTCATTTTACTGACTTCAGAAGGATGGAAGGCTGAGTCGACCTTGAGCCCCATCAGGATCGAACTCCAGGCTGTGGGCAGAGTTTGCCTGCAATACTGCATTCTAACCACTGCACCACCAAGGCTCCTTAGGATTAGTTGTGTTGTTCTTGTCTACTTGGCTTTCTTTCATTGAAAATACTATTGTCTCTTCCATAGATACTAAAATCTGGCTCTGGCTAAAAGAGCAGCTGTTCACAAGGTGGAAATTCAAAGCCAACTCAGAGAGCTTGTGATCACTGCTTTCTGTTTGCAGTTGATAGCCAGAGTTTCTCTGGATAGAGATATCAGTTTGGTCAGCAAGCAAAATCACCCAACCGCAAGACAAAATGGCTATTCAACTACCATGTTTTCCCCAAAATAAGACCCGGTCTTATTATTATTATTATTTTGCCTCCAAAAGAGGCACCAGGTCTTTTCCACTCACCTCCGGCACCGACAGCCCTGCCCAGCCGGCCCACTTCTTCTGGGGCCGAAGGAGCAGCTTCATTCTGCAGCTTAGAATGGAGCTTCAGCCTGCATTTCACAGTCAGAGAAGTGGGCTGGCGAAGAGAGGCCTGGCTGCAAGGTAAGTGGATGCAGGGTGTGTGGGGCAGTTCCACCCCCCACCCCCATCCTAGCTTAATTTTTAGGCGTACGCCTCGCCCCAAAACTAGGGCTTATTTTTGGGGTAGGGCTTATATTGAGCCCACCCCCAAAAATCAAGCTAGGGCTTATTTTCAGGTTAGGTCTTACTTTTGAGAAAACACGGTATGGAAAGGAAGGGAAAGAAACACTATCAACATCATACAGGTATACAAAAGGCTTGCATCATCATGTTGAAAAAAGAGCAATCCAACTATTTCAAGAGGTTTTAACAAGTATGGAATATAGAATCTTATCTTTGTATGTTGTGCCTTGGATGAGAGTGCAGAAGAATTGAACAACAAGAGACTTATCAAGCTATGGTTATTTGAGCGCCTGTTGAGTTTCTTGTCAATGGGGCAGACATTAATGCTGTTGTCATACACTGATGTGTCCTACTAAGAGTCAGAACACCAATGACTACCATTTTTCCCAGTTATCCACTGAGTTAAGAGAGGTTATTGTAATCAAATCACCAAGGCATTTTCTAGCTTTTACCAGAAAATATGCACAGATTATTATTAACTTTTGCTAGATCTGAAATCACTGAAGCTCAAGGTCTTTGTCTAGAACATCTCCAGTTTTTCCCACTCCCCATTTTTTGTGAGATGACAGGCAATTCTTTATTTCATTAATTCTCACTTCAGTGCCAATTGAATGAATAACTTCTTTATCACAGCTCTGGGCCTTGATGATATGAAATGTTTGAAGGTGACGTCTAGATTATGGTGCTCTCCTAACATATGTATGAACTTTGTCAGTTCACAGGATAGATAGCTGAAGATACATGCTGTGGAAAAACCTGTCAGGGTTACATTTTCTCTTTGTTGGTGTTAATTCATTTTGCTGCTGACGTTGCATGGGCTTGGTTTGATCAATATAAAACATACAGAAGTGTGCGCTAGTGTTTCCTGTCTTCACATGTCCATCAAGGTGAGTTATTAATGACAAAATTAATAAGCAAATGGAAGAAGGTCAAACCAAACTATTTTGGAAGAAATTAATCTTGATCCTCAGCAATTAGATTGACCTGACTACATTTTTTTTTAAAGTGATGCAGCCTAATCACTGCAAGTAGATTTCAGGAATAATTATTCATTTTTATACACAGTATAGAAGATAAGAAAGTTTTGGATTTTTTCCCCATTTTTGCATGAAACAATAAGTACAGAATTTTAAGCTTGGACAACTGAGTTAATGAACTTGCTAAGTTAAAATCTTTGGGCTAAAATATTTTTTGTCATTGACATCTCTGCGTAACAACCTGATTCACAAACCTAATTACACTGGAATGTCTAGATTTAAATCACATTAGTTCCATTGACGTAAATGGGTGTAAAACTGGCTTCTGTCCAAGCATTGTGGTGTAACTAGTTTTTGTACTATAACTGGGATAATCTGAAATCAAAATATGCAGGCTTAAATTGCTTATGGATTTAACTCTGGCCCTTATCCAAAATACATGTAACAAAATCATTTTTCAGAAATTTGCTGGCGGTTATGAAGATTAAATCAGCTCCAAGACCCACATACTCTGTGTCGCAGCCTCCTTCTTCAAACATGACGTGGCAATAAGGAAACACAGGGGGCTAAACATGCACAAAAGATTAGCATTGTTACTTGCAGACAGACAAGTCAAAGTCCTCAAGTGAACTCATGAATCACCAAACCACAAGGCTGTAGCTGACAGAGTTCATCTTTAGAAAACCGAGGGGCCAACTTGCCATCAATGCTGGCCTCCTGGGATGCCTCAAAGGCACATATATGTGATATTATTGGTTATCCCTCACGGAGAATCAAAAAATTAAGCACAAAATCATGGAGGAAATGGTTAAGGAACTTTGGTGCATGCTTGAAATATGACCTGCACCAGAATTATATAAAGGTTTATGAATGCTGAATGGAAATTTAATTCCCTTTATGCACTTGAAACAGAATATTCCTTGAACTGTATAAAATAAACACATTGGGAGTGAGGTGAAAAATGTGGTAAATTACTAACTTCTCAGCTATCTTTTATTAATTTGATATGGAAAACCTTGATTTACGTTTCAAATATCAGAAACTTCAGAAATGTAAGGGTGGAGTTTAACAAAAATATTTTTTGTTTTGATAATTATGTATTGATACTATGCAACAGTTTCATAATTTATTAGGTTATAGTAACTGAGATAGGCCAAGCTCAAGCCTGTGGTCTTAAATATTGCTATAAAATATGTAGTAATTAGGGATTCAATTGTTGCTTGGATTATTTTAATTATCCAAGAAAAGTAATTCCAAGGCATTTTTCCTCATTTTTTAATGTAAATACAGACATTTTTAAATTTCAGATAAAAATGGACATAGATGGTTAAAAATCCCACTGAGTTTATAGAGAACCATAAATGTTATAAATATGAATATAACTATTGTATTGCAGTATTACTTATTTAGAGGTCTGCTTAGGCTAATACCTTTAATTTTATGCAGATTGGTAAAATATTAGGATTTTTTGGGAAGTGTACAGTAGCAAATTATTTACACAATGATTGCTTGAATGTTATCAGTTAAAGAGGAACTTTTACATTCAACTTAAAAACTGCAAGTGGGTCTTTTAATTAAGTACAAAAAACAAGTAGAGGTATTAATATTTTAGTCAGCTGATTCCCAATCAGCTTTTTTTATACCATCTGAGTTATTGCGAGAGGAATTTGGATTGCATAAAATTGCAAAATGACAGGATATTTAATTAGAATATTTCTTCATTTCACAATTTGATCCAAATGCAGCAACAATCTTTGGAACAGGAAATTACTATCAACATTGAAATTTGACTTATTCTAAACATTTCAAAAGAAACAAGAGTATTGCTAAGGTGAATATTTGTTATTTGCAAGAAGTTTGGAATAAAGAATGATTCTTTCCCATATTAACAAATCAATGGAGAAAGGTTTTAATATTTTCTTCTTGTCGTAGCTTGTGCCTTATCATTTTAAGATGGGATTGACTCAATAAAGATGATTTTTCATGTTTTCTAGATATCTCACGAAATGTTTGAAAGGAGTGGTTGTCAACTTTATTCTGCTGGAAGAGAATACACATTTCATATGGGCTAGTCCCACTATTTCCTCATTGTGATGTAATATTCCCATTTTTCTTAATACAATATTTCAAAGATCAGTACTGTTAAAAATTGTAGTTATATTTTTGAATTAAATAACCAGCATTTCTAATTTTCACAATATGTAGAATGAAGGATTTATCAAGCAGGAGAAGCAGAAACAAAGATTTCTTTTCTGCATTGGAAAGATACCACAGCCCAAAATTGGCTTATTAATGGGTTTTCTATTGATGTAATTGAAAGATGGAGCATTATTATTTTGTGTGTTCAAGCTTTAGTGATGTGTTAAAAATTGCCCAAATGACTTATTTTGTGTAATTTGTTCTCAGTTTTGTCTTTTTTTCCTTCCTTCCTTCCTTCCTTCCTTCCTTCCTTCCTTCCTTCCTTCCTTCCTTCCTTCCTTCCTTTTCCTTCCTTCCTTCCTTCCTGTCCTCCCTCCCTCATATGAAAGCAATAAAACAAATGTCTATACATTGAAGAGGAAACTTTTTTATTATTATTGATGCTACCTCAAATACTACATTTATTAAGTGGCAAATTAGGTCCAATACAGTTTTACTAGTAGATCAATGGGAAGAATTCTACATGGATACCTGGGTGAAGTGGCAGACATATGCTTATTATATGATTCACAAATGCACTGGTAGGCAGACAAACCTGGGAAGAAATGGAAGTTAATTCTTTACTACAAAAGATGGTATGCTATTGGGTTCACCATCATAGCAGACAAGAAGACCTCACCCCTTTTTGTACATTTTTCAAGGGGGAGGATTAATGAGCACTATTTGCAATGTCAAGTGCTTACTTAGATTAATCCACATTGTACTTGACAGTAGTTATTTCATCTAGAATGGAGAATTTGTGTCACACAATATTACCTTAGATGTCATATGAGGATTTTCCTTGATAGAGAAGCAAAACTTTCGTTCTGGTCTGTGGTATTCTTTATGCAGATTGACTGACAGTCTGCACAGGGTCAACTTGAATTAAGCATCAGTTTTTGCCACTGGAAGAAGAAGCCATATAAGCATATACCTTCAATGAAGCAGAACCATATTTGGATCCTATCAGCTGGCCAAGAATGTCATAATGTGGCAGTATGTTACACTGATGTTACACTGACTGGATTCTGACATTTCTAGTTCAATCATGGTATGTTGTATAAGCCACAATCAGGTGATTTCGGCATGAAATCCTAAATCATCAGTTATGATTTACAGATCACAATTGGGTTTAAACAATTATTTGAGCTAAACTAAGCCAATTACATCACCACACAATGTATAACTGTTGTTAAGTGCTTGTATTAATGACTTACTTAAATAGGAATATTTTTGTTGCATTTTTAACTTTACCATGCTTCATGTTATCCACCCGTAAAATGCTCAGATACTTGTAGATTTCATCCTGATGGCTCCTGGTGGTTTGACAATTTGGCATTTCAATTCCATTATTGTTTGTGATTTTATCCTGCTTTATTGCTACTGTAGCGTATTTCTCCAGACCAAATTTCATTGCTATATCTGTGCTAAAAATCCTTAAGGTATTAATCAGTGACTGGATTTTGATTTCTGATTTTCTATAAAGCTTCAGATTATCCATATAAAGCAAATGTGAAATTTTGTTAGCATTTTTGGTTGTTTGGAAGCCAAGATTTGTTTTCTTCCAAATCATTGAAAGTGGGATCACGGCAATGACATATAGTAAGATGGATATTGAGTCACCCTGGAAGATGACTCTTTTGCTTTTTTGGACACTACTTTCAATATTGGCAGTTGTCCTCTTTCTACTGGTAATCCTACATATGTCATAATTTTCTCTTTTAATTCTTCTTGTCAGGGGCTCAGTTCACAGGTTGTTTCAGTGATGGCATGTACTGGCTCTATTATTACTTCTAAATTATAGTTTCTGTAGGTCATATTAGCTTTTCCCTTTATATTTGCAATTGTTATCTGAGTTTCTTCTACTATTGTTTCAAGGTCTTCCATTTTTCACTATTTTTCACTATCACTTCACTAGTTTCACTATTTTTCTGAATTTCTTCCAGTTCTGCATTCCTGAATATTTTATTTCTGATAATGAATTTGAGTCTGGATAAATTCTTTTCCAATGCTCAAACATTCACTTCAAGCATCCCCGCTTTGTTGGATCCAATTCATAATAACAGACCATAATGGTGCAATTTTCAAACACAGCATCCTTTTGTCTTGTTTGTGGTGGTTGTTCTTCCAGTAATCCTATAAGGCTAGTCCCTGGCTGCCCAACCATAGCTCCTGGATCCCACTGGCCATTTATTGAAGATGCTCAGGAATATAACATCTGACATGATCCTTGTTGACCCGGGTGATCACCAATCCAGGATTCTTTTCCTGTTTTCTCACTATATTAAATGGGTTGATCGATACCCTTAATTTGGCTCCTCTGCTAAGACCTGTCTGGTTTGGGTGACCCTTGTGATAGAATACACTACCATCAGCAGAGCTCTCGACCATTAGGGAACTACAACCTTCCCTCCACTATTAATGCACAGGTGCAGGTAGCTACCAATCCAGTGGTGGGATTCAGCCAGTTTGCACTGGTTCAGTAGAACCGGTAGCTAAATTTTGTTGAGTTCAGAGAACCGGCTGAACCCATGCTGCTTCTGGAAGTCTGTTCTAGGTCTCAGAAGCGTGGAGGAGGTCTCCCAGGCCTAGAACGGCCACCGGAAGTGCATTGATGTCACTTCCAGAAGTCTGTTCTAGGCCTTGGAGGCCTGGAGGAGGCCTCCCAGGCCTAGAACAGCCCACAGGAAGTGCACGGATGTCACTTCCGGAAGTCCATTCTAGGCCTCGGAGGCCCAGGCCTGCATCCACAGAGAAACGAATCTTCAGGTATTTGAATCCCACTACTGTACCAATCTATAGGTAGAAATTTACAGAAGGTTCAGGTTAGCCTATTCTTTTCCTCTCCCTCCTTAGTTGGGCCTGCAGCAGAGGGAGGGGAAGACAAGAAGATCCCCTGCCTCTTTGAGAATATATGGAAGATAGAACAGGCAGAATGTTTCCATGTTGCTTTAGTTTTTTTCAGGACACTTTATACTTTTATTTACATATATGAGTAACAACTTTGGAAATTGAAATAATAATCATAGAACTAGAGCAATAAAGCTGAAAATTGTAAACACCAGATGAAGTAAGATTTGGATCGGGTCCCCCACTTCATGTTCTTAAATATTTATGGCATCTTATTCAAATATTAGGGTACTTAGGGTACTTGAGCTCAATGACTTTTTTGAACTTTTCATTAGCCCTAATTGAACAATTTTTTTTACAATTCCTTCACGTTTGCCTTCAATTACACCACCTCTCATCCTTGAAGTCTCATCCAAAGCATCTTGAGAGAAGGTTGTTAAAAAAAACATGCATGTGTTTTGAGCCACCTGGGTGTGGAGTAGGTCAATGTCAATCATACCTCAAGGCCAGAGGTTATATGAGGACACAGCTTGGTGGAAGGAGACTACTGAAGCCATTTGAAGCATGTGAGAAGCTGTCACATGTGTAAAGTACTGATGTGGTAAGGCTAAATGTTTTACTTACATTATTTCAATCTTTGAACTAAACAGTTTGAACTATAGAAATATAGCAAAGATCAACTTTCTATCTCCTGGAAAAGAAGCTCGACCATTTTTATTTTTTGGATTAGATATTGAAAGTAAACATCTTCTGGACTATATTCAACGCCCCAATTCCATCAGATGAGATTCAGTGCATTTTTTCCTAATTTAATTGATACAAGTCTTCTAAGGAGTTTTGCACTTCTTACCTTATTCAAGGGGAATGAGTCTATGAAATGGGAGAGTTATATAGATTATCATATTAGTTCAGCAACCAAAGTGGGATTGGAATCCAAGTCTAAATGAGTTCGGCTAAAAGAGAAAAATAAGCATATAAATGGGAAACAGTAGGTCCTCCTTCTGCTTTCAACATGCAGGAAGTGTGTAATTGTAAATAGTCAAAAGGTTAGTTACTTCCGCAGAGCTACAGTATCAGTCAATGTGTGTTTTTTTTCACTACACAGATTAACCATGAGAATGATACTACTATGTAACAACAAATGATGCATTATACTCAGGAATTGTTTATTTTCTTTCTCTCTCTCTCTGAAGAGATCTGGTTTTCCCAAACAGAAACTAAATAAAAGACAAATGAGTCTATACTTTCAGCATAGAGATCCATTATGCTTTATTTACATGCATCACACTTTATTTTACAAACTAGATTACTGTTGAGAATGGAGTACACAAGGCAATATCTAACATCAAGTGGAGTTAAGCTCTGCACCACTATTTCATTTGCAAAAGGGAAAGATTTCCAAATCAAACTGACATCCAATTGTTATGTAGTAAGGTAGTATATTCACCTATGTCAGCATTTGGTTTCAGAAAAGCCTCCTCTAAGTTTATGACAGTGCCAGCTTTCAAATGAAAGTAGCTCATACAAAAAGTAAAAATTGTGTATCCCTGTAAAAGATGGCCGTGTACTAAGGCAGTGATAGAATATATTCTTCAAAAGTATGTGGCTCAACAGTGAAAGAAATAATCCAGACAAGACAGTTTACAGATACTGTATACATGTTTTGTCCACTCATACAACCTTTTTTTAATTAATTAAAAAAAGTTCCATACATGAAGCCAAAATGTACAATATATCCCTCATCCCTCCTGATAGCAAGTACCTGGTCCCCTTCCATATCAGCTGATATTTCTGATATACATCATGCAAAGAATGTAATGAATGGAGATTGACTGCCAAGAAGTTATGTCGTTTTCAAGAGCAACCTATTTCAATTTTTTTTCTTAAGATAAGATATGATGGGCAAAGAGGTTGGTTAACTTATAATTTAGAAAAAAGTATTCCTGCAACAATAAAAACCAAAAAAAGAATGGTATGAGCTATTCAGGAGGCAGCTAAAAAGAAATTGCTTGTCTTATTTCAATTTTTAACGAGTTCATAATTCAAAAGTTAGAGTGATGGAAGTTAGTTATTTAATTCTATTTTACAAGGAGAGTCCCACAAATCAATCAACAATCTTAGAATAATGGGAGTCTAATTCATGTACATAAAAAGGAAACTCAAGAATGTGATCTCATGTTTAAGTGCTTTATAGCAGGGGTCCCCAACCCCCAGTCCGTGGACCAGTACCAGGACGCGGCATGCCAGCAACCGGTCTGCACAAACAAGCAAAGTCCCATCCATGAGATGTAGGCAGCACACAAAACCACACACCCTCCGGTCCGCAGAAAAACCTCTCTCCATGGAACCGGTCCCTGGTGCTCAAAAAGTTGGGGACCTCTGCTTTATAGCACTGGAATACTCAGTGAATGCTTATGTGTTAATTGATGGACAGTTGGGATGATATATGGTTTGCAAACTCAGATCGTTTATGTAGAGCTTTCGGACTACTGTAGTACAAGGTTAGGAGTTGACATTTGCCTTTTAAAAGATGGAGCCTTGCTTTGAAGAGTGTCCCAGCAACTGTATTAGCTTTCCGTGAAAGAAACATGCAGTCATTTGGCTTGTTGGCCGAATTTAAAATTTTAAGTTTAAAACATATTGGTTGGGGATTCTGTTTTGTAGTGTACAAATCAGAATTCCCATCCAACATATTTATTGGCTGTTTGGGGAATTCTGGAAGCTGTCGTTCCCAATACACCTGGAAGGTATTTGGTAGGGGAACATTGGTTGCTCCTTGAGCCTGGACTCCTCCCTCCCTTGCTCCTTTTTCCTGCACAAAGTGAGGAGTTAAGCAGCTTTCACTGGATTGTTCACAATATTTTTATTCATTAGCAATTTTCAATTTGGTGTGAAAAAGTGACATAAACGTACATTTGTAAATGAATAAATGGAGATGTACCACTTGATCCCAACTGAAAAACTGATTTGTTCGCATTATGCTTATGCAAACAAAGAAGGACCAAATTATGCAGACTTCTTGGATTTAAAAATGTGATGGTAAGCCATTATGTATTCAACATTGAATGTGAAAGTATCTGTCTCCTGCACTGGTAGTCAAGAAGAAGGAATTTCATGACAGCCCATTCCCATAATGCTAAGCCATAATTTAATGCACACGGGCATTAAACCTTTTTGGTCTGAGGGACTGTCTGATGATTTTATTCCTCTAATAAAAGCCTCATAATATGTGACATATTGCCATTTGATCTGTGAGCCATACACAGCCTTGAATCCTTGGTTTAGTATTATACCTGAACTAGACCAGTATTTGAGGATTTATTGGCTGCTTGCTTTTGTCTAGCACCTGACTCCTTTAGGCTAATAGAAACAGCCTACTTTATAACCAGAGAAGAAAATTGGGCCACTCACTATATATTTTGTGACCATCCGCCAGGCAAAAAATAATACAGAAAGCTTAAGGCTATATAAGCAGCAGTCCATTGGCTAGCAAGTATCCTTGAGAGCAGAATTTTGAGATTGGGTTCCCAGTTGGGGACAGTACCTCAAATATGGAGTTATTTATATTGTGAGAGGCAGAAGGACAAACAATAAGAAAAGAAGTCACATAGAGCAAATTGATGGACTTCCGTGCAACTGCTTTACATTAAAGGTTCCTGTGACTGAGAAAATAGTGCAGCATACCATGTTCCCTAGCTTGGTCTTCAACTCTAGAAAAAAATTTTACTTGCTAATCAGCCTAGTCAAGAGCCTGTTAGTTCCAATGCTGTGAAGTGCAATCTAATTCACAGGGAGGGTGATGGTCTGGGAAACATTTCTGTAGCCTCTGAGACACTTGTGGGTGAACCTGAAAGAATGAGGCTTGCATTTGCCCAACTTGACTCTAATAGCATCGGACTTTCAAATTACTATTTTTTTTTTCTAGAGAAGTGCAGTTTTATTGCAGTTTTCATCCATTACGATCCTTGGATTTGAATTTTATCCTGTTAAAAGCCAATGTTATCAAATTGCCTGTCATACCACTATCCTGGCTGAAGAGGTTTGTAATTTGCCTTTTTTTTTCCCCCAGAAGGATGCTTTGTTACCATCATCATCATTTTAATATGTGCCTGGGATGCCATGATTGTCCCCTAACAACCCTCTCAAGGAACTATAAAAATTCAGGTCACAGTTGCCTTACATTGCATCAAGCCAAGGGTTTATATAGGTCAATATTATTTTCCATTGATGGGCAGCATATTCCCAAGGATGCTTTGAGGCAGAACCTGAATCACGTTATATAAATGTCCGTGCCCTATCACTTTGCCCTGGTTCTTTCCCCTTCCCAATTTGCTTTTTATTAGTGAAATAAAAATATTTAAACAAGTACAGATGCTAACTGAGCAGATGGAGGTTTTCCTATTGAAATCTGTATGCGACCATCCGCGAATACAACAGCAGCTTAAATGTTACTATTAATTGCTTACTGTTACAAACATGCAATCTGATTAATGCATGCTTACTGTAATGTCATATTGGGTTTAATATTTAATCTCAGGACAGTCTCAAAGCCTTACTGATATTTATGGTGAGTACTGAATTTGATTGAAATCAATGGGATTTAAAACCTGTATAAATGTGGCCAAGTTACAAATATGGTTCTTTGTTTTATGTCAATTAAGGGGTGGGGGTGGGGATGACAAAAATAACTGTGACAATATCACAGAAAGGTTGCATTTTATGTACTTGTGTCAGATGTTGAAAGGCAAGTACATAATTATGGCATTTATGTGATGATGTCACTGCACATAGGCTGTCATTGCATCCTGGTCACCTGATTAAAATTAGAGCTGAGAAATGAAGAATCTATTCCTTTTTCTGCATCAGCTTCCTGATATATTGCATTTTCAAGTATTGAAAGGAAACCCAGTCAAAGTAGAGGAAACCATAAACTTTGTACAGTAATGGATTTTTTTTTATGCACAGAGTTTCTGTTAAGAAGACAAGACAGAAACTTGGAAATAAATTGTCCATCACCAAATACATTTTCATTTCAAAGAACAAAGTAACAACAAACATCCCAAAATATCATCATTGGCTTAATTCACATATAATGATGTGCCAGATACTCATATGTAGTAAAGGCATGTGAGCACATTCTTAACTAGCTTTGGTAATAGGTACCTGTAACTGAGTCTCTCAAGATAAGTCAATACTTTTCTCAAGCCCCTGGAACAGATGACATTTTTATAAGGTATTCCTTTCAGGGAAGCCCTTTCCAATGTGAAGAACAAGCACACACATTGGTTCTATATAATTAAAGAGACATGATAAACTATGCCCTGCCATAGACAAATATACCACCTTAATTATTAAAAAAATAGTCTGTATTTATTTGGAAAATGATAAAAATCATTTAACTAGTTCGAAAGTGTATATTTTATGAGCTATTTAGAACCACAACAGCACAGAATTGTCATCATTTTAAGTTATGAACTGTTATGACTTCATGTGTTCATCTAGAGAATAGCGCAGCACAAGGAGGAGGCAGCTACAGTACAAAACAAAACTTTCATCACACAAGGAGCTGTTATTTCACCAATATTACCTCAGAAGTTGGAAAAGAAGAGCAATATGGGGGCCACCGATGTATATGTGTGAATGTGCTTGAATGCCTGCATGTGCACGCGCAGTGAAAGGTGGCAGCTGAGAGGAATCATACCACGTAGGTACATGATTCACGTGCTGGTGGAAACTCATGCACTGAAACTTTGGGTTAAAATGCTAGTCTGGTCTCTTAACAATCATGCATAATGATCTGTTTCTGTACATAATAAAATATATTTATATATTTATATGCATTCTCCTTTTATGCCAAAAAAAGTTCTTCATATATCACTTTGGAGAAATATGTATATGTTGTCCTAAGCCAAAGTGTCTTCACACCATTAAAATTAAAAAAAAATATTAAAACGTACCATCAGGTGTTCCCCTATTTCTTTCTTCCCTTCTTTGCCCCACCTTCACATGAAAAATACCAATAAAAAGTAATTAAACAGGACTTGCACAGCACCATAACTTTCAGTCATTATTACTATATAAATTTACAAAAAGAAATCCCTATAAGCAAAATATATAAAAACTACTTTGTTTTTCAATGGAATTTATCCAGTTACAATCTACGCTCCTATGAAAAGCTCTCTGTATGGATTTTCCCTCTCTGTGTCTCCTTCCTAACCACCTTTTTCCAGTTTCCACCATGTATCGCAAGAGGGAAAGAATAAGGAAGAGAAAGATGAATAAATGATTATGAATGAAATAAATCATCCAAGCCTTGGATATTACAGATACATAAAACTCCGTTCTCATGCAATATACTCATTTTTTTCTTTTAGGTTTTGTGTTGTTGTTATTATTATTAAGAGTAATAATTTGAAAGCAAGCCGTTGCCTTCTATGTGGTTATATTTGGCAAGTGGTAAACAATGCACCTCAGACTGGCCAATTGCTAAGCTATGGGGACAAACGAAAAAGCAAACATTTACTGCAGCATTTGGGCAAAACTGCTCGCATAACCCTAGGCTAGATTTAGATAGGAGTTACTGATTCCCCACAATGAAATGCTCTTTTTCTCTCACACCGAATGAACCCTGGTTAGGATGCAACATTAGTGGTGGCTAATTTTGTGAGGTAAAATCCACCCTCTCTTGGTACCAAAAATAAAAAGAAACACATAGAAGATTAGGAAAATATTTGGTTGGAGAGTTGTAGGGACTGGTTGAGAACTAATGAATTAGCTAACCAATCCCCACATAAAAACACCAAAGCAAATACAGACGTTAAGTTATCTTACAATCTAACTCTTGAATTCAACTGGTTGGTTGTACTCTAAAGATTGCAGGAGTCAACAAAGTGTTCAGTGGCATCTTAAAGAGCAACGCTTCATGACACCCTCTGTCGTTGCATACCTGGAATGCTATCCTGAAGATAGAAACAAAATGCAGAGGGCATTGATACTTCTTGCATTGCATTTCTCTCTCCCCTTACTGTTTGCCATTCCTTGCTGTCCCTTACCATCTTGCCTTAGAATCCGATCCATGTCATACCCAATTTGCTAAGTCTTTAAAGTGCCACCATACTCGTCACTTGTGTTGCTGCAACAGTTTAATACAGCTCCTCCTCTGGAAACTCTATTGGTATTCAAGTGCTGTTGATATTTCAAGCTCATGTTGTGTATTTAATTTTCATGAGGAATTGGCACATTAGAAGGGGTAAGTAAAGGATTTCACAGGGAGGAGGAGAAAAAAAAAAAGCATCCCTCACACCTTAAGAAGGGTGGGCTGGGGGAAACCCTGAAGAACAAAAGCCAACCTAAAAGCATCCTGCAACCCATCACCATTTTGGAACGCCATGTACTGATTGACAAGCACACTACTGTAAAGCTGTAAAGGCTACACAGTGTTTTGAAACAGAATGGTGGCTGAACCAACATATCCTCAAGTTGGTGGTGGATCACCCTACAGTAAGAAAAATTTGCATACTTCAAAATGAGTTCAGTTCCAGATAAGTCAGTCCTTTCCTCAAGTTCTGGGGCTCACTAACAGTCTCTGTTTCATTAGGAAAAGAATGCAGGGTTCACAAATGCTGTAAACGACATCCCTGTCTTTGCTGACAGTTGATTTTGGCAAGGATTTTTTTTCTTTAGGATTCATGTTGGATGAAGGGCCTGGAAGAAAAAAAGGACAAAATAACATTTAGTTAGTCATTACCCACAAACTGTTGAGGAAAGCAAATAATCCTAAGCATGAACTTCCAGAAATTTTCAAGTCATCTTGAGGAAACCTGCATTTGTTATTTTGCAAGTATCTTTGATGCTGCAAAAGCAGTGACAATATATCAGCACAACCCAAGACTGATTATTATATCCTAGCGCTAGGATTGTTGTTGTTGTTATTAATTAGGAAATCATGATGAGTTCTACTAATAAAGACATGATAATGTTTTTGTTTGAGGGTTCCTAGCAGGGTGGATAATAAGCGATGATTTTTTAAAAAAAAAATTTAAAAATCATTTTTTTAAAATTTAAATAGGATTTTTTTTATCAAATTTATTTTAATAAAATGCTTTTGGAGTAAATATCTAAATATAGTTTTCTATTTAAGATACATTAATAATTTAGTTTATTCAGCATGAAATGGAGCTTAGTTATGTAGCACAAGGCTGTATATTCTAAAATATTTACATTTTTGATAAACTCATTCAATGAATCCAAGCTTTGCAAGCTGAGATAACATGCACTGCATTGATGCATTCACACAATTTCACAGTAACCATGAGATAAATCATAAAACAAAGTTCAGGAATCTTCCTTTATCCCATTGTTTTGAAAATCTATGTACATTACAAACTGTATGATTGTTTGAAGAGAAATGCATCTGTACCAGGCTCTAAATGTTTTAATTAAATAAAAGAATTTGAGTAGTTTTTCAACTACCGTACTCAGCGTGTGGTCCTCAATGGAACTGCATCTACATGGAGGGAAGTGTGTAGTGGGGTGCCCCAGGGCTCTGTTCTAGGCCCAGTGCTCTTCAACATCTTCATCAACGATTTGGACGAGGGGATAGATGGGGAACTCATCAAATTTGCGGATGACACCAAGCTGGCAGGAATAGCCAACACTCCAGAAGACAGGCTTAAGATACAGGAGGACCTGGACAGACTTGAACACTGGGCGCTATCTAACAAAATGAAATTCAATGGTGAAAAAAGTAAGGTTCTACATTTAGGCAAGAAAAACCAAATGTACAGGTATATATAGGGGGTACCTTGCTCAATAGTAGTAACTGTGAGGGATCTCGGAGTCTAGTGGACAATCACTTAAATATGAGCCAGCAGTGTGCTGCAGCTGCCAAAAAGCCAACACACTGGGCTGCATTAACAGAGGGATAGAATCAAGATCACATAAGTATTAATACCACTTTACAATGCCTTGGGGCCACACTTGGAATACTGCATCCAGTTTTGGTCACCACGATGTAAAAAAGATGCTGAGGCTCTAGAAAGAGTACAGAGAAGAGCAACAAAGATGATTAGGGGACTGGAGGCTAAAACATATAGGAACGGTTGCTGGAATTGGGTATGTCTAGTTTAATGAAGAGAAGGACGGGGGGACATGATAGCAGTGTTCCAATATCTCAGGGGCTGCCACAAAGAGGGAGTAAGCTATTCTCCAAAGCACCTGAAGGCAGGACAAGAAGCAACGGATGGAACTAATCAAGGAGAGAAGCAACCTAGAACTAAGGAGAAACTTCCTGACAGTTAGAACAATTAACCAGTGGAACAACCTGCCTCTAGAAGCTGTGAATGCTCCAACACTGGAAGTTTTTAAGAAGAGACTGGACAGCCATTTGTCTGAAATGGTATAGGGTTTCCTGCCTGAGCAGGGTGTTGGACTCGATGACCTCCAAGGTCCCTTCCAATATTATTATTATTATTATTATTATTATTATTATTATTATTATTATTATTATTATTATTATTATTATTATTATTATTATTATTATTATTATTATTATTATTATTATTATTATTATTATTATTATTATTATTATCTATGTGTGATTAACCTATTAACCTAAAATCGGTTCTGATATCGCTGTGTACTAACCTGACAGCTTATTATTCTAAATAGGAAACCTTCATTTTGTTTGCAAGTAATAGTATTAAAGATTCTAACCACCAGCAAGAATGAGTCCTTACATTTAAAGAGCATCTGTCATTTCAGATCCATCATGGCAGCGCCTGTTAGCGGGCATCCCCTCACCTGCTGCCCGCCACGTCCTTCACCTTGTTGTGTTACTGCCGCATCACCAGCCGTCCCATTAAAGTCAATGGGACTGCCGGTGAGTCAACAGTAGGTCAGAGGAGGAGCCGCTGTGGGACAGAGATGATAGCTGCTCTTTAAAAATTATGATTTAAATCAAGTTGATTTAAATCAAGCCTTTTTACTAGTGATTTAAATCATGATTTAAATCGTGATTTAAATCGATTTGATTTAAATCAATTCCACCCTGGGTCCTAGTAAATGAACAAAGTCATGCGAACTGTATTATGTAATAGTCTTTATAAGCTATGCTTCTGGGAGCCATAAGCATTTAATAAGTAACTTCAGACATCACACAATTATGCGCAGTTCTGTTTTTCACACTTCAGCTGCCATAGCTATATCTTAAATACAAAAAGCACACCTTCAAAAATTACAACTACTTTCAAATGCATCCTAGCAGAATTCCAGCAGACAAGCTTGGAGAATAATAACAAATATTGCATATTGATATAGTCAAACTTCATTATTACATTTTTTTCATTTTTTCTCTCTTACATTTTAAAACAATTTGTTATAAGTTCAAATGTAAGCATCAGAGAGTTGGGTTGGTTAACAAGAATTCTGTTTAGTATATGGTAAATATTTGTTCGCCCATGTAAATCAGTAGGAGGATGCATTTAATTCTTATGTAGCTTGACTTATCCTAGACCTGTATTAGCCACCTTGATTCAGATTTTTTTTTTTGGGGGGGGGGGGAACCTTTTGACATTTCAGTCCGTTAATTTCTGCCCCATCACAAAGAACAAATCTCTTTCAACTTCTCCCTAGAATCCACCAACATCATTTGGCTTTCTGAGGTCCATTTGCTGTTCCCTCGGATCAAAAGGGAGAGCAAAATTGATAGTTTTGATGCTCTCCGGATGCTGACTGGGAGAGATTCTAAGGAGGTCTACAAAATTTGCAGACCAAAGAATTCACTATTACCTGCTATACTCCATTAGCTTGGGGATGGATGAGAGAGTGAGAAAATGAGAGGAGAGAAGCAACCAGGAATTAAGGAGAAACTTCCTAACAGTGAGGACAATTAACCAGTGGAACAGGTTTTGCCTTCAGAGGTTGTAGGTGCTCCATCACTGGAGGTTTTTAAGAAAAGACTCGAAAACCACCTGTCTGAAATGGTATATAGGCTCTCCTGCTTGAGCAAGGGGTTGGAATAGAAGATCTCCAAGGTCCCTTCCAGCTCTATTTCTGATTGATTGATTGATTCTGGAGAGACCAACTATGGATTGGTTTTGGAAGGCAAAATGGCTCCTTCTTCAACAGATATCTACATATATCATTAATCTATGTTTACAGTACGTAGTCTATGTATTATGATCAGCTTGCTCCCCACCAGTTCTTATTTTCTTGGCCAATGTAAAGCAGTTTGAAAAAGAACATGTTGAAAAAAACCATGCAACTAACATAAATATTGAGGCTACAACCGCCAGCCGGCCAATGAAGTGATACATTTTCTCCCCACTCCTGAAGATAAAGAAGGGGGAAGTAGGAAGGGAAAGCAGGTGCTATTTGAATGAACATGAATAATAGTGGAAACGACTTCCTTGCCTCCCTACCAGTTTTTGCCTGCTCTATCTGTTGTCCTCTGAATTGCTTGCTGTGAATAAGTTGGGGAATGAAATCATTTTTCAACAGCTGTTGCAAGAATCCCTGCATTTCTCCTCACTTACTTACACTTTTGTATCTTCTTGGATGCAATACTTCTGAGTACTTTAGTCCGCAGTGGTGCTGCCCGATGAGTTTTAACTGGATGTTCTGCAGTTTTCACTTGAAAGATCCTCGAGCAGATCACTGGGAAAGATTTTGTGAAATTCTGGAACCTCACTTTCAACAAAACCTGCATGCAATGTAGCTTCTTTGTGACGAATTTATGACTCACTGGGACGGACTCAATATCACCCTTTGGGTTGGATTCTAAGATACGTTCATTTAAGCAAGTATCGGGGGGGGGGGGGAAACATTTTCTATGCATTCCTTTCTAATACAAAAATTCATTAGAGAAAATTGCAGGTTTCTAGTTGAACAATGTGAGAATGGGGCTTAAGGGCCTAAAAAACAGCTAGCATGGTTTCCTGAAATATCCTTAAATTAACATTTCAGCTCAATTTGCAGCTAAATCTCCTAAGCATTCAAGAAAGCTTAGGAAATGCAAACCAAAAAATATATTTCTATAAGTTTCCTATTTTTAATGATCACATTATTACATTTTTAAACAAGAAAGGTAAAAACTAACAAGAACGAATAATTAAGTTGAGAGAAAGAGAAAGAATAAAGAAGGAAAGTTTTCTCTGAGCTGTCTATAATATATTTAGCTTAAGAATACAAAACATTATGTCTGAATATTGTACATTTAATGTTAAACCAGTGTTGCAAGTTAAAATTTGGGAGATTTTATATATGGTAACTGTAGCAACACTATTATATGTACAAAGATAGAGACATATTCAAATACCCACAACGGAGAAATGGATTGTGAAGGCAACAAAATTAGCAGAGATGGCAAAAGTGAGCTGTCTGCTCAGGGACTTTTATATGACAAGGACTTTGTAAAATAGTAAGGGCTTTTATAAAAGACTGGAAAACTTTTATAGATATTTTACTGAAAATGGAAAAAAAGTGAAATGGTGATTTTTGGATTTGAGGATTGAAAAAAACACTGAATAGGGGGTCTAAAGAGACTATTGTAATGTAAAAGAAGGAAGAGAGATTATGAGTTTATAACTACTATAAAGAAGGTCAGAGACATTAGAACAGGGGTCCTCAACATTGGCAACTTTAAGACTTGTGGACTTCAACTCCCAGAATTCCTCAGCCAGCTTCTGGGAGTTGAAGTCCACAAGTCTTAAAGTTGCCAAGGTTGAGGACCCCTGCATTAGAAGACTGCTTCTTCAATTAACTTTTTTTCTTTAACTGTATTGTTCTCTTCATTTTTTTCTTTTTTTTCTCTTTACAAATTTCTATATTTGTCTTTCATCAATATAAAAAATATGCAATAAAAATATAACATTTGGGGAGGATTATATGGCATTATTAACAACCTCAGGCTTGAAGCCAACCTGAATATTGAACCTCAGTATGATCTTCAGTAAGGTTACCAGAAGATTAACCAGAAAAACCACTAAACTCCAAATATTTCTGTGTGTACGCACACTTATATCAACAATAATTATGTGGGGGAAATCATTCAACGAAACATGTATATAATATTAAAATTGTTGCTAAGAGAATCTACTACGATTGTAATTTTAAGCAGATTGTCAGAAGAAGGGGGAAAAGCAATGGCCAAAAGATTTTTCAGTTGGTTCTGTAAGAGCTTAGGTGATTAATACTTTCCTAAAATCCACTAGCTTCTACGCCTGTACTACTAGGTAGTACTGAAAAGCTCTGCTGCCTTCTGTACCAACAGTTGCATCTTGCTCTATCTCTTAACTTACAAGGTCCTTCCCAAAAGGCAGCATCACCTGTTGTCTTTAAGCACTTACGTTGGTTCTTAGGTCCAAGAGACCCTAAATACAATCACAAAAATGGGGCTGGTTTACAGGATCATTTCACATAGGGTGACTTGATCAGAGATCATATGAACTGGACAGGACAGAATCATTTAGGTTTTTTTTTTTGTAATATTGAGTTTATAAAACACACCTGAGAAATAGAAATGGCTAGCAAACTGTGGTTCCCCACCATTCTTACTTCACTCCAATCCAATGGAGTAAAACAATACTCTGGCTAGCTAGACTATATTTATGCTGCTTGACTTCAAAAGCTATTGTATAAGTGATCATCTAAATTCATTCCACAATGTTCACTTGGAATTAAATGTCTGAGGTTCTGATCTCAACAAAAGTGGCAAAGAAAAGAGTCCTTAAAGTACTAATCATGTAGATTAGTACCCCATTTAGTTCCTGCAGGCTTTAATTATGATGTGTTAGAAGTTACAATAGTTAAAAAAGGAATGATGATCCTGAAACTGAGTTTCAGCCCACCAACAGGAAAGTCCTAATACTTTATGCTACATAAATTCTGAGAAAAAGGTGGTCTTTGTGCATAGTAAGATCATAGTGCATCACAGAACACATAGGAAGAACTAATGAAGTACAATTGTATCCTTTCTCACCATTTTCAGGGATAAGACAGGTTATATATTAGTAAATTGTGTCAATCCACAAATTATGTCTATTGATTTATATGCTAGTTTGTTTGATTTATGGCTCTCACTAGATGGTTGTATTAATACCAATTACTTTAGAGCAGCTCTATTGTTAAGTTTATTCAGTATTATTGTCCAACATTTACAGATATGGTTGAATGATATAGATGGATTCCATCAGATGATAGGACAGAGTATAGAACATGTATACAGTATGAACAATAATTTAGAAGAATTGTATTTCCACAGCTTATAAATGTTAGTATGAACATAAATATATGTCCATGTCATATATAAGGAATTAGTTTTCCACTAATATTTCCTACTCTAAAAATACATTAGTATTTTTCCCAAACAGCCCTTTAAAGAGCATGATAATGATTTAAGAAGAGTTTAATTTCCTGCTATAGTATTATGCAGTTATGAACTAATTGATTTTATACCAACTATGGAACTCTCTGAATGTCTTAGGCATGCTAGTCTCTTCCCCTTATATTAAAAAAATAAAAGGAAAGGAAAAATGAATTTATAAAGATGTACTAAATAAGAGCAACTGCAAACTACTTTGTATACCATTCATAATATAGGAAAAGTGGATCTTCATTGAAAAAAGACAGAAGAAAAATCTTATTGGCCCAGTTCAAAGATTCCAAATTAATCTATAAAGGTGCTACAGATCTGAACACTGATTGTATGAAGGTGACACTGCTTGGGTAAATTGTGTTCTCTAAAGAAGAGAGTGTTTCATTTGACATGAACCATTCAAAATGCACAAATATTAATGAAAACAAGCTACAGAATTAGCCTTTATATTTCCAATTTGTTATTCCAGAGAATAATCAGGCACTCCTTTCTGCTATATGAATTCCTAGCATTGTTTTTCTTCCTCTGTTGTCTGGAGAAGCATACATCTTTATTATGGTTATCATGAAAGCAATTCTTCCTGTCATGAAGAACTCTCATTTGCTAATGTTGTTAAATGAATTTGACAGGTCAGAAAGCCAAGACAAATCATTTAAAAGGAGCCAACACTGTTGTGATGTGCCATAGGACATACAAAGCCCCCAAGATGCTTAATAATAGACAGCTCAAGAGGAAAAGTGTAATAAAAGATTCTCCCATAAATCAAGTCCTTCAGTCCTCCTCAAATTCAATTACTTCTCCAGGAAGATTAGAAAAACATTATTTTAAATGAAGAGTAGACAAAAAATTAAAAAGACTGGAAGATGCCAAATAAAAGAAGAAGAAAGATTATATACACTAAGCATACATTAAGTACTATGTTATCTTTGCATAGTAAAGGTCAGACTAGCAAGGTATATAAAGGAGGATATTTGTAAAATACATGTTAGTGTAGGTCTGCAGTTATTATACTGTATTAATCACAATCCGTATTCAATGGCAAGCAATACAGGTGTATGGGGTGGATTTTCAAATGCCATATTGAGCTCCTGAAGCCAAACAAATACTGGCTAAATTCATACATGCTGCTGAGCCACAAGCAAATTACTACATGGCACGATTTATATGTGAACACAAGCAATTTTGGCAAAGATCATTCAGCTGCCAATTCTTACTCTTTTTCCATACCTAAGGGTAAAAAGTTCAAAAGCAAATTAAAAATGGAAGCACAGGTCATGATCATTTTTTACGGGTGAGTCAAAGAGCTATATAATATTTCTCCAGGATCTCTAAGTAGGCATAAGGTACAGTATAACCTGAAGTTAGAGCAAATATAATATTTAATTTGTGAAATGTATCAATTCAACTGTTTTAAATTTTAAAATTGAATGTATTTCAATTCATTCATGAAGAATTCTCAATACTGAATTACTCCATGATATGTTGCAAAAAGGCAACGCTTAGTTTTCTGCTTGTGCAATGCTTCGTTATGAATACAATGATCCAGTCATTTCCAACTCAGTGCTTTTACTCATACAATTGGGCAAAGCATGATGTTTTAATTCCTGGCCTCTTTGGTGAGTCAGCAAAGTTAATATGGCTCCATCATCCATGAACTTTTAGGGTAGCATAAGCCAGGACACAGGATTATTCCAAATTCCTGATTCAGAAGTAACAACCCTTGGAGAGTTACTATGGTTGAATGAATGGTTACTCCTACTCATAGAATGAATTTGTGAGAATGATCTGAAAAGCATGCAGCTGTTGGTCATTAGTAACAAATTGCCACACAAAAGTAGCCAATACCTTTCAATCAACCTGAACTGAAAACTGAATTAAAATGAAACAATTTAGAGTAAAATTGTTACAGCCACATCCAGAAGACATTGCTTGTATATTTATGACATACTAGGATTTAGCTGTTGCCCTTCCTACCTCCGCTAGAATACCAAATTACCATAAATAGAATCCTGCATGGAAGAATGAAGTACAGGGCATTCTTTTTTAGTAGCTGAGTTAATTAAAATCGTGACAATTGTTTCCAGTCTAGTCTAGTGTTGGTCCTTGTTTTGCCGTACTTTGCTAACTTGGAAAATAGCAGTCTTAAAGGCTTGATTTTTCAAGGAAAAAAAAAACATTACTACAAAAAGCACTCTTGGAAAATATTAGCAATTCAAAATGGAGAAGGAAAACAAACTTGAAATCCTAAAGTAAAACTTTTGGCAAAAAAATATATCCCAGAAAACTGTATATTCTACAATATGATCCTAAGTCAGTTTGATACAAAAGTGAATGCATTATGAACTCCACCCAATGTTGCTCTGCCTGGTCTAAAAATATCAGGCAATGCTGTCATCCTGTGCTATCCCGTAATTTTGGCAACAGTAGGAACAGCCAGTTTCCAATTATCTTTCTTGAATCTTATGAACGTAATGGCCTTCAGAAAAGCACAGAGAAAATCTCAAATAACTGAAAGCCTATAGTATATTATGCCCACAAAATTGTTTACCAACTTATCCCTGGCCCTTGATGAGTGGTTTTTCAGGACCATATACTGTATAATCCCATCCCTAAATTCTTATTGCTTCTCTGGAATGAAAAGGGTAAAAAAAAAGAAACTGGAGTTTCTGCAAAGCAGTAGAAGAGACTGCTGACTTTATCTTTGCACATACAACTGTGCGACCAATGAGAGAAAATTTTAGCAAACCTGTATATTTCTAAGGAGAGGGTTAGGGACAAGCATAAATAATGGCCAGCTAATGAACCAAGTCACACTTATAAAATATAATATAAAATATAATAATTGGTTCACCACTTTCGGTGTTTATCTCCAGCACTGACATGTATGCTTTTGAATGAATGTTGCCGGCAAATCATGCTACAACTGATGCTACAATACGAGATGTTGTGGTTTTCCTAAATGGCTTTATATTACAACCACAATATTTTTTGTTTTACTCTTCGCTTTACTGTAAATGTACAGATTTAAGTTATCTTCATAAATTATAAATATGTATTATGTATTAATGTTCATGTATCTTGGTTTTAGTTTTGAAGAATAAATAGTGGCTCCATTTGTTTATTCTGCTAAAAATCCTGTTGGGAGGGAGGGAGGAGGGAGGGAGGGAAGGAAGGAAGGAAGGAAGGAAGGAAGGAAGGAAGGAAGGAAGGAAGGAAGGAAGGAAGGAAGGAAGGAAGGAAGGAAGGAAGGAAGGAAGGAAGGAAGGAAGGAAGGAAGGAAGGCTAACTCTAAGCCAAGAAGTAAACTATATGCATTTTTCTTTCCTGGTACCTCATTCTACTTTCATGCTGTGAAAAATGAAGTGATAAAAGTATTTTTGCCAACAACATTGCTTACTGGAGGAAATGAAATATGAGGATTTTTGCCAGTCAAAATGCTGCTTAAATCTAAGCAGCAGAAGTCAATATAATGCTTAGTCTTCTTGAAAATGTACCTGAGCATTCTTTGATAGGAATTTGATAATCATGGCTGCATCCTCCCTTAGCATTTTTGGTCAATGATTACAGTACTAAACTGCACGCCACAGAGAGTTTGTAGTCCTCTTAAAAATCATATCAAGTACTATGCTACTTACAATATTTCAGACATTCAGACATAACATCTTCAGAGTACCCTTAAATTGGATAAATGATATTGCCATGGGGAATCCCCAAGATTTTATTAAGGACCTCTACAACTACTTTCTTTTTTTTCATAAACATAGAAATCAATTTCCTCTCCCAATATCCTGATTTGAAGGCTTGCTTGCTTATTTCAAAGCATGGGCTATTATTCCAAAGTAAAAGAGTCACATAAGCTTGTCACAGGATACTAAGTTCTTATCTGGGTGGAAAAGTAACTTTGGAAAGCACTTTGACAAGAAAAACAATGTGCAGTGTCTGGTTTGATTCCCAGATGGTAGTTGTTTACAGCATCTCTGCTTTTGACAGGAGAAAATAAATGAATGATAACATATGTGGTAACAGCTTCATCAGACGCTATGATGAGATCGCTAGCATATCAGATTGGACAATGTGAGCCTCTCTGTGAATTTATTTCAGAAACTATTTTAGTGATAAGAGCTGTAGCCATAACTTTTTCTGGCTTCTTTCTTAATTCACTTTTCCCTTCAGGCCTTTTCCCACTTGCACCTAACAATGATACAACCATGCCAAAAAAGCCAACACAGTGTTAGGCTGCATTAACAGAGGGATAGAATCAAGATCACGGGAAGTATTAATACCACTTTACAATGCCTTGGTAAGGCCACACTTGGAATACTGCATCCAGTTTTGGTCACCACGATGTAAAAAAGATGTTGAGAGTACAGAGAAGAGCAACAAAGATGATTAGGGGACTGGAGGCTAAAACATATAAGGAACGGTTGCTGGAATTGGGTATGTCTAGTTTAATGAAGAGAAGAACGAGGGGGGACATGATAGCAGTGTTCCAATATCTCAGGGGCTGCCACAAAGAAGAGGGAATCAAGCTATTCTCCAAAGCGCCTGAATGCAGGACAAGAAGCAACGGATGGAAACTAATCAAGGAGAGAAGCAACCTAGAACTAAGGAGAAACTTCCTGACAGTTAGAACAATTAACCAGTGGAACAACCTGCCTCCAGGGGCGGTGAATGCTCCAACACTGGAAGTTTTTAAGAAGAGACTGGACAGCCATTTGTTCGAAATAGTATAGGGTTTCCTGCCTGAGCAGGGGGTTGGACTTGATGGCCTCCAAGGTCCCTTCCAACTTTTTTATTATTATTATTATTATTATTATTATTATTATTATTATTATTATTATTATTATTATTATTATTATTATTATTATTATTATTATTATTATTATTATTATTATTATTATTATTATTATTATTATTATTATTATCTTTTTTCTACTGCCTCCTGATGATGATGTTGCTTTTCTCTCATTGGCAGCCCTAAACTTTAGCTCAGGGGTCTTCAAACTTGGCCCTTTTATGACTCGTGGACTTCAACTCCCAGAATTCCTAAGCCAGGCACACTGGCTGAGGAATTCTGGGAGTTGAAGTCCACAAGTCATAAAAGGGCCAAGTTTGAAGACCCCTGGCCAAGAGCATCCAGCAGTAGCCACAATGCGTATGTAACACTTGTCCTGCTTTGCCACCATTTGTATCAGGGATGAAGTGAGATGACCAGTAGTGGGTGGGGTTAGAGAAGTTCACATTGGCTGTGCCAGGCTAATATGGGCATATTCCTCCCCTCCATCCCTGGCCGGCCTTGTCCGACGCCATTCTGCTTTGTCTGCCTTAAGCAGAGTGTTGTGCTGGTGGTTTAGCAGTTTGCAAAAGCAACAGACTCTCTAGCCAGCAGTGCTGTTAGTACTTTAATTCTATGACCCTTACCAGTTTAGCACAAGACTGAGATAGGAAAACAGTGGAATGAGTGACCAACCCTTCCTCATTGCCTCCCTAACCGAGCATGAAGTCATCGTTTATTATCTATATAAAGAAAGGAGAGGAGGAGAAGGGGAAAGAAAACTTAAACAAAAGAGCAGCAATTCATTATCCTTTGCAATTATGATTTTTTTAAAAAAAAAAACCCTATTCAGCTTAAGTTACAACAGAATGGTATGTTAAGAGGAATGACACAGGAAGGAGCTTAAAAAGATGGACTGAGTTCTGCAGCTAGACCTGCCCATTTCTGCTCTGGCGCTGTGACTGTCAGATAGCGTCCCCGATGGTTGGTGATACACAGAAGAAAAAGGATAGCAAAGCAAAGCCAAGCCAGAGGGATCAGCTAATCTCCTTGCTTATCATGCACTCGACATGGAAAATCAGGATTATACCGTTCAGCAGTGCATCAAAACAGACAGTTTAGAGGCAGAATAAAGGTTGGCAATGTGAAGAGTAAATGTTGTTCTAGTATAGTGGTTTTGTTTGTTTGTTTGTTTGCCAACTTAAGGATGGGTTGATAGCGCTCTAGTGCAATAGTTTACCCATAATGATGCAAGTTGGAACTAACATCACACAAACAAAATCCCATGCAGTAATTTCTCCCCCCCTTTCCCAGAAATTATAAAACAATCGCTAAGTGGGAGGAGCCACGAAGAAAAACAGTTTTCTGAAAAGTTTCAACATGCATCAGGAGCTGATAGTGGGTAGGGTTTGAGAGTAAACTACATCTCTCAATATAGTATGCCTATAAAACACAATGGAGAAGATTGAAATTAAATCAGCCTTTAGTTATTTCTATAGGAAGCTCTTTATCATACACAATTATACGTTGCATATGTTGTATATGTTGTAATCTAACCCTTAGTTGGGTTCGGATGTTTGCTGTAAAAGCTGTACTTGTCTTCTCTTTAAAAGCTATATTTACATATTGTCAAGTATAGTACTGAATGCAACAGACTAAACATTGCTAACCTGCTGTGCCCATTTTTCCCCTCTTTGCATAAATCCTTCAGCCTGGAACCCAACTCTGTGATGAAGCTTGCTTAGCACCAGTGAAGTTTCCCACATTCAGTGTAACAACGTTCTGGGCTGAGATGAGGGAATCAAAATTAAAATCCAATCCATCTGCATCCATGAGTTCACTGCGGATAATGGACTCCATGTCGCATTCCAAGCTCCCGTTGAAAATATCCAGATCCAAATCACTGGGGAATTTATCGTGCCCCATGACCGGAAGGCTCACACTGTTGGAATACAAAGAAGAGCCCGATAGGGAGTCAGAAAGTGATTGCATAGACTGGTTGGCAGGTGGCTGTTGCTGGTGTTTTGCTGATCCAATGTTGGTGTCACTTAAGCCCATAGTACCGGCAGAATTTGACAAGGCACGGCTGCCACTGAGAGAGGAATTCTGGGATTGATGCTGGTGGTGGAGCAGATTCTGATTGGTCAAACTGCTCTGACTTGGTTGAGCAGCAAATGACATCATTGGATCATTCCGAAGCATAATATTCCTGCGTGCGTTTTGGGCCGACACAGCAGTGCTAGCTTGTGACATGAGCGGATCAGACTGAGTCATCATGACATCACTGTGGCTATGTGAATCTGATGCCAGCAGATCCTGCAGAGTTTGGTTATTGTAGTGCGAAATGGAAGAAAATGTAGCTTGCTTGTTCTCTTGGATGGTTTGCATGGGAGACTGACGGAGAGAATTCAGAGATGATGGCCCAAACACAGCATTGTTGAAACTACTGGCTGGAGAACCAAGCCCTGAACCTTTGGAGCCATATGGAAAACTTGAGCTTCTCTGCATGAGTCCTCCTGTGGGTGACTGCTGGGAAGAGGGAAGGGTTATATTGTCCAGGAGGTCATCCATAAGGTTATCTGTCAAGCCATCATTCAAGTTCATCGTGCCTGCCATGTCAGTCAACCTAGGCAGCTCAACATTACAGGGCTTGCTCACTGACGGGGACATGCTGGGTGAGCTACTGTACAACATGGGAGAAAGTGGAGCATCGTCATCCTGCACCTCATCTAGCTCAGTACTTGCCAATATTGGGGACAAGCGGCCACTTATTGTACTGGCATTCGAGTTGGTACGAGACCGGAAATCTGTCCATGCATCCAGTTCGTCACTGCTACGGGAGGTTGGGCTACCAGGCCACTTGGATAGCTGGGTGGGGCTGTCATCACTTGTCTCCTGTGCAACTTGAAGGGCTGCTTTTTTCTTAGCTGCTCGTCCTCGGCTCTTTGTGTATTTGTTGCTGTTGTCCATTGATACAGCACGTCTGCGGGGTGCTTTCCCTCCTTTCCCACCATCGGGGTTGATCATCCACCACGAGCTTTTCCCAGTTCCTTCATTCTGTACCCTGATGAATCGACTGTGAAGGGACAAGTTGTGTCTGATTGAGTTCTGCAAAGACAACACACAAAATCCCCCAAATTTAGAATGTGTCAAGTAAATACTGTTATTCAATATAATACTTAAAGACATAAAAAAAACATAAAAGAAAAAAAAACTTCCATTACTGCTATTACTTCTCTAGTTTTTAATAGGTTGTTCAGACACTAGAATAAACATAGCATTCAGTACAGGAATCATTATAAAATTCAAGGTATTTCTGCATGGTATGAATATAATGAACATACGGATAAGCCCTTTCCTGAGAAAGAGAATTTAGTACTGATGCTACTGTTGTAAGCACGTAGCTTTGGTGATTTAGTGCAGTTTTCTAAACAAATTCTCTTAAATTATGTTCAATAGCTATAAGAGAATCTCTATCTTTGATTTTAAAAGCCTCCCATTAAAATAGTTGCCAAAGTAATCAGACGCATAGAAAATCAGGATGATTAATATAGATATTCTAGGATCCTAAACACTTATAGTCAAGAACCAGTTCTACGACTCACTTATTTCTAAATCATAGTGCACAAAGTAAAACCTGTTTGACATGTTGTAACCTAATGATCTTGTGTAAATAGCAACAACTACGTTTATTAGTTTTTTTTCTCATCTTCTCTTTTCCTTTAGTGGCATCTGAGCCACTAAATATTAAACTTGGTTAATATTCTAGCCTGAGCCACTGCTGTAAGTTTCCAAAGAGAAAAAACAATTATATATAGCACAGTCACCAACTATGTGGTTTTTACTAGTGGATATGAAAAAGTCGAGCAAACCAAATTCTAGTCAATTGCCATAAGAAATGCAAGAAATCAAAAGACCACTGACAGAAGAAAACCCATGGCCCCAAAATCAGCATGCCATTTAGGGTCATGCTAGAATGAACTGATGGTTGCAAGGGACATGTGCTGCTAGTGTAAAAGCTATTTCCAGCTATTCCATTGAGATGTACTTTAGGTTATTAGGATTAAAAAAAAGTGGAGGGGAAGGACTTCCAGATAAGGCTTTTATTGTCAAAACATCAAACCACACTCTCAGAATTTTTCAGAGAACTGACTGAAAGATTTCTTCCAATAATAAACCTCCTGCACATTCCCACCATTTCTTCTTGATATTGTAATTACCATTTCAGAAAAAATAAATAAAGGGAAAGACAGAATAAGTTGGGAAAGGTGGCAAAGGCAGAGTGCCTTGTGGTTGTTACTACTACAACACTTTGTCTGGATACACTCAAAAAAAAGGTGAGACTGGTAGGATTACAGCCTATACCAATGATGGCGAACCTTTTAGAGACCGAGTGCCCAAACTGCAACCCAAAACCCACTTGTGTATCGCTGGGTGCCAGGTGGGCGTGGCCCATTGGGTGAACGTGGCCCATTGGGTGGGCATGGCTGTAGTGGTCACGACAGACTGGGTGGGCATGGCCGGGGTGGGTGTGGCCACCTCGATGTTGCTCGTGGGGAGGGACGCC
Organism: Azemiops feae; assembly: GCA_023970755.1. Lineage (NCBI taxonomy): Eukaryota > Metazoa > Chordata > Lepidosauria > Squamata > Viperidae > Azemiops > Azemiops feae. Next base: position 1,633,036 of record JALGBA010000094.1, read on the forward strand.
TGTGGGGGCCGGATAGGGTTGGGGGAGATCCAGGGGGTCTCTGGCGGGTGGGACAGTGGGCAGGAGGCTCGTCCTGAGGGGTGAGGTGAGGCGAGGCAGGGGGCAGGGCAGGGGTGCTATTGCCGCAGGAAAAGGCAAGGCGAGGCAGGGGCTGGGGCGGCTGCTGCCTGACACCATCGGCCCCCGCACACAGCAAGCGCATGGGGGTCAACTGTGTCCATCAGCAGCCACAGCCTGCCAGCCCCTCGGTTTCAGCGCGACGTGGTTTCTTACCGCCAGCCGGCTTGTTTCATGGCCTCATGGCAGCGGCATTGAGCAGGAGGCGGCAAACGGCTGGTTTCGGCGCGATATGGCTGTTTGCTGCCGGCCACGCCCATTTGCCGCCTTGTGCGTCGCACCCACCCCCATTGCAAATATTTCCAGAAACTCACCGCAAAGGACGCCCAGCACAAAGGACGCCAGCACAACTCCCAGGAGCCAGAGGGGCGCCTCATGGTAGGGGCATTGGGCAGGAGGCGGCAAACGGCCGGTTTTGGCATGACATGGCTGTTTGCCGCCTCACGTATTGCGCCCAATGCTGCTGCAATGCGGCTCGGCCAAAAGCGGCCATGGAACAAGTGGGGCAGGTTTCCCCCTCACCTGCCCATTCAGCTACAGCTTTGGTGGCTCTGTAGGCAGAGCTGCGAAGTTCTCTTCTCTGACAGCTCTGCCTACAGAGCCACCAAAGCAGCGATCTTTAACGAGAAGTTGGAATTGATTGATTTGACCTTTTTTCCCCCAAAAAACTTTCCTTTGTTTCCTTGCACATGGCGGTGGCAGATTGCGAAGGAGAAACGGCACGGGGCTGGGAGTCAGGTAAGAAAAGAAAGGCAATTCCTGGGGGGAGCGAGGATTTCTTTCCTTACCTGCCCCACTTGTTCCGAGGCCGCTTTCCGCTCAGATGCATTGCTCTTGCCAATGGCCCGACCTCCCACTTCAGCGCCCTCCCTCCCCAAGCCTCCGGTGCTCCACCTGCTGCTTTGGTTGGCCTGCCAGCCCCCACCTCAACACCCTGCCCACTGCCGCCCAGCACAGCCCCCCGGGCTGCAGGGGCTGGCCTGGCATGGGAAGGGCATGCACCCCACCCTCCCACCACCATGCAGGGTAAGGTTGCCACACTCGCCCCCGCCCAGATGCCCTCACCTCCCCAAGTGTTTTTTTTTACTAACCTGCCTTTCAGCTGCATTCCGTTTTTCCCTTCGCTTCTCAGCCTTCGCCACGTTTGTGGGACTATCAGTAAAAAAAAAAGTTCCATCAGACTTTCTAACTTCTTGAGATCTCGCGAGAAGTTAGAAAGTCTGATGGAACTTTTTTTTTTTTTTACCGATAGTCCCACAAACACTCGACGAAGGCTGAGAAGCGAACGGAGAAACGGAATGCAGCTGAAAGGCAGGTTAGTAAAAAAAACACTTGGGGAGGCAGGGGCGGGCGCAGCAACCTTACCCTGCGCGGGTATTGATGCAGGTTGCTCATAAATGGGACTGAAGGCCTAGGACTGGGGCGACGGCACGCATGCCCACAGAGAGGGCTCTGTGTGCCGCCTGTGGCACGCGTGCCATAGGTTCACCACCACGGGCCTATACCTACAACCTATACCTCAAATATAGTCCAATTGTGCACCACAATATGACCCAGTCCGTTTAAATGTGAGGAGGTACTTAAAAATCACTGGCAGATGTGGACCATATCAATGTGGAAAAGTGAAATGCTTTTGAAAATATGTTTTGAAAACAGGATAGTAAGAATTCACAAATTGCTCATTTTTTAAAAACAAAAAACAAAAACAAACACTATTTTATAATGTACAATGGGGATTGTCATTCAAGCTCAGTGATTCACATTGGCATCTCTACGTCTCACATAAAGAAGCAGGATGACATTAAGCTAATGAAAAACATCTGGGGTGTGCAAAGACATGCAGTCTACGTGCTTTTTATTCATTGTTTAAGTACATAAAAATGTTTTGTCTAAGGCCAGGTCCAGTAAAGACAAAAATAGTAATAAAATTCAAAGCCAGGGTTTCTCTCTCTTAATCACAGCAGATATATATACTGTTGTATGCTGCCTGGAATCATTTTTTCATAAGATAGGCAGCCACGTAAATTTGACAAACAAATAAATAAATAAAATAAACTATCACTTTAAGCAAATATAAATACATACCGAATGCCACTCTCCCTTTGTAAGTATAAATAAAGTAAAGGGCTATGGAGTATTTTTTCACTTTGCCAGTTTATGGCTTTGATTCCAAGCTCTGCAAATACTCTAATGGCTGCATACAGATTTTCTACGAGTGAGCTTTTTTTTTTTAACCAGAAGGATTATAGCCCTACTGTGTACCTCCATCTATGTGTAAGCTCACAAAACCTTTCAGTTGTCTGTAGTAGGTTATAATAATAAAACAATAAAAGTAATAACAATCACCTGTGCATTGTATCAGAGGGATTTACACTCCACAGAACAGAGACTTTGATGAAAGTTTTATACAATTTACTGAATTTTGGAGCATTAATGTAACTGTGTGTCAAAGTGTCAGGCTTTTACCCAACAAATATTCAAACTAAGACACACAGTTCAAATGCATTTAGCATGAGTAACAAAAAGCAAACTATTACAAACCGTAAGATTTGAGCTTTACCTAAAGCCCTATCTATCAAATCCTGTGTTTTGGTTATGGGTGGAGAACTACTTTTTCTCAGTGGAGAAGAAAGTTAACACCTTATAGTAATAGACCAGTCTAATTTTAGTAGCTTTGATTACGGTTTTGTCCAATTTCTTCCTCACACAAAAGTAGCTAGCGGTAAAAACATTTCATATTCATTTTCTTACTTCACAGTAATTGTTACTTAAGTTGTTTCTTGCTGACGGGCAATAGTAGGTGCTTGTTGAACGAATTAGTTTCTAATGTACACTGCCTTCCCCTGCATTTATAACTACTGAAAACCAACCCGAGTCAATCTGAATGAACACTAGTAGTTCCCTTTCAAGCTAAATATCGCCTCCACTATCTCATATAAGGTTCCTGCATTTCAACATTCAAGTGCAACATTCCATCCTGAGTTCAAACCTGTCCCATACATCAGAAGCCCCAGGGTTCCCTCTCTGCCATGCTTCCAGGCATGGTGTGTTTAGCATAACGTCTAGGGCCAATAGGCACATATTGTGTTATGTCAACAGCCACCAAGCGGCCTGAGCAGTACTGGGAACCTGAACAATCTGCCTCCAGAAGTTATGAATGCTCGAACACTGGACGTTTTTAAGAAGAGACTGGACAGCCATTTGTCTGAAATGGTATAGGGTTTCCTGCCTGAGCAGGGGGTTGGACTAGATGACCTCCATGGTCCCCTCCAACTTTATTATTATTATTATTATTATTATTATTATTATTATTATTATTATTATTATTATTATTATTACTCTAAAATTGTCATTTGCATACTGAGGAATGCTTCACTGGTATCAATGATTTCCTTTGAAATATAAACTGAAGCTTTGCAGAAGACATGTTAGACAAAAGGGTAGCAGAAAGAAAAAGTTATACATGTTAATTATACATGTTATGAGCTGTGGTGGTGGCGCAGGGGTTGGAATGCAGTATAGCAGGCTAATTCTGCTGACTACCGGGAGTTCAATTCTCACCAATTCTCAAGGCTGACTCAGCCTTCTATCCTTCTGAGGTCGGTAAAATGAGGACCCAGATTGTTGGGGGCAATAGGCTGACTCTGTAAACTGCTTAGAGAGGGCTGTAAAGCACTGTGAAGCGGTATATAAGCCTAAATGCTCTGGTTAAGTGCTATTGTGAATTACATTCCCACAGGAAACATATGTCCATTCTCCCAATCATAAGGAACATACCTTAGTGGAATTACCTACCCTGTTACAAATAATGAAATGCATGCACTACATATGCTTTGCCGCGTTCGTTCACAAGTTTTATAAGGACAGTGGAAGAATATGTTCTACTCAGGCTGTTTACAGTTTTGCTGACTTGATTACAACCGCCATTTCTCATATTTCAGAATTCTATTTGCAAGTGTTTCACTTGTTTGTTCTATTTCTTTAGGTAAGGAACATTGGCAGATCCTTTTCTACAAAAATCTCCCCACTCTTCTGAGCTCAGTTTCTGTTTCAGTCTCTTCCATGCTGTGTTTACCTTATGGGACTTGCCCATTAATTCAGACACCAGCTGCACGCACCTCGCCCGGAGTACAGAGGCTTTTTGTCTGGAAGGGACATGTGGTATCAATTTATCACTCTCCACAACACAACAAGGAATCCATTTGCTGGGGGGGAGGGAAGAACTGTGTGACTTCTCTTAAAAGCACCATCCCCACCCCCGCCCAATATTTTTAAAAATAAACCTACAGATTAGCAAGATGAGATACAGCTGGTGGACATGGAATCCTTGTTATATGACTGACTGTAAATTTAATATCTCAGTCCATTTGCAATGCAAAAGAAAGAGTTCCAGTGTGCCTCTATATTCCACAACTAGATACAAGCAATTAAAATAAGTTCTTGCAATATATCTTTTCACAATACATGATTTGGAAGTGATTAATAGTCAGGAGCAGCTTCTGATTAGTTACTCTGAGTGCTTGTTTTAGCCTCCTTCAATGGCTTTCTGAGCTGAAAAGCAGGGCAAAAGTAACTTACAAGCACTAAAAAAAAAATCCCTAGTGGGGTTGTATTCTAAATGAATTGTATGCATCTTTATTATGGAAATTATGGAAATTATTTTACTGTTATGTTGTTTTTAAATAACATTTCCAGACATCTCCCTTTCAGGTCACTGATATATAGCTGAATTGGAAGAAAAGAAGGAAGGCTCCCACAGTTGTAAAATTTTAATGTAAGATGAATGAGAAGAAACAGGCAAAACTCTCAATTTCACATTTTTAAAAAATAGCCACTTAACCACCATTCCATTTCTGAACATGTTGTCCAATGCAACAAAAGATGGGGGGGGGGGGAAGGTGAGAACAGGGGAACGGAAATCCCCAGTATACCTGGCAGACAGGCAGGCCAAAAGTCCAGAACGCAGTGGTCATTCCAGCACAGGGCCTGAAAGAGGAGGTGGCATTCCTGGAACAGCACACTCAAGCCAATAGGGGCACAAGACATGCCTGCAGTGGATGGAAGTGTGACAGGTGCCCGCTTTGCCTGGCTCGCAACTGGCAGAAGTCAGAACAATACTATTTTTAATCTGGAGCAACAAAAGGTGGGCACAGGTTCACCCTCACAGGAGATATGGGAGGTGTTGATTAAGTCTGGCATTCCCGTCTTCCAGAAATGACAAGTGGACCATCTTTTTGCTGGGGCAAGAAATTCATTTCTGCTCTGAAGGGAAATAAAGTTCCTTAAGGTCTAAAATGTAAGGGAAAAGGCTCCATTTTCAAGTTTTATTTTAAAGCTTTGGACACAGAGACAATATTAAATATTTATTACACTCGTATCATATGTCATTTGAAAATCAACTCATGGTGGAATCCATGGGGATTTATTCCTGTGAAATAAATTGGCTTGAGAGACGGCAACTGAACAATGGCCATCCAGGGATGAGTGATTTGAACTCCAAGCTCCCTAGAATGATCTGAGTACTCTTGCAATGTTCACACAACATACTTACACTTGGTTAATTTAACCATGGCTTACTCGGTTAACTAAAATTTCTGGATGCGCAGGATATAGTGAGCCATAAACAAATAAGATAATTGCAAAATATCCTTAGCTATAATGTGACTGTTTAGTTTGTAGATCAGTGTGTTTATGGCTGAGTACATACAAATGTTGCTTCTCTTTGTCTTTAAGAATAAAGGTGAAAAGGGAGATAGTGAACTTAATTTCTCCAGGTTCTAATGTAATTTAATCTTCCCCAGGTTCAAATGAAATCTGTCATCAACCATGACATCCACAGAAGGACACTAATTTGCCTTCTCTTAGCCCACGGTGTCAAACTCGCCGCGTCACGTGATGTGTTGCGATGTATCGCAACTTCTTTTGCATTGCTGGAGCTGGGGTGAGCGCGGCCTCCACATGACTCAACCGGCCTGTGGGCCGGCAGTTTGACACCGCTGCCTTAGGCCGACTGGCCTTAGAGGAATAAGGAACACCCGGTGGCCTTGAGATGACCTATGGGTCTGCTTAGAACTACCCTGACACCCCTCCCAAAGTAAATGTGTTGGGGGTAAAAGTCAAAATAAAAATCAGGAGCACAGATGAAATGAAAGGCAAGCGGGGGGGGGGGGAATAAGGAGAAATTCTTACAAGAAATACTGATAGGTATTCTCAGCTCAGTAGAGAGAAGCGCTGGAAGGAGAGTCCAGCAAATAATTTATCCTTTCTAATAATGCTACTAAACTTGAAGGGATCCAAGGGATTGGAGATAATGAACATGACAGGTTAAGTACATTTCTGTAGTTTATTGAGCATTATAGTCTTGTTTCTGAAAAGCATACTGTCTTGCCTTAATATAATAATTAACGTCAGTATTTGCTCTATATGACGGTATTTTTTTTTTGCAGATCTTTCAGAAATGAATCAACAAATGGATGGAGGCATAAATGAATTAAGGGAACACTTTGTCTGATGTTTTTCTTCTCAGCATTTCCCCCTCCCCAGTCCCATTTTATAATAAAGCATGAGAGGCTGACTGTGGAAGAAGAGTTATAGCTTGCTCTGTGAGGAAAGGTACACTGCATGGGCTTAGTGGACTTCTTTTATCCATTTTTCAATTCAGCCCAGTCACTTATCAGTTCTAGAGAGACACCCTGAAGAGTTATGATTCTAATTTAGCTCAATTTACAACTGGGCACCTCTTTCAGCGCTACCTTAATTCTCAACATTATCAAACATATCAATTTATAATTTTTGTTAGTATAAATATTTGCATCCTTGAGAAATTTAGCTAAAATGATCATAAACTGCTTTCTTGTTTGCTGAAAAGGAACAGTTAACACACCACAAGAAAACGTAGAAGGCATTATTTCAGTTGTCCCCTTACCGGAATGACTGTTAAGACCTTTTGATTTCAGAGGATCATGCCTGGATCCAAGTCAGTGTTGGTGCCTGATGACTGCATGAGCAAATCCTTGCATTTTTCTTAGCAAGACATTAAAAGTGGTTTGCCATTGCCTTCTTCCATTGCCCAAGTCACCCAGCTGCCTTTATATCTAATATGGGATTAGAATTCCTGGTTTCTAGCCTGATGTCTTAAATTTAGAGGATTACATTGAGCTATTTTCACTTAATTATTATTCCAATGTTTGCAACAATTGATAAAAAAAAAGGTTATCTGTGAGTCAGATGAGTAGGGTGGTATAGAAACATGAATAAACAAACGAACAGTATAGTTGAACACTGACGCCTTTGTTTTACTTTAGTATTAGGATCTCTCCATATCTTCCCTTCTCCTCTCTTCACATAATAATAATAATAATAATAATAATAATAATAATAATAATAATAATAATAATAATAATAATAATAATAATAATAATAATAATAATAATAATAAAGTTGGAAGGGACCTTGGAGGTCATCTAGTCCAACCCCCTGCTCAGGCAGGAAACCCTATACCATTTCAGACAAATGGCTGTCCAGTCTCTTCTCAAAAACTTCCAGTGTTGGAGCATTCACTGCTTCTGGAGGCAGGTTGTCCACTGGTTAATTGTTCTGTCAGGAAGTTTCTCCTTAGTTCTAGGTTGCTTCTCTCCTTGATTAGTTTCCATCCGTTGCTTCTTGTCCTGCCTTCAGGCGCCTTGGAAAATAGCTTGACTCCCTCTTCCTTTGTGGCAGCCCCTGAGATATTGGAACACTGCTATCATGTCCCCCCTCGTCCTTCTCTTCATTAAACTAGACATACCCAATTCCAGCAATCGTTTCTTATATGCTTTGGCCTCCAGTCCCCTAATCATCTTTGTTGCTCTTCTCTGTACTCTTTCTAGAGTCTCAACGTCTTTTTTACATCGTGGTGACCAAAACTGGATGCAGTATTCCAAGTGTGGCCTTACCAAGGCATGAAGATGTTGAAGAGCACTGGGCCCAGAACAGAGCCCTGGGGCACCCCACTACACATTTCCCTCCATGTAGATGCGGTTCCATTGAGGACCACACGCTAAGTACGGCCGGTCAGCCAGCTACGGATCCATCTGGTGGTGATGCTGTCTAACCCACATTTTTCTATCTTATCAAGTAGTAGGTTGTGATCTACTTTATCAAATGCCTTACTGAAGTCCAAGTAAATTATATCCACAGCATTCCTCTGATCCACTAATTTTGTCATTTGGTCAAAGAATGCAATAAGATTTGTCTGCCATGATCTGTTTTTGACAAACCCGTGTTGGCTTTTAGTAATGACTTTGCCTCTAGGTGTTCGCTGATTCGTTGTTTGATTATCTTTTCCAGAATCTTCCCAGGTATTGAGGTCAGGCTGATAGGTCTGTAGTTTCCTGGGTCCATTTTTTCCCCTTTTTTGAAGATGGGAACTACATCAGCTCTTTTCCAGTCCTCCGGTAGTTCCCCGGTGCTCCAGGATCTTTGAAAAATATAGTTCAATGGTTCTGAGATCACATCTGCCAGTTCCTTGAGAACCCTGGGGTGTAATCCATCTGGTCCTGGTGATTTGAACTCGTCTAGGCTGGACAGCACATGTTAGGCAGTTTACAAAGTGGCAACTAGGAGTTTGTCTACTCTCAACGGTGGCCACAATGATGGACAGTGAACACCTATTAAACAGAAAACAGGAAAGGTTGTTTTCCACCATCTCTTAATCCTTCAGGATACTCCTCTCTAACCCATAGCTGCTCTTTGTACAGGGGAGGAGCAGGGCAGATGACATCCTTTCAAAATATTGGGCTGTAGCAACTCACCATTTTTATTTTCTAAGAGCCAATTCTCTGAAATAATAAAATAACTCAGAAGTACGGTATAGTTTTGGAATGCTGAAGGCACAACTTGGAATGTCTGAGAACTAGAGCTGACATCTTTTTTTTTTTTTCCCTTCAGGGTCTGTATGTAGCATTAGACAGTGGATTTGAGGAAACACTAAAACACACATACAAAGCTTGTCCTTGCTGAAGGAAAGATACACATAACCTACCTGACCTCAGCTGCAAAAAAAAAAACCAAAAAAAAAAAAACAACCCCACCTGCACTCTTTCTATCCCACACAATCAACAAGGCCTTTGGAGACAATCAGAGATAAAGCTCAACAGATCTGGAAAAATACTGAGCTATATCAATATGGGACTGTCTTAAGGCATCTTTACAGTCTGACTTTCACATATTGCGATTATCTTAAGCTATCTCTATTGTTAAGAGATGTAAAGCAGATTATAAATTGAGGTCCTTCTGGCTGCAGCACCTGCTTGTGGAATTCCCTGCATAGGGAGCCTCACTCAAGTGTCTCCCTCTTCACACAAATACTGTTGTACACACTAGGCGAAGACCTCTTTTTCAGAGTGCTCTTGAATTTTCAAGTCTAATTGGACTTTACTTAAATTGTACTGGATTTATAGTTGCTGCTTGGATCTTACCAATGCTCTTTAATGTCACTATTTTAATGTCACTATTTTAATGATTACTATTGGTTCATTGTTTGATTATGTGCCATCATGTCATTTCAACTCCTGGCAACCATGGAGACATATTTTCTCCATGATCCTTAACCTGTTCTTTCGGGTCTCTCAATAACGCACTCAGTGCCACCTTGTTGCTGGTTGTCTTTTTCTTTCCTTCCACCTTTCCTTGAATTAGGGCCTTTTCCAGACAGCTGGGTTTTCAGATAAGATGTCTAAAAATTATCACAGTATACAGTATTTAGGGAGTTGTCTGAAAGTTTAAACAATGAATGAATGAATAACAGTGTCCTCTATATAGTTGCATTTTAATTTTTCAATTCGTTGAAGCGGCTAGATATGTCTTCTGACATACACAAGGTAACTCATTGTAACCAAATGTGTACAACCAGATCATGGTCAGAACAGCTAAATCAATCTGCTCTTTCTCTCTCTTTAATGATATTATTCTAAATTACTACAATAAATATCACCCCCATCCTCAGCTGAAAATATAGCATCTGGGAATTGGCTGAACACATCTGATTTTCAGTTAGCCGCACCACTTCCAGTTACCCTATAGACAGCCATCCGCTGACCGCAGGAGACTTCTAATAAGTAACATTTGTTTTGCGTAGAGAGAATGATGCTTGCCATTTACTTTTTTCCACTGGGAAATGCATCTGTGGGGGCAGGAGAGGTGGGGGATCATAGGAGAAAGAAAATACGAGCAAAACATCATCGTAAAAATATCCAAATGCTGAATTTTTCAAAAGGCTGATTAGCAATGAGTGGAGGAGCACAAAGATTAAAGGAGGGAGGGGAGAATAAGAAACATAGAATTGTTTCTTCCCGTCAAAAGAAACATTCCAAATAGAACTTTATGAGAAGAGATGGCAATGGTTAAAGAGTTGTGTGGCGTTTATTTTTTCAGAGTTAGAAACTGTCTCAGTAGCTTCTTGCCCAGCTGTTTTTGTTCTTGGAAAACTACAGAGAACATTCCATTCCATTCCATTCTACTCCACCAAACCTGCACTTCCGGCACACGCTTGAACACTGGAACCAACTCTTGCAGATGCAAACAACCCCCCTCCCCACAGGACAGAGTCTTTTGACCAAGCACTCCAGCAAGACCTGATAGTACAGGCTGTAAATGTGCATTTGTGATTCCTGCACAATGGAACTCCTGCGAGTATTTCAGTGCACGCATTGAGCTTCCAATGTGTATTGTACCGTCAGGGACTGCTCTCTGCGTAATGAAGAAGCTGAAGAAAAATAATTTACAATATTGAAGGAAGGGGAGGGCTTGTGGTTATAGAATTCAAAAGGACGGGCAAGTGTCATTCCCCAGAAACAAGCAAATAAAGAAGCATATGATGCAAGGTCCGTTTCAGAGCAACTCTTAGGACTGCAGGTGATTGAAGGCCTTGATCAAGTTCCAATTGAGAACCTTTGTTGGAATTAAACTGAGATATTTGTAAGGCAGTCTACTTGGCAGTTCTTACTATTAAGAAATTAATCAGGAGTGCAGAGTTGAATGGTGTTTGAAAAAGGACATTCTAGTACTTAAAATGTTTTCTAATCCTTAGGCTATACAGCTGCTAAATTTGTGTTTTAATACTCACCCCAGGCAATAAAGCAGTGTTTCTTTAACTTTTCTTCTCTCAGGACCCCTTTCCACTTTTAAAAATTATGGAGGACCTCAAAAGAGCTTTTGTTTCTATGGGTTATATTTATTGATATTTACAGTACTATATGAAAAATTAAGATCAACACATTCTCTGCCACCATCTCTTCTTGTTTGATGGGATTTTAACACTGTATTATTTTTCAACATAAGGTGGCAACTCATTTTGATTTGGTAGACCCCATGGGTGTCCTCAGATTACACTTTAAAAAACACTGCAGTAAGGTATGGGCAGCTGTTACTTAGCTATTTCAATCCAGCTAATGGCAACTGGTTAGATTTTTCTAAGTTATATCTTTTGTGTTTTGTGATAAATGGAATAAATTACATTGTTTTTATAACTTCCAGTGAAATGCAATTGAATATATATGGGCATGCTTGCAGAAAGATTGTAGGAAGATTTGGGGGAGCAACAGGAAGATGCTGGGAAGTTAACAGTTAACACCCCACTTGTGTGGCACTTACGGTGTGGATTCAAGTCTTGATAACAATCTTCTCAGGAACATTGGGGGAGAAAGGAATTTTTCTAGAGTTGACACATGTGAATGACACTTGTCTTGCCTAAATACTGGTCTGGCAAACAAAGACTGTAGAGGCTAAAATTACACTTATCATTTCCTACAGCAGCATTTGGTTTACAGAGTGGCCAAAGTCAACGAGTGCATAAAGGGCACACCAGTTTCCATTCTTGTATTTCTAGACAGTCCTACCTCTCTTTTCTTTTTCTTCTACATCTCCTTTGTTTCATCTTCATTTGTGACAGCTGCTTTTCTATAAGTTCATCAAAAGCCTATCTGATATGTATTGAAATAGTACGCGTGGTAGAACCAATAGCAGTGGTAGTGGAGCACAAGGCCTTTGGACTACAAAATAAAGAGGAGAGAGGAGCACCTTTCTAAACTACAACTGCTGAATTTTTTTATTTTCAAAAATGGAGTGCATATGGTGTACAACATTTACTCTTTTGTGAGCCTTCTCAGTATATCCTACCGTCATTCATATGCCTTTGAAGATCTAATTTGCTTGTCTGCAGATTTTCCCAATCAGCTAAGATTAACCTACTACAGGCATGATCTTGACATCAGCTGCATTATTCCCTGCCCCCAATTCCTTTTTGTTGCTTCTGAATATTTAATCATCTTACTCAATGAAGACCTTAGTTAAAACTCAGAAACCCACCCCTTAATCTTACAACTTTCAGTTGTCCTAATCCGGGTATTGCTTCAAAATGGATTTGGGACATTGATTTCCCTAATGGTCATATGGCTTTTCCTTTTTATAATAAATGCTTCTAGCATATGAAGAGAATGCATTGAATTCCAGCTATAGAATATAATAACACCAAAACAATATATTAACTGGATATTGAAAGAGGCTGATGTATGTTAATAAAATACGCATCCAAAGCAAAGGTTGTGTATTGAAAATGAAAACTAGAGCAATTTAAGTTGAAGATGCTCTTAAAACATTAAAGATATGTATACTGAGAGATGAATTTACAAAAGCAGAATTAAATTTCTGCTTGTCTACATTGTCCACACAAGATTATATATATATATATATATTCAATTGTTTTCCTAGCCAGAGTGTTCCCTTTTCAGGAAAGGTGGGCATTGCTGACATGGCCTGCTTTATTCGTCTCTGTCGGAACCATGACAAAAGGAACACAAGAAGGTCTCACATTTCTCCTTTAGTGTTATGTCCCTCCAATTTCTTTCAAGACCTCAATATTACTTATAATGTGAAAGATTATAGAGATGAGTCAGAACTAGCTTTCCTGTTATGAAATCTACCTACTTTTGGAAATTGTGACTAAACTAGTTACTCTCTAACAGGAAATGCTGTATATTCATGGGAAAGGAGTAAATACTAAAACTAATCAAACCAGTGTGTCAGCAAAGTCTGAAAGAACTTGATCCTCAATGTACTTCTTGGGCAAAATGTGATGTCCATATGCTACATCAACTAGAGCAACCAAGTTATACATCACATGTAGGTTTTGTAACATGACTTAATGGAGTTGTTCTAGAAATCTGAAGCACAGCAGCTGGAAATAACATTTCTCTGTAATTATGTATTGCTTTACACATATAATGTCATGTTACATTGTATGGCTTTCCACACTTACATGCTCTAGAAACTATCCCAAAGAAATAAGAGAAATTTTAAGGAGATAATATCAAATCTTTACCCTACAGCAGGGGTGTCAAACTGCCGGCCTGCGGGCTGGATGCGTCATGCCAAAACCGCACCCACCCCAGCTCCGGCAATGAGGAAAAAGTCGCGATACGTCGCGATACGTCATGACACGTCACATGACGTTGTGAGTTTGACACCCCTGCCCTACAGGTTAATGCTAGAGGGAGATAGCAATGATGGGAATTATGGTGTCCATCCAAGAGGCACCAGAGAGGAGAAAGCAAGTATAAGGAATGACACCTCAAGTAAAGGCCAGAGTGTTTTTCTCCCTCATCATTGATATCACTTTAGCATTTTCACACATCTCCAGCATGCACAGATCAACAAGACTGCCCCCACGTAAGCATTATGGGTCGTAATTTATTTCCCTTTGATTGATGAACTTATGGTTTTCTGTTGAATTCATCTCTAATGCTATGCCACAATGTGGTTGGTTTGATTTTGGCTTTGTTCAATATATGATCCCCAATTACTGCAATTTGGGAACTATGATTTATAGTTTAGATATTGTCTGAAACCATCCAACAAACCAAGATTCAACAAATCAAGATTAGTATCAATCCTAGAAATAGAAAATAATACACAAAAATAAATTAAAACAAAAACAGTGGGATTAAACAAATCAGTTATTAACTATAATATCAAAAAAAAAATCCAATAAAATAAACAAAGGGGGGGGGGAATCTCCAAAACATATTAAATTGCATAAATGTGTATTTCTTAGTGTGATATGCTTAGCAATCATATAAGCAAAATGTTATGTGAGTGAATTTTTCGGAATTCAAAGTCTAGATATCTGTACTGTTTCGTTGTCCTAAGTAATATTCTCCCATCTCTGCAGTATCAGTGGTGCATGATATGCCAGCTGACCACAGAAATTGAGACTGTTCTACTTCGAAAAATTGATATTAAGGAGTATGGATATAACTGGCCATGCATAACCGATGCAAGGGAGAAATAACTTTTAGGTCAGGGAAGCAAATAAATTGAAAGCAAAATCAAAATGCCAAGGATAGACTTCCTTAACGAAGTATACAGTTAACGTTACAATGATTAATTCCACACGTTTGAAGGAAGGAAAAATATTTGTATTGGTATTCGGCTCTTGCAGAAAGTACTAGTATTGGTCATTAAAAATGATGCTCTGTAATGATAAATTTATATACACAGATTCCATTAATTTTAATGAGCTAGACGAATTTGTTCTTCACTGACTGAAGCTCAACATTTTGAAGATTATTTCAACAATCTCAGTTAATACTGAAATGCTAGTTCAGCAAAAGATTGCATTAATTAGCTTCCTTGAGTTGAACATAATAACTTTGGCACTTGGAAATTGGATTTAGTAAGCATGTGACTCATTAGATCTAGTGTATTTAGTATAAAGCAACCATGTTTTAGCAGGTCTGTGCAGGTCCTTCAACAATTTACATGGCATGATTGTTCTTTTACTAGAGATTTTAAATCTCCTGAATTTCTTAGATATTTCTTTTATGAATAGTAATCTGAAACAGGAACCCTTTCTCCATGCGATTTCAAACATGCAATTAGTATATTACTGAACAGAGCAGCTAATCTGATTTTTTAAAGCCACTCTGGAATTTAAAATATGATACAGTTCAATTGCCAACAGACAAAAACATTTGAGCTTTATTTATATCCCTTTGGAAAGAAAAAGAAAAGCTAGTATTTAAATGTCATTTTTAAACATGCATTTCTAAAAACTATTAAATTTTAAAGTAATCACTAATTTCAATGGAAAAGAACCTAAAATATAAGATTTATAAAAAACAAAACAAAACCCATCAAATCAAAATCAATGCCATCAGTTTTTAATTTGATATTATAGTTATTAGTATTAGGTTTGTATCATTTTTGTATCATATCAAATTCTTCTGAAAACAATATGTTACTAATATGTAGATGTTTACAGATTATATGAAATCCTGTTTAACTATGATTTATTAAATAAACTGCAGTGACTTAGGCTTGCACAAAAATTAAGGAATAAACAGTAAGTTACAAAGAATAAATCTATATAACATACTAAACCAAACAAGGACATAATAAAATGATAGTATTCGAGTTTTTAAGAATGATGCCTGATATAATTATTCACAAGTAGATGAACTTTGCTCAAAGAGGTGGTAGGCTCTCTTCCCCTGATGAGTTCAAGAGGCTAAACAACATCTATGAGAGTCTTTTAAACCAAAGAAAATATAATATTGGCATAATGTTGGAATGCAGCCAATCACTTTTGGTTCCTCCTTGCAAACCTTTGAATTTAGTCTATAGGTTCTAACAGTAGGACTATACAGAAAAATTTCCAAGAGAAGCCAAACAGTATTGCTTCAATACTTGGGGTGGCAGAATTGCCACAGTGAAGAAGGCAAAGACCTGCTCTTTACTGGTTAATTGTAGGAAACCTATCAACAATGATTTCACAATTAATCTAATCCTCTAAGAAGGTAATCAGCTCTTCCTTGCTGAAGGTTTGGAAATAAAGGGTGAACCCAACAGCAGTCAGTGAATTTCTTGCACTATGCAGGGCTGCGAGGCTAAGGGCCAGGCAGTCTCGTCCAGATTCTATAATTTCATACACATCAGTAGTGGAATACAGGCATGGTGTAAAGTAACCTCACATCCAATGAGATTTACCCCCCAAAATGATCATAGACACAATGAAATTGGGAAAGAGAAAATGTCTGAAAGTGGTAAGAAGGCCTTTGGTTGCTGCATATGTATGTATGTGTGTATGTATGTATGTATGCATGCATGCATGTATAAAAGTAAGAACCCCCAAAAGGTAATAACGAGATAACAATGTTTATCATTTAGAAAACAGAACGATTTACTATTCTGCAGCAATGGAATTCCCAGATGGCCTTTAATATGGAGTCTAATTTTGAAATGGGATTTGAGATATCTTGTTTAACCACAAAAGATAAACTGTTTTCAAACAGTTATTGCAAGAAAAGCAAAATTTACAAAATCTCATATAAATTATATCTCCTAATAAAATAAGCAGGACAGTTCTGTAATATCCCTTATACTGTATAACATTCATAGCCAAGAAACAAGACACAGATAAGGATGAGGAAAGAATCTTAATGCTGAATATGGGAGAAAACAGTGCCACAGATGATCAACATATGGCAGAAGGTTAGAGTTTTCGTATCCCTCTTCTGCTATCTAGTCACTTTCCAAATTTGTGCAAGTCAGATCTGGGAGGCAAGCATGCAAGATATAGTTTCCTTCTTTCTTAACAAACATTAGCTGATACATGATATACAAAGAGATAAATAATTTTCACATTATAATATGATAAAAAGCTTTCAAAAGTCAGACCAAAGAAGTAAACAAAGAGGGAATTTTATTAACATAGTAGTTTTAAAAAGCTTGATAAAACTACATAAATTTCAAAACAGCAAAACCTATGCACTTCATTTCATTTATTTATTTTTAGCCCACTTTTATTATTTTTGTAAATAACTCAAGGCGGCCAACATGTGTAATATTCTTTCCTCTTCCTATTTCCCCACAACAACAATCCTGCAAGGTATGCTGGGTTGAGAGAGGGTGACTGGCCCAAAGTTACCCAGCTGGCTTTTATGCCTAAAGGGTGACAGAATTTACAGTCTCCTGGTTTCTAATTTGCTGCCTTGACCACTATGTCGTACATCTTTCTGCACTATATATACGAGGGCAATTCAGAAATAAATCTCTGTTTGGTTATCAATGACAGATATTCACAGAGACAGAACTTTTATTATACACATTAGAAAACTACAACATTACATTACTTTTCGACATAATCTCCATTCAGATTGAGGCACTTGTCATAACGTCTTACAAAGTTTGAAATTCCTTAGTAGTAGTCGCTCAGCACCAAATCTGGGCTATGGGGAGGTGATCAAAAACATCCCAACAGAGCTGCTTCAAAAGTTCTTGGGTGCGTCTAGCATTGTGCGTATGAGCATTATCGTGAACCAACACCACACAGGAAGTCAGCCTGCCCCAACGCTTGTTATGAATGGCTCGTCTGATTTTTCGTAACATTTCACAGTAAAGTTCTGAACTGATGGTCGAACTACGCTCCATGAACTTCACTAGCAGTACTCCTTTGGCATCTTCACATTTGGCGGGATTTTCTATGGCACCACTTCTGCTGTGGTGTTGGTTCACAATAATGCTCACCCGCACACCGCTAGATGCACCCAAGAACTTTTGAAGCAATTCCATTGGGATGTTTTGGATCACCACCACCCCCGTAGCCCAGATTTGGTGCCGAGCGACTATTACTAAGGAATTTCAAAGTGTGAAAAACAGTCGTAAATCATTTTTTCAGTGCTGCTGTAACTTCAAATGGTCACTAAATGAACTTTTGTCAGTCAAGAACTACCTAAAATGCTTTTTCTCATGAAAAGTCCAAGCCGTGTTAGATCTTGCAATATTACAGACAGGTAAAATTTGTGAATGAATGTACCCAACCTTGAGCAACAAGATACATTTGTCAAGGTCTCAGAATATACCTACTGTACTCACCTGGGGAGGTATAACAGGCATCAAGGGTTAGGGTTGAAATAGGGACTAAATTTTCTCAACGTTAGATGTAACCATACTTCAAAAGCAGCCTCAAATATTTTAATGCATACACATTTGCAGAAGTATCTTCTTCCATTGCTAAATACTAGATATGTAGAACTCTAGCCCAGTAGATATTACTCATCTTCAAATAAATGCCACTTCAGCTTTTCACAGCCAAATTTATAGTAGGAAAAACTAACTATAACTAACAAATTTTTCTTATCCTTCTTTGACCTGGAAGTATCTGAAAGACATACTTGGCTATGAAAAGATCATATCTATTACAATTAGTATATTTCCAGTAAACATGTTAAACAAGCATGTGCACTTACTACAATGCTAAAAAAAACACAAAGGAAATATTTGGCAAATGGTGAGAGCCATTAAACGGAACATTAAGAAAGGAGACCTTGTTACTAATGGTTGCAGGTGTGCAAAAGATTGATAAATCTGGATTATAGGAATGATTTGAATTGTGAAAAAGATAGCTTAGTACTGAGCTACTTGATATTGTCTGGTTTAAGTAACATAATGTAGATTCTATACATTGACATCACTGCATGAGCAATATAATGTCTACATCAACTACATAATAGAAAACAGAAAATGAAGAAGACTGAGGGACAGGCTGTGAACTGAGTAAGACACAGGTGAAGTATAGAAAATTAAAGAATAAGTGCACTAGCAACATTATCTAGGAGAACATTCAGTCAAAATATAAGACCAATGAAACAAACAGATTCCATATGCTTACCTTAGATGAAAAAGAACCTGAGGAACTATGGAAGAGATAAGAGAGACTCTGAAAACCAAAGCAAAAAATGAAATCCCAAATTTTCAAAGAGGAAAAGATCAAAGCAGCTTTGCGTACAAGCTATCATGACATCCAAAGAAAGATGAGAAAGCCTTAAGCACCATGAACAATGTACAACATCTGAACGTTAACTCTCCACATCAAGAAAAAAAGGCAAGTATGTGAACAAATCAAGGAGAATAACAAGGAACGACAAATGAGATACCTTTTTAAGAAGTTCAGTGAAACCACAAGAAAACTTATAACTACAATAGGAATACTTCAGAGATATCATGGAGATCTGATAAAGGCAAGTAAGGCTAAGTGAAGATGTTAAGACTATATAGTACTGATCTGCTTTACAAGCAGAATGACAGAATGATATAAACCTTTGAAGAAAGGGAATATATTCTAGAACTGACTCTATTAGAAACCGAAACAGGAGAGGCAATAGATCAGTTGCCACATAGGAAACAAAGGACATGCGTGCAAATACCTTCTGGACTCTAAAGTTGCAGAAGAAGCAGTTAAGTGATAAAAGCTGGTTGTCAATGAATGTGGAAGACTGTTGAACTTAGAGCTAGGAAAATATCAGTGTATATACCTTTATACAAAAAGGGAGATGCAAAACAATAGGCATCTATTGAGACACTGCTTTACGTGACAATATAGGTAGTTTTGCTTCATATCTTATAAAAAGAAATGGTCATAAAGAAATGCCAATGAACAGGTAAGATTCAAAGTTAGGCACAGTGGCATGGAATCAGACAGCTAAATCAAGATGGTTAATGAAGAGAACAAGAGAATATGAAAAGGAGGTTTATATTTGGTTTATTGTCTATAGCAAGACCTTATGAGGAACCTTTATATAGAACAAGAAACTACTGCTAAAACTGAATTAAAAAAAAAACATTGATGTAGAAAAAAAGTGAAAGAAGGATGCATACTGTCCATGTGTTTGTTCACCTTATGCTACCAGTATATACTGTGTATGTATATTGTCAGGATTAGTAGAGGTGAAAGCTGGAAACAAAACTGGTGTCTTAACACTGATAGTTTGAGATAAGCAGACACCATTATTTTGTTGTCATTATGAAAGTATTGTCATTATAAAAGTGAAAATTGGAATGTGAAAAACACGGGTTTAATATTAATATGACAAAGTTATGTTAAGTGCCTAATAAATAAACTTATAGATGATGGCAAAAGATGGTAGCTAATTTTGCTTTCTTAGCTGAAGTATAAAGTTAGACAATGTGCATGGAGAAATAAAAAATGGACTGGACTAGACTGGACTGGACTGGACTAGACTAGGAATAGGAATAGAAGCTGAAAGGGATCTTGGAGGTCTTCTAGTCCAGTCCTCTGCTCAAGCAGGAGAACCTATACCATTTCAGACAAGTGACTGTCTAGTCTCTTCTTTAAAATCTCCAGTGATGGAGCACCCACGATTTCTGAAGGCAAGCTGTTCCACTGGTTAATTGTCCTCACTGTTAGGAAGTTTCTCCTTAATTCCAAGTTGCTTCTCTCTTTGATCAGTTTCCAATCATTGTTTTTTGTCCTGCCTTTTGGTGCTTTGGTGAATAATGTGACCCCCTCTTCTTGGTGGCAGCCCCTCAAATACTGGAATACTGCTATCATGTCACCCCTATTTCTTCTTTTCTTTAAACTAGCCAAACCCAAGTCCTGCAGCCATTCTTCCTATGTTTTAGTCTTCAGGCCTTTGATCATCTTAGTTGCTCTTCTCTGAACTTTTTCCAAAGTCTCAACATCTTTTTTGTAGTATGATGACCAAAATTGGTTGCAGTATTCCAGGTATGGTCTCACTAGGGTTTTATAAAGTGGTATTACTAACACCGCATGATCTTGATTCTATGACTCTGTTTATACAACCCAGCATTGTATTAGATTTTTTGGCTGCTGCTGCACACTACTGGCTCAAATAACTTTGTCCTAATTTAGGATGAAATTAGATAACTTAAAAGATAAAGATATTTGTATGAAAACGAAGATCAGCATAATTACATTTTTTTACAGTGGTAATGTATGTCTATAAATGTTAAACACTAAGAAAGATAGTAGATGACTTTAAATATGGATCTGGAGAATGTTACTAAGCACCACGGTCTGCAAAAATAACTAACCAGTAAGTCCTGGACCAAATAAAGACTGATTGCTTCCTTGAGCAATCAGTGAAGAGAAACTCAGATACTTTGAAGATGTGAAATTAGCAAATGATAGACTGGGGAAAAAAAATAGGTTTGGCAAGTAGTAAAGCAAACCCGGCTAAGACACTGGATTAGTGGCAAAGAAATTACAGAATAGTCCTTGGAAGAAATATAAGTTATATCTAACAATAAGGTGAGATACCTAATATTTACCCAGGTAATCATCAAAAGTTGATTTGAGTTTCATTCCAGGCCATATATATATTGCCTTACGCCACCATTACTTATAATTTATATCAGGGTTTAACGATCTTTTTCACCTTAGGGCTATATCTGCTATTGGGTAATGAAGCACAAATAGATGCATCCAGATAAACAAGCTACATATATTTTCAGTATAGCTCAGCAGTGTTGCTCAAAAAAAGAAAGTAAGGAGCAATGAGAATTCAGCCCCTTTAAGCAGATTTCCTGGGAGTTGTGTGTGCCTGATACAGACTGCTAGTTTCTCTCTCCAAAAGGCAATAGAAACCAGTGGTCTTTCACAAGGTTGTTGAAAGAGAGGAGGAACCAATAAAGCTTTTTCCTGGTTGCAATTTTATTCCCATAACCTTTGGAAATCAGAGATATTTTCTTTGACGAATAGCTAATTAGGTTGATTACCTGGATGAGCCGGAAAGTCGGGTGGATCTCCAAATGGCTTTATAAAAGTATGACTAAGGGCTGCAAGCAGCCTAGATTTGACCTGTCTAGGATTTACGTACTTCTACTTTTTTACATTTGTTTTGTGACACCTGCCTCCCCCACCAAATTAGCAGAGGATTATTGCTTCAGTTTACACATGGGACAGTAAGAAATTGCATTTAATCCAGGTTTTAGCAGCATGTTAAGAAGCAAACCATATTGCTTCCTATTTTAGAGTTATAATTTAAAAATCTTCAGAAATCGCCAAGTCTGTGTCAAACTGGCAAATGAGTAGCCCAGTAATTCTTTAACTTTCTATAAAACTGTTAAGCTAAACTCCTTTATTTCTTATATTTAAGCCAAGGAATTACATTTCTCTCTCTCTAATGCACTGTACTAAGATTAACATGTTGGTTGCTTCAGGTTGTGTGAGTTTGAAGGCCATCGTCAAAATTAGAACCCAAATATTGATTAGCTATTTTCTTCCTTATGCTAAATCTTCAGAATTAGAGGCAGACCAGACCAGAATCCTTACTAAAGTGGTCATCTATAGCAGGGCTTTTCAACCGGTGGTATGCGTACCACTTGTGGTACATTAACGAGTGGCAGGTGGTATGCAGCCCTGCCCAGCCAAGTGTAGTGGGGGAGGGAAAGAGCCAGCGCAGGCAAGGACTTACTGTGAGAGAGTCCTCTGGAGCTGGGGCGAGGCAAAGGCCCCAGACTCACTTCTGGCTCACCCTCCCCCATGAGAAAGGAGGAGGAGGGGAGTGGAGACAGGAGAGGCTATAAAAGGAGGCAGTTTGGGTGGGAGAGGGAGAGAGAGAGAAAAACAGCAGCCTTGGGAGGAGGCAGAGTCAGCTCTAGCTGCACCGAAGGGAAAGAAGAAGGAGGAGGAGGGTGGGGGGAGAGGAGAGGAGATCAAGCAGGCCGGCCATGAGCCAATCTACAACTGCTGTGGCAGCCACCTGTGCTGGCAGCAGCAAACAGGCAAGAAATGCAGTGGGGGAGGGGTCGCCCCCGTGAGGAATGAAAAAAGGCAGCAATGGCTGGAGGTGAGGCACGGAGGAGGGAGGGAGGGAGATGGAGAGTGGAAGGATTCTTATGTGCTTTTGTGACTTTGAAGTTCTGGGATTTGTGCAATGTGGGCTTTGTGTTCTTAAGGAGTGTTTGGCAATTTCTATTTGGCTGATGGCTGATGTCTAGTGTTAGCTTCTATTGCTCTGCTATTGTTAGCTGTAAGTTTTGCTGCAAGGGATTTTGAAGTATTTTTCTCCTGAATGGATTTTGCCTGTAGCATTCCTTTACTTATGAATGGAGCCATTTGGGGAGGCTGCCTTAGCCGGCAGCCAATACTTACTACATTTTTTTTTCTTCCTTAAGTGCTGGCTGCGCTACTTAACTTTCCTTTCTAGCCAGTAACTAATTCTTAAAGGAGAATGTGCCTTTTTAAGCTAGTTCACTCAGCAGTTTGTCTTTTCTGTCTCTGGAGGCTTTTCCTTGTTTGATGAATATATGGAAGAGAGAAAATATGGGGTGGGGGTTCAAATTCTTCCTTCAGAAGGAGGTGGGCATGAGAAAGAGGGAGGCAGGGAAGGAGGGAGGGAAGTCCCGCCTTAGCACTTGGCCACCAGCAGCCCTGCCATTGACTTTGCTTGTCAAAAGGTTGCAAAAGGGGATCACATGACCCTGGGACACTGTGACCATCATAAATATGAATCAGTTGCCAAGCATCCAAATATAAATCACATGACCCTGGGCATGCTGCAATGGTCATAAGTGTGAAAATGGTCATAAGTCATTTCAGTGCAATTGCAACTTTGAACAGGGGTTGTTGTTTTTTTTTGGTCATCAAGTTTTTGACACCTTGCTAGGTGGTACTCAAATACTGCCATATCCTAAAAGTGGTACAATCGGTGAAAAGGTTGAAAAGCCCTGATCTATAGCAATTGGAAATGGAAACAAAAGGTTCGTAGGCTGTTCTTAAAGAAAAAAGAAAAGATCCATGTATATTAAATGGTGAAGAAAATGGTGGGAGAAAAGATTTCGACTAGCCTTCTGCGGAATAGTCAATCACACAAACTCTTGCCCTCAAATCTGAATCAGTGTAATTTATATTCACTGGATTATACTAACTCTAGCAGATAATCAAGATTTTAAGGAGCACAGTGGCTCACGTGGTTAGGATGCTGGGTTGGAGGTTAGTAAGCCCATGTTCGAGATCCAAGTGCTGCGGGATGGAGTGAGCTCTCATCCTTTGCTCCAGCTCCTGCCAGGGATGTGAAAGGAGCCCCCAACTGGGTGTCCCCCGAGCTAATCCTTTCAACTCAGAAGCACCTTGGTGCTTCTCACATGAGTGTGATGCAATCAAGATTTTCATATATCCCTTGTATGTAATATGTATTTATCTAGACGTGTGCATGAGTAGCAATGTTATCTATTTATATTTAACAATGGAAATGGTAAGGAAAGAAACAGCAACGCTCCCTTGATCCATTCTTATACTGTAATTTGTCTTCTCCTTTGCAGATGGAAGAGTTACAAAGACTTTTTCTCAGTCGCTTTCTCAAAAAATCTGGCATTACTAGGATAGAGTACAAGATAGAACTATATGCCTCTGAGTAAGAAAAATAAAAGAGAAGGCAACTCTCATGCACGCCAAGCAATTTTTGTGATTACAAATCTACAGGGCTCATTGAAAAGAAATACCCCCTTCCATTTCCTCAGCAGATATGTACACTATAGCTGGGTTTCTCCTAAGCAGCATGGCTTCCTCTTGTGATAAGGTATCTTTGCTTTTTTATATTTCACTTCTTTTGCCTTGTCTATCAGAACTAGTATAAAATGGCAGCGATGTAGATGTCTTATGGGGTTGCACTTGCTAACCACCATGTGAGACTTAAAGAGGGAAGATGCCCAGGTCCCTCATATGTGTATTCTCAGCTGTTTCCTGAATATGGAAAGCACATATGAATTCATAGATGCTTAGTAATTAAACCTGGCTTAGGGCTCTAACAATCTCTTTGAATCCTCTGGTATGCTGGACAATTCAACGAATTCTCTAATTCCTCAATGAGGCTGTAAAAGGCTGAAGCGGCCAGAGATGCTCTCAACATTTCTGCCTTTTACGGAAGTGCTGCAGGCACCTGACAATCCCAGAGGTCTCTACTCCCGAGATACAGGAGCATGGAGGAAAGATACCTGTCACAATAGGAAGGACAGAAGTTCTCTCCTTGCTCTACTCCACTGCTTGGGGAAAATAAAAGTCATGATGTTTGCTTTCTGCAGCAATTCCAGAAACTAGGAAAGAGCCCTCTAAATCCAAGTGCTGAACACTTCAGAAGGAATTTAAGGAAACTATTTTGTGCTATTCATCTATGAAGAATTGCTAAGAGGCAGAGCTTTGGAAGCTTAAATTCTTTCTTTTCATCTCAGAATTTGGTCCAAACTCTACTTTCCATGTATTCACTGGATCAGTTTCCAGTTATTCAATTATCTGAGGCATTGGCCATAAAAATAAAAAAAGAAGACTTTTCATGGACTTCCAAATTACTCTTGAATAATTTTAAGGACAATGCCTTTTAGTTCAGGGTGGGATTTTTTCCCCCTTCCTCTATAACTCTCCTCTCCTGGGCAGTCACATGTTTCTCCTTATTTACAAGGCATTTGACTTGAAAAGAAAAAAAAGAACTGTAAATGGTTATGATTAAAGAAGTAAGAAAGAAAAAGCAACAGCCATTACTCATATCTGTGTAATGGGAGTAGTCTATGCATGCCAAGCAGGGTTTGTGATTACAAATCTACAGAGCTCATAAAAAAGATTGTCTTTTATACAATCTAATTTCAAATGGATCCATTTTGGAATTATGCTGATGGATTCACAAATACGTATACATCACATATGCATCGTTATGGTATATTTGCATTTCAAATAGTTTTAAATCCTGGGCTGTTCACTATGTGCCGAAGTAATCTATACTTGCAAGGAAGAATCACCAACAATTACAAGGCAGTGAAGTAGCTCTGTGCATGGCTTCCTTCTCCTTATGTGGCATCTGATCTGTGAGCACAAATGCCTTTCCCTTTGCTCTCTGCTCTGCTCTCGGAATCAGGACGTTTTAATTTGATATGATGCTGGTTGTGGCAATATGTGACAAGAAACAGACCTACCACAGGCCAAGCGAGATCATTTCTCAGACTCCCTGTGATAAAGCACAGCAACTCTGCTCAAGAGAAATAGCTCAAAGGAAAGCACTTGGGCTTGAATTTATGGATTACAACAAATGTACTGATATGCATATATACGAAATAAACAAGCAGGGAACATGGGAAAAATGATAAGTAATCTATCATTTTCTTTCCAATGAACCTAGACTAGCTGATCTGCCAAAAGACTAAAGCTGTTTTGATTTATGCATTCCTCCAGGCATAAGAGGTTACTAAAAAGCTAAAATAAAAATTAAAAAAAAAAACATTTAAAAAGTCATAAATTGGGATTTACTTCCAGGACCCATCTAGCACCAGAATTTGGCAAACTTCTGATATTTGTCAGGTCTTTCCTAAGTTAAAACTGAATGTAAACTTCTCTCTTAACATTGTGAAAGATTTTTTCATACTTTTTACCCTGGAAGAGTTTAGCCGTGTTTTTTAGGTCTTTGTAACGAGTGTGGCGTCTCTAAGGTAACTAGAAACCCAGGAAGTTGCCTTAGATTGGCCTGGTTCATTACCCTCATGGCCAGAGCTATTTTTTAAGAGAGAGATCTGGAGACCTTTATTTTTTAATTCCAGTCATTGTCAGCAGTGGATGACAACAGTGTGGGTTTGGAATCTTTCAGGTCTTTCTGTCCATATTTCAAAGTTTATAGCTTTCTGAGAAGAATGGAAAAAAACTTAACATCCTGAGCTTCTCTGTGTCTTGGTAAGTCTCAGCTGGGAGTCATCAGCTCCTTTCAAAAACTTTGACAGATGAAAGAAGGCCCAGCACAGCCACAGAAAGTATAGTTACTAATGAAAGTATAGTTGCTAATGATTCCCTCTGCCAATCATAGGATTTCAGGCTCAGGAGCTTAAAAATGACCTACTCTGTCTAATGTGACTTCTTAACTATAATAGGTATAGCACAATTTACTGTCTTTTTTAATAACACTGTTCAAAAACTGAAGTTCCCACCTTTTCTAGCAGCAAATTTGTGAGATTCATTTGGTGAAATTATATACTATACTTACTATATAGTCAATTATATGCTATACATCTGTATACATAGGGAAGAACTTCCTTTTGACCGTGGAAGTTCTGCTTAGGACCTCCTGGTTTCTGAGCTACAGCTGATCACCTCTGTTGACTGCAGTTAGGATGAGTAGTAACTATGTAAATACCAGTGTAGGGGGGTCAGGCTTTTGGCCCCCACCTAAAACCAAAAGTAATTCTTTTTGCTAGCAGTATTCTCCCAGAGTCTCTTCAGCAAGATTTATTAAGAAAAAAGAGATGGTTACAAGAAGTGAAGCAACTAAACTATTTTCCATCTACAATGGCCATATATCCAAAATACATATGGACAGAGTCTTCCTCAGTTTCTTTTTATTGCCTTTCCTGTCTCCTGGAACCTTATTTGTTTGGGAACTGGCCATTACATACATCGTTGTCACCAGATAATTAAAAATTAATTGGGAGAAGTGTTCTACGTGAGCTGAGATGAATAGACAGAGATGCAAATATATGTCTTTGAAAATTGGTAGTTGCTTGTTTTGCCTGGCAAAATTTACTCTTTTTTTAATGCCACAGCAGAGTCTTTTCTCTTTTCCCCCCCTTTGTTTGCTCATTTCTTCCCCTCACATAATTCCATCCAGTTTTGTTTCCCATTTCTCTTTCCAATGTAGCTAGCCAATCTTCTGTTCCTTGTCAGTTCTTTTCCAGAAGGATGTAAGGAAATATCTACAGGTAGTCATCGATTTACGACTCCAATTGAGCCCTACATTTCTGTGCTAAGCAAGACGGTTGTTAAGTGAGTTTTCCCCATTTTACGACCTTTCGTGCCACAGTTGTTAAGTGAATCGTTGCAGTTGCTAAGTTAGTAACGTGGTTGTTAAGTGAATCTGGCTTGTCAGAAAGTCGCAAAGGGTGATCACATGACTCTGGGACACGGTAACTGTCATAAATATGAGTCAGTTGCCAAGCATACAAATTTTGATCATTGCAGCACATGGGGATGCTGCAATGATCTTAAGTGTGAAAAATGGTTATAAGTAACTTTTTTCAGGGCCACTGTAACTTCAAACAGTCACTAAACGAACTGTTGTAAGTTGAGGACTATCTGTATGTGTATTTGTCTTTTCCTGAGTAATAAAGCATAGGTAATTGAAGATCAATTGAGTTTATAAAAATACCATAATGTACAGGTATTAATTTTAATTAGTAATTGGTAAGTCAATTTTCTTTTTTTCCTGGTTTACCTTTTTTTTAACTATGGCTTTTGGCAAGTATATTACAAACAGATGTTTGCGTGTGTGTGTGTGTGTGTGTGTGTATCCCTACCACTAAAGGTCAAAGAGCACAGTGAAAAAATGGAACTAAAATTAAATATAAAAAAGACCAAACTAATGACAACAGGTAGAACAACCAGTCTCAGAATGTACAGCAAAAATATCAAACTGGTGGATAGCTACTGCATATTAGGATCAACCATCAATAGTAAAGGAACAAGCAGTCAATAATAAATATACCCCAGACTAGCACTAGGTAAAACAGCCATGAAGGCCTTGGAAAAGATATTCAAATACTGTGCTATGCCTATGCCTAGAATTGTGCAAGTCTTAGTATTCCCTCTGACACTCTATGGAAGCAAAAGTTGGACTTTAAAGAAGCAGGATAGGAAGAGTATTTATGCCTTTGAATTTTGATATTGGAGAAGACTCCTTAGTATATTGTAGACAGCCAAGAAAACAAACTGATTTTACAAATCAACCCATGCTTCTCACTTGAGGTATAAATGATGAAGGTCAATTTATCCTACATTGGACACATTATGCAAAGACCCAGCTCTCTGAAAAAGCTCTAATTGCAGTAAAAGTGGAAAGAAATAGAAAAAGAGGATGACCAGAAGAAAGATGAAGGCAGGTACATGACAATGAATGCACTGTTGGGAGACGTGAAAGAACAGTTCAGGGATAGATTGTCGTGGAAAAAATTTATCTACATGGTCATTAGAAATCAAATTTGATGGTCACCATGACAAATATGCATTGTACGTTACTTCAAAATAATTATGTGAATACATGGAATTAAGTTAAAAACAGGTATGCTAAGATGGGAGAAATTACTATTGTCATTGTTGGGGAGAATTTCTATGATACAAATGAATGTCTGCTTGACTGATGGTTTTGTTTCAGGCAATGCTTGTTTGGACACTATGTACCATTTTAAACAGTGGCAAAAAGATATATCTAAATTTGTATAGCAAGGGGAAAATGAGAGTTAAATATAAGGTATTACAAGATGCAAAGGAAAGAAGACTGGGTTTACTCGTTTCGAAATTGTATTTTGCAGATTGCTGTTTAGTTTCAATGAAAAGTGGGTGTTGCTGGGAAACAGAAGACTTTTAGAGTTAGAAGGATATGACCTAAGATTTTGATGGCATGGACATTTGTGGTGTAATAAATTTTAAGGTTAATGTAGATTTTAAAAATCACTATATTAGACATGCCATATTGAGAATATGGAATAGACACAAATCCAGGTTGTACACAAAAACATCTTTGTGGCTCTCAGCACAAGAAGCATTTTATAGATGAGAAAACACAAATGGTTAATATACCATGATAGACTAGAATTTTGTCAAAGGGAATACACACTGAAATCAAGAGAACTGATGGCAGAGGGACATAAATGCCAATAGTTCTCTTATTAACAGTTCTCAGAAAGAATCAAAGCAAATAAAATAATTTATAGTATTGAATATTCTAAAACTGACTTTGAAATGGAATTGTGAACAAATCGTGAACATGTGATTCCTAAAATGTATAAACTTTTATTGAAATTTGAGACAGAAGAAAGAAAAACAAGTGAAACAATGTATGATAAAGATGACTTCCGGTTCCGGTCGCAGCGCCCGCGGACGTGCAGAGAATTCGTTCTCTTGGCCGTCCGGTTTCCCCCCGCCGGTAGACCCTGGATAGGGTCGAAAGTCGCCCTGGAGGGGCGACTACCGTAGAGGAGGGCACTCGTTGATTGCGGAGGGAGCGGCAGCTCCCTCTGCGGTCCGAGAAAACCACCTTTGGGCCGACGGGGAAAAGATCGGCCAGTAACATGGCCGATCACTCAGCTGCTCCAGCCGAAAGTCACAGCAACATCTAAGTGAAAAGAACCACCGTGGAAGATCCGGGTGAGACCTTTCCTTCCCTCTTGTTAATTTACCTTTTTGCCTGCTAACAGCTTTAAGAACTATTTCCCTATTTTGAGAAAGCAGCGTTTGATTACTGGGGAAAACGGGCTTTGGAAAAATAATTATTGTTTTTTTTATTATTTTATTTTGTCTACATAAGCAGTTGGAACTCGGGCATCCGGGTTATTGTGACTTTCTCTTTTGGCTTGTTTATCTTCAGTTTAGGTGAAAATCCTTAGGGAGGGGGTGGAATGTTCTTTTTTTCTCCCCCCCTCCTGAACAGTACTGCCTAAAAAACTTTTTGTTCTCTGGGCGGACTTATGTAGATTCTTTTGGATACAATGCATCCTGGGACTTGGCATGAAGCCCAGAAACTATGACTGATACAATGTAACTTTCTCCATTTGAACTCCCACTCCCTGATTTTGGCGTGATGCCCAGACTGGATTACAACATAACAACTGACTGCCAGTTTTTATCTCTGTGCTGGACTTGACTATTGGTTTTTTTTTCTCTATCCTTCTTTGGAAATATATCTCTGTCTGCATTTTATATTTTATAACGCTGCAATCTATTCTTTAAGCTGAATTTCTTTAAAAAAAAAGAAGATGGAATCCTACTCACAGATTAATTATGGACTTATATTAGAAAAAATCTTGGAAATGAGACTGGAACTTAAAGAACATATTAGATCGCTTAGTTTCAAGGAGGACTCAGAATTAAAAATTGAAGCTCAACCTTTGATTGACTATGATACACAATCAGATCTACAACTTAATGAGATGGATGGAATACATTTACAATCTATTGAATCTACTGAATTTATTGAAGAGGAAGAGGACACATCCTACATGATGGATTTCTTTGATGATCAAAGGCAGAACTCAACTAAAACATTTACAACTTTAAAAGCAACAGGATTGGACTTCCAAATACGAGGCACAAAAAACGTTGACAACATGACAGTACAGACAACACTGGATAAAAGAGAAAAAGAATATGATTGGACTCAATGGTGGGAAAAGGCCTTTAGCCAGTTACTAAGATGGGAGGATTTAGAGGCCCTGTTGTGGAAACCTACCTGGCACAAAAAGAAAGCTAGAATTAGATTTAAAAATAAGAGTTAAAATTTTATTTGATGGGTAAAAAGGGCTTCTGGACTTTGATTGAACTAATATTTTTGAGATTTTTAAGGTTACTTTGGTATGAGTCAACACTAGATTTAAATTATGGATTTGATTATGATTTGGAATGGCAATAAGAAAAATTGGAAAATTTATAATTAAAGGAGTTAGATTGAGATTGAGACTGGTGAAATATTATTGATATTTTTATTTATAAGAATTGAATGGTAATTAGTGAGGTATTAAATGGATTAAATTGAAACAATTGAGGAATCTTTTAGGGAAGTGGACTGATCTATGAAAATATTGGATAGAATATATGAAATAGAATATAGTTGAGAAATATTAAGATATAATAGTTATATTACTTGTTTATGATAGAAATAATTATTGTCCTATTATTATTATTATAATGTTATTATATTACTATGTCTAATGCAATAGTTTTAAAATATATAAATTCATGTTTATTTACATAATATGTATGTGAAATAGAATAAGAGATATAATTTGATTGAGAAGCATAAATTGAAATTGGAATAATAGATAGAGGTGAGAAACAATTTATATTTTAGGAATGCTCGAATTGTATACCATAAGAGGGAACTTTTAAAGTAGTAGTTTAAATTGTATATGTATGACTATATTTTTTGTTGTGTTCTATGGAGTGCCCTATCTCCACGATGTGTTATAAGCACTTGGCTGTAAAACAAACAAAAACTAATAAAACTTGTTATGGAAAAAAAAAATGTATGATAAAGATTATGATAAAGATTTTAAAAATTAATATACAATTGAAATGAAAAATTTTCCTCTTGGGACTGATGTTTAAACACTTAGAAAAAAGTCACGGAACTTTGTTTTTGTATATTATAACAGTCTGCACTAATATGGAAAGATTTGAATGATTGATGAAGATGACAGAATTTACTGAGATGGCCAAATTGACCTGTTTAATTATTAGAGAAAAGACATTATCTACGTTTATTACTAACCAGCTTTTATGGACTTTTTGCGTAAAACAGAAAAAAATAAATGTATGATCTATGGTTTTGATAATTAGATAGGATATAGATTATTAAAAAAGCAAGTTATGATAACTTTAGAGAAAGAAGTAAATCTACAATTGTCCTTGTGACTGCTGTAAAGATCGGAAACAACTTATTTATATCTTTTTTGTGTTTTTTTTCCTACTTCTACCATTTTTTTTTCTTTTTGTACTTTAGTTTTCTCTATTTCTTTTTCTTTTTTCTTTTAGTTTGCATTAATTTTTACTCATTTTTAAAACATTTAATAAAATTATATTTAAAAAAGAAATCAACTTGATGGCCCATTTTATACATAGGTGGGTGGGTAAGTGGGTGCAGGTGTTACATTTACATGCACTTATCTATTTTGGGGGCACTATTTTGGAGAGTACCCAAGATTGTTCTCAGATGAGCTGGCAATTCTAGGCAGATGAAATAGAGAGACTAAATATTGTACAGAGTGTTTCTAACTCCGCCATCTCGTCTTCCTTTGGCAAGGGGTTGACTAACTTCTAATATAATAAATCTAATAAATAAATAAACTTAAGTTAGGAGCAGTTTTCATCTGGGGTTAAAACAATATATGAGGTTCAAATGCTGCTCTTTCTTTATCCCACATAACATTATAAGCAGCATGGTAAAACTCAACAGAAATCATTATATTGTCCTAAGCTGAAGACAGAAGATTCTCTTTTCTTTGCAAGGCACTCTCTTGCGACGTACATGGGCTTTTACTGGTTTGTGAATAAGAGCATGTCACTCAACAAGTGGTGGCCTATAATGGAATTGTTGTATCACTTGTTCTTCATAGCACCATAATGCAACTCTCTTTTTCTCCAAATAAGAAAGACAATATTTGCCTAAATGACAAGACATGCAGACTTGAAAAGAACAAAAGTGCACAACGTAAATTAAGGCGATTCATTAACCCTCATTACAAACAGGCCTCATCATCTCTACTAACAAGAAGCCATGCATCTTAAACACAGCCTGTTATTATGCACATTGTTGTAAGAGTAATAACCATGACTGACATAAGGAACTGTAGCTTGCCAAGGCACTGCCTTCTCCAACTCTTTTCTACATGACAAATTACAGGTGGTGACCTTCCACAGCTGGTACTGATGATACTAACAGCTTGGAGGGGGCATACAATGTACTGACGATAACATCTAAACATTTTCAATAAATACAGGAATCTGGCCACCACAAAATTCAGAGATATAAATATAAGATCAGTTGTAGTTATCTACTGATCTGGGAATATGGAATTATAATTATACAGTTAACAATGTAAAGGAAGAGGGAAGGAACAACATTCAAACAGTCAAGTGACAGGTAATGGAGGGCCAACTCTGTATAAGGCACAATCCATCTGTTTCTTTATTGATAAAACAAAAGGGTACAAAACTAGAAAGTGATATACCACACCAACCTATGCTATTTCTGAATCTAGAACAAGCAAACATGTTTTTATTGGTTCAATGTAACAATTCAAAAACATTGGGTAATGATTACAAATTACAAAATTACTTTTTATATGGCATTTTTCATAATCACTGGTATTCAAAAAAAACTATTTAAAAATTATTAGAAAACAAACACGGTAACATAATCAGTCTAACACTATAGAGAACTTCAGGCTTCTACCTAAATTATAATGGTTAAGAAAACCAATGATAAAATCTCATGTCGGATACAGAGGCAAGCAACCTTTCTAAATTCAATTCAATGCACAAGCATATTACCTATAATATAGGTAAGCCTTGTGAGTTATAACCATTCATTCAGTGACCATTTGAAGTTATGACACTGAGCAAAGGGACTTACAACTGGCGCTCAATGTTCCGGTCATTGCAGTGCCCCGTGAGCAAAATTTGAGCACTTGGCAACCAGCTTGCGTTTATGACCAGTTGTAGCATCCCTGCAATCATGTGATTGCCATTTGCAACCTTTCGTTCCAGCTTCCCACAAGCAACGTCAATGCAGAGCTGGCAGGGAAGGTTGCAAGTTACTCAATTAAGGCTCCCTCATCCCTGGTCTTTCTTTGGTCGCATGCATCACACCTTCCTTCTCCTCTCCACTTGCATTCCTCCCACAGCCTCTTTCCCTGGCCTCCCTGCACTCATATTTACTCTGTGCCCTCTTTTCCTGGCCTCTCTGGGTTCACACAACACACTGCCCTCTTGCCCCAGCCTTCTGGAGCTTGTGCAACACCACCACACTCCCCTCCCCTAACTCATGCATGGCCTATGCTGGGCCTCCCAGGGTGCCCTCCACCCCACTAGAGTTATGACAACAAACAGGACTGCCTGGATTGCTGTCACTTAAGTTTATTGAAATTACCGATTCAAAGTATTTTTTTAAAAAACAAAGGAAATGCAAAATGATGCATCTGTGCCCCCGAATAGAAGAGGAATCCCCAGGGGGCTCAGAACAAGCCATGGACCACTTATATTGTTCCTTACACACTGCACTTCTGAGCATTCACATGCTTAAAGCATATCTACTGTAAGGGCAAAGCACAACAGCTATTCTGGTTTTAACTTATCTAGCCAGCTCAAAAGAATAGACAGTAAGGGAAGAAACACCACAACATGATAGGGATACTTTGGCTGGATGGAAGAACTGGCTTCTTTAATTATAAAAGCTGCGTTTCCAAAAATACCTATAAGTACAATATGCTATGAATCAGTACCTTAAGAACATGGAATCAAATCATTGGTCATCCAGTCCAGCATTTTCTGTCCCATGTGTCCCAAATGCATACAAGAAAGCTCAAACATGGACAGGAGGTTGATAGCCCTTATTCCCTATCACTTGTTATTTAAGGTACCGGTAGTCTTCAACTTACAGCTGTAATTGAACCTGGAGTTATGGTCATCAGTCATTATGGAGGTAAATTGAGGGACTCACCAGGTCTTTTTCATGGCAGTCATTAAGTGAACCCATTTATTTGAATAGGCATTTTTTGCTAGAAATTGGCAAAAAATGCTGGAAATCAGCAAAAAAATCATGAAGCCCAGTCACACGGTCATCAAACAATAGGACAGATTGTAAACATGACCCACCCAACATACTATTATGTGACCATGGGGGGGGGGAGAGAGTGACAATTTACAACAGCTATCTCATGGCTGTCATAACATCGACTGGCTGTAAAACAACTGGTCATTAAGCGAGGACTATTTGTATGTTGCTTGTGAACAGACATCAAGATTAGATAGCCTTATTCTCCTTGAATTTGCCTGGTTCCTTTTTGAAATCATTTAAATTGACGGCCATCATATCTGAAAGCAATAGATGCCACATTTTAACTATGTGTTTTTCAATGAAGTGCTTCCTTTTATCACTCCTGAATCTCTCTCTGCATTTATTATTAATGAATGACTTCACTCTCAAAAATGTATGCGGCAGAAAATTTTCTCTGCTCACATATTCCATATTCCAGAGCCGTGGTGGCACAGTGGTTAGAATGCAGTACTGCCAGGACTGCAGGCTAATTCTGCTGACTGACGACTGCCAGCAGTTTGGCAGTTCGATTCCCACTGGCTCAAGATTGACTCAGCCTTCCATACTTCTGAGGTTGGTAAAATGAGGACTGTTGGGGGACAATATGCCGACTCTGTAAACCGCTTAGAAAGGGCTGTAAAGCAGTATGAAGCAGTATATAAGTCTAAGTGCTATTACTATTGCTACATCAGTCATAACGTTATATCTTCTCTTATCTGCCTTCTGTCAAAGCAAAACTTCCCTGTATGTTCTTGATTTTCCTTATAGATGCTCTAGCCTTTAATCATGCATTTCCCCTCCCCCCACCTTTCTACAGCTTTTCCAGCTTTACAACTTCCTTTTTCAAGTGCAGTATACACACGATTCCAAATCCAGTCTCACCATAGATATTATACCACCATTACAATTTTCGCTGTTTTATTTTCAATCTCTTCCTAATGGTTCCAAAACATTTGTCTTTTTTAAAAAAAAACAACGTACATACATTTTAATTGAGATATCAGTCATGACCCCAAATCCCTTTTCACAATCTCACTTTGAATCTTCCTCAATTTGAAAGTATTTCTATTTAGAAATAGAAACTATTTGTTTCTACCACTTCCTGCTTTTTAGCAAATTAGCAGTTCATGAGTGCACCTGTCTTCTTATCACCGGATTGCAGAGTTTACTCATGAGCCTTTGATGATAGATTTTTTTAAAATTTAAATCAATATTGTCATTTATGTGGGAATCTGTGATTTTTAAAATGAATATATAGTAATGTATATACATCCAACAGCAATAAGAATCTGATTTTTTTCTTGATTGTCCTTCACAGGCTTCATAGATATCTCAAATCTTTTTAAAATGTCACATAAAAAGGAGGAAGACCTACAAATGTTAAAACATGGGAGAGCCATAATTATTTCTCATTATTTTTGAATTATAGAAGTCGTTCTTTAACCTTTAATGTAGTTTCAGATGCTACATCTAACATAATAAAATATATAGGATGAGAATCAGGTAACAAGTATCAACAGTAAAATGAAAAGACTCATACTGTTCTATTTTCCTGGCAGAGAATGGTCATTCCATAAAATCTGGCTTTATGGATGTTCAAACAAGATGTCTAATGAACCCATTTTATTTCTGAGTGAGCATTTATTTTTGCAGTTATTTATTAGTGTGAACCAAGTGTAATTAAACTGTTCAAAAGAATCCAATGGGCCATTATCTCCACAGCCAATATTTGTTGAAAGTTTAGATTCAGATCCTTTAGTCAACCTTGCTCAAGATGAAGTTACCTATTCCTTGGTGATTGGGGAAAAAGCTATTGCGTAGATGTAGTGAGTATGAAAAAAGGGACTGAAATATTATAAACTCTGGAAACTCTTCAGTAACATTAAAGATTTGTTTGGCAAAATTCTTGAGAGGAGAAATTTGTGTGCTTACTTTTATGCAGATGGCTCCCGATTCTAGGAGTAAGTTTCTCAATCTAGCAGCTTATTCCTATCAATTTTCTTCCCACCTTCCAGTTATGCCCAACTATCCAGCAAATGAAAGGTTCAGCAACTAAGTAAAATAGTTCTAGCCAATAGTAAGTTGTTCTCCATGCAGCCATATCCACTAGAATTATACTTACTTCAGCCTTAATGTTTCCTCACTGAAACTTCCACTAATCCTTGATCTCCAAACCATCTATCAGTCTAGTCTATAATTGTCAGATTTTCAACAGCTGTAAAAAGCTGCCAGTATTAGTCCATGAGTTGCTCCACCTCTGCTGAAACCCTTAATCATGTTGTAATTACTTCCCCTTTATAGACCTTCAATTTGTTTTTACAATCTGCCTAAATCTCTTCACCAATCTTAACCACTCCCAAATTTAAAGGTGGGATACTTAAAGGCTGTCTATTCACTTGCAACTTTACATATTAAACCATCTGTTTTTCAAGTTGTGTTTATTCTCCGTGGGAAATCTGGGGCTGTGACTGAAAATTCTTGCAATGAGGTTATAACATTCAATGGTTTTATTAATTCCGCTTTTCTTTCCCTCCATACTCTGGCAGATATTGGCTGAATTCACAGACAGTATAAAGCCATGGTTTATTCAACAATAAGCTGCCATTAGCTGGATTCATAAACACACTAAGCCAAAACTGAAGAAACCACACTATGATTCAGTGAGATGTGTGAGGGCAGTCACTGAACAGATTATGACCCACAGAACCCAGAAATCTCCTTTTGTCCTGCCTAGATCCTCTCTTGCCATTGTTGATTTTCCTAATGCAGGAAAATATTTCCTAGCTAACAACTATTCCCTTGCACTCTTGTAGTTTATCACTGATCCCCATTTGCCCACCGATCTATTGCCTATTCACTGGTTTGGAT
This sequence comes from Azemiops feae, assembly GCA_023970755.1. NCBI lineage: Eukaryota > Metazoa > Chordata > Lepidosauria > Squamata > Viperidae > Azemiops > Azemiops feae. The sequence continues at coordinate 1,671,153 of JALGBA010000094.1, forward strand.
GATGGTACTTCTAGCCACATGACAGTAGACAAGAGCAATACACTTAAAAGGAGAAAAGTGCATAAAATAAAGAGATTAAAAATTCATATTTTTAAATTTAATTTCAATATCATGGAACTCGAATTAATTATTTCATTATACACTCCTGGAGTAACAGTAATTGCAATTATGTTGGAAGAACTGAGTTCACTGTATTTAGAATGATGTCTTTCCTGGCCCACTTTAAGGCTAATTACAAGAACATACTTAGGATCCATATATTGGCTCATGTAGGTCTACAAAAGCATGTTAAATTAATAAATAATATTACCCTTCCAATTTTGATATTTCCCCCCTTTTAGAAAGGGTTGAAAAGAGCTTGAAGCAAACATCCAATCAATTCATGCAATTTTTATGTGATAACTCACCATACAACTCCAAATATTTATACTTTCATAATGTAGCTGCAAACTTGTGTGAAATGGAAAAATAATATTTTATTTTATTAATATTTACTATCCTTTGATTAAAACTATATTTTTCACATCACATTTGTTCTTTCAGTGTTATTTCTTGCTTACTGAACAGAAGTATGCTTTACATTTATGTAAAACAAGAAGTATACCCTATTTTCTTATTGTATTTATTTCTACAGCAGAACTCTTCAAAATAATAAGAATTGTAAGAATTATACCATGTAGTTATTAGAGCCTCAAAGAACTCTTTATGCACATTCAGTCAGGCACTGAAACTCTGCCATAAACATAAATTTAGGCACAACTAACCAGAATTTATTTATTCTGTGTGTATATTCTATCTTTTATTGCTTATTTTTTCCCTTTTTTAATTCTTAAGTTCTTGTTAAACTGCTTAAAGAACACTGATTGTATGTATATCTGTTTTAAGTCTGTGTGTGGTATGCTGTGTGTGTTTTTCTGTGGTGTGTGTGTGTGTGAGAGAGAGAGAGAGAGAAAGAGAGAGAGAGAGAGGGAGGGAGGGAGGGAGGAAAGAAAGAAAGAAAGAAAGAAAGAAAGAAAGAAAGAAAGAAAGAAAGAAAGAAAGAAAGAAAGAAAGAAAGAAAGAAAGAAAGAAAGAAAGAAAGAAAGAAAGAAAGAAAGAAAGAAAGAAATGGAGCCAGTAAAAGCTGGATTGGGATATATCTTTTTTTATTGCAATCTTTAACCAAAGCAAGACAAACAGAAGTGCTCAAGCTGGAATACTGAAGTGGAATTTGTTGGACTGAGAAGGCAATTTTAAGAAAACCATTAATGTAGCTACCTATGAGAAATAATTAAAACAAAATAAGATTTAAATTTTTGTGCTATAATACAAGCTATAATAATAATAAAAAGATCCTTGGCACTGCCAGTTCAGCTGTCTTTACATTACAAAATATGAGGGCCTCAGAGGAAGTCATAAATATGAGAAAGGTCACATACTAATGAAGACAAAACAAGTATCTAAGTAAATGGTCAATGTTTATGACTCAGAAAATATAAAACAACCTGGAAAAAAAGTTAGCAGAGATGGAGCTGAGGTGGGGGTTTTTTATTTTTAAATCTAGTGAGGAAGATTTCCCAAAAATCTCTCCCTCCAGGTTTTAGCTGATAGTAAAGATATTGGCCTTCTGCAATTGCAATTTAGGACAGAGGTCTTTTATAACTAAAAACTGAGGGAGTGAAAGAGAAGTAGAATGACTAAAAAAACCCGCTGATCCCAGATCATTCCTGTTTCTTGTTAAGAGTCTTTAAAAACACCGCAAGAACAAGAATAAACTGAATAAAGTACAGTTCCCCATCATCAACTGGTGGCTGGGAAAGATGGAAGATGTAGATCAACATACAAGATGGGCACCAAATATGGGGAAGCCTCATCAGACTCTGATTTGCTGTTGCTACAACAAGAAGGCAACAGTAAGATATTGTTTTCAAATAAAAGAAGTGAAGAGTTTATAAATAACTGTCCTGGTTTGTAATGATGTAGGAATTCGTTTGGTTAATCACAGCTCCATGCGCTTAGCTAGCATGAAGGCCTCGCAAAGGTGCTTTAGAGTTCTGGAAATTCCAATATTTGAATTTAGATTAGGGATGGTTAACTGCATTTGAGGCCTGGGTGATGGGTAGAAACATGTCATACAGATGGGTTGGGAAGGTTTTCTCTTTTTAAATTTTCTAAAACCTACAGAAAACCTGTTTAAAGTTTATACTACAGCTTTTGTATATTTCCTACCTCAAATTTTTTTAAAAAATAAAAATTTAACAATGCAGCCATTAGTTTAGATGACTTGTATAAAAAGGACATGTGAGGTATTTTTCTGGCCTACTTCAATTAAATAGTTTTCAAGTTTGGATCTAACTCTGTTTATATTGGTAACTGCAAGAAAATATGTACTTTATCTGTTGCAAAAATAGTAGCTGGTAAAAAAAAACAGATGACAGAAAAGACAGAGTTTGTTTTTGTAACCATAAAATAAGAGGTCATTTGTAACCATAAAATAAGAGGTCATTTTGTATTTGCAATTATACTCTGTAAAGGAAATTGAAAACAACTTCTCTTTCTTTCTATTTTTATTTTTGTACTTTTGATTCTTTTTTTTGTTCTTTCTCTTTTCTTTTATCTTGTGTTAGTTCTTGTTAGTGTTTACCTTTTGTTTAAAATTCTTAATAAAAATTATATCTAAAGTAGTTGATTATATTTAATAATGCCTAATTATATTGGAAAATGTTTATCACATCAAACTTTTGACATACATCTTAACTACTGATAATAACCACTAATATTTATTTCATTATTTCTAAATAATTGTTTCTTATAATAAGGCTATAATAAGGCTATTCCTGTTCTTGTTAGCTGTTTACTAAGTGGAAAACAAAAGACAAAAATAAAATTCAAGTGCTGAAAAACAAAAAGGAAAGGAGAGGGGAAAGAGAAGACCATACTCCCATTTTATTTCTGCACGTATTTTGCTCTTGGGGGTGGGGGGAGGATGAAAGGATCTAAAGAGTTTGAATAAATTGTGCAATATCAAATCTAGGCATCAAATAAACAGAGAGATCAGATTTATCTAATCCCATTTTGAGAAAGAAGACTATCTGCTTGTTGTCATCCCCTTCATTCAAACTTCCTTTTTCTCCCTTTTTGTCAGTACAGTGGCACAGTATGTACTCTTCAAAATTGCTGAGTCAAACAAAAATAGTGCAAGCAATTAACATTTAAAAAGGGGGCAGACACATCATAGAATATCCACTAAACACATTTTAAAACCACAGTACAAATTATGAAGCAAATCAGAGAGAATATGTTTCTTTTTCATTCAAAGCCCCAAGTATTTGCAGTCAAATATTTACTACTGTTTTGAAAAATAAAAAAACCTGACATATTTTTATTTCTATTTTTAACATTTTTCTAAGAGATTAAATTCTGATTATAAACTCTACATATTAACACATCTTCTTTAACAATATGTTCATTGGATGTCTTTAAGGATTGGTTTGCATGGAAGGACTATTTTTAAAATGAACTTTTAAAAGAGTTCAGTATGACAATTACTTTTCCAACATAACAGATCAAATTTATAATATTACCAATGTCCTGATAAGAATGAATAATTATGATTCTGAACAATTCCTAGTCAAGGGCTACCAAGCAAGTCTGTCTTATTATTTAACCTCATTATAGAAGAAACATTAAGAGCAAGTGTTCATAGCAATAAGGAACTTAAGGGATAAAAGTAGAAGATAGAAATTGTCTATTAAATTTATTTGTGGATGATATTATGTTGACTTTTGTAAATTCTGATGGAAAATATATTAAAATGGCTTTGAAAGGATGTACAGAAGTACATCCTGCAGGATTAACAGTAAATTTTCAAAAGTCACAATTGATGTTCTTCTATACCTCTCCTAAATATAAAGAAAGACAGCTATTATTTTAAAAAAAATCATGGAAATGAAACCCTTCAAATATCTAGGAATTTTCACAAATAAATTAATGAAATGTTTGATAATAATTTCACACTAATGTGGAAAAATAAAAAATGAATGAAAATCTTGGAAAAAAATATTTAATCTATGTCAAATTGCAGCAGCTAAAATGATGGTTCTTTCAAAATTAATGTTTTTTATTTCAAACTCTTCCAGTAGAAATGCTGAATAAAATATTAACATTCTGGCAAAGAAGAATTGGTCTTTTTTTGCAACATTTAAAAAATTAAGAATTAATATAAACATTATATATAGGCCTCAGGAACAAACTGGATAGGGAATTTCTTCTAAAAAATTACAGAATGGAACAGAATAACAGAGTTGGAAGGGGCCTTGAGGTTTTCTAGTCTAACCCCCCTGCTCAGGCAGGAAACCCTATACATTCCAGACAAATGGTTGTCCAATCTCTTCTTAAAAACCTCCAGTGTTGGAGCACCCTCAACTTCTAGAAACAAGTTGTTCCAGTGATTAATTGTTCTACCTATCAGGAAATTTCTCCTTAGTTTTTGGTTGCTTCTCTCCTTGATTAGTTTTCATCCATTGCTTCTTGTCCTGCCTTCAGGTGCTTTGGTGAATAGGATGACCCCCTCTTCTTTGTAGCTGCTCTTTAGATATTGGAACACTGCTACCATGTTTCCCTGAAAGTAAGGCCTACCCCAAAAATAAGCCCTAGCTTGATTTTGGGGGGTGGGCCTAATATAAGCCCTACCCCAAAAATAAGCCCTAGTTTTGGGGCGAGGCACACACTTAAAAATCAAGCTAGAGCAGGGGTGGGGTGTGGAGCTGCCCCATGCGCCCCGCACCCACTTGCCTTGCAGTCAGGCCTCTCCTCCCCAGCCCACTTCAGTGTTCCAATATCTAAAGAGCAGCTACAAAGAAGAGGGGGTCATCCTATTCACCAAAGCACCTGAAGGCAGGACAAGAAGCAATGGATGAAAACTAATCAAGGAGAGATTAGTTTAATCTTCTGCATTCCGGCCTGCATTTCTCAGTCACAGACCTTTCCGGAAGGCCTCTACAGCAAGAACCGAGCAATGCAAGACCTCTGCAGCCGAGGACCGAGCTATGGATTGAATCTATAGCTCGGTACTCGTCTGCATAGGCCTTCAGGAAAGGCTTGACTGCAAAATGCAGGCCGGAATGCAGCTGCAGAATGAAGCTGATCTTTCGGCTGCAGAAAAAGTGGACCAGCTGGGCGGGGCTATCGGTGCCGGAGATGAGTAAAACATCCCCTGAAAATAAGACCTCGTGCCTCTTTTGGAGGCAAAATAAAATAAAATAAGACCTGGTCTTATTTTGGGGGAAACACGGTATCATGTCACCCCAGTCCTTCTTTTCATTAAACTAGACATACCCAATTCCTGCAGCCGTTCTTCATATGTTTTCATCTCCAGTCCCCTAATCATCTTTGTTGCTCTTCTGTGTACTCTTTCTAGAGTCTCAACATCTTTTTTATTGTGGCGACCAAAACTGGATGCAATATTCCAAGTGTGATCTTACCAAGGCATTATAAAGTGGTATTAACACTTCACCTTGTTTATAAAGTGGTATTAATACTACTATGCAGCACATTCGGTCATATTCTTTCACAATGGAAGATCCAACAAGACAATGGATACAGCTAAAAATATACAGAAAGCACGTAGTGAGATTTTTTCTTCTTCAAAACACTTCATAAAAATTGATTGAATGAATGATTATGTGCCATTAAGTCATTTTTAACTCCTAGCAACCAATAGAAAATAAGATACTAAAAAAATAGATATCAGTATTATGTTCACAAAAGCTACATTTTAGTTTGGAAAAAAGATACTCAGCTTTGATAATATCTTCCCTCTAACACCTTTACTGGTATCCCCAGGATTCTTTAATCCAGACAGGTCAACACAACTGAAGCCTAAAAGAGATTTCAGCAGCAGTGGAATAAGAGATTTCTACAATAATAATAAAATCCTATCCTGTAAAGAAGAGATTTAGCTACAAATACTTTCCTCATCTATCTTTGCTAACATACTCTAACTTAAATCCTTTTTGAATAAGAAAAATACAAAAGAGTCAGCATTTCATTGTTCAACTACTTTTGAAAAATTATTAATCACCCTTCTCAGTACAAAGGAACTATCTCAAAAAATATTGGATTTATTAGAACTGGAGGAGAGATTTTAGGTTTAAAAGAAGCTTGGGATACAGATTTAGAATAACAAATAGAAGAAACACAGTGGCAAACACTTTGAAAATCAGCTTCCTTATAGGAGATGCAGTAGAAGACATTACATCACTGATATTTAACTCCAACTAGACTAGCACAAATATGTCATGGTGCATCAAAATGTTGGAGGGCTGTAATTAAAATGGAACATTTTTTCACATCACGTTTTGTGTAAAGATGGTGCCTTATTGAAAGATAATATTCAATGAAATTAGATTAATTTATTTCAATTTATATAGCCACCTATCTCTACTACTGAGTCTGGATGGTTAACAGTTAAAATATACAAAAACATAGAAAATAGAAAAAATGACACAAATACAATCAGCAGCCAAATTAAAAGAAACACCACCAACAAATTAACACAATCATTGCAGGGGCTCTGCCATACATCCAGATCCCTATGCCTGATGACAAAACCACATCTTTAAGGCCTTGCAAAAAGCCAACAGGATTGGGGCTAATCTAACCTCTGATGGATGATCTTTCTGGGCCTTGCCAGATGACATTGTGTAATAGATGGGACCCAGAGCATGCTCTTCCAGGCAAATAAGACAGGAAACATGACAAGATGAACTAATTCTACTTTATTAGAAGGCTACATTAGCAGAATCTTGCAAGTCTGAAGGCACAAACTTCTCATCTTCACTTTTAACTACTTGTCCATTAGGCTGGGTCTTTCCTAAATTTCTTTTCTCTGAGCCTTAAGCCACTGTGGGCTCTTGCTTTCTTGCCTGTTTCTTAGGCAGCATCGCCTCCTTTCTTTCCCCAAGGACATTCATACATTCCATTAAAATTATATTTGTTTATCCCAGTTATTTAGTAGTTCTTCATTGCTATCCAGAACCAAAATTTTACAAAGCAGCCTGGTGAACAAAAGAAATGGACCACAATCCTAAATTCAATCTGCATAACTAAGGCAGAAGGATACTAGAGTCAATTATTTCAAAATTTACAATACTTCCATGGTTCAATCTTTCGCCTGCCAAGGGCCATCCCAAACTTTAGATAATAGTAGTTACAAATAATCATTTCTACTCAAAACACTATGAGTTAGGAGAATATCACATTGTTTAACAACATACTGAAAAGGGAAAACTGGAATTGGGTTAAGAAGAAAACATACTAATATGACATATTTAACTGAGCAAACCTATTAGTAGGAATGACATTTTTACTGCTCCTGTGAACCATTTCTGTATTATATCTGTGTAATCCTGTATCTTATTCATATATCTTGTAAAACAAACACTTTTCATAGTAGAGTTTTACAGACTGGCAGCTGAACAAAGGGATTTTTGCTATTTTTAATGCAATCTTTGCAGATTTATTGAAGTTCTTATAAGTTCCCACTGTTATTTCATTTTATTTGTTAAGATTTCTATTCTGCCTTTCCTCTAGAGCTTAATATTCCCACTGAAAATACTGCGTAATAGTCTATTACAATTTCTTTATTTAATACCTACTTCCAGATAACCATGCCACCTGAAGAGATCCAAAATAAGAAACATGCTTTAAAACTCAAAGTGACATACTCAAAGCAGCAGAATATCAACAATATTTCCACTAAAATATACTATTACTTATTTAATGTACTTAAATATATTAACTGAGACCTCAAATGCATATGATAATAGTGTTCCTTATTAATTAGAAAAGGAAATTATATTTTAATTCTAAATAAGGAAAAATTCCTTCAAATATGGAATAGGTGGTAAATCTAGTCTGGACAGCAATGGTTCCCATTGGTAACCAACCTGTATTTTCTTACTGCTTATTTTTTAAACTAGAAGAAGAAACTGCTTAGAAGGGAAGACAGTATAGTTGCAGGATTTCGTTTGATTGGAAGAACAAGGGGCTCCTCCATCTGAAAGCAGCTCCTCCTCACAAAAATGCTTCTCAGTCAACAGGCAAAGGGAAGCCACAGTCAAAATTGAAGTGTGTCTTCTGAAAGTACTCCTGAAACCTTTTAGTCTAAAAATTGCAGAACTAAATAGGACAACTGATAGAGAAGTCTCAAACCTTGAACTGTTACTGTTGATGTAAGTATCATTTTCACCTACTCAGCATGGTTTAGATTTATTTGCTACAACCAAGATGAATGACCTGACTCTCAGCCAGATTACTTCTTGGTGCTCTTTAGATATATCAAACTACAACTCCCATAATAACCCAGCCAGTATTGGGGGAAGGGGTGTGTGTGAAAAAAGTAAATTCCAGATGACCACTAGAGGACAGAAAAGAGACACAGACATCTAGCAGTTGTCTGGAGCTTTGCATCCTGGATAAGGAAGCCCTGAAAAGAAGGAATAGGTTCTCCCATATGTTCCCATTCAGGCTAGAGAATTATGGAAGCTGTTATTTATAATTACCTGCAAATACAGTAAATGAATCCCTCTTCTTCCAAACCTATTTTTCTGCTATATATCTCTTTGTATGTTAAGTGCCTGCAATTCTATTGCAAATTAAATTCAATGTACGTCAGCCTAGGTTTAGATCTAGTCTACCCTTTATACTAACATCAGAGTTCTATATTCAGCAGTATTTTGTAAAATTGAGAAAAGAACATTACAATTAATATACCAATTGCTTATTTTATTTTTTTATTTTTTTTGTAATCCTTCCTTTATCATTTTTGTAAATAAGGTGGTAAACACAATACTCTTCCCTCCTCACAACAACAACTGTAAGGTGAATTGGGATGAGAAAGAGTGACTGGCTCAAAGTCACCTAGCCAGATTTCATGCCTGAAGCAGGACTAGAAGTTTCTGATTTCTAGCCTGGGTACCTTAACCACTAAACCAAACTTATTAAAGCTGTTTTGCACAAGTCAGTGTGATGTGGTGGGTAACAGGTTGGAATGACATCAGAGAGGCCCAGGTTCTAGTTCCACCTCATCAACAAAGTTTTACTGGTTAGCTTTAGTCCAATTTACCTTACTGTTTTATGGGAGAAAAAAGATACTGTACATGCATACTAAATAAAAAAAATACTAATATGCTAGGTCTTTGCTTGGCCTGCTGAGCAATGAAAAGGAGTTGTATGTCTCATTTGTGGCTGCCCTGAAAATGATGAACTTTTTGGTTTCCTCCCATTAATCTCTTTATGTCTTTTTCAAGGGTTTTTTTATAGCTTCTTTTCAGAATTTTTGTTCCATATCAACCTGGATAAATTCAGTGTTTTATCACTGAAATAATGTGCTGTGGACAATCTATGTGGCAGGACTGGCATCCACTTCCTGCTTAGTGGGTGCCAGCCCATTGTATCAGAAGACTGATGAACAACTATCCATCCATAGTTGTTAACTTTCATAGGAAGTTACAGGGAAGTGGGAGATACAATCCAGGGATTTGCAATTGTGGTGGAATGTAATCTGGATTCCCAGGAGGGAGAGCCTGTTTTCCAGAGGGCAAAGAGGTAGCAGGGCTTAGAAAATCTGGTTGGCAGAAACAGGGCTAAGACGGGTCCTCCCTAGCTTTTCTTAAAGGATATATACAGTTATGCAAATAGTTGTTTTTGTCGGGCAAGATTTTGTCTATAGGCAAACAGCAACAAAGAAAACTACTGTAAAGTAATTCAACATGTCGTTCTTGGGACAGGACAGGAATAAGGTATTATCAACATGCTGATGACACAGAATTCTAGTTTTCTTTGTTATATAATTAAAAAAACATTATGAAAGTGCTATGCTAAGATGGTCTCTGGACTTTATTACACATCAAATGAAATCCAGTAAATGCATCCTTGACAAGATAGGGGTGCTGTGAGTGGAATTTGTTGTATACAAGCAAACAAATTCTAGGGAAACAAGCCAGCTTAGCTTACAGAGCCTCGTAGAAAGAGGAAAAAATGTTTCTCCTTGCAATGTCAACATAGAAAATATTTCCTTAAGAATAGGAAATGACACAAATAGGAAAAGTCAAATATAGGAAATAGCTCATTGGGCCTTTGAACTACAATAGTAAATTCTTATATATGGCACTATATTAGCACAGGCCAGTAAGTGGTTAAAACTAGTATGTTAAATAGAAAAAAGGGGACAATTCCAAAAGTAATAATGCTAGATATTTGGACAGTTCCTTATGGCTACTGTATATTCCATTTTACAAAACTGAACTACAAGTAATATTAATAGTCATTTTCAGATATGCTTTTTCTATTCCATACTCCATGTTATACTACAATAGCAAACTGCATTTCTGTTTGACAAATGTAATTCAAGTATCTGAAAATAGCATGTACATTTACAGAGGAAACCTCAACCAAAACAAATATGGTTTTGTCTTTGCTATAAAAAGTTTTAAACGTTTCGTTCCTTGTATCTTTTTCTGAACTAACAAAAGATTGTCCAAATATCCTCTATAGTTCATAGCCTATGGTTCAGATTATATTCATTTTTAGTGAAAGTATCACCTGCTATAAACATATTACAACATTTACATTAATAAAATACACAAATGTTAGAATTGGTCTGGTTAGAATTTCTTTATCACTGCTGTGTTGTTGGGACATGCTTAAAAAGGCTTCCAAAATGCAACTTTATGTTATATTAATATGTAGCATACTTTGATATAGAGGATTCTATCTAACTTCTTAAATATTTCTAGATCTCAGCTATATAACTGCCATTTACTTTTATTAGTAATCTTTTCCTTTCTACACTGCAGAAAAAAATGACTTTTTAGTATTTCCAAATAAGCTAAAATTAATATTTTATCTCTAACAATGTTAACTAACAGAAATGACTCATAAGAAGGGAGATATCTTATTGTCTCCTGCAGTTTTCTGCAAACTGATACTCTCAGGGCATGTTATACAAGAACTCCCAACAACTTTGGGTCAGCTCATCTAGAAGGAACCTAATGGAAGGTACCCTATACCTAATCTTAACATAAAAGAACTGACATCAAAGGCAAGACCTTTTCTGAAAGTAGAAAATTTGGGCATAAACAATGCTGTAGCCACCAATAAAATATAATGCATTTATAGCTTTAAACATAAATTATTCAGAATTATTCAAGCATCAAAAACCTTCTTTATAGCTGTTTGCAGGGTACACATGGGGGGATGAAATATATCTTATAAGAATTAATATAAAAGATTCGTCTGGCTTATGAAAGTATAGAACTGGTTAGTACAGAAGTAAGTACAGAATATGGACTTTTAAACTGGAGCTTCCAGCAGTTAAAATCCTGTTCTCCATAGGAATCCTTTGACCTTAATGATATATGTGGAAGAAATTGGATTGTAGATATAATGCAACCTCTTTATTCATTAAAGTTTGTATTAGGGAACATGACTCCGGATCAATCACTGTTCTTAAAGATGAATACATTGGAATCTATCAAACATTAAAAAATGAATTTTCTGGGCATAGGCTCTGGTTAAAAGTATTATTATATAATACTGGAAGGAGGAATCTTTTGGTCTGCATTCGATTATTGATATGTACTGTTTGTTATTAAAAACAATTAATTTAAATATTGACAAAAGGCATGGAAGAAGATTTTTTAAACAATATGGTCTGGTTTTTGGAAATCTATTGTTTATTATTTTTCCAGACTTTCTTTCTCTTTTTATCTCATTCTTGTCGCTATTAATTATTTTGACATTACTTTATATTCCACATACATACACATCAATACATATCTTCTGTTAAGTAGTTTAAAGTGTAATGAAGGGCATTTGGCTCTTGGACCCTCATGTATTTGCCCCAGGTCTGACCTTGTCTTTTTGACAAGTCTTTGTCTCAGATGCCAACAATTGGGAACCGACTCTTGTTATGGCCCACATATGTCTCTGACACTTAGTAAAGTCCTTTTTAAAACACAAAACAAAAGAATACCAGAAAAATAAAGACAAAAACCTGACTTGATTCAGTTCATTATACCAAAAATGATTTTTTAAAAATGATTCATGTTTTCCTGTGTTATGTAGGCTTTGGTTTGTTTTTTTTTAAAAAATGCTAATGTGAAGCTCCAATGTATTCTCTTACAAAATACAAACAAAATGCATCAGATTCTAATTGGAAAGTTTTATAAGAAGTTTATTTTAAGATGTCATCCACTTGGATAAGTGCCTGTCTCCTAAACCTCTCACTTTAGAGACCTTTAATCTGCGTCTTGAAATAAACCAAAGCAATGAAAATCAGAGCTTTGTACAACATGCATGCTGGGAGATGAACTCTCAATAAATTCCTTTTCCCTAAGCAATTCCTGGCACTCAATAGAGCAGGGAATGAACTCTCCTGAATGGAGCAACATTTATTACACTAGAGCTGGGTGATTCACCAAGCACAGGATGAGCCCAATTACTATATATTTTCTCAATCCTATTTCATCCATTCCAGTTACCCAAGTCAGAAAAAGGTGCAGCATTTATCCTTTCTCATTTGTTCATGAATGCTGGCTTCATGCCAAGTCATCCAATTTGTCTATTGGAAGAAGCACAAGCTGATTATGCCTATATTGCTGTTGTGCAGGAACCAAGGAAAAGAACCAAGAACATCCAGAAGAAAAACTGTCCTGAGGTTTTACTGTACATTACAGAAAATGTGCTGCTAGACTGCTCTCTGTTTTTCTAGTTAGTTTCAGCTTTACAGAAACCCAGATTCTGAGCACGAATCTACAGTTATCTATAGCAGGGCTTTTCAACCTGTGGTACACGTACCACTTGTGGTACATTAATGAGTGGCAGGTGGTACGCAGCCCTGCCTAGCCAAGTGTAGTGGGGAAGGGAAAGAGCCAGCACAGGCAAAGACTTACAGTGAGAGAGTCCTCTGGAGCTGCAGATTTTACTTATGAATGGAGCCATTTGGGGAGGCTGCCTTAGCCGGCAGCCAGTACTTACATTTTTTTTTTCTTCCTTAAGTGCCAGCTGGGCTCCTTACTTTCCTTTCTAGCCAGTAGCTAATTCTTAAAGGGGAAGTGCCTTTTTAAGCTAGTTCACTCAGCAGCTTGTCTTTTCTGTCTCTGGAGGCCTTTCCTTGTTTGATCAATATATGGAAGAGGGAAAATATGGGGGGGTTCAAATTCTTCCTTCAGAAGGAGATGGGAATGAGAAAAAGGGAGGCAGGGAAGGGAGGGAGGCAGGGAAGGGAGGGAGGGAGGGAAGGAAGTCCCACCTTAGCACTTGGCCACCAGCAGCTCTGCCATTGACTTTGCTTGTCAAAAGGTTGCAGAAGGGGATCGCATGACCCTGGGACACTGTGACCATCATAAATATGAATCAGTTGCCAAGCATCCAAATATAAATCACATGACCCTGTTGCTGCAATGGTCATAAGTGTGAAAAATGGTCATAAGTCATTTCAGTGCAATTGCAACTTTGAACAGGGTTTTTTTTGTCACCAAGTTTTTGACACCTTGCTAGGTGGTACTCGAATATTGCCATATCCTAAAAGTGGTACAATCGGTAAAAAGATTGAAAAGCCCTGATCTATAGGGTAGCCTAAACCAAAAAACACCTGGTTGCTCAAGAGGATATTCTGTTGTGTCTGCCTACTATTTCCAAGAAAAATATCCGCATACATGTCTGTATATAGGTAGGTGTGTGTGTGCGCACACATGTGTGTAAAACAACTCAAGTAGAATTTTGGTTTGTGTATCTATCAGGTTGCTACAGAAATAACAGGTCATAGAGAGGTAATAAATAAGAAATCAGGAGTGGTGCTAACATTTTTACTTGTTCGATACCAAAATATAAACAACGTCGAATAGTGACTTATATCTACTGCAAAGTTAAACAATTACATCCGTTTAACTAATAATGTATAGATGTGCCTTGATAAGGATGTTACCTCATTTTTTACCTCCTCGATTTCCTAGTTAATTTGTAAAACAATCAAGAATGAGATGAATGTATCATTCCCTCCCACCAACAACCCCCCCAAACTAATTTTCCACATCCCACTGTGCTCTAACATTTATCAGATGAACAAATCTCATTGCCAGAAGTTCACTTTATAGAAAGCTTTTAGTTGCGCTTTTCATGAGAATAATTCTAAAGGTGAGAGTAAAGGAGAAGGGGCGTTGTCTTACCTGAACGCCTTTTCTCAGCGTGATGAATGGAGAATCCACCAATGGGTTATCTTGGACCTCCTGCCCACTTAGACCAAAACAATCAAAGCTGCCACGCCTCTCTGGTTGAGGGCACGCCCCCAGTTTCGAAAGGGCGAAGCCAATGACTGTACGACGTGTTGGCTCCCAGACCCTAAACACTGGACCTGACTGCGTCCAAGGGATGGGTGTGGATTCTCCATTCATCACGCTGAGAAAAGGCGTTCAGGTAAGACAACGCCCCTTCTCCAGCGTGAAAGAATGGAGAATCCACCAATGGGACTTACCAAAGCCCTACTGTCCCAATGGGAGGGGAGCAGACTGGGCCAGTGTCCCTGCCGCCGGCACCACCTGTTGCAGTACCCTGCGGCCAAAGGATGCCTCCGCCGAGGCAAACTTATCAAGGCGATAATGGCACACAAAAGGGGAAGGCGAGGACCATGTCGCCGCCCTGCAAATGTCCTCAATGCTGGCCTGTGTGGCCCATGCTGCTGAGGTAGCAGCACTGTGAGTAGAATGGGCCGTCAAGTGACCTGGAACTGGTAAAGAAGATGTCTGATACGCTTCGGAAATACAGGCCCTAATCCACCTGCCAACGGTAGAGGAAGATACCTTCTTACCCTTGGAGGCCGGGTGGAAGGAAACAAAAAAAGGCCTCAGATCTACGAAAGGACTCCGTCCGCTTGACGCAACAGCGCAACGCCCTGCGAACATCGAGAGTGTGCCATTGCCTTTCCAAAGTATGAGACGGATTAGGACAAAAGTTCGGTAACACGATCTCCTGTGCCCTGTGGAAAATGGTGTTCACCTTAGGAACGCATGAGGGGTCCAGGGTAGGACGTAGGACCACTCTGTCCGTGTGAAAGACACACAGGTTTTTTCTGACAGAAAGAGCTGCAAGCTCCGAGATGCGCCTAGCCGAGGTAACTGCAACCAAGAAAGCAACCTTAAGAGACAAGGACCTAAAAGTGCAGGACCTAAGGGGGTCAAAAGGCGCCTGAGTAAGGGCCTGTAAGACCCGGGGCAAATTCCAAGAGGGATATCTATGTACTACCGGCGGTCTACTGTTGGTGACCCCTTTTAGAAAGGATCGTACCTTGGGGTGATGGGCCAGTGGCTCTAAGGTGTCACAGGTAAACACCGTGGCTGGAGCCGAGATCAGTCGGCGAATAGTGTTGGGCGCCAAGCCTTTATCAACACCCTCCAACAAATAGTCTAATATCCGTGGAATGGTTACCTCTGAGATAGCTAAGTGATTGCTGTCACACCAACGGCAGAAATATCTCGAAGTGGAGTCATAAATGCGATTGGTCGCCGGTCTCCGGGAGGCCTGAATCATAGAAATCACTCCCGAGGAATAAGATTCTTGGGTCAAGGCCCTGCGTTCAAGTGCCAAGCGGCTAACTGCAGCCACTGAGGCTCCGGTTGTTGTATGGCCCCCTGCACTAGGCGAATCCGATTTGGAGGAATCCTCCATGGAGGGACCATGGAGAGGCTCACGAGGTCGGCAAACCACGGTCGTCTCGGCCAGTGCGGGGCAATGAATATGACCTCTGCCTGTTCCTGCAATACCTTCCTGATAACTGCTGGGATCAGAGGGAGAGGTGGGAAGGCATACAGTAGTCCCCCTGGCCAAGGGCTGCGAATAGCGTCCGTCCTCTCCGCCCCCGGAGAGGGGAACCTGGAACAGAACCTTTGAAGTTGGGAGTTCGCCGGAGAGGCGAATAAGTCTAGGACCGGCAACCCGAATCTGTCCGATATCTCCCTGAAGAGATCCGGATGTAGGCTCCATTCCGAATGGTCCACTGATGCCCGGCTTAAAAAATCCGCCTGACGGTTTGCCTTCCCTGAGATGTGTTCGGCTTTCAGGGAGAGGAGATTGCTTTCTGCCCAAGACCCCAATAACATGGCCTCGGCCATGAGAGATCGGGATCGGGTACCGCCCTGACGGTTCACATGGGCCTTTGCCGCCACGTTGTCCGTGAGGACCAGCACGTGCTGCCCCGCCACCTGGTTGCAGAGGTGGCGAAGGGCCAGATGAATGGCTCTCAGTTCCAGCCAGTTGATATTGTGTGCCAGATCTGCTCTGGACCACCGACCCTGAGCCAACTGAGATTGGAAATGGGCCCCCCAACCAAACAGACTGGCGTCTGTGGTCAATGTCAGCCTGCTGGGCTCCTTGAATAGTGACCCTTTTGCCACCTCTGGGGAGGCCCACCACAGAAGGGATCTTAGGGTCTGAAGGGGGACCCGTACCCTTTGGTTGGAAGAGCTTGTGCCCAGTCTTTGGAATGGGAGCAAGAACCATTGAAGGTGTCTGGAGTGTAGCCTGGCCCAAGGCACTATCTCTAGGCAAGATATCATCTTTCCCAGTAACTGGGAGAAGACAGCCAGTGTTGCTACACGCTCCCTGCGGATCTTGAGAACCATGTCTCGAATGTCGTCTTGTCTGTCTCGAGATAGATAGACCCGGCAAAGGTCTGTGTCTATTATCGCGCCCAAGTGTAGTAGGCGTGTTGCGGGAGTCAATTGACTCTTGTGAAAGTTGACTGAGAAACCGTGACCCTGGAGGGTCCTTATGGTGAGGGCCAGTTCCGCTTGGGCGGCCAGAGCGGAGGACGACTGGATGAGAATGTCGTCCAGGTAACATTGGACGCACACCGGTACTAGTCGTAGGTGTGCGGCAAGTACCGCCAGGATCTTGGTGAAGACCCTGGGAGCTGGGGATAGGCCGAAGGGGAGGGCCCTGTACTGGTAATGATTGTTGGAATAACAAAACCGGAGATATTGCCGATGGTTTGGATGAATAGAAAGTCCCCCCGTCGTACGCTTGCCAAGATGGACCGAAGCGTCTGCATCTTGAACTTTCGGTACGACAGGTGAGAGCTCAGGCCCTTGAGGTCTAGTATCGCCCTCCATCCCCCTGAGGCTTTTGGAACCACGAATAGGATGGAGTAAAAACCCTGTTTCAGCTGATCGACTGGAACCCGTTCTATGGCTCGTATGTGTAATAGATGCCGGATGGCCTCCCCCAGGAGGGTCTTCCTGACTGGCTTCCTGAGGAGGGGACAGGAAACAAGGCGCCAGGGTGGCCTGGCCACGGACTCCAGAGACAGCCAGTCCCTGATGGTGCTTAGCACCCAAGAGTCCGAGGTGGTGGTCTCCCATTGGTGGAGAAAGTAAGTTAGTCTGCCGCCTATGGGAGCTTCCCTCCCCGAGTCACCTGGATCTACGGAAGGGGCGGCCGCCTCTGCCTCGAAAGGGTCTCTTACCCTGAGCCTGCTGTCTGTATCTGTCCCTGTACCTGGACCGGTCAAAAGAACGGTCTGAGCCTGCGGGAAATGGCCGGGCGACCTGTGCTGAGGCCGAATCTGATCCCGTCCGAAAGGGCTGCCGACGGGTGTACGGGGCGAAACGACGGCCAGGTCTCCTGGAAAGGTGGTAGAGAACCCTTCGTTTCTCCTTGTTTTCGACTCAGTAGGGGGTCAGGACCTCCCCAAAGAGGCGGGCACCGCGGTACGGGGCGGAAGCTACGCGCCATTTGTGTCTAGTCTCAGCCTACCAATTTCTAGGCCATAGAAGCCTGCGTGCGGAGACGTTGGATGCGATGGCCCAGGCAGAAAATCTTGCCGCCTGCAAGGACACGTCCGCCATGTACTGTGATGCGGCCATGAGCTTTATCAAGTCCTGGTGGACTCTTACCTCTTCCGGGGGAATTCTAGCCTGCAATTGGCGGAGCCACATAAGAGAGACCCTGGCGAAGAATGAGGCCGGGGTAGAAGCTCTTATAGACCAAGCTGAAGCTTGGTGTGTCCTGCGGAAAGAAGCCTCGGATTTTTTATCCTCGGGCTTCAACGCCTCCACCATATCTCCAGGTACCCTGGAATCAGAATATAAGGGTAGTAAGGATTCATCAACCTCAGGCACCTCCAGGGCCTCATTCAGAGCTGGTTCCGTGTCAAGCAGCCTGCGGTCTATTCCCCCAGTAGAGGGGGGAGCACCTGGGGCCTCCCATTGACCCCTAATGGATTTTTTTTTTTTAATTTTTTTTTTTTAAAAAAAACATGGGGGGGGCAAGGTATATGTTTGTGTAACACCACCGGTTCTAAAAGTGGCGTATCCGTGTCTTGGCCAGGAAGCTGTTCAGGCACCTGTTCAGGTACCGAAGGCTGAGCCGAGTGTATCCTACCAGTCGCACATTTAGGGGACTTACGCTTTCCGTGTCCACTGGAGGTGGTAGCCTGTGGCTCGGTGTTATCTGCCATTGTAAAGCGAGAGTGTTCAGTGGGGTACTGAAGCGTCTCGGTCTGCAAGAGATGCGGCTGTTCCCCACCTGAGTGGGACTTGCCTCCACGTGGATCAGTGATGGTCCGGCCCACCGGCAAGCGCAGACTCACACTTAGCGACGGCTGTCGCGGGTCACCAGCGATAATGAGACTGAGCGTGAGACCTACTTTGAGGCCAATGTCGCGCTTAGTGACGGGATCAACACGTGTCTCACTTAGTGACGGCAAGCTCAGTATTGACCGTTCACTAGATGCAGACTGTGGCAGCAGGCTATGACTGGCAAGGCCCATGTAAATGTGGCTTCTGGAGCCTTAGGGTCCTGAAGTCCCTGTTCCTCTTCAAAGAGGGAAAGGAGTTCCTGATAAGGACCAGTTGAAGGAGCCCCTTCTAAATCCCGCTCTGGTGACCATGGGGCCTGAGGCTCAGGTTGAGGGCCACAAGGGAGTGCCACCATTGTGGTAGGGGGCGGCTTAACCGTCTCCCCTACAGCCAGTTATTGCGCACGTGAGAACTGTCTCTCCAGGGCACGATGCCTACGATTGGCCTGTTTGTCGGCCGCCTTGGAGGCTGCTTTCTTTGGGCCGGCCTTGGCCTTGGCCTTGATTTTTGCGGCTGCCTCCTGACTAGAGGACTTACGCTTTCCGTGCCCACTGGAGGTGGAAGCCTGTGGCTCGGTGTTATCTGCCATTGTAAAGCGAGAGTTTTCAGTGGGGTGCTGAAGCGTCTCGGTCTGCAAGAGATGCGGCTGTTCCCCACCTGAGTGGGACTTGCCTCCACGTGGATCAGTGATGGTCCGGCCCACCGGCAAGCGCAGACTCACACTTAGCGACGGCTGTCGCGGGTCACCAGCGATGATGAGACTGAGCGTGAGACCTACTTTGAGGCCAATTTCGCGCTTAGTGACGGGATCAACACGTGTCTCACTTAGTGACGGCAAGCTCAGTATTGACCGTTCACTAGATGCAGACTATGGCAGCAGGCTATGACTGGCAATGCTCAATGGCTGTGATTGTGTTTAAAGACCTGGAACTCTCAGGCAATCTCTCATCCAAGTACTAACCAGGCACAATCCTTCTTAGCTTCTAAGCTCAGTCAAGCTCAAGTAAATGCTTCTATGTTTGGGCCAAGGGAAAACGAAAGTAGGCTGATCGGCCTCTTCTTAGTCAGGAGAAGGCCGGCCTGAAAGCTGGTGAGGTGGGAAGGTGAAACCGAAACTAATTCAGTCTGTGCTCCACGCGGTCCAAAAACGGAGGCCGCAACTCACAGGTAAATTTGGGCACCCTGGGACAGCTGGAGAATAGGGAGCAGCCCCCTTACATCCACAGCTCTCCTAAATTGACCCAGCACCTCACAGACTTGTAATAAGGCAGCCGATCCAGTCGCAGCGGCCAAAATGGCGGCCGCGACGATCGGCTGAAATTTCCAAGGCTCTAAGCAGTCCGGGGAGGAGGGGAATGCACTCCCACCCCCAGGGGACACCCCCCAGAGAAGCCTAGAAGGCTAAACAAGCAAGGAGAAGTAGGAAAAAACCGATTGGGATAGGATCGCCGCGCGGCGCCCAAAACGGCAGCCGTGACGATCAGCTGTGGGGGGGGAACATAAATTCAACGAAAAGGCATTCACAATGAATAAAACCTATTTTCCCTTCTAGAACAGCGCTGATCCCAGCGCTGTCCAGAGGAGAAAAAACAATGAAGAATCCACCAATAGAATAGTTTTAAATAAAGCCTTATTCTCAAATAGTTTTAAATAAAGCCTGATTCTCAAATAGTTTTAAATAAAACCTGATTTTCAAATCGCTGGGAGCCAAAACTACCACGTCTGTCTGGGCTGAAGACCAAAACGAAACTGGGGGCGTGCCCTCAACCAGAGAGGCGTGGCAGCTTTGATTGTTTTGGTCTAAGTGGGCAGGAGGTCCAAGATAACCCATTGGTGGATTCTCCATTCTTTCACGCTGGAGAAACTAGTATTTGCTGTTTACTGAGAAACTTAAAGATACTGTACAGAGGCAAAACTCATCAACAAAGCAATTGTAGCAAAAAATAAAATGCAAACATCATTTTTTTCCTTTATTGTCATTCTAGATTTTGCTATGTCAAATGTTATCTTGCAGGGATGACCATATTAGTCTTTCTAAACCTGTGTGTGCATAATGTTGTGTTTGGTTAAGCAAGATACCTAAGTTTCTACACTGCATATTACACACTAATATTTGGGTGCTTGGAGTTGGGGCTAAGTAGTATGCAAGACACAGCATAATTGCATGATGAATAAAACAGAGTTAATATTATGTCTGTATTAAGCAACCCAAGACTGAGGCAGATTTTCTGCCACTCCAAGGTGACCAGCAACTATCTTAGGATACATGTAAAGCGTGGCTAAGACAGTAAACTTAATAACTTACTAACAAAGCTATTTAATAACCATGTACATGCTTTCTTTCTTCGTTCAAAACTAATTCATTCTGATTTTTAAAACTCTGATTCTACCAAATATTCAAATATGAACTAGTTTATCTCATCTTATACTGAAAAGACTGATTTGGAATAATGCAGTAATTTGGACTACTTTGGGGGATATCGTTTTCCACCTATTAACAATTTCATTTCTATCACCATTTCTCCAGGAACTCTTGGCCCTCCCTTCATCCGACTTTCATAATAAAAAGGTGCTGAAGTGTTAACACTTTAGTCTAAGTCAGTAGTTCTCAACTTGTGGTTCGCGGATCCTGGTGGGACGTGATGTCATCACAGGGTGTCCGTGAAGGTTTGAAGAAATGTTAGGATTTAAATCTTGACTTAAGTCTTGGTCTGTGCCCACAAAAGGGGTCCACGGTGAAGAAAAAGTGAGAATCACTGCTCTAAGTCACCTAGTGATTTGAAACTGTTTCTCTTGGGTCCTAGATAAGGCTCCAGTCAGTACACCAGACAAGTTCTCAAGCAAAAGTGCTTTATTAAAAGAGTTTCAATCACAGAATAATGGACCATTTTCAAGAACTGGTATCACCACCAATCTTTACAAGTGCATCAGAACTCATGAATTGGATTCTCGAACCTCAGAAAGAGACTTTTAATGGTTAACCAGACCAAATTAAAATGTGAAAGCCATTAATCACACTCTCCTGACAGCAAATAAGACAGTGCATGCTTGTCTAGATTCTTGCCTTTAGCTGTAATCAAGTGATATTAACCTCTCAATGGAAAAGAGCTGCACAAGGTACTGTAGACGTGACAGAACCAAAGTGGGACTGGCAAAGGTCAAATGCACTCGCTCTGTATTAAATGACAGTTATGTAAAAAATAACTTAATGTCTGAACACAAATGGTCTGATTAACATTCATGAAATGAGACTCATCAATTCTCTCCATAAAAGCAAAGCAAAAATTTATGTCATAATTCCTTATTCAATGCATACAGACAGCAGAAGTCCAAATGTGTCTTTACTAAGGAGCAAAATTATCTGATAAAGGCACTTTCATTTGATTCATAGATAAATGATAAAGAGTGTTAGAGAACGTTACATATCAGCACAATTTGCAGCATAAAGCAATACTGGGATTGTCTAGGCTACTGTTTCATTAACTCATGTCTTAGCATCATGTAGTAATTTTATCTATTCACTCCTTGTTGTATGATTTATTCCTGTGGTGGGGGAAAAAACCCTCCTTTGAAAGAAGACCAAACAATATAGAACTCCAAACAAGATTACCTAAGATGAAAAAATGTGGAGAGCTTGTGGTAAAGTTTATTATATATGGACTGCAGAAATCTGAACAACTCCTAGAAGTTAGCAAAGCAATATAGAAAATTAGTTCTTTTCTACCATCTTTCTGCTTAAAGGCATAATAGATTGGGACGGCCTATAAATCGAATGAATGTGGTGATTGAGTGAGTGAATGAATGAATGAATGAAATTGCTGTGCATATTTATTGCAGCCCTAGCATTTGGGGCTATCCCAAACCAAATCACTTTAGGACTGTTTTAACAGTGAACAATTATTTAGCTCAAGTTGAGTTATAATAGACCATTATACTGGTGAATGTTTCTTTATCATATTAGATAACCTCAGTTCTCAGAATCGAATTTTTTTTATCGAAAAATGATGACAGGAGCACTGTCAATATGCTGTCAGTGTATATTTTCTATAAAGTGTTTTTCCTATTTGTGGTTATTGTAACTCCAGAAATAATCGTTTACAAGTAATTAGTAAAACCAAAGGAAAGCTTCCTTTTGTATTCCTGAATATATAACCTTTGAACAGGTAACGTGCCTTTTATTCTAGGGCAGTCTAATAAAGATTTGTCATGTTTCCTTTCTAAAGTTTGCAGAGATCCAATCTGGTGGTTTGGGCGAAGTTTCCATAAATTGAAAAATATTATATAGTGCCGCTGTTCCATGATTCATGTTAAAAAAAAAAAAAAAAAAGGCCTGTGTACATCTCCATTTAAGAAGGGTGGTGCTGGAACAATACCACTGCATATACAACAAGTTTTACAAATTCCCTTCTGTGATATAGATTTAGTAAACTATCCCATGCTGCACTTTCAGTTGCTGAAGGCCCATTTCCTAGGTCTCAGTCATTTTTCAATAGTCATGTCCATTTAAGTTATGAATTATAGGACAAACATTTTAGTAACGTTAGTTTAGGCAAGACTTTACTTTCAAACTACATCAAGCTCTATCCTGGATAAGCTGCTGCTTCCTATCCTCAGAGAGGACAAAAAAGGGTGAAGAGCCTTTCAGAGACTACAGGTCTGACTTTATTCTTAAGTACAATGAACAAAAATAATAAAGTACTACATTTACTCCTTTTGGTAATACCCCAACTGGCCTCAAATCATTTAGGACAATGGCATCAATGTACCCACAAATTCCCTCTGCAACCTGCACCCTGCATAAGCTACAGGTGTGTATCTCTGCTAGGAAAATCTTAAACGCTTTCCTATTATATATAGTTTATGCTATCTCTGCTAATGTGATCCCTACTTTATAAACAATATCAGTGTTCTCATGGGAAAAAAGATGATCTTGCCCCTAAGAAATCACATAACAAAGGACAAGGCATTCTCCTAAATGACTTTCTTCACAAGCTGTCTCTCAAGCCAAGAGTATATTCTGCACATTATAAATAGCTAAAGGTAAATTTCCTGTGGTACAGAGGTCCTAAATGAGAATGGTTGCACCAGAGGCCCAGAAGGAATCGTTTGTCTATAATATCTCAAAAGCATTGAGACCGATCAACAGAGGTACCCTTGTTCTAATGCTTCTCACTCCCATTTCTTGGAACTGATATGATCGCTGAACATTCTGCCCCGAATGCCCATAACTATTAAGGATTGGGCACGTGGTTCCCTCCAAGAATCACTAAAATAATTATTTTTAATCAGCTCATCTTTCATCAGAAAGTGAAAAGGGAAATAATGCAAAAAGCAACAACTATTTTGTCTATATTCCATTTTCAGGTGAATGCAACAACACCCTTTTTTAGACATCTAAAAATAGTCACCTATACCATTGTCATTATTTCTTAAACCATGATTTGTTAAACAACTGACAATAGCTTGGTTTACACATAATTCTAACTTATAATGGAATGCTTGCCTATCGTGCTTAGCCAAAAACAACAAACATGCTTACGCCAAAACAAATAATCGACAAATTACAAACAAATCAGCCACACATTAACTTTGCTTATCTGTTATGCTAAACTAAACTATGGTTTCAGAACTGCAGTTAATTGGACTTGTACAGCACATTAAATCATAAACTTTGATTTATAAACTCTTGATGCTTGGGTGTGTGTATGTGTATGGAGAAGGAGAGAGAGGGAGAGGAAGAGGGACAGGGAGAGGGAGAGGGAGAGAGAGAGAGAGAGAGAGAGAGAGAGAGAGAAACCATATTATGGTTTATTATACAAGTCATATTTAGAAAACACAATTCAAGATATTAGATATGCTAATTTACTAATTTGACTAATTTAACCCCACTAATACAAAATCTTGCAAGTTTGGAACAACATATTTCATGTGCTCATGATATTAGTCCTCTATTGATTACTTTTATGCAAAAGCTAGATATTACCCTTGAAAAATATATAATTTTTAAAATACTCTTCTAATATTAATAGAGGTAAGGGCTTAATAATATGCCAAGACTGAAGATCAATTTCTATGGTAGTTATTGGATAGTGTGGCTCTTTCAGGTACTGTATTTCATTAATTAGGAAAGCTGGATGGGACAAGAGGATTAACCAACCTATAGTACAGAAATATTCCTTACAAATCCCCTTGTAGTGGTATTTGTCTTGCTGCAAAAACAAAAATATTGTGACCAAAGAGAATGCCAGAGAAACAGGTTTTTAGGACACTGCTATTTTCACCTGCTCAATAACTTATTCTCTTAAAAATCCTGATTTCAATTTTAATGTAGAGATTGCTATAAAGTCAAATGGAACATATTTATAATCTAGAATGCTGGAAATTATGAAGACCCAGTTCTTCCAATAGATCTTCATTAAGGTCAATTACAATGTTCAAGATCAATGAAGAAGTATTTTTCATCATGTAGTCTGTTACCTGCTTCTCTTATACTCTTAAGTATCCATTTCAAGTATATTTTGGAAGCATTATAAATTCTGCCCATCTGGATCAACCTTCATATGTAGAAACTTCAATTCCCAGAATTATCAGAATGGCCATGCTAAATAAGCAAATCTGTCTCATCAAATAGATTGACTTAATATATAGTACTTTAGAAATGTGTGTTAATGAAAATGTTGTGGTTTATCCCACTTTTGTGATTTATCCTGCCAAAGCAGAAGTATCAAATGTGTTGAGCTGGAAAAACAAAATGTTTTTTGGTATTAAATTAGAAAGGTACTTGACACATTTAGTTCCTTTTGAATAATGTGTTCACACCCATTTTTAAACACAGTGGCTAGATTTACAAATGGGCTCCTACATGACATAAAGCCAAAAGTAAACCACATTACAACTTAATTTTATGTATGAAGCAGTAGTTTCAAACTATAATACATGAAAACACTTTTGTATAAAGTACAGCTCCAAAGTATTTGTGAGAAGTTACTGCCATTTGACAAATCAAGAAAAGTATAGAGGAAATGTATTTAGACCTCTTTAAGAAAGGCTAAACTCCAAAATGCTACATGAAAAAAGGCTGTGGTTGTCCACAAAGTTTGCTGATCTTTGAGATAAGCCTTATAAGCTGAGCCTCTGAACGTGGTTTTAAAACACAGGCAGATTCATTTGAATGTGGGCAAACTTTTAAATAACTTGGACCTAAAATATTAACGGTTATAAAGGACAGAACTAGTGATTTGAATTATGCCTCAACCAATAAAACCATGGCAAGATGAGTGCAAAGCTTTTCTTCT
This sequence comes from Azemiops feae, assembly GCA_023970755.1. Lineage (NCBI taxonomy): Eukaryota > Metazoa > Chordata > Lepidosauria > Squamata > Viperidae > Azemiops > Azemiops feae. Next base: position 1,697,062 of record JALGBA010000094.1, read on the forward strand.
TGGGGGTGCATTCTGAAGATAGCCCAACATTAGAGAATACACTACAGAAGTTAAACTGAAGAAATTAGGACTGAATAATTGAAGTTACGTCTATTTATGCTTCCAGAAATGAATTCAGGAGGAACCTCAAGCTATAAACCTGGTTTTTCAGAGTAAGGCCTATTGTCACTAGAAACCTTTTATCTAGGTCAGTGGTGGCGAACCTATGGCACGCGTGCCAGAGGTGGCACTCGGAGCCCTCTCTGTGGGCACGTGTGCTGTCGCCCCAGCCCCACCTCCCCCACGGCCCCCTCCTCCCCAGCAGCCCCCCTGGAGGAGTTGCCCCTGGGCGCGGTCCGCACAGAGCAACACAGCCAAGGACATAGCCGGGCAACAGGGACAAGACTCCGCCCTCGCACCCCATAGCGTGCAGATGCTGCTGCAGGGTGTGGGCGGAGGGCGTGGCTGCCATGGCACTGCAGGGCTGCCTGGGCGATCTGCTGCGGCAGGCCATTGAGGCGGTGTGTGGCCCTGCGGGCGGGTGGGGCAGGGGGCGGGTGGGGTGGAGCAGGCAGGGCGGGAGACGGAGCGGGGGGCGGTTTTGGGGCACTCGGTCTCTAAAAGGTTCGCCATCACTGATCTAGGTCATGTAAAAATTGTTAAACCAAAAATAAAGAAATATCTGCATGCACAAATTATATAAGGTATATAACTGTGTGTAATTTTCATGTAGTTTTTTTCTTAAAAAAATAGAAAGCAAGAGACGACAACAGAAACAAGCTGATGAAAAATGTGCACCAATTTGAATGGGGGGGGGTAATAAAGGGAAGAGGATGCTTAACACTTTTTCCACAACTATTTTCTCTTTAAAAAATCTGTTCAAGATTCTATTTTTTCTAAGTAAAACAAATGTGGAAAAGCACCTGGTAGGAATGAGAAGCAGTCAACATCCATAGTTGCTTTTTCATAAAAGTAATGTCAAGGCAAAATAGCTCTCGGTTGTCTTCAATATAACAAAATCTCAAAACAATACAAATTCTCTATATGAATAAGTACCAAGCTATAAATGTATATATGTATATAAAAGAAAGACTTACAGGTAGTTCAGTGATATTGATCATCAAGTTATTAAACATGATGGGCAGCAGAGGCTCATCAAGCCCAGAGCCAAAAGTTTTGTTTTTCTCAAAGATTTTCAGTGCTATTTCTGACACGAGCAGCAGCTATGATGCTTTACAGAATTGTCATTGTGGCTGTTGTGTTTTAAAACTGCAAGCAAAGTTTCAGGGGAACAGGAAGAGATAGGCTGAAGTAACTCTTACAAGCATTTGCTACCAGCTTTAATAATCTTAATAGACAAATACATTGCACTACCAATTGATAGATAAGTCATAAGATATAAACTAGTTCAGTGCTATAGCAGTGCAAATGTAATAATAATAATAATAAAGTTGGAAGGGACCTTGGAGGTCATCGAGTCCAACCCCCTGCTCAGGCAGGACATGCTATTGAAATTAGAAGGAGTGCACGTTTCATGTTTAATTCCTTTCTTAAAGATCCGTGTTGGCATGTCAGCCTGCAGTGCCAGAAAAGTACTCTGCTACTATGTCATGCATTTGCTTCCAGGATTTGCTTCAACATGAACATGTATAGTAACTTTGCAAATGGAATACTATATCCCCCCAAAGCTTGGGCATTGGGCTTCTATTTTCTGCACCTATTCTCACATTTCTCTTCATCTCCTATGGTGTTTGTAATATGACAATAATCCAATACTGCAGTGCCATGCTCCTTAGTAGTGTCCCTTAAGAAATTACAGTACTAACTTGTAATTGAAAACATTGCAGGAAATTCTTGTGAGCTTCTACTGCTGTGCAGACATTGTATGTAAGCACAGGGAAAGCATTTTAAATGCTTTTAAAACATATTTTATAAAAAATGAATGGAATGCATAGCTCAGGACTGCAAAAGTTCAACTATGTGTGTTTATAAATCTAAGGCTACTGAAACAGCACCAGTGTACAGACTATATGTGCAATACAAGTTTCTGAAGCAAACACAGGCTGTTGACTTTGTGTTTTCATTTCAGGAAAGAACTGATTGTCCAATTGTCTGTCATATATTTTTTTTAAAAAATTGCAACAAGCATTAATTGGGTCACAACCTGCGCTGATATTGCTGACTGTAAAGAAAAAGTTTGGGTGGATGTTGTCTGGGGCTGCTTTGGCTCCAATATAAAAGATCTGATGATCTAATTCAGGTATTTTCAACCTGTGGCCCATGAGCCAAATGCGGCCCTGGACAGCTAGTCATGTAGCCTCACAAGGTCACAAACGTTTAATACTATTATGTATTTTTAGTGATCTTTATATACATTAGCTACATTATATATTTTATATGTGGCCCAAGACAATTCCTTTTCACTCGATGAGACCCAGGCAAGATTGGACACCCATGATCAAATCCATTTTTCAGTGACAGTAGCCATAATCAAATATATGAGGCAATTTCCAACATTCATTCATTATATTTCTGTTTTGCATTTCCACTACACAACAGTGGTCAAGATAACTCACAATAAAATACAAACCAGAACACAATTATAATTAGAACTACATTAACTGCAAAAAATCCAACTAAAAACTTTTAAAAGACCTTTGGCTACCAGACGAGGAAGTTTAGATCCTAGGAGCAGCTATTGAGAAGGCCCTTTCTCCTTTTCAGACCTATACATGTAATCCTCAACTTACAACAGTTCATTTAGTGACCGTTCAAAGTTGTAACTGCACTGAAAAAAAGTGGCTTATGACCATTTTTCACACTTACAACCTTTGTAGCATCCCCATGATCATGCAATAAAAATTCAGATGCTTGGCAACTGGTTTATCCTTATGACCACTGCTGTGTCCCAAGGTCATGTGATCACCTTTTGCGACCTTTTGACAAGCAAGTCAATGGGGAAGCCAGATTCACTTAGCAACCGTGTTACTAACTTAACAACTGCGTGATTTACTTAACAAGGGTGGCAGCAAAGGTCGCAAAATGGGGCAAAGTTCACTTAACAAGTGTCTCACTTAACAACAGAAATTTTGGGCTCAACTGTGGTCTTAAGTCGAGGACAGCCTATATACTGCTAATTTTTTTTTCATGTCTGATTTTCAAAGATTGCCTGCACAAGTCCCTGCATTTTTCTTGGCAAAGTTTTTCAGAAGTAGTTGACCATTGCCTCTTTCCTAGGGTTAAGAGAGGGAGACTAGCCCAAGGCCACCAAGCTGGCTTTGCGCCTAGGGTGAGACTAGAATTCACTGACTCCTGATTTCTAGCAGGGTGCCTTAACCTCTATACCAAACTGGCTCTCACAGTGTCAATAATAATACAATAATTGAATCATTACTTTATTTGCCGTATCTCACTAAATGTTAAAAAAAATGTTTCCTTCAACTACATTTAGCTACCTTCATCAATATGCACTTTTGTTATATATGAATATATGTGATATATATTTCAGTTACAAGAATGTTTTCAAGGGATATTCTTCTGCAGGAAAAAGCCTGTCTTCTTGCATCATGTTTCATTTCAGTCTTAAGAGGTGGAAAGGGGTAGTAGCTCAATTGGTATATTGTGTTAAAACAGAATCATGGTTTATACATGCAGTGGTTTTATTAACCACGTTAAAGAAACCTCGAGTTAGCATACGTAAATTAAGGGAACTAAAAATATCTCACAATGAGATGTAATAATCATATGTATGGAGAGACCTCTACCATTACACTTTTTGATAACAAGGTTTGTTTTCTTTTGGTTGTACAAACGTAGCCAATATGATTTATAAACCATAGTTTATGATTTAGCATAATTTGTTAGCTTAGTCTTCAGGCCTTGTTGAACATGTCTTGATAAAACAAACTATGGATTAATATGTTTGTTTGTAATGTACACAATCAGTAAATTGTAAAACAGGGACTAACTATAACTACTCATGTAGCAAGATAAAAGGGGGAAATGTACAACTCCCATATTTCAAAACACGTCTACATGTTCTACGTTATTTTCCCTTGAGGTGTTACTCTGGGACAATTGCAGTCTACTTACAAAATGCCTTCATGCAGATGCCTGGAGAGAACACTTGGTTCTCAATATTCAAATAAACCACAAAAACCAACAAACAAAAGTCAGCAAAACTACATAGACAGAAAGTTGCCATAGTCCAGATTAATATCAACATATTCATAATGTACTCAATGATCAAACTTAATTTTAAAACTCACGGCTATACTGTACAGTACATAAAATGAGCATTCAAGTGCTATTTTTCCCACTGATTTGGGGATGGGATGAGTTGAAAAAAAGAACCTCTTTTGAGAAAAGGCTGATTGTAAGTAATAAAAGAGATCGTGTGACAATAGTACTGCTGTCTATCCTGCAAGCTCCTTTGGAGCCAGTCCAACTTCTATGCAAGTATTGCCATTTTTACAACAAAGCAGCCTTATTGAAACAGGCAAGCTTCATCTTAATTCTGGCACCACTGAATGTATACACATTGACTAGGGAACAATGAACCAAAAAAAAAAAAGTTACAAATCTCTAGTGACAACTGCACACAAAGAAAAGAGAAGATTCATTACGGTGGAATTGTTTATTACACTCCTTCCAAAGGACAAACAGTTGCTTCTTGCCTAAAAAGTAAAAAGAGATTTCGGCTGTATTTTTCACACACAATACTGTATTTTACTTCTTGTCCTGCTCTCATTTCTCAGTGAATTCAAAACTACTTCACATCATTTCTGAAGGTTCAGTGGAAAGAAAAATGACCTTAAATACTGCTGTCTTTTCTTTTTCCTGTCCTCCTTCCTCCCTGTTCATCCCCTCCCTCCCCCCAAAAAACTTCTTGAATTTTCAGTTAGATCTCAAGACCATTTATATTATACTACAAGGACAAAGAAATTAGGGGTGTAATTAAATTTATAATTAATTTGCCTTAATTATATTTTCTCTGAAATTCCATGCAGTTTTGTTGGCACCAAAATATACTTAATGGAGGAATTTAAAGCACAGAAACCCAAGCTTAATTAGATTTAAAACTATAGAAGAAGGCCTTGTTATTTAGGATTTCCATCCTTCCTCTGAAAGTTTTATTCAGCCTGCTCGGCAGAAAGCATAATTATTTATACATATATGCACGTACATATGCACACGCACACACACACGCACAAAGCATATATCATCTATATCTATATAATTATTTTGTCATTTAAACAATTCAGAGAAAGAGCTTCACTCTGCTCACTAAAGACTGCACGTGTTTTAAATCATAGAATAGATTAAAATTTGAAAATCATTTTTTTAACTAGTTCAGAAACTGCGGAAGATAGTTAGGGCTACCACTTAGGGAAATATACTTTATATAATTCTGCTACTTGTACAGATAGTCCTCATCTTATGACCAGTTGTTTAGTGACCATTCAAAGTTATATATCAAACTCCCCCAAAAGGTACTTAGGACCTCATTCCAAAACTCTGACAGCCCACTGCCCCTCCTGTGATCACATTTTGGGTGCTGGCATTTATGACTGTTTGCTGCATCCTGCTGCAATTTACATTTTTGCTGAAAAACTGTGTTGCTTCCTGTTTTCAGCCAAAATGCTGCATAGTGATCAATGGGTTCACTTAAGAACCGGCATGCTCACTTAACAACTGCTGCAAATAAAGGTCGTAAAATCAGTTTGGTCACATGATGACCCACTTTATGACTGTCACAACTTACGACAGTACTTGACAGGACCATATGGTTATAAGTTGAGAAGCACCTGTACTGGGGGTGAATATAAATAATAAGAGACAAAATACAAAAGACAAAGCAAATGTATTTTCTTGTCAGTACAAGATTCATATCCTAGTGAGCTTTAAGGGAAAGTACTTAAGTCTTAAAATTTATCGTTTACACCAATTTGATGGCACGTAATCGATCAATCAATCAATCAATTAAAATCTTAAACCTTAAATTGACAATGGCTGGTTGTGAAATCTACAAAACTCTGTAGGCGTTTGTAGATTTCAAAAATCTACAAAACAATGTTATTAAGCACCAGATTTTAGAGTTAAACATGTTTTAAGGCTCTGTATGTTATGTGAATCCAGTCACTCTTGTGTGAAGCCCATTTTTTTAATTTATTTAAAAGATTTGTATGCCCATGCATGGTAAAACACAACCCTGGTAGCTCACAAAATAGTCCATGATTTATACATTAGTGTGTTACATGTAGAAACTTCCTACTCTGGATTATTAAACAAATTATGGTTAAATTAAATTGCTAGTGTTTAAATGCTCTAAAAAAACTGCAACCATGCCTGAAGTAGAACATAACTTTTCTGAGGGAAGGTTTTGTCATCACATGAGCTTCTCAGAGCTCTTCCTCCTCCCTTTCCTCAATTCCTTGTTTCTCCAAACATTGCACTACCAACTTTGCCCAAAGAAAACTAAATATAAAATTTGGATAGTTGTGAGTGGGATGGATTTCGTAAATTGTGTCATAGATGCGATCTTGAAAAACATCTTATTTATGAACCTCGCAATAAATCCAAATTTTGATATTCTTATTAGTGCACAAGAGGTGCCGGTTAGAGAGGGTGCCTGAGAGTATGAGAGGGTGCCTGGGAGGCGCTTTGTGAATCGAGGAGAGTGTATGAGTGGCTGGCACAGTATGAGCCAAGTGAATTGAGAAAAGGGTGCAAAGGTGGAAACTTACATCAATGACTTGTAACCTTTACTGCCGACTTCCCCATTGACTTTTTGGGGAAGTTGGCAGTAAAGCTTGAAAATGACAATCTCATGATCATGGACACTTGGCAACTAGTCATAAATGTGAATAGATTATCAAGCACCCAGATCATAATTATATGACCATGTGGGTGCTGGGATGGCCGGAGTACCCAGGACCAGTCATAACTACCAATCATTCAGTGCCATCATAACTTGGAACAGTCACTGTTCCAAACGGTAGCAGGCCAAGGCCTACGTATAGTCCTCGTGATTTAGGATATTCTCCTCTGTCCATCTGTATTACTTCCTATGTTCTTTGCCCTCTTGACTTTCCTTCGTTGCCTTTGTTGTTTAACATCTACCATCCATTCTATATCTCATCCATTTGGTCCGGCCTTAATTCAATTAGTTACAAGTTAAGTTGTAAAATTTTTATAAACAGTCCTAAATTTCAGCAGCTACACCCAAACTAGGCCTTACTAAAGTGAGCACAGAAATAGCAGAAAGCATTCCATGGCACACAAGGGTGAACATATTTCTCCTGTCATAACTAATCAAACAGAATGCAGCTTGACTGGATCGTGGCCATTATATCGCATTTATTCACAGTTCATCAAGCTTTTCTGGTGATGGAAATTACTTGAATTTTCTGTAGAATATGACTATAATGCATAATATGATAATTATTTTATTTTATATTAATTTTATTTAATTCTATCGATTGTATTTTATTTTAAGAAAAAGCCAATCTTAGCCTACAGTTGCAAAAACAAATGAGAAAAAAAAATGCAAAGAGTAATTAATAATAACCAAAGATAGGGGTTGAATCAATGAAAGTTATGCACTTTTAATCCTTATTCAATTGAAAGCCTTAAAAGCATGCTCACTTCTACCAATTAAGACTTACTCAATGTATCTAGACATGTATATGGCTTATAATACATCTAAAAATTATTGGCTTATACCTGTACCACTTTTTTAAATGATTGAAATAGAAACACCTAGTTTTTTTAAAAAAAATAACATTTGTTCCCTGTGTCAGAATACTAATGAGCAAAAAAATACACCGCTGGTCAATTTAAGGTTTGAGTAGCCTGAGGCCCACAGACAGCATCCGGCCACTAAGTTCCTTTTTTTTTTTGCAGTTCCTGTAGAAAACCTGTACAGTTTCTCATGTCTCTGAGAGCAGAAAATAGACAGAACTATCTGGGCTCAATACAAATGTTTTGAGTCCTCAAAAACTTTCACAACTGAAACAAAATTATAGTCCCTGCCCATACTTGTGACACAGTCCTGAGGCCTGTAGCCTATTTCATCAAACCAAGGGTAAGCAAACAACTGCTTTCATAGCGTTTTATTATCCACAGTACAGACCATGTGAGCTTTGCTTCTTCAAACAACCTCAGTAAATGTGCGGCTGTCCACAAAAGTGGGCAGAGATGGTGGAGACTCTTTTGAGTAGAGTTCCTGACCGCAGTGACACTGTGCCATTTCAGAATAAATCATGGAAACATAAAACCACAGAGCACGTTCAACTATCCAGCTGGTCTATGTGTTCTTGGTTTTTCTGTCTAAGGACAGATCATCATATACAGACTAATAACCAAGCACTTTTCAAACAGGAAAAACTACATGATTCCTGATTATAGGAAAGGAAATTAAGACGTATAAAGAAAAACCTAGAATGAGGAAGAGACATTTTAATTTAAATATGTTTTATACAAAACTTACATACAAATCTTCTTGCAAATCTGCCACCATACTTTGATTAAGATAATAATAATAATAATAAAGTTGGAAGGGACCTTGGAGGTCATCGAGTCCAACCCCCTGCTCAGGCAGGAAACCCTATACCATTTCAGACAAATGGCTGTCCAGTCTCTTCTTTGTCATCTTTTGCAAATATAGATTTATTATTATTCACAGATAAGAAAAGGAAGCCATAATACCAGCAGAGCAATTTCTCCATGTAAATCTGGATGTTATTTATATTGTCTGTGTTATGCATTAATGACATACCGCTTGACAATATAATACTGCTTCTGTCTCTCTGTCTGTCTGTCTGTCTGTGTCTCTCTCAATTCAGGAAGTCAAGGTGAGGCACTTTTATTTCACAATGAAATAGAATGATTTCTCATACTTTTTATTGGATACTGAGCACATGCTGAAATGTACACTTTCTAAAGGCAATTATATAAATGGCTTCCCTAGCTGCAATATAAACAAACCAAGAAACATAATTTCCATCTATATCATTCCCATACAGTTTTCCAGAATATTTTTTTTCTCTACAACATTTCTTTCTCTAAAATAGAAATCTTCAACTTACTTTACTCAATAATTGCTCTGAGTCCTTATTGGTCTCCTTAGACCTTGCTATCGAAAGAGGATGGGGAATTAATAAATAAAACACATTCAAGATTTCTGATAGACATGCATAGGATTCCACAATAAATCAGATCTACAATATTTCAAATATTTGAGAAATTAGATCTTTGATCTTTTTTTATTTTGGTTTTAAATCAGAATTAGCCATGACCTCTGGCTGCAAAATATTCCAGGATACTGGAATATTAGAGTTTTATCAAATGGCTCCCAACAATATGATTTAATCACAATTTACTCTCATTGAGAAGTTTGGTGAGCACAACTAAATTCCACTATTGTTGGAAGGAAAAGGATGCAGTGAATTTAAACTAGTGTGGAATGATTATAGGTAGTCCTCAACCTACGACCACAATTGAGCCCAAAAGTTCTGTTGTTAAGTGAGACATTTGTTAAGTGAGTTTTGCCCCATTTTACGACCTTTTTTGCCACAGTTGTTAAATGAATCACTGCAGTTGATAAGTTAGTAACCCGGTTGTTAAGTGAATCTGGCTTCCCCACTGACTTTGCTTGTGAGGTTCCCCACTGACTTTGCTTGTGAGGAGGTCACAAAAGGTGATCACATGATTTTGGGACACAGCAATAGTCATAAATAAGAACCAGTTGCCAAGCATTTGAATTGATTACATGATCATGGGGATGCGGCAAAGCTTGTAACTGTGAAAAACGGTCATATGTCACATTTTTCATTGCCGTTGTAACTATGAATGGTCACTAAACAAAATGCTATAAGTCGAGGACTTCGTGTATTGTGAAGGCAATATATACAAGACCAATCCAAGTTATTTGGTTTCCTATGAAAAAAGGACCCCCCTCTATACCCTCACTAAAATTTACTGGACCGGCAGATGAATCCTTCTACAACACTGGCAATGAATATTTTCACCTGCTATACTTCAGCCAGGAGCCACAAATAACTGCTCTCAAACACTTGATTGCTACTTGCTCACTATTTGTACCAATGCCTGCCTACTATCTAGAAACTCAATGGAGGTATTTTGTAAGCTGTGTAGGATACATTACTCGTGTAGGATACTTTTAGGCAGTTACAATAATTGGGACCAGGATTGGCAGGGCAAAGCAATGTGGATCCCACCACTTAACGAGAGCAAAGTCTCAACTGTATGTGTGAATATATATATATGACTGAAGGGACGCCAGGGAAGATGGGCATGGGTTTGTGTGCATGAACGCAGGGATGCCAGGAAAAGGAGGTGCTAATGGGTGCATACCTGTCTCCAAGTGCAGGGAGGCCAGGAATGGAGGGTAGGTGTGTGCAAATGCAGGAAGGCCGGGGAAGGAAGGTGCTGGTTGATGTGAGAGGGTAAAGGGGAAAGAAGGGCAGAGTTTGAGCGAGGGAAGAAAGATGGGGGGGGGAGACTTACCCAAGTGACTTGTGACCTTCCCTGCTGGTTTTCCCCGTTGACTTGCTTGTCAGAAGCTAGCAGGGAAGTTTGGCACAGTGATCATGTGACTGAGGGGTTGTGCAACTGGGTTGCCAAGCGCCTGAGTTTTGTTCACCTCACTGTGAGAGAGTGCTGCAATGGCAGAACTTCAAGAACTGATTGTAAGCCCCTTTGTTCAGTGCCATTGTAACTTCAAACAGTGCTCAATAAATGGTTGCAATTCCAGGGTTACCTGTACTGGAGCATCCAGTGGGGAGGGGAGTTCCTGCCTCTGTAACTGCTTGTTTGAGTCACAGGCCCTTTCAATTATGCAATTTCTCATCCAGTGTTTCTTTTGCAAATATTTCAGTTTTAAACTAGCAAGTAAATTGTTCTAGACAAATTTTTGATTACAAGGAAAAAATAAGATCTAAATTGTTTACTGTCAGCCTGGCCGTCCTCGGCTTTCCTTCAAGCTTGCTGCCAGCTGCCATGGAAACAATGGGAGGGAGGGAGCAATGAGCATTTGGGAGGGGAAGTGTGCAGGTAAGTGTGAAAGTAGAAATGCTGGGGAGGGTCTGATGGGATCTGTCATGGAAGACAGAGAGGTTCACTTGGGTTGTTTCACAGCTTCAAGGCCAACCGTCCTGGGAATGGCACGCACGAAGGCGGTGCGGAGCACTTGGGTTAGAGACGTTCCCAAAACATCTTTCTTTCTGGACTCTGTCTGTTTGACTAGTGGGGAGGTGAAACTTTGTCCTTTTCACCTGTATTTGCTTCAGACCTTGCCTGACTTTTGCTGCATTCAGTTCTTTCTTAGTAAAAGTAGGGAGTAAAAGTGCCTTTTCTCTGAGTCTATGGAGTCAAGGGTTTTCTTTCCTGGGAATGGATCGGAAGCAACCCTGACAGTTTACCAAGTTTTAAAGTATAATTATGAAATGGAATATTGTTCTACTTATTGTACTACTACCCTACCCTTAAGAACATCATGAAAGTAGGAAGCATGGCAGAATTATCTAGTGCTACACTGAACAGGAATGAGATAAATAGATTATGTACGGTGCACAACAATGAGCATATTGTCCATTACTGATGAAAATATTTTTATTTACTTATTTATTCATTCATTCATTCATTCATTTTCTATAGCTGTCCAACTCAATCAAGTGACTATAGGCGCCTTACAATTCTAAAATTATTAAACAATAAAAACAATAAAAACATCGACAAAGTAAATAAGTACAAACAGCAGCCGTGATGATTAATCAGCTAATATTAAAGCCAAATAACAGGGCCCTCAACACATCCCGAATCCCAGGCCCAGGTACATAGCCATGTTTTTAAAGCTTTGCGAAAAGCCAATTAGTGGCTTATTGCATTGGTCACCAACACCTATTGCACCATAGCGTCGAAGAGGATGCCAGTCACTGCAGTTGATATTTAGCCCATGTATTTCAGATTATGCCTCCAATTTTCTGAGAAAAATGGCAGTATATTCAGGAGAGGTATAGAAATTAATAGGCCTCTTTGCCACCTCTAGGCCCGGATCCTTCATTGTACATCCTGCAATTCCATAGATATATGTTAATTTTTTTTAGTTATAAGCTGCCCAGGTATTTGAGAGTCAGGCAGCCAGTAACTTAAATACATATGGTATATATAGGTAGTCCTTGACTTACAATCACAATTGGGATTGGAAATTCTGTCATAAATCAGGACAGTCATAAAGCCAGCCATCAAGGGACCAAACCTGATTTTACGACCATTTTTACTGCAGTCATTAAGTGAATCTCGTATTCATTAAGCGAATCCAATTTCCCCAATTGCTTCTTTTTTGTCAGAAACCAGCTGGGAATGTCACAAATCACGGTCATGTGCCAGTAGGATGCTGTAATCCATCGTAAATGTGAGCTGGTCACCAAGCAATCCCTTGACCTTTTGGATGGTACAATAGTCATAAGTGCAAGGACAGGTCGCAAATGACCTTTTCCAAAGCTGTCATAACTTTGAACCATTGCTTAAACAGTCATAAGTTGAGGACTACCTGTTTGTACATACAGTACATAAAAGTTGTTGGTCACTTACGTTTTAAACTATACACATGGCTCCAGTTTATATGTAAAACAATTTTAAGTTACAATTGTTACAATTCTAATTTATAAATACAATTTATAAAGATGTCAAGTTATTAATTGGTCCTTCCACAATAATTCCCTTCCCCTGATTTGTTCTAGAAGGTTGGGACAGATTCCATAGCCACATAAGGGATACAAAAGGCTGAAGAGAAAGAAAAACTCCTCTACAAGTAAAAATATTTTTAATAAAACACATAAAATATTTGCTGGTTCTAATGGCAGTTGCATCATACTTGCCATCTACTTTAAATCATAGTTTCTTCATAATTGGGGATCTTATTATAGCCTAGCCAAACATGCTTTTAAAACCAATTCCAGTAAGTTAACTTCTGTTCTCATTCAATTAACAGTAAAAAAAACAAAACCCAACAACAGAAAAAAAAATTCTGGGCAATGCTCCCTTGCATATGCCCACTGTTAAAAATATATGTAAGTTCACTGTAATAATCTGACAGCCACTGAAGCTGACATTTAAAAACAACATCGTTTTCAGCTGAGAAGATAAGGATTCCAGTCCAAATATTTATCAGCTCTGCATCTAAAGTAATACAGAATCGTTTCAGGGACCAATAGCATGGTAGCATTTGCTGTCTCACATGATATAGTTCTACTAACCCTGGATGTCAGGGACAGCACTGACTCTGAATTTTTGCATTTTATTCAACAACTGTCAGGCCCAAAACCAAGAATGACACATGGCAAGTCTTCCAAGCCGAATTCTTTATTTGTCTATAGACAAATCTTGCCAGATTGAGGATTCTGCTATTTGCATCTAGAATATACTCAATGAACTATTAGGGGGGGGCTCTCTTCATCTTTGATCTCTGTGCTATGTTGCCTCTTACTCCTCCAGAAGGCAACCCCTCCCTCCTGGCAATCCACCTCCTCATTATCTAATAACAAAAAGAATTAGAAAGGTAATCTTCATTTTAGGACCAAAATCAGAACTGGAATCTCAGTGATTTAGCGAAGTGGTCATTAAGCAAGTTGACAGTTGCAATCATTAAGCAGAACACTGGATAAGGGGCTTTTTCCTGCCACACCAAGCTCAGGAGGCCCATGCCCTCTCCCTGCCCAGGTCCACTAACCTTTGCTTTTCCTGTAACTGAAGGCATGCTCAGCCAATGTGAGACCAAGGGGCCTTTCAAACTATCATGAGAACAATTGCAAGAATACAATCATTCTCAAGGTTAGAAATCTTTCTAGGCTTCAGAACGGCATTAGCCAGCTTTCCAATCTTCCTAGGGCTAGAAAGCTAGCAAATGTTTTTAGCCTTCAGAATAGCGTCATTCGCTGGAAGAGGTTGCTGGAAACCCTAACCTCGCTGGATAAGGAGAGGACAGGAGATTGTCCACAAGTGCTCCACAAAGCTGCTCCTTACAAAGAGACTGCAGGACATCAGTTTTCCATGGGTTTGGGCAATATAATTACCCATCTTTCTCACAACTACAGCAGAAACCGTTAAAGGACAGATTTTTAAAGTTTAAAACCTCACTTGCTTTTCACTTTTGCAAATTGCTCATTAACTACTTCTAAGTTATTAAAAACCTTCACACGGACAAGTTTGAAAACCCCTTCAGTCCTGAACAAAAGAAAATCCTGAACAAAAGGGTCACCTTATAGATAGGTGGCATAAGCAAACAAAAAAACAAATAAATAAATAAAAGTCTTAATCATTAGGCTAAGTTTTTATTTAAAAAAACACTAAATACATAGAAAAAAGCTAAATAAGATTTTGATCTTAGGTTATAAATAGGTAAAATTGAAATAGTAATATTTTTTACAATAAGATTTTGGACTTAATTATAAAGAACTGTTGAAGGAAAAATCTTCACCAGGGTCCAGTCCAAGCCAGGAATAATCAAAATGGAGACTGCTTTAGAAAGAAGGTTGGAGTTTATTGAAGAGGAGAGCCAGACAGAAAGATGGCTCTGGGAAAACTGACCACATGTAGCAGGGAGTAGTGGGTTTTTATACTTTCTGGGGCTCTTGAGGTTGTTTCCTGTTCCTGTTTAAGGCTTTGTATTTCCTGTGTCATGTACTTAGACCTGAGTCTGAGTATGCCCTTTTGGTATTGGTGAGTTAATCCTATTATGTTTCCTGTCCTTGGAGTTTGGGTGGGGGTATGTAGATTTTAAGTGTCTTTGTCTTCCTAATAGCTTCCTGGCTCCAACCTTCCTGAATGGATTATTACATCTGCATTTCTAAAAGATGGCCTCTGCCTAGTTTCTACTTGGGAGAGAGAGGCTGGGGCTGGTTTCTGTCTTTTTTAAGATCTTCTCCATTATTCCTTTGGGGAAATATATTCTGCCTTTTTAATATTCCCCAAAATATTTCTTTCTCTGGATTCTTCCCAGAGAACAAACAGCTTCTCATAAGAAATGTATTCTCTTCTGGTTTTTACAAGACAAAATAAAGAGAAATAATTTCATGATTTCAAAAACTGGATCCTACAGGGGACTAACGTTTTTAGGTAGAAGAAAGATTTACAAGCCTGTAAAATGTTATACCAATGAAAATACTGAAGAAGCTGTTTGAAGAATGGAAATAGACATATCACAATATCAACAATGTCAGTAATGATGTCTTCTTGTATGGATAAACTAAATCAAAAAGATATTGAAGAAATGACAGATGTAGAACAAATTTTAACCAACAAGATATACACAGTTTTGGAAGTGGATTTACAACTGACAAGCCAAGAGAATGATTTAGAAATTAATGTTTCACAGGATCTGCAAAAGAAACTGGCTGAGATTTTAAAATTTAAAGGAGGAAATCAAATGACAAACCAAGAGAGTAGCCTGGACAATTTTTTCCCTACTATATTTACAAAAGAGGGTTGTTAAAGCCTTGAAGAACTCTGTGCAATGGATGGAAAAAAATGAACAGTTCTCTGACATTACAGATATTTGATAAACTAAAATTGACTGTTAGAAGTACCAGGAAGTTGGTATACTTAATCAAGGTTAAAAGAAGATATGCTGTTACTTCTAGTAATCATTTATGGCTTCTCTGCTGACACCAGGAGTGAAAAGATGTTTTATGCATTTATTTTTAGATAAGAGATGGGGTATGGTATGAAGAGATAAACATTTGTAATCTTAGAGGGGTGAAGAGTCATTAAATTTGTTTATACTTGTTGTGACAAAGATAACTTCTTGATATATTTTCTCTGTATTATATTCTTACTTTTTCTTCTTTTTCCTGCTTTTTTTTGCACTTTTTACCCCTTCTTTCTATTCTCTTTTCTTGTTTTAGTTTGTGTAATCAAATTCTTAATAAAATTATATATGCAAAGGACAGATGCTTGGGCTATGGTGAATTGCAGGCTGAGGCAATTCCATAATTGGGAGGTATCAATCAAGCGTAAGAAGTTCTGATTATAAGAACATTACTTTGTCCTGTATCCTGTTCTCATAGCTCTCAAACTGATTATTAAATGTGATGATTTCCACACTGAGAACCTGAGTACACTATTCCTCCAACTGTCCAGCAATTGACACTGAGAAACATACCGCCACTGATCCTGGAGGTAGCAAGTACGCATCTGATTTAATAATCATTCATAAGCCTTTTGTCCTTATATCTGTGTACTTCCTTTTAAAGCCCTCTCCTCTTGCTGCCATTACTACATCCTCTAGTACTACTTCCTTTTATCACTCACAATTCACTGGAAGAAAACAGATCAAAAGATGGCAACCTATCAATTTATTGAAATGTAAGGTACAGGGAGAAAATAGTCTTTAAGACATGTTGGAACTAGCATCTTGGATTGCACTTCAAAGATAAATATTTGCAAACCGTTTCCACAGTTTATCAGTGTCTAAATCAGCTATCCTCAACTTATGACCTACTGATCAACAAGGTTAAAGGACAAAGGCCATATTAATGGTTATGAGCAAAGTACAACCAATCTAGATTTCATCAAGTGGAAAAATTTATCTAGAGAAAGAGCCCAATTTCTGTAGAGAAAACATAATCTAATCCATTTAAAAGTCAAAAAAGTTCAGCTAACCATGTTATGGCATAGTTCACACATTTTGAAATCATTATATTTAGTTATGGCTCATTGAATAAAATTGGCTGTATTCACATAAACACAAGTCAAAACCAAATTGTATTATGGCTTAATATACTAGAATTTATATAAAAAAATACACTTCTGTATCTCACTCACTAGTATAAATTCTTCCAAACCAGGATTCTGGCTTCACAAATATTCTAAGCTAAGGCATTGAGGAAAGTATTATCTTCTTCCCCAATTGCACCATGTAGCAGTGTAGCTGGCGTCCAAGGAAATTCTACTTTTAGAATTCTAGAAGTAAATTCTAGATTATACTAAATCCCATTATTTGCACATTTAGCTTGTATTATTGTCTGCTGTCTAAGGACTCAGGCAAAGCAAAGATGAGTCTGTTCAAGGACTAAACTTGGAACTTTAGCATCTTAAACCATAAATTCTCACTAAAGTAATAAATGTAAAATCTTTGAAGTTGAGCTGGATATTTTATAACTCCAGGGACACGACCTGGGAACAATACAGAAATGTTTTGCCACTAGCTCTGAAATACTTTTCAATTGCCAGTTTTACCAGTAGCTCTGATGTTTCCTGGAGTTCTCTCAGGCAAGTTGTAATCAAGTCTAAGTCTTACTTAGCTTCCAAGCCTAGACTAAGTCAGCCAGATACTGCCATGTGCTGTTTCACTCTTTTTAACAGGCTAATGTGAAATAAGTAGTATGTACTTGCTTATATATTCTAAAATGCGTGAGATGAGATTCTTGGGTTACAGCATATACTTTAAGACAGTGGTGGCGAACCTATGGCACGCGTGCCAGAGGCGGCACTCGGAGCCCTCTCTGTGGACACACGCACCGTTGCCCCAGCCCCGTCTCCTCCCATGGCCCCCTCCTCACTAGCAGCCCTCCGGAGGAGAGTTGCTCCCGGGCATGGCCCACGCAACGCTGCGCAGCCAAGGACATGGTAGCCGGGCAGCGGGGACAAGACTCTGCCCTTGCACCCCATCACGCGATGATGCTGCAGAGCACGGGCAGAGGGCGTGTCCACCATGGCGCTGCTGGGCTGCTTGGGTGATTTGTGGCGGGCCATGGAGGTAGTGGGTGGTCCAGCGGGCACGCTGGAGCGGGGACAGGGGTGGGGGGATGGTTTTTGGGCACTCGGTCTCTAAAAGGTTCGCCATCACTGCTTTAAGACATAAATGACAATAACTCCCATGCAGCCTCATGCAGCTAAAAAAGCTAATACAATCTGGGTTGTATAAACAGAGGCATAGAATCAAGATCACGCGAAGTATTACTACCGCTTTATAAAACCCTAGTAAGATCACACCTGGAATACTGCAACCAATTTTGGTCACCATACTACAAAAAACATGTTGAGACTTTGGAAAAAATTCAGAGAAGAGCAACGAAGATGATCAAAGGCCTGGAAACTAAAACATACGAAGAACGGCTGCAGGACTTGGGTTTGGCTAGTCTAAAGAAAAGAAGAAACGGGTGACATGATAGCATTATTCCAGTATTTGAGGGTCTGCCACAAAGAAGAGGGGGTCAAATTATTCTCTAAAGCATCAAAGGGCGGGACAAAAATCAATGGTTGGAAACTGATCAAAGAGAGAAGCAACCTGGAATTAAGGAGAAACTTCCTTAATATAGGTTCTCCTGCTTGAGCAGGGGGCTGGACTAGAAGACCTCCAAGGTTCTTTCCATCTTTATTCTATATATATATATGTGTGTCTAGAAGTAGTATGGATTGGATTGGGATTAATAATTTCAAATTTAATGAAGGATGCTCATGGTTAGTTGATTATGCTGAAACAAGATGAAGTATATAAATCTGTACAAATAAATATCCCCAGAGTCAACTTCCTCCTTACTGCATTGGGACACAAGTAGTTGTCACATGGAATGTCTTTTTCAGCTCTGTCAGCTGTACCAGCTTTTCTTCAAGATAAAGGCCTGGCCTTTGTCATTTATATCTTGGTCAACTCTAGATTAGATTAGTCTAAATACATGTAGTGGAATGCTTTGAATAATGTTTGAAAATTACAGTTGATACAGATTGCAGCACCCAGACTTCAGGACTGGAGATTTCATGGATAAGTATGGGTTTAAAACCTAGCCATTGAGTTCCCAAAAACTTTGTCTGCTGGACTGTGGTTATTAACTTATTTAGCCTGTTAATGCTTAACAATTATTTAAACATGTAGTTTTTAACTTCACGGAAAAGTTCAGCTAAATGAAGAAACTATTAGAGACCGTTAGAAACTGTCAGAGACAACATAATTTCCAGAAAAATCTCTAGTTCTTTATTATTAAGGTTGACTGCACAGTCAGCTAGATGTTTAGACTGGATTTGGCATCTTTATCCATCTACTGCAGGGGTGTCAAACTCACAACGTCACATATCGCAACTTTTTTGTCATTGCCAGCAATGGGGTGGACGTGGTTTCACTATGATATATCCGGCCCGCGGGCCGGCAGTTTGACACTCCTGATCTACTGAGTCCTTCCCAAGGACTTGCCATAGGCAGATGTTGTTGTTTGATAGTGTTAAAAGTATCGTCGCAGGATGTAAGCTATTCCAAGTAAAGCTGCCTTTTGCAATTGAGCGATGATTTTGTCAATACCAGTGCTGTTCAAGTGGTGCTCCAGATGTTTTGGGATTGTGCTCAAGGCACCTATAACTATTGGTACTACTTTTGCTTTCTTTGCCACAGTCATTCTATTTTTATTTGCAGGTGGGTATTTTGTTATTTGATCCAGTTCTTTCTCTTCTATTCTGTTGTCTCCAGGTACTACCACATCCACTATCCAGACTTTTTTGTCTTTCTTATTAGCAATTATTACATCTAGACTATTATACGGCAGGTGCTTGCTGTTTGAATTCTAAAGTCCCAGAGCACTTTTGCTTCTTCATTCTTCATTACTTATTATTATTCTATTTACAGCTATACAATGAAAAACCATCAAAGTGTATATATTTTCTGTCTTGTATAAACAAGAATTTGTCTATAGTTCAATTGCTGCAGTAGCCCTAGAATCTGCAGCTTATTTATTATCATCTTTATTGGCCATTAGTAATGATGTGCTTATAGGTTTCTATGTGCTCTGCAACAGTTTCCATCAGTCTTACATTCTATAAATGCAATGCAACAGGTGAAAGAGATAAAATAAAAAAGTCAAATAATGAGCTAATTAAAACATAGCTTAATAACATTTTACACAACTTAGTTTGGGAGAGGAAGAGTCCAACGAATCACTCTACTAAACTGAAAATGGGGTCCTGCTGCCCTCCTCTATTTTCAGCTGCTGCAAATAAAATTGCAGTTCATAAATTACTCTGGAGAACCAATTAAACTGATCACATGTGCTTTGCTATCTCACCTCATCTAATTTCATGAAGAGTGAAAAAGATGAAATGTATTCCAAACTGCTTCAGGATTTTTAATGGGAATTGGTATTGCAAAAAAAAACAAAAAAACAGATATTTAATTTGGGCAGGGTACAACTGCAATGAGATGAAAAATCCATTATTCAGATACACAGTTGGTTCTAGGTAAAATATACTGGCCTTAAATGGTCAGGCATATAGCTTAGGACATTCTGGATTCTGGCTTTTTATGGAAATGCAACTGTTTGTAGCTAGCGAAGAGGGTTTTTTTCCCTAATCACTTTCAGGTATTCATCAGCTTCAGTGTTAATCAAAGAAAAACTTTGGTTCTATACTACATACCTTACTTACCTGCAAGAAACATTGTTATAAGGCATTTTGTAAGTGGCTTGCCTTAAGAATGGATTAAGTCCTGCAGAAACTGGCAGTACCATCCAGGCATTTTAATCATATTATATTTTTGTCTGAAAGGATGCAAACCCTATAAATTTAAGATCACCCCAAAAAGCAAGCATAATCAAGAAAATAAACTAAAAATACATACTAAAATCCTGTGCATCATCCAGCTCTCCCATCTTCTCAACACAAAGTAGTGACTCCAGTGAAGCAATCTTGGCCTTGTATATGTATGTGCATATACGTATGTACATATATAAATATATGCATGCACACCTGCCAGAAACCACATTCTAAAATTGGGCAAGGTCGGATTAACTCCTTTATATTAACCACTTATTAAAATTAAATGTTCACAGAATAAGGTAACCAAAAAACAGATCGATCCTATACCACACATTCTCCCTCACACTCATCTACCACTTTCACATACAGACCCAGAGGAGGGTCTGTAAGAGGAGGGGGAGGAGGACTACAACAATGAATAGGTAGAAACAGGGCTTTTTTTCTCATAGAACGCTCAGAATGGAGTTCCGGCACCTTTTTTGGATGGAACCTTGTAGGGTAGGCAAGGTGGGTTGTATGACATGTGTGAGTTCCGGCACCTTATTTTTTTACAAAAAAAGCACTGGGTAGAAATAAGAATTGGGGGAGGGGCAGTTGCACTGGCAAGAAAGTGGGGGGGGAATGAAATTGAGTGGTAACTAGATCAGGAAAGAAAACAATGTTTAAATGTTCTAGAAAAACAATGTTTAAGTGTTCTAAAAAAAGGATAAATGGTTAGGTAAACACCCTTCCCAAGCAGCGGCTAACCTCCAGGTTAATTGTCAAGGGTATCTACAACATTTATCTTCTTCTGCCCATTTCTTTTCTTTCAACTACTTGTGATCCCATAAATATATATAAAATTATCCCCTCACCATATTCTTGGGTAAATCTTTTTTTTATTTTGAAGGTGGTGGTGGGGAATCCTATTGAGTAAATATTGCAGTAGACTGCTTCAGTTTCACTAGCTGCTTACCGAGGATTAGACTTAGTTTGGTGCTGGCTTTAGCCACTGAAAGTCCTAAATGTCTTAGGACAAGCTTATGTAAATGATAAATTCCAGTTCTATCAACTGAATGTCCTGCTCTCTCATCTACTGGCTGCTGAAAATCAAGAATACGGATTATGCTGTAATGGCCCCATTTTCTCTCAGCAGAAAATATATGTGTGTTCACCCAATCTGAGCTTTCTTACAAAAACTGTCTGACTGCCTTTTACAGATTTTAAGCTTGCTTTAGGGCATGCTTTCCCAAACTTGGTAAATTACCCAAAATTAAGTAGAAGGAAGTTTTCTTTAGTTAACAACTAAACCCATTACCCAATCAGAACAGAATCATTTAAATACAGGCAGTCCTTGATTTACAACCATTGGTTTAATGATGGTTACGAAAGCCTGGGGAGGGGGGGAAGTGACTTACAACTCATTGTCAAAGTTACAACCACTGCACCATTCCTGCAGTCACGCAATTGCAATTTGGGCACTTCGCAATCAGCTGACATTTATGGTGGTTGCAGCATCTTGCAGTCACGTGATCGCAACTGGCAACCTTCCCAGCCGGCTTCCAACCAGCAAAATGAACTAGGAAAACCAGATTCACTTAACAGCCACATGATTCACTTAACAACCATAAAAAATGTTTGAAAAATTGGAACCAGTCACATGATGATTTGCTTTAGAACCTCCCCAATTTACGATAGAAATTCTAATCCCAATTGTGGGTTTAAGTTGAGGACAATCTCTTTCTGATAAGTACTTTGGGATAATGAAACCATTTGAGAAGCACTGCTTTAGAGGGATTTCATCTATAAATGTTATTTATATATTTAAACATAATATTTACATATACATTGCCTCTTAGAATCACTGAGTCATAGGAAGAGAACCCTCTGGCTGAGGAATTCTGGGAGTTGAAGTCCACAAGTCTTAAAGTTGCCAAGGTTGAGGACCCCTGTTCTAGGGCAACCTCTACCCAAGGCAGGAATTCTCATACCATCTCAGACAAATGCCTGTTCAATCTTCTCTTGACACTTCCAGTAATGGAACACCCACAATGCCAGGAGACAGGCTATTCCATTCCTTAGTAAATTTTAATCAGTAAATTCCTCCTTATTTCAAGTTTAATCTCCCTCTGTAAAGCTTCCCCCACTGGCTCTTGTCTTACACTCAGGTGAGGAATAAATCCACAACCTCTTCATTTCTTTTCTTTACGCTAAACACATCAGATTCCATTAACAGATATTTGTATGATTTAGCCTTCAGGCCCTTACCATTTTAGTTGCTCTTCTCTGCACTTCTTCCATTTCCTCACCTTTTTTTTTTTTTGTATTGTGGCAACCACAACTGAGCATAGTATTCCGGGTGTGATCTGACCAGTGCAGCATACAATGTACTATCTTAGGACGTAATCTTAACAGCATGCCTCTATTGAGGCATCCCAAAACCACACTGGCTCTTTTGGCAACTGTGGCATATTGTTAGCTTATGTTTAATTTGTGATTTACCAAGACACCCAGAACTTCTTGCAAGAATTATTGCTAATCCAAATACCACCTATCTTGTACGCTGGCATCAAGTTTTTCCTGCCTAAGTGCAGAACCGTACATTTCTCAAAACTGATCATTTTGTTATTTAGGGCCTAATATTCAAGCCTAACAAGACCCTTGTGAATCTAGAGACTGTCTTCTAGTAGATCAACAATCTCCCCAGCATCTTTCTGAAGTTTCCGTATATACTTTATTTAGGTTCCTCTTTCCACAGTAATAATCACCTCCCCAAATCTGGGCCCAAAAGCACTTATCCCTCAAAATATACACATCCCATAAAGAGTCACAGGGTAGCATATACATTTAATAAACTAAACTAATATAGTACTGCCTTTTCCCCCAAACTGACATTCCAAATGCAGAATGATCTTACCAGAAGCAGCGACATATCTAAAAGAAATTAAAGGGCAAATGCTTCTATACTGACTTTAGAACCTCTTTTGGACACACATTCAGTGGGTAAAAATCAATATTCCAGAGGCCCAGCTAGAAGGTATTTATATCCAGTCCATAGAACTGACTGTGCCTGTAATGGAAGCAATAAAAACTTCACCTTTTTAAACGAGGGCCAGCTCTTAAATTGCAAGGCATGTGCTGACAGTAAACAAAAGGGTCAAAGCTTTGTTTTCTCACTGCACCAAAATGAACTTTTGAGCTAGTGACCTGATTTTGGTTTCAGATATATTTGGGGTGGAGGAGGAGCAAGCAGCTTAAGCTCCTAAGGCCAGCTGAATTGGCCAATGTATCAAACTTTTGTGCCAACTCTTTAAAAATTTCCTTGGGCTTATTTAGAAAGAATTCTAACACAATCTCCCCTTTGCTCAATAGCAGCCCTTACATTTTTGCTAAATGATCAAAACAGCCTAAAAATATATGTGTAAATTTAAGTTGTTTCTGTTTTTGTTTTTTTTTTAAAAAAACCTCTTCATTCCTAGGGAAAACGAAGCTAAATTTCCTCTCCGATATATTAGGAATTATTAGTTAAATGTTGCCTATCTCTAAAGCTTTGTTCTGTGCTCTTCTCTTCTCGCATAGGAGTGAAGGATAGACGCTTTACAGAGCTGGAAAGATGCCAGATTAAACAAAGCTGAATTCTGGAATGAGAACAAGTCAATTCTACATTGCTATACTGACCTATATCAACTCCCTGTCAGCTGAGCCGAGCTAAAAGCTGTTGGCCAATGGGGCAAAGGGGAAGGGACCAATAAAAGCTTGTGGGAAAACAGCCAACAAAGCCTCGTCAGGTCTACTTTCCGCACTGCAAGAGCTAATGGAAGAGGCAGATAGAGGAACAAAAGCAGCAGTGTGGGTGAAATCTTCAGGAAGACCCAAATAAGACATTAACTCTCAGGGTAGAAGACTCTTGTGCCAAGCCAGACTCTGCACAGCCATCCAAAGTAATGTTTACTAACAGGAAATAATCAGCAACAATAGAAAATACACCAAAGCAAGAAAGACAACCAGAAAAATCTGAGTTTTCCTTAGCTCATTAATCAATCTATGGACATGTATGATAGTTTTTGGTATTAATCAGCCTGGCATTATTAAAATTTTCTATAAAATTGAGCTTCACCCAATCTTTTCCTTCTAAGTTAGCAACATGTATCTGGGGATTGTTCAGCTATCTGCACTCAAAGATGCCTACACATTAATTCAGTTGTTAAGATTGTATAAAGAGTTGAGTGACCCACAGCAGTGCAAGACAGAATATTCACAGAGTATCACACAGTGTCAAGCATGAGTGTATATATCCTTGCCAAAAGTCATAAGGAAATCTTTCAAAAATCTGCCTCTTTTGAATTCTTTTCTCTCATGGTCACCGTCTTTCTTTTGTACTTACTACAGCTCTGGTTCCACTAAAACAGTTGTAATCTTTGACTTGTTTTCAAGGCAACCCCACATTGGAGGGATTGAAAGGAGAGGTTAATACCACATGCACTTTTGAGGTCAAACAATTTTGTTTTTTGAAAACTCTCAAAAAGACTTTTTTCCTCTTTCTTTTACCCAATTTTAAAATGAAACAATATGTACGCTATTCTTCAGGTTTTTAAAAAACCTATTTGAACATTTGAATGGATACAAATGTCAATGGACTGTAATCACACAATACATAGATTAAAATGTTCATTGGGTGGAAATCCTAATCCCTATAGTTTGGTGTTACCCATCAAGATGTCACTTTCTATTCACTGACAATCAGCCATCCACCTCCATAGGTCTATCAAAAAATTTTTTGGTACGCAACATGAAGTATTTGTTTTGCTACAATCGTATAATACTGTACTTCCTATTCAGCGGACTACTCAAGGCATAGATTCCTAGGAGCTAAGCAGTGATCAGGAAAGGGCAGTAAGAATCAATCTTCATTATGATGTCAGAAAGGACATAACTCAATTGGGACTGACAGGCACAGCTGACATCTTTTGATAACAGTTGCCTACCTAAAATAATCACTGTAACAGTAGCCATGTTTCATGCCAGTTTAGACTTGCTCTTCCTAAAACTGAACAAAAGGCAATATAATCATGTTCTCATATTATTTTCTTATAACAAAACCTAAAGGCATGTCTGAATATAAGCTGCTCTCTTTTCGTTAGCGAAATCATTCTCAGCCTTTCTCTTTTCTGTGGACTACTAAAACATCATCAAAAGGACCAATATATAAAGGCAAAGTTTCGGCAACAAAGTCCTGTGGTATTTGAAAGACCCCAGAATTGATTTTTAAAGAATATCACGCTGGCTGAAATTTCATGAATTTTTTTTGTTTTGTTTTTGCCTGATACCTTGTGATCTGGGTCACACAACTATTGTGAGAAAAGAAGGGAAAGATCAAAATCTTGTGCCATATGTGCACAATTTCTCCCCAAATTCTAGCCATATGTGCTGCAGCCCTGATGCAGAGTTGGCAGACATAGTGGCCTACATACTATATCATACATATATACTGGTGCTCACAATATCTTCATGGCCATAAGTTGGAAATTACTGCTTTTGCATATAACCAGAGAATGACAAGCCATCATAGAAAGTCTATGCAGGCAATGCAGGTAAATGGCATAGGTGTGTCTGGGTTGTGGCACATGGTTAAAGTGTTCTCCCATTAACATAAATATTTCATAATATAGCAAACTAAATGTCAGAAACAAGATCTTAATTCAATTTTATCCCTAACAAACCAGCTTGCTACATTGGGATTATTGCTGATGTTTAAATTGTAGCTGAATGTATTATTTTGTAAACTTAAGCTTAGTTGCCAGGCCAGACAGAATTTGGAAAGTCCCCTGCCTAAAACCAATTAGTGTAGGTAATACTGAATTAGCTGGAACACAGGTTTGCCAGATTTACTACTTCATTTGCAAGAGGGAATAAAATCAATATGTCTTATATCTAATCTAGTGAAAAGAAGGATTAGGGGTGACATGACAGCAGTGTTCCAATATTTGAGAGACACAAAGAAGAGGGGGTCAACCTATTCTCCAAAGCACCTGAAGGCAGGACAAGAAGCAATAGATAGAAACTGATCAAGGAGAGAACCAACCTAGAACTAAGGAGAAATTTCCTGACAGTTAGAACAATTAATGAGTGGAACGACCTGCCTCCAGAAGTTGTGGGTCCTCCGACACTGGAGGATTTTAAGAAGAGATTAGACAACCATTTGTCTGAAATGGTGTAGGGTTTCTTGCCTGAGCAGGGTGTTGGACTAGAAGACCTCCAAGGTCCCTTCCAACTCTTATTCTCTTATTTTTATTGATAATATATCCCAAGCCAATAGTTTGCCTTCTTTCATGATGAGGTTTGTAATCTCTTTCAGGTTGTAGGACTACAATCAGAGCTAAATGGAAGGGGACATAGTTGGATGCTAACAATTACAAGTTCTTATTACATACTTACTAAATTCACAAACACATGTACACCCTTAACTCTCTTTACTTCTTGAAAAAGTTCCTCTCCCCACAATCTGCTAGCAAATTATAGCACTTCCTTTGTTAGAAAATCAGCAATGTCATACAGAATAGTTGGGCAGATTTAAAAACAGAAGTGTTTTTAAGCATGGTTAACTGGAAGCAATTCTCACCTCGAAGAAAGTTAAGTTACATAAGAATCTGCCTGGTTTAGTGTGCTCTGTAGAAAATTAGAAGAAGTAGTATAGGGGGGAAGGAAAAGAAACACACAATACCAGTGTAATTTTTGAAAAAGAAAACAGAGTTAGAGTTAGTATTATAACATTGAGAAAAACCAGCATTCTATTCCTGCTTTACTGAAATTTCCCTTTGTAGGCCTGCATTATATGCCTTTACCAGCTCAATGTGAATAAGGGATTCTGCCTTGTATGAAATTTCCATATCAACAAATTGTGGGTTATACAACAGAAAGGAAATAGTATAAATTATGTACACTTTGTGAATATGTGGCATATATATTGTGGATCGATTTATTTTATTTAAATTTATATGGCCACCCATCTCAAATTCATGACTCTGAGTAGCTAACAAGATTAACTATATGAAAACAAGAAACAATATGAAAACCACCAAATTAAACTCAACCATCAAGGTACAAAATCTACCAAGAGAATTTGGCACAAGCACTGCATGGGCTCTACTACACATCCAGATACCCAAGGCGGGTGACAAAACTATATCTTTAAGGCCTTACAAAAATATCACCTGTATTTTTTACCCATTCATAGAAATTAATATACACAATTAATATACAATATACAAATAAATCAGACCACGGGTAATAACAAGATACATTCAAGATAAATAATGCTGTTAGTGTATTGTTCCGTTATAAAAAGAAAAGCCCATGGACATGGAGTGTTCAGATTAGAGAGATAAGGAAACTAAGAAGCATATATCAGACCTCTCAGGAATTCCCAGGAAGTCTCTAGGACAGGGAACTATAAATTGTGTAGTCATACAAAATGTTAAATGCTAACTTATTGTGCATAATAAATATCAGCTTTTTTAAGACTTAAGTTTTCAAAAAAATATGCAATTTCTGAATAAAAGAAATTGGGAGGAAGTCAAATGATGAGTCTGGAAACAGATGAGCTGGAAGAAAAACTTTCTTACACTGGGATTCAAGCTCTTCCCTTAAATGCAACATTTAGATGCAACATTCTCCTCTGTCCTCTTTGACTTAACACAGAAACTTTCTGTCAATTATAATAGGAAAAAAAATTAGACAATAATATGGTGCAATCTAAGAACAAAATGTGTGGTTACGAATTAATCACTTTCCAAGACTGGAAAGCAAAGATAAGAGAGAGAGAGATAAATCTGTCCTATGTTTATGCAAGTGTATCATACTTCGTAGTACTGAATGTCCCAGGACTTACAGAGGAAGTAAACAATGTTCTCCCTGTGTATATGTATACACACATCACTAAATATGATCGCTTGTTAAAAAAAAAAAAAGCCTAACTTATGAAGCACAAGCCTCAGATGTTTCCCAGTTTTTAACTACACTATCATCATCTGGCTATGGGGGAAGAGGGGCTAGAAAGCTGGGGGGGGGGTTAAGGGAAAAAGGCATTCTATATTAAAGGATAATGTAATCCAATCCTCCTCTACAGCTGAATATCAATCATAAGGAACTACGCATCTTTTCTATCTTTTCTTCCTTATACCAAAAGAAACTATGCAAGATGCAGCAGAAAATGCAACAAAGAGAAAGACAAGAACGTCTGAACCAATCTCTAAAATTCCATGAATAAGACATGGTGATTGCTTGCATATTAAAACCTTGTCTGGAGGAGGCACCTGGCTCCAAAGGAAACGCAAGTGTACCTACTCTTAAGTTATTCAGGACTAGAATCTCCATATAGCTGCACAGCAGGTTTGGTCTCATTGCTATTTAATTCCCCAAATCCAGAAGTGTATCTATGTAGGCCTTTCTTCTAGTTGAGTACTTCTCCTGACATGCTCTAAGTTAAATAGCTGGGGGAATTGAATACAGCCTTGCTACACTCTTTCCCTGGTTTTGATTTTAGTGTTTCATAGTTCATTTTAAATCTTGTTTCCTAGATAGGATAAAAATATTTCAATAAGAGGAAGTAGTCCAATACACCCATATTTAAAAGGATGTCTACAATTAGCATTTAATGCTAAGCTCATATATTTATGCTGTAGGCTGGGCTTTGCCAGAAGAGTTGGTATACTAACTATTAGAATAAATAAATGCTGCATTAAGACTAGTGACCTGATTCACATGTAATGCTTAGACAGTTGATTTAATTATTATTTGTAACTGGCCCATTTGATTAAGAAAATAATTGTCTATGGACCATGCAGCTAAAATAAATGATGTACAAAAGAAACATAATAGCTAAAAAGCATATACCTCATCATAGAACAATGGGAAAATGACAAATGGGAAGGGGCTGGAAATTCTTTCTTTGCCATGCTTGAAAAAAATGGGAATGGAGCCTTTTAATTTTTTGGGTTGACCATCTATCAGAAATCTCCAGGGATCTGTAGGTTATTGGAATGTTTCTGAATTTTCACAGGCAAAACTCCAAATTATAGAGTAGTCTGGGTTTTTTTTAACAAAAGGGTCTCAAAAATGCATTACTAATATACTTATTAGCTTATTACACCACTCACATTCCACTAAATCAATAGATTTAAGGTGCTTTCAATAATCACAAAGCAATAAAACAATCATTAAAACTGAGTTAATACAATATAGTATAAATTAAAAATTACAAAAGTTGGAAGAGGCAGCAAAATTATCACACCTGAATAGCCTAATCTGTCACCTTCTTAAAGCAAGATGGGAGGACCATTCATACCTCAAGGAACACGCCATCTCACATGACTGGAGGAATGACCAAATATGCCTTTTTCTTCAGTCATCCCTCTAACTTCCCAAGAATAGTAGGATCACACAGCCCCCCTTCATGAGCTGAGTGCACAGGGCAAGAAAATTCTCCTTTGAAAAAGTCCCTAAGATAGCCCGGATCCAACAGTGTAGGCTTAAAGCATCTGACCAGCATTTTGAATTGGGACTCAGAGGGAATCAATGCTGTAGCACTCACAACACTGATATAATACTGCTAAAATGCCTTTTACCAAGCAGCAACTGTGGGCTGTTGAATTTTGTACCACCTGAAGTTCTTGAGTCATCTTCACAGGCATTCTCAACTACAGCGTATTTCAATAATCTGATCTGCATATAATGAGGACCTGAGTTACTGTTGCCAGGACCATCTGCTTCAAAAACAGCTTCAGCTGGTACACCAGCCAAAGTTAGGCAAATGCTCAGCTGGCCATTGATTCCACTTGTTACGCAAGTGTAAGTTCCAAATCCAAGAGAAACCGCAATTCACATAGCTGATCTTTCAGGGGCAATGTGACCCCATACTGAGCCAACTTGGAGCTGAGAGTGACCCAGATAGTTTCCGAAGAAATACCATCTTGCAGGGATTCAATCTAAGCTTGATTGTTCCCATCCAATGCCTTACATCCCCCAGATAGAGTTAGACTAGAATATATTTAATTGTGTATTTATTTTACCACAATTATGAGAGATGTTCAACTGGATAACACCAGCAACTAGATATCTTAGCCTGGACCAATAGGGTAATTTCACTGGATATATATTCAATTAGCCTTCTAACAAAGCTCATCCCCATGGCTTAGACTAAGCCAAACTAATAAGACATACATTATCAAAGAACACAAGACTATGAGATCTATATTTATTGCTTGTTAATGAAACCTTACAAAAATATCACAACGTTTTTGTAACATGCTTTGGCCTTTCCTATATAATAATCTTGAGTTCACTCTAAGAGAAAACAACTAAAACAGTGGCCATATTTAGTCCGTATAACTGAAGAATCTGGAGTGGGAAATTATATATTTTCATATATTAATTTGCTCTGTTATGAAAAAACACAATACCATGAATACAAGAACAAGCAAACACTACCCAATAATGTTATTTTGTGCAACTCAAACTTCTATATATTCCTTGTACATGTTTGCCATATGTGCCATAGCTTTTCAAAAATAAGTTCTAGCAATACTAAACAAATCTATGGATGAAGTGTAATTATCCATAACAAAATTTTGTTTGCATGTGGCTTAAAAAAAGCATACCAGCTTAAATTATATAGTCAAAGCAATAGTTTTACAATAGATTGATAACCAGGAGGGATGAATAGTACTTAAAATGACATATTAGTTATTTATATGAATATACTCTTATCATTCATTGGTTGCCTCAATCCACATTCGTAGCTTCAGTCAATAATGCAGCTTCCGGACAACTGTCAGAAAAGCTCAAGAGGAATCTTTTCTCTCAGCCAATTCAATGTTCTTTTCATTATTTATATTTCTGAGTTGCCCAGCTATGACCGATACTCTAGGTCATGGTGTTCCAAACCTACCAAGAATGTGATGATGTTGTCAAATCTTATGAACTTGTTTTTAATTGTCCTGCTTCTTAATCTTAACTAGGTGTAATTAATACCCTGCTGACCTCTAATAATGAGATCATCAGGGACAGCATTTATCTGCTGTTAATCATTTGAAGAGTTCTCCTCCTAAATTTCATAGAAAAGTAACTTATTAATAAACATTTTTTCTTTGACAAGTGTCTAATTTTCTCTTATCACACTGTCATACTATAGCAACTTTTTATATCATTATTTTGGCAACCGAATAGGTGTTCCAATGGGAAGGCTTCAACATCAATATGGTAGATATGACCAAATGGCTTAAGCCCCTCCCCTTTTTAAATGTGTGAGATACATCTGACACACATTAAAAAGAGCTGAGCTGTGCCCACCATTTTGACATTGCTGAACTCCCTGTTCCAATATGACCTAAACTGGTACAAGAATATCTTACTAAAGATCTTACTAAATATCTTACTATCAACCAGATATATTTGTTAACCCTTACCTACTGTATCTCTTTTCAACCTTTCAACCTTTAAAAACAATGCCTCCAGTCTTGGCTTTAACTACCTCTAGTATCAGAGGAATAAAC
The DNA here is from genome assembly GCA_023970755.1 of Azemiops feae. NCBI lineage: Eukaryota > Metazoa > Chordata > Lepidosauria > Squamata > Viperidae > Azemiops > Azemiops feae. Next base: position 1,729,110 of record JALGBA010000094.1, read on the forward strand.
TGGAATAAAATATTCTTGATACCAGTAACTGACAAAAATGAGAACAGGATACTATTATGTGGGCTCGCCAAAGGCAGTTGGCTATCCACTGTGGGGACAGAAGCCTGAGCCAAATAACATTCTTGTCTAAATCATAAGTGTTCCAAAACTTTTTGCAATTTTAACTGCTGGCACACTTTATCCATTAATGCCACTCTGCAGATTATAACTGAGTTTGTGCGGCAAGATAAATCATAATGTGATGTATGGGTCAGTGTATGATATAAATGAAGCAACTATGGTTTATCCAATAAACCATGTCAAACAAGCCATGTCTTGGTATGATGTGAATTTAGGCTCTTCACAGAGATTAAACAAGACGGTAGTGGTTTTAACCGTTACAGACATTTTTCATGCACTTTTTTTCATGCACAGAATGAGACTTATGCTTTTGAACTACTCATCTGGGTATCATCTTGATGCAAAATGCATACAGCTTAAAAAACCTATTTAATGTTTCTGATAGTATAAAATATGAGTAGGGCATTAGATTTGATAATAAAACTTAACTGATAAAAGCCGAGGGCTATTTCATACATTGCCCATTCCTAAACAGTTGAACGTTCTCATAGGTATGAAATCTGCATAACTACTTTTATTAAACAATCAATTTTGGCTCATCCTCCTATTCCCCAACCATATGCATGAACATGTCTAGTAACCGTTTTTTATTATCCCAGCACCCTCCTCTGTGCTGGTGATTTACTAAGGAGAGGTGCTCCTGGTTTACAAAGCGCCGCTTTTCTAGAACTTGTCAGCTAGGTTACTTTTGGACATGGTTTTGGGGCAAAGGAACACTAGACCCATAGTATAAGAGGTTGCAGGTCAACAGTGCCAACACAAACTGCACTGCCCTGACTGCCAAACCTTTTCTGATTGAGAAGAAGCTGGTGGTGCTATCCTCACACTTTTAATGCAAGAAAAGTTAAGGGAAGCCATACTTGCAACTTGTCACTTCAGCAAATATTTAAAGGGTGCTAAATCCTCATCCCAAGCATCCCAAGACTAGCAATGATGATGTCATACCTTGTTTGGGTACTGAAGGATCTGCAAGAAAGCTCAGAGAGCACCAAGGACTCCTCATTTCAACCCTGGGCTACAAATATTCTCCTTTATTGGCATCTACCCCACCCTATATTATGGAGAGCTATTGATGTTGTTTTTTCTCACCAGCAGTTAGTGCTTGGTAGGAAGGCAAAGAAAGCCAGGGGAATCCACCAGTTGCTTTTCTTTTCCTGCATTAAAACTGTGAGGACAGTACTACTAGCTTCTTCTGAATGAGAACAGGCTTGGCAGTCAGGGCAGTGCAATTTATGTTGGCACCGTTTTCTGCTGACTCAAGGACTAGAGGGTAACATATGAATACAGTTGTCTGGCTATGCGCTAGGAGAGTAATGCTCTTTTGTGCTGTTTCAACAAATGCCATTGCTATCCATGATAGTCATTACAGGAAAGGACTAAATGCTTCTGAGATCCTGAAGAAATTAAGCTGTTAAGATCCAAAGATGCTTTTTTCAAGAGGCAACTGGACTTTGTTTTTCTTTTGAAGACGTTTCGCTTCTCATCCAAGAAGCTTCTTCAGAGCTGAAGAAACTTCTTGAATGAGAAGCGAAACGTCTTCAAAAGAAAAACAAGAAAGTCCAGTTGCCTCATGAAAAAAGCACCTTTGGGACAACCATGACCTGGATGACTGAAAATCTCCATAGACGTGAAGCTGTTAAGACCTATATTGCATTATCTTTTGTGATGTTCATTATATAAAAAATGCAAGTAGTGAAATCTTGCATGCTATCTGAATACAGAATGACCTTCTTCGTGGTTTAGTTGAGATGAATCTGTTAACCTTAAGACAATCTACTGAAAGCCAGAGTTAGACTCTGGAGTTTGTGGTAGTTGGAAATAATGGGCATTTTGTATTCATATGGCATAACATTGCCAAACCATAGATATGTAGTTTGAAAACCATTTACTGGTTAGGAGGAGTCAAAAGCCTAATGTAGGACATTAGTGCAATACATTACTTGCAGTCAGCCTTTTAGGGTTGACTCTGATGTACAAATCCAATTCAAACAAGTGGAAAACTAATTTTTAAAAACTGAACATAAAGTTAATGATTCTTATGATTGATGAAACTTGCATTTTGTGTTCCTGGGTTTTACTGCAAAATTTATTAATGTTAGGGTCTGTGGTCCAAATAAATCTATGTAGACCTGACTCCAAAATGAAAAAAGGGGAATTATGATACATACTTTGTAAATGATATGCAGATGTGTATACCATATGTCCATGTATATAAATCCAGATACTTTTTGTTGATTAAAAAGTACAGACAGCAAGAAGTAAAAGGAACTGGATTCTTTCCTGACTACCAGAGATATTTCTATTTATATATTTGTAGAAGAGCAAATGGGTGTTCACAGTTTATATATGTGATATCATTAAGAGTAAGTTCACATGTGTTTATTCTTAAATGCAAAATACACCAATCCTTAGAAGTATATTTCTAAATGTTTGACATCTTGCAGTTTTATAAGCAGAAAATTAAGGGCAGCTATGTGGCCATTACATTTTCTGAACAGGAAAAGACAAATATTCTATTGATAGAAGACTTTCATTAAATAAAACAATAAAAAGCTTGAAATGCATATCCTTCAATAGAAGTAATAATCCAAGGCGGCTATTTTTATCTGTATTTCAGTAAGTTTTCAAATTCCCTAAATGAGCAAGTTGCTTTCAATTCCTACAAAAAAAAATTATTTTAAAAAATAAAAAGTTTTCTTGGAACAGAGTCTTGACTACATGGTCTCAGATATATCCCCACTCACAGTTCCAAGAAGGTGAAAAGAATATGCTTCATTATATTGAATTTCAGCTTGTTCTTCAAAAGGGGATGTCAGTATGCTCCAAACCAAAATTATAATGAAGAGAATCAGACTGAATTATTGGAGGAAAGAGGGAGAAAATAATAGTGGGAGGAAAGAATGATTTATAAAGAAGATTGTGTGAAGCCCAGCCACAGTGGGGGTTTTTTTGACAACCCCCAGTTAGATCAAAATACAGTTTACCACACTGTATGAACAGAACCACAAAGTTCTGTGAGAATTCTGCATTCTTAGTCTGTTTCTGACTTTTGAAATCAAGCCGAATGTAGGACACTCAATATGTACAATGGCATGATTTCCTCTTGCTGCTAACCAACATATGCTGATATTCCACTGTTTGCTCTAATTACTCTAATCCACAAATACTAAAGTCAGTAAACAGGCACACATGCCTGCCATTTTAAATAGCAGTTTTTCTAAGATATCATTTTTAAGTATAGTAAATAAAATTTAATTGGATTTGCAAAAAGGAAAATACATGTAATTGTGCATTCAATCTATGAATACCTGAAATTAGAATTTCAATGGCTGGGTGAAAAAAATAATCTTCTTTACACTGATGCAGCCATAGGATTGTGGAAGTAATTCAGAATAGCTATGTTGGATGCCTCTTTTCATCACCTAAGTCAAAAGTAGCATTTGCAGTTAGGAGGTGAAATCCACAGAAACAAGTTTTTAAAAGCTTTCTCGTGCAGAATTATACATAATTAATATATATATTTCTATAAAGAAAATAGCTAATTATTATTGGAAGGAATCTCTAGCACAAGAATGCAAAAATTGAGGCTTGCAAAATGGTAGGGGTTTGGCATATGCATAATATGCATATATATGAGAGATTTTAAGGGGGGGGGAGTCAAGCCAATTGCCTCTAGACAACCAAGTGATAGTTGCAAGATGGCAACTTTCAACTGCAATTCTATTTCTGAAATCAGCTGGTAGAATCATTTCTACGATGCCTATCCTGTGATCTATTCCTCTTTCTCCTGCATTTCATGGATCAAATATGGATATGTTGGACTAGAAGATCTCCAAGGTCCCTTCCAACTTTCATGCATATTGTGTCAGACCATCCAAATGTTTTTTTCAACAAACCATGGCTTCATGAGAATTCAGTCTAGAGCTGTAAGTTTGCCCTTACAAACCAATTCTAAGGAAAGTCCCTAACTGTCAAATGCTCCAAAACTTCAGGATTTTACTCTTAAAACACTCCCAAGTATATCAACAGAGTTGGAAAAAAGGGGTTGACTACTAAGAACGAGAGTACACCTTCTCAAACTTCTAACAATGTTTGAAAATATGTCCAGTCAACATGCACCCCTTTTCAAAACTGCTTGCCACATTTCAGTTCCTAATCTAGACAAAAAGCTATAACAGACAGCATATTATTCAGGCAAAGATGCACAAATAAAACAGCATGAAAACACAAAAGAAATGCATAAATTCACAGGATCATTAAGGATCTGTTTTTTTTTTACTGTTCACGATAAACAGAGAATGGTTCTAATATTGGCATGTGTGCTTTCCCTCCCCAAAAGCTGCATTTAAAAAATGAGTGGGGTCAAAGGCAAAATACAGTCCAGATTCACTCCCACACAAACTATTCTATTATCATTGTTTTCTCAGTTGGGGGAGGGGTGTCAGAGAAAGAGCTTTTGAACTCACTTCCATAGGATTCTCCCTTCCTTCCCCACACAGCTACTCCGATTACTAGGACTTGGAGAAAGCGAGACTAAAGTGAGTAGAGGAAAAGTTCAGAATACCAAGATTCCTTATGAAACACAAGAAAAAAACGCAAAAAAATTAACCATTTGCAAAAATGTTGTCAAGTTAAAAAAAAAAGGGGAATATTTTAGCAAATATTTATTTCTAATGTACTTTTTCCCATTTAAGATGGAGATATGCCAATATCTAATGCATATAATGCTAACTAAGAAATAAACTTTAGAACACTGAGAAGATGTGTAATATTTAACAGTGCTGTATGGAATCGTGCCTTCTTTAAGAAGGCATAGTAGTCTAGGTTTTTATAACATAACAAGCAACATAGCTTAATCTGCAAACCATAATGGTTTGGTTTATATAATTCAAACCAAACAAACCTTTTTATAGGTTTATCTGCAATATGATAAATTAAAATAAACTTAAATAACTTGATTCTCCTCTTAAGTTAAGAAATTACAAGATACTCTTTTAGCATGCATTTCAGTACGAATACAATGTAAATACAAATTAAAAGTAAATCCCACTGAACTCAATACATATTTCTTCTCTGTTAAGAAATCTGTGATACACATCAAATTGTAACCATACCTTCAAAGATACTATACATCTATTCCCATTCTTCTTTTTGCATTTTAACTGAGATCAGTAAAAAAAATACCATAGTAAACTTTTGGAGAAGTCTAAGAATAAAAGCAAAGTCCCTTTATGTAAAACTTTTAGATCTTGGTGGCAAAATATTGATCAATAACTAAGCATCAGCAAAGAGTTTAGAATACTATATTTTTTTACTGTCAATCAAATGGTTATCTGGATTACTGAAGTTTATATCTGATAGCCCTCCTTTAAAGAAAGTCAGAAGACATTTTTTTAAAAGCAGAATAGTTGTTGTAAATTGCAATACAGAATTATATTGTCTCTATTGCCAATCTCTGTTGCCATTACATCCATAATACATAGCAGAACACCTTAATTTTTAAAACTGAATCCCTTTTAAAATGTGAGATTTCCTTTGCAATTTTTCCTTGTGTTTTTCTAACAAAAGTCTTCTTTAATATTTAAAGAAAAGAATTAGTTGTCATTTCTTTAAACCAGTGTTTCTCAACCTTGGTGGATTGAAGTCCACGCATCTTCAAGTGGCTAACGTTTAGATACACTGCTTTAAGTACTTTTCACCTGAAAATCCTATTGCAAACTTTAAACATACATTTAAAGAAAAATTCTGAAGTGATCAGGCACTTCAGTATACAGAGATCGTGGGCCAAAATTAAAACTGTATCAAAGAAACCCAGACTCACAACATTCAGTTTATCAGGCAAGCCACTCAATATGTTCAGTACTTATCAAAATCTTGACATGTGCCTCCTACCAACAAATGTACAGAGGATAACTCCTATCTTAATGTTCTGTTTACATAATGCTGCCCAAGAGTCATCTTTATTCAAACATGATTAACACTTTAAGAGCCTTCCAAAGTGTGAGTACCTACCATACCAGACCATTTTAATTTATCTTTTAACTGCACCTGCCTATCATTTTAATTCATGTGTACACACACACACATATAAACATGCAGTCATGCAAATTAGCAATGAATAGGCTTTTTCCCCCTTAAAAAGGTAAACTCTACACTGGAACAATGTTAAGAGTGCATGCTAATTATTTTATTAATACAGTATATTACATCCATCAAGCAAAAGACTTTCACCAAGTCTTTATATACAGTTTAGAATCTAATTAACTTCACTGTTGGAATACATTGTTCCCAATAACAATCATTTCTATTTTCAAAGCCTAACGTTGTCTTTCTATGGTGTATTGTATCTCTTTTAGTTTAAACATCATAAATTTAAACTGGAAGTTACTCTATATTGTTATAATAAGCTAAGGAAATTCTTTTACAAGTTTCTCCCTCAAAAAGTAGGATTTTATATTGGAAATGAATGTTTACAAGTATTTTATGAGCAACCATAGCAAATTCCAACATGCTTTAAGTGAGAAAATGCACTGGCCTAAACATGAGTTTGTGTAGTGAATAAGTGAAGTCCCAAGTGATTTTTCAAAGCTTAGCTCATGCACATGGCTATGTAAGAACTAATGAGTTTATTCAGAGAACAGAAGTGAAAGATACTGTATATACTTTCCTATTAATTTGCGAAGCACTCTTGAACACTTACCCAGAATTTGGAAAAAGGCAACCTTAAAAGCAGTTTACAAATTTCTGTCACTTAACTGCCAGGTTCAAGTGCAAGAGGGACTAATATTCAACACCTAGTCACGCATACTCTGTAGCATCCCATCTTGTCCCCATGCAACCTCTGTATGCAACTGCTTAGAGAACTCATCTAGGGTTTCTGCATCAGTATGCAAACGATGCCCAGTTCTATTATTCCTTGCCATTCATTTCTAAGGAAACAACAGATACTCTTGAATTGAATAAGCTGAATGAGGAAATAAACTTGAATTAAATCCAGACAAGAGAGGAGGCTGTTGGTAACGAGAAAACTGAACTTGAGGATTGAGGTTCAGCCTGTTTTAGACAGAGCTGCACCCTTCCTGTAAAAGCAGGTTTGCCACCTGGGAATGTTTCTGATCCTCATAAAGTTATTGGTGGTGACCGTGGTGAGAACTTCCTTTCCACCATTACGTTTCATCTACCAACTACATTGCTTAGGCTAATTGGATTTGGATTTTTTTTTTTTTTGGCACCTTGGTTACACCCCATCTGACAGCCATAACGTGCTGTCAGTTGGGATTTATCCTTGAACAATAGCTAAAAGTTGGAACAAAATGAGGCATCCAGTTTCCTAATCAGTACAAAGTATATGGATCAAATGATTCCTGCACTGAAAGATCTGCAGTTTGCCAATTACATACCAGGGACAACTTCAGCTGTTCATACTGACCATCAGAGTATTATATAATGGAGAAACCAAGAACTGCTTCTGCCACTGCCAACCTTGCCAGCTGTTAGGAACTATAAAAGCAATTCCTGCAGGCATATGCTACACCAGAGGTCCCCAACCTTTTGGGCATCAGGGACTGGTTATGTGGAGAGAGATTTTTCCGTGGACCGGAGGGGGCATGGTTTTGTGTGCTGCCTGCATCCCGTGGATGGGGCTTTGCTTGTTTGTGCGGACTGGTTTCTGGCATGCCACAGCCCGGTACTGGTCCACGGACCGGGGGTTGGGGACCCCTGTGCTACACAGCCTAGGAACAACCTAAGAGAGGCCCACTTTTGTGGCACAAAGGACAGAGCCTTCTCCTGAGCTGGTCCCAGGCTCTGCAATGCATTCCTCAGGAGCTGCTTTCAGCCCCACTCTCCCAGCCTCTGGAAAAAATCTATAAAACTGTCTCAAGCTCTTGTTAAATAATTCCAGCACAGGTAGTCCTTGCTTAGCTATCGCAATTGGGATCAGCAATTTTGTCGCTAAAGAGCACAGTTGTTAAGTGGAAAAAAATCACATGACCGTAGCGGACTTATGACATCACTTCCCACAAGTCACTGTTGTCATTAAGCAAAACATCACATGATCACAACTTACAATTATGCTTCCACATTCTCCATTGGCTCTGCTTGTGGCAAGCTGGCTGGGAAGGACGCAAATGGCTATCACCATGACCAAGCAGTGCTGAGATAGTTTTAAAAACAAGGATTGGTTGCACGGCTGTTTATTAAATACCACTGTAACTTTGTTACTAAAGAAATCAGTTGGTTAATTAGGACCAATTTCATTTTAATCTGTGATTTTAACTTTTTAATGTTCTGTTTTGTAACAGAATAAACGAGAAAATATAAATCAAATTTTAGATAGATAGATAGATAGATAGATAGATAGATAGATAGATAGATAGATAGATAGATAGATAGATAGATAGATAGATAGATAGATAGATAGATAGATAGATAGATAGATAGATAGGATGGATGGCGCTTCAATCATCTATACATGATACATAATTTGCAAACAGATTATGTACATACCCAAACATACATGTATACTTACAATGCTATATAATATGTTTCATATCTACTGAAGAGCAAACACATTTGGAAGGATTCTCCATTATTCACCTAAAGGCAAAGCCTCATTAGAGGATAAATAATTACATGTTTGTGTTTGTACTGCAAAATGTTTTTCTGGATTCCCCTTGTGCTTAGCATCTATATTCTTTTCTGATACATAGAGGAACACCCAACGCCACCCATGTTACTCATTACAGCGAATAAAAACATAGCTGAAACACAAGACACCCTTGCATGATATCCTTTAAAACAAATGAAGTTTTATTTTAAAAAAGAATTATCAGCAGTTAGTCTTTATGTCTCACAATAAAGATAAATAGTATCTGGTGTAGAATAGTTAAGTTTATGATGCAAAAATGAAATACATAGCAAGTAATTTGCTTCTAAGTCCTGAAACAACGAAATATTTTTCTCATGCAGCTAATTAAATATAGAGCCCTGTTCATGCAGCAAATACAGCACTTCATCAAAGGAGAGATGGCTCTGTTACCCAGGTGATGTCTATTAAAGAGCAATTTAGACAAAAATCAAATGGTTCTGGAGAAGTTTTAAGCATCACACTCTTATTCTGATTTTGTCTTGGGGCAAGCAGTATACATACATTCCAATAATAACAAGACAGCAGTTGAAGATGTTTCTTCGATCTACTAACCTGAATTTGTCTTTGAAAAAATGGCCATCTTTATTGCTACTCCTGAGTTCTCCATAAAGCAGAATAAGATCTCTTTTCCGTCTTTTAGTTTACCTCTTTGTTTTCATTTCTAGGCAAGAGTGATCATGGGCAATTGTTTTAATTTTAATAATTTGTAAAATATTCTAAGGAGAATATTGTTCTCCTCATTACAAAAACTCACTCTGAATAATGGTATCAGAGAAACCACAATGAGCAAAATAGCAGTGACAATAAAAAAAATATGTGTGCAAATAAGTTCAACAACAAGCCAACCACATGAAATTAACGAAAAGGAAAACGTGGCCAGCATATGCAGTTTTTAGGAAAGAAGGAACATTCTCTTTTTATCCTCATCAGCTATTCAGAGGAGTGTGCAGATACTGAGTCATATAAATAAATCACTGTGGGAGATTTGGAAATCTGTAGGTGAGTGTTAAAATAGCTTGCACATATGTTTAGTAGAATGTAGATGGCAGGATAGATTTGGAGAGATTTACTGGGTAACTCTGCTGTGCATAGCATAGCCATCAAGCAATATTAGTTATCTAAAGCAGGGGTCCTCAACCTTGGCAACTTTAAGACTTGTAGACTTCAACTCCCAAAGCTGGCTGAGGAATTCTGGGAGTTGAAGTCCACAAGTCTTAAAGTTGCCAAGGTTGAAGACCCCTGATCCAAAGTTCTACAGGGCATAGGAGGATTGGCTTGTTGGTGAATAAACTGGACATTTACAAGAGAAGTAATGTCTTACAACCTACTATGAATAATCACTGCTCTCTTATTACAAAGCCAACACGCCAATTAGGTAAGTGCCAACATGTTTCTAATGCACATTAAAAAAAGTTAATATGCTGCACCCATTTTAATTATGTCCACATGCCAACTAAATTTATTCAGTGTAAATAAAGAATATAAGCAACAGATCTATCATGCTTTGAAATAATCAGAAGTGCTTTGGACCACACTCAAGTACTGCTCCTCTCTTCATTAAAGTTATGATAACTCTTAAAGTAATAGCACTGTTTTTCAAGATTTATGCAGAATCTGGAAACTGAATAGCCCATTGTGTTGTGCTCCTGTGAGGTCAAAAGTGCTTCTTCTAAACTGAAGTCAAAGCATCCACAGCCCTTGAGTGATCCTGAATCATTGATAAGAGTAATGGTTCCAACAATATCAATATTACATCCTTGTAACCACAACTTCATTCAGAGTCAGGATATCTAATGAAGATCCCATCACAAATGATCTACAAGTTGCAAAGAATATGGGGAAAATATTTTACACCATGATAGCTCTATTTGAAATAGATAAGCTTCTACCCGATATGAGTTTTTCCCTTCCCTTCCCTGCTTCTGACTAAGACGGAGGTGGGGTGTTAACTCACAAAACATTCAGCTTAAGAACCTTTCAAGCATGGTATCAGACAAGTACTCCAGACCTAAAATGACATGAAGGGTGGCCAATTAGCATAAATAATAATAATATTTTGGAATTTTTACTTAGAGCACGATGCCACATTTGAAAAGTCTGCAGTAACAAATTAGCATTAAATCCCTTATTCTAAATAACTAGTTGCCGGACAACAGTTAGATACTACAGGTCTATCAGTTATGTAAGATGGCATCAATTAGGAACGCCTGATGCATAGGATATATAGTATTATAGGAATAACAATGGGTTAGATTACTCACTAAGAAAACAATGAGTGGGTTAATAAAGCGTCATACAATTTCCTGTACTGAACCAGCTCATCCAATTCTAAAGGTGCTCTTTCGCTATTCACATACTTCAAGTAAAATATCCATGTATTCTAAAGTATGAAAAAAATCTACACCAGGCATTAATGCTCATGCATTACTTTTACGCATAAAATGTATATTCCAACACCTACCTTCAATTATTTTCATTTGGTTTTTTTGCATTATTCACTTATATTTCTTTTATTCATCTCTTGACTGCAGAATAGATAGAAGTACAAATGACAGCAGCCTACACACATCTCCTCATACCTTTATCTACCTATGCATCCAATTTTGAAGCCACCCAATTCACTGACAAGTTTAAATAGCTTACAGATAAAAAGAAAAAAAACATATGTACACAAACAAACCGAGGCTAACCAGAAGACCATGCTACATGAAAGAGTAACAAGACTACTTCCTTGGACTTAAGCTTGACCCTAATGCCTTTAAGCAAACACTCCTGTTCTTATTGTCTGCTCAGCAATCACAATGGTTTACCATTGCCTTCTTGTGTGATTTTTTGCTAAATCTCACAATAATAGGATTTCCTAGAGGTATCCCACCCAATACTAACTAAGCTCCACCCTACTTAGCTTTCAAGCCTAGATAAGGCTAGTCATACAGCCATTTAGTAAATGGATGGAAATTAATTTTAGGAGGCAATCAATACAGCAAACTATTAAGAACCATTTTTTTTCTTGTGATTACAAATGCCTTTCCAGAGTAGTATATAGTAACAATGATAATCCTAAGCCAATTCACCTTCAATTAAATACTAACTGAAACGGGTTACTCACACATTCTAAATAAAGATTATCAGCAATTAGTCTATATTGCAATAACTTCCTCATTGAAGAGCTTTATACACATTAGAAAATATAAAGGTTTACTTTTTAATAAAGCCAACCTAGAATGGGTAGAAACTGCAGACACTTTCAGGTAAAATAATTCTAAATGAACGATTATCTTTTCAAAATATAAAACTCAAATGCAGATCCCTCTCAAAATAGCCCACCAGATGTATCAGTTCAATGTTACTATTTAATTATTTCCTATGTATTAAAAAAAAGTCAACAGATGAACATGGACTGCTAGGAGCTACTGCAGCTCAATTTCTGAGAATTTTCCTTTATCCTAAAACACAAACCTATTCCATTTGCATCATTCTATATGGGGTATGTGGGATATGTGAGTATCTGTGTATGTTTGTATGTGTGTTAAAAGGCTTTGTTGTCAGTAGTAGAAGAATCAAGACCGTTTCTGCTGGCTTACTGCTAACACCTACATCTGAATCTAGCAAGTTGCTTTAAATATTATTTTGATTGCCCAGCCATGGAGATAAAAGTTTATAAACATGGGCATTTGTTTCTCCCAAAAACAACGGAAAAAGACCAGACAGATGCAAGATCTAACTAGCTTTGGCTGATCTTAAAAGAAACTAAGTAGGGTTGAACAGGTTAGTATTTGGATGGGAGACATAATTACAGGGTTGCAGCTAACTAGAAAATTGAAAAAGAATGGTAAATTTTTATTGTTGTTGCCAAGAAAAGCACATGGACAAGTCCGTTAAAATTATCAGGAGTTGAATACAATTCAAATTAGTTTTTACCTTGACTTTAGCCAAAAGGAGTTCACATTCATTTTTATTGCTTAGAAAATGCTGGTTTTGCAAAATGGATTAAATTCAGTTTGGAACACGGTGAAAGGAGGAAGAGTTGTTGTTTGCATTTATCACTTGATTTCATCTTCCAGTATGAGCGTATGTGAAGTCACTGAGAAATTTCAAAACGTGAGTTTAAAGATTGGACTTCGAGACATTTTAATTAGTTTGAACACTCCTTGGTGAAATCAGTATCACTTTAAAACTTTAAATTGACTGATATTTTTCAGTTATATGAAATTAATTAATGTTAGTATTTTGAAGCCTCAACCTAGTGTTCTCTAGATGTATTGGGATTAATTGCAAGAATTTTTAATCAACAAATTTAAGGCTATGTTTGTTACTACAGATAAGCTCCAACCTACTACTCCACAACTAACATTTTTAGAATAATACCAATTGGCAAAGCATTTCTTCCCAACCTGGATTTAAACTCTAAGAGGATTTTTGGCTTGCATTTACGATTCTTCTTACCTGCAGAAACCACCCTTCTACCTGGTAATGAGTATAAAGATACAAAAACAGAGAAATATATTTTCCGATATAGCTTTCCAAAGTTTTAAAACTTTTGTTCTTTCATTTTTTTAAACATGTTCCCATTGAATCAAAATGATACAGCAAATTATGCATACTTCTTAGACTATAGAAATTATGCACACTTTGGGGACTATAGAAATTTTTCATTTGCACTTGAATTTCTTTTGGGTGCCCAACTGAAAAATTGAGACTCATATAGGTTAGTAATAGAAATATGATCTCTAACAAGCTTCCAAATTGCTTGTTTCCACTGTGTAATCTAAAATCTTCTTTTGTCCCATAAAGTGAAAACACACAACCTATGCAATTAACATATCGTTTCATTGCACTTTTTGTAGTAGGTGCTACAGATGTCCCAATATTTGGCTAAATCCTTTTTTGGAACAGAGGATCTCTATTGGGCCAGTAAAATCATAATTGAATAATGACATTCTTTACTTAATATTGCAGTAAAATTTATATTACAGCATATTACATTTTCTTTCCAAGTTTCTACATGCTAACTCTTTTTAAAATAATGTATCCTCAAATGTCACGAAAGTGAAAATGTAAAACACAAATCAAAACAAAGTCCTTGATTTTTTAAAAAAATGAATGTTATGGAAAAACTCAGACCATTTCATCATAGAATACAATATCTTTAAGGCATATCAAGGCAAGAAATAAGATCGATTTACTGATTTCTCAAATGTCGTGGTCCCTGATAGATTTTGACTAAGACCAATGGCAAAGATGATATATTTGGCTTTCATACTTGAGACATATTATAGTACAATGTCCATGCAGCAAGTTCTGTGCAAGAAGGCTCAAATGAACTGCAACTTTTATCTTTATTATAACAAATAAGCCAGTGCCTAGATAAGAAAAAGAGGAAGTATAGTTAGACAGAGTACAGAGCATTTACAGTACGTTCAGAAAGTATTCAGACCCCCTTCACTTTTGTCAATGTAATTATGCTGCAGCCTGCTACAGTTGCTACAGTTGCTGAAATTCATTTTTTTCTCATTAAACTATACTCAGTACCCCATAATGACAAAGTGAAAACAGAATTTTAGAAATGTCTGTAAATTTATTAAAAAGAAAAAACTGAAATATCATATTGGCATAAATATTCAGACCCTTTACAACAACACTTGAAATTTAGCTCAGGTGCCTCCCATATCTCTTGACGTTGCTGACATGTTTCTACACATTGATTGGAGTCGACCTGTGATAAATTAAATTGATTGGACATGATTCGGAAAGGTACACACCTCTCTATAGAAGACCTCACAGCTGACAATGCATACTGGAGCAGAGCAAAAGCTATTTCAAGGCACAGATCTGGGGAAAGCTACAATAAAATTTCTGCTGCACTGAAGAGCACAGTGGCCTCCTAAGAGCACAGTGGCCTCCATAATTCTTAAGTGGAAGAAGTTTGGCACAACCAGGACTCTTCCAAGAACTGGTCACCCAGTCAATCTGAGCAATCAGGGGAGAAGGGTCTTAGTAAGAGAGAAGATCAAGAAACCAATGGTCATTCTGACTGAGCTCCAGAACTCCTGTTTGGAGATGGGACAGAGTTCCAGAAGGACAACCGTCACTGCAGCCCTCCACCGATCTGGGCTTTATGGCACAGTGGCTAGACGGAAGCCTCTCCTCAGTGCAAAACATGCGAAAGCCCACTTCGAGTTTGCAAAAAAGCACCTGAAGATTCTCAGACTGTGAGGAACAAGATTCTCTGGTCTGATGAAACCAAGATTGAACTGTCTGGCCTCAATTCTAAACGTTATGTCTGGATGAGGCACCGCTCAATATCATCCCAACAGTGAAGCATAGTGGTGGCAGCATCATGCTGTGTGGGGGGGTGTTCAGCAGGAGGGACTGAGAGACTGGTCAGGATTGAGGGAAAGCTGAATGGAGCAAAATACAGGGATATCCTCAATGAAAACCTGTTCCACAGCACTCAGGACCTCAAACTCTGCCGAAGGTTCACTTTCCAACATGATGACAATGATCCTAAGCAGACACCCAAGACAACACAGGAATGGCCTAGGGACCACTCCTTCAATGTCCTAGAGTGCCCCAGCCAGAGCCCTGACTTCAACCCTATTGAACATCTCTGGAGGGACCTGAAAATGGCTGTCCACCGACAGTCACCATCCAACCTGACCAAGCTTGAGAGGATTTGCAGGGAAGAATGGCAGAAAATCTCCCAATCCAGGTGTGCAAAGCTTGTCATGTCATACCCAAAAAGACTAGAAGCTGTAATTGCTGCCAAAGGTGCTTCAACAAAGTACTGAGTGAAGGGTACTTCACTCACATATAAGCCAATGTGATATTTCAGTTTTTTCTTTTTAGTAAATTTACAGACATTTTAAAATTCTGTTTTTATTTTGTCATTATAAGGTATTGAGTGTAGATTAATCAGAAAAAATGAATTTCAAAAACTGTAGAATCAGACTGTAGCATAACAAAAGTGAAGGGGGTCTGAATAACTATATTACTGCATTATGATTTTATTCTATACTTCTTTGAAAAGTGGAATTACATTGTTTCCAATCCATGGAAAAAATGGCTGAGTGGTGTGAAGTGGATTGGGCCATAAGCACCTTGAAGCACACTTCTGTTACTCTATGCAGTTCAACTTCACAACAAACCTGAGGTCAGGCAAAAAAAAAAAAAAAAGGAAGAAAAGGTCACCCAGCAAGTTTTTTAACTGTGTGAGATTTGAACATAAATCTCATCAGAATTCTTGCTACCTACCCCACAATATTGTTCCTCTTTGTCAAGGGTGCAGAGCTAATGAAATATTGGTGAAGTTTGCAGTCCTAGCAATTATATTCAAAGGGAAAAAATATTGAATATTGTTATTCAGCTGTATCTCTAGAACTGCAAATCCCCCAGTAGAGACCTATGTTGGTGGTTCTTTCTTTCCATCACATATGTGCCTCGGAATGATTGGACTGATGTAAGAGTGGGATATGAGCTGTGGAAGAAGAGGGATGTATTAGATGAGCACGTTTAAGATTTGTTTTAACACAAAACCACATATAGACCTGCCTTAACGCAGAGTTCCCCAACCTTTTGGGCACCAGGGACCGGTTCCGTGGAGAGAGGTTTTTTCGAGCACCGGAGGGTGCGTGGTTTTGTGTGCTGCCTGCATCCCACGGATGGGGCTTTGCTTGTTTGCGCAGACCGGTTTCTGGCAGTGTCGGTCCACGGATCGGGGGTTGGGGACTCCTGCCTTAAAGGGCAAATGCTATAATACATAAACACTTGAAAAGACAGTGAGCTATTTCACCATCTACTTTAGAAAAAACTGTTTTGAAAAGTTGTAATCTTGAGCACAGGAATGGCACAGAAAGTAAGGCACTTAAAAATCCTAGGTTTCTTCTTGAAATCAGCAGCATTTTAACTACAGTACTTAAACCAAACATCTGAACTTGAAAAAGGCCATGGATGTTTCAAAAAGAGAAATGGCAGGCAAGAGACAGGCTGTGTGTTGCTGTGTCTAAAACAATTTTTCTTTTAAAAAAAATCCAAATGGTGATAGGAATCTAGTACTCCATTTGTTCATGTGAAGGATATGCTCAAACAGCAAATACACATACATACACTCTTCAACTATAGCCTGACCTATGCATTATGAAGCCACTCCTATGTAATTCAATGGAACATATAGTCTATCATGTCTCATAAAGCCTTCCCAAAAACCAATTTGTTTCCAAAGCAACAGGGACCAAATCAGAATCCTATTCAATGCCATTTCGGACTGAGTGAAATTAAATTATCTTTGGTACAAACAGCTACCTGCATGCAACATATGTAAAACAGCATGCTTTGCAAGAGCAGTACATGGATTTAAAATAATAAAACCATGCCAAAGTTCCATTCCCAATACCACTTCACCAGTAAAATGTTACCAGAAAAAGACATGTGTATACCAACTATTTGTTAAGAGTTATGTTGCAAGTTCAACTTTCTTACAGTTATTCAATTTGTTTTTAGAAAATTCACTTCTCTGATAGAAACAAATGCATAGTTTATACAAGGATATAGAGGCAATGTGGTCTAGTGGTTAAGGCACCAGGCTAGAAAGAAAGAGACCATGAGTTTTTGGCCTTAGCCATGAAAGCCAGCTGGGTGACTTTGGGCCAGTCATTCTCTCTCAGTCAATCCACCTTACAGGGTTGTTGCTGTGGGGAAAACAGGAAGAGGAAGTGTGTTGAGTATGTTTGCCGCCTTGAGTTATTTGTAAAAATAATAAAGGTGGGATACAAATATATAAAATAAAAATATCTAATGTATAATATGACAATATAAGAGAGAATCTCTCTCACTCTTAAATAGCTACCGTTTCCCTGTAATAACCAAGCAAAATACTTTGCTCCCAGATGTTTAAATTGATTACTATTACACTTTTGCAACACTTGTGGCTGTATTATCACTTTAAAAAAAAAAAAAAGGGTCTCTATTTAGATTTTGTGTGTTTTGTTTTTTACCCAACAGTGAAATTAAATTCTGAAATAAAACAGCTGATACAGCACTCTATAGTCATAGTATCAAAATGTAATAGATCTTGGAAGCCATCCAATCAAACCTCTGCTTCAGAGCAGGATCCGCTAGAGCAGGGGTTCCCAACCGGGGGTGCGAGCCGATAGTCCAGGGGGTGCGAAAACTTGGGTTTTCAAAATTACAGTGTATATGCATAATTCATTGCCGTTATTTTGAACTTTTGTAAGGGGTACGAGAATATATCAGAAGCGTTCTAGGAGTGCGGGTTATAGAAAAGGTTGGGAGCCGTTGCGCTAGAGCATCTCTGAAGATGACCATCTAGCCAATCTTGAAGATCCCAGTAAGGGAGAACTCACCACTTCATATGACAGCTTATTCTACTGGCTGATTGCTCGTAGAGTTATAAATATCCTCCTGATGTCTAGAATAAACGAACTCCTTTGTACAGGTAGTCCTCGACTTACAACCACAATTGAGTCCAAAATTTATGTTGTTAAATGAGACATTTGTTACGTGAGCTTTGCCCCATTTTACGACCTTTCTTGCCTCAGTTGTTAAGTGAATCACTGCAGTTGATAAATTAGTAACCTGGTTGCTAAGTGAATCCGGCCTCCCCATTGACTTTCTTGTCAGAAGCTCGCAAAAGGTGATCACATGACCTTGGGACACAGCAACGGTCACAAGTATGAACCAGTTGCCAAGCATCTGCATTTTGATCACATGTTCAGGGGGATGCTGCAAAGCTCATAACTGAAAAACAATCCTAAGTCACACTTAAACGAACTGTTGTAAGTCGAGGACTACCTGTAGTTTTAACATACCTGCTCTAATCTTGCACTTCGAGCAACAGAAAAATAAAACCCACTCCTACATTAGACTCTCTCAGATACTGGACACTACTATCATAACCCACTCAATCATCTCTTTTATAAGCTAAAAATACACAGGACCTCTTAACGTTATAAGAATGTCAGAGAAAATATCAGCAACTAAAAGTCCTTTTAAACAAGAACAACAAGAAAAGATTCCAGGTGTGAATAACTTCAGAACCTGAGTGTGCATATAATGTCAAAGGAAAGGCTGCCCTCATATAGCAATTAAAATGGGGGGGGGGGGAATAAATTCCCTGTGTAGCCAAATAATCACTCACAAAATGTACATGCATGCACTCACGACCATCTAAACTTGACAGATATTGTAATATACCCCTATCCCTCTTTTTTTTTTTTTTTTAATGCAAAGCAACACTGGGAGCAATCTTTGAAATTTTATCGAAACTACCTAACAAGCTCATTGTTGATGTAAGTTAGAAGCTACCTGCTTCACTACTGACAGTCGCAGATTATATTCAGCTCAGCTAAGACTAGGGAACAGCAGCTGAGACTAGGGAGCACATAGCAATGGAGAAGAGGGAATTACATCACAGAATTATTCTTTTCACCATACCTCCAACTACATGGTGTTTTGTCTTTACCAATGTCACTAATACTCAATCTCTGTCTGAGAAAATGTACTAGGCAGAATAAGATGAATTTGATGTCATCCCTAGAAATTAGGAGCAAACCTATATTTTTATGCATTGTTAAGAAGGTAGCCCTCTGGAAATATCCACAGAGGACCCAACGCAACCCACTTCTTGGGAAGGACCTGATCTTCTTTCTGGGCTGATAATAGAGCAGTTGTGCACCCATTGATATCTTAACTGGTCCTGCAGTGGGTGCGTGGCATAAGCCTGAACTAAATCCTTTGGCACGGCATGAACAAAGTGCTACAGGGAGCAGTCTGATCTTCATGCATCTTTCATTCAGTAATAAGCACTTTTTGAACTCACATTTGACAAACAGCATGAACTAATAATGGAAACAGTCTTAGTGTATTTGTTGTGCACACAGGAGGAAGAAAGTGCCTCTTGTTATAGAAACATCCACTTTTTAAAAGCTTTCTCGGCCAAATTGTGTCAAAAAGTGGTCTGAGTGATAATTACAACTCATCTTTATTTATTATACGAGTTCAACCAATCTTAGCTGGTCAGTTGAATGGACTAAAATGGGATATTCTTAACAGACTCATTGAACCACTTTATTATTCCTGAAAATCATAGTTTAAAAAAAAAAAAAGACTGTAAAAGAGTGGATATTTTTCCCGCCCTTTGGAAAATCAGTGATTGAATATAATTCTGAGGCTGCACCCAGAATCTGGGAGGAGCAGGACATCGGCAGATGCCGCATGTAGTCCACCACGGGAAAGCGGGTCTTCCATTCATCCTAGCACCAATTAGGAACCGGCTGGCAAGAGTCCACCCGTGGCTGGACGATCCACGCGTCCATTCGCGTCGGAAAACACCGGCCACCCTTTCATGCGCCCCCACCAAGTTTTTTTTTTTCGCAGTCCCCCCTTACCTTCCAGCCTGCCGAGCTGTTGCTGTCGCCCTTATCCTTGAAGTAGGGCACGCAGCGCACCATCCACTCGTAGATTTGGGACAATGTGAGGCGCTTCTCCGGCGAGCTCTGAATGGCGCGGGTGATCAGGTCCGCGTACGATAAGTTCCCCCACGCGTTTCTCCGGGACGAACATTTTCGCGGGGCGGCCGCCGTGCCCGCCGCCACTGGCTGAGGCTGCTGCCCGCCGCTCAACGCAGAGGTGCCCGCGCCAGACCCCTCACCGGGCAATCCGGAGAAGGGAACCAGCAGGCGGACCGTGTCCTCCGAAGCAAGAGCCTCGCCGGCGCCGCTGGGGACGGGGACGGTGGCGGTTGAGGTGCACCCTTGCTCCTCGTCGTCAGCGTCGTCGTCCTCCTCGGGAATCATGGAGGCGTCGTCGGCGGCCGCGTCTCCCGAAGGCTTGGCCGGGCTCGTTTGGAGCTCGGGCCTTTGCAGGGGCCACGTACAGGAGCGAGGACGGCTCTGGGGCTCGAACTCCGGGTCCAGCTCCACGTCCAGAGGGGACAAGGGCGCGGGGGGAGACACCTCAGCCATCTTGGCCTCCCCCCGCTTTTGAGGCGACCCTTCTGTCCTTCCCGCTGTCAGACGGGAACCCGATCCACCGCGCTCCGGTCCCCTCTCCTCGCCCAGCTCCTGGCAGAGATTAGCGAGCTCGAGCAAGCACGCCGCTCCCCATTAAAGGTCCGGCCGCCTCCTTCCTGCCCGCCACCTCTCTTCTCCCCCGCCGGAGAAAGGAAAAGTTGTAAGGCGATCGGCAAGCGATCCGGGAGTCCCCCGGTTCCAGGTCAGCTCTCTTTTCGCTGCCCTTTGAGGCTGACCGATTTGGGAAGCATTTCCAAAGACGGCGGGGCTGGAAGCAAATCGCGGCTCTGCGCCCGCGCGTTTGTTTATCTTTCGCTACGCGCTGGAGTCCTCCAATCGCATCGCTCTGTAGCTATTAAAGAGACCCCATTCACGCGACCCCCCGCATCATTTTTTTTAATTTAAAAAAGAGATGTTCGCGAGTCTCTCGGTTGCTGGTTTGGCGGACGCCTTCGGTCTTGCAAGTCCTTCCGTCGCCGACTTCCCAAAGCCTTAACACCCATCCGACCGCGGCTGCCCCATTTGCGATCCCTCTTCCTCCTCCGAAAAAAGAAAGAAAAGAAATCCGAAAGCGGTGAAGGGCGGTAGGGGAAGAGAGCCAGTCTTTTTAACTAGGAGAGGAAACTTAAAACGCCTGTCCTCCCTTCGCCTTCTTTTAAATCCTCTTCCTCGGCGTAAAAGAAAGTGACGCGGAGAATTCAAACAAGTCAAATCGCCGATCTTCCAACAGGTCCGGAAACCCAAGTCCTCCGCAGCCTCCCGAGGTTTTGTTCCAGCATCGGCACCACCACATTCATAACCTCCTCGCTCCTGCTGCCGCCGCTGCTGCCATCTTGACAGTTCCCCCCCTCCCCCTCCACTCAAGTCATTTTAAAAAAGCGTCGGCAAAAAGGCAGGGCGAGAGGTCAAGCAGGCGAACGAAAGAGCAAGCGAGAAGCACCGGTCTCCGAGGCGAAGCTTAAACCCGGACCCGCTGGGGCGGCAGAAAATCCAGCTCCAAATGCACGGGAGGAAAACGAGGCGCCGATTCTACCGCTGCTCCCGCTACTGCAGGATTCTTGATTTTGGAGCCGTTCCCGAGTCGTTCCACTTTAAGTAGCAGAAGAAGCATTAAAATGAGAAAAATCCCACCGATGGGAGAAGGCTCCCTCCCCGGGGAGAAAGCAAGCGGCGAAGCAGCGGCGGGAGAGAAACGCTGGAGCTGCTGCCGTTCCCTCAAGCAACCTGTCGCCCTCCCCTCCGCCGACTTCCACATTCCTTCTCCTAACATCCAGGAGCGGCAACACAAAGTTATAGACACACGCAGGGAGACGCAACCTAACCCCGTCGCAGCTGATCCCCGCCCACAAAGGAGGCGGGCGAAGAGGCGAGAGCTCTAGCTCTCAGTTACTACACACCGCCCGGGTAGCTGAGGGTCGATTAGCAGACTTGGCTTCCTTCTCGGCGCATCTTTAATTCTCCCCCCGCCAGCAAATCACTGTTAATATTGAACTAGCCATGTACGATGTTGCAACCAGAAACCCGGGCATAAAGAGGAACGCATTTAAAAATACATTCCAAAAATCAATTTTCTCGATTGCAGTTTTTTTAAAAAAAGATGTACCTCTACGGTTCTTCGGCATTATATTTCGCTTTTTTTTCTCTATTTCCCTGACTTTAGCAGAGACTTTTAGAATACATAGAACCTGCTGTACATGTTGATCGCTCTGTCCTATATTAGAATAGCGAGCAAAATTTTTGTAGTTGTCTCGTTTTATACGAAGCATGGGTGGGTTGGAAAAACATAAGTGCCTTTTCTTTTTGAAATTGTTAACTGTTAGATCTTTCTACTACTGTATATTCTATTGAGCCATTTGTAAGATGTGTAAGCCATAGATGTAGCCAATCAAAAGGACTAGGCCACTTTTAACTACGAAATTGTAACACCGTCTTTGTTAATTGGTAGATAAAAGTTTAGACATGCATTTTCAATTTCCACCTTTTAGTGAGATATCTTGATTTATAGCTCCTATAACAAGTGCTGGTATAGAATTTCAAAATTACTAGTGAATGGTGTGACTATGCAAATGTGGAGCCAGGCAAGCTTTTCTGCTAAGACTACGTTGGCAGTAAAATCTTAACATACAGAAGGCCCCAGGTAGGGAAGGCTTATAGAAATATGATATTCCACCTATTCCTCTGCATATTTTTCTTGAGCAATTACACTCAGAATGCCTGGGGTGGGGAGGTTAATTGCCAAGTACCAAATCACTATAAAATCAAACTGTACGAAAACTTTAGAACATCATAAGGCAGTGATGGCGAACCTTTTAGAGACCGAGTGCCCCAAAACCACCACCCCACCCATCCCCGCTCTGCCATGCCCGCTGGACCACCCACCACCTCCATGGCCTGCCACAGATCATCCAGGCAGCCCAGCAGCGCCATGGTGGCCACACCCTCTCCCCGTGCCCTGCAGCATCATCTGCGTGGGGTGCAAGGGCGGAGTCTTGTCCCCGCTGCCCGGCTACCATGTCCTTGGCTGCGCAGCATTGCGTGGGCCATGCCCGGGGGCGACTCTCCTCGGAGGGCTGCTGGTGAGGAGGGGGCCATGGGAGGAGGCAGGGCTGGGGCGACGGTGCATGTGCCCACAGAGAGGGCTCCGAGTGCCGCCTCTGGCACGCGTGCCATAGGTTCGCCACCACTGTCATAAGGTCATGAAATATGTGTAAACACAACTGGCTGGGCAATTACATTTTGCATAACCATGACCTATCTTTACTTTTAGTGGGAAAATATTACACATTATCACACCTCCTACAGAAACATATGAACACACCTTATTTTGGCAATCACATCAGCTCCAATCTTTCAGCCACTAAAGCTGGACCTTAGATTTCATTAGAATATTTCATTAATAACACTAGATCACAATATTATTAATGTGTTCTCTGGTGAAGTTTCTAGGTGAGTTTTTTTTACCATGTATTTTAAATAATCAGAAATAAGATATCATTTTCAAGAGCACAGACTCATATGTAATTATTAGTGATTAATAATTGAGACAAACTCTAGTTTTTGGATATTTGCTGGAGATGTTTACTTCTTACCTCTGAGAATACATGCATCCAACTGGGCTAAAATCTCCGGTGCAGTTTACATATCTTTTGAAGATCCTATTGGAGATTATCCTACTCCAGGGGTGTCAAGCTGCCAGCCTGTGGCTGGTTGTATCATACGGAGGCCGCGCCCACCCCAGCTCCGGCAATGCAAAAAGTCGCGATACATCGCGACACGTCATGTGATGCGGCAAGTTTGACACCTATGACCTAGTTAAAACATATTTAACTTTTTCTGCTTCCTGATATTTTTGAAAAATATCAGGCTTAAATGGAAGAAAGGTAGTTATGAATCTGCCAATAGATTTCACTTGACTTTCTTAAAACATTTTAATTTTAATTGACTTTCTTAAAACTATAAAATGTTTTGTTTTTATTATTTTTAAATATTAAACTCCCTTCCCAAGGGGATGTTTCATTTAGAAAATGTTCTTCTTAAAGTAACTTGCCCCAATATGATACCTCCAGATCAGTGGTGGGATTCAAATATGTGAACAACCCGTTCTCTGTGTGGATGCCACTACCGGAAGTCCATTCTGGGCCTGGGCAACAAAAAATTAGCAACTGGTTCTGCCGAAGTGGTGCGAACTGGCTGAATCCCACCACAGCTCCAGATGTGTTGGATTTCAGATGTTAGATAGGGATTATGGAAGATTTCAATGCACCCAGGGCACACTTGGCTGTGAATGGATAGTTTAAACAATACATCGTGGATACAACAGTGAAACCCTGAAAAAGGCATTTTTTCCTACTTTTTCTTACACCTATCCACTGGGGAAATATGTCCTTTTTTTTATTGCATCATCATGATATAACCTATCTCTTCCCTACTTCATCCATGAGACAACTTTGAGACATTCTTATTGGTATTGAGGCTAAAGCCATTTCTTTTCCTTTGCCCATCATTGCTGTTGTCTGTTGGCAGTTTCAACACATACAGTATAAAATCTTAGCTTTGTCCCACCTCTTACTCTGGAGGAAATTCAAGGATGTAAAACAGAGGCTATAGGAGGACAGGGATTAGTAAAGCAGACAGTAAATTTCATATTAGGAAATTGTTCTGACTACTCGTGGATTGGTGGAGATCATTTCACAGAGGGAAAAGTCCAAACATCATTCAGAGTTAGCTTTGTCTGTTAAAATATGCCATGTATCCAGCTGGCAGCAGGTACTATCTTCCATGGGATTGCATATACATGCCAACTTTAATTGACATTTAGTGTAACTATTACTATAGTATTCAAGTTTTTTAAACTTGATAAGGTTTTCGCAGGTTCCCATTAGACTTATAATTCTCAGGGTATTATCTAATAACAAAATCCCATAGATATGCATTTCTGTCATCAAAATTCCCACCGACTGCTGATAATTTACTTGTAAATTAATGTGTGTTCAGAACTATCTGCTTTATTGACATAGAACAGAGTAGTTTATGAAGGCGGTTAAATTTCATGTGCATAGGAAGCAAATAATGTAGCTATCTTGAGTAAGCACTGATTGTATCACAATCCAAATAATGCAAATAATAAACAGATGTTATAAATACACCAGTTTGGTATAGTGATTAAGGTGTTGGATTGACAGAGGGGAGGCCCAGTTCAGGTCCACCTTTGGCCATAGAATTTCACTTGGGTCCAGCAGTGTTGTCCCATCCCAACCTATCCCATGGAGCTATTATACCGAGGAAGGAGAAACAGTATTTTCACTGCTTTCAGCTCTTGGATGGAATATACTATAAACTTAAACAGTGACTTGCATGAGCTTTCCACTATCCTACACTATTCTATGTTCTACAATCTCTTCATCTGTTGAAGGTAGAATTTGATACTTTTCTCCTCACCATTTGTCTTTCAAAATTAGAACTAATCTGAGGAATACTAAAAACCAACAGCCCTTTCAAAATTGTGAAAAAATATTCTTTTACAATAACCTTATATTGGTTTTGTTCCTTGTCTCCCATCTTCCAAAGAACTGGGGGGGGGGGGAATGGAACAATTCCAAAGGAAGTGGCAGCTAGGTGATGAGATTAAGAATTTTCCAGCTATACAACACAGATTTTATTCAAGGTCTTGGACAAGATGTTAGTTCCACTGAGATAAAGTTTGTCATTACTGTGATGGAAGCATTAAACCAACTGGTTAAATTTGAAGCCAAGCGCCACCTCTAGTGCCCTCTTGAAGAAAGATTATACATTAGCCAAAACAAAGAACAAAAATAGAATATGTGTCCTTGCACACGCACACACATATCCCTAATGGAACAAAGAAGGGAGTATAAAGAACTTCTGAACACCAAAAAAAAAATGACTTCAATAAGGCTTTCCACTAGAAAGGATTGAAAAGATTAGATTGCTGATCGACAAACAGATGAATAACAGGATATATGACATAGATATACAAATAATGAACGGTCAACAAGATAGGTAAGGAAACCTGTTCACATTTCTGTGCTGCAAAACGATGGCATGAACAATTAACTTGGAAGAGTAGCAAATATGTAAAGTCAAAAATATACACCTTAAATCACAGCACTCATTGCTCTCCAGATAGAACTGGTGCAGAGATATTTGTCTGCAGTCAAACACAATTTAATTATTACTAGACAAATTTTATCCAATGCCTAAGAAATATGTGTTCAGTAAGGCATGTATTTCTGCACAAGAGGGGAGGAGGGAATCTACAACTCTTTGAAAGAGGGGATGGAAATATGGGATGGTTTTGGTCCTACCTGTAATGTAACTATGAGGCCCTTTGACAATCTCAATTTTCCTGTTGAATAAGACACTGGCCATAGATGTGTTCTCTATCTAACAATATTTAAGTAGCATTTTCCCCTTTAAACCAACATTACTCCACCAAGCTTCAATATGTGTAAAATCTATATCACGTCATCTGGCACCCATCTTCTTGGAAGTACAGTAACATTAGTTTTATTGTTGTGGGCATGTTTGACAAATGTCTTTTGGGAGTATGCAGATTCTTCTCCTCTGGTCATTAGCCAATTTCCACCACAGTCCTTTCTCTTCTATTCTGTTACCACTTTCCATCTGGGAATGTTGAAATGCCATTTTTCAAATCAATTTCTCTCCAGCAGGAGCACGACATCCATCCTTTTTTTTAGGGAAAAGAGGGCAGATTCTAACAGTATTCTGAAATGGGCATTTATGAGCATTTTACTTTTTAATGAAATAGCCACCCTGTTGTACTTCACTGTAATGTCCAGAAACTGTGAAATCCTGAACTTTTTTTTTTTTTGCTTATCTGCTAGTTTCCCTATTTTTATTAAATTCACATATTATCCCTCCTCCATCAAGTGTTCAATTATATTTTTCAACTTTACAGGGTTTGGCTAGTTAAATAATGATGGCAGAGTCTGCCTCCTTCTTGTCTGGAGTTATTTCTGTTCTGCTATCTTTTGGTGTCTTTATTTCACACTATTTTAACTATATCTCCCAAGTGAGCTGGGGGATAAAGGGAGATAGAGGTAATCTAGGGACTGACAACAGGAAGAGCAGATTTTACACTGGCATGTTTTGTGGCAATTCAAGAATGGGTGAAGAGCACAGTAATGCAATGATGGGTCAGGCCCAGAAGAGATGGATTGTACATACAGAAGCCTGAATCATCCAAATCATAATGTGGTTTGCTTGAATAAACCAACTGTAATTTATTCAGTAAATCAGGGCTACGTATACTATGGCTAAATATAACATGTTGCAATCATTAAGTACCATAGAAATAAAAGCAAGAATGGCATGGAGGGAGGGACACAGGAAGGCAAACCCTACTACACTACTTTCATCTCTTGTCTGAGGCCAATATGACAGTGTTGGCTAATTGCCCTTCAGAGGTTTTCCTGTTTTTAATCACTCAAATATTTGACAGCTTGGTATTATGGACTGACCCAGTTTTTCTGATAAGCACTACAACTTTAGTTAGAAGATGGCTGGGAGAGGCTGAATAGGTTTGCAATCCCCAAGAAAGTTGCACCAGTAAAATTCCCAAGTAATGATTTTTAGAAATTATTCACAATAGTGCTGTTGACCAATTACTGAAAGGAATTGTTTTCTATCACAATTGCACATAAACTGCTTCTTTTTGTAGCTGATTAAAGAATGATTAGATGCAATTTAGTCTAGATGATGAGGGATAGAATTGGGTTGCAGTGATCTCCTTTCCCAATTCATTTTAAGATTTCAATATTTAATCTTTTATCCATTCAGATGAAAACAGAGCAGTAAGAATACTTGGAACAGTGGTGGCGAACCTATGGCACGGGTGCCAGAGGCGGCACTCAGAGCCCTCTCTGTGGGCACGCGCGCCGTCACCCCAGTCCTAGGCCTTCAGCTGGGTTTTATAAAACCTTATCACTTTAGGCCTCCGCCGCCATGTGCAAAAAAAAAAAAAGGTTCAATTTCAACTTCTCGCGGGAAAAAAAAAGATCTTGCAAAGTTGGGATTGATTGAACTTTTTAGTCCCACCCAGTCTGCTGTTACCACCGCAGCCACGCCCACCCAATGGGCCACACCCACCCGGCACTCCATGATGCATAAGTGGGTTTTGGGTTGCAGTTTGGGCACTCAGTCTTTTAAAGGTTCGCCATCACTGACTTAGAACATTACATTTCACTTCCGCAATCTATACAGAGAAGGGCTATGATTTGGCTAGCCTTTTTTCTAAAATGGACTGAAAAAATATTCTTTTTACAAATATCTCATTCCACATATATTTTGTGAAGTACAACCTATGGATGATGAGATTACATACTTGAGCTTTTAGGTCTGTTGTATTTGTAGCATTTGTTACATTCATCTGAAGTAAGGAAGGTTAAAAGGCCTGTTAAAATCACTGTGAGCCTCCTTTTTTTGATTTAGACTACCTTATGCGAACTGTGCTTAGAGGAAAAGATGGGACAGTGTCTATAGCCAGAGCGTTTACTATGTAATTGACCTGCTTCTTTGGGGGGGGGGGGGGAAGGACCAGGTGGCAGCCAGTCTCCTAGACGAGGAAACGCATACTATGCCATATTATGCTGTGCCTTGCTTTGTGCAATACCACCTATGTGACCTTGCACAAGTGACCAAACCAGTTCCGGCCTCAGTTTGCTCACACTTAAATAGGAACAATCATCTTTGATTAATGCCCGATTACGGCATAATTATTTACTATTAGCGCCCTGCATAATCCAAGTATTTCATACACCAATTAGAAAAGCGCTCCGTTTTGCCTTGGCGCTTTGAAAGCAGCGAAGTTAAAGCTTCGGCAAAGGCACCAGCAAGACAGACGCTCATGATCCCGAAACCCTCGCAAAAACATCCGTGCAAGTCTTCGCGCTTGGGTCAGGCAAGCGACAGGCTGGGGAAGCGATCATTGGCGGAAGACTAATTTGAAGGGCCAATCTCGCGCTACTGGCGCCTCCCCCTGTTACTAGCCTCTAACTTTCTTCCGCTGGTGGTTCACAGGCAGAGACAGAAGCGGGGAAAGCCTGTCCAGTCAAGGGCAGCCTCGCCTTCCGAGGAACTCGGCGGGAAGGTCTTCAGACATGGGTCTTGGGGTAGAAACGCGCTTCTCGTGCTCATCCCCCCCCCTCGGAGGCTTGCAGGGGGAGTTCGCCAAGCGGGTCCCACCCGACAGCGGAAGGTTTCCCACGCGACGCGCGCGCGAGAGAGAGAAAGAGAGCGGGAGAGCGACTCCCCGTGCAACTCGCGAGCCAACCCCATTCGCTGAAGCCCCGCCTCGCACGCCTCCTAGCCTCCTCCCGCCTCCCTCCCCGAACTTCGAGGTCCTTCCTCCCGCCACCGCAGGCCCCGCCTATCGGCCCCGCCCCGGCCACCAAGCTCGGTTGCCGCGCGCTAAGCGATGATGTCATTCTCTAACCAAGCGCGTGACCAGCGGGCCCCGCCCTCCTTTCGCCGAGCTCGAAAACTGCCGTCGATCTTACAATGCAGCGCCGGTGATTGGCCGGCCAATTCATCCCTCCCCCGCCCACTACAAAACAATAAACAATCGAGTACAATTCATCCCGAGCGGGATCTGGTGGTGGGGGTGGTGGGGGTGGTGGCGGGGGGGGG
This sequence comes from Azemiops feae, assembly GCA_023970755.1. Classification (NCBI taxonomy): domain Eukaryota; kingdom Metazoa; phylum Chordata; class Lepidosauria; order Squamata; family Viperidae; genus Azemiops; species Azemiops feae. The sequence goes on from JALGBA010000094.1 coordinate 1,759,077, forward strand.
GGGCGGTCGGGGGAACCTTTTGGCCGGCGCCCGGGAGAAAAAGCGCGCAGCTTGGATGATTTGGGTTTGGGCTAATTCCGCGGCTTTTCTAGCGTAGCGGGCTTTTATCCCAGGCGCTTTTATCGTAGGCGAGCCAGGAGGGGCTCGAAGTTGTCAGCTGGTCGGGTGGTCAAAGAGGGAGCGAAGCGGGCGAAGCGGATCGTAGGCAGGGAGCCGGGCCGTAACTTGACCTTCCCTTGGCATCCAGGAAAGAGGGGAGGGAGGCGAAATGGGAGACGAGAGCGGTGGCGCGTCCCGGGGTGGAGGCGAGGAAGAAGAGTTGGCTGGGAAACAGCCTCCTCCTGTTGCGTGTGCACGCAAGTCTGTGAGATGACAGAGCATTCTTCCTCCAGGCCGCAGATCAGATGGCAGAAGGATGCACATCACCTCATGCCAGGCTGTGCGGGATCACGTGGGATCGAGGGCCTCTGAGAGACAAAAGCCTCGTAGGGAAACGTGCGAGCTCAGGTGCCTGCAGCGGAAATCCACCTCAGTTGCCCTGATTGCTGGCTGGGTGGGCCTTGGGTTTCCCCCCTGCCCAGGGCCTAAAGCTGAACCAACTATATGCACCTTGTTCAGATACTGCACCAGGAGAATGCTAGTTGGGGGGGGGGAGTGCCATTTCCTGATTACACTTTAAGACTTAACTTTTGAAACCATACAGAGGCCCCTTCATCTTTCAACACCCTCCCCGATCTTATCAATTTCAATCTTCGTTACTCTCCCCCTACACACACACATCCTGGTATCTGGAGATTAGAGGAGGACATCCAGAGGAGAAAGTGTTGAGCGTTCATATTCCATCATCTTGTTCATCTTTTGTGATGATAAATGGTGCTAATCTTCATTACTTTTTGTGGTCTTTCTTCATTTGATGTTACAAAGCAATCCCCGCTGGTTTTTATATAGTGGTGTCAATACTGCAATAAAATAAAGAGCAAGGAATCAGGCTGGGTGTGTTTGTGTTCATAAACATCTCATTTGTGGTTCCCCTCCCGTTTTTGGAGTAATATGAGGAGACTGCCCAGTGCTGATGATTGTAAGAATTGTGATAAAAGTAGGGAGAAACACCTTTGGGTTTCTTTGAAAAGTTATTGAAATTATACTGCAGGTCAAAGGTCACCTGCAAGAATTTAGGATCATTTCTTCTCACAGGAAGCAAACTGTACATTAAGTTAGTGGGTAAAAAATATCTTGGTCACTCTGTTAACAGCTGTACATAATGTTTGACTTCCACCTTTTTAAGCAATATAGACTAACCCTATTTCTACCTCTTCAAATTATAGTGTTGCAAAGGAGTTGGGCCAACTATATGGCAGCCCACGGTTGATCAAGTTAAGCAGAATGGTACTTGGATCCTAGAGCTGTAGGCTGAACTGGGAAGTTTAAACAACAAACTATCCAGAAGGTACTAGTAAATGACATTCATACTTTTGCTAAGAAATGTAAGTGAACATATCTGCAAAGTCACCTGGACTTTTTCAAACAGAAGGAGAGTTTACCTTAAGATATATTATGCTACTCAGGAGGGCATCTGGGGAGAATCTTTTTGCTCCACTTAGTTCTCATTAACATTGCCACTTCAAAATACATTCATGCAGTTCATGCCGCTTCAAAATATGCTCAAGCTTGATTGATGCATACTTTCTAAGCCATAATGTGGTTTGTTTTATTTGCCATTGGCTTAGGCTGTTCTAGGGACTAGGCCTTTGTTTATTAAATCATGGTTATGAGTTGTACTGCATGAACCTAACCTAGTCAGTTAATTATAATTAGCCTATTTTGTGCAGTATGTGGATTCAGTCTGCAGATATTTAGCTTGGCTGTGGTCTGCTTGGACATCACAGAAGTCTCTGCGGTTGTCTCTTGGCCCGCCTTCATTGATGGTTATTTAAATGCCCCCATGGCCAATGGCCTGACATTTTTCCCCTAGGGATTTCATTTGATTATGATTTAATTGGCTGTTAGGTGGCAAGCAAAGTTGCTTGAAAATATTTCTCAACTGAATGACTGCTATTTTAATTCTGCTTTCCATTTGCTTGGCTGTGCTTACATTTTTATTATGGCTGTCTTTTTAAACATTTTGTTTGATGGCTTGTACACATAGAGACTGAAATGTCACGTATAAACATGTCTGTAAATATACTGAATTGGAAGTGATCTTAGTGGGACTATTCATGCTGTTCAAACTGATATAAACATGGAAGCAAAATGAGTAGCACATGTACAAATTGATACTAGCTTCACTGGAAACTGAATCCCATGACTTTCATCACACTCTTGGCACTTCTACCTTTACAATCAAATCATGTCTGTACAGTCATTGACCATGTTTGTATTCCACTCAAAATCATAATCTAGCTTGTGTTGTTTTGGCATAACAGATTGTACAAAATTAGCCATGTGGTTTGAAAAGCATGGTTTAGTTCTTGGCATGTTTTGTGACCCTACCAAACTACAGTAGTACCGTGCTTTGCACAGAATGTGAGGTCTCAAGTTTGAAAGGAAGTAAACCAGTTTTAACTTTATTACTTAATAGTAGCTATTTTCAGAAATCATTTTCTTTCTTTAAAAAAAAGTATGGAGAAACATGATGAATGACTTAGGTCTACGTATATTTCCTTTTCATTTTTTCAATCTCATATTCTTATTTCTTTGACTTACTATTTCTTACTCCGTTTCTGTGCCTGGCAGACATTACTTATCTGGAAAGAGAATGTGTGTCATTTTCTTCTTTCCTTTTCGTAGTAGCCCTTAAAGAATCTAGTAGGGTTTTTTCTTATCAGTAGGGTGCAGTACAGGTCGTTTCAGCTTATGACCATTTGTTTAACATCGGTTCAAAGTTACCACAGACTTGGAAAAAGTGACTTAGAACCCGTACTTATACTTCACGCCACGCCACATCTGCAGTCATGTGATTACAATTCAGATGTTTGGCAACTTGCTCGCATTTATGACCAGTTGCAATGTCTCACAGTCACATCAAATACATTTGTGAGCTTTATTGCCACTTTACAGCAAAAAAATGCCCATTAGGGACGTTGGATTCACTTCATGACTATTGTAAAAACGATTGTAAAGGCAGGCAACTCAACTTATGACCACAGTGACTTTAACAGGGAAATTCCAGTCCTGGTTGTATTGTAAATCAAAGACTACCTGTATAGCACTCTTCAGACTCTTTTGCTTTTTAGTTCCCCGGTATCAATGAAAAACAAAAACGAGGCAAGTTTTTACAGGAAGCTGTTTTGTTTGGGAACAAATGGTAGTAATGTGTATCTTTCTCTCTCCTCCTTTTTAGATTTGCAGAGTTTGTTTTTTACAAGTGAGGGTTTGTTTTTTGTTTCATTTTTAATGTTATAGCTTGTCTAAAAGGCTGCATGTTGTTTCTTTCTTACAAATACAAACGTATTCTGTTCCCAATTGAAAATGAGTAGTTTTGGTGAGCAGGTGAAGGAACAGGGAAGTTTAGATAAGAATTGCAAGGGCAGATCAGGACACCTGAAATGGTGAAGTATGGTGGGAAGATTACAGGACATAGCATCCCAAGAGAAACACTATCCTGATCTATTATGATATGTGAATTCAGCCCGTTACTGTTCTGTGATTTTAGATGTTCAAAATTTAATAATTTCTAATTTAATAATTAGAAAATCAGAACTGTTGGCTTCTCAGAGAGTTAGAAGATGCAAGGCTGAGAAATGCTTTCCGGGAAGCCAACAGTTCTGACCTTCTAATTATTATTTTTTAAAAAAATGTCTGTAATATTTTTAAATATTTTGTTCTTGCTTTGTTTTATTTCTTTGGTACAGCAAACGAACGATGTGATTGATATTAGTAGCTTCAATCTAAAGGCATAATTTTAACAAGACTACACCATCCCACACACGGGGGGGGGGAAGCACAAGTGAAATATTTGTTGTGGAAGAATTAGGTGGAGAAGTGCAAAAATCTGTTCTTTTAAAATGGGTTGCCTTCACAAATTGAGTGGGAAAGTGGGGGTGGGGGTGTAACTCAGAGCTGACATATGTTCAAGCCCAAGAGGCTGAAAGAAGCGCATCCTCAATGTGGTTTGTTGACAAAGGCATTTCTTTGTTGCAAGAATCACCCAAATCCTTTGGAGTTGTAGGGGGAGAAAGCATTAAGCATCCCGGCTGAGGGGGTTTCCTGGTAGTTACATGATCAAGTGTAACATTTGACAGTGAGAAAGCTCCTTTTTTGTCTGATCTCTTAGTGAGAGCAACCTTCTGTCCTTATGTTAGGAAATCCATTCCAAGCCCTTTAATGGGAAAATTAAAGACCAACTCCAGAACAATGGCACATGGCTTTGGAAAATGTAGACTATATATTGACATTTGTTACTTTGCAGGTTGTATTCTGTCTTTTGTGATGTCATTTTATGTACTAAGGGAATGCAGAAAATCTGGAGGAGGCATCAAACACCATAGTGTAGGATTTCACATGCTGGATCACCCAATCAGAGTGTAACAACCTGTAGGGAATGTTTCTGAAACAATTAAAAATAGTAACAGCCAAAAGAGAGACATGATTCCAGACTTCTGCATTAAAACATTGAATACACATATCAACACATACAGGTACATATACACACATATATATACATATACACATATATATGTATATGTATATGTGTGTATATATATAATTATTTAAACAAGCATTGCTCATAAAATCTGTTCATTGTTTTTGTGATTCTCTACGTACCAGTATGTAGCAAATATGGACTGAGAGACAAACACAAATATTTGTGCTTTGCTTTGCAGAGTATGTTAAATAATGTTTTTCAATTATATCTTTTCCAAAATTGATGATCCCCACATCTCCATATATGCTTGGCCACAACTCCTGTCATCTGGTACATTGATGGAAATTGTAGTCTAATACCCCTGCAAGTCTTCAACTTAAGGAAAGCTAATTCTCCATTTCCCATGGACCTAAATAGAAGAAACCGGACTTTTGCAATTGGGGGAAACAACAACCTATGTTAATTTATTTCCTGTTGAGTGAGGTTATACACCAGAGATTTTTCTTGTCCAAAAAAGACCAGTGCATTGCCTTCAAAATGCAAGACTTTACTGTCTCAGCCACTCAGAGAATAGAACACCCAAAAAAAATCTTCCCCTTAGAGACAAGCACAATTTTGGTCTATATCTATATGTAACACCTTTCGCTATTTTGAAGGCAAAAAGTGTGAGCCTATTTCACTCTTATTTTTGGAGTTCCAGCTGCTTGCATGCAAACCCATTTTCATTACTGCTTTTGTGGAGTAGGATTAATCTGTTTTTTAACTTCATATAATGGTCTTCAAGTTTTCGTCTAGCTGTTTTTGGCTTTTAACTTCATATAATAAGTGACTATTTCTATTATGGCTTAGTATTATGCACAAACATGATTTAAAAAATCTTGGGTTAATATGAAAAATAGCCACACTATTTTTAATATATTGTGATGCTGTTGTTTTTTTTCCTTTTGACTGAGCTGGCTCTTTACAGGTAGTCCTCGACTTACAGCAGTTCATTTAATGATTATTCAAAGTTACAGCGGCACTGAAAAAGTGACTTATGACCGTTTTTCACACTTACAGCCATTGCAGCATCCCCGTGGTCAGGTGATCAAAATTCAGACACTTGGCAACTAACATATTTAGGACAATTGCAGTGTCCCAGGGTCATGTAAATCACCTTCTGACAAGCAAAGTTAATGGGGAACCGAGATTCACTCAGCGGCCGTGTTAGTAACTTCACAACTGCAGTGCTTCACTTAACAACTGTAGCAAGGAAGGTCGTAAAATGGGGCAAAACTCAATTAACAACTGTCTCACTTAGCAACAGAAACTTTGGGCTCAATTGTAGTCGTAAGTTGAGGACTACCTATATTAGGCCTTCATGAGGCCACCTGATGCTTGTGAAGGGCCAGCAGTTGCCTTGGCCAGACATGCCTTGTCAGTGGTGGGAGGAAAAAGATAGTTAAAATCGGAGGGGGCAGCAGAGGTAATTGGCAGTGGTGAAAGAGTCCATGGCAGCCAAAAGGGCAGAGATGGGGAGGATACATGGGGGGGGGGGGTTGGAAGGAGCTGAAGCAGATGCTGCAGTTGTAAATGTGGCTGGGTTGCCCGTGGTGTGCTGCAACTACCATAACTTCAAGGACCAGCCATAAGATAAGAAAGAGAAGAGAAGAGAAGAGAAGCTTTATTGTCATTTTTTTTACTGTGGGCACAACGGCACACATCAAAAATGAAATTTAGTTGCCTGCTCTCAAAGTGAAACATACATGACACACACCTAAACATACTATATACAACATATAGACCCACACCCCTACATATATATAACAAATAAATATAACCACCTTAAATTCAACACAACCGTAACCTCAAACAGTTGGTGAATGAATGGTCATTAAATGGGGACTACCTGTAACTGGAGTTGGGTATGGTTTGCTTAGTTCATGGCTGGGCAACCTATTTAATACATTTGCGCCTGATGATGATGAATGCCTTTATTGTATGACTATAGAAAGGAAATATTGGTCGGTCAAGTGCTGAATGCGGTAAGAGTGGCATCTGATGAAGTTAAATCATACATGAAAATAAATGGAATGCTTTGTGAGTGGTTCAACATGGAAGAAAAAGTAAGGACATGTGATAACTTCTTTGTTTATTTTGTCAATTCCCGGCTTGGACTGGACCCTAATGAAGATTTTTCTTTCAACACTCTCAAATAGATGTCATAATATATCAATTTCCTCATAGCTGGTAATCTGAAAATGGTGGGTACATCTAATCAAACTATTTCTCTGATGCTTTATTCCATCTTTAAGAGGAGAAAACTTAGGCTGTTTTGCAATGACAGTCCCTTAGCACTGAACAACAGATTTTTGTGTGTGTGTACTCGTGCATTAGTTGTATGTTCTAATCTAAGAAATTTTAACTTGTTTTACTTGAAAAGCAATTGTGGTGGAATTAAAGAAAGGAATTTTGCTAAATCCAAGCAAGCTGGGAAATGCTGTAGTACTGGTCTACAATTGGGAACAGTCAGGTTCAGATCCTTACTTATTCACACAAATTGTAGGGCAACCTTGAGCCTCCCATTCTTTCTCAGTTTATTATACTTTAAAGAGAAGTTGTGGAATGAAACAGATGTGGCAGGGAGAAGTCCATATATTTAAATTCTCTTGAGGAAAACTGGAATATAGATGCAAAAATAACTTTGTAGCTGGACTACTATAACAGCTCAGTTTTAGATGACCATTGATGCCACTTTAAATATATGGGTTAATGTGCTCTTTGGACATTCGGATATATACTACACCAGGGGTTCCCAACTCCTGGTCCATGGCCGGGTACTGGCCCATGGCCCATTGGAACTGGGCTGCGCAAACAGCAGGCAAGCGCGAGAAGCTCCATTTGCGCGAGCAGCGAGCGTGCGTGCAAAACCATCCCCTCCCCCCTCTGCTGCCACCCCCCACTGCAGATCCACGGAGTCAGAAAGGTTGGGGACCGCTGTACTGCACTATTAGACACAATAAAATTTGCATATTTGTTCAAGGACAAAATGCTGAACTTATTGGGGCCTCTTTCCTTCAGATAAACATTTCTATTTATTTTCATGTTTTTCACTTTTCCCCCTCTTAAGTTCACATTATGCCGAGTTTTGTAGTGAATAACCTGTAAATCTAACTTATAATATTGCTTCGATATAGTTATTTTTGTTTTTATTCTTTTTAAAATTCTTTTTGTCATTGTTTACCTTTGTGTCTTGTGACAACAAATAGGAGGGTAATGTGTTAATTGCTAGTAAACATTCTTTAGGAAAGTCATATCAGTGACCTGAATAGTGCAAAGATTGAGAGAATCCTATCTCAAAGGAGAGGAAATGGCATCAGCTTTATATCCAGATGTTAGCCTTCAAAAGAGGTTGGCAGATACCTACACCTTTCCCAAAAGGAGATTCCTGCGGTACCATAGTAAACATGCAAAGTATAACAAATCTTGTTTGCCTTATTTCTAGTGAAGTTATGACTTCACCTAGAATTGTGAATTACTTAATTGTGGTTTGGTCAATATAATTCAATTGGCTGTCTTCACATCGCATGCTAAGCTATAGTCAAACCACAGTAGTCTGGTAATGCTAAATCAAAAAAATCCCATTGTGGCTTGGTGTGATATGTGAGCTCAGCCTAAGTGACTCTGAGGCATTCAAAAGTAAGCCTTTTTTGTGTTCCCTGAATTGGTGGAGCTGCCTGGATATCAGTTGTTTAAATCTGTGAGTCTTACTTCTGAGTAAGCACAGAGCTCTTGCACATAGCCTTTGTCAGATATTCATGGCCCACGACTGTTTTCACTGAAACCACTGAGAACCTTCTGTGAGGCAGTCAGACCTCCTTCAAGTTGATAAATGGGGGAGTGCAAAAATCAATATCTAGCCATCCCCACCCATTCTTCAGTTGCTACGTTGAAACAGACACTTGTCATTAACTACAAATCCATCTTTCTGCTCCACTGAAGTTGGAGGGCTTAGCAGCTGAAAAAGAGAAGCAGTTGAGAGGCAGAGGCTGCTAGAAGTTGCTCCCACAAGGAACCACTCAAGGTCTAGGTTGCAGCTTGAAAAAGAGATGTTTTGAGATTGGTCTTCATCCACATAGCTGAGCCCAGACTAATGAAAGCCTGGGATTATAGTGGCAATCTGGGAACAGTGCCTGGGTGATGAAGCTTCTTCTATAGAGAATTGTATTGCAAAGCGACAGTTCTAACTTGAAGTAACACCAATGTAACACAGTAATCTTTTCATCTGAGTAAACACACATATTATTGCACAAACAAAGAAGAGCTATGGAACAAACAGAGTTAGGTGCAAGTTTCAATACTTGATTCAATTTTGGGATTTGTGTTTATGGATTCCTTACAGTGTAGAAAAGAATTTACAAAGGAACAGGGAAGCTAAAGCTTTTGTTGACATCTAGTTCAGAAGAAGTGCTTTTGGCTCAAACATATATAAAATATAACTTCTTCTGTAATTTTGTTAGGCCTGATAAAAAGATCAGGACGGTCAGTATATGCTCACAGGATAACCAGACACAATGGAGAAAACAAATACCTTTCATTGTTTAACACAGGGGTCCCCAAGCCCCGGACCATGGCCCACGATCAGGCTGCGGCCTATTTACAACCAGGCCGCATGAGCAGTGGGCCAGCTTGGATGCATGCGCACACAGCTTGACTCACTCGAGTGGCGGGCAGGCAGGCACGCACCCACGCACGTGCAGCTCGACTTGCAGTCCAGCTGTGGGTGCATGTGCATCCACACCGGCCTGCCGTTTGTGTGAGTTGAGGTATGCTCTCGCCCCTGCTTGAGCAGCTCGGTTCCCCTCTCCCCCCCCCAGCCAGGCCACCAAGCTGCAAAGGTTGGGGACCACTTGTTTAACAATTAAATTGCACATCAAGTCAGCGTCTAAATCTTAGTAGGTGTTGTTTTCTGTTGTTTTTTGTATTGCTGAAATCCAATTTCCTTGAGAAGCTGGCTAATTTCTAAGAATCCATTGTTCCAACTCTGGCCTCTTCTACACACTTACATTGCACTGTCATGTCTCCAGAAGACTTCCATTCTTCAGAAATGGAGCTGCTTCAGCAGGTGGCTCAGCTGTTCCACTTTGTACTGCTAAATCTTTGGGATCTACAGGAACTGCCTCTTTACTGCTGCCTCGCTGCTGCCATGATAGCACAGTGAGATCCCTGATTCCTGGACTGTGCAGAGGAGGAGTTTGCAGTTGCCCATCACAGGGGCTGAGCTTTTACTCAAAGGATGCCTGTAGATGATTGCACTCTCTTGTTGGCTAGCTGGAGAGAGCCCTGGCTGGTTGTGGGGAGCACTTGGCATGGCAAGGATGCCAACAGTAGGGACACTTGCAAGCTGACACAAAAGTGTCAAAAGCTTTGGGAGGTGAAGCTGGTAGTTGTGTAGTAGAGCCATCTGATTTATCATAGAACTAAAAAGCCACAAACTACAAACCGATGAAACATAGGCTCTTTAGAGCAGAGGTCCCCAACCTTTTGGGCACCAGGGATTGGTTCTGTGGAGAGAGATTTTTCCACAGACCAGAGAGTGTGTGGTTTTGTGTGCTGCCTGCATCTCACGGATGGGGCCTTGCTTGTTTGTGCAGACCGGTTGCTGGCATGCCGCGGCCCGGTATTGGTCCACAGATCGGGGGTTGCGGACCCCTGCTTTAGAGGGGGACATAGCTGAAATGTCTTATTATCCAGAAGAATTTTCCTATGCTGGCCCTCTGCTGACTGGGCACCTAGAATTCTGCTAGTTTGAAGATTTTGGAAGTTGCCATCAGGATACCTGCAGGAGAACACACTGTCAAAGCAGAGTTGGGAAAGAAAATAAAGGGGGGAAAACCACATACTCCTAGAACAGGCTTAAGAACTGACAAAAATTTCATTGCCTCTCACTTAGCCGTTCCAGATAGTTTTCAGATTTCCTGATCCTGAGATTTTTAGAAATCCACTCTTTAAACAATAGACAATGAGGTGATTGTTCCTCACCTCATTCTGATTAAATGTCCAGTAATAGAACCACCAGCCTTTCATTTTAGGGCTCTTATCCAGCTTATTACTGATTCCAGACATCCCTCTATCTCGACAATCAGCTTTTATTTTATTTTTCTATAGTAATGTTCTGGATTACAATAAAAGTATAACCAATTTGATTCTGACCACAGCTTCCTCGGCAAAAATCAACAGATTACACTGTTCATGACAGGGCTAGGAATAAGGATGTTGACTTTCTCGTCCCTGTAGTTCCAAACAGCGTAGGAAAACAAGTGTTGGCCCTGTTCTGGTTGGTTAAACAGCCAAAACTAAGGTACATCCACTACTGCGTTTTCATTCTTAATCATCTTGTGTTGCTGGCGTGGCTGAGGGCATTTGTAGCAGGAGGGAATAAAATCCTTTTGACCCTGGCATTTCTTTTTTTTATTATTATTATTCAATTAAGATCTAAAGGTTAACTCTTAGCTGCATGATAGACAAAGCTTTGTGCTCTCGGCTTGTTTGAACAAATATCCCCTTGGCCAGGGTTTGCAAGGCTGGCAACTCCACCAGCTGGGGTTTGTGCAATGGATAGCTGTGAATGCTTCCCTAGCTTTGCTGTCTCCCATATCTGGTTTCACACTCCTATTGTATTGCTAAATAGATGAAATTTAAATACAAAACCTTTAGCCGGAGAGATTTATGTATAAAGGCCTCTTTGCTAACCTTCTTCAAAATTCTCAGGTCTGTCGTTGTGATGGTCCAGAGCAAAGTGGAAAACAGCCATGGGCAGGGCTGGCTTCATGGTTATTAGTTCCAAAAAAAAGTACACAAAGTGCTGCTGTAACATTGTTCCCTTGTAGACCTTTGGCAGACAGTCTCCTGCCACCTGACATTTCTTTGTCTGAGGAAGGAAACTCTGAAACCAGCTAGCTTGCTTTGCAAGGCAGAGGCAGCTCTCTTGGTGAGCCACAAAAGGAGGCAACCTCTTACAAAAGAGGAGGAGGGGGGGAATACCTCAAGCAGATAAAAGGACACTGAACAACTGTGGTAAATCAAAAAGGCTAGCTGGGAGTTGCCAGAAGTAGGCTTAAATAACAATTTATCTGCAGATCTTTGGGGGCCATTTCACTTCCGCCCATATGCATTTTTTGCTGGGTTGCTCAGAAGAAGCCTTCAAACCAATCTGATGAGTTGAAAATATACTAAGTATATTCATCCCTAATCTCTCGTTGGGAAATACTCAGCCTCCACTAGGCACAATTTTCAGGCCAGGGAACAATTTTTTTCTTGCTTTGTATTTTGTTTGATGCCCAAAACAATGGGGAGTGATATAACTGAGATTTCCTGGAGGCTGTTGTTACTGATGTTATTGTTGTTATTGGTCACCGCAATACAGAAAAGATGTTGCGATTCTGGAAGGAGTGCAGAGAAGAGCAACAAAGATAATTACAGGGCTGGGAGCTAAAAAATACTGTATGAAGAATGGTTGCAGGAATTGGGTATGTCTCCAGTCTAATGAAAAGAAGGACTAGGAGTGACTTGATAGCACTGTTACAATATTTGAGGGGCTCCTACAAGGATGAAGGGGTCAGACTATTTCCCGACGTATCAAAAGGCAAAGCAAGAAACTGGTTGGAAATTAACCAAGTAGAGAAGCGACCTAGAACTAAGGATAATTTTTCCACCAGTGAGAGCAATCAAGCAGTGGAACGGTTTGTCTTCAGAAGTTGTGGGTGCTCCATCACTGAAGGCTTTCAAAAAGACACTGGACAATCATTTGTCTGAAATGGTATAGAGGGTCTACTACTCAAGCAGGGGTTGGACTAGAAGACCTCCGAGGTCCCTTCCAACTATTATTATGATGATGATATGGGTATGTTTTAAAAAAAATTCTAGATTTCTTTTGCCAATATGAGGGTTTGTTTTCTGTTGAAAATCAATGGCCCACCACTTCTTTGATACTTGATGACTTCCCCCAGCCTCCTCTAAAGGCTGCAAACATCTATTTAGTGGGTTACATTTTCTTTAAATGCAAAATAGATTCTATTCCTGGGATTGCGTAGCTTTTACAATCCAACTTGGGCCACAGAAATCTTTCTCTGCAGATATTCTGTTGACATAACTGAATTCCTAATCTTGCTTCTACCTTGTTTGTATTCAATGTCCTCAGGTAAGCTGTAGATCTCTGTTGGAACCCAGGAAAAATAAAGCATTGTATTGTATTCAGTGCCTCAGTTGTTCTTTCTCATGCAGACACCTGACCATCTTTCCATCTTGAACAATACAGGAGAGAGAGAAATCTCTCCGCAAAGCAACTGAAGAAACAGTGTACCACCTACTTAGTTGCTGCAAGAAAATTGCGCAGACTGCAAAAAATGGCGTGACAAAGTAGCAACAATGGTAGACTGGAATATCTTCAAGAAAAACCACTTGCTTACAAGCAAGAACAGTTGGGACCACAAAATAAACAAGATAATAAAAAATGAAGAAACTAAAATGCTCTGGGACTTTAAAATTCAAACAAACCAGCAACTGCTACACAATACCACCTCGGGCTTAACCACTGTTGATAAGGAAGACAGAAAAGTCTGGGTAGTAGATACTATACTACGTGGAGAGAGCAGAAGAGAAGAGAAAGAACTGGAGAAAAACGTCACGAACTATAAAGACTTGCAAACTGAAATAAAATTACATGGCAAAAGAAAGCAAAGATAGTACTGACAGTAATAGGTACCTTGGTTGCAATCCCGAAACAATTGGGGTACACTTGAACACCATTGCCACTGACAAAAGCACCACTGGTCAATTGCAAAAGACAGTTTTACTTGCAACAGGTTACATGCATACATATACTATTAAACAACAACATCTGCCTATCCCAGGGCCTTGGGAAGGACTGGATAGGTGGACAAAAATGCTAAATCCAGTCTGAACATCTGGCAATCATATTCACCATGGATATGCTAAAATAGCTTTCTTCAAGCTGATCCAGAGGTACTCAGCTCCTTCAAGGCCTAGTTGATACAGAGAGGGCCTGGAATGAGGGAGATATTTTAAAGTAACCCTGCATGAGCAAAGAGAGAGGAAAAAGAGAAGGGCATTAGAGAAACAGGCAAAAGCAATCTGGAAACAAGCCGCAGGATGCAGTAAAAGTATTAAGAACGCCACCATCCTGCCAAAAAAGGGCAGATTAGAGCAAAACATCCAAAGTATCCAAATTTAATCTTCATTTTGTATATGTCTCTTAATTAGAAGAGGTCTTTGGCAGTTAGCTCCCTTACCTCTCAATGTGAGAGGTAAATTAACCCCTTCCGTGGACTGGATGATAACTGCTTCGCTCCTTTTCATAGTCCTGTCCAGATTGTCCATAGGGTGCGGCAAAAAAGTCAAGACAGCAGCCACAATAGTGCAATGAAAGCTTAGTCTGTTTTTTTTTTAAATATATGCAACACTTTATTTGCACCATTGGGGCTGCCATCTTGATTTTTTTTTTTTTTTTTTTTTGCACCATACCCTGCAATCACTGCTGCCTGTAACTCTTCTTTATGGGTCAAGTAATGCAGCATCAGGAGGAAATACAAAGTGAAGAGAGTGACTTTGATTGTAAATATTTTTTACACACTACATTTTAAAGTAGAAGCTTTGCCTGGCCAACCATTGATTTACAAAATAACGTGTATGGTTTTTAAAGAAAGCAGCCTATTCTTGGAGTAATATTCAGACAGGTTGTCGTGCTACCTCCTTCACTGCTGGTTATAGAAATAGTGTACCATGCTATTTTAACCTACCAGGGTGAATAGGCTATTTGATAGGACTATTAAATGTCAAGATAAAATAAGGATACAAACCATCTCTTCATGCTTCGCGCACCCCAAGGGATGCTTCCTGAAATAGAGTGAGTGGACTCTGCCATCTTGTGGCCTGCTTCAAATTTGCAGATCTATTTCTCTTGAATTAAGATAAAGGTGGTATTCTTGTATTTGTAAGCATACATATCTTGGGGTATAAACTCAAATAGGTTAGTTAACCAATTAATGGATAATATGTCAGGATTGCTCTCGAGGCAAGTGAGGCCACAATTGTCTTTACTGAAACAAAGGTGGCCCTTTCTGGGAGGAGAATCCTCTGGAGAGCATCCAAACAGACTTAAATTCCATGAAAGAAAGATAATAGGATGGAATAATGGCATAAATATAATAAGGAAACTGCCCTTGGATGTTCAGTTTGTGGTCCTCGTTAAAAAAAAAAACAGTAGAGAAAAAACACCACAACAGTATAATGTAAATGGAAAAGGAAGTGAAAGAAACCACAGCTAAAAATAGTGAGTGGAACATACAAAAAAAGCCAGGTTTGCTTATTGTTTTGATGAACAACAGCCAGATGAAGACTGTCGCTTTGCAGGAATGCAAAAAGAGCAGGGCTAGCAAGAATAACTTCTACCATCTTTCTTCCCCTCTACAGCTGGCTTTTTGTTCATTTTAGAACTACATTAAACTTATTGTGGTGCTTACATTACAGTTTTGGTATTTCCTCCTTTGAACTACAGTAAGGAACAACGTCATGAATTTTCTGCTTAGGCACTCTCAAATTTTGATGAGATGGACAGAACTCCCAAGGGTTGCAAAAAAAAAAAAAAAAAGTATGCGAACATATTTACAGTGTTTTTTAGTGAATACAATTTGTTTAATAAGAATGTACTGTATAGGTTACATTTCAAAGTGGAAAAACACTCTCAGAGTAGTCCAGATCCTTGTAATTTTAATCTGTTTTTATATTTATAATTTATTTTTATATCTGTTTTATTGCATTATAAGCTGCCTAGAGTTGCCTTGAACTACGAGATGGGTGACGTATAAATTCAATAAACCCAGATCAAAAATAAAATATTTTAACATCACCTAGCAACTTATTATATTAAATGACATTTTTTTATTGTTATGGACTACTGCATAATGATTAAAGAATTGCATAGCAGCAAAAGCACATGCTAAACCATTGATTGGGAAGAGGGCAGTTCTGCTAACTAGCCTGAAAGCTATAGTTAAAATAATAATAATTATAAGTGACCTTTGCTAAATTAACTGGTGGGCCTGCTGAGGGAGTTCTAGAATCTGAGAAAATGTTGCGTAGCCCACAAGTGAATTTAGTTGTGTAGAGAGAAAACAAAGGGAAGAAGCCAGAAAAGGGGTAATTGACTTGGAATCCTTTGGCTATTTTGAAGTATGGTCAAACTAGTGTGCCCAGTGGAAATCAAACTATTAAGCGTTAGGAGGCCACCATTCCTACACATTGATATATTTTTCAGGGTCCCTGATGGGATAATTTTAAATTTGGCCATAACTTTGTTTCTCTCTACCTTTTGTCCATAAAAAGAGTCCTACAAGGAAGAATTAAAAACATCTGTCTGCTGTCTGCTACTTGAGCTGGTAGCTGAAGTCAAACAAAGGTTGCCTTCAATAAACAAGGAAATGCTTCACTGAACTGTCTTGGATCACCCTTCTTCAGATTGTAGCCTCAAACTGAATATGTTAGCGGGCATTTTATTTTCGTGGAGGCATAGTACTGAACCCACAATGACCCCCATACTTTTGTGATAATATTCTAAATCAATATAAGCATTCATGTTCGCACACTCACCAACCGTATTCTTCCTGCAGCTGCTGAGGATTTTATTATTATGATTCGTCGCACGATCAGCCAGATGTTCAGACTGGATTGTTGTTATTATTTATTAAATTTCTTTGCCGCCCATCTCGCTGTGAGGTGACAATTAAGGACAATTGCTATTGCAGGATACTGCATTTGGTTCAAGAATTGTAAGAGAGTTAGAGTCTGCAAAAGAGAAAATAGCAGGAGCTGGTCCCTTTCAAACCGTTTGAGCGGCAGGAAGCCAAATATCTCCATATATTTTCTTCCTCAGTTCCCCTGTACATTCTCCCTAAGTTCCAACTCTCTTCCTCCTCCACTGTGGAGAATCGGTTACCTGTTGCTTTATGCTTTGTTATGGCCCTACAGCAGAGGTCCCCAACCTTTTGGGCACCAGGGACCGGTTCCGTGGAGAGAGGTTTTTCCACAGACCGGAGGGTGCGTGGTTTTGTGTGCTGCCTGCATCTCGCGGATGGGGCTTTGCTTGTTTGCGCAGACTGGTTGTTGGCATGCTGTGGCCCGGTACTGGTCCGGTTGGAGACCCCTGCCCTACAGGATGTAGTCCACAATGAGCAGATCTGGGCAAAGAATCTCATATGTCTGCACTCCCACAGAGAGATGGGGCCAAATTGCTCTCTTTTGAGCTATTGACTCCCTAAGGTGGGGGTTGTCACTACCATGGTCTTTTTTTCTCTCCTACGTGTGCCTGTGGTGTGCCATCACATATACAAGGGTAAAAATGAATACAAGCAACAGCAAAGTCTTAAAACTCAAATAGTAGGGTAGTAGTTTTTTCTCCTTTCTTTATAAGTTTACAGCCCAGTTCTAATCACAGGTGTCAGAACAGTACAGCATCTAGAAACTTAAGCAGAGCCCCACTGCCCCAGCTGTCAGGTCCCACAAAATCCAGCTGGATGCACTTGGGATGCTCAGAAGCAAGGGCAGAATGGCAAAACTATCCTACTGGTCAAAATAGTAGTTGGAGGCATAGATGTGAACAATAAATATTCATAATGCTTTAGGGCAGAGGTCCCCAACCTTTTGGGCATCAGGGACCGGTTCCGTGGAGACAGGTTTTCCGTGGACCGGAGAGTGTGTGGTTTTGTGTGCTGCCTGCATCCCATGGATGGGGCTTTCCTTCTTTGTGCTGATCGGTTGCTGGCATGCCATGGACCGGTACTGGGCCACAGACCGGGGGTTGGGGACCCCTGCTATAGGGTTCAGGGATACTTGAAGGACCATTGTTTTATCATTGACTCTTGCTTGCCATATAAAACTGGACAGAGCTGTATCCTCCAAGTTTCATCAGTAAAGCAGTGTCACCGGACGAGAGCC
The DNA here is from genome assembly GCA_023970755.1 of Azemiops feae. Taxonomy (NCBI): domain Eukaryota; kingdom Metazoa; phylum Chordata; class Lepidosauria; order Squamata; family Viperidae; genus Azemiops; species Azemiops feae. The sequence continues at coordinate 1,776,652 of JALGBA010000094.1, forward strand.
AAGCAGCATGTCTTCTGTGTTGCTGTGGCTCACCAGTGGAATAGTATCTCCTCCAAAGTCTATACAGCCCTGATTCCGTTAGCTTTCAGGAAGGCAATGATGGTTCTGGTTCTCCTCAGAGGCTTTGGGCCAGCCGGAACGGTGGCTGGTTCTGTTAAGCGTGATGCCTAGTTGATGCAACTGAAGTTGCTAAAGTGTAATATTTGATTTTGTTTTCTTTTGATTTTTTTTAATCATCTGTAAGCCATCCAGAGCTGCAGATAGCTGTTTTTGGAAATTAAAATAAATAACCTGCACTATGCAATAAACTCTTTTAATCACATTTTATTTATTTGTATTCCGCCTTCATTATTTTTACAAAGAAAGCAACAAACATACTTAATACTCCTTCCTCCTCCTATTTTCCCCACAACCACGTGTGAGGTGGGCTGGCTGAGAGAGAATGACTGGCCCAAGATCAGCCAACTGGCTTTCATGGTTAAGGCAGGACTTGAACTCATGGTCTCCCACTTTCTAGCCTTAACCACTAGACCAAATTGGCTTTCATAAGTATTTTGCTCTTTACTTGCTAGGTTCACCCATGGGCTAAGCCATAAACCATGATTTATGTGCCACAGTGGCTAGATTCACTGAAATCAAACTCAAGACAGCTAGGAGACGGCGGTCAAAAACGTCAAATTAGTGATTGTGATATTATTGAAGCTTTGCCTATTTTTAATGTGTGTTATCAATCACATCATTGTGGCTACCATCTTGACAGTTTTGACCATTATCTGTGGACCTGGCAAACAACCCTTACCGTGATACCATATATGTGAACCCAGTAATACATCCTGTTGAAGTCTACCTCTTACGTTTGTTGATAGAGATGTCAAGAAATTAGTTGTATTAGTTCCTTGTTGTCTACACAGCAACATTGATGGTGTTACTGTAGACAGCAAGGAACTGCAGCAGCATTGTAGCATTGATGGTGGCAACAGAAAGACTCTTTTTGGAGCCACTATGACACAGTTGGTGACAGAGCTGCATTGGCACAAGTTATGTACTTTCAGAAGAAATGGTCAGCTTTTGCCATGAAGGCATTGATTGCCATTCCTGTTTTTTCCACAGCTTTTGTTCTTAATGATCAGTATTTCTCAGCTTTGGCAACTTCATGTGGACTTCAACTCCCAGAATTTCCCAGCCAGCACATTTTAAAATTTCTAAAATCCCTGCTATAGATACCACACCACCACTAGCGAAGAAAACAGACGCAAAGGAGGAGTCTCAAGATTGTCGTGTTAGGCAAACGGTGGTGTAGAACAATCATAGTTAAATATTACAATGTTCAAGGCTGATCTTTTTATTCAAATATTAACTGGATTGTACCTCAAGTAAAACAGTATCCGCAGAGGTGTTAAAAAATTATATTGTAAACAATGAACACTGGGTGGTGCTAGATGCCAACATATGCCTATGCACCTAGCTATTCCCCAATGTTTAGTATACTATTCTACAAGTTGGACCAGAGATTGAATATATACCTGGATAATCGAATAACAGTTTAAGAACATTAACTTAAAGTATATAACTTTAAAATATTTCAGGATATTATTTCATTGTTGTGTGCAGCTCTGAATCATAAATGGTTTTTTTTAATTGTTTGTTAACTATGGATAAATCTGATTGGACTAGATCAGGGGTAGGCAGCCTTGGCTCTTTTATGACTTGTGGACTTCAACTCCCAGAATTCCTGAGTCGGCATGGCTGATTCAGGAATTTTGGGTATTGAAGTCCACGAGTCATAAAAGAACCAAGGTTCCCTACCTCTGGACTTGATTATATATATGATGATATATTGAAGTGGCTTCAGTGTAGTAAGATGACAGTACAGACCACAGATACTTCCACATTTTCCTGGAAAGAAACTTCCTTTCTTTATACAGTTGGTACAGAACATCCATTAAATCTATGTTTAATTTGCTGCAGGTTATTAATTTTTTTACATTTGTTCAGACTTGATTGGGGGGGGGGGCGATAAGTTGCAGCATTAGTTAATACAGATGAATAAATGATCTCATGGGAATAATATCCAGAGATATGGTAGTGACCATTTTAGGCAGAGAGGGATGAACTACAGTACTAGTTGCAGATGCCAGAAAACAAATGCTGGAAATACCAGGGTGTAGAGAGTTTAATTACATTTATTCATTCCAGTGCCTGAAGTTTTTAGGGCCAGGGCTTTAAAACAGTCTCCTGTGAAGTTTGGAGCTTTCAAACTATCATATCGAATTAAAATGTCCAACTAAAAAGGTAAGCTGTGTTAGCAGTTAATGGCATTTGATCTTCCTTCTAACAGACAGGTTAGCTTGGCAGTTTCATCCAGGGTGTTTAGGCAGCCCCTTCCCCTCTACAGAAGCCAACTCCCTTTCCTCTCTCCTGGTATTCAATTTTCTGCCTAGCCAGTGAGCTAGTTCAAGACCATTTGAAGGATGGGGAGTTTATATAGGCTTGAATAGGAATAGGAAGGTTCAATAGCCATTGCCATGGTCTTCAACTTTCCCTCAGTCATCGCACTCATTTTTTCCCCTCCCTTTGGTTCATACCTTTTGTTCTTTTGGCAATAAATCAACAATCACTTCAAATGTTTATACTGCAATTTAGTAACAATGAAGAAAGATGTGCATCAATAAGATCAAGCTACTCCTACTGTCATAATTCCATTATTGGTAACAATAATTGAAGCATATGACTTGCTGCTCGGTATTCAGTTGCAGGGTGGGGTTAACATTATTTTTATATAGCACAGCTTCTATACATAGCATTTCACAAACAATACATTCAATACATTCAAAGGGTGCCTGCTCCAAGAATCTTATAATCTATTCTAAAGCACAGAGAAGAAGAAAAAAAGAGTAGTAAACGTGAACAGAGGAAGTATATGGAAACTTTCAGAGAACTTGCCTGTCAATGTATAGCAACGAAAACAAAAGTTGTGCAGTACATCAAATTAGGATTAAACTTCATGCATCTAATTAGGTTGGGTTCTGGTGTCTTTATTTTAAGGTGCAACAATGCCCCAGATGTGATTATTATGATTGCATGAAGTTTTTAGTTATAATAAAGTCCTAGATTGTTCCAAAGCCTTTCTGAAAAACGAAATTCTCACATAACAGAAACAAAAAGATAGGTACTAATTTTGAAATAATGGAGTCAGATATTTTTAGATACTGATAATTGGGATCAAGGATGCCTGAGATGAATGCTGAGACAGTTACTATATTTGGGAAATAAATTGCTCTTTCGATATTAAATTTATACACACCAAATTATATTTAAGTAAGTTTAATGTAGTACCAAAATATAATACAGTAAAGGCCATGATTTCTAATGATAAACACTTTTAAAGTAATCTATTATTACTTTCACTCATTAAATAAAAAAACCTTTTATAACTGGTTTGTATGAAGATAAATCATTATTTTAATCGTGGGATAGAGGCATTTTGTGCAATGGCTGCCATAAATCTCACATATTACAGGTGTTTCCCTAATTTTTCAATATTTGCAATCACAATAATTATAGCAATAGTTAAATACCTTCCCTCACAAGTACTAAGCCTGGGTTAGCCTTTTGCAACAGCTGCGCACTCCCAGGTCTGGACTGATTGCTCCACAGGAATGTATAAAAGAGCTCAGAAAGAGTTGCTTTATTCAGAGGGTGCAAAGCTGTGGAGCAATTTACCTGTAATGTCATGCCAATCTACAGCACGCTAATCATGCTTCATCCCGTCCTGCCATTTGCTTGCAACGGAGGTCATGCTTTGAATGCTTATCTTTCAATAGAATGTAAGCATTGTTTTTGTCTGGTTGGGAGGCCATTGGCGTAAAAATTCCAGATGTGGAAAGAAAAAAAAAGTTGGTAGCATCTCTCCAAGCTTGGAGTTGAGTGGTATCAGCGTGCTGCTCAGTTCCTTGTCATGGGAATCAAGCGCTGCTGTGAAGTGCATTGACAGTGAACGAATCTGTCAAAGAGCTAAGCCAGCTTGAATTATTTGAAAGATGGTTTGTTTTTTTTAACAGAGAGAGAGAGAGAGAGAGAGAGAGGCAGTGTATCCAGGTATGGGAGGGTGAGAAAAAGAAATAGGAAAAATATGATACATATTAATATATATCTGAGGGTTATTTGAGGGACCACCATTCTCTGATTCAGCTGCCCCTTCCACCAGATCTAGCAGAAAGGGTATGCTGTGGATCATAATATTAATATTTGTTTGTATATATTGTTTTTAGCTTTGTTATATGTCACTCAGTCACTTGTCTGAGGGATGGATGGCTATATACTGCAAATATGATGAATAAATAAATAATATAGGAAATTGTATCACTTGAGCATATTGTGGCAGCAGAAAAACAGAAGCAGTACACACTAACTAAATGACAAGTGGAATACTGCAAATCTGTGTTACACGGGATTTTGTGAATATACGGTATATGAAATTTTCAATTGCTACCTAAAAGAAAACGATTTTTAAAAATCAAGGATACTCCAGGTACATTTGCATATTTTATTTTTCAACAATAGAACAGAGATTGATAGATTCAGAATATGCATTTAATGTTTCTACCTTGTATCTTTTATTTGTGCAAACCACAGTGTGATATGGCCAATAATAAATATGTTTTATCTATTTTTCCAGTCATCATCAGTTAAAAGGAAATTTTTATTTGGTCAATAAAGTTTTCATGGTAGACTAAATAAAATTATATCTATAGATTGGCATTAAAGGGGGCCAATAAATAATACTCTTTTTCTTTTCAGTTACTCTTTATTTTTAACTTTCCGGCTGCAACTTTTTTTTGCTTCGATCCCCATCTTTCCAGTATTGCTCTGTCTGCATTTCAGTAAGTCGCGAGGTAGTACGTTGAAAGGCAAATATCTCTTCCTCTCCCGTAAACATAGAAAGTGCTTCAGCTGAATCCTAGAGACACGTAAAAATAAAAGTACAGGAATTATTGGAAAAAAGCCCTCGTGGGCTTCTTGCATGGGTCCTCAGTTATGAAATTCCACTGCACAGCAACACAAAGAATTCTTTAGTACAGATCGCCCTTGTTTAGCAACCATTTGCAGTTAGGACAGTCATGAAAAAGCAACTTTATGACCACTCCCTGCATTTGTGATCTTTACAGGTGTGTAAAGAATTTAGTGACCACTTAACAATCAAGTTGCCAGTCCCAATTGTGGTCATTAAATGAGGACAACCTATAACAAAGAGGAAGACACATAGACCACCAAACCACTTTGCAACTGGATCTTTGGCTCAAAGGGGGAGCCTCACTTGTATCCAGATCCAGGAGACAGCGCATCTCAGCTTACTCCAGTTTCTGAAACATTAACAGGAAACCCTAACCCTAACCACTCCCATTACTTTCTAAACTCTCCCAAATTTTATTTACATGTATTGATTGATGTTTTACTTGTGTTTGTATGTATAATGTGTTTTTATCAGTGTTGTATATCAGTGACTGCATGACCTCTGTAGATGTCATACGCTAAATAAATAAATAAAACTCCCATTACCTAACCTAACATTACCTAGTGTGGGGAAGGCAGAAATATATAAATGTATCCATGCCTTTGTTTTTTTACACTTCACTGGAATGGAATTACCTTTCAGGTAAGTAGGATGGTTAGAAGGGCCAAATCCCCAATTTCACAGGAAACAGTGGAGAGGGTGTCAGGTATTAGTTTTTTTTAAACTTCTTTAACTACCTGTCCAGACCATTTTTGTTGCAGTCCCAATAATACATTTTGAGGGAAGGGTAGAAAGAGATGAAGAATATAAGCTGAAGTAAGAACAAGTGAGAAAGAGAATGAGGAGGTTAGAAAAACAGAACAGTTGTGTGCAGGTAAGAACCCTGTCACACAAACAACACTGCTGTGGCAGTGAATATACATCCGTTGCTCTCTCCATTGCCATGAACAAAGCCTGTCCCAAACCTGCTGGGACTGGGGCAAATTGTCAGAAAGGATCATTTGAGGATGGAGCTGTCTGGTCTCAAATCCAAAGCTTGACCTTCCCACCAAGGTGTTGCAGAATATGTGCTATATGGTACTTTCCAGAAGAAGAAAAAATCCCCTTTTGAGTTTGTTACCCTGTCCTTTCCAGTGAATGAAGTCCATATAGAAATGGAGATACATGAAGGATTTTAAGGGCATTTTAACTGCCTTTGTCCTGCCTAGAAAGTATTCAGAATTGTCTTATTCCGTGTCAGGGTTACGGTCCCCACCAAATTGGAACACAGCCCTAATAGCAATAGCGTCTGAATCCTTTTGTCTTCCTTTTGCATTTTCATTAAATCAACAAACCATCAAGATAAAAACTTTTAAAATTACACTAAAAAACAACAACACTGGATATGGTGTATGAAGGGAGAGGAGATTTTAAGAAAACATGCAAATATTTTAAACATTTTATCCCAAATTTCTATTGGAAGCAATTAGCTAATATTTCAGAACAAATCCCAAATTTTCTTTTAGCAATTATCAATCTTGATTAGAAATAGCTTTAAGCTGAAAAGTACATTGGTTACATTGGTTCTGAATAATACCGAGAGTCAATCTTGTCAGTAAGTTACTATCTATGTCACTTTTTAAAAATCCTCTGAGCTAGTTAAGTCTGGCGTTTTAACATATCAATGTTTCAAAAAAAACTTATCATAGAAACTGACCTACCTTTTTTCCAGGAAAAAAAGTGTTTCTCATCCACAAACCATCCCTGGAGATTTCCAATGGTGGCCAAACAGCCATTGGTTGAGAATTGCTCAGAATTCCTCCTCTGAGCAAAGGGTTAGATTCAATAGCTTGATGGCACCCACAAACTCTAGGATTTGGGTGCAAAGTCAGCATAAGTACTTTATAGAGATAAAAGTCCAGGCTCTCTTGAAGAAAGCCGATTGTATAGGTATCATTTTGGAGTTCTGTGGCCCTGATGACCTTTACCAACAAAGGCACAGGAGAGTGACTGGAACAATCCTTTTGTAACCTTTCAGCAGCTTAGCAAAATAGTACTTATTGCCCAGGAAATCTATTTTCATTGGGAAATGCTGATAGTAATTTTTCATTTGCAGCAGTTAACTCAAGAATTCTCACTCTGCAATTAATATTTTTTTGGGGGGGAGGAAATGATAAAGCATTCACAAGAAGATATTGCGCATTAATGAATATTTATGGATGGCTGCAGTGGGGTTTTGTTTTGTTTTTTATGCATATTGCGGGAAGTGGTGTGTATCAGCCTCCCTTCCATGTGAACCTAAAGTAAAAAGACGCTTATAGATGCTCCCTATTCTAACAGAACTTCTAACCGATACACAGCTTGATGTCTTGAGTAAAACAAGTACAATGAATTGCATTTGAGGAACTTGTAACAGTTGACCCAATATTTTCAATGCATTAGAAATATATTCCTAGATTTGTGAACATTTATGATCCTAATCCATAAATAAATAGCATTACATTAAATTACGGCAGAAGGGAAAATGCTTCACTGAACCTGCAGGAAAGCTGCAGACTGACCCTCTAAATGATTTTTTGTTTTACAATAATGCCAGCACACAGACCCAAAGCAATTGTGCTCTCTCGCAACAAAGGCACTAATGTTCATAGTGCTTACCTGGCTCAACCCCAAATCATCCATCAGTACCCTTTTCTCATCCAGTCCACTATCATGGTCCGCTTGAATAAATATACTCTGGAGGGGAGCTGATGCAGAGCAAATAATACGTACCTGGAACAAAGAAAAATGGCTGAAGTTCATCATTTTAGAGTTCTTATTTCTCCAATGTCCCAAAAAAGCTTTTTCACGAGGCAGCTGGACTTTCTTTTTTCTCTTACAAGATGTTTCGCTTCTCATCCAAGAAGCTTCTTCAGCTCTGACTGGATGATGGGGAATGGAAGGATTTTTTTTTTAAAATTATTTATTTATTCATTCATTCATTCATTCATTCATTCATTCATTCAATGAATCTCTCAACCTCTTTATTTTCTTTTTGTTTTTAAACAGAATACTTTTGAAAGTTCACTTATAACAACTGAGGTAGGTAACAGATTTCTGATTTTGGTGGTATAAATTGCACTCCTGAACAATGCAGAAGGGTATAGAGGTGGCACTATCCTTCAGTTACAAATAACTTTTAATATTAAATTTTTTATTATTATTATTTATCTTATTTTTGCAATAGCTTTTAAAATAAAGAAACAAATATACACTAGATACTGAATTGCCATTTCAACCTCAATCAAAAAGGTACTTATTGTATTTACACATCAGGCCATCGCACTGTATCATCACTAACTCAAAATTTAGATGACAGTCTGTTTTCATTCAGTTTTTAAAAATATTTTTGCCTTATACATTATTAAGATGCAGGGAAAAATCAGGTGAGGGATTCCAAAACCTTTCAGCCCAGGGATAAAACCAAGAAAGCAGGGAAGCATGCATGCTGGCTACCCATATATAATCCCTGTCAACTTCTTGGATTAGAGGCCTGTGGACAGCTATTGAAATACAGGTCTAAGACACACACACACACACACACACACACACTTCTTCATCCAGTAATGCCAGTCATTATCTTCCCTTCTAATAGGAAAACTTTTAGATCCAGCTGTCCAAGAGCTCCAAAACACTGGAAAGCAAATCAGGTTTCCTTAGAAACTCCTCACTAGGGCTGCATAGATTCTTAAATGTCTGCTTCATTCTACTACCCATTTCGGCATACGATTTACAGGTGCAGCATTTTTCAGTCAATTCAAGCAAAAATCCCTGAGAAAATACTTGCCTGGCAGGAAAGAGTTGCAAAGCAATTGCATTTTTTTTTTTTAATGGACAGGTAATGGTCAAGGAATCTTTTCCAGCTTCAACCTTTGAAAATCGCAGCAGGCTAGTAACAACACTACACTCTTTGGGAAACACACTTTTTTCTTCTTCTTCAGGACTTCTGGAATGACTATAGTAGGTGACATACTATGTTGCTGTCCTTCCAGGAAAGGCCACTGAAAGAAGAAGTTCTTTTGCAAAGAGACTGGGACTTCCCTAAATGATCTCTGGATGTCTTAAATATAGCTCCAGGTGTTAATTTAAAACAAAGAGGTATTTCTAGGACCCTCTTTTTTAAACTTTGAGATGAGAATATATGCTAATTAGACAATGCTTGAGGACAATAGCATCATTATGGGTTCTTCTACATAACTAATATTATTTGTCCTTATGAGATTTACCTCAGAATGGAAACATTTGGTTAGTTTTCTTTCCTTTAGCTCTTGGGAGGTATTGTAATATGTCGAGCCTCTGAAAGACAGTCATTAAGCATCCTCTCCTTTAATTGCAGTCTCACTATGGGTGCATTTCTTGGATTTCGGGAGAAGCACATGTTAGTCTATTTGCTTCCTTTCTGATGCTCCTACTTTGTTCAATAGGAAAAGGATTATACTTGTGCATTGCTCTCTGCTGAGGGGAATTATTAATAGAAGCCAGGCTTCTGTTGGGAATTTCATTCTGACCTAAACAGAACTCATTTGCATTTTCTGGGATCATGTATGGATAACAATATAATCAGACTATCTCCCCATTTCAAAGTAATTCTCACCCCACACGCAATTAAAAATTAAAATTAAAACGCAGATATATATTTCAAATGAAATATAATTGAACGTACTATTTTGTGAGAAAATACATTTAAAGACACACATTTAAATACACAATTTTGCGCAGCCATTTTAAAAAACCCATAGATTCATCTGGAAACGGGAGAAAATAATCCTATGAATGTACCTGTGAAAACAGAAAAGTGACACGGAACAGACAGAAATAGACTGATCTCTCCCTTCGTATGTCCATGAAAAAACTGATAGAGTTCTTATGGGCCATAATGACAGTAGCACCAAGGGAATTTTTTTTTTACTTTCTCTCGTGTTATCCAGGTAGGATAAGAAATCTTTATTGTAGTTTTTACTACCAAGCAGATTCTCTGGTACGGTAGAAAAAAACATCACCCAATGGGTTAATCTTCCCCAGTGCTGCAGCTGCGGAGGTATAGTTTAAACTGTCACTATGTATTTGAGGGGACAATTAGGTTTCCTTTTTTCTTTTCCTGGAGAAGATTTAGTCAAAAGAACAGAACATGATCCCGGAATGAAAGGGATTGCAGAAGTGAACAAAGTTAGCATACAGAAAGGAAGATAAATCCTTCAGGAAAGTATTCATGTAAGGGTGATCACTTGTATGGAACTGTACGCTTACAAAAGCAGGATGCCAGGATATAGCAAATGAAATACAATATATAAGAAGCCCAAGGGATCATACAACAGAAGTCCACTGAGGCAGGCTAAAAGGACAAACTTGAGAGGTGGAGGGGGAGACAGTGATCTGCCTTAAAAAATGACGACCACCGGACAGTACAATGCTGCTTAAAATTCACAAAAAGGATAGAAACACTGGTGTTCCTTCTCTAGGAGGTCAAAATCAAGAGCTCTGAGGTTGTGTGGTACTTGGGAAACAATGCGTGTGATAAAGTCCAAACACGTTACACAAAGAATTAACCCCAATTTGTTCTGCTAATAAAAAACATCTCTCTGACATCTGTTCATACAGAAGTGCTATGCTGCTCAAGGAACTAAAACTAAAACCAATGAGTGGCATTTAGTCAGCAGAAACTGTATTTTCTGGAATGGCCCACATTTCTTGCTGAACTAGAGGGTATGTGCCCCTGTGTGTGCATTTCTTTCCCAGTACATTTTTAAAAAGAATTTAATCTCAATCGATATTTCCTGATTGCATAAATATTTAAGTGCATGTCTATAATCACACATAAGGTGAAGCTTAATATCTTCCATTACATTTTAAAACATCAGCTTAAATACAAAGAACCTTTAAGTTGTTTTAATATTGCTGATTTTCCATGATTGAAACCTTCGTAAATCTAAGTGCAGCATTTATCATTACTATTTCATTAGAGGTTCCACAACTCAGACTAAAAGTAAGAGTACTTGTTTATTTTACATTGAGTATCACTTTGGGGCAAACTCATTAACATTTTACTCATCTATGCGTTTTGGAAACTAAATCAACACATGCGCACACATGCAAAATAACCTAGAATAACTACCCAACAAAAGTCTGTAAGCGGCTTGAACAGAACTATTGTCTGGAGTCAAAACACTGTGCAATTTCTCAGCAAAATTGGTTAAAACAATTTAATCAGATGAATTTGACACGATAGGCAGCGGCAAAATAGACTGAATATTTTCTTTATCTTAAAATTATTTGGAAAAGAATTCGGTAGATAGCAATGCTTTCGCTCTCCAGATAAGGTGCTCCCCACACCCCATTTTATGATTCAGGGTCACTGAATGAAAATGTTTGGCAGGAGATCCAAGAAAGAAAAATCAAAGGCCAAATTAAATGGTTTATCCTACCTTTTTTATATTTGATCAGCTCAAGGTGGCAAATACAGGGAGACAGTAAATTCTACTCCCACCTTAGGTGCAAAGCAACAGGCTGTGGGTGATTTTAGGCCAGTCACTCTTTCTCAGTCTTAGGAAGCAGACATCAATGACAAAAATTTCTATGTGTATGTTTGTGTGTGTGTGTGTGTGTGGGTGTGTGTAGATTGGTAGTTATCTACGTTTTTGAGATACAGATTATGCAGATAGGGTTTTCTGCTGCAGAACATCAGATGAAGATGAAGGAAATCAGCATAATATTTGAGGTGAATGTCCTTACTATCCTTTTCCACATAAATCCAAACAAAAAGTCTAAAAAGGCCCCATTACCATGAATGCCTCAGAAGTAGTCTAGGACTCTAGGTTATGAAAGGCTGAAAGCAAATTCACTCTCTCCTTTCGTCATCTTGAAACTCCAAACCATGTCATCTTTAAAAAATGATTAAGAAGAACTCTCTTGGGGGGGGGGGACTCTTCTTCCCCCATTGGGGGAAACATTTTGTTTCTACTGTGCAAAGTTGTTTGAGTTATGCATATTTCCTCAGAGAGAAAGATTAATCTGGGCTTTCCTGGGCTGATCTGCCTGCTTTTTAAAAAAATTCTACAGTCTTTCATACAAACTTATAAGAATTTTGGAGGCAAGTACATTTGCACAAATGTTTGTTTGAAAATTTTGATGTGTCACATACCTTTTGTGTTTAGTTTTTCAAGAGGCTGCTCTTGTAAGGGTTTTGTTTTGTTTTTGCAACAAAACCAACAAAAGAATTTAATGGCATATTTTTCTCTCATAGGAGGTTGAACCGCTCTGCCTTTTAGACTTGTTTGAATGCCCAGTTATGTTTTCCCTTTTTGTGAAGATGCAATTTCATAAAGTGAGACACAAGACTTACATATTTTGCTTACAAATCCTAAATTTGCCCATTTGTTGAATAAAAAACACTATGTGGAAATTCAGTCACATCTGTTTGGTTATCTTAATTTTAATCTTTACTAGTCTCTGACAATGTTGCTGCTTTAGTGACTTCATCTAGCTTTTAAAAAAAAAGTAATGGTTTTCCTGTCAGTCGTACCCGATCTGCACTGCGATGCTCATCTCCGTTTCTTGGCCAAGGCAGCCAGCGTTGTCCAAAGACTATTTCCGTGGTTATTTGGCCAGCATGGCTATACCCCAAAGGTGTAGGGAATGCTGTTACTTTCCCACCAAAGTGGTATCTATTTATCTACTCGCGTTTGCATGCTTTCAAACTACTACACAGTGCAAGGCTGCATTAACACTAGGATAGAATCAAGATCACGTGAAGTGTTAATACCACTTTGCAATGCCTTGGTAAGGCCGCACTTGGAATACTGCATCCAGTTTTGGTCACCATGATGTAAAAAAGATGTTGAGACTCTAGAAAGAATGCAGAGAAGAGCAACAAAGATGATCAGGGGAGGCTAAAACATATAAGGAACGGTTGCTGGAATTGGATATGTCTAGTTTAATGAAGAGAAGGATGAGGGGTGATATAATAACAGTGTTCCAATATCTCAGGGGTTGCCATAAGGAAGAGGGAGTCAAGCCATTCTCCAAAGCATCTGAAGGCAGGACAAGAAGCAACGGATGGAAACTAACCAAAGAGAGAAGCAATCTAGAACTAAGGAGAACTTTCCTGACAGTTAGAACAATTAATCAGTGGAACAATCTGCCTCCAGAAGCTGTGAATGCTCCAACACTGGAAGTTTTTAAGAAGAGACTGGACAGACATTTGTCTGAAATGGTATAGGGTTTCCTGCCTGAGCAAGGGGTTGGACTAGATGACCTCCAAGGTCCCTTCCAACTACTACTACTACTACTACTACTACTACTACTACTACTACTTCTTCTTCTTCTTCTTCTTCTTCTTCTTCATCATCATCATCATCATCATCATCATCATCATTATGTGAGCAGGAGCTGGGGCAAGTAACGGGAGCTCACCCCATTGCGCGAAGCTCAGTTCTCGAACCTGGGCTGTCAGCTCTCAAACTGACAAGCTCAGTGTCTTTAACTGCTGAGCCATTGTAAATTTTAATGCAGCTGGCAACTAAAGGAGAAAATGCAGTAATTTAAATATAATTAGACAACACATTAATCTTAACAGTCAAGGCTTTGATAGCTCACATGGTAATGCAGTGTGATCAATGAATATATGCTGATGCTTTGCTAGGCATTAATTAATTAATTAACATTCAGATTTCCAAAATAATTCAAGATGCACTCATCTTATAAGAATCTGCAAACCAAATGCTTACCTTTTTTTCATAAAAAGTATCAATGAGAATGATGAAGCGTCGAGCTTGGGTTCTTTTTGCCATTGTAAGGAGAGGTATATTATGAACAAAAACCAGATCAAAATTCTTGGATATTTCCAAATAATCACTGGCTCCAAGAGGCTGAAATGGGAAATAAGAAGTGGGAAACCAATAGATTGACAGTCACATTTCAAAAGGCAACAAAAATGCTGACTTCTGTTTAATCAGCTGAAAAGTCCATTCACGTCAGTGAGAGAAAGTTCCTCAAGATGGTAAAAATTGGGTTTTCTTGTCCTAATCGATCAAATGCGTTTCCATTTTGCTTCCCCCTCAGAAAAGGAGAGGGAAAACTAAATATATAGATTTTAATAAATATGCATATTTTGTTCTAATTGATTAAAAGCATGTCTTTTCCTTTATTCTCATATCTATACTGTAATAAAGTAGGATAAGACTGAAAGGAAAATAAGGGCGTAAGGATAGCAAAACATCACTTATAGCACAAGAATATTTTTTATTTGAACTACCCTGGACTCCGGGTCTATGACAAGTTGCCACAGCCAACTCACTGCAGCCAACTTGCCATGGCCAACTCGCCAGAGCCAACTCGCCACAGCCAACTCGCTGCCGGACAATTCTCCATGGCCAATTCGCCGTGGGGCAATTCATTAAAAGACAAAAGTTACAGTAATATCAAAGAAATGATGAAAAAGAATCATTAAAAAAAGGATGCAAAAGGAAGGACAGAATGAAATGTGAATGGTAAAAATTAAAATAATTTTTAATTTATTTTAAATAGTTAAATAGAATTGTTAAATTGTCTGCAGTGAGTTGTCCCGCAGCGAGTTGGCTGTGTCAAGTAGGCTTTGGCAAGTTGGCCATGGCGAGTTGGCCGCAGTGAGTTGGCTGTGGCAACTTGTCCCATTCCTCCCTGGACTAACACAGCTCGCCTTCTATAACCGTTTCTGAAGCAAAAGGTAAAAACTTATACAGGCAGTCCTTGGTTAATGACTATTCGTTTAGTGACTATTTGAAGTTGTGGCAGCACTGAACAAAAGGTATGTCTGGTCCCTGAAGTTATGGCCATTGCAGCATCTCATAATCATGTGCTAAAAATCTGGTTGCCTGGCAGCCAGCTGACAGTTACAACTGTCAGTGAGCTTCAACTCCCCTCACCAGCCTATCTCCTCCCCATCTCTGCCCTTTTGGCTGCCCTGCACAGTGGCACTCGTTGGCAGTTCCACAGTTGAAGTAGAGGTCCAGGGCCTTCAGCAGTGTCAGCCAGCCACTATCAGCCATGGGCTTCAGCTCCAGCGTCACTAAGTGCCACCTGAAGACCTGTCCTGCGGCCAGCCACCCGAGTGCCATAGGGTAAAGCCCCAGCCACTCCCACAACCCTGTGCTCCACTGGCCTTGTCACCCACAGCTGACCTTCACCATCTTCTGCCTACTGTTGCTGACAAAGTGTGCCCAGTAGGGGAATTAATCAAATTTGCAGACGACACCAAGCTGGCAGGAATAGCCAACACCCCAGAAGACAGGCTCAAGATTCAGAAGGATCTCAATAGACTTGAACACTGGGCCCTAGCTAATAAAATGAAATTAAAATGTAGAGAAAAGTAAGGTTTTACACTTAGGTAAGAAAAACCTAACGGACAGGTAAAGGATAAGTGGAAAAAAGCAGTAACTGCAAGAGGGATATAGGGGTCCTAGTGGACAATCATTTAAATATGAGCCAGCATTGTGCTACACTGCCAAAAAAGCCAATGCAGTCCTAGGCTGCATCAACAGAGGAACAGTATCAAGATCACATGAAATTTTAGTACCACTTTATAACGCCTTGGTAAGATAACATTTGGAATACTGCATCCAGTTTTGGTTGCCACAATATAAAAAAAAGATGTTAAGACTGTGGAAAGAGTTCAGAAAACAGCAGCAAAGATGATAAGGAGGTTGAAGCTAAAACATATGAAGAATGGTTGGAGGAACTGGGTATGTCTAGTTTAATGAAAAGAAGGACTAAGGGTGACATGATAGCAGTGTTCTAATATTTGAAGGGCTGCCACAAAGAAGAGGGGGGTCAACCTGAAGGCAGGACAAGAAGCAATGGATGGAAACTAATCAAGTAGAGAAGTAACTCTCCTTCATGGATTACTGCCTTGTTGTGGCGAAGGGGCTTGCGTAACTCAATGAAGTTATGAGCTATGCCGTGCAGGGCCACCCAAGACGGACAGGTCATAGCAGAGAGTTCTGACAAAATGTGATCCACTGGAGAAGGAAATGGCAACCCACTCCAGTATCTTTGCCATGAAAATCCCATGGACAGTACTAAAAGGCAAAAAGATATGATGCTGGAAGATGAGCCCCTCAGGTCGGAAGGTGTCCAATATGCTACTGGGGAAGAGCAGAGGGCTAGTACTAGTAGCACCAGAAAGAGTGAAGCGACTAGGCCAAAGCCGAAAGGACGCTCAGCTGTGGATGCATCTGGTGGTGAAAGGAAAGTCCGATGCTGTAAAGATCTTTTCTCCATAGGAACCTGGAACGTAAGATCCATGAATCAAGGCAAACTGGACGTGGTCAAACAAGAGATGACAAGACTGAACATTGACATCTTAGGAATCAGCGAACTAAAATGGACAGGAATGGGTGAATTTAATTCAGAGGACCATCAGGTATACTACTGCGGGCAAGAATCCCTCAGAAGAAATGGAGTAGCCTTCATAGTCAATAAAAGAGTAGGAAAAGCAATACTGGGATACAATCCCCAAAATGACAGAATGATCTCAGTGCGAATCCAAGGCAAGCCATTCAATATCACAGTAATCCAAGTCTATGCCCCAACCACTGGTGCTGAAGAGGATGAAATTGACCGGTTCTATGAAGCCCTACAGCACCTTATAGAATCAACACCAAAAAATGATGTCCTTATCATCATGGGGGATTGGAATGCTAAAGTAGGAAGCCAAAAGATAAACGGAATAACAGGCAAGTTTGGCCTTGGAGTACAAAATGAAGCAGGGCACAGGTGATAGAATTTTGTCAAGAGAATACGATGGTCATAGCAAATACTCTTTTCCAACAACCCAAGAGACGTCTCTACACATGGACATCACCAGACGGTCAACACAGAAATCAGATTGACTATGTGCTCTGCAGCCAAAGATGGAGAAGCTCTATACAGTCAGTAAAAACAAGACCAGGAGCTGACTGTGGCTCAGATCATGAGCTTCTTGTTGCAAAATTTAGGCTTAAATTGAAGAAAGTAGGGAAAAACACTAGGCCACTCAAGTATGAACTAAATCATATCCCTGATGAATATACAGTAGAGGTGACAAATAGATTTAAGGAATTAGATCTGATAGACAGAGTACCTGAAGAACTATGGACGGAGGTTTGCAACATTGTACAAGAGGTAGCAACTAAAACCATCCCAAAGAAAAAGAAATGCAAGAAAGCAAAATGGCTGTCTGAGGAAGCTTTGCAAATAGCTGAGGAAAGAAGGGAAGCGAAGGGCAAGGGAGAAAGAGAAAGATACACTCAATTGAATGCAGAATTCCAGAGAATAGCTAGAAGAGATAAGAATGCCTTCTTAAAAGAAAGAAAAGTGCAAAGAAATAGAAGAGAACAAAAGTGCAAAGTGCAAAGAAATAGAAGAGAACAATAGAATAGGGAGAACCAGAGATCTCTTCAAGAAAATTGGAGATATGAAGGGAACGTTTCATGCAAAGATGGGCATGATAAAGGACCAAAATGGCAGGGACCTAACAGAGGCAGAAGAGATTAAGAAGAGGTGGCAAAATTACACAGAAGAACTATACAAGAACGAGCTTAGCATCCCTGATAACCACGATGGGGTGGTCACTGACCTCGAGCCAGACATCCTAGAATGTGAAGTGAAATGGGCCTTAGGAAAGCTGAGCAACAACAAAGCTAGTGGAGGTGACAGTATTCCAGCTGAGCTATTCAAAATCTTAAAAGACGATGCAGTAAAAGTGCTACACTCAATTTGCCAGCAAATTTGGAAAACTCAACAGTGGCCACAGGATTGGAAAAGGTCAGTTTACATTCCAATTCCAAAGAAAGGCAATGCCAAAGAATGTTCAAACTATTGCACCATTGCACTCATTTCACATGCAAGTAAAGTTATGCTTAAAATCCTACAAGCTAGACTCCAGCAGTATGTGGATCGAGAACTTCCAGAAGTACAGGCAGGATTTCGAAGAGGCAGAGGAACTAGAGATCAAATTGCCAACATACGCTGGATTATGGAGAAAGCTAGGGAGTTCCAGAAAAACATCTACTTCTGCTTCATTGACTATGCTAAAGCCTTTGATTGTGTGGATCACAACAAATTGTGGCAAGTTCTTAAAGAGATGGGAGTACCAGACCATCTTATTTGTCTCTTGAGAAACCTAATATGGGGTCAAGAAGCAACAGTGAGAACTGGACACGGAACCCTGATTGGTTCAAAATTGGGAAAGGAGTCCGGCAAGGCTGTATTCTGTCGCCCTGCCTATTTAACTTATATGCAGAGCACATCATGAGAAAGGCAGGGCTAGATGAATCAAAAGTTGGAATTAAGATTGCCGGGAGAAATATCAACAACCTAAGATATGCAGATGATACCACTCTAATGGCAGAAAGTGAAGAGGAACTAAAGAGCCTCTTGATGCGGGTGAAGAAGGAGAGTGCAAAAGTTGGCTTGAAACTCAACATTAAGAAAACCAAGATCATGGCATCCGGCCCTCTCAATTCCTGGCAAATAGATGGGGAAGAAATGGAGGTAGTGACAGATTTTATCTTCCTGGGCTCTAAGATCACCACAGATGGGGACTGCAGCCAAGAAATTAAAAGACGCTTGCTCCTGGGGAGGAAAGCTATGGCAAATTTAGACAGCATACTAAAAAGCAGAGACATCACCCTGCCAACAAAAGTACGTATAGTCAAGGCCATGGTTTTCCCAGTTGCAATGTATGGCTGTGAAAGTTGGACCATAAGAAAGGCTGAACGCAAAAGAATTGAGGCCTTTGAACTATGGTGCTGGAGAAGACTCCTGCGAGTCCCTTGGACTGCAAGGCGATCAAACCGGTCAGTCCTAGAGGAGATCAACCCTGACTGCTCCTTAGAAGGCCAGATACTGAAGTTGAAACTCAAGTACTTTGGCCACCTAATGAGAAGGAAGGACTCACTGGAGAAGAGCCTAATGTTGGGAAAGATTGAGGGCAATAGAAGAAGAGGACGACAGAGAATGAGGTGGCTGGATGGAGTCACTGAAGCAGTAGGCGTGAGCTTAAATGGACTCCAGAAGATGGTAGAGGACAGGAAGGCCTGGAGGAACGTTGTCCATGGGGTCGCGATGGGTCGGACACGACTTCGCAACTAACAACAACAACAACAAGAGAAGTAACTAAAGAGAAATTTCCTGACAGTAAGAACAATTAAACAGTGAAATGGCTTGCCTCCAGAA
Source organism: Azemiops feae (assembly GCA_023970755.1). Classification (NCBI taxonomy): domain Eukaryota; kingdom Metazoa; phylum Chordata; class Lepidosauria; order Squamata; family Viperidae; genus Azemiops; species Azemiops feae. The sequence continues at coordinate 1,795,874 of JALGBA010000094.1, forward strand.
GTTGTGGACAATCATTTGTCTGAAATGTTAGGGTATAGCCTGATACTGCAGATATAGGAAGCTACTTTATATAGCAATAGCACTTAAGATTTATATACCGCTTCATAGTGTTTTACAGCCCTCTCTAAGTGGTTTACAGAGTCAGCATCTTGCCCTCAACAATTTGGGTCCTCATTTTACCCACCTGGAAGGCTGAGTCAACCTTGAGCTGGTCAGGATCAAACTCCTGACAATGAGCAGTGTGTTAGCCTGCAAGACTTACATTCTAATCACTGCGCCACCATGGCTCTTATACCATCAAATGTTAAATCCAGTTTGCTTAATACTGTCCATTTTGACACTGATGCTCTAACTCTTCACTATGCAGTGAATATACTGAAATGATCCTTATTAAGCAGTTGTGGGGGAAAAAGCTGTAAAATTTTATTCTCTGGGTATGCAATAATATCCTTCCTTATGTTTCTTGAAAAACATCGCAATTTTCTTGAAAGAGCCAGACAAGTTACTGAAACTTATCTGGAATCCAGGACTTTGTTTTCTATGAAGGATTGGTTCAGTATTGTAGGCTGCACAGCTTGTAATGGTGATGTGCTTTATTATGAAAATATTACCTCTTTGAAGAACATGCTGTCCTCTTTTAATAGCCTAGGTTTGAGAAAATATTTCTTAAATCGTGTAATTTGCTCTGTAAATAGCCAGTGTGTTTGACCTGAATACTCAATGCAGTTCAGGTATCTTCTTTGAATGTAAATTTCCAATTCAAGTTTCAGATGAGATTGCATGACACATTGTTCCACCTTTTTATAATCATCTGAGAGGCCAACAACTGTAGGCCTCTGGATGTGGCAAAGTTATAAAACCAGCAACCTTACGGAGCAATAGCTACATTGACTAACACAGTGAGTTTTAATTTACTAATGTTTGGAATTTTACAGGTTCCCAAGCCTTCTGTCTATAACATATTGTAGAAAATGAATGTACGTGACTCTTTAAAAAGATAATTATTGGAATCATGCTCCATTGATGTTAGACTTTTGTCTAACGTTGTCCTTGTCCTTCCCAGTCCTTCCTTGCAATTAATTCTCTGATCAAATTTGGAGAGCAGTCATCAGCCAGCCCCTATTTATATTTCACACTTAAATTAATTTTATGATGTTTTAACTTTTAAAAGTTAATACAGAAAAGAAATTGCTGACTTTCCTGCAAGTAATAATAACTTTTGTGATTTACAAGTTGGTTTTCCGTCTTTTTGCTACCATAGAAAAGATGGATGATGTGAAGGTTTCTACTGATAATCCTTAATATGGAGGAATAGGATTTTATTAACATTAGGCTAGCTTCAAATTCATTCATGGCAATTCAACCTCATCTATCTGTTAGCCCATTTCAGTCTACAATCTAAGTGATTCCTTTTTCAATTTAACTGCCAAGTTAACAAAAGTACAACTGTCATTATCTCTGCTCAAAATTATTTTTAGAGGTATATATTAAAGCATTCTCAGAAATAATGAGCAATAGATATTTTTCTATTAGTGCCATATTCGGATGGTGATAGCTTTGAGTGTTTTTACATCTGAAGAAAGTGACAGTCCTCTCCTTTGCCGTGGAATTATTCATCAACAGCTTTAAAAAAATCATTATAAAAGAACAGAAAACTGAAGGAAGTACTACTATTTCTGAAATCTGTCCTGTGCTATTTATTTAGAGCTAAGAAAATGTACATCCAGACCTACTTATTGTTCTAATAGGCAAGGCAATTATTGGTTTTAGTACTCTGGGGTGCCTCTATTTTATTTTGAATGGATTTCTGTTTTATTTATTTATTTAGAATTGATTACTTTTGTTAAGATGGCAAGAATAAGGGTTAATTTGAATATTGCAAACTGATTTTATAAGAAGCATCTCCAGCATCATCATTTGGACAGAGAATATAACCATGGAGGCAGTTGTGTTGATTTTGCAATAATAAACATTTTGCAATTATTGTCAATGATAAAAACATTCCTTGTAGAATCCTTTTTTAAAATTTACTGTAAGCACTTGCATAATTAGAGTGTTCCAATATCTCAGGGGCTGCCACAAAGAAGAGGGAGTCAAGCTAGTCTCCAAAGCACCTGAAGGCAGGACAAGAAGCAATGGGTGGAAACTAATCAAGGAGAGAAGCAACCTAGAACTAAGGAGAAATTTCCTGACAGTTAGAACATTTAATCAGTGGAACAACTTGCCTCCAGAAGTTGTGAATGCTCCAACACTGGAAGATTTTAAGAAGAGATTGGGCAACCATTTGTCTGAAATAGTATAGGTTTTCCTGCCTGAGTAGGGGGTTGGACTAGAAGACCTCCAAGGTCCCTTCCCACTATTCTATTCTATTCTATTCTATTCTATTCTATTCTATTCTATTCTATTCTATTCTATTCTATTCTATTCCTATTCCTATTCCTATTCCTATTCCTTCCCACTCTTGTATTCTATTCTATTCTATTCTATTCTATTCTATTCTATTCTATTCTATTCTATTCTATTCTATTCTATTCTATTCTATTCTATTCTATTCTATTCTATTCCTATTCCTATTCCTATTCCTATTCCTATTCAGCTCTAGATGCATTTCTTAAGGTTGCTGGTGAGCAATCCCTCAGTTTTCAGATCATACACCTCCTTCAATACCAATAAATCAGCAAACAAATCAATAAAATATAGAACTCCAGAATTATAACCTTCACTTATAACATATGCATATCCTGTTTTACAATCATAACCTTGGAGGGAATCATTCAGGCCACAGAGTCCAATATCCTGCACAATTTAGGAATCCAGATTAAAGCATCCCTGATAGATGACTGACAAGCATGAACTTTTTAAAAAAACCACATTCACTGAGGAGGAGCCCACATTTGGCTGGGATTGATATTAGCTACTATTGGCTAATGCTCCCCACCATAAGTAACCATTTCTTTTCCATCCTATTCCTGATCTATGACTTTAATACACACACACACACACATTTTAATATATACACATATGGATAGGTGCATGTCTAATGTTTGTGCTGTTGTTTTTAAAACAAAACAAAACAAAACAAAAACAGTACAATTCCTTAGAGTAGTATTGTTAGAAGAAGCTTCTATAAATGGAAAAAAGGAAATGAACAGGTATTGATTCCCTTATACTTAAGACCATTACTAAGTCTGCATCAGTAAGTTCACTCTGTTCTTACTGGGAAACTGTAATCTTTGCTCAAGCTTAATTATATCAAAACGTTATTGCTACCATCAGAGGGCGTATTTGCTACACAGACATATAGTTTCAAGGGTTTTGTTGTTTAAAGAGATAGCTACAAAAGTATAGAGAAGGATGTTATTATCAAATTTTCTGGGCTTATTTAAATAAAAATCATCTATATTTCAGATGATAAAATTTGTAATAAACATAGATTGATAGCTTTTAAGTTAAATTACACATACTAAAGAAAACCTTAAATCAATGGGTTTGATATGAAAACACTAGTTTTTAGTGATCATAATACCTTAGCTGTTAAGTTGTTGCAAAAATGTAGTGATGAGCAAATAAACATTTATTATTATAATAAATATATACAGCCACATTCAGTCATCGCTTCCTACATAATTATTTGGAGCTCCACAACTAATTATGTCAAGCCACTGTCAGCTTTGGCCTCTTACATTCAATTGTTTTCTATGAAATTAGGAATAAGATTAAAAAGAAACTCTCACCTATCAGAGATTCATAATTTTAATTTAAGTAACTGTGATTAGCTATAACTATGATTGAGAGAAACAAACATGGAAATGCTGCTCTGACAAGCCCTTATGAAGAAATATTCCAGGTCAGAATTTGGTGGAGAGAACTGAGATTTAAAAAGTGGATGTTTTCATACTCCTTCTGGCATATAGGCGCAAAAAGACTAAAGTTTGTTCATGCTTGTCTAGTTCGTTTACACTAAACTACAGATTGGCAGGAGTCTGAATTCAATCACGTATTAACAGCCTAAGTTTCCAAACATAATTATGAAGTAGAAAAATAGCAGAAACTGAATATCAGCAGACTTAAGGGAAAGGACCACATTCTCACAAGGGAGAAAATCTGGCATATCATTAATATTAATCTCAATTTGTACTTTCAATTCTTACATTTTCTAACACTTTACTTTTCTTAAAAATAGTGTGTTTATGCTATTTTAAAGAAAAAGTCAGCCTCTATTGCTGAGCTTACAGACACACTGCCCTGAAATGCAATGGACCTCATAAATACAAATCTTGAGCAAAAGGAATTACTCTTTTTTAAAGAAAAATCTTTCTGAACCAGTCTTCTGAACAAATGAAAGGAACTAATGTCACAAGGAATTTTTCCCCTAAACCAGTGATGGCGAACCTTTTAGAAACCGAGTGCCCAAAAACCACCACCCCACCTGTCCCCACTCCGCCGTGCCCGCTAGACCACCCACCACCTCCACGGCCCGCCACAGATCACCCAGGCAGCCCAGCAGCGCCATGGTGGCCACGTCCTCCGCCCGGACCCTGCAGCATCACCTGTGCGTGACGGGGCACAAGGGCGGAGTCTTGTCCCCGCTGCCCGGCTACCATGTCCTTGGCTGCGCAGCATCACGTGGGCCGTGCCCGGGGGCAACTCTCCTCCAGAGGGCTGCTGATGAGGAGGGGGCCGTGGGAGGAGGCGGGGCTGGGGCGACAGTGCGTGTGCCCACAGGGAGGGCTCCGAGTGCCGCCTCTGGCACGCGTGCCATAGGTTCGCCACCACTGCCCTAAACAATGAGGCAGCATTGGAGGAATACAGACAGTCAACTTACGTCCCGGTTGTTCACCAACCATTCGAAGTTACAACGGACTCCCTCCCAAGGGGATTTACGACCCAGTTTTGAAGTACCGATGTCACCTTCCCGCAGTCACATGACCGCATTTTGAGTGCTCAGCAAAATAAATCCATATTTACAGCTGTTTGCAACATGCCTTGGTTACATGACTGTGATTTACAATGTTTTTGCCAGAAATCAGCATTTACTTCTAGTTTCTGGCAAAACCTGGCCCACGGCGAACAACGGGTTTAATGACCATAGTGTTAACGACTGCCACAAAAAAGTCATAAAATGGGTCTATGTGAGCTGCTTTACAACTGTCAAAATTGTAAAGGCTCAATTATGGTTGTCAGTTAAGGATAATCTCCACATTGATACTTTTTTCAATTTAAACATGTATTTTGACCATACTCTATGCAGTGTTGTAAGTCCAAGATAAAGCCCCTTTTTTCTGTAGGCACTTGAATGTCAAAAGCAGGACTGGGCGATATGATTCCTGCCTGTTGACTGTCCCTAACATCTCTCATAGTCTCAGTACTCATCAAGAATACTTCCCCAGTACCTATTTTTCAGTCAAAGCAACTTGTATACCACGGGCAGCAAGGAAGCAGACATGCCCTTTCTCTGCATGTCCAGAGCCTTCTTCAAAGAAGAAAAGAAAGAAAGGTGGACACTTGAAATTGCTTTGTTGCAGCTAACCCTCCTAAATGTCATAAAAAGGGGGGGGGGGTAAAGAAACCCCCCCTGATCTCCAATAAATGTACTGATTCGGCAGCACAAAATGATTTGGGGAGAAACAACTGCACAGTCTGAAGGGAGACTAAGATATGTGAAAGTGACTTGGAAGCAACTTTAGGGAGATGAGTTTAGAAGTTCATCCATAGAGTTTAAGCCAAAATTATTTTTGTTAGGCATAACTGTAGGTAATCATGAGAAAGAGTGTGTATATTTAATTTTACATATATTAACGGCAGCAAGAATTGTATTTGCTCAATATTGGAAAAATGAAGATCTACCAGCGGAGGAAGTGTTAACTGAAAAAAGCTTAAGAGTGTGCAGAAATGGGTAGATGGACATTGAAAATGAAAGAGGAAGAAGATTCAGTTTACTTTAAAACATGAGATACTTTTTATAATTGGCTAGAAAAACGAGGTAGAGAGAAAGGAACGTAATTTGAAGCACTTGTGATTATAAAAAACTAATATATATTATATATATAAAGAAGTTCATCCAGAGAGAAATATGGCTGGGTTTAGACTAAGTCAGCTTGTTTTATTGAATAAGCCGTGGTTTACAAATCATAATTGCTAGATTCATTAAACCACACAAGCTGCCTAGCAGGATATGCAGGTCGGAAGAAGGGGTATTATTTGTATTGGCAAGGTTCAGTATAGATATACATTATTTATTTTTCTGTCCTTTGGCTGTTTCGTCAAAACATTATACTGTATGTTCAAACGATGTTTCCTGCCTTTAACTTTACCAATTTGGCTTTCAAAGAAGCAGAGGTTTTGTTGCAGCATTTTGTGACGGCCCACTCACCTTGACAACCAGTACATATTGTTCAAAACCCAGATGTTTTCATAAGCCAAAAAAGGTTCAAAAACCTTCCTTCTTCTTGCAAAATATTGTCCCTTGCTGAAAACCAAATGCTCTAGAGTCTAGGAGATATTTTGGTCTGATTCATGAAAACAGCTAAGTCCGAGGTCTTAATACATCAACAGATTCTTTAAAAAAAAAAAAAAAAGGCACTGACATTAAATATCACAGGTTACTTTGAAGAGAAACATCCTGTACCTGCTTTTTCATCTTGTTAGTGTTTATAGTTCTACTTTGCAATTCAGTTGCGATGGTTGCTATAAACTCAAAGGAGATCTGAAGGCTTATTTGGAGCAGGGATATGATCAAAACAGACCTGAAAAGCCCAACCAGGCTTGATGGTGTACTCACTTTGTCACACAGCTCTTCAAATGTGAAGTCTGCAATGGTTCCACATGCTTTATTCACTCTCAGTCCTCTGCCTTGTACTTTTAAAATCCTTGGTCTAGTTACTATGGGAACATGAACAAAGACTCAATCTTGTCTGGATAATTACTATAAAACTCATCTCTTACAGATAGGAAATGCATAGCTTGATGAATAATAGCACATGATTCAACACATAAATTAGACAAAATGCTGATACAATGGCTGCCACTTGAGTGTGGCATCAACCCATACACAGCAGTAGAACTTATTAATTGGTCAGTGGAGATTGGGCATTGTGTTCTAAATGTATTCTCTTTCAAGAGAAATTAACTTACGTACAATCATTTTGTTTTTGAGCCAGCTCATCAAACAACTTATCCATGACAGCCTCCACATCAGCTTCACTTGTGCTACAGTGAAAAGAATAATAGAATATGAAATTAATAACACTTGAAGCCAACATCAAACAGCTGCCTGAGCTTGCTTAGCTTTCTGCCCATATAAGAGAGAGAGAGACAGAGAGAGAGAGACAGAGAACGAACAGGATGTTATGTTGTAAATACAAACATTAGATTTAGAATTCACTTAAAAAGCGGAGAACATTAACTCTCAGGTAGATAATTTCATTTTATTTACATTCATTGAAAGACTTCTACATTTCAAGCCGTCTCCATTAATATGACAATGCAAGCAAGGCCATCCATGCTGTAAATGCACACAATGAGACAGGCAGAGTTCTGTCTCTATCTTACAAAAAAGGTAAAAGCTGACTGACATCTGAGGGGGAACCCTTTGGAATTAGGTGTATTCATAACACACACAGCACTTGAAATAGATTGGAGTAAAACCGATCTCTCTTCTGTTAGCTACTGGAGTCCAGAATCAAGATTACAACCATAAGACATTTTAGAACAGGGGTCCCCAACCCCCGGTCTGTGGACCGGTACCAGGCCGCGGCATGCCAGCAACCAGTTTGCACAAACAAGCAAAAGCTCCATCCGCGGGATGCAGGCAGCACACAAAACCATGCACCCTCCGGTCCGCGGAAAAACCTCTCTCCACGGAACCAGTCCCTGGTGCCCAAAAGGTCGGGGACCTCTGTTTTAGAATATCTACAACTCTTCTGAATATAATTTAGTTGATATATTCAAGGAGTTTATCGAAAGAAGTCTTTTTACTTTTAACCAAAAGTCACCCAATATCTACAGTTCCTTTTACCAATTAAAAAAATAAATTATGCAATACTTTGCTTAAAATTTAGAATGTGCTCAAAATTTAGAATGTAACAGCAGTTGCTGAAATTTCCAAGCCAGATTTCCTATCAGATGCCTCTGGGACATCCATTGGTAGAACTAGAAGTTGTGTTTCAACCTCGCCATTATGCAAACTTAAGACAGCTGTCCTGAGCTGGACTACCCTTTTTGATAAAAGACAATAAATTGCCATGTCAGTGTATATACTATTATATCCTTGTATTTTTTACTTCCTGGAAGTAAAGAAGTATTCACTTCACAGGAAATTTTTATTTCCTCAACTGTCTATGAGGGGTCTTTGGTCTCCAAGGACTGGACACAACCACAGCCTGGAGTTTTTGAGGATGTACTGATGTCTAGAGTCCCCCCGCCAATCTTCTGAGCATCAGCTCTACAAATGAGCATGGCTGCAGCCATTTGCCTTCTCATTTTAGGTTGCCACCTAGAACAGAGGGTTCTGTGGGAACCAAGGTCATCGGCTGCTCCCGAGACTAGGGACTGGGCATTTCACAAAAAGCCCGCCAAACAATCATATTGGGGAATGTAGTTGCTTACATAGCTTTTGTGGGTGGGACATTTAACTTTGTATTGGAAAATTGTTGCTTGTGTATCAAGACTTGGTTTCACTCTTGACCATGCCGATACTTTGTAACTAATAAACATGTTCTTTGAGGAACTTGCAAGTCTCGGAGTTCTGCTTTATTCGTCTCTGTCTGTCGGAACCATGACATTGAGCTTATAAAAACAAATGTTAAGACAGAGTGGAAATATATATATATATCTTTCTCTCTCCCTCCCTCCCATGTGTGTATGTATAGCAGGAAAGGTGATAGCAAATGGCATACAGACTGTGGAGGCTATGTCTGGAGATTAGCAACTATTACAAACAGGCAAGAGGGCAATTCAACTGCCAAGACCACAAGCTACGATTTGCTATGCTGTGGTGCGTTCAATCCTTGGAGAGCAAAGAACTGTCACAATTGGTGGCAGAGGTGGGATCCAGGACTGTGGTGCAATCCAAGACTGTTGGGGGGGAGGGAAGCATTTCTTCCTAGCTGCAGCTGCTTTTCCAAAGCACCGGCAGTTTGGTCTAGTGATTAAGACTCCAGGTAGAAAGCAAGAAACAGTGAGTTCTAGTCCCGCCTTAGGCATGAAAGCCGGCTGGGTAACCTTGGGCTAGTCACTCTCTCTCAGCCCAACCCACCTCACCGAGTTGTTGTTGTGGGGAAAATAGGAGGAGAAAAGTATATTGGATATGTTTGCCACCTCGAGTTATTTGTAAAAATAATAAAGGCAGGATACAAGTAAATATATAAATAAATCCCAACTTCACTCCCTCACACACTGCCACTTAGAAAAGGGTAGAAGAGAACAATTTTCTTCTTTTCTCTTCACCCTTAGATGGCAAAATATCTTGGCCGCTCCCTGATAAGCAATACTGAGAGGCATAATATTTATTTCTTTCACTAGATTTCCATTTCATCCTCCTTCAGGAGTTCATGCAGCATATATACAATGCTCCCTCCTTCATTTTTCTCAAAAACAAAAACCTAATCACATTGACTGTTGAAAAAGTGAATGGCCCAAAGTCATCCAGTGGCCTCTACTGTTGAGAGTAAACTGGACTGTGTATATCCCGAGTCTTAGTCCAACACCTTAGTCATTTGTCACATTGGTTACTAGATGTTAAGAGTGGCATCATCTTCATGATTCCTTACTATTGCAATCTTTCATGCCCGCACAAATTATGCTTGGTGACAACTATTATGTATTAGGCTGATAATGATAAAAATCATGCTTGCTGGGAATTGTAATCCCAACATATCTGGGACAAAATACACATAAGAAACATGTTTATTAAGAGTACGACATTAAAATTAGCTTCCTATAATTCTTGCGTATGAACTGGCATGCAATGCCGTTTCATTGTATTCTTTCTCCCAAGCATCTACAGTATATATATACTACACTGTAGTAAGACGTAATCTAGCCTCAGCATATCTTAAAATGACTCCTTCCAAAAATATGCTGTGCGAAATCCATTGGCGGGTTAGATGGTAATACAGTTCATTTAGTGACTGTTTGAAGTTACAGCGGCACTGGAAAAAGTGACTTATGATCGTTTTTCACACTTATGACCATTGCAGCATCCCTATCTTCATGTGATCAAAATTCAGATGCTTGGCAACTGACTCATATTTATGACCACTGCCATGTCCTAGGGTCATATGATCACTTTTGCAACCTTCTGACAAGCAAAGTCAATCGGTAAACCAGATTCACTTAACAGCCATTTTACTAACTTAACAATCGCAGTGATTCACTTAATAACTATGGCAAGAAAAGTTCTAAATGGGGCAAAATTCATTTAACAACTGTCTCGCTTTGCAACACAAATTTTGGGCTCAATTATGGTCATAAGTCAAGAACTACCTGTATTAAAGATACTTATTTACTGCTCACCAAAAATATAGATTTGTAGAATATTTAAATAGTAGTATAGATAGTCCAAAGGAAAGAATACAGAGTTAGATTAGGATTGCTCATTTTGCTAGTGGAGAACATTTTTTTTTTAAATCCTTAAAGTCATTTAAAACAATACCATAATAAAAGCCAGAAGAAGATTTATTTTTGTATTGACTTGATTAAAACCACTTTCCGTTTTAGATGTTGGAACAACTTTATATCACATATACTTGTATTCCCAAATTGCTCTGAGGGTAAACTATCATTAGGGAAACAGAAATCAGAGCTATACAGATAAATTGTACTGATGGTTGTATTATAGCTTCATTTTTATCATTATCAGAAATACAGAATTCTGAAGTCAATCAACACTCTAGATACAAGCAGATCATCTGTCAAAATAAGACAAAGTTTTGAATCCACAAATGTTAACACCAAATAGTAAATGAGTCCCCATTTGTATAAATAATTACTTTACTACAATACGGATGCTCGTTTATTTACCAGGGAATTGAACACTCTTTGCAAGAGGATATTCATTGCTTTATAACCATCTGTCACTTCCATTCTGCAAGCACCATACCTCCCCCCTTCTAATTAGTCTTAATTCAGTCACACATTTGAAAAAAGATGTTACTGGAGATACTGGAAATATCTGATGGTATGAGCAATGTCTTTAGGGTTTATAGCAGTTGCCTATAGGATCAACTTGGTTTCGTTTTCCTCCCCGTCTAAAAGTTGCTGTGACTGTAATAAAATGCACCAAGTCAGTCTTAGTTTCTACCTACAGGTAATAAAGCTTTCCTGCAGCAGGCAGTGCACGCTTCCTGTAGTCTATTCCAGAATCCAGTTGGATGGTGTTGCAGTGTTTCTGAGCAGAGAAACAAAAGAAAGGTGGCATTACTTCTCTTAATCAGATGCTGCAGATGTTACTTTGCGTTTGTTGTTCTCCCAACAAAAAAAAAACTGTGCACAAAAATAAGCACTTAGGTAACATTACCGGCAAAGAAAAGCACATCTGAGGCAATAACCTGTATAAATAAAACTTGAACGTCAGAAACTTGCTCACAAAAGCATATATGGAATTCATATGCTTTTTAAAATAACAGCTGACACCGAGGCTCTACTACATTTATTACCAAAACAATAAAAGAAGTGCAATATTAAACATTATTTTCTAAATAAAAAGCGGATATTGTCTTCAAAATTTTAATCAGTGCCCCAATTTGTACTTCGCTACATATCTTCCTGCCATCTTTTCTTTTTTTAACTTTTAAAAAATAATACATCCTACAGAAATAACACATGTATTAATTTGGTCTCTTTGGGTAACTGACTTCTCCATCATAGGACTGATTAAAGCCTACAGGCATGATTGCATTCCATACTCACTAATCACCATCAGGGATTCCTAATCAGCAGCTAAAGAACTTTTAACGGGAGTCTTTGTATTTTTGCCCTTAATTTTCAAAGCTACAATCCTAACAGTTGGTTTACATTAAAATCTTGACATGATTGTATTTTATCTGATAGTGTTAAAAGCCTACTCTCGTCCCCTCTGAATTGGTAGCATAGTCAAATGGTAGAGCTGCATGTAGTGCCAAAGAAACAATTCAGTTTCAGATATGAATTATGACTTCTTACCTCATTTAGCCTCAATGCTATGAATTATTCAGCCATTCAAATTATGATGTGTTGCTTTATTACTTATATATAGCATAGTATGTTGTGTGTATCATTCTATCAATCCTTAAATTTAATTAGGATGGTAAAAAAAGTTCTCTCTCACACACCAAGCATATAAAAAAGGTATTTTCTTTTGAAAGACAAAACATATTTATAAAGCTTTCCCCTCAGCTTAAAAAAGGTAGAACTAGTGTTATATGAGTAACAAACACAGTGGTGTTTAAGTTAATATTGCTACTAGTGCTATTGAACATATTTTTCTCTCTATAAAATAGCAGTGAATCTCAAGGGACTACTTATTTTAAATGTCTTGGGACTTTAGTAGAAAATGAGTTTAGTTAAGTCCCATCACAAAGTCCACATTCCTGCTTACACTAGCCATGCAGAAACACAAACATCTTTCAAATATATCAACAGAAAGCTTCTTCTTTTATGTTGCGATATATCAGATACAGCAGTGCTGTAGTATAATGTCTTGATTCATCAAATGAACAGACTTGCTCTTGCTAGCCTCTAGATCAGGGGTATCAAACTGACGGCCCGTGGGCCGGATGCGTCACACGTAGGCCATGCCCACTCCGGCTCCGCAAACATGTGATGCGATCAAGTTTGACACCTGTGCTCTAGACCAGGGCTTTTCAACCTTTTTACCGATTGTACCACTTTTAGGAAATGGCAATATTCGAGTACCACCTAGCAAGGTGTCAAAAACTTGATGACCCAAAAAAAAAAATGTTCAAAGTTGCAATTGCACTGAAATGACTTATGACCATTTTTCACACTTATGACCATTGCAGCATGCCCAGGGTCATGTGATTTATATTTGGATGCTTGGCAACTGATTCATATTTATGATGGTCACAGTGTCCCAGGGTCATGTGATCCCCTTTTGCAACCTTTTGACAAGCAAAGTCAATGGCAGAGCTGCTGGTGGCCAAGTGGCGGGACTTCCTTCCCTCCCTCCCTTTCCTGCCTCCCTGTTTCTCATTCCCATATCCTTATGAAGGAAGAATTTGAACCCCACCCCCCCATATTTTCCCTCTTCCATATATTGATCAAACAAGGAAAGGCCTCCAGAGACAGAAAAGACAAGCTGCTGAGTGAACTAGCTTAAAAAGGCACTTCCCCTTTAAGAATTAGCTACTGGCTAGAAAGGAAAGTAAGGAGCCCAGTCGGCACTTAAGGAAGAAAAAAAAATGTAAGTACTGGCTGCCGGCTAAGGCAGCCTCCCCAAATGGCTCCATTCATAAGTAAAATCTGCAGCTCCAGAGGACTCTCTCACTGTAAGTCTTTGCCTGCACTGGCTCTTTCCCTTCCCCACTACACTTGGCTAGGCAGGGCTGCATACCACCTGCCACTCATTAATGTACCACAAGTGGTACGCTTACCACAGGTTGAAAAGCCCTGCTCTAGACTGTGTCCCAGAGATTCTGCAATAAATATTCCCCAGGTCAATGTTTTTCCAACTTGGCAACTCTAAATATGTGGACTTGCTGGGGGGGGGGGAATTCTGGGAATTGAAGTCTACATATCTTAAAAGTTGTCAAGTTGGAAAAACACTGTTGTAGATGATCCATGGTGAAATGTGGGCAGAGTCAAGTTTTCCAGAAGCGAACCAGCACATGGTAACAGTGCTAGCACAGCACTAGCACCTCTGCTGTATTTCTAGAGAAATTCAATAATGTTTTTGCAGTTTTTCAAATACCCTCCAAAGAAGACGAGAAAACTTGGTTGTCAGTGATGCTGGATTTCTAAAAGTAGTAACAGAAAGTACAGATAATGCAATAAATAAAATAAGAATTTAATTTACATCTTGCAGTACGTTTTCCCATTAAACGCATACATCAGATTTGTCAAACTTCATTAAAAGGAAAGGAAAGGAAACTAGTCCTCAAGGGACATTCTAGATTGCCCTGGAGTTGTCCTAAGCTCTGATCATGAGCAATGTTAACTTGAACTTAATGCAAGATGCGAATCAACACATCAAGAAGGTTCAGAATATACGGGATACGCTGGAATTAAATGCCATGGGGATAAATAAAATTTACTGAATTTACTTCCCTGTAAGCCAACAAGTATAGTTTTGGTTTTGGCTGGGAAAACAGCATTTTGGGAGCTAATCTAAAGAAATGGCAATGCATGAAATCCTATTGATGTAGATGGGCGTCTGAGGCTCCTATGGTGCCACTTCCTCTTCCTTGTCTCCACTCTACTGTAGAGAAAACTATTTCCATTGAGGAGTTGCCAAACTACCCATGATTATAGTTTGTATAATGTACCAACACTGTAGATTAAAATGGATGAAAATATATAGCAGAAAATGTAAACAACTACCTGAATCTTAAGAGAGAGCAAGACATTGGTTTCAGAAACTTTGGTAAGTAACAATTTACATACAATACAGTAAAAGCGTTAGAAAAGACATTATGCTCAATTGTGATTCAAATAGCTATTAAATTTTAAATGCATTTGATTTTTATATTATAAAGGGCTGCTATTTAAGAAATTCTTGTTCAAATTCCCAGGATTCACTGTTGTAGCTCTAGTTATAAGATTGTGCTCTTGAAAGTATCTTGAGCGCAATTATTTTTATATGATTTTAGAAAAGATTTAATGGGCCTTATAAAGGGTCAGCTTGATGACTGGATTAGACCCAGAGTTCAGAGATACCTCATTTTTGTTTCAGCAGCTAGATTTCTGGAACAGGGGAAATCCTGAAAAAAGTATTTTTATTAATGTTGTTTGATTGGTAAGTGACTGAAAGTTAATGGCCATATGATTGTCAAGAGATAAATTTTCCTCCAATAACCAACCATTCCTAGATTCTTAGTATAGTTTGGGGTAGAGAAAAATCCGTTTATTTTGTTACTGTTCTGTTCTGACACTATACATTGTCTTGAATATGGCTTACTGTATAAAAATAACATATAAACATTCAAATAAGTTGGTTCAAACCATATCCAATTATACTTCCTGAGTTTTAAGTATTTCTGACCAAATTGGATAAAATCCAACAAAATTCTGTTGCAAACAAAAAAGTTCCTTCTATCACTTGAATTGTTTAAATCAGGTAAGCCTTGGAATGGAGGACTGTTGAAGTGGGACTTGCAAGTACTGTTCCTCCCTCTCTTTCACTAAGTAGTACATTCTGAATAAACTGTTAAGTAGGATGATTTTCACAGTGCAATAAGTAATGCTGGATCCAGTTGATTCCTTCCTTTTCCCTTCATGTTTTGTGCTAGCTAATCTAATCCACTGTTTGCCTCATTGTCTGTCCTTCATATTTTTTTACCAATTAATATAACTCCTGAGAATCTTTCTTAATTCTTCTCTTTCTTTTGGACTTAAAAGTACAATTGGTGATCACACACTTCTATACATAGCGTATGCTGTGCAAAAAAAGGGCTCAGCCTGAGTGTATGTTGGAAGGTAAATGCATCTTTTAATCTAATCAAGAGACCAAAGATTCTGATTTATGTGATAACCAAAGTCACAGGAAAAAGATTATGTTATGCTTTGCTCATAACAAACAATAGGAGAGTAGCAATATATTGTTTTCTACTTATGTGTTTGACCTTGCGATGACTGTGATGGATATAATTAAGGTAAAAGTTCTTTAAAATAAAGATCTTTCCTTTCTCAGGAGAACATACATCTCTGTAACAAAAACAGAAAAAGAAGAATCATCCAGCATTTTGTGAAATAAAAAACTTGGTCAAACTATTGTTCAATGTGCACTTAGTCTTTGTCTTCATGTTCTGATGTTGTTCAAACAGCAGACTTAAAAGAAAATAATGTCAATGAATCCTCCCAGGCACTATACATGACCTCTAGGGTAATTAGCAATCACTGAAAAGCAACAAGACTAAAATGTTCTATTCTTTATTACTGTCAGCTCTTATCTTGATCAGCATTTTAATAAAGATGGTTCGTTCCTAAGACAGTTCTATGAATCAGTCATAATTACATCCTGACACACAGTGAATAGTAAAGCAATACTAAATATCACTTCATCAACCTTTCTAACCTTTATGCAAGTATTAACAGTAAATAATTTTTACACAATCCAACAACAGAAAATCTGCATATATCTTAGCTTTGTAGAGACTCTACCCCAAGTGAATTTCCTGTGACCTATACCAGCAAAAACACAATTGGGCATAATTATTCAAGCTTCAGAGATATTCAGGTGTTGCTTTTTTCAGAATGTACAACTTCAAGTACAAAAGGCTACTTGTTCTATATAATAAGCCCTCAAAGGGTTAAATTAAACACTCATTTCCTTTTCCTAATAACAGCAACTCTAAAGCATGGCAAGCTCATGCTGAAAAACTCATGGCATTCCTTAACATAACTGTTTAATTCTATATTTTTGAATATCAGAAATCTAAAAAGACATCCTAAATGGATTAAATCTTTGAGCTAAGAAAGATACACAGCAAGCTGATGATTCCATTCGCTAACTTGCAGAGTTTGATGACAAAATGAAAAAGATTGAGCCCTTTATGGCTAATTAAATCATATTAGCATTTCTTGAGATTTGCAGAAAGTTTTCAAATTGCTTGAACTATTGTTTAAACCATTGATTTATTTATTCCTTATATATTAAAATAATGCAGATCTGTACAGAATGAAAAAGGTTCCTTTTACAAAACAGTATTGTTCTCTGGAATCTCAGCTGAATACATTTAGCTTCTGAATTAGTTTCTAATTCAAATTGGATACTTCGCTAATTGTTCCTACATAGAAGCATATCCAAGACTCTAATAGCAATTAATATATTGACAAAGATTGTAAAATTTGCAATGTAAAAAATAAAAAGTGCAACTATAAGGTAGTTTGTTTTTTCAAGATTTCTTGGGACTTCTTTTTGTTCAGATACAACATGTAAATTAAATCTTGATCTTTTGATGGGATATTTTGAATTATCCATAAAAGCATTCACATTTTTCACACAAGAAGCAAATACAAATCTACTTTCAGATTTCTTAACATTATTCAAATAACTAAAAGTGAATACGGTCAACAGCATAAAACCGGCAGACATTAAAAGATATAAATACAGGTATGTAAATATACTATTCTGAGGTACTTCTACTTAGAATGAAATACGCTCACTAGATTTCCACTCTTTTAAACCCGGATTTGCACTTTTCTGCATTAGTCTTTCCTTTTGCCAAAGTTTCAAATAGGAAGGGTGGAAAAAAAATGAAGAAAGACGTGTTGATTTTGGAAACTAGCTTTCCCACAATAAAAAAGTGATTAAGATCTAAGCAAAGGCTAAGGATGGCTTATGCCTAACTCTGATGAGGTCCAGTACCTCATTACCCACAACTGAAAACTTCTGCTGCATTTTGTTTCAAGGGAATCCAAAAGTCCCTTGCTGTAAAGCAGACTGGGGGGCGGGGGTGCTGGGGAGGGGGTGCACAGTGCATTCAGCCTTTCTGTATCACAACCATTATGAAAGAAGTATAAAACACTGCCTTTATGCTGCCAAGCCACAATGACTCCTCTTACATCAAAGCAGTTTTGCCACTTGGATTTGTTCCTTCCAAATTTATTCAAGCCAAGGGCAGGGAGACAACAATTCATACACACTAATTGTACCTAATTATCTATTCCTTCCCCCCTCCCTCAACTTTCAACCACCGTTATTTGCTATTTGGGTTTCTCACAACCTCCTCTTGCCCTGTCCATCCAGCTCCACAGTAAGCCTTTGAAGAAAACAGTTGTGGCTTTTTAGAATATTCACCATGTAAGGTTCAAACTATTCCCATTATTCTGAACACAATTTAGCTACTAAATTTGAAGACTTTTTCCTTAATCTGGCAAATTTCTAACAATTCTGCATGAAGAAAATTGTCAGTGATATGCTTTTCTTCTTCAGGAGCTTCTCTTCTCCTGATGCTTTCTTTTCATGAGCTCAATGAAATGTTTATTGGATTAATATTCTTCTCTGTGGACCTTCCTAGAGCCTGTGATAAAGCCCTTACAAACTTTATTAACTGGCTGAGGCTTTGGGGAATGGGCTGTACAGAAAAATGGGGATCAGCTTTATTTCACATTGTACTACAAGCAAAGAAAAGTGCCATATGCTAATTAAGCAAACACATCCCAATACCTGAAGAAAACACTATTAGGTAGCTGTTCCAAAATGTGAGTAACTTGTTTGAACCAAAGAGTTAATTTGCTGAAGAAGGATTAAATGAGTCATTAATATTAAAATAAAAAGGGAAGAGAACGTAAGAGTTTGCTGCAATTATTTTAACATTAGGTGACAATTTGTTTTGAAAAATGAAGAACGGCCAAACAATGACCCGGGAAAAATAATTGGCACTTACATATACACACACAATTTACTTTTCTATAGTTTCAAAATAACTTCATTTAATCCAAATGTTTTAAAAACTGTTGCCTGGTTCTTGAATATTTAATTTGTGTTGTGGTTCTAAAAAGAGACAAAATGAATAAATGCATTCAGTGTGCTCTTGATTCCCCTTCTATAGGAAACCTTTTTGAGGAGCAAATGAAAGACTTGAGTTCTAATTTTGTAGGCTAAAGCATAGATGCTTTCAAACAAAATGCTTAAGATGAGATCACATTAAAAGCAGTCACAGAACAGGCTATGCAGTGATCGTGGATCTAAGTCATAACCTATCCTAGCATTATATTATATTCATGAGTCTATGCCTGCATGTGTACAGACACACAGAGCCTCTTTTTTTTATTATATTAAGCCCAGTGATTCCCAACAATGGAACTGCATTATATATCTCAAAAGTAATCCATTTAATTAATACAGAGAAAAGAGAAAGACAGAGTCTACAACTGCCACAGCTTGGGAAAGAAAGACTTCTATTGAACACTTGCTTGGCTTCTCACTAAGAAAGAAATCAAAAGGCCTAACATCTTCAGCACTGAAAAAGTCAATAGATAAGTGAAGACATCACAATATCAAAGACTTAATCCCAGGAATTCTGACTCAGGTGACAGCTTAGCAGAGGTCAGGGTGCTGACACTGACCACAAAAGCAACTTTAAACTATTCAGTGTACTGAAAGCTACTAGACTATCGCCGCCTTCGAACAGAATTAACTGACAAATCAGTTTAATCACCAGAATGACTTTTTTAAAGAAATCAGAAGAAACAAATTTGTTCAGACTTACACAGGTGGCCTGACAAAGGCAGAACACATAATCAGAAACATTTTATATTTTCTCACTGGTGCTAAAAGATGCCATTTTGCCTTTAAACGGCTCAGAATTTGCCAGGCTGTAGAAAGAACCATTCTTGACCCAACAGAATAGTAGTTAAATATACTTTATTATCACTTACAAGTTTGAGACTACAAAAATAATAATTTAATAAGGATAAAGCCAGCACTATTGCAAACAAGCCTAACATAACCTAATCTAAGATTTATTCAAAGACAAGTTTCATAAAATGAAATACAACTGATTTCCAGGGAAATGTGCAGCTGCATTACTACTACTTAAATGACGATAAGAGATGTAGAAGGTCAAGAATAGACAGAGCTCAAGTGAAATTAGGTCACTATACAGACCACAAAACATGAAATTTAAAGGGAAAAAAAACAGAGATAGTTTCTTTGGGTCCCACAAATGAAAGATGACAATTAACATAATACGTTAACTCAGAAAAAAGATGCCCCACTGATTTCAGCAATACAAAAGTGGTTGCATATTTACAAACTTTAGTATTTTCTAAGCGATTTCATGAATTCACATCATCGATAGAAATCATTTGCTGCTGATTACTTTGACTGTATGAAAAGCTATGTACTTATTTAAAAATATTATCCCTTTAATCTCTTATTTTATATGGACATGATCCAACCAAATAAAGCATTTTAAAATCTCAGTAATTTTCAAAGAAAGGATTTAAATATATAAATGTAATACCATTTCCTATATAATTTTTGTACTGACCAAAATCATTGTACACATATACATATATACATACATACATACATACACATATACATATATATATATATAAAGATATAAAAATATATACATATTTCAATGATTCCTATCTCATCAAAGTTAAAATAAAAGAAGTGCATATTCAGTAATAGGCACATTACTGAATATCAGAGGTGGGGGGAAAAAAAACAATTTTCCCATACCGCACTGAAATACTAGATTATTATAATAGGTACCAGCAATCAGTAACAAAAGAATCCAATGCAAGGTCTCTTAAACCTCTGTGAGTCCCTGTTAAGTTTACACTGAATTTTTATGAGGCCTCATTTAAATGAATTGGAACTGAATATAGGTAGTTCTTGACCTGCAACCACAACTGAGCCTCAAATTTCCATTGTTAAGTGAGTTTTGCTCCATTTTACCTCTCTTAACACAGTTGTTAAGTGAATCATTGCAGTTGTTAAGTTAGTAACATGGTTGTTAAGTGAATCTGGCTTCCCCATTGACTTTGCTTGTCAGACGGTCTCAAAAGGGGATCACATGACACCAGGGACACTGCAACCGTCATAAAGACATGCCAGTTGCCAAGCTTCCAGATTTTGATCACATGACATGGGAATGCTGCAATGGTCATAAATGTTTAAAGTAGTCGCAAGTCACTTGTTTCAATGCCACTGTAACTTCACTAACAGTCACTAAAACAAATGGTTGTAAGTTGAGAACTATCTGTAGCTGTTTCTGCTGTAGCCAATGAAATTTGGGAAGCCACAATCTAGCCATGCATCAAACCAAACCCACAGTTACATACATTCTTTCCCTCTTGTGTCTTCTGCATTTAACAAGAAAACATGGATTCAGGGGACCATATTCACTATAGGAATTTTTTAAAAGCTAGTTCTCCAACAAAAAAATGAGAAAGCAAAAACAAAGCCAGGTTAACAAAAATAAATGCTTTGAGGGTATTATATTACTTTTACCAGAAAGATCACCTGATCCCTTCAAAGGAAGAATGGCTTACTAAGGTATGGAAATACACATTGATGTCTAAATTAACATTCCCATTTTAAAAGTAATACCCGGATTTATATCACATCAAAAAATGTGGATTTCTCAATGTATGAATTTATATTTTGGTTTTATAGGATATCAAATATAGAACAAATATTTGGTAAAATGGGCTGAAATTATAATTCATACTGGGTGGATCAAAATTCTTGATATTTATTTTTGGTTTAAAGTTTAATAGTGATTTTTACTCTGCTAAAGTGATATAATACATACAATTATTTAGTAGTAATATTTTACTTGAAAATTTTATCTCTGTTATAGTTCCTCATTTATTTGTCTATATTTTACTTTTTATTCCTTCTTCTGGGTTTTTCATGCTTGCTATATATTTTCCCCAGTGCTTAATAACTTTTTAAAAAATAATTTTTTAAAAATTTATTTATTACCTTTAGTACAGCAATGAATGGCACAAAGTTAACTCTCTGAAGCCCATTTTTATAGAGATCTGAAAGAAAACATATTGTATTACCATTGCTGTGTCCTTTTCCCAAAATTCTCTGTTATTATATTGCTTATGTTCAAGAACCAAAAAGAGAAAAAATACATTATTAATGTCACTCCTATCTAAAAATGATACCATTGACAGCGTAAGCATTATACCAACTTGAATACAATTGCTAAAATTATAAAGTATCAGAGATTGATAGGGAGATACTGTAACATACAAGAAAATTAAAGTTATTGTTTCCACAAAATTCACAGCAACAAATTTTCTTTAAAAAATAGAAAATGCAATTGTATTTGCTGTACATTTTTACCATTACCTATTTTGTAGCACTTTTTTGCAAAAATGCTACCAACAAATAAATAATTAAAATGGCAAGCAGCATTGTAATAGCATAATCTTTGGCATTCAGAAAGCAAGTCTTTTATGTCATTTTTTTTTTAATTTATCAAATTTCAATTCCGCGGGAGTAATGGGTCCCAGATTTTGGACACATTCTATAAGCAAACCCATTTGAGGTGTCTTGGTTGAAAAATTTTGCACTGTGATGCACAGTTTCACACACAGGTTTTAGTAGCACATAGAGCAGTATTGTCACTTGGCAGAAACGAAATACTAGAGTCACAATTACTGTACACCAATTCTTTAGCAACTAATCTGATCCCTGTTTATGTTCAAAGCACAATTCAATGTGTATAATTACACATATGTTATACTTCTTAGTACAGTTTGATGAAGATAACACATCATTTTATTTTAATGACTGGACTCAATTACTAAACTATGCTTTTAAGAATGGCATATAAATGTAAATGCAAATATTTCTAAGATTTAGAAACAGATCTAATTAGGATAGTAAAACTATATAGGCTAAAAAAAAAAAAAGGCAGAATAACATACTACATAAAATCTGTTTGGCCAGCAGGGTTTTCAATCCAACCATTGATCCGTAGCAGCTGTTGACTTACAAATATATTTAGCACTAGTAGTTGGCTTAGCTCTAGTTTAGGGCCAAGCCCTTCAGATTCCACCAACCCAAATCAGCAAGAACAAAACTGAGGTATAGGTAGTCCTCACTTAACAATGTTAACTAGGACCAGAATTTCCATTATTAAGCAATGTAATTGTAAAGTGTGACATCACGTAACCATATCACTTAGCGAAAGCCATCTCAGCACTCTTCATTGCCATTGTTAAGCAAGGTTCATGAGTCATGAGAGGATCTGCTGGCTTCCAATGAGCATCAGTGGGAAAGCTAGCAGAAGTCACAATTCCAGGGTGGCTTGCAAGCAGATCAGCAGACAGCTAAGTGCAGGCCACGGTACAGGCATGGCCAGGTGGGGATGGGGAGGGGTCACTGCTACTGGGCATGGGATGGTACGCAGATGATCAGTGCAGCATGAGCACAGAGATGGCTACCTCCAGGTGGAGGAGAGGGCACAGGTGGGTAATGCGGCACTGCACAAGCGTAACAGGCCAGCCACACTTGCATGATGGAGTGTGGACAGGTGCATCCTACAAGGCATGAGATCCCCAGGATTGTGGGGATCATTGAAGTTGACAGAGAAGGTCAACAAATGGTGATCATGTGACCACAGGATGCTGCAACCATCGTGACAGATGATTGCCAAGCATCCAAACTGCAATCACATGACTGCAGGGGTTCTGGGATGGCTGGAACTTTGAAGAGTGGTCATAACCACCACTCATTCAGCACCGTTATAACTTCAAACTGTAGTTGAATGAATGGTTGTTAACCAAGAACTATCTGTATGCTGGAAATAGTATTTTAGTAATATTTGAAAGGTCCAGGTTCCCATCCCAGCCATCAGGACACTACTTTAAGATTATAGTTTTGTGCCACCTTAAACATTAAACAATATATTATGGTATAATCTTTCATGAACTGAAGTGGACTAGACCAGGGGTCCCCAACTCCCAGGCCGTGGCCTGGTACCAGGCTGTGTCCTATTCGGAAGCGGGCCATGCAAGCAGTGGACTGGCACGCATGCACACAGCTCAACTTGCATGAGCAGTGGGCCAGCATGTGTGTGCACGAGCACACAGCTCAACTTGCACAAGTTGAGCTGTGCATGCATGTGTGTACACGCTGGCCCACCACTCAAACGGCCTGGTTCCCTCTCTCTCCCCAGCCCAGGATGCCAATCCGCAAAAGTTGAGGACCGCTGGACTAGACCAAGGGTAGGCAACCTTGGCTCTTTTATGACTCGTGGACTTCAACTCCCAGAATTCCTGAGTCAGCTTGGCTGACTCAGGAATTCTGGGAGTTGAAGTCCACGAGTCATAAAAGAGCCAAGGTTGCCTACCCCTGGACTAGACCATTGGAAGCATAATCCTGAATGAAAAAAATAGAAAATGCTTAAGTGGTGAATGGATTCTGTTATTATTGCATCTTGCATTCTCACTGGCTAGTATTGTGAATTGCCCAAGTAGCTTATATCTGTGATCTGAGGCAACTTACAACACATACCTAAATAAATATATAAATACCCACACACTTTGTGTCTTTTTGTGTACTTGCTTTGGAATAAATATTATTTACTTCAAATTAAATATTCTATAATACTTTGCATTCTCTGTGCTATTTTTCTAGCATAATTTACTTTTTCCTATTTTATATTAATTATATTTTTATTCCATCTGTCTTTAAGGAGTTAGGGGAAATACACGCTTTCCCTCCCCCTTTGTACAGGGAGAAGCTACATACCACTAACTCTGTTGTTCTTCCTGTAACTTCTCTGCCTGCTACTTCTATTTCTTACCTTTTTGTTTCAAAGGGCAATTGCTTCTTCAATGCTTTAAGAAAGGAGTAGTTGAATCTACCCTTGATTACTCCAGGAACCGAAGGGACTGTTGTTCAGAAAAGGAGAACTGTGCTAACAGAAAGCATCTTTCTGAGAGGGCAGTTCTTCTATCCATAACCAATTGCTTTAGATCCCACTCAATGCACATTAATATCATTTATTTTTATGACTTTTAATAGAAACCAAGAAAGAATTTAATGTATGACATCGAATTAGGTCCTGACATTAACCCTTAAAAGCGCAAACATGGTAAAAGAGATGGATGTTAAATCAGAAACAGATCCCATGTACAATTTAAGATATCCTGACTGTACTTTCGTTGAAAAAGCCAGGATCAGCATATTATTCATTATTACCTTCTGGTGGCCTGTTTGATGTGGCTACAACGATGACACCGTTTTGGAACAGGTTTTCAAAAAGCTGTTTGAGAATCATAGCATCAGCAATATCTGTGACCTGAAGAAGACAATACTATTATTGTCAAAAGCAGATCTTGACTTGTACAGTTGACAAAGCTGCATCCAATTTGCTTTGAGTTTTTTGTGTGTGTGTGTGTGTGTTTTTTGGTCTTGTTTTTAGTCAGAAGAGAGGTTTGTTGGTTCAAAGGCAAAAGATTCTATGTTGCCACTTGCAGAAAAAAATGTGGGAGGGACAGGAAATAATAAGCAGGGAGCATGTAGCAATCTTTTCTCAAGACAAGTCTTTATTCCAGATTGCTAAACAACTCTGGTTAACTTCCATTCTAAAACTCCAGTTGGGAAAAAAAAAAGAGATTTAAGATTTAAAAAGCTCATTAGTCTGAAACACACACAAATACACAAACCTGCCAGAAGATCAGGAAAAGAAAATACACACCAGCTGCTCTACACTTCTATTACCTTTCCAGAAAAGGTTCACAGAGGTGACTTTAAATGGTCATGGGACTTTTAGAAAACAGGACAAGTGGCCAAGTATACATCCTCAGCTGCTGTTGAAAATAGAATGATATGACATAGATACTATTGTGCGATTGTTACACAAAACAATTCAACAGATGGCCCATCACAAAAAAATAAGCAATTTCATTGTTCTTTTTAAGTGCCTTCTATTACTGTCCATGAATAATCAAAAAGGCACTGCAGTCAGTTCCAGCACAGTCAGCCTCTTCTAACCTTCACAGACATAAATCATTCTCTCTCACACAGAGACACACACACACACTCTCTCTTAAATGAAGAAGGGGAGCAACAATTCACGACAAAAAAAAAAACTTTTGTCTGAGGATTTTCACTTCCCCACTAATTGTTCATCAAATTATTACAGCTGTGCTAAAGACACTAATTTTATTATATGCAGAACTTCACTTAAATATGTAAATTCAAAACACATGAATACTACTAATATAAAAAAGGAACATGAGAAAACGGGCTGAGAAAAAACATTCCCACCCAAACCTCACAACTATTCCCACCCTGAACCTAGGAGACTTCCACACATAGTGTTGTTCTATGCTTCTGCCTTTGGAAACTGCTATACCTAAATTAAGTTATACATTTTTTAGGTCACAGGTGTCAAACTCGCGACATCATGTGACATGTCGCGACGTATCGTGACTTTTTTCCCATTGCCAGCAATGGGGCCGGCGTGGTTTTGGTGTGACGCATCCGGCCCGCGGGCTGGCAGATTGACACCCCTGCTTTAGGTAGTTGGCCTTGACTATTTTCTTAGAACGAGTAGGCAGATAACTGCAAGTATAGAGAGGCACTGAAGAAAAGTACTATCTAACAAATCAAAACTTGGCATCTTTGAGCCTGTCAATAAGAAACAAAATCAGAAAGGCATTAGGTAGCTAAAAGCAAGTATCCATTTTGATGAGACCTCTGAAACGGGTAAAATAAGACAGGAAGAAGAAAAAGGAGTCTTCTACTTGAGAAATAGAAAACTATACGCAACAGAATATATTTAATTTCCCAAAGGAAAACTTCCGATAAAGCATAGCAGCTTGGAACATTAAAGAGAGGAAGATTTATGACCAGACAAAGCACAATGAGGATATAGTTGGTGTTTTGCTCTTGCGGAATTTTAAATCTACTTGTCTGCCAAAACTGATTTATTTTTTAAGTTACATAATTAAAAAAGCCAGAGTCATTTGGCATATTGAATGCCAATTTACGTCCTTTTGATGCTCTGTAGCTTTGGGGAGGAAGACAAAAGTGAAAGCATCGCAAAGCTCAGGTTCTGCCAGTGCTCAGCATTCAGTGGGAATGGATGCTGAGCAAAAGGATGGATGTGAACAAAAGAAAAGAATACAAATTACCAGTAAGAGATGTGTGAGAATGGAGAGAATGGTGAAATTTCATTTGCATTTAAGAGGAAAGATTTGTATGACCCAGAGCTGCTTTCTTCTCACATAAGTTTTTTTTTTTTTTTAAATCTAAATAAGGTGTGTGTCTAAGTACTTGAACCTCAGTTTTCCTCTGATTGGTACGATTTCTTGGGATGAATAGTAAATATAAGTATGTATAGGTAATAATTAGTGTTATCACAAAAACAGGAGTGTAACAGTGCAATCTTAAGACATGTTTTACTCAGAGGTCCCCCCTGCATTTAATGAAACTTGCTCCTAGTAAGTATTGAAAATTGTTCTCTTCGCTTTTCTTACAAGCACTGCCTACAGTATATAACAATGTTAATTTACTATTTACAAGCGTTCTGGATCCCAAGCCTAACCACTCTTTTCGTGCTATTTATATGAAAAGAAAGCTATTTCACGTCTGAAATGCCTGTCGTTGTTTTTTTAAAGTAGAGATATAGAATGTGACATCAGACTAAGGCAGTGTAACCAAAAGGAGGACTCGCAGCTGGTCCATAAGCTGCCGGATGAGTTTGATTTCCTCAGTTTCACCTCTGAAATGACAGAGGTGCCTAGTGTGAACTGAAGGTTGGCACAGCCATTAGCCCCCACCACCTTGCAGGAAGGCTGCGTACCATTTTATCTTGAAAAGTGCCCATGGGGGATTTCATGCGCTAAATAAGAATTTGTTCTTCTTTTCGTTTCTTTAAAGGATTTCATGCGCTAAACCAAGAATTTGTTCTTCTTTTTGTTTCTTTAAAGTGTTTCTTTTAATGCAACTGTTGGGGATTGGGAAGAGAGAGAGAGAAAGGGGGGGATGATACCAAAAGCACCAGTCAGTCACATTTGTATATAAAAGGTTTCTGCTATAAAACTGCAGCTCTGCTTCTCTTTCTTGAATCTAGAGAGGGGCAAGTGTCTATGGAGATTTTCAGTCATCCAAGTCACGGTTGTCCCAAAAGTGCTTTCTTTCAAAAGGCAACTGGGTTTTCTTGTCCTGTTGTCTTTTGAAACAAAGCACCTTAGAGAGGGGCAAGTATTTTTGGACTAACTATTGGCATTACCACTTTACTCTAGACCAGGGGTAGGCAACCTTGGCTCTTTTATGACTCGTGGACTTCAACTCCCAGAATTCCTGAGCCAGCCATGCTGAGGGGAAAGGGAGAGGTTTCCAAGCTGAGCCATGCTGGCTCAGGAATTCTGGGAGTTGGAAGTCCACGAGTCATAAAAGAGCCAAGGTTGCCTACCCCTGCTCTAGACACTTTACAATTGTCTTCAGCCCAAGCAAACTCAAGGCTCCAGACCTGGCAAAGGACAAATGTTAAGAAGAAATCCGCAGCAGGTCTCATTTTTTCTATGTTTGAACCACCTAATATCATAAAAGGAAGCCGGGCTTAACAAAGTTACCAACGGTTTCATAAAACGTAACAAGCCAGTAAATAAATACTGTGCTGCTTTTAATGCATGTTCAGAATGTCTCACCAATATTCAGCAACAAACACTTGAACTATGGAAAGTGAAGCATCATGGTTTGCTCTTACACCAGTGAAAGGAAAGTATCACGAAAATGCTGGTTTGCTGGGCTGCAGAATCTGAAAAGTGATGCAATACTCCACAAGCTATTCAACTTTGAAGCACACAATATGGCATGAGTGGGAAGACAGAGCAGCAGAGTTATATCTGGTGCTACTTTTAAATAATGCAAAGGTTAATGAAGCTTCAGCTCCTAGGACAGGAATCCACTGTACATATATATTAAAAGAAAAGAAGAAATAGATGCGGTTGTGTGTCTGTGAAACTATGAGGAAAATAAAGAACATACAGTAATAGGTTTGAGTAAAGGTGGCCTGTTCTTTTAAAGTGAAGTTTATGAATACATTCAAAGAAGTTAAGGGTGTATTTAATTATGAATGAAAGGGCTAAATTGTATATATTTGAAGAATGAATTAATGTGATGTAAGTCGAGGTGAATGTATATAAAAGTAGGAAACCCTAGGTTGTCAGTAGTTGGAACTTACACTCCAATAAAAGTTGATACGGGAAAAATAGGGATAAGTTCTAGGAAAAAATGTGCAACAGTCTGAGTGAAGTGCGATTTAGTGGAAAAATTATTTCGTTGGGTAACGTGAATAGTGGGTGAAAATGAGACGGGAAAGTAAAACGATTGGGCCATTCAGAGATGTAAATAGTAATAAGAATGGATATTCTTTGGTGAACTCCATGATCAGGTTCTGAATGTGAGACATGTGGTGGAGGGAAGGGGAGGGGAGGGAAGGAGAGCTGAGCTGAGCTGTGTTAAGCTGAGGAACTAGAAGAGAATGTTTGAATGTTTTATGGAAAAAAAGTATAAGGAGATAGATTAATTTAGCAACAAAATGAATGGGAAGTGAATAAAAGGAAATAAAGTTAAAAGAATTGTGTTACAGAGTGCTGCAGATGTGTCTGGATTTAAATTAATAGAAAGTATGAAAAAATGCAGGGTGTAAGGATGAGGAATGAAAGATGCCGTGAATGAGAAAAATACACAGAAGAGTTATTGCTAAAATGATGAGAGAGGTTCTACAATGTGTAGTGTGATAAAATCACTGTTGTAAGAAAGTAGTAAAAGAAGGCAAGGGATGGGTAAAATGAAAAGAGGCAAAGCATGCTAAGAATTTTATAGGAATAATTGTCTTGGACAAGGGAAAAGAGGACTAAACAAGGAGTTTCTTCTAGAATAAATTCACTTCTATAAATAAAAGTGATAAAAATATGGTGGATACCAAAGGGAAATTTACGGTAAAGTCTAGATTTCAAATTTTCACCTCCAAAAAAATGTGTGAGAAAAGCTATTTTAAAATCAGACAATGAATCTTGATAGGCATTGTGGCATAAATTATTTTTTATCTTTGCATTTGTTAAGTACAAGATGAAATATTTTGCTCATATATTTCTTATAATAGATTTTTGTATAATAGAAATTGAATGTTGTTTCTGTTATTAGTATAATTAACCCAAAATTCAGATCTACCATCACTACCTTTGAAATATCTACTCATCTATGTAATTCATTAAAACCATGTTTCATTAAATTTCATTTTTGTGACAGTCCATTAATACACACTGGCTATTCACTCTAAAGCTTACCTCAGTTACCCATTCAACAGTATCCAAGGCTTAAAGTCAAGGTATATTACAGATACTACATATCCGTAGCCCACTATGCCAGTTTTGTATCAAAGGAGGAAATTAGGCTAGACTGGTGTAATTTGCTTTTGGCTAATTCAAGCTACTTATCATATTCCCTATTCTCTACTGGTCATTTACAAGTGGTCTGTAGCTCAGTAGCAGAATATGCTAGGGACACAATGGGATTATAAGGACTTTAATGATGAACTCCTCAACAGATTTATCACCTGTCAGGAAACAAACGCATTTGATTGCCTTGTGCCACCTTGATTACTATTAACCCAGGTGTGAATTTTCACATGCCAAGTAGAATATATATATATATAGTGATATATCATAGAATGGAAGTGGCAAGATTCCCCATGACTATGTCCAATCAACAAAAAGGAAGCGCTGATTTGGGATTCTTAAACTTCCAAATTGAAACCAATTTGGATGACAACTATATAGCGTTCTTCTGTCAACTAAAAATTGCAGAAAATCCTGTTTTCAGCTTTAAAGCATAAATATGCACCCACAGGATAAAAAAGGACTTTGTGGAATAAGGAAGTTATGAAATGAAAATGCTTCGTTAAGCCCAGAAAAAAAGAATGCATTTCAATTCAGAAATACATTCATTGCTCCAAGCATAGCTATTTTGTTCTCTTTCCAAAAATAATCTATATACTGTTCTGTGACTACAATGCAAGAAAATTACAAAGTAGTATCAGTACTGTCCATAATAACTGAGACACTAAGAAAATCAAAATACTGGATGTCACATTTTAATGGCAAAGTTAAAAGAAGAGAATCGGTTTGGTATAGAAACTAGGAAACTGTGAGTTCTAGTCCCACTTTAGGAAAAAAAAAACAGCTGGGTGACCTTGGGCCAGTCTTAACCTTAGGAAGGAGACAATAGCAAACTACTTCTAGAGCTGGGACTAATCCAAGCATTTGCCAGGAGTCAAAAAGTAGATTCCCCAAAACTGGGACGTTAATATATCTGAGGCCAGGACATGAGGATGTGTTACAATGGGCGCTGCTTTATGATTTTAATTTCTAGATCTTGTAGGATTTAATTAACCTATTTTATTTTTAAAAGAAAACAAGTTAAAATAATATAAATAAATAACCTATGAATGTCTACTCGGAATAAAGTTTTAACTATTGAGAAGGTTACATGTACATATTAAATCTTTCCTTACACTGACAATTTTAATTTGGAGCAACATAGGCCATTTACCCAGAATGTGGGTAAAGTATGGGTGGTAGAAGCTCAAATATTTCCAAAATATTTGATTAAAGCAAAGACTCAATTGGACAAGTCTTAATATGAATGGTGTGTGTATGTATGCATATATATGTGTATGTTCGTATGTATGTGTATGCATAGAAATACAATACATCCACATACTAATAAAACACAGACACCCTTATTTAGATGTACAATATATATGTTGTGTGTGCAGAATGTATGATTAAATAACATTTTAGAATTGAATGTAAGTGTAATATAAACCAGACTGTGTATTTTCAAAAAAAGATTCCAGTTTAGTAGATAGCACTGATATAACAATACCAGCTACATGCATCTAAAATTTCATGTATTCAAGATCATATTAACTGTGACAAATTTTGCTTGTCCAAGCATATGAGTAAATAAATGCTTCAATGAGAAAATATAAAAAAACACCTACAGCCTAGAAAGTTAACAGCAGTACAAAATATTGCTATCAGACATGTTTTTTCCCCAGGAAAAGAGGAATGTAAATCTCTTATAATATATTCTTACTTACCTGAAATTCATCAAAACACAAGACACCAGCTTCCTCACTTATTTCATCAGCTATAGGAGCTATTGGATCATATGATTTAGCCATTAATCCAGCTGTTCGTTTTGGCAGACTCTGTTTAAGGCAATGTATTCCTGAAGTGAACATTTTGCAAGATACTTAGTAAGCATGTTGGAAATAGACTCAAAACAAAGATTATATTTACATGTTAACAGAAGTAAGCTTTGACATAGTAATTCTGTGCTAATTCCATTCTTTCAATGTTTTAGAAAAACAATGACAACTACAAGCATCCTCCCCTCCAGTGGGCATCCTTGATTCATGCAACATCCGTCAGCTTTTTGCCTCTTTGCAATATATACAGAATATCATAAAGGTGGTCAAGATAATACCCAACAACATATATTATTCAGTTTGTCTTCCTTCTCTATATAATTATATGTAAAAAGCACATTGTCGATGTTGATATTGCTGTATGCTATTGAGAAACAAATGTAAGTTCACAGACTAGAGCAAATATAAAGAAATGAGAACAAGGAAATAAAGGAGAAACAGAGAAATCTGACAAAAGACTAGGAAGCTTTAAAGACTAAATGTTAATATAATGGAAAATAGAAGATCGTCGTATATTAAAATAGATAACTAAATCTTCACCTGTAGTTTCTAAATAAGTGAACAACGTATACATTGTACCATCTACTTCATTTACTATACTGTGTATTAGGCAAAAAGCTGTATATTTGCAAAGAGGAAGTTTACTGGAGAGTTCATTATGGAAAAGTTTTTTTTCTAGCACTGAGAAGGACGAGTACATGTTTTGGCCCATGCTAACTTTCCCCTTGTTTAGGATCACAAATGCTGATATAATATAAGTAGAATGGAAATATTCTTTGATATCACAAAAATTCAGCCACTAGTCAGAACAATGAGAGTTCTAGTCTCCTCTCTCTCTCTCTCTCTCTCTCTCTCTCTCTCTCTCTCTCTCTCTCTCTCTCTCTCTCTCTCTGTGTGTGTGTGTGTGTGTGTGTGTGCACCTACAGGTGTTGGTGGAAATCAGTTACTTTTTTCTATCCTGTTCCACCTTCAACTTGACATTTCATCTTTTTGCTATTCAACTTTTAAATCAGGGCCTTATGGCAACTGAAAGACCAACAAATACATTATAACACAAGTTCACTCTTCACTTGCGGTGGACTATTGTAAAAGGTTTAGGTATTTTCACAATATTGTTCAATCTCTCTATATAATTGTGGCAAGAGCACATATCACCACATTCCAGCAGATGCTCTGAATTTTTAATTATGCAAATAAGTACAAATGAATTAAATAAGTGATTGACTGTCCACTGGTACTTACTCACTCAAGGGAAATGAACCTACTTACTCAAATCCTCAATGTTTTCCCTCAATTAATTCCTAGGGGTGTTGCAAGACAGC
Source organism: Azemiops feae (assembly GCA_023970755.1). Lineage (NCBI taxonomy): Eukaryota > Metazoa > Chordata > Lepidosauria > Squamata > Viperidae > Azemiops > Azemiops feae. The sequence continues at coordinate 1,829,070 of JALGBA010000094.1, forward strand.
TCTATTCTAACTGAAAAATCAAGTTGAAAATTTCCCCATACAGTCTACGTTAATTCCTTTCTTTTCGGCTTTCAATTGACAGTCTTCCAGCGGGTGCCAGACAAAGAATTAAGAAGAAACAGGATGACAGATAACATGGAAGATACCTGTAACATACTGTATCGTACCAGAAAGATTTAAACTTACTTTTGTGCACATCAAGCATGAAGCCATGGAAATGGACTCTCTTTTTTCTTTCTACTTGTAGATGAGAATAAAATATGTCCATCACCATTGTCTTTCCTGTGCCTTCAAATAAAAACACACATAACCAACAGGTTGTTAATTTAAAACACTATGTACTGATTACAGTAATGACTGTTCATTAGCATTGAGCTAATGAAATCATAATCGTGATCTGAACAGTACAAAATCATTATCTTTGATGCAAGACTTCAACTAACATGGGCAGGATCATTTGTATTATATGAATCTAAAATATAATATCAAAATCAAAAAATGCAATTATTGTTTCTATCTGAAATATACTGAGCATTACTCCCTAAAAATAAATGAGGATGCCTCAGTTCTTTTTTAAAATAGATTAGTCATAAATACATCTTTCGGTCAGACCACGTATTCACCTCAACTAACATCCCCCTTCCACATAACAAGGGCATCAAAACAAGTGCCCTTCCTGCCATATGCAATCAAGGCTCACATGGTCCAGGGATCCCATATCACAAAGCGCACTATGTTGATCCATTTCATTACCTGACATTGCTCCGAGCTTTGATTTGCTCTGTAATGTCAAAGCAAACTAAATACAGGTCATTAGTAGCTCAGCCCAGGGTGCTTTGTTCTAGTTAATCTCATTGCTGTCATTGGAAAAGAAAGTTAGCTTATTAGCTAGCTATAAATCTGGGAAAGTGTGCAGATATGCTTAAAAAAATTGGCCGTGTTTCAGTTAAAATCTTTCGACTTACCAACATCACCATAGATATAAAGGCCTTTTGGAGGTTTACGTCTTGTAAAAAGCTGCAAATTAAGAAAATGATTATATTTTATTCTCCTTGGATAAAAGCAAAATAAGAAAACAACATGATATATTTATTGCAAAGTCAATATAGCTTGCAAACTCAATTCAGCTATTGCATTAAAAAGAACAAAGCCTGCTCTGCTGCTGAAAAGCTCAAATATTATTCTGGTTGATCAAGCGCACAATAAGGGAAATTGGAAAGGACAAAAAACCTAAATATTCTTTTTAATATCTTTTCAAGCCCAGTAGGTTGAGCATTTTGAATAATTCTATAGTGAAAATTATAAACTACATGTAAACAGACCATTTCATTCACACACACACACATACACACACACACACACAATCACATTTTGCAGCTCTTGAAGGTTCACAACAATTATAAAATATCACAGTGAAAATATCCACAGAAAATGCAATTAAAATTAGGTTAAATTAAAATAACACAACCCTCAACAGTTCACTCAAAGCCTCAAAGAGTAACCCAGTTTCAACTAGCCTTCTGGAAGCTTATTATTGATGGAACCAATCTTACTTGCAAGGGGGTACCATTCCAGAGGAATCAGGTTGTCGTGTAAAAACAATGTCTCCACACCCCAACTTCGAGCACTACTAGCAGTTTCTCTTGAGAAAGACACCTTAGATCAGTTAAATTCAATTGGAGGAGACACTGCCGAAGGTGCTATGCCATGTATAATTTTATAGGTTAAAACTAGCTTTTGAACTGATTCTGGAAGCCTACTGGCAACCAGTGCAAGGCCCACAGTATCACTGTTGCACAAACACACTATTCAATACCTATGACACACAGGTCTCTGCATCTTGCACAGCTACAGGTTCTAAGTGGTCTTCAAACCCCATGAGGAATGCATCATGATGAGGGAATGATTCTCTGTAGCAACTGCTCCAGGTCACAACAGCCAAAGTTGGCAAAAGTCTTCTGGGCACAACCTCTACTTGCTTTTACAGAAAAGCAGAAGCACCCTTCCTGTAAGCCCCCCCCCCCCCAGTAACAGATTTGTTGTCTCAAGAGTAGTGCTACCTCTTTCAAGAAAGACTACTGAAAATGATAGAAGGTGATGGACAAAAAGCAACTGGTGTTCAATTTTAGCCCATTTTCTCTCATCCAGACTCTGATAGCCTCTAGTCTAGACAAAACTTTCCTGGCATTCCCCACTGGGCCAAGAGTGGTAATGTATAATTAAATATAATCAGCAAACTGACCATACCTCATCCCAAATCTCCATATGGCCCCACTCAGTATGTAAATATTAAAGGAGGGAGGGTAGCACCTCCCAAGCCCATCTCTCATCTTCTCCTCCCAACAAATACAACCACCTTCTGAAGGAGCAAAACCTTTGTCAAACAGTAGCTACAATTCTTGCAGATGCTTCAGAAAGATACCATCATTGATGGTATCAAAGGCTACTGTGAGGTCTGAAAGGACCAGGCGGTGCACTGCCCCTATCTAAATTTCATCAACGGTTATTGCCTCTGCGTATCACCACAGTCCATACTTGTATTCAGTCATATTCATTTTTATTCTTCCTCCACCAATGCTCTAGGAATTGCTTATGTTGCCTCATCTCCTGGAAATCCTCAGAAAACCAAGGAGCAACCCAGCATCACTTTATAGAAAGAGATTGCCTAAGGGACAATTTCTTTTAGACCCCAGTCTCCTCCTAATGCTAAACAGGTAATTGCTAGATTACTGGGAAACTTCCCCAAGAGTCCTCTGGAAACTCTCCAGATCCATCAGTCATCTTCAGTTCTGCAGAGGTCTTAGGTGGCAGTTAATTTCATTTGGACCAGGAAGAAATTAAGACACACAACCTGGTAGAGGTACTGCCCTCCATATTCAGATAGCCCCATAACTGCACCACAACAAGGAAACTACTTTCAGATAACAGATAATTCCACAACTGCCCTGAAACCCCAAAACTAGAAAAAGAAAAGATCCAAATAATAACTAGCTCTGTCCATGTGTTGGGCCAATGATTACTTGGGATAAGCCTATGAGGCAATGAACTTCATGGCTATACCCATCTCTGTCACAAGTCACTGGAAGTTGGGCAGCATATAAATTAATACATTTATTTTTTTCTGTTCACAACAATGTCCCACAGGTGCTTCTCAAAAGACCACTGGACTTTCCCAGTTTCCTCCTTGAAAACCATTTCACTTCTCATCCAAGAAGCTCCTCAGTTCAGAGTATAAAAGAAACATGGTGCTGGACAGCTGGGATTCATCTCCCATTTTATCAGTACAAAAAACTCTTGGGAATCTCAGATAGAAGAGAATCTCCTATTTCTGTTCTACCTACTCAGTAGACAAGCAGACCCTTTTGCATGCTGATAAATACAGGAGAATTTGTTGAAAAAAAAGGAATGGGCAGGAGGTACAAATGGCTGTAGACTCTGCTGCTGTTTGGAAAGGTCTCATTGTCCTGTGAATATAACATAATATTTTGAAACTCTCTTCTTTCTTTTGGTCCAGTTGCTTCTTCATTCATTCTTCATTGTTCTCATTTTCTCTTTTCGTCTCCTTCTCTGGAAAATTACTTTTTCTTCTTCCTCATCCCCATCTGACTTCCCCCCTTTTTTCTTTTCTGCTATACAGTATTTTCTGACAATTTGTGAAAGCAATTTTTATGTTTAGGAATGGTTTGTATATGCAGAGTAGGATCATGAATTTTATAATGAAATACCTTACATTAAAGGAAATTAAGTTTAATAAGTTATTATTTTGGTCTAGTCTTCTCCTTTTGTGAGGGAGAGAAAAATATCGAGGGTATGAATACATATTCATCTATGGTACTTTTCAAGAGTTGAGTCAACTAAATATAAAAATAGAAGCTAATGTCCACAGTCAGCGAGGAATATGGAGCTAAAAGGAGGTTGTATATTTCATTCAGGAAGAAAACAATCTGAAACATGTTTCAAATCAACCAGAAATTATTTTGAGGGGAAAAAAAGATAAAGGTTTTAGTGTGGCCTTCACAGTCCCCATCTGAATAGCACTGAAAATCTATGGGAGATCTCAAGGACAAATGTACATAAGTTCCAAGAATATTTCTGAATTAGCAGAATTTGTAAAGAAGAGTGGGAAAAATGCCAAAAGCTAGAACAGAAACATCAGATAAGAGCTGCTTATTTCTGCTAAAGACGTGTTACAAAGTTCTAATTGAAAAGCTATCCAAACTTTTTTTATGTGCTATATTCATTGTTTTCTTAATCCAAATCGGTAAATAATTCCACACAAATAATACATATCCATTCAAATTTCCAGAAAGATGTCACGTTTAACTTTGTAGCATGGAGAAGGTATACCAGCTTCTAGTCACCTAAGAATTCGCTGAAATATGCAATTTAGGGATGCCTAATATATTCAAAAAGGGTTCGTTCTAGTTGTAAATTAAAATACACAACACAAGACACTTAGGATGCTTGGAGTTCTCCAGGCTCTTGGATATGATCCTAAGAAACCCCTGAAAAAGTGCTATCAACCCATAATTTTTATGGAACAGAAATAGAAAAATATTTAAAACTTACGGGAGCAACTAGTGCAAATATACAGATAGTCCTCAACTTACTACAATTGAGCCCAACATTTCTGTTGCTGAGACAGTTGTTAAGTGAGTTTTGCCCCATTTTATGATCTTTCTTGCCACAGTTCTTAAGTGAATCACTGCAGTTGTTAAGTTAGTAACGTGGTTGTTAAGTAAATCTGGCTTGCCCATTGACTTTGCTTGTCAGAAGGTTGCAAAAGGTGATCACGTGACCCCAGGACACTGCAACCCTCATAAATGTGAGTCAGTTTCCTAAGCACCTGAATTTTGATCATGTGACCATGGGGATGCTGCAACAGTCATGTGAAAAACGGTCATAACTCTTCTTTCAGTGCCCTTGTACCTTTGAACGGTCACTCTAAGTGAACTCCTGTAAGTCAAGGACTATATTACTTATATAAGTTAGAAATTTAAGTTTTATTAAATTTAGCTTGAAATCTTGCTCTGGACCACTTCTTTAACATTATCATCTCTTCTCCCATCTCCAGCATGTCAGAGTTAGGGCAGAGGAAAGACTTCAATCAGAAACAGCTTGTGTATTCATGCTAAAAGGTTTTTGGTTGCCAGCAAGATGCTGGCTAAATGTATCAGCTGAATCCCTTACCCATGGATAAGGTTGGAGGGGAGATTTCCACAGAAAAGTTCATTGAGGAAGCGAAGCTTTAATGATCTGTTTCCAAAACTGACTTGGGAGCAGGGGGAAGGAGATAACAAATCTCCCCTTAAAATAAACATCTCTGCTTTTTAAATAATACATACAAATTTGCATATTCCACTAGATCAGGGGTAGGCAGCCTTGGCTATTTTATGACTCGTGGACTTCAACTCCCAGAATTCCTGAGCCAGCATGGCTGGCTCAGGAATTCTGGGAGTTGAAATCCACGAGTCATAAAAGAGCCAAGGCCGCCTACCCCTGCACTAGATCAAATATACTTGAAACACTAAATAATGTTAGCAGTATGGTATATATAAAATTGTGAGGTGCAAGCAAGCAGATCCAGATGTGAAATGTTCAAGTTAACTATTGTATTCTACCTATAATAGAAGAATTTCTCCACATTGCTCACCCTCTCTTGGGTACAAACAGATAAAGTCACATGACATTGGGGGGGGGGGGCATCCTAGGTCTCTTGCAGCTGTGCAATGACTCAAGGCTGCTGCGGATTTCCCAACAAAAATAAATTAATGATACACCTTTTCTAAAGTTGACGTCTTCAAAAATAATTCCTACACTATTTGCAGCGATAACATCTTTAAATGATGTTTTTCTAAAAATTAAAACACCAATATATTCTCCGTTATGCCACATTCTGATATGAAGAGATCTGGGTTTTTTTACGGAAGGACCTAGGGTTCAAACTGCAACTTATCCAAGAGCTGCAATTTATCCAGCAATAAATATGAACAAGTCCTTAGCTGGGGGAAATACTGTTGTTTACTGTTTGGAAATGCTAAATAGACCATTTATCTAATAGGCCCCCTCACCACCATCTTTGTCTGCTGAGTTCTACCCAATTCATTTAATCAATTCTGCCTGATATTCTTACTTCTTGCCTCATGTTCATTTCTTTCACATTATCCTATAGATTAATGTTTAATCAATAGATATTAATCTGGAAGAGACTTCTGATGTTTTCCTCTTGTCTAGTCTAGTACTAGGGGACAAAACTTGCAGGTTTTCACCAGAGTCCTGAAAAGAAATGTTAAAAGCAACTAGAATAAGTACAGCATAACACAAAAATTTGAACTATTTTCTCCAGATTACAGTATGACTCTGCCACCTTCTGGCAAAGACCTCTTTGTAGGTTCAGGATACTACCTTCCACACTACACATATTAAAGATAGAACAATCCCAAACATTCTGTAGAATCTGTACATTCTTGGGGACACAACAATGAACAGTGTTACTCAGGTAATAGTAATACATCACTTAAGTATATTTCAAGTTGTAGAACAGTGACAGCTGAGCTTTTTTCCTGTCAAACATTGGTAAATTGTTATTAGTAACTTTTCCCAAGTCTGTTTTATTTAGGAACTGAATATAGGTTGCAGATCAATTTGGGATTGGAGTACTTCCCATGAAAATATCTCAATCAATAAAATTTTCTAAATTTAATTGCATTGGGGAGAATAAAAATATCAATAAGTTTCTTATTTATAACTTGAATGTCATCAAGTAATCATTACTATTTCTGATACTCAGCCTTGCTGTTTTGTCTTATCTTCTTAGTCTCAGCCTCTTAGGCAGGGGTGTCAAACTCGCAACGTCACATGACGTGTTGCGACGTGACTTTTTTTCCATTGCCGGCAATGGGGTGGGCGCGGTTTTGGCATGACGCATCCGGCCCGCAGGCCGGCAGTTTGACACCCCTGCTCTTAGGCGTGAACTGGGATAATTAAATAACATAGTTTACAGAGCTGTTGCAATCAAATTCAGAAAAATCATTTGAACCAGACACAAAAACTGCTACAAAAATGCTTAATGGCAGAACTTTACCTTTGAGAATATGTGTTTTGGGCTGAGGTTGTACCCTTTAAGACTTTCATGTAGTTTCTGCAGGCACCGCATGACACTTCGTTGCTGTTCATCATTCCTCAGCTGCTCCACTTTGGTAAGGAATTCATAATGTTCTAAAGGTCCATTGCAAAGCAATAAGGCTTTCGAATTAGCATCTGCTAGACCACCAGCAGCAGCAGCTTTCTCTGCTACCTGAACTGTATATGCTGCATGACATGAGAGAAAGATTTATTTACTTTAAAAAAAAGAAGAAGAAGAACTAAAAGTCAGTCTTATTCTTCTATAATAAGTTAGTGGGCTGAAATGAGAAACTCTGGTCAAATCCCTTGGATCACAAAGCTCACTGATTTATTTTTATCCCACCTTTATTATTTTTATAAATAACTTACAGCGGCAAACATACTTGATACACTTTCCTTCTCCTATTTTGTCCACAACAACAATCCTGTGAGGTGGGCTAGGCTGAGAGAGAGTAACTGGCCTAAGGTCACCCAGTTGGTCTTCCTGCCTAAGGCAGGACTAGAATTCACAGTCTCCTGGTTTCTTGGCCAAGACCTTAATCACTACACCAAACTGGCTCTCTTAAGGTCATCAGTGATGATTTTGGGCTAGTCATTATTTTTTCCAGTGCTTCTCAACCTTGGCCGCTTGAAGATGGGTGGACTTCAATTCCCAGAATTCCCTAGCTGGGCTGGCTGGGGAATTCTGGGAGTTGAAATCTACCCATCTTCAAGCGGCCAAGTTTGAGAAACACTATCTTCTTAGTCCAATTTACTCCCCATTAACAGATAATTTGTGAGCCTTCTGCAGCATTCAGAAGAACATGAGACATAAATAATAAAATTTATTATAAACTTTGTTTCTATTCCAAGACTACTTTCTACATATGACTTAAACACACATACGGAACACCCATCACCTTCAATATGTGCAGTATAAAATAATACACAGTGTTAGTGTGGCCAGAAACTTCTGCACAGATTCCTGACGTGTTTTCCATGAACACCACAAGCATGCAAAGCAAAAAAAGGGTTTTCAACGCTTAACATTACTAAATGCATGTTCAGCGCACTACAATTCATCAGTCTCACTTTGATTTCAGATCAACATGTACAGCTGCAGATCAATATATATAATGCATGCCGTCCTTCATTGGGCGATTGAGATGATACTTTCTATGACATCACAAGATAGGGATTAACACATAAATATCAATATTCTATATATCGTTAGAAAACAAGAGTTGTTACTTTTTCATAGAAAAGTAAAGGTTTCCCCTGTCCAGTTGTGTCCGACTCTAGGGAGCAGTGCTCATCTCTGTTTCCTAGCCAAAGGAGCCAGCACTATCATGTGGCCAGCATGACTATACGCCAAGGCACACGGAATGCTTTTACCTTCCCACCAAAGTGGTACCTATTTATACACTTGCATTTGCATGCTTTGGAACTGCTAGTTGAGCAGGAGCTGGGGCAAGTAACAGGAGCTTACATCGTATGGCACTCGTGTCTCAAACCCGGGCTGCCAGCTTTCCATTCCTGTTTTGTTGTTTTCTCTTCTATAGACAGAAAGGATGTAGAACACTATAGGAGCCCCAAAATTCTTCAGATTCTTTTATAGATCTTCAAAAGCCATAGTGCAGCTATATTGCTTGCAGATATATTTTTTTTCCCCAGTAAGAATGACCAGGAAAAATAACTGGTCTTTCTAAGCTTTGGCAGCTATTCCTCAACATCCATCCTTCTGGCAATAAAGCTGCCAAGGTAAAAACCACTGGTTCCTTCCTATACTAGAGAAAATTGTCCTCTCACAAATCAGTGCATTGCAAGTCTATAAAGAGAATGGCCCAAATATTCATTGAATTGGAAAGGAAGGAGGGAAAAGCTTAGAACAATGTTTTCAACCTTTTCTTCATCACAGACCCCCTTTAAATACCTTTTGTGGTCACAGACTCCCAAGACTTAACTCATGTTTTAAATCATAACATTTCTTCAAACCTTCACAGACCCCTTGTGACATCGTGGTCGCCCAGGGGTTCACAGACCACAGGTTGAGAACCACTGGCCTAGAATTTAAACTGAGTAGTATAAACTAATTATCATATGAGGACTTTGATTTCTGTATAATACAATGTTTATGTTCTGTATGCATGCAGATTCACTCATCTACAATAAAGAGATTAATTTTGCTAACCATGCCTGTGTACCTCCTCATCAATAAGTAAATATCTGAATAAGGAGTTGCTATCTTCTGTGCAGCATGACCTTAGTTGCATCATCTATGCTGTTCAAAATTCTACCTTCTTGCCTCCTTTTCAATTGGGAATCTTGATGCTGCCTGCTTCTTCTGCTAGAGATCAAAATAGTTATTCTTCCAGTGATTAAGTATCACTTCTGAATATCATACTCTTGATGGTCATTCTCATCCACTGGTTGGTTCTGCTCCTTACAGACAGTTGCTTCCTGTACCAGCTATCTCTGCTATTTATGTCCCCCCCCCCCCAAATTTCACTCCTTTGTGCTAAAGTATAGCCATTTTTTAATTCTAATTCGTTCCTTTGAGCACTATTACAGCTTTTATTTCTTACATACATACACCAAGTATTTTTTTTCAAATTTTTAGTATGACAGAACTGTCCCTACTCTGGGTAAGCAGCTAGTGAGAACAAAGGAGAAGGGAAAGGAATTGGTAGAAAAGGAGAGAATAACAAAGAAACAGGCACATGCTGAATAAATTAGATTATGGAGTAGAATGACACTACCTTTGACTCTTGCTCTTCTCAGAATAAGAATGCATCTTATAATAATTGCCACTGAGGTATTATGTTTGGCTGGCTGGGGAATTCTGGGAGTTGAAGTCCTCACATCTTAAACCTGCCAAGGTTGAAAAACACTGTACTAGATGTAAACTAATTCTGCAATTTCCCATATTCTTAAGCAAGAATGCATATTCTGAATCGGCTAACACTGACGCAGATACATCTGAAGTATCTGCCTTCTATAAATTCCACATAATTTAACATGCATTCTTATTTTAAAACCTAGAATCTTATGAGCAAACAGATTATGTGGGATAGAATTCAGCCTGTCCAAAGTTTGGCTATGGTAGGCAAGAAAATGAATCTGTTATCTAAAAGGTTTCCCTGTGTGACAAGTTAAATATAATTTTGAAGATTTGTAAAGATTATTCTACATTGGTGCAAATGAAAATTAATCAATAGAAAAGCACACATTATCCAAGTCAGTTATAAGGCATCTATCTCGTAGAGCAGTGTCTACTAGCAAGACTAGTGTTAACTTCAAGACAAAAACATACATGCAGATACCAAAAGTGTTGTTTTCACTCCATAATCACAATATGCACTGTACTGAATTATAGCACATAGGACTTATTGCTATGCTTGCAAATTTATAACTTCCAAGAAGTTTTTAACATGCATCCCCTGCAACAAAAGATGCTTGAATATATGTATTTATCACCTGTGTGTATAATCTGGCAACTGTTAACCTTGACAGTTCACCAAAACAGCTGCAAAGTACATCTATATTTTGTGAAAAAATGTTAATTGATAAGAGTATTTTTCTGTACATAATTTTTGTGACAGTAAAGTACAGGCTGCAGAATCCATCAGTGTAACGCTTTTCAGCATTGGGAGCTTCCCATTTGTCAGTAAAAAGGTTTACTGATGAGTCTTCAGTGGAAGGAGTTATTCCCCCCCCCCCCCATCTCAATCAATTCTGGGCCATACAGAATGAACAGTCTCTTGTACTGTTACTCAGCCTTATTAGAGATAAACCAGCAGTTCCTGATGTTCAACCAATCTACTCTTTTGCCATTAAGACAAGAGCTCCACAACTATAAAGGTAATGGCTATTAAAAAATAATCCACAAAGAGCTCTGCGTGTTCTGACATCAATGCTCAGTCCATACCCAGATTTTTTTTTTTATTCTACTTCGTCACAAAACCAACATTATACAGCATATTAAAACATAACGGTTTGCTTGATCCTCCTGGTTTACTTTGATTCACTGATGTTAACATAACTAAATTTGTATAAGGCAGCATCTGGAAGAGCTTTGAAAAACCAACCCGAAGTAGGGTTTTCTCTTTGCTGGGGACAAAAGAAGGATATGTACAACATCCTACTGGCAAATTGTATATAAAGAGACACTTCTCAGGGAATAATCGGTACACACTAACAAATGTTTATCTTCTTTAAATCAGCTCTCCATTACAAATGAGAAATAAAATTGAAGAACATCCCTAAAGGGGCATAAAATCCTTAGGCCAGAGGTCTCCAACCATGGCAACTTTTAAGACTTGTGAACGTCAGCTCCCAGAAATCCCCAGCCAGCTCTGCTGACTAGGGAATTCTGGGAGTTGAAGTCCACAAGTCTTAAAGTTGCCAAGGTTGGAGACCCCTGCCTTAGGCCGTATGTTTTAAAATGGAGAGAGCTAGCAGAACGGCCGGCCTTTATTCTTAACTGTTTCAGCATTCACGGACATTCCAGAACTTTAAAACACGCTGGACGTTCCTCTTCGGAACACGCGTCACACTTCCCGAAAAGCCGATGCCGGGAGATTCAAGTGCAGGAAAGAAAGCCGAGCCGCTTTAACTCGCCACCCGCAGGGCTGGGAATCTTGACAGTCACGGCCAGGGCTTGAAACGAGGGGAGCCGTTTGATAGCTGACCTTCCAGCTGAGCCCCAATCCTCCCTACAGATTGCGAGCCAACTTCCTACGTCCTAGACCCAAATGCCACTAACCTTTCCGCGGGGCCCAGTAAGTTAGGACGAGAGCGGCGGGTCGAATGGCAGCTTTTATCAAGCGGCTCCCAGTAACCAAGGGCGACACGGGAGCCGCCATCTTGACGTGCTGCCTTTCCCCCTCCTTCCCTCCCCCCCTTCTTTTTTGAAGATAACTTTATTGGCAGTAAATACAGCCGCTCCGCCAAAGCCTCCTTTCTCAGCCTGGCTGATTCCATTCACCTTCACCAGAGACTCGCCCTTTACACGGACTACGAGCTCCAGAATGCAGCACGTGACTCCGCTCAAAGAGACTGCAGGCGGCCGGATGCAAAAGGCATGCTGGGAAGTGGTGTATTTCTGCTGTGTTCAATCGGCCGGCTTCGATTCTGTGATTTTGCCGGCTGTATATATTGGTTTGGTACAAACCAGAACTGCATTGTTTTAATACGTCATGTTTATGATCACATATCCCTCTGAGTCCGTGAGAGAGCATATCGATTGAGGGCTTACGATTCTTAACACGCGTATAACTTGGCATGTATTGAATATTACGTGCAGATGTACTACGGTACTAACGAGTAATTCCAATATTTTCTATCCGATTTACTCTTAACAGAAAATAAGTTCTCTGGTGGGGCTTCAGCGTCTAAACATGCCCTGCATGTTTCTTCAGACTTTAAGTCTTGTCAGTAAGACTTGTACACAGTGATTGCATTTAACTTTATGTATGCAGGGACCAATCTATGACTGTTTATCATACTTAAGTACTGTGGTGGGTGAACCTAGTTAGCGTGTACAATTCTGTGAATATCATGCAAAACAAGCCCTATATGTGAAATGAACTATACGGTAAGTCTATATTTTTAAGGACCTTAAGACATGGTTTTGTCAATTGGCCTGGGGATTCCATGATAGAATGAAGCAGTTACAGTAGTGGCCAAAATTGTGGAAACCTTTTGGGAAAAGTGTATTTTTGAGGTTTGATGGCTAATAACACCACTTTTTTTGAGTAGTACCATAAAATGATATATCAATGGAAAGATAATTTAATCAAGAATGTAATGCAACAAAGTTTGTTCAATTATCTGTACTGTATTCTGTGAAAAGTTATAGCCAAATAACCAGAAAAAGGAAGCACAACTTGCTTAGGTTGATATCAAGTAGCTTTCCTTCATCTGATTGTAGCCAATGAGCATGAGTGTTTAGAGAGCCAATCAGATGTCATCTTGTTTTGGCAATAAGCCAATCAGATCACACTAGGATTCAGTTATTGATGTCATGTATTGAAGCTGAGAGGAGGATATTTGTCAGTGTGTTATGTCAGGGCTTTTCAACCTGTGGTACGCATACCACTTGTGGTACATTAATGAGTGGCAGGTGGTACACAGCCCTGCCTAGCCAAGTGTAGTGGGGAAGGGAAAGAGCCAGCACAGGCAAAGACTTACAGTGAGAGAGTCCTCTGGAGCTGCAGATTTTACTTATGAATGGAGCCATTTGGGGAGGCTGCCTTAGCCGGCAGCCAGTACTTACACATTTTTTTTCTTCCTTAAGTGCGACTGGGCTCCTTACTTTCCTTTCTAGCCAGTAGCTAATTCTTAAAGGGGAAGTGCCTTTTTAAGCTAGTTCACTCAGCAGCTTGTCTTTTCTGTCTCTGGAGGCCTTTCCTTGTTTGATCAATATATGGAAGAGGGAAAATATGGGAGGGGGTTCAAATTCTTCCTTCCGAAGGAGGTGGGAATGAGAAAAAGGGAGGCAGGGAAGGGAGGCAGGGAAGGAGGTCCCGCCTTAGCACTTGGCCACCAGCAGCTCTGCCATTGACTTTGCTTGTCAAAAGGTTGCAGAAGGGGATCACATGACCCTGGGACACTGTGACCATCATAAATATGAATCAGTTGCCAAGCATCCAAAATATAAATCACATGACCCTGTTGCTGCAATGGTCATAAGTGTGAAAAATGGTCATAAGTCATTTCAGTGCAATTGCAACTTTGAACAGGTTTTTTTTTTTGTCACCAAGTTTTTGACACCTTGCTAGGTGGTACTCAAATATTGCCATATCCTAAAAGTGGTACAATCGGTAAAAAGGTTGAAAAGCCCTGTGTTATGTGATCGCTATCAAGTTGGTTGGGTTTTTTTGTGTTCTTTCATTTAGTGAGCTTGTAAAACGTAATAAAATTAAAGTAATGGTGCAAAGAGTTGACTGGTTGCCCAGAAAGCGATGTAAAATCGTATTATTAAGTGAACAAGGCTACAAAGAAATTAGAAGAAAAATTGGTGGAAACTTAACCAAAGGTAACATTTCTATTGTATACTTTTCCCAAAAGGTTTCCACAATTTTGGCCACTACTGTAGATGGATATATGACGGTTAATTGGAATGCACTCTCTGTATTAGTTTTTTTCTTGCCATATTTTTATCTTTTTAATTTATTTTTGCTGTGTTTTAATTGGTTTTTATATATTTGGATTGTTTCATATGCCACTCAGAGTCACTATGTGAGATGGACAGCAATATGTATGAAATAACCTTACTAATGTAAAACTCATGACTGACTCTGTGTGTGTGTGTGTGTGTAATTGGTTGTGTTTTTATTGTTTTTATTCTAATTGTTAGCTGCCCAGAGTTATATGTATAAGATAAGAAACCATATAAATGTATATTTTTATTTAATAAACGGCGCATAGCATTCACAACACACCTTTATAATACCAAATCAGGTAAGCTAAAATGATAATATAGAACAGTGTGGTTTTCACCATCTCTATTTACATAAATAAAGACGTACAGCTGGCAAAACAAACTAGTTAACAGTCAACTAAAATGAAGAACTTTATGTTGTGAGTAGTTTTTTCCCCCGTCATGTACCACTTGCTTCCCATTCTTGTATAGTGCTTCAGTATAATCCATCTTTCTTTGATCTTCTTTGAATCAGTTGCTGTCTATCCACTGGCAACTTTTAGCGGTTTGGAATCTCCTTTTTGAGTTCAGAGATCTTTTGGACCACTTTTCCTTTCCTGACTGTTTCCATCTTCAATATCTTTACAGATGTTGTTGCAATACTGCTTCATGAGTCTTCTGATGTGATGGAAAGTAGTAAGGAGATGGATTCCCAGGAGGCAGGTGGTGCATTCCAGAGGAGTAAAAGGCAATTCAGTCTAGATGTTATGTGTGAAAGAAAGGAGATGAAGTCACAGACCTTCTCTAATAGTTTGCAGAGTATATGGTAGATCAGGGGTATCAAACTGGCAGCCTGTAGGCCGGATGCGTCACACGCCGGCCACGCCCACCCCGGCTCTGCAAAGGCAAAAAACGTCACAACACATCACGTGACACGATCGATTTTGACACCTGGGTGGTAGATGCAGATAGTAAAGTGCTCAGTTTGCCAAGTTTTTGTCTACAGGTGTGAAACAATAACAAAATAACCCATCTTGGGTTTTTTGGTTTTGGGCCTGATATCAAACAACTCTCTGAAACTCTTCCTTAAAGTCCTTCCTGAGATCTTTACCTTCCTTGGCTTTCCTTCTTTTCCTTTTCCTTCTCCTCCTCCACCTTCCAGTTTCCTGTTTCCCCCCCTCCTCACTTCCAGTTTCCTTTCTTCTGTCTCTTCATCTTCTGTCCCTTTTCACATTTATCTCTAGCTACTTCCTTAACTTCATTCCATAGTTCAGGATTTCAATGTGATTTGTGATTTTGTTTTCCTCTTGAAAATGGAGGGTAGATGCTCAAAATCATAGTGGTTGGCTTTCTTATTTTTCTTTAGCTTAGTAGGAATTTACACATGAACAGTTTGTGATCTGTTCCGCAATCAGCAGCTGCCCGTATCTTTGATGCTTTTACTAAACTCCTCCACCTAATTTTAGCAATAACTAAACTCCTCCACCTAATTTTAGCAATAACTCCTCTGGTGGATATCATTTTTTTTTTCTGTCTGGAAATGGTAACTATGAATAAATCATTAGAGTGGGAGAAGTTAATAAGTTAGCCTCCTGCTTTAGTTTTGTTTTCTAAGCCATATAGCTGCATATTCATCCTTAATATTTCTAACTTTGGCATTCAGTCTCCAGTCACAAGCAACACATCTGGCTTGCATGTTCTGTCAATACTGTATATTATGTAGCATTTCCATTCATTGTATTAGTTAACAATAACATACTCTCTAATTAGTGAATAGTGACTGTATTCTGTGAGCATGATTTTAAAATTAAGAGCTTTACTATCTCATTGATTTCAGTGAAAATTAAATGCACTCTTAAATTTCCAATAAAACCAAGAAATCTTAAAGCCTGATTAATTCTGTGAACACTGTTTCCTATTCTTTTTCTCACATCGCCTATTTATCTAGAAATGGAAAAAGGATATAACTGAAGCACATTAATAATCTAAATAAAATTTAGAATAGGATTCAAGATGTCACAAAACATAAAATGTATGTTATTGTATAAATGTACACACAGGTACTTCAATGAGACTTGCTTAAAGGCAGATATAAGATTGTACTGTTACTAATTGTATCAAATAACATTTTTATATGGTTTAAAAATAGCTTTCCTTTTTTGTGTCCTTTTTTGAGCTTTAATGAGTTAGCTCACTCTCAGATGTTAAATTCATCAACACCTGGACCCATTTAACAATGAACTCCAGTGTGCAAATCACTATGAATTGCACAGACATCTCAAAAAGACATTGCATATTTGCTAAAAACAATATTTTTAGATACTCGAACAGAGAATAAACAACTTTGGCAAAAAGTGATTTAAATAACAAATAACTTCTCTCTATAAACAGCTTAGCTCCTTGAGAACAATGAATAAACAAGGAGACAAGAGTCTTTTTTCCTCTCTTTGCATTATTAACTCTCATCACGATATGAATGGGTGAAATGTCAGGAATAATTGGAGAAAATCACAGCATAATCTTCGGCAAAAACATCTGATTTGTTTAAATTGTCACTACTCATTCTTAATAAATCCTTTCTTTAACCTTTTGATCCGCAATCCAGCAGGCTAAAAACTGAATGTTTGTGGTGTGATGCACATCTCCTGCTTTTCATACAACTGCATATTTTTGCATGCTGAATACATAGTCCTTATCGTGAACCCCTTTGCTCAGGCATTGACATGACCCCTCTGACATAGCTCCAATCACAGTGCTAGGGAAATCATATCAGACATGATACTGGCTAAATATAGAAATGAAACTAAAGAACAGACTGAGAATAAGTATGTCATCTTATCGACATTTACTTTTTCTTCTCTACATCTTTTCACTGCAAGCACCAATTTTTAATTGTGCATCTGTGAGAATGATGCACATGCATGATCCAGCTGTACCAAGCTTTTCCGCACCAAAGGAAATATTGTCAAGAGCACACAATTGAAATTCAAGGGGGGGAGGTCACATTGTTTTTCGATGGTCTAGTGCACGGGTCGGCAACCCGCGGCTCCGGAGCCGCATGCGGCTCTTTGAGGCCTTACCTGCGGCTCCGGAGCCTCCTCCGCTATTTTGGCGAGCGCATGCACGCATGCGCGGGCGGGTGCGCGGGTGCGCGCGCGCAAGCGCGAACGGCGCATGCGCGGGTGCGCATGCGAGGGTGCGCGGGGCGCGCGCGCATGCGCGAACGGGGCCGCGCGCATGCGCGGGTGCGCGCGCATGCGCGAACGCGCGGCTCCCAGCGTTTTTTTTTTTTAAGCTAAATGGGTCCGACATCCATGGTCTAGTGCATGGGTCGGCCATCCGAAACGTCGGATGAGCCGCACGGACCCATTTAGCTTAAAAAAAAAAAACGCTGGGAGCCGCGCGTTCGCGCATGCGCGCGCACCCGCGCATGCGCGCGGCCCGTTCGCGCACTCGCGCATCGCGCGCGCGCCGTTCGCGCATGCGTGCGCGCCGTTCGCGCATGCGCACCTGCGTGCGCGCACCCCCCGCACCCGCCCGCGCATGCGCGCATGCGCTCGCCAAAATGGCGGAGGAGGCTCCGGAGCCGCAGGTAAGGCCTCAAAGAGCCGCATGCGGCTCCGGAGCCGCGGGTTGCCGACCCGTGGTCTAGTGGCTATGTGTCCACTGAATCCCAGGGAGACATATGTATATTGTTATTTATATTCTATTGTATACTCTATTGTATATTATAATTCTGCACATGGAAAGTAAATCCTATGTAAATTTGTCAAATTTCATTTTTATTTCCAATCATTCTGTAGCCTATTTGATGGTGTCAGAGAAGTAGCATGTTACATTAGGGAGAGTTGTGAAATTTAGAAGACTAAGAATGCTATCATAAAATGGTATTGTAGATTATAGTTCATTTGATAAGACACATTAAATATTATCCTGGCATATTTCTATATCCATTGTTGTGACCGTGGAGGGCAAACAGTAAATGAAGAGAAGGACGAGGGGGGACATGATAGCAGTGTTCCAATATCTCAGGGGTTGCCACAAAGAAGAGGGAGTCAAGCTATTCTCCAAAGTGCCTGAAGGCAGGACAAGAAGCAACGGATGGAAACTAATCAAGGAGAGAATCAACCTAAAACTAAGGAGAAACTTCCTGACAGTTAGAACAATTAACCAGTGGAACAACCTGCCTCCAGAAGCGGTGAATGCTCCAACACTGGAAGTTTTTAAGAAGAGACTGGACAGCCATTTGTCTGAAATGGTATAAGGCACGGGTCGGCAACCCGCGGCTCTGGAGCCGCATGTGGCTCTTTGAGCCTTCTCCTGCGGCTCCCAGCCTCCTCCATTTGCAAAGAGAAAGACAGAGACAGAGAGAGGCACTTGCGCTTCCCTTCCCTTCTCTCTCTCTCTCTCTCTCTCTCTCTCTCTCTCTGTGTGCGTGTGCATGTGTGTAAAAAAGAGAGTGGCCTCACGCTGTCCTCCGACGAGCTGACAAGCTTATTGGGCGGGGCTCCTCCGTTTGCTGCATCTCTGCAGGAAGCAGGAAGCAGGAAGGGCAGAGAGAGCCAGCCCAATAAGAATGTGTGTCAGCTTGTTGGAGAACAGCCTGAAGCCAGCTTGCCAGGTGAGCAGAAGATTGGAGAGGGGGGGAGAGAGAGAGAGGGAGAGAGAAAGAGAGAAAGGGAGAGGGAGGGAAAAAGAGAGGGAGAGGAAAGAGAAAAAGGGAGAGAGGAGGGGAGAGGAAAGAAAAAAGAGGAGAGAGAAAAAGAGAGAGAGAACTCATGCACAGCAGCCTCTATTTCTTTTTAATTAAACTCTTCAATCAAGCTCCCCACCCCTTGTGTGCGCGCGCGCATGCGCGCACAGGTTTTGCAGCTCCCAGTGTTTTCTTTTCTCTGGGAAACGGGTCCAAGTGGTTCTTTGAGTGTTTAAGGTTGCAGATCCCTGGTATAGGGTTTCCTGCCTGAGCAGGGGGTTGGACTAGATGACCTCCAAGGTACCTCCCAACTTTATTATTATTTATTATTATTATATTATTATTATTATTGCAGTCAAAAGGATACAAAATTGGCTGAGACACTAATAATTATTTATAGATATAGCCTTTAATAAGATAGATGTTGAATACAAGATATATTCTTTCCAGCAATCTCGTAAGGGGCCTATCAGGTTCCATTGTAGGTTGTATAAACAACTTACAAATTTGGCTATTTATGGTGATGCTTAACAGTGTGTGAACCCTTTTGAATTTTCAACATTTCTGCATAACTATGACCTAAGTTATATTCTCCACACAAGTTCTAAAACTAGATAAAAAGAACCCAATTAAACAAATGAATCAAAAACATTACACTTAATTTTTTTACTGAGAAAAATACAGGGTCTTTTTGATTGTAGCATGCAAATTGTGGAATCCCTGTCACAAGGGAGTTTGTCTCATCTTCTGTTCTTTTTAGATGTTAAAGTGACTAAGAAGATGTTAACGCAATTGGTTTTATATCATAAATTAATTATATGGTGTTAGTATGGCTTTGTTTTACTGCTAGTGACTTTTTAACTTCATAAGCAGCCAACTTTTTATAAAAGCTTTCAAATTAAACTTATTCAGATGAAATATACTATGCAATAGTGGCGAATAGCTGTAGCTCGGGTGTAGGATGAGAATGGAGTTTCATTCTCTGAGCTTGTGGGGTGGTTTCCGAATGTTTTATTATCAGGCTAGGTAACATCTTCAGCGGAATTTAGGGAAATGTACTGTATTCCAATTGCATTGTCTATTAAAAGGAAAAATTCAAGATATATTTTGTTATTTCCTCTATTCTCAATATATGTGCATATGGATGTAGATACACACATACCACTTTTTCTTGTATTTTGGTTGGCAGTAAACTGAAGTGTATTTGAACCACAGATTTCAATACTACCAAGACTCATGAAAGTGCCTTTTTGTTTTTTAAATGTAAATATGGAAGAACATCTTTATTGTGGCCAACAGCCAAAACATAATAAAACTCAATAAGCAAATCCTAAATACTAGAGGGAATTTTTAAGAAAATTTAATTACACTTAAAACAATAGAATCACTTGGGAATAAAAGCAGTCCCAATGACTGGAGAATTTATTTAGATGTGGGGCTATTAATTCTGAATGTGTACCAGCATAAAATGGGCAATATAATAAGACATATATTATGATTTTAATAGCCCTTTGCCACATGGCAAAATCTTAGCCCAAATGGGATGGCCTTGTATTTCCTTTCTAGGGTGGCTATAAGGCACAATAATCCGCCAACATTTGCAGTACCTTTTTAAGCCAGAGTTAAGAAAGTAAAAATACATCTTCCACATAAAGTAGAGTTGAAATATGCTAATTTGAGGTAGGTGAGCAGCAGTAGTCATTCATTGCAACTAGAGCATTGATGCAATAATTAATCACAGGGCAAAGTTATATTCCAGCTAAATTTCTATTAACAGGGATTTCATTGGCATCGTATCTTTGGAATCTATATCTAACTTTTATGATAGACTGATCATAATGTTTATAGATAAGCAGTAGCAATCTTCTCTATAGAGGAGTTTGCATCATAGATTGAACCTAGAAATTAGATCAAAAGGTACATAGAGCAAAGTCCATGGTTTAAAAATGTACTTTTCTGCTAGTTGTTGTAAAATTAGAGCATAAACAAAGAGGGCGTAGTCACTTCTAAATCAAATTTTCTGAATTCATCCAATCCAGAAGCATAACAGATAGATGCTCAATATTGCTAATAATGCTGAGGAGGCTGCTAGGCTGGTAATTAGGTAAAAGTTTCTGATCCCCTTTTTTAAAATATGGGAACTATCGAGGCAGGTCCCACTTAGGAATCAGCACTTTCTAGTGAATGAACCATGTTTCTTGAATGATAGTTTTTTCTTGTATTGAGTTAATTTCTTAGGAAGTTTCCTCATGGTGAGTATATCTTGATTCATGTGTAAAGAAAGATTATCTCTATGACTAGTAAAACAAATATCCAACTCTCTTTGGCCTTCCAGCATTCTTGATCAAATGATGATTGGTGAATACAATTGCTTCTTTTTACAAGTTTATTTTTATGCATTACAGTGAGAGCTGATGATAGAAGCTGAATCTGTCATTGTAAGCAGTAAAAATACCAGCTTTATTTTCACATTCTAAAATGGTGGTTCTAAGCTGTAGCACTTCTTCCACAGTAAATATATCACACATATTTTCTCTTTTTGCTGGGTCAGGCCCAACTCTGATTCATTTCTAGGAATCATGTTAGGCTCAAAGTGAATATTTCAAAAGTTGCAATTTTAAGATACTCTGAAAGTGCTCCTTCTCCAAATTGTATATGTAAAAACACTGATTCAGCCCTTTTTTTCTGAATTCTGATGAAAGACTTAACTAAATTTCCTTCCTCAAAATCTGAAGGGTGCTGTATGAGCATGATGAACTTAGCATTCTTTGAAGAGAGGTGTCATAAATGAACTGCGTTCTGTGAAAGTTAATTGTCTTGATAGCAGCTACTCAAAATCATTTTAACAGCAATCAGCATATGTCACACTTCTGTTGCTTTCCGTAAAAGATTTTTAAAGCAGATGGAAAAGAGCACAGTAGGAATCAATTGGCTAGATTCATACATCAATCTAAAGCACTAACTTAGAATACCGGTAGTACATGAAATCAGCCACTGTTTTGCAGTGTGAGGCAATACTACACCATTCATAAACTGGGCTGTGTAAATTATCCAGATGAATTTCTGAATCAAAAGTAAACCTTACTGACTTCCAAGTGAGTGAATAATTCTGAACTGCTTCAGGCAATTATAGAGGTGATGATGGTATATTTATAATTTTTTCCAGAGTCAAGTAAATGCCATTAGTGTATATTTACTGTATACTGCTGTTTAGTTAGTGTATTTGAAATATACAAGTACTTTATATCATTTGATGATCATATATTAATTTTACAAATAGGTAGCAGAATTAGATTACCATGTTGATAATATCACATTTTTCCCCTTACCCCCCGTTTTTAAAAAAATACTTTTAACACAAACAGTAGGAATTGAACAAGATATATAAAACATGCGTTCTTAACTGTGGTTACTCATCTAAACTACAGTCCAGCATAGCTCGGGCCTCCCTACAATAAACTTTGGGGGGCTGGGGGCCGTGAATCGCAAACTGGAGAATGTAGCCTTGTGCCAGGCAGAATTAGACACACCTAAAGCCTGTATCCCTTCTTCTGCATAGGACTAATCTCTGCTGCATTCTCTCCTGCACTTACTGAGATTGGTAGGTTGACAACCCGACAGACCTTTCCACTTTCTATCCCACGTTAATGACATCTCCATACATTTACGACTACAACCAAGCCTTTTACGTTGCTCTGATTCAAAGCATCCTAGGGACAAAGTGAACAGGGTAGCCCCCTCCCCCCCCTCCCTGTGGCGTATTTCCAAGTTTAGATGAGCATCCCCGAGATTGCTTCGGCTTCCGAGTCGTCCTTCCTTTTTTCCTCTCGGAGATTTCTAAACACAAGCCTTTAGGTTTCTCTTGTACTCTTTGACTTTCGCTGGCCGGGACTAGAGAGCAGTTCGGGAATTATAGTTCGCAAGCTGCTCTCTGGGCCTCGTCATTCAGGGGGCCCTGGGCAAAGGGAAAACTACAAGTCCCAGGATGCTTTGCGTACGTGCTGGGCTGCTCCCACCGGGCGCGGGAGGCGGCTGGGCCAGAGCGTGTCGCGGGGGCGCCGCGGCGGCAAGTCGCCCGTAAATAAGAAGGCGGGAGGGGGTGGGCGGTTGCGTTCCGGCGCCCGAGCGACCTCCTCTCCTTTCCTCGGCCCTGGACCCCGCCCTGGTCTGTCTTTTGGTGGCGGCTTGTCTCGGCGAGGCTCCGCTACGCCCGACTGGACAGACGCAACCAGGAGGGCGAGAGAAATGGCTGAGACCGTTGCGGACACCAGGCGTCTCATAACCAAGCCGCAGAACCTCAACGATGCTTATGGGCCCCCGAGCAACTTCCTGGAGATCGAAGTCAGCAGCCCCCAGACGGTGGGGGTTGGGCGGGGGCGCTTTACCACCTACGAGGTCAGAGTCAAGGTGAGAGATCTCAGCGAGGCAGCTTGCTTGGAGGGCTGGAGAGGGGACAGGGCTGGTTTTAGAGAGGGGAGACGACCCAATGTCTGGCTTTTCGAGCTGGGATATCGATTCAGGTTTGCAAGGGGTAGGGCCGGTTATTCTTCCCCTCCTTGTACTATCAATACACGCCTTTCCTGGGGAAGATTCTCCTTACTCCTCTTTTTCATTTTATTGCCTCCTCACAAGAAGGAAGATTTGATGTGGTCTTTATGGGCCCAGCACTTTTCAGGCAGGTTTGTAGATAAGTTGCCCCATTTCTAAGTCCCCAATGGATTGCTCTCCATTATCACACACTGGCATGCTTAATCGAGGCTAAGAGAGATTCCTTGTTGCAAAAGGTGACTGTGTGTGGGGGGAGAGGGCATATTTAATGCACACAGTTTAATGTGCTCAAAGTAATAGAATCCTACTTGAGTAGCTTTTAACTCCATGCCTACTCTGCCATGCAAAATGAATGAGATAAAACCCACATGTAGCAGGATGCTTAAAGCTAAGTCAAGATCCCAGTTATTAGTGAACTTTCAAATGCTTGAAATAGAAAATGCATAGTTCAGTGTTTGTTATCTCTTCTGCCCCAAATGTAGTTTGCTTTGGCTTTGCATTTGTTTGTGCTGTAGCCATGTGCTGATCTGGCATAAGAATTATGCAAAGTAGAAACACAGCTGATTTCTTCAACTTCTGTGCAGTTTGCACCCTAACTGATACTTCTATGCTTGGGTTACCCTCTGTAGGAGATTATCTTTCTGGGAATTTTGAATTTGTTGTCCAAGAAAAAAAACCCAGAAAACTTATCACAAATTTACATGTTTGCATTGTAACTTTTACTCCTATTTGTATGTAACATCCTCAAATATATCCACACTGTACTAAGGAATCTTGTGTAATTTACTCAGAAAGAGGTGCGATTGTAAATGATTGCAAATACAATTTTCTAAAAGTGAAATAAATATTAGTCCATATTACTATAATACAACATTGTACTAAAAAGGGTAATAACAGACAACCTTGAGTGTGTTACATTATAACTATAATTAATGTTTATAAAACAGTAAAAACATTGAATGCTTTAGTAACGTATTGCTATTTTATGGCAGTCTTTCAGTAATCTTTATCCTTCAGGGAATAAAATATTTTTCTCATTAAAAAAAGAAAATATAGGGAGCTTTTCAATATACTCTAAAATCTTTCAAATATTCCATTAGAAAAGCAGAAAGTCCCTGGGCTTTCTTTTTCCTGATTTTTCTTGGGTTTTCAGATTTTTAGGGCCTACAGTACTATTAGAAAATTTTCAGGCAAATTTCTGATTCTAGATCCTTATATAAAAAAGAGATACAAATTTCCTGGTCGTTTGACAAGAAAATTTTATTTTTTTAGAAAAATGGCCAGCAAAATGTTCCCTGAATGCCTATAAGGAAAGTTTTATAGTGGTCCGTCTGTTGTTTGACTATCTTGACATCATAACTTGTCAGGATTGCCTCTGAATATGGAAAGTTAGGTTTGTTTTTTCACTTCACTCTAGTGCGTCCATAGTTCCCTTTGTACCACAAAAGGAAGCCCAGCCTGACTTTGTTAAGGTTGTGTGTTGTTCTAATGACTATCTCCTTTGAATGGTATTTCTCTGCTTGGCTGCCTGCATTTTTGTAAGTTAAAGACTAATCAAGAGAATGTATTCTGTTGTGTATTCTGTTCATCTTATCTCCATGATCATGAAGAGATAATTTCAAGGCTATTTGGTTTTTAAAGAGTGTGTCAACTCACTCTTGGTATGGAAAATTTATGACTTCAAAGAAATTAAATAACAGATAAGGACCTACACCTGGATCATACAGACTGCTTCTTAAATATGTTAGTAACTTATTTTGATAACTTGTTCTATCCTTCACCTCCTAAACACCAAAGCTTTAGATCAGGGGTGTCAAACTGCTGGCCCACGGGCCGGATGTGTCATGGCGAAACGACGCCTACCCCGTTGCCGGCAATGGGAAAAAAAGTCGCGACGCATCACGCTACCTTGCGATTTTGACACCCCTGCTTTAGATTATACATTTAACTATTTTAACATGCCATATGCAATCATGGAGAGTTATACAGTTCCTTAAATTATAAAGTAAACGTATTTTTAGATGTTTACCTTTATTGTAGGTTTGATATGAAGCAAATATTGCTGGCATTGATCCCTGATCCTTTCTGCTCAATGCATTTCTAGAAAAGTTAAAGATGGTAACATAAGCCAAATCTGTTGACTGGTGTGCTTCTTTCCTGAAATTAGAAAGAACTTGGAATGTATCTTATCTCTGTATATGAGTGGATAATTAATGTGTATACTTAAGGCATGCCTATATCAGCTGAGATAGGGTCATCTGACTCTGGACAGAGTGGCACTTCCCTGGATTGAGCTGGTGAGCAATTTGGGGGTCCTCAGGCAGTGGTAACTCTGCTTGGGGGGCCTCTGCACAGATTCATTTAGTGCGCCAATTGCGCCTTTTCTTGGACCAGGAGGCCTTACTCAGAGTCACTCGTGCCTCGATCACCTTCTATTTGGATTACTGCAATGAGCTCTACATGGGGCTGCCCTTGAAGACTACATGGAAACTTCAACTGGTCTAGAATGCAGCAGTGCACACAGCAATGGGGTCCCTAAGGTTTGCCTATGTAATACTCTGACATGTGAGCTGCGTTGGCTTCCAGTTTCTTTCCAGGTGCAATTCAAGATGCTAGTCGCTACTTTTAAAGCCGTTAAGTGTTGATGTGTGGCCCGTCACCTTTGACACACATGTCACAGATTCACCATCTCTGCCCTAAGGACATCTACCTATGCTACTAGGTCAGACAGGGTGGCACACTTCTAGTCCCCCTAAATATTGCCATCTTATGGGAACTTTCTGTGGCAGCCCCTACTCTATAGAACAGCCTCTCCCCTGAAATTCGGCAGGTCTCTACCCTCTTAGCCGTCTGAAAAGCACTGAAGACCTGGCTTTACTTCCAAGTGCTGGGGTAAGATAAAGTGACTACACATCAGAAGTTTAACTTGGTTTTGCTTTTAACTTATTTAGTTTTTATAGTTTTAATATGCTGTTTTATGCTGTTTTAACTTTTGATTGAGAGCCACCCATAGTTGGTTAAAAGAGGAGCAGTTATATACAGGTACTCCTTAACTTATAACCGTTCAGGTTTGTGCCTGTTCAAAGTTGCAATGGCTCTTTAAAAAAGTGGCTTATCATTTTTCACGCTTATGGCCATTGTAGCATCTCCCTGGTCTCGTGATCAAAATGTGAGCACTTGGCAACTGGCATGTATTTATGATATTTGCACTGTCCTGGGACACGTGATCGCCATTTGTAACCTTCCCAACTGGTTTCCAACAAGCAAAGTTAATGGGGGGAAGCCTGTTTCATTTAACAATCACATGATTCACTTAACAACCTCAGTGGTTTGCTTGTGGGAAAAAGGTTGTAAGAATGGGGTGCCACTTACTTAAACAATTGTCTTGCTTAGCAACAGAAATTTTGAGCTCAATTGTCATAAGTTGAGGACTACCTATAAATGTTTTAAATAAACAAGGATGGGGTGGTTGGGAAAACCTGTGTCTAACAACTTGAAAGAATTGCTTTATGCTGACAATACTGCAAGAGGTGAACCAAAACTATATTTTGTTCTAAGACAATACAGTATGTTTATAACTTAACATACCAAGATGGCAATTTATGATGCCATGCTTTCTTCTTAAACACTGCCACGGTGATATTTGGTTTTACTTGTGGCAGGAAAACCTTTGATCTTAAACTAATCCGATAAATGATACTGTTCAATTTCTTCAAAAAATATTAACCCCATCAAAGTTTATTGTATTACTTTCAGAAAATACTTTGGGAACAATGTTGCAGGAACTGTGTTTTAGTTCGTAAGTGCTATTTATATGAATTATAAATTAAGCATTCCAGCAGTTAATTTGGTCTGACAGATCAATGCCAGCCGCCAAATACCTGTACAATATATCCTGGATTGCTACCGTTACAAAGCCTGACATGATTAATAAGAACAAATGCAACTTTCAAAAGGAGCAGTCCTGAGTGTCATCACTATTAAGCATCATTAAGCAAATCACTGTAGTCATAAAGTGAATCCATGGTCACTGAGTGGACCCATTGGTTGCTATGGGATGTTTTTGCCGAAAACAAGTAAACTCCAGGTTTTGGCAAAAACATCATAGATTGCTGTCATGTGACTGGGACGCTGTAAATGTGGGCTGGTTGCTGAGCGCCTGAAATGCAGTCTCATGATCATGGGGGAGGGACTTCAGAACTGGGTCCTATGTATCTTTTGGGGGGGATCTATTGTAATTTTGGGGTTCCTAAGCAGCCAGACATTAATTCGAGGACTACCTGTACTGTAGATGGATGTAAATTACTGCATTGAAATCTTAGATTCTGCAAAAGCCAACATAACATTTCTATAAAGTAGTGGTATTTAAAAGCATGAGAAGTAATAATGGTTGAAAATTTAACACAGCTGAGAGACTTGAAGAATTCTTCAATTAAAGATTGAAGTTTATTTACAAGTAAGGCTTAATAGTAATCTCTGAGGGAAATGGATGGTATACATGTTGTCTTGGCCGAGGGGGTGGCAACGGACCCCGCCAAGCTTGAGGCAGTTGTTTCTTGGCCCAGGCCGCAGAACATAGCCGAATTGCGATCGTTTTTGGGATTTTGTTCATATTATCAGAGGTTTGTGGAAGGGTTTGCGAAGATAGCTCGCCCGCTCAATGAGTTGCTAAAGAATGAAGAAGTAGAGGAAGTGGTGGGTTGTTCGAATCCAATCCATAAAACCAAGGGACCCAGGAAGTCTCGGGAATCCATTCAGGCAGAATGGACTGAACGGTGTGAGCAAGCTTTTGACCAATTGAAGTGGAAGCTTATGCCTGTCCTGGCTTATGCCGACCCTAATCGACCGTTTGAGTTACATGTGGACGCTAGTCGGGATGGCCTTGGGGGGGGGGTGTTATATTAGAAACATGATCAACAGTTGAAGCCCGTTGCATATGTCAGCAGAGAATTATCCCTCATAAGCTGGAATTTTTGGCACTCAAGTGGGCGGTTGTGGATAAATTCAAGGATTATTTGTATGGGGCAAAGTTTGAAGTTAAGACAGATAATAATCCACTCACGTACTTGCTCACAACCGCTAAACTTGATGCCACTGGGCATCGATGGTTGGCCGCCCTTTCTGGATTTAGGTTCAATTTGAGATACTGCCCGGGTGTGAGGAACATGGATGCAGGTGCTTTGTCAAGGAGGCCCCAGGATTCAGGGGCAGGTGTCAGAGAGTGGATACAATTGCCCCCTGATGGCATTCAGGCGTTGTATTGAGGGATCGAGCATTGAGCTAGGGGAGCAATTGGGGCTGAATCGTTGGGGGTTACTATTGCAGGTGTTCCCAAATTATACTGTAATCCCATTCAGGTCAGAGGGGAGGGTAGGTTTGCCCTGACTAAGAAAGATCTGAGGAGGGACCAGGCGGAAGATTCCCTCTGTGGCCTGATCGAAAGAGCTTTGAGAAGTGGTCAGCGGCAGGTTTTACTTGCCGATTCGCCGAGAGGAACCCGAGTGTTGTATAAGGAGTGGGATTGCTTACAGCTTCACGATGGAGTGGTTTATCAGAGGGGCCCTTCGGATGGGCCTGAAGAAAGGTGGCAACTTTTGCTTCTGGAGAAACACAGAGAAGCAGTGTTGATTGCGCTACACGATGAGCACGGGCATTTGGGGCCGGAAAAGACTTTTAAGTTAATAATGGATTGATTCTACTGGCCCTGTATGAAGACGGAAGTCGGGGACTATTGTAGATCTTGTCTGCGTTGCATTGAGAGGAAAACCCTACCTTCAAGGACTGCACCGATGGGCCATTTGCAAAGTTATGGGCCCTTGGATTTGGTTTGCATTGATTTTCTTTGCCTGGAACCGGATGTAAGTGGGCAAGAAAATGTATTGGTCGTGACTGATCATTTTACCCATTATGCTCAGGCCTTCCCAACAAAAGATCAGCATGCTGTTACAGTAGCCAAAGTATTGGTGGTTTTTTGTACATTATGGGCTGCCTCAGCGCATACATTCCGATCAAGGGAGAGACTTTGAAAGTAGGCTTGTTAAGCAACTACTGGGCTTACTGGGCATTCAGAAGTCCCGTACCACCCCATATCATCCACAAGGATATCTGCAGCCTGAGAGGTTTAATCGTACTCTTTTGGATATATTGGGGACACTCACTGAAGAACAGAAGCAACACTGGATGCAACATATTTCTACCGTCGTGCATGTGTATAATAGCACGAGGAATGATGCCACTGGGTATTCCCCGTATCGGTTGATGTTTGGTAGGGAAGCCCGCCTGCCAGTAGACATAGTCTTTGGCACCTCAATGGATGAGACCTCAGTTAGGTCACATTGTAATTATGTAGATAGATTGAGGAAGAATCTGAAGGGGGCTTATGAAAAGGCCGCAGAGGCTGCAGGGGTTCGGGAACAGCGGAATAAGAGGAACTATGACTTGAAAGTAAGAGTTCAGGATTTGCAGTCTGGTGATCGGGTGCTATTTAGGAATTTGGGTCCCTCTGGGAAGCACAAACTGGCAGATTGGTGGGGCCCCCAGTTGTATGTTGTTAATGAGAAGCTCCGGGACTACCAGTGTATCAGATACGACCAGAGGGAAAATCAGGGCCTTTGAAAGTGTGGCATTGGAACCATTTATTGCCCTTGAACGAGGCAGTACGAGTCATCCAGCCAGTCATCGCAACTGAGCCCCGTATAGTGGGAAGAAGGTTAGGAACTAGGACGAAACCCGATCTGTCTGTAGGAAGGGAAACGGAAGACTCTGAAGAAGAAGAGAGTTGTATAGGTTGGTTGTGGTCATTGGGGGATATTGGGATCACACATCCCACTGTGGGTAATGAGGCGGAATTAGAACAGTCTGGGCCTGACATTTTGGAACCCATGCCTAGAGCTTGCGAATGGGAGAGGACTCCTCAAGGATTTGAGGTAGGGGATCAGCCTGGGGGATTATTGGGACAGGAGGGATCGTTGACTCCGGAGATCACAGAGTTAGGGGAGCCGTTAGAGATGGATCGGGTCACTTCACATGGCCCGCGATCACCAGCATTAGAGGAGCCACCAGTCCCGGGTACCTCCGGGGGTGGGGAGTTACGAGGGGACGCTGCCCACGATATTGCCAAACCTAAAGTGCAGAGACCAAGGCGGGTGATACACCCGGTGAAGAGATTAACATCCGATGCCCCGGGCCATAGCATAGAGAGACAGTGATGCTTACTGTGTAATGAAGGTTGATTCGCTCCCGGGTAATATAGATGCTTAGCAGAAAGTTCGCTATTCTTTGAGGGACCAAAGAAACTGCTTAGGTGGGGGGAGTGTGTAGCGGGGCTGGCTGAAAGGCTTTGCGGGAGCCTGCCCGGGGAGAGGGAAGCTCGGACAGCTGCTGCTGGTTTTGGGCGCGGCGGGTGTGGATCGGGCGGAAGGAAAGAAAAAGGAGGAAAGAAAGGGGGTGGTTGCTGTTGCTGTTGTCGGGGAGAGACCAGATGAAGCCGAAGAGGGATTTGAGGTTTTAGCTAATTCCTTTCTTTGAAGGAGAGGGAAGGAGAGAGTGAGAGAGAGTGAGAAGGTGGAATTTTATTGCTTTCTTTCGCAGGGGGGATATCCTGAGCGGAGGCAAGAGAGAGAGTGAGGAGAGAGAAAGCTGCTGGGGTTGCTAAATTCAGATTTTAACAATAAAGAAAAGGGGGGAGGTGTTTTGACATCGACGAGACCTGAGACTACGAGCGACAACAAAAGAGAAGGAGAGGCTTGTCGCTACTGCTTTGGAGACTAGCGGCCATCTGAACTTTGATTACTGTTACTTGTGCAAATTATAGACATTGTGGGGAGTTGCCCTCGCAGGACGAGCTGTTACTGCAGAGCACTGACTACCTTTGTTCGTGTTTCCATTGCTGCCTGGAGCCAGGGTTTCCCCCACCCCTTTGTTTCCAAACGGTCGCTATAAAATCATTGACTATTGCTGCTACGACGGCCTGGGGCTGTTAAACACCGCCGCGCATTGATTATCGGGGCTAGGGGCTGGTCATCTTTGTTTCTGAAAGCCCCCCTTGACGATGAGAATCTGCCACCTCCTCACTTTGCGTGAGCTCCCACTAGAAAAGATACTTTATTAACACCTCGAGAGCGCAGCTGCAAAGCGCGACGGAGGGGAGCGGGGCTGGGAGGGCCTGGGCTTTGGCAGCCTCTGAGGGGGTAATGCTACACATATATAATTCCTCACTGAGTTTGCTTGCTCGTTAAGTGACTATTTGAAGTTATGATGATGCCGAAGGAGATTTGCAAGCAGTTTTTAAAGTTGTGACCATAGCAGGCTCCCCATAGTCATGTGATTGTGAATTGGGTACACATTTATGATGGTTGCATTGTCCCATGGTCACATGATTGCTGTTTGTGACCTTCACAGTGGGCTTCCAATGAGCAAAATCCAGGGGGAAGTTGGCAAGAAGTTGTGAGTTGCAGTTGGACTTTTAACGATTGTGGATGATTTACTTAATGACCACAGCATATGTTGGGATGGTCATGTAATGTTTCACTTTGTGACCACATTGCTTAGTACAGTTGCCAGTTCC
Source organism: Azemiops feae (assembly GCA_023970755.1). Taxonomy (NCBI): domain Eukaryota; kingdom Metazoa; phylum Chordata; class Lepidosauria; order Squamata; family Viperidae; genus Azemiops; species Azemiops feae. Next base: position 1,861,125 of record JALGBA010000094.1, read on the forward strand.
AAATTTTGGTTGATAAGTGAGGACTACCTGTAGATTACTTCCAGCTGTACAAATGTCTTTTTTAAAGAGAGATATTAAATATGGCTTTTTCAAACGTATTTTATCTTAAAATGACATATGATTTGATATTTCTTTTGTGATATTTTCAATGTTTTGTTGATCACTGTGTAACAAAGGCAAGTTGAAAAATAGAGTACAAGTGGATAAAATCTCAGCAAGAAAACATGGGTTCATGTTATTTTGCAGTTGTAAGACTGTAAAGATCAAATAGAATGTGGAAGTTCATTTAATGTAATTCAAGGATTTTTAACATCTACCTCAACAAATGGTGTGTAAAAGCCGTAGATACCCTGCTGTTAGAGCCACTGAGTTTCAGAATTTATATATCCTGATGATAATGTAAAAATAGTGTTTGATTATCAGATAGTTTGGTTCTAGAGTATGATTATTGTGCTATATTAATTTCAACTGGACAATTGCTTGTTTGTTCCCAGCTTGGTTATATACTTTACATTTACATGTTACAATTTGGATGATGTCTCATTTTTTTGAGCAAATAGCTTATTTTCAGTTCAACATATATTGGCTGAATGTGAGAAACTGTTCCTCCTGAATTAAATGTATCCTGCATTCCTATTTTTGTTGGGTTCACACACCATTCCAAGTCATAATATGATTTAGTTAAAGTTTATCGTGTTGAGTAAGTCCAGCCATTGTGATTTGTAAGGCAGGATTGTGAAGCCACCCTGCTGATTATATTGCTGTCTATGCTGCCAAGCTTCTTCGGATGAATAACTGCTGAATTTGCTCTTCCTCGTTCTTGAGTTATCAAACTGTCATTTTGTTCTTTCTTTGATGTCATCTATGACTAAAACTTGTGGGATACAAGTATCTCAGAATCCCAAGGCTAAAATTAATTTGTAGACTACACTTGATTTCTGAGAGCTTTGGAAGCTTTGTGAAAATAACTAGTATCAAGTACATGAATCTGCAGATAGCTTGAGTACATGTCTTTCACAAAAGACAAGGTCAGATATCTTTCCTTCATTTAACTAAAAGTTATCATTGAAACTTCTAATGGAACCTGCCTTTCTTAGCAAGGCTTATATTAGATACTCAAAAGCTATTAGGTATTATATCCACCTCTTCATGTATTAACTTTAATATAAAGGAAATGGATTTACTCTTTCATGCTCAAATGTTTAAAAAAAGTAGTTACTGTTTTAATATGTCATCCAAAATATCTTCATTGATAAGTTGTTTTAGTACTCTTATCTGAACACATATGCTCCTCTTACCCTTTTGGCTTCTTGTTTTAAGGAGTCCTGGGGAGATAAATTAGCAATGCACTCCACTTATACTTTAGAATTTTTAGCTGAAATGGAGAAGAGCTGAAACAAAGTAAGTAGCAGATGGTGACTAAAATAATACTTCATGCATTGCTTTGGGTTTCCGTTGTGATAAAATAGCTAGGGCTTGCTTGCTTTCTAATGGAATTCTCCTTTTACAAGGTCATCATTTTAAAAAAAGAGTTCCTGTTTTTTCAAAACCTTGGGATAACTAATGGAAAACTGATGATATTTGCTAGTTAAGAGTCTTTACAACAGTAAACAGTTACAATTCTATATATAATTATTAATACAAAGATTGTGCATGCAAGCACGCGCACACACATATATTGGTATATATAATATAATCATGCTTATATGTTCTTTTTTAATAATTTATATATTTTTGTGTTTTGTTCATTTTGTTTTTGTTGTTCTGTTATTAGTTTAAAAGCAACAATAATTAAAAAGGAATCTTTGTATTCTACCATCCAAAATTCAAAGTGGCAGAATGTTTTAGAGCATTTCAGATCCTAACAACCCATTGAATTTGGCTGTATATTCCATAGATGGACTGAGGTTTTGAAGGGAAGTTTTTGAAGTATAGATCCATTAAATCTCTTCCTCAGCTCTCTACAAAATATTTTTAAAGCCATGCAATCTTTCAAGTTTATAGAAGTACATATATTCATAAATGCAAATTATTACAGTCTATCTCACTTATTGGTAAAAATGATCAGACTGCACTGCAAGTCTATATTTGACTGAATATCATCTTACTCTATTTCTGTTATTTCCAGCTCTAGCCAACAAAGCTACCTAAGCATATAAAATCATAGACAAATAATGAATGGTACTATAAGAATTATTTGAATTACTATTTATTTAACTCCAACAAATTGAGGTTAGCTGTTATTAATAATAAATTAGAAGAAAATGACAGTTAATCGTGTTAAAGCTCGTGGGCAAACACTTAAGATTGTGTGTTGCCAAGTTTCCTGTCAAACTGAGCTTCATCAATCTCCAATTTTGTACTTTCCAGCTATATAGAAAGAAATGCATCATGGTTAGCAATCTAGGGAAAAAGAAGTCCCTTAATTCTGAGGTGATTTCATGCTATTTGAATGTGAGATTTGTTCTTGTTTGCTTGTATCCTGCCTTCATTATTTTTACAAATAACTCAAGGCAGTGAACATGTCATACACAACTTCCTCCTCCTGTTTTCCCCACAGCAACAACCCTGAGATGGGTTGGGTTGAGAGAGAGTGACCTTAGGCCAGTCACTCTCTCAACCCACCTCACATAGTTAGGTCACCCAGGTGGCTTTCATGCTAAAATGGAACTTGAACTCACAATCTCCTGTTTCTAGCCTGACACCTTAACCATTACTAGACCAAACTTGTCCAATCTGTGCTCATTCATCTACTTTATCAGTTATATTAAAAGACTAGCCTACAATTGAAAATTGGAAAATTAAGTGTTTCTCATCATTCTAGTTGTTAATTTCCAAATTGAGCTCTAAAATTTGAAGGACAAATAGTTGCTGCTAGGTGATTGTCCCTGAACCAAGGCTGTTTCATATTCTGTTTATGTGATTATTCATAATCGCACCTGCTGAGGATATGTAACAGACCAGCAACTTACTAGGCTTGAAATGATGACAACGGTTATGCCCATTTCTCTTACCAAAAAAAAAGAGATGATGGCTTTTATTAACTGATTTGATTACTACATACACTCTCTTGCTTGGAATTAGTCTTATTTGGAACCTTCTTCAGTTAGTGATGGAAAGGAGAAATGCAATTAGATAGAGGGTATTTCTGGCCAAGTATGGTTAGAGCAGGAATGGGGAACAGAATCCAACTGGACTAAAATGATGATGGGAGAGCAGAAACATGGAATCAAGCAAATGCAGCGCCAAAGTGCCGACAGCGTTTTGAAGTGTTTCCAGATGAGGCGGGTATACTTACCTCTTGTTGTTTCTTGGATAACCTTGTTGCGGTAGCTCATGGCTAAGAAAAATAGAAGTTGGGTTTTAACATCCCTTCATATGACCAACTCCTAATTAAATCATACCTTAAAAGAAGACCAAATCATATAGTAGTGGAAACTTCTGTTGTGTACAATTGAAATCTAATCCAGAATAAATGGTTATTGGATTTGGGAATTGAAAAAAAATACTGTACTCTACATGAAATAATGCTGTTACAGAGGGGATGATCACGTGTCTTTCTTCTGTACAGATCGGTCACTATAGGGATAAGCATACCTAACAATTGAGGCCACCTATGTCCAGCTTCAGCTGGGCAGCTAGGCTTAGATTGTCCTTGGATGAAGGTAGTCTGGCTTCAGTTATCTATGTCCTGATAAATTCTCTATTGAAATACTGCAGTGCACTCTGTATTGAAGATGTTCTGGAAACAATAACAAAGTAGGGAAGCTAATTTGATTCATCTGGCAACCATAAAGTATTGTATTTGCTACTTGTGAATTCCTATGCCCAGTTGAGAGTGCTGATATTAATGTAAAGACATTTGAATAACCTAAACCCCAACATGTATTTATGATGGTCAAGTCATGTCAGTCAAACTTTATCTCCTTTTATGATAGAGTTATTAGCCTGGTTGGTCAGGGAAATGCTGTGGACAATGTCTCACAGAGTATCCTTATTAACAAATGGATCAAATATGGATTTGACAGCTAAACCTTTAGGTGGGTCCATAGCTGGCTCAAAGATCATACCTAACGGGTAGTTATAAATGGCATCAAATCTACTTGGAAAGACATCCCAAATGAAGTGAACACCACAAGGATCTGTCCAGAACCCAGCAGTTGTGTTCAATATATTTATAAATAATATTGATGAGGAGATGCTGATCAAATTTGCAGATGATCTCAAAGCTAAGTGGGGTGGCTAAAAGGGAAAAAAATAATGAAGATCTAAACAAGCTTGAACAATGGGCAAAAACAAATAGAATGAAATTTAAAACAGAAATGTGAAAAGTCATGAATCTGGGTAAGAAAAATGAAATAAACATGTACAGGTTTGGGAAAATTTGGTTTAAAAGCAGTACGGTATGTGTGAGAAGAACCTGGGTGTACTAGTGGATCACAACAAGTTCAGCCTATCCTGATAGGGTAATGCAGCTCTTGAGGAACATCAACAGCAACTCCAGAGAAGGACTGTTAAGATAGTGAAAGAACTGAAAAATCCTATAAGGAACAGTTAAATACCTAGATATGTTTAGTTTACAGCAGAGAAGGTTGAGAGGGGAAATGATAGCTGTCTTCAAATACAGGTAGCCCTCAACTTACAACAGTTCGTTTAGTGACCATTTGAAGTTACAGTGGCACTAAAAAAAAGTGACTTATGACCGTTTTTCACACTCACAACCGTTGCAGCATCCCCCCCCCATGGTCACGTGATCAAAATTCAGGAGCTTGGCAACTGGTTCATATTTATGATGATTGCAGTGTCCTGGGGTCACGTGATTCACCTTTTGCAACATGATAAGTGAAGTCAGTGGGAGAGCCAGATCCACTTAACATGTTACTAACTTAACAACTGCGGTGATGCACTTAACAACTCTGGCAAGAAAAGTCATAAAATGGGGCAAAACTCATTTAGCAAATGTCTCACTTCGCAATAGAAATGTCGGGATCAGTTGTGATCCTAAGTCGAGGACTACCTGTATCTGAAGGGCTATTGCGTTGTAGAGAAATTGGACTTATTCTCATTTGCTCCTGATGGAAAATGTAACTTTAAGGAGGGAGACACAGACAAGACTTTAAGAAGAACTTCTTGACAATAAGAGCTTTCACTCAGTGAAATGGGTTACCTAATGGAGTGGTTTTTTTTCACTTCATTAGAGGTTTTCAGACAAGCTGGACAGTCATCAATCATGGGATGGTGTAACGCAGGGGTCCTCAACCTTGGCAACTTTAAGACTTACGGACTTCAACTCCCAGAATTCTGGGAGTTGAAGTCCACAAGTCTTAAAGTTGCCACGGTTGAGGACCCCTGGTGCAATGAATCCCTCAGGGTACACAGTGTGGGACTTGATGAGTTTTAGGTCCAGTCCAACATGTATATATATATATTTGATAGCGTGGTTCTTGCTGTGACTGTCTGGTTATGGAATTCCCTCCTAGGGGAAGTTTGCTTAGTCCATAGATTATGGTTAGGTAACTATTTAAAAACATGTCTCTTCATGCAGACCCTTGGGAGGTAATGTTGCTTTGGGAATAAGAATCTTTGGTGCTTGTTTCTGCAAATGGTTATACCGTGACTTACTTACTTTCTCTTTCCAGCCTCTGTACTGTCTAGTTTCTTCCAATGAACAGTTAATAAAAACGCTTAAGGTGTCTTTGTCTATTTTCATTCTAAAATAAAAGGCTGAAGATTCAATTTAATTTCTTCAGAAAAATGCTGAGGTTTGTATCCCAATAGTATTAACCAAAAGGAATTAACCAGCAGGAGGCAGTAAAAGAACATTAATATACCTGCTTCATAATGTGTCTCTGTAGTGTTTCCCCAAATGTGCTGTTTTGATTGTTCCATATATTTTTCCTAATAGCATGACTTTACAAAGTTCTTGGGAGTATTTTGTGAGTTATTAGTAGTATCTACTTTCTGCTGGCAATTGAGTTGCCAATAGAATTTACCATAGTCTGTTCTTCAGATTGGTGCTATGGTAACAGTGTCTTTGTTCAGCAAGACCTATTTGAGGGGGGGGGGTGTTTTACTTGCAGGTGTGCTATAGACTTCAAGAAATTGCCCAAAAGGAGAACAGTTTTTCTGTAAAGTAAAACGAGAAGTCCACACAATGCAAGTGGCATATCAGATTCTTTTTCTTTGGACAGCAGTAGCCTGTGTGCTATATAGATCACTATAATTTTCCTGACTGTGGACCTTTTTCCATTCTGCTTTTGTAAATCGGTATCTTAATCGAGAGTCCCATCATCTTCCTGGTTCATTGGTGTTTGGGGCCTCTTGTCAAAACATTGCATTTTGCCTTACGTTCCCTGGGGAGTCCCTCAAAAAGTCAGGTGCTCATGTGATTGATTTAAAAATAAACTGCAGCTAATAAAAAAAAAAACCTCAGAAGTCTCTTAACGGTGATTCAGAGAATGAAATTATTAAAGAGACACATTTCTAGAGATTCTCTGGGTACTGTTCTTTAACATTCCTCCTGTTGTTCCCAGTCCAGAGTTCAAGGTTTAATTTTGTGGGAGTACTTTACTTTCAGTATAACAAATGGATCTATCCTAGCTTTTTATTAACAACTTGTATAATAACTCTGGTGGCCATCTAAGGAAGTAGAAGTCATTGGGGGAGAGGTTTGCGCCATCTTTCAGAAACGCTCTGGGCTCTGGTCAGGAAGCTGACAGAAGAACGATAGATTGTTACTTACTAGGACAGGGGTCTCCAACCTTGGCAATTTTAAGACTTGTGGACTTCAACTCCCAGAATTCCTCAGCCAGCTTTGCTGGCTGAGGAATTCTGGGAGTTGAAGTCCACAAGTCTTAAAGTTGACAAGGTTGAGGACCCCTTGTACTAGGATATTTTTGACCAAACGACCAGCAGCCTATGTTTCTAGGTAACTCTTAGAAGGATGGGATTTTCTATTGTGTGGCCAGCCAGCAGGAGTCATCTTTTTGCAGATGGTGGGTGTTTGTGGGTTCATTTTAGAAGGCTGATGGACGTTTTGTGTGGATGGGAAACAGACTGGCAAACTGCATAGCTTTAGGCAGTTCAAGGAGATCATTCGGTCAAGTTCTTCAAAGGAAGCAGCCAGGTCACAGTGACAGGCCACACAAGGCAGCTTGTTTTGGCTCTGGCATTGGCAGCTGAGCCAGTCATATCCATTCCCATTGGCAGCAACATGAAAATGAAGGGGAGCAACGATAGATGTCACAGCTGACTCCTTCCTTTGCAAAAGCTAGTCAGAAGCATTGGTTGACAGGTAAATTATATTTTAAGTTTTTAAACTTTCTGGCTTATTTCTTTTCATGTTGGTCACTGGAATACAGAATTTCAAAATTCAACCCAGCTTGAAAAAGTACTGCCTGATTTGGCAGGTATGTTGGGTGATTCTGTACATAGTATCAGCATTTAATTTTGAGAGATGCAAATGGAAAGAATTGGGGTGTAGATAAGCATTTGACCCTTTTATTTTTATTTTTTTTAAAAAGGTTATATTGAAGGATTTAAACTACTTTAAAAATAGTAGGCAAATCCTCAAGAGTATTTGTTGGCACTTTTATCTTCTTAGATACCTATTATGGGATAGATACCATTGCTGGATCTGAAGTTTCAGATTCTAGATCTTTTTGAAGAATCAATTGAGATACCTCTCAGTAACCTGTTTTTATAGGAAACTGTAAGGAAGGCAACGGAGTCATATAATATAATATATATTATAAAACATAATATATATACTTATTTATTTGTTGTTATTTTTATATTAAGATTGAGATTGATAAAATAGGACATCTTATTGTGTGCATGCTGGATGTTTCAGAGAATATTAAGAGCTAAATCAGTTGCCTTGTTAGAGATGTAATTGAATTCTCTTATTAATTTTTATGGGTCTAAAGTTGTCCAATTATTACCATATTTTGGGCCAAAATAATTGAATTACCAATATGATTTTTGGCAGATATTTGCAGATTAAAGATGCTTAGCTGTATCCCTAGTTATCACTAATTTCTTTGGATATCAGCATGTTGAAAAGTAGTTATTCTGTTACAAGGAGAAGGATTTTCAAAGAGTTTGGTAGCTTCCCTAGAATTACTATATTTGAAATGTTATTTCTCCAGGTTTTTCCTTGCTTTGCATTTTTAACTGATATTATATTGTCAAAATTCTGTATATGCATATTTTAATTAATATTATTTTTAAAAGTTTATATTGATATAGTTACTTGAACAATTCCTCTCTGCCTATTTTGAGTAACAGTCCAAAGCCTATTGGACTGTACTCTGATTTCTTTAGAGCAGACGTGTCAAACTCGCGATGTCGCGCGACGTATCGGGACTGTTTTGCCATTGCCGGCAATGGGGTGGGCGCGGCTTCTGCGTGATGCATCCGGCCCGTGGGCCAGCAGTTTGACACCCCTGCTTTAGAGCCTCTTCTCATATGATAAGAACATTTCTAAAATGTAATTTGGCAGCAGATCTTGATATGGTTTCATACAATCACCAATTCCTCTAGTTCTGTAGTACCTCTGAAAACATTCATTCTCAATGAATCTCATGAATGAATGTATCCTTCTCTGACATCTTTTATCATTAGATCATGAAACTGAAAGTACACTCAGAATCATAAATGCATTCCTCAAAGGACGGAAATGTATTCTGTTTGTTGCCGGCCCATGGGCCGGTTGCATCATGCGGAGGCCACGCCCATCCCAGCTCCGGCAATGCGAAAAAAGTCGCGACACATCACATGACGCAGCGAGTATGACACCCGTACTCTAAATCCTCTATATTCATTTATCATTCTTTCATTTTGATAACAGTGATGGAGAATAAAAGACATAAGCACTAAGGAACATGGTCATCCCTAATAGTAATGGTCAGAAAGTCTCAGACTATAACTTGTTTCCTGGTGATTTCATAAATGAAATGCACATAAGGTTTAATATGCTGTGTACTATTGTTATCAAACAATTCCTAAAATACTATTGGAATTTATTATCCACTGCAATATTTTTGAGCCAAATTCACTTTTTGTAAAACAAAGTGTATTTTAAAATCTGCTTTAAATTTTAAAAACAAAAAATATAAATATTTGAGGAGAGTATTAAAAAAAATCATAGTTGTTTCTTAGCCTCACTGTTATTTAATTAGTTCCTTAGTGCAAGAACTGCTACATCTTACTGCTGTTTTGCTTATAATTATTCTAAAAATATATAATTATTGTAAAAAGACAGAATTCTTAGGACTACACTCTATGCAACTGATGAACTTGTCTATGATCCATGAAGGCTTATACAGTAATATATTGCTAGCCTTTAGGCTACTGTAAAGTGTGTTTATGAAATAAAGTATTTTCTTTATCTGTCTTGTTTTAAAGTCTATTTGGATTACAGGAAATAAGTTGCTAGCGTACCATAAATTCCACAGATCCAGGTACTAGTATTAGCACAGTGTTCCATGTTGCTTTTGCCTCTGTCTTTATATTAAAACACTCAAATACAGATACTTTGCAAAGCACAAGATTCGTATTCCTGCATCAGTAATATATGCACCTTGGTGTTCAAATAGCATCAAAGAAAAGGCCACACAAGAACTATTCATCTAAAATGTGTGACAAATCTATCTCACCCATTTTTCAGGGTAAGATACAGACTTATATGCTGTGGATATTGAATAAAAACTGGTAGGGCAATCTGTTGTGTTTACCTATGACACTGATCCTGAATTAGAATTGTCTTCTAATAATAGGGAGCTAAATTGTAGCTAGATAAGCAAGCATTGCAAAGATTCATTGGACATTATTACAGCTGTGGACACAGGGCTTGCTGTGCCTCCTAGATGCCATCACAATTGCCCCTGAATTATAATTTGTAAAGTGGAAAAAGTGGGAGATAAATTAGTAGGTATTCAGAGCACAACCTTTGCTTGGTACTATTGACTTTATGTAATGTGGTCTTAAGCACGTTACTCAAAAATTAAATGCAATATTCCTCTTCAGAAAAAGTGTAAGTCCTGTTCTATAGGCTCCAAAAATAAACAGAATTTAGTCATGCAAACAGAGCATATTCTCTATTAGTTGTACCCTGTAAAGTAGCAGTTGGTCTGCCAAACAATTAATCAGAACAAATGTTATTTATATATTTATATCCCCTTTAAGGTTCTTGTCAATCATGCATGCAACACCGTTTGACAGATACTTTTAGGTATCTGTCAGACTCCTAAATTTTACCATTTTAACTGCTCGGTTCTAGATTCCCACTTCCCATGGTTTTCATACTGGATTTTAAAATGCTATAAAAATTATTATTGGATTAATACAGTTCATCTTAATTCCCTTTCTCCCCAATAATATTGAATGAGGACTCCAATAAAGCAGAATCAGATGCAAAACAAAGATAATTAAAGACCTAATTGAGAAATATAATTGAAACAAATTCTGCTGGTTCCATAATGAACCAGTAATAAGTTTGGATGAATTTACAATCTGGTAGACATAAATTTAAAATGTTACGGCAATCTCTCTCTCTCTCTCTCTCTCTCTCTCTCTCTCTCTCTCTCTCTCTCTCTCTCTGTGCGTTAACCTTTAGAGTTCAGAGAATTTCACATGTTTGCCTAGTGAAGCAGCTTGTATTTCAGAGGTAAACTATTTTGAAATAGCAAAAAAGTCAGATGCAGTAGAGAATAATTGTGATTGTTTTGGGAGTTCAAAGGAAGAAAAACGGAGAGGTGCAAGTTCCAATTCCACTTTTTTTTTTAAGCACTGTACCACTAAACCTTTATACCTTGCTTAGAGATTAACTTTTATGTGCTTCCGCACCAAGAAATAAGAATTTCTGAGGCGCTCCTTTCAGGATTTATTCTTAACTTGCTGAATAAAAGAGCAGTTAACAAGAAGGATTAGGTAACCCGAGCAAATGGAATGTTAAAGGTAAAATCTCACCTGCAGAAAACATAAAACTGTACAGGCTTTACATACTTACAATGACTTATTTTGGAGAGTTGAAATCTGCTAAGAAGCCAAAAGGTGAAATCAGAGTGCAGTAATCCGTTGTTTTTAATTTCTGGGAATCTTTCCCTTGAGCTCCAAAGGAACTGTATAGTGGTGCTTCCTAACTGGGGTGAAAGTAGTTTCACAAAAGCAAGTATGACTTCTAACATAAAGGAGTTTCTTAAGGTTATATTTCTTGTGAGGCATGAGTACAATAAAACGTGTTGTACTTAGCTGGGAAAACGCAGGTGCCTTCTTAACTTGGCTTGGGTTTCATGCCTTGCACATGCAGATGTTGCTGTATGTGATAATATGGGCTTTTCTTCTTAATATTTCACTTATCAGACTTTTTAATGATAAGCCTTCTCATTAGCCACACATTTGGCTGGAGGTGAAAAATTAGGAAGTATTATAATTCATTTTCATACATTTCCATTGCCCTAGGTAGCAAGTACATACAATATTGTTTTTTCTGCTTTAATATTGAGCACATGTGATTGTTGGATCTTTAAACTACTTTTGGGGTTTCTTGAGTAACTTGAAAGGGTTTTTTATTTTAAATCCAAACATGCAATGTAATTTTGATGCAAAAATCCATTTTGGTAGCTGAGATTTGAATGCAGCTTCCTGTTAATATTCTAAGGCAGTGGTGGCGAACCTATGACATGCGTGCCAGAGGCGGCATTCAGAGCCCTCTCTCTGGGCACGCACACTGTCACCCCACCCCCGCCACCCCCCTGTGGCCCCCTCCTAACCAGCAGCCCCCCCGGAGGAGAGTTGCCCTGGGCGCAGCCTGTGTGGCGCAGCGCAGCCAAGGACATGGCAGCCGGGCAGCAGGGACAAGACTCCGCCTTCGCTGCAGGGCACAGACAGAGGGCGTGGCCGCCATGACGCTGCTGGGCCGCCTGGGCGATCTGTGGCGGGCCGTGGAGGCAGTGGGTGGCCCTGTGGGCAGGAGAAGTGGGGGCGGGGCAGGGGCAAGGCGGTTTTGGGACACTCGGTCTCTAAAAGGTTCGCCATCACTGTTCTAGGGAAAATTGGCTATGTACAAGAGAAGCCGATAGAGTCTGTCCATCCTTGTGCCATCTTTGTACCAGCATGCAAGGACATGGTGGCCTCTCAGCCAAAGGAATGTGAAGAATTGTTTATATTCATTCAAATTTGCTTATTTATCCGATTTATACCTTACCTTTATACAGGAGCTCAAGACAACATAGATAGTGCTCCCTCCTCCTATTTCACCCACACACACACACTGTGAGATGGATTGAACTGAGTGACTAACTTGTAGTCACCCAATGAGCTTCCGAGGCTGAAGGCAGCCTGGGATTTGCATCTCCTGCTCCTGGTCCAACACCAGTCTTCACACTCTTGTACACAGTATTATAAGATTGGATTAAGAGAACGTAACTTTAGCAGTGTTCCTGAACGCTTGGGTAGATTTGAATATTGTATTGACTCTCTTAATCCATATGGAACCTGGTAGGCATGATGTCTTGAGTCCTTCCTAGAGGATTGGTCTCAGAAGATAGTACAATCTCCTGCCCTACCCTAGGGTCACTGTCATGTCCTCTATATTTTTAATATCCACATGGGGACGTTATTTGAATATTTGAGCTGTTATTTCAACAGTATGCAAATAATATCTTTCCTGGATATAGTGACGAATGTTGGTGTCAGAGCAAGCAACCAGGAACTTGTTCCAGGTAAAACTGTGTTTCTGAGAGTGGGAAAATAAATTTTGGGACAGATAATTACAGCTGATCCTAGAAAGACATGCTTTCTCCTTAAAGAGGCCAAGTAAACATAGAGTGGACAGTATAAAGTCTTAAACACTTTACAAGACTTGAATCACAAGAACTGTTATTCCACATTTACTGACTACAGTGAAGAGGAGCTGAAATTCAGTAGCATGTAGATGGCCCACTCCTATCCTAAATACTTGCCTTCACTTCTTTGCCCTGCAGTTAAAGTAATTTTTTTTCAATTAGGATCATTGTATAAAATGTGATGGTATCTTTGTGCTTTTTAGTCTTATCTGTTGCACACCTCCTTGGGAGGATTTACTCCAAAGGGTGACTTATAAGTGTTTTGAATATCTAGGAAAGATGGACTTTTATTTTTGGCGGACAGCCACAAAAATGATGCTCTAACTCCATTCTAGATCCGTACAACTGGTATTAATGTATTGCTCTCGGTTTGCTCACCTAACCTGAGGAATCCATTTGAAGTGTAATATCTGGATAAATATATGTTGTTTCCACATTGCCCTCAGATATCTCATAGCTGAATGATTTCTGAACCTTGGCCACTTTAAGAAGTGTGGGCCTCAACTCCCTGGATTCTCCAGCCAGCATTCCAGAAGTTGAAGTCCCTGCTTCTTTAAAGTTGCTAACTGAGTCAAGTGAATGGAGAGTGATGGGTCTTGTTTCTTTCAGACAAATCTTCCGATCTTCAAATTGAAGGAGTCTTGCGTCAGGAGACGATACAGTGATTTTGAATGGCTTCGAAGTGAGCTAGAAAGAGAAAGTAAGGTGAGGCCATCAAGTTTTCTTGATGCTTGATGATAATTTAGCCGTGCAAAAGTTTGCCATGCTTTGTTGGCAGGGAGGATTGCCAACTTATTCTGGTATTTTGTTATAATTAGAGCACGTACACTATAAGCCATCTTGCATCCTAACAGCTGTGTTTAAGCCTGGAACATTATGTATTTTCACCCTAAATCATCTTGGTGCCACATTCCTAAGGAAGGGGATGAATCTGAATTTTTTTCCATAGTGCTTAGTGAATTTTCAGAGCTCTTTGTGCAGCAGCGATAATGATGGTTATGGTGGTGGTGATGGCAATGTTGACGATGCTTTAATTTTTAGCATAACAGAGTTGGAATCTAAAATGCCAACTGTTTTTTTTTAGGTGGTTGTACCTCCTTTACCCGGAAAAGCCTTTCTTCGCCAATTGCCTTTCAGAGGAGATGATGGGATATTTGATGATTCTTTTATAGAAGAGAGGAAGCAGGGGCTTGAACAATTCATAAACAAGTAAGTGGGATATTCTATTTCTTGTGTTGCACAGAAACTTCAGTAATGAACAATATGCTGGTGCACTGGACTGAGTTCCTAGCAATGGTGTTAACATCCCAGTAGATTATATGTTACACCTACTGACATCGAACAGTGACCTGTTAAGTCTTTTCAAGACCAGTGAAGCTTGTGCTAATATAAAGAAATCTCAGTTTACATTCTTAAAGACTTCTGAACCACTTTCCAGCTCGAACTGTGAAGCAGTTTCAATATCCAAGCTGAACAGTCTGCAGCCACTTAGCATGCTTGCTGCAAAAATTGAAGAATTTGTAGTGACCTGGGTTTTGTTTCTTAATGTATGCAAATTGCTTAGATTGCAGCATGTAAAGATAGCATCATACAAATAAGGCTGGGGGAGATAAATGTGCTCATCATTGAACAAACAATTTGGTTATAATTTCTGACTGCAAGTATGATCCCCAGTACAGATTTGTATGTTTGAATCTAGAGGATATTAAAGGTATATGTGTGCTGATTTGGCCTTCAGGAAAGATCCTTCTAAACCTTCTAACTTGGAAATGAAATGGTTTGTGCTGTGTATTTATCAAGAGCTTCCTTTTCCTACTGTCTGTAATTAAACAGCAACATTTTTGCTTTGGCACTTCATGGCTGAAGGAGCTCATTCTTGCTGCAGCCAAATTCTCTTTGATAAACCTTTGATTAAATAAGCCATGGTTGACTCATAGTACCTCACCCTATCTGATGTTGCCATCTCGGAAATTTATTCTTAGTGCCTTATGCGAATTCAAAAGAGGCAAACCTCTGTTAAATATGATAGCTTAAAAGCTGCCAAGGGAGTGTAGTGCAATTTTGCAGAATTATGAACAAAAGGCACTGCTATAAAATCAGTCTTTTTAAAATAAACTGGAATTTGGGGGTTAAACTGACTTTTGCTGAACTTATGTCTGTTTTGTGTTTATCCCCATCACATTGGTACTTTGTTCATTGGTACTTTGCAGGAAATTTCACCTTCTTAATTAAGATAGGGGATGGCACGGTGGGTCAGTGGTTAAGACGCTGGGCTTGTCAGCTGGAAAGCCAGCAGTCCAGGTTCAGGACCTGAGAGCCACATGACAGGATGAATTCCCATCCTCGCTCCGGCTCCTGCCAACCCAGCAGTTCGAAAGGATGCAAATGCGAGTAGATAAATCGGTGCCACTTCAGTGGGGAAGTAACAGCATTCCGTGATGTCATGGCATTCCGCCTCATGATATCGTCGGACAGCGCTGACTGAGTGACCTTGAAACGAAGATGAGCAGAGCCCCCTGTAGTCGGCAACAACTAGCAGAGTAAAATTTGCAGGGACTCTTTAACTTAGTACCCTACCTAGTTAAGTTAGAGAACTAGAATGCAGAATGTTAGGCTTTAAAAAAATGTAGAATGCTTAGAAGCCAATTGCTGACAAACTAAAGTATGTTGGGACTATTACAAGGCACATAGACACCTTTGAAGACTAACCTTTTAATTTTTTAATTTTCAGAGTTGCAGGTCATCCTTTGGCTCAGAATGAACGTTGTCTTCATATGTTCTTGCAAGATGAAATAATAGATAAAAGCTACACACCATCGAAAATAAGACATGCTTGAAAGCTGCACAACACTTTAACCGGCATAAATGTTAGTGATTAACTTACATGGTCCAAGATTTGTAGTTAAGGTTTTAGCATGCTCCAGACCAATTGGCACAAGAAACCTTTCGTATATTAATGGCACTGCTTGGTCTTTGCATTCATTTTATGGCATTAAAGAAGTTTAGGTAAATCTGCTGTCAGATGTTTGATTAAATGGCTTTTAAAAATCTAAATACTTTGAACCTCTTTTCTTCCTTTGCAGTGACCTTGTGGGGATTACTGACTTGGCCTTACTTGAACTTGCACTGTTCTGGTGTTGCACGTTCACTTTTATTTGATTAAAACACTAGAATATTTCTGTAAAATAAGTAGTATTGCACCTACAACTTGGTGACTAACATTGTTTCATTATCCCCTTGTGTAAAATAAGCACTTCTGAGGTTGTATCCTTAAGTGGTAAAACAAATACCTTTGTACTGAGAAGCAATGAGGAAACTATCTTTATATTGTGTAAAAAGAAATCAGATTTGTATACTAAGATCATTTGTCTAAAGTTGTTTTGAAATAAAAAGTGAAATGCATTTAGCATGCCTTTACTGCTGTGATGATGGGGAGGCAATTGGGCTGGATTACCCCAAATGTCAGTTCCATTGTATATACTGGAAGTTTGATGCATCTTCCATCTATTTACATGAGCTGTTTTAATATTACATTACTTCATTCAGGGGAAAAGAAGCTATAATCCCATGGGTATTTTTGCTTTGGTGCAAAACTACAATCAAATAGATCCTTAAGTTAACTTGGATAGGATGGGCTGTTCTACATTGATATTCAGACTTTCGGAGTTCCCTGCTATGTTTTTTTTTGGTTAGATTTCTAAAAGTGGCTTACGGTTGGTGAAACTGCCATTTATTACATTCTGAGTCAAGAGTGCAGTTCCACTTGTTTTTATTCAAGAGAGCAACATTCACGGTGAACTAAAGTTAATTCGTTAGAACTCTGAGAAGCCCAATTGATGTCAGAAATTCCAAATGTTGTTTCCAGTAAAGACAGAATCAAATCCTTTAAAAAATTCAGTATATCGTGTTTTTTTCAGTGAAGGGTTTTTCTAGGTTTGGCACCATCTATTGCTGCTTTCAACATAGATATTAATAAGTCACAAATGTGGCAAAATCAGAGATGCACAATTTCCAACACTTCAAGAGTTAGACCAGACTTTGCACAATGTGTTAAGGGCCACATTCTATAGCTGCCAGAGGTGCCTGGGGGGAGGGATTTCAGGAATGTTTTGAGGTAAAATGGGGTCCTTAAACATCTGCAAAAAAAAAGGGGGGGACAAATGTTTGGCCACACTCAGCAATGAAGGGAGGAGACTTTGGGGCCATAAATGGGATTCTTATAAATGCTGCCAGTTGATCTTTGGGGATTGCTGTCACACCTACCATGCTCAGGCACTTTGAAAGTGTGAATACTTGGTTACAGAAGCCTCACCATTGTGGGATTCCAATATTATGGCCCTGATCCATTTCAGGGACTACACTGATTTCTGAGAATAATTTCTTCTGCCAGCTAGGATTTAACTGAATGTACTCTATATACTAAGTGGTCCTTTTTGTAGTGGGGGCAGACTAAGAGATTTGTTTAAATATGTACAGTATTGCACATAGCACAACTTCCATAAATATTGGCTTACTACCTGAAGTGTCAAATGCTGGGCCCAAGTAGTTTTGTTTTTTAAATGTTGGAATTCTTTGATTTTGGGGACACAATTATACTGCATCAGACCCAGTGTTCATTTTGCTTACTGCTTTACTTTATCTAGCCTGACTCTGGCTTGCTTGCAAATTTCCCAATTTTTACTTTGCAAAGAGGCATGCATGTAAAATCCAATCTCAGTCCTGCTAACTGTGTTCACTTGCTTACCCAAGAGTAACAAACATGAATGGCCCAATTTTCTGTGTTTTTATGGAATATAATCCATAAACTAAACTGAGTTAGATCTATACAGCTTATCAGGCTAATATATAGTTAGCTAGTGTAATTCAGTTGTCAGGCTAATATTGCCTGCTTCTTCCTTTAAACACAAAGCATTCCCCTCCAATTCATCTGTCTCGGACGATATTGAATTGGGATATATCAAACCTGTTAGATTGTTCTGAGCATAGTAGAATAAATACAGTACTGAATGGCATACTCTCCCAAAACCTTGGTAGGTGTATGCTAAAGCCGATTGTTGTACTTGAGAAACGAAAAGGCTAATCTAATATTTTTTGGTTAATATAATAATATCAAGAACATGCATTTAGCATCAATGGGAAACAATTCTTAATAGTAGTTCCAGTTTAAATTTAATATATTTTTTTATTCTTTGTAAATACAATGGTTACAACCTTAACTTCACAAATCAGTTAATTCACTTTTGTACAAGAGAAGTTTATTCATTCTATGATATTTCAAGTGCTGATTTTCCTTTCTCAGTGCTATTTCCTAAAACAAAAACCTTGAAAAAAGTACAATGGTTATTTTCCCCCCCCTACATTTTAATACTCTCGTCAACTTAAGCAGCTCATAAATGTGCTTGGGGTGGTGAGGATTAGAAAGCATATGAGAAAGGTTTTAATGGACCTGGAGGTTTTATATATATAATATATATATATTGTATATATAATCTACAACAGCCTTCCCCATCTTAACATCTAGTCCTAGCCAACGTGACCCATAAGTGGAATGATGTGTTTCCCAGTACAGTATCAAGCAGACTAGAGAGTCTCAAAGATAGTTACGTTTGTTGTATTGATCAACTGATTGTTCAATAATTCATAATATTTTCCATTCTTTTGTAAGATGGGTCCCTTCTTATGCATCTCATTAACAAAGAGTTTGGGCATCATTGCCTTTGGTTTCAGCCTTATGCCAGTGGAACAGCGATGAATTCACTGTGTCAGTCCTCTCCATTTTTTTATTTGGTTTTGCTGTTTAGTCTCTTAGTGTGTATTTTTCTAAAAAAAGGAAAACTCTTTTTAAAGCTCTTCTGTCTGACATATTAAACTGAAATGAAATGATGTCAAGATTTAGGCATGAAGTCCACCATTGGTTTAAAAAAACCTTCAATAGCAAGCCTGGCAAATTTGAATTCAAAAGGTATTTGCCAGAGTACACCCTAAAAATTCATTGCAAAGGCCACTTTTATTATGTTATAACTGACATAAATGTTTGGATAACCTAGTATTCAATATTACCTTTCATGTAAAAAGGGTTCACCAACAACTAGTTAAAAAAAACACATATACACAAATTGTTGAAGGCCACTTCATGACACAATACAACAGAACAACGTTTGGTTACCCAACTTTTCAGAGTATGGAATAAACAAACCCTAGAGATTCTTTTGCTTTACCTTGTCATCTCTCCCTGTTAAAACTCTGGTTTTTCCAAACCTGGATCTAAGAACAACAGTGGAACGGGCAGCATCAAGCTGCAACAGTGGGAACAGCTGTCAAGTTCGATTGAGCTCCATTTTCATATGTCACAATATTTTCTCCCAAACTTACAAAATGTTCTCGATTGATTGATTTTGTGGTTGGATAAAATGTCTCCAGGATCCCATTTCTTGTAGAATTATTTATCTGATGTTTGCTCTCCATTAGTTAAAAAGGTCTTTAGAAATGATGACCTGACTTCTCTTTGTTGCCCCATGTCAGTTCTATATGTCACTGGATTTATACATATCTGAAAGCAGTCTTGTAATTGGCACGTTCCCAATTGTTTTTTTGAAAAATACTTCTTCTATCGTTGAGGGACTAATTGAACGTAAAGCTGGCAAGAGCAACAGCAGTTTCCCAAAACGACACGGCTGGGTAGGATACCTAGAAACCAAATATGGAGGTTAATCCTACTAACAAATAACACTGATAACCACATTAAAGCTATAGATCCTTTCTTTCGATAAAGGCAGGCAAAATGCCATCTCTACAGCTTTATTGTGCTTTTGAACAGAAAAGGAAATAAGGCCCTTGATTGCTTATTTCTACATCCAGGGTCAGCATGTAGGCCTATATATCGGAGCAAGTTGCTCAAGAAGGCTTTAGCCAAAAAGATTAATTGCTTTGGAGGAGAGGAGATTTTATTATATCAATTTATGTATATTGTGACTCTCCTGAGATTGTATTGTGACGGGTAACATTTAAATAAATGTATCAATTCCTCTCCCCAAGACAGCATAAATATAAATTAAATACATACGTTATAATTTAGAGTCCTGAAAGCCATCCAAATGCCAACAGAATTAAAATATCAAACTAAAGCAAAATCTCTTTCCCGAATCAAAGCCAGTTGGCAGAGGCAGCTCACTTGGAAGCATTTAAGAAGCATCCTAAGGGGCAAAGCAATGCAACCTGCTTTCACAGGGTGCATAATAATTAATAATAATAATAATAATAATAATAATAATAATAATAATAATAATAATAATAATAATAATAATAATAATAAAGTTGGGACCTTGGAGGTCATCTAGTCCAACCCCCTGCTCAGGCAGGAAACCCTATACCATTTCAGACAAATGGCTGTCCAGTCTCTTCTTAAAAACTTCCAGTGTTGGAGCATTTACCGCTTCTGGAGGCAGGTTGTTCCACTGGTTAATTGTTCTAACTGTCAGGAAGTTTCTCCTCAGTCCCAGGTTGCTTCTTCCTTTTGAGTCCCCCTTTCTTCTTCACAGGCTCCTCAACCTCTGCAACCAGGGTGCATCCGTTTCTTACAAAGATAGGACTACTAGGGTATCCTTACCTCGTATGAATGTAGCTATTCAGGGTGAGCTGAGCTTCATCTTGAAGAGCTGCAATGGCGGCAGCATTCCTAAAACTTCTCAGTTCAGAACCGCTGTGTGTAGGTACTGCAAGCAGACAGTCCACTTACTCAGAGAGATAACCACTCTTCGCATATTACCAGGACAATCAAGTCAATCTTGGCAGGATGGTTGCACTTCATTAGCTAGCAATTTCATAATAGCACTAAATTAATGGAGCCAGTTATCTTGGTTTGAGGGCACTGGCAGGACAACTTGCCTGGAAAACTGGGAGCAACAGCGTTTAAGAAACAATTCTATTTATTTTCATTTAAGAAGTGCTACAGCTTGTTTGCAAAATTCCAGTTTTGAAACACCAGCCAAACAGATTGTAAACTTGATACTACAAGATTCTGAAACTCTGACTTTAGCCAAGCTTGAGTGATTTCTGCATTATCCTTGTCCTTCTACTGAGCACATATGCTATGTGAAGCAGGCAGCCCTGGGGTTATCACTGGGATGTAAAAAAAAATAGGATTTTTCAATACATCACAGATTGCAAGTTTCTAATTTCCTTTACTGCTTGCTGTACCCCTCAACAGGATTACTTGATTACTTTTAATGCAAAGATGTTAACATTGATATAACTTTCCTGTTAATATAAACAGGAACTGATATTAATATGCTAAATTCTCCCAACGCCTGTAATTTCTTCCTTAAAAGAGCAATCGGGTTGAAACTAAAGTAAAATTAAACTAGTAGCAAGGATGGGCACATTTTTTCACATTGGAATCTCTTTGCTGCCTCAGTTGGGGGGAAGAATCTATTTGCTTTTGCAGCATGATAATTTTAAATGTTCTGCAATTAATACTGGAGGTAGGTCACCAAGCTACGGGACACAGCGGCTTGATACATGCTAGTAAGTCTTTCTTTATATTCTTACCTGCTTTGAAAGTGACAATACATTTGAGGCAGGCAAATTCTGTGGCATCTAACCGAAGCTGTCTAAATCTAGCCACCACCTCCTGTAATGCTTGTATTTCTGAGATAATCTTATTCAGCTTTTGAGAATCTGTGTTGTCACCATTCATGCCTGGGGGGGAAAAAAGTGTGAAATGAATGCACTAATAAGTCATTTGAAGTACTTTGATAGATTGGTTTTTTTTTTAAAGTATCAATAGATGTGCCATTGTTACTTTCTCAGATCTGCTTCGACACAAAACTGACGATATTGTCGGAAAGTTAGTGCAAAATCTTTTCTTGGATGATAACAAACACAGTAATTTGCATTTAAATGACAATGCAAGCAGTCATGAATGCAACAAAACAACATTATTTGCATTTAAATATAGATTTATAAATGACAGGTATACTCTATTGTTTGGAAGGGATTTGGTATTCTTTACATGTTGTCTTGTTTTCAATAATGTATTTTTATGGTAATTTCTATAACAAAGTCATTAAATTGTGCAATTCTTACCCGATACAGCCAGTAGAGTGTTAGCATCAACTGGAATGGCCCATTGTGCTATTCCTAGAACAAACAGTTCTCTCCAAGCATCTTCCAAAAGCATCAGCTGTCATACAATAGAGGTACGATATAACATGGTGTATAATTTATAGATTGGTAAACAATTTCAACATGTAAATTTCTGCGGTTTGAAAAAAAATGGCTTTAAAATGCCCATACTTACTCTTTCCCCACCCCACCCCTGCTTGGATTATTCTAGTGATCCTTTTATCATTTTGAGGAAGAAGAGTCTGTTAGCATTCCAGAAATATTAGCAGATCCCCCAGATTATGTAACTCTGTTTGTTGGGACGATGCTCTGAAGGTATCGCTTCTTATGGAGGTACTTATGTATAAACAGCACGTCAGGACTTCACTCTTAAACAACTGGCCCATATCTTCATGCTTTATCTAAAATTGCAGTCGCCCTCCTTGCTCTCCCCCCCCCAGCCATTAATAATGCAGTAGCGCCAAATACAACAGAGCATGATTTGCATTCTTGAAGCTGAGTTAACTTCAGTCAATTATCTCTGCTTTTGCAATCCAGCTTTCTTGTGAAATTGACCAAATTGGCTAAGCAAATTACTACTCTACAAATATTGTTGGCGTCAGTGGGGAACCTCTTCTCTTTGGGCAGTAGCGCCCTTCCTTTCCCAGGTTGCTCCTGGGTGCTGGATTACCACTGCTGTCTTCAATCCAAATTGGAAAAAGCTAATTCTAATTGTAAATCCAATGAAAACCCCCCATAATATCCAGTTTGCCCATTGGTTATACTCACTGGAAATTATGGGACATATTTCCCAAACATAACTTATAGAAAGGTTGGAAGAGAGGGGAGACCCATGTGTGAGTGTGTGTATGTCTGTGTGTAAATAAATAAATATCTAAATATCAGGGTCAATGCATCCTAATGCTGCTCCTCCCCACTGAATAATATGTTGCCTTGGAAACTTCGATGGACAATTATGTCATTTAACCACCAGATCATTGAAAAGCTGGATGAAATGGTTTTTAAAAAATAAACTGACATGATGCTGCCCAAAATCCCTAGGAGTAGAAAACCTGAATATTTCTATGTTCTCATGACACCTTTATGGGTAACTGAATCGTGGTTTACTCTACAGTTCTTAAGTTAACACAGCACACTAAATTAACTACACAGGTTAGGTTTTTTACAACCTCTTAGACTACAATGTGGATGGAAAGTTTATGGTTTATTATTCTAGGCAAGTCCAGCCTTTTAGTCTTTGATGGGCTGCTTCATCTAGGAATGCTTTCCTTTTGGCCTGTTTTTCACAGCAATTGTCCCCTATGAAGTCAACAGGACTAACAGCCCTTATGTTTGGGTCACAAAAATTGTGACTGTTGTCAAATCAACAGAATGGGTCTTCTTCCCAACTCCAGCCCCTCAGTTCTTTGTCCCTGTCTTGTGGACAGATTTTTTTGGAGCAGATTTAGCTAAAAAGGCAGAAAAGACCGGAGCTGGAAAGGAGGAATCTTCTTACTTGTTTGCTGTTTATCGTTTAATTTCTACCTTAGCTGTTATCTGATTACAGCAAAAATGTGCCCATATCTACCCAGGTCTTCTTTTTAGGGCCTCCAGAACTTCATTTAACTCTACCACTTGAATATTAGTTTCACATCTTTTGGGAGGCTCAAACATTTTTTTAAAAAATATCCCAAACAACTAAATCCTGTCCTTGTTTGTGTCTATAATGTGGTCTCACTCGCTTTACATTTTCATAGCAGTTGTTGCTCTCCACAAAAACATTGAAGTGTGGCCTTCGAGCCCCAAAAGATGGGACATCCTTCTTTTGTGGGACTCAGAGATGGATGGTTGCCTTTTTGTTTGACTTTTAATTTGCTGCAATATTGCTATTCAAGAACAGATTTGTACCCCTCCAACCCATGACAAGATGGTGTACTGTAGCGATCACCTTGCAAATATTTCCCTTTCTACATATACATCTAGCAATTATAATGTTATTCTCATAAACATAGCTGTGCAGCTATATAACTCCTGTTAAACTCAATAAATCTGCATCCTAGTGTAGGTGCAGAAGCTTCAGCTTTAAACAGCCCGCTAGTAACAGCAGAAGAGTAACTCTGTCACTCTTTCTGTCTCCCTCATTATTGACTATAATTATTGAAACAAGAAGCTGCATTTAAGAGAAGTGGGAGAACAATAGAAGAAAAAAAATGTTCCAATTGCAGTCTGTAATTCTCAATTTGGAGTAAGCCGAAACTTTGCATCTCACAGTCTGGTCTCAAAACCTAGAGGGGATAATGGCGCAGTTAATGAAATCCTTGGGCTTTAAAAGGGTGGATTAATTTCACGTAACAACTCATGAAACTCGCCTTTAATTTTGAGTGCTAAATATGCAGTCAGTTCATTTAAAATGACAGGATAATCTGATTCCTGACATGGATAATAGGCCTATTTCAAAGAGATCTGTTCAGTGATAAGTTTAATCTGCAGTAAGCTATTCCTAGTATATTGATAGGACCCTCATTTCTCTGAAATTCCCCCACCTCCCTAACATGCACACGCCAATACACAGGTATTTCTTAGTGGAAAAATTACACTGGAAGATGTTCTGGTGCTATCCACCTATTTGGATTTCAAAAACCATTTTAAAGCTGGGAGATTTTGGAGAGTGATATATCTGGAGAAGTCCAGATGGGAGAAAGGTGTAATACTGGACTAGCATATTTGTGCTACAACAACCTGAACAGCCACCAGATGGCAGCAAAGTGATACATAAAACTCTTACCTCTGTGCTGCCATCTACTGATTGTTCTGATATTTGCAGCCCAGGTTTGATAGCCTAATAATAAGGAAGCAAATAAAATCACATACACATGCTAGGCCTTTCAATAATATGCTGGGAATGTCACAGTATAGAATAAATGGGCCGGGAGGGAGGGGAATGAAATATAATCTATCGTTCATATGATTTTTTCCATTACATTAATAACCCCTTATTTGCATTAAAAATACACAACGAAGATACAGGTTGATATTGGATCTGAATCTTCAGTTTAGGTATCCTATATCTCACAAAAACCATTCATGTAAATGTAATGTTATAAAAGGAAGCCTACAGAAGCATGGGGGAGGGGAGCTAATTTAATAAGGTATCTGCACTATACCCTTAAGAAAGCAGAAACCAACAAAGATACTAGCAGTTGCTGATTAAAGCTGACAATGCTTAATATGCGTAACAATTATTATTCATAGTAAATGGCTATCATTTAAACCAGGTCAAATTCAATGTGATTATTTAAAAAGATGAAAAGAAAAAAACGCCTACTACGCTGTAGAAACAGAGTTAACTTAACCAAATCCATTAGATTACCAGACCCACAGAAAGTTGGCCTTGCCAACATTTTTGGTTGCAATCAATGAGAGACAGGAAAGAGACATAAGAGTCAATAAGAATTAAGTGCCATTTGACACCTGTTGAGATGCAGAGGGTCCACATACAAATCATTTGGGGAAAGCCCTCATCGAACTCTTGATCCAATCGAAATGATATAAGCGGGATCAAGCTCAAATGTTGTTGGCTACTTTGTGAGTCTTTGCACTGTAGGAGGGAAACTAAACTGGGAGGAAAAAAAGAAGTGGAACAGGATATGCAAACAGACTGTTCTGTTCTCCAATTTAGAGAAATTGTGTTATGGGGGAGGGGAGGATTCCCCCCCCCCCAAAAAAAAGAACTGGTAGGAATTGCTGTTTTTCTACCCATTATCCGCTGCTGGAGGCCACTGCCCAAGTCTCAATCTGCTCCCTGGAGTGGATTTTTTTTGTTAATGGATCTTGCTCTTTCCTTCTTCCTAAAAAATCTGCTTGTCAGAATTTGCCCTTGAAGCCTTTCAGAAACCTATGCAATCCGTATATTTATTGTATTCTGTATCCTTTAAAATAAATAAAAAGTTGATTGGTGGGAGCTGATTATTAGAAGCCTTGCCTTGCCGTGGGAAATCAGGTGTAGAAATCTCAGTTTCAACAGGAGAATTCACAATGTAAATATAAAGCCAAAGAACATCCAGCCTGATTTTCTATTGCAACACACAAGCCTGTGGCAAACAGCTCTCAGTCAATCACCTTCATGGGGTGCTACAAAGTTGAGCTGGCTCTCTGCGAAGGGAATCTTGTTGCACTGCGCCAGATATTTCAAGCAGGCAGCCAGGCTCTCTGCTATGGAAGAAAGAGACTGATCTCAAGCAAGTTTTTCTGACTAGGTTTCACAGACTCAGTCACTAAGGGAATCTCCCCAGCCCCTGCCCAAATGTATTCAGCTACCCATTTCTGACTCATGCTACTCTTCCCCCTTCACTGGCTGTACATGGCAGCATTTGCAAGGCTGCATGCCAGAGGCAACTGACTACCTTTCCCTCGCCTCACCCCCCAAAAAAAAAACCTATATTCCCTGCCTGCCCCAAACTCCCACAAGCATTTGTCACCCTTCAGAACAAGTGCAGTGAGTTCCTCCTTCTCTCTCTCTTTGCACTTAACGCCCACCCTTTCAGTGTTTATGAAACCCGTAGACACGTCACCTTTGCCAGGCTTTTGGCTGTCCTACGATTTTATTATTGATTTTATTATTCATTTAAAAAAAAATCCTTTAGCTGGCTTGAATATTCGCCAAAGGAAAAGGTGAGGGATAATAAATCACACAAATCTCTTATTCCTTTGGTTAGCAGAGCACCCGTGACCCCCAAAAGTAAATCAACCTCAAAGGATGAGTAAAGAAAACAACACGGACAGACACCTCTTCCTCATCACCCTGGGTAAGGTTTACCTGATCTTGTAAGGAGAGAGTAGAAAAAGCCGGGACACTCTTGGCCCACTTGATGCTCATAAAGAGAAGCCTTGCTGCAGACTCACAGACGGATTCCGTGGCCACTTCATACAGGTACATGGGAGTACCGCTGACTTCATGTGGATACTAGTAATAATGTTTTGGAAAAATGGATGGTTGGCAAAGGAGCACCCATGTAAACAAGTACATTTCTTAATTATTTATCTATTTCTCAGAGAGATAAAATCTGAATAGGAAGAAAAGAAGAAAGATGGAAAGGGGAGATTTGGTAACCAACCACAACCTTGTATTTCTATCCTTTGTCTGAATTCACTCTTTATCTACTATGAATATAGATAAGGTACTGGCTAAGGAGACTGTACGGTTTGTACCTTAAATGGCCATTCTTTCCCTGGAAAAAATATAGGCTAGAAGTTGATGCTGGATTGTGTTTCTTGCAGAAAGCTTATGCCCAGACATATTCACATACAATACATATAGTGGTGCATATTGGTACATGTACACAGACACACAGAGAAGCCAGATATGCACAAATAAGCAACACTATGTTGGAGTACCTAGCCAACCTTAGAAATTAAAAAAAAAAAAGCTACATAGGTTTGGATTTAAATTCAACAGTGAAATCCAAGAACTGTAAATTTGACTGGGAAGTTTTAAAAGTTGCAGAGGTAATGATAAACTATTTCCAGCTGATTGCCAAGAAAACAACATGAGTGTATCCGTGTAGTAATCAGAAGTCAAGCTCAGGATGAGTGAGTTTACTTTATAGAGGCAGAAATAGAAGATGTGTTATCTCACTTTTTTCATGTTTGAGAAGAATTATGGAGCAAAATGGGTAACTTAAGTCTCCAAGAGTTATACACTACGGTAGTACCTATTTTGTACCTTAAAAGTCCTCCATTTCCCCAAATGTAAAAAAAAGAGGAGCAAACTTTTGGCCCTGCCCATTCCAGTATGATCACATCACCAGTCTCACCCCTTCACCTTGAAGGCCAAGGTTTTTTTTAACTTAGAAAAAGTTAAGCCACCAGAAAGTTATCTATCCTTGCATTAAATGATAGACACTTTAAATAACAAAAGTGCACAGGATAGCACCAAGTTGATTAGATTTGGTTACAATTGTATTGGATAATCCTCGCGTTTCTGTTCCATTCTGCTCCTGTCCCAACTGTTGCTGGATGGAACCAAATATGTCAGAAGAAGTGCAGTGACAACTCATCTAAGCACCATCCTAGACTGATGCAACAGTGATCACTTGGGACCACTTGCATCAGGACAATGCTAAGCATTGAAGAGGGCTGCTTTTCTTAGCAAACAGCCAACATGCAGAATAATAGGTGAGCCACTATTAACTTGTCCACATAAAGCAAGCAGGATATGTCAACAAGTTAATCATCACAGTCATGTCTAACATTTAGTAGTCAAAATAAAATTTACTAGCCATTCAAGCTCAATATTAAATAGGTTTACTGGAGAGTAACCAATACAAGACACGGTGGAATGAACTTCTGTGTTCTTCATTAACCCCAAGCTTTTATACAGTAATTTTTCTTTGACAGTTAGGGAGCTTCTGGTTAGTTGGTCGTTTTGGATATATTGTTTTGGTATACCCTGAACCACCAGAGTCATCTGGAATTGGGCAGGATAAAATTAAATAAATAAATACACTTCTGTTGTTTGTTTATTCAGGTGAGTCATGACACTACAGCCCAGATAAAAGAAACCACTGCACAGGGACAAAATATTCAATTGAAGAACATCTTAAGTCTTTGTCAAGACTGCAGTGCCTGGTTTCTTTGTCTGGAGTTTGTTGGGACAAGGTTGCATTTCCCATAATAAAGAAGAATAAAGGAGCAAACCTTTGGCGTTGGCTGAGCTAAGCCAACTAGATTCTGCCTTTCAGATGCTGTAGAAACGGTGGCTAGTTCTAGATTGTGAGGTTCCAGCTGTGTGACTGCAGTGAAGAAAGCTGGAGCAGGTAGAGCTGCAGAGGAGAAGTGTGGTGTGCTTCCATTATCTTGTTTATGCCCTCTGAAATATAGAGCTACTTGTTTCCTGATGGTAGATGTTCTTGGTCCCCTTTCATGTTGAACAGCTGGAAAAATGAGAAGGCAAAGGAGAAGGAGACGATTAGGAGAAGACATAACCATTTTTCAATCAATTTGCTGAGGTATATACATGTCTTTTTAAGTTTGATCATATCTGTGTAAAAACAAGTTTAACACTTACTATTGCCTTCCAAAGACCAATTGATAATTTGCTAACCTGTTGAAATATCATGAGATGTTTAGGGGGGAAAAACTATTTCTTGAGAATGAAAGCATTAGCAACAGAATTTTAACATATGCTATAAGGGGGACCAAAAGAAGACCAGAAAGGAATATTTATTAATCTCCGTGGAAGAAATGGACAGACAGAAGACAGATTGAGAGATAATCACAGATAAAGAACTTGTTTCGGACTGGTGGCAATGAATTAAATTTTTCAGATTGTATTAACTAAGTAGTTAAATCTTCAGTGATAACTGCACATGATTATATATGAGAAGTAGTTCAAATATTCAGTGGATAGAATACAGAATATTAAGGCAACTCTGTGCTGCCTACAAGCCTAAATAATTCATAAATTAAGAAATCTCAGGGGTCTCAAGAGAAATGGAAAATAGATAACAATTGGAAAATAGTAAAAGAAATAGATTTGATTTATTATAAGCCTGATGGTAGCAATAGGGAATCTCCTGTTTGGATTAATTGGCCAGCACATTAAAAAAATAACATGATTGGGGATGTATTCATATAATGAGTTGTTGAAGATGATCACAAAAAAGGGAATCTAGTTTTGAAGCACCATGTTGATGGAAACAAAAAGTACTTTAAATATACATTGATGCTGTGACAATAAAAGTACTGTGTAGAAGCTCAATCAATCAATCAATCAATCAATCAATCAATCAGATGTTTCTTTTGATGATATTCTTTAGGTGTTCATGTTTGAGATTTTGATTCATTTTTTTCAGTGTATTGGATTTGTTCCCTATTTATGCCATAAAAATTGAATGAATGAATGAATGAATTTAAAAAGTAAAATTAATTTTGCAATTTATCTTGTAAATCTGCAGCTACTTTCTGTTTATCCTTGCTCTGCTATGCCATCATTGTAAACGGTTTGAGGTAATAAATAAATAAATAAATAAATAAATAAATAAATAAATAAATAAATAAATTGTGGGGACAATATAAAAATGAATGGGAATTAAATTTTTGGAGGTGCTAGGATGGGACAGAAGTTCCTGAATCTGTGACAGAGGATAGCACAAGAGAAATACATAAAGAGGTCAGAGAAGGAAAGCAGCACTTGTTCCTCATATGAGAACTAGTTGGATTGTGTGTGGCACTATCAGCAATGATGGGGCGGCTGCACTATTTATAGGCTCAATCTGTGCTTCAAAAATCATGGAAGAAATCATAAAGAAATCAAATTCTTAAAGAGGAAGAAACCATATTTGTTTCCTACTGATTACCTAAAATTCTGGGAAAGTGTTGGGGGAGACGCTCAATAGAACAATAAGGCAGAATGGGGTGGGGAATGGGGTGGGGAGACGTGGGGTTGCAAAGTTGATGTCTGATTAATAGCATTCAGACAATGGCAAATGGGCAAGTCAGGAAAACCCCTGTCCTCCCCATCTCTTAATACATACTTTTGTTAAATTATCTTGATATTCCTCACATTTAGTTTTTGTGGAATCCTATGACTGAAAATAAATCCCACTGAGTTCACTATCTGCATGTTAGGATTTCTGTTTAAATGGGCAATCTAATATGTAAACACCGGATTTGAATGGAGACCACTGTGGAAAGCTATTATTAAGGCAAATGTCTCAAAATAAGTTTAGATTAGGAAACAAGCTGCTGTTGCTTATAAAGAGACACAGAGACAAAGATGTAGGAATACTAAAAGCATAGCAAATTATCTGAGCAATAATTGGGGTGCAGGAAAGAATGTGAAAGGGTGCAAAAATACCATCTTTATTCATGTTGACTTCCAAGCATTTCTTCAGCCGACATGCTCTGCATTGGTTCCTATGTGTCTTGTCCACTGGACAGCCTCCCTGAAACGCAGATATTTAAGTAGAAGGGAGGGACAAAACAATCAACTTATAGAATAGAAGGGTGCTTGATAATATGTCTCAATACACACAAATACATGTATTATCCAGAATAGAGATTCATTTTAGATTACTCCAGAAAAAGAAAATGGAAATCACCTCAGAAAAAACAGAACCACACACACACACACACACACAGTATTCCCCAATCTGGTGTTCTTTAGGTTTGTTAGCTACAATTCCCATTATAAACAATCAGCTCAAATAATGTATGTTAACAGATATAACTAGCATATCAGAAGGCAAGTAATAGAAGAAGCTCTATGGATCAGCTTTTCCCAGTCTGGTGCATCTCAGAAACATCACAATTTAACTTTTGTTATTTCATAGCAGTACTGACAAGTGTCGACAGGGTACTAGGACAATGAGCTTCCTTCAGCACCCAAGACAGCTCCCTTCCAACCCTCTTGAAAATCTCGTT
Source organism: Azemiops feae (assembly GCA_023970755.1). NCBI lineage: Eukaryota > Metazoa > Chordata > Lepidosauria > Squamata > Viperidae > Azemiops > Azemiops feae. The sequence continues at coordinate 1,892,498 of JALGBA010000094.1, forward strand.
TTCACCAGAGGACTGATTCATCAATCTGATATTGAACATCTTTCTATTACAGCCTACTCAAAGGTTCTCCTCATCTCCCCACCCCTGTCTTCCTCCCAGTTTCTTATGTCTCCATAAGACTTTCCTCCTTGGGTTTTTTTTTAAGGGGGGCATAAATTGATGGACTATATCAGGCTGCTGATAGAGTTGTTTTGGTTTGTATGGAGGCCTCCTCAAGCCTCCTGGACTGAGTGGGTGCCTCGCTATTTCTCCAGCCGGTCAATACCTCATTGGTTATTAGCAAGGAGCCTACACTCTGTCAAGTAGAAATGCATGACACCCCAGCAAAACCAAATTATGGTGAAGCAATCACCTGCTGAATGTATTGGGTTAAGTGTCTATAGAACTTCACTGGCTGGCAGAGAGGGACTCAAGGGAGAAAAATACAAAACAGATTTAGCTCTATAATGGACAGCGAGACACTGATCACAAACCCCACGCATCATTCTGCATGCAAAGCAGTTGTGATGGAACCAACAAGAAAAGTTGAGATTATGTTGAGAGGGTGTATTAAAATTCCAAATGTAAGGCAACAGAAACCAATCCCCGGGTGTAGGAATACATGCATAAGCATCTACTTTCCTGCCTCTTTCCCTTCTAGTCTGTTCGACCCGTAAACATCGTGGACAACGTTTGGACAACTTCGTGGGAAGCGTGTCAAAGCCGCGGGTGGTGGGGCTGACTCGGGGGAAGGACGTGTCCCTCTCCCCCGAGAAAGACCAAAGGCGAGCTCCCTCTGCTACAGCTCATCGAGAAGCTGCTTGCGGATAAGCCTGGGGTCCAACTTTGGAGAAAGGAGGGGCGGCTTCGGGGTCAGGAGACCCGCTCTGTGCCTAACCCGAATTTCGTAGGGTCGACGAGGCTCGCTGAACTGGGCGGAAACTCCGCTGCGCTGCGCACACCTAACTTCGGCGTAGGTACTCGGGTGACACAGAGACTTGCACCTGAAGGGTTGAATCTTGAGGGGGCAGAAAAGTCTCCCTCCCCCTCTGCTGCCCTCGGAATAAGCCTCCCTGAAATCAATTGGAGGCGTTTCCCAGCAGAGTTGGACAGACGGGCTTCGCACCCATTGAAGGGCGATCGAAGCGCGGAGGCTGCTGCTCGGCAAAGCCTTCCAGCAGCCACTAGTAGCGGGGCATCAGCAGCAGAAGGGTGAAAGGGAACTGACTACAACCCCCCACCCCCTCCTTTTCCGGAAGAGGGAAAGGGAATGGAGACTTTCTTCAGAGCTTAGTCTGGATTCGGTTTAGCTTGCTGGATGAATCCAGCAGGTTTATGGCTTAGCCAAATCGTGCTTCAAGAAATCAGAGCTTAGAACGATGTGAATCCTGTCTAAAAGCAGAGCCCATTTCCAGCAATTCCTCTTTTAACAAGGCAGCCTGGCTCCTTCCCTCGCTGGCCCCCTCCTATAGCTGCCAAAAGAGCGGTAAGATAACCCAGCAATTCTAAGACATGTCTATTTTGGAGTGAGTTTTATTGCTTCAAGGATTACTAAACTGACTCATTAAACTCATCCCTCATTGGTCATGATTTACGACTTGTTGCTTGCCTGTTCTCTGAGAGCTTATGCACCGGAGACAAATTCCTTGTGCCCAATCACACTTGGCCAATAATTCTATTCTATTCTATTCTATTCTGTTCTGTTCTGTTCTATTCTATTCTATTCTATTCTATTCTATTCTATTCTATTCTATTCTATTCTATTCTATTCTATTCATCTATATCTATTCTATTCTATTCCTCTATATCTATTCTATATCTATTTTATATCTATTCTATTCTATATCTATTCTATTCTATTCCTCTATATCTATTCTATATCTATTTTATATCTATTCTATTCTATATCTATTCTATTCTATGTCTATTCTATATATCTATTCTATTCTATTCTGTTCGATTCGATTTGATTCTATTCAATATCTACTATTCGGTGTCTATTCTATTCTATTCTATTCTATGTCTATTCTATATATTTATTCTATTCTATATTCTATTCTATATTCTATTCTATATTCTGTTCTATTCTGTTCTATTCTCTTTCTATTCTATTCAATATATATTCTATTCTATGTCTATTCTATATATCTCTTCTATTCTATATCTATTCTATATCTATTCTATGCCTGCAAGGACGCCCGCTTTGCCCTCGACGGCAGCGGGCAGAACTCGCTCGCGACGCTCTGAAGAACTGAAGCGCTGCAGACCTAGAGTCCTGCGCCTGCGCAACCATGGCTCGGAAGTTAGACGCTGGCGGCTCTGAGCTGGAAGAGAAGAGCGAAGTCAGCCGACAGCTTGCCCGGAGAGCAGGCGCTGGAAGATCCGCTTAGCAGCCGCCCCCTCTTGTAACCCGGGGCCACTCTAGTGATGAATAACAGATCCCGTCATCTTCACTGGCGGCAGATGGGAACTGTCATTTAATAACATGTTGGAGGAGCACCTTATGGGAGGAGGTTGGTCTTCAACAGGAATGGCGAAACTGGCCTGATCCCCCAGACGGTGCTCGTTGGGGCTAATGGGAAATGAACTTCAGCAACATGTCTCAATACGTCTCCCGTGAGAGGAGACAGAGCTGCAGTTTTGATCTAGACTAGAGCAATCATCCCCCAAGGCTTTCTCAATATATATATATATATATATATAAATAAATAAAAATTAAAAAAATTGCCAACCTATGTTGAAAAATAATACAACATTAAAACCTACCATACAATTGTAAGACGCTGCAATGGAAGTAAATATGTCATTTTAAAATTTTAATATAAATATTAAAAGCTCTTTTGGAGTCTTCCATATTTAAAAAAAAAAACACTGGTCTGGACAATGGTAGCGTTAGGGAGCCTAATGTTCTTAAGAGACCTGTCTGACTACAGAAGCAATTCTCATTTCACTCTTACTTTGGTTTCTTTCTATAAACTCCAAATGAATTGGAGCATGAATGAACTGGAGAAAAATTATTTAAGTCAGTTTCTCAGGTAATAATTGGGGCAAAGGAGGGATGAGCAGTAGAGACTGAAATCATCCTTGGCCCCACATGGAGGAAGTGATGCAACACTCAATATTTTATAAATAGCTTGATTTTGTAAAACTCAGCTATATAGATGGTGCTGGATATTTACAACTCCCAATTCTCAACTTTTCATTTTTCTCTGGTTCCCTAAAGATCTTTCTGCTTTATTCAGGCTACTTAACTTCCCTCAAGAAGTGAGTGGAAAACTTCAAACTAGGTTTAGGTTTTATCACTTTAAAAAAATTACTATGTTCTCAAACATTCTGGTTCTAAGTGAGATGACCACACACACACACACACACACAACCTCCAAAGTTTCACGACAGTTAACTAAGCAGCAATGTAGCTGGGAGGCAATAGAATGAAGAGAAACACAGTATGACAGGAGAAAAAATAGGTTCAGAGCAAATTTTTAAGTATAACAAATGGCAGAGATTCTTCAGTCAACTGTGGGTCAGGTCCTACTTTAGAATGCACGTAAAGATGTCTGGCCATTTTAGGAAAAAATAAGTATAAGGTAACAATTGTGTCATATATTTCTATTCAAGGATTTGTCTTTTTTAACCTGAGGAAAAGTTAAAAAATATAATACTACCAGTACGTCTGCCATTTAAAGTGTAACTAAGCACATTGCTATGGACTTAAAAGATCCTGAGTATTTATTAGTATGTCACCTCAAAAAAGAATTTGGTAGATCACATTTTGCAAAGGAGTTCAAAACTGAAGTATACTAATCTACATACATTTAGAAATAATGATTAGAATGTCTTTAAATTTCACAGAAGGTAGCCGATTTTGATTCAAATAATCTCAATAAATTCTTCTCTGGATTTTCACCTCACTCCCCAGGTCATCTTAAATAGTAGTTCCTTTTCAATTAATTTACTACCATTCGGTTTTCATTAAATCAATTTAACTTCCATTTAATTAACCTCATTTATTATAACCCAATCACCTCTGGATTTCAGCAAGAGAAATGTATTTTGTTGGATGGCAGAAAGGTTAGAAAGTTGCATAACTTTTTGGAAAGGAGGAGGAAGAGGAGGTGGATCAAATAGCCCTATTTCTTCTCTTTTGTGAATGTATTGGTAAACCACAAGATATAAAACATTATTTTCTAAAAACAGGCAGGAAAAATCCCTGCCTTCTTTGCCTTTTGCAGCTATCCAGATGCTGCTTGTCTGGCCTTGTTGTTTATTTCAAATGCTTATTAAAGATCTGGATTTTCCACCAATGAAGAAAATGTCTCTCTGTGGATCAGTTTCAAATATACCAGGACTCAATGTGTCTTTCCAACCATTATCCCAAATAAAATAACCTCCTACCCATGGCTCCAAGTCTTAAAAAAAGAAGACAAGGCTTTCTTTTATATGTTTTTGCATACAATTTGTAAGTTGGCCCCAGAGAAATACCGTTCAAGTGCAAAAAGGCTCACTATAGCTACATCAAATCATCTGTGCAAATAAGAAAATTTGGAAAGTAAGTTAAAGTGACGTTTATGGCACTAGAAGAATTAACACAGATGAGAAGAATTACTTTCACAAGAGAGTTTCCTTGCACTTTTAATAGCCTTAAGAAAATAATTGTGGCAGAAACTATTCAAGGTGGAAAGAAATGAGAAAAGTTGGAGGTTGCACAATTCCATTTTCACACCGCTTTAAGAAATGTGAAGTATAAAGTGTAACTTTATTTGCATAGGAGTTTGAAGGGAGAGGAAGGGAGGAAGAGTACGTGCATATGTTGTGCGTGTTAATAAAATGAAAAGGGAAAGGAAAAAATTATATAGGAAAATATGAATAAGGAGCATACCTGGTTTGGGGGGGGGGGAATGATCAAGAGAAGAGGATTATCAGTGGACATTTTCCCATTGGGAAAAACACCAGGACAATTGCTCTTCCCAGCTGTTTGACTCCAAATAACTGATTCAGAAGTTCACTGCTTTTAAAAATGGAGGTGCTATTATTATGGGACAGGAAAATGACAGACAGAAAACAGACAAAGGGAAACTAAGATCCCAGTTTTGCAAGGTATCCGATCAACCGATTGTGAGAATGTAAAGAAAAACAAACATTGGAAGTTTTGAAAAGGGGAAAAAGAAAAGAAAGAAATGACTGGGATATTAGGGGGACCAAGAACCGTACTCTATTATTTTCAGCCATCCTAGTGCTGTGCTGTGCTGTGCTCACTCGTGCTGCAGTAGCAGCTGCTACCTAGTTACAAGAGGACACCCTCAAGGCTCTTGCAGTAGCTCTACAAAGACCACTGAGGTGCTCCAGCCATGATTCCATGGACCAGAATCTGGGCCAAAGAGCAGTTGCCCATTGATTGTTCAAGTGCCTAGCAATCAAATGCTATATAGAGGCGGGATGAGATTGAAATGCAGTGCATAGGACCAAACTGAGGTAAATGGAGTAGCAGATAACACATTGCTTTGAAGGTGATGTACCATTAATATCCGCCAGAATTTCCTTTGTATCTTGTCTACCATCTGCCAAAAGAAAAGCTCAGTTGTTACCCTCTTCCATCTCCAGAATTCCACCGTGCAAGGGCTTGTGTGTCTGGGGAGTTTGTGTGCTTTGGGGATTTTGCTTATTGCACCCTTTATTATTCCTGGTGCTTGGGAGAATATCACCCCCCTGCCGGGATATTTAAACAAGTGGGGCAATTTTATAGTTCCAATGACCTTGGGCTGAATACTACATTCTAATAGTGTTATGTATGTGTACAGTGTTACATATGTGTACACTTTTGAGAGCAAGCAACTAAATTTCATTTTTAATGTGTGCCATTGTGCCCGTGGTAAAAACAAAATGACAATAAAGATTATCCATCTATCTAAAACACTTTTTCCATTAATTGAAATGGAAAAAGTGCCCAGGTAGATTCTATCTGGGTTACACAAGCCATTTTGTACTAAAAGTCATACTTGCCTTTCTGATTTGCTATACTACTAAGCTAGGATTAAAAAAAACCACTCTGCAATGTATTAAACTAGATTAGAATGAATATGTCGATTCCTTATCCATTTAGTACAGTAAATACCTCCTCTCTATAAGCAGATACAGTGAACTTGGGGTAGGAGTACCCTGAGAGCTTTGGAAGACTCAGCTTCTACACTTTTTCTTGGAATAACTGAGGGGTATTTTATTTCCTGGCAACAATCCAATGTTGGCCACAACTTCTAAGTTTCCTCAATGTCACCATGAGAGTAACTCTCACATTTCATGTTAATTTAGGAGATAACTATTTTCACTGAAATTGTGGTTTCTATTCTCCCCCCCCCCCCCCACACACACACACAACTGCCTATCAATAAATATCTCACAGGACATTAATTCCTCCTGTCAGATTCCTAATATTTTAAACAATTGGCAAACTGGGACCAGGGAAAGGAAATCATTGTTAAAGGGACAATGAGTCAATCAATGGGTGATATTTACTCAGGACCACTTAGGTAGGTCAATGAAGTGAAATATCCTGGTGCTTTTATCTCTACAACTACAAAGTTCCATGGACTTATTTGGAGTATGTCTGATTCCTATATACTGCAGCCATCTTCACCCAGCTCCTCAAAATTTCAAAAAGACTACTTAGGCTGCGAATTTCAAACTTGCCTGATACGTTTCCTTGCCTGAAATTTTACAGTACAAAAGGCCGTGTTACAGCTTTATTTTAGAGTAAGCAATATCAAATTAAGCTAGATTTGCTTCTAAATCAAAATGCATGGCGTTGAGCTACGCATTTTGCTGACTACATCAACTTTCCTTGCTGCTCCTTGGGCACAGAATTGCAACTTTAAAGTACCCCAACTTTTACAGGATCTTAAGTTAAAAGCTTCAAGGAGAATCTATCCCACTCTTGCTGACTCCACAATTTATTTTAGGGGGACAAGAGAAGCACTGAACTTCTTTTTCTATCTGCTTTGAAATATTCAGACTGTGAAATGCATATTTAGAAGATATGCCTTTAATATGTTGGGGTGACATACATATTCAGACATATTATTGGATGCACCGCAAACTCTGGTACGTTAATAGAAATTTGGTGCTCACCTAAGTATACATTATTTTGAAAAAAATCAAGAGGATAAGGCTCCCCAGGTGACAGGAATTTCCACTATAATACGGTATATAACTACTTTGCCCAAACCAAAGGGAAACTGAGTGCAGGGAAGGGATGACAAGAGGTTGTGCTATAAACAATACCTGGTTTCCAGACTTGCAGACATAAGTCCTATTCCTTCTGATGCTTCGTTTGAAAAACCCTGAGCATCCATCGCAGGCATAAACCCCATAGTGCTTGCCAGAACTGCGGTCACCACACACTTTACATGGGATATCTAAAATCCGGCCTGAAAATGAAAGTGGCAGAGACAGATAGAAAAAAAGTGAGCAACCTGATCTTTTGGAAGCAATAGGTACCAGAACTGGCATCACGATAGCCATAGAATTTTAGAGTGAAATAGGTCGTTTTGTTAATTGAACAAATCCATGGCTCACAGAAATATACATTTCTTTAGAGCAGAAGTAAGTCTGCTGTAGGAAATGGCCCCACTTAATGCAAAGAACATACATAGTGCAATAGGTTTGAAGCAGGTTTCCTTAATCTTCCACCTCTGGCTTTGTTAGGCTACCTACCTGCCATTCTTCTACAAGGAGTGGATGGTTATTAAAATCAACAGGCTGGGGGAGCATCAGATTGGGAAGCTGGTTACGCCGATAATATAAAGACTCTTTCAAGGCGAGTTTGACTGGAGGTGTCTTCATGTTTCTTGTATCATTAATGCACCATTCTTGGTCCCAATATAAAAGTACTTTGTCACTGATTCCTTTTGGGGATTCCTCCTCCCCCTTTTCCCAACCTTAACTACTAAACCTGAGATTCCCCATTAGTCTTCCATCCAAATACTAACCAAGCTCAATCCTCCTTAACTTTCATAGCTAAACAAAGTCAACCAGATGCTAACATATGCTGAGACTCCATAGCTACTCCACCTTGAGTTAATTTCCAATCAGTTAAAGAGGCGTGCATATTTCCTCCTTTTGCCTTTCATCATTAACCCCTAAACATCCTGAGCTAGGCTAGGGACATAAGGATAATGATTTATTCAAGATCACCAGAAAACCTTTTGGCGAGTAGTGATTCGAAGATGCATTTCTCCAAAACTATTTCCACACCCCCAACAATTGCATAAAAATTTGTCTGTGCAGCCCAATTTAACTCTCAATTACTACTGATTTCAGAGTGATTTATTTTGAAGTAGACTTCCTTAGGAACATGGCCTTCATCTGTAAATGGAAAAGGTTAGTACTAACCTAAAAAGATGCATTTCTCATGAAAATGAAAATATATAATACAATCCCTTGTACAGTATTCCTAAACACATGTGTTTGGTTAAACATTATGCTTTATTTGTTAGAAAAAGCTGCAATTTCTGTGTTTTATTTCTCAGCAAACATGAACCATCCTTTTAGCAGTGTCACAAGTCTACACATCATCTAATCTGATCTTTTTGACCGTAGAAGTAACTGTTGCACCTGAGGCAGATAGCAGTTGGATTCTGCTTAAATACTTCTAGCACAGCAGCAATGACTTCCTCCAACAAGGCTGGTCCTACCCTTAGATAAAATGAGATAGATGCTTTAGCCTTAGCAGACATTCTTCTCCTGAAAAAGCCAGAGTTATTCATTATATTTGCACCTTGCTTGCCAGAGAAGACGAGCTAAGGTGTGAGATTTCCTACCTCAAGTGCCAGCCTAATTTGCCATGAACATCTTCTTTTGGTTCATGCGCTGTATAATTTGTTGGCACAACTTGCTTACCCATAGTGAACTTTGAACAAACTGCTTGGAATGGCTTTTCCCCACACCTTACGTTAAAAAGTGGTTGGCTAGGTGGTTGTTCGATCAACGCAGCACCATTTTTTCTTCTGCTAGGCTGCACATGCTGACCCTTCCAATGTCTGGTAGCATTTATCGAAATTCTGCCTTCATAACCCTTACCAGACTGCCCTCTTGGGAGTCATCTTTTGTTCTCATACCACATTTCCACCAAAATTCAGAGTTCTGGCATACCCCTTTCTTACTGAGGACACCCTGCCAGAACGTTTCATTAAGTGCAAATGGCCTTTATCGCTTAGTCACTAACTCAAAACAAACATGTGGAAACAGAGGACCCCTCCTACAGGGAGCAACGTTTCAGCCTGCCTTCTTCATGTCAGATTTGTTGGTATTTATTCTGGTTATAGTATCAGCCTGCAACTGCCAGCAAGATACTTCAGAAAGTTTACAGGGGGAAAAGCATGTGAAATTCCATGGATTCAGCTGCCTAACATTTCTCACTTATTCTATTTGATGCCCAGATTAGTCAGCTGAAAACCAAATGGCTGGGATCCAACAACTAGTTGTTTCCTCAAGAGTAACTGCTTCAAATTCCTTCCTCCTTTCCTCCCCTGACTTTTTCCCAGCCTTCCTCCTAAACCTGACAATCATTCTTCTGTTGCCTCTTACCTCCCAAGCTAATTTCCATAATAGGCTTTCATTACTTTGCTCTAACTAACTCACCAACCCTCTATATATAGCCTGCCTTTCCCAACTGAAGGCCCTCAAAATACGGTGGGCTACAATTCTCATCCATCAAGGACCATGATATTTGGAGGCAAAGCGGTGGGAATTCTCATCCACTGATGGCCATTGGGGTTTCAGAAGCTGCTCAAGGATGGGTTAATCTTGCTTTTCTGCCCTGCTTGTTTTCATCTCCCATGTGGATTCCTGCTAGCTGACAGCAGTTGCCTAAAAACCTTGTGTTAAGGATTGCCTTAGCCACACTCCTCTTGAAGTAAGCAGTGTGCGGGCCATCACCTTTCCCATAGAGTTGAGGGAAGGCCAAGTTCTTGGGCTTCAATGTGAATAAAGTGCCCCCAATTCCAGTCTCCTTGACATCAGTTCTGCTGGAATCTCTTGCAACTTCTTAGAGAGGAAATGCAGTAATGAAACGGGCACCTTGCTTACTCTCAACTGGGCCAAAGTGCCTGCAGTGAAGCTGGCAGACAGGTGAGGATCTGGCAGCATATTGTTGAAAGCAATATGGCAGCTCCAAGACTGATGCTTAGAGATAAGGGTGCACACTGCCTGTACTTCAAAGTAAGCCTGCACCAGCCAACCGTGTCCATCATATCCTGCCCCAGGAAAACCTAGAGCTGCATCCTATTGCACAAAAAGAAAGTTGACTTCCATAGAGAATACTGTGAAAGCACCCTGGGCACTGTGTGTTCAGAATAAAGTGCCTCGGAGCAGGCCTGCTAAGCGAATTTGCTTTGTGAAACTAACCCACTGCGCCTTGGGACTACTAAGATGTCAAGAGGCTGACATTATATGATTGCCAAAGAAGCCACAACGGAATGGGCCCAGAGATCCACCCTGAGCTATAAATCCCAGTTTGTAAACCGCAACTTAAGGAATTTCCCACAACACTGGATACCAAAACCAAACTAACCACATTGTGGCTTGGTGCCAAATGGGAACCCGGGCAGGGAAAGCGCTGAACACCAAGCTTGAGGATGACTTGGGAGACACCCTCCTGTATATTGACCGGGGGTCCGGGGGTGGGGGAGGGAGAGGCAGGAAAGAATCCGAACCTCTCCGGAGCCGGTTCGGTCACTGACGCTTCTTGAGCCGAGGGGGATCTCTGCGCAAGCCACCCGGAGTGGGTGGGGAGTGGGAAGGGCAGGGACAAAAATCCGGCCCTCGGGAGACTCTGAGAAGCCGAACCAGGCTCTGAAACGAGGCCTCCCTAGCAGACAATGGGGACATTAGATAAAGTGTTAAGTTAATGATCCCCCCCACCAATAGAAACTCATCTGACCGCCTCCAATCAACGTAAGCCGCCGACTTCTCCCCCAAATGAAACTCGACAGCTGCTCTTTGCAGCAATCCGGACTGGAGGAATGGGATTAGGTGGGGCGCCGGGGGGGGGGGCGCCGGGGGGGAGACAGTCAGAAAAAGAGGAGGTGGCGATCGGGGTTGGGCCAGCCAAGCGAGGGGAGTCCTGGGGGAGGGGGATCGGTAGCCCTCCCCCCCTCCCTCCCGCCTAAAGTTATGTCCTGTGGTAAGAGGGAGGGAGGGAGGGAGGGGTGGCTGTGGAAGTAGGCGTTGTCCAGGAAAGTCGGGCCAAGCCAAGCTTGGCTTCTCAAGCGCTCTAATTACACGCCTTCCTTGCCACCTGCCTATTGGGTCACCAGTGACCCGTCAAAAAGGGTAGCATGGGAATTCGGTTTGCACACAAAGGCTCCGGAGGAGAGCGCTCGACTCGCCCCCCCCCTCCCTCCCTCCCTCCCTCCCTCCTCGCCCCGCCCCCCCGTCCCTCGGCAGACTTTTCCCCACTCGGCGAGAGGGTGGGGGAGGAGAGAGCAAATCGGACATGCAACGGTGCCAGCCCCTGGTGTTGGGTGTCACCTCCGACAAACCGGGCCATTTCCTTATGCAAATCTCCGGCTCGCATTCTCGACTCCGGCTGCTTCGGATGCTCCCCTCCCGCCAGCCCGCCTCTACTTTCCTTTCCTTTCCTTTCCTTTCCTTTCCTTTCCTTTCCTTTCCTTTCCTTTCCTTTCCTTTCCTTTCCTTTCCTTTCCTTTCCTCTCCTCTCCCTCCTCCCCTTCCCCTTCCCCTTTCCCCTTCCCCTTCCCCTTCCCCTTCCCCTTCCCTTCTCCTTTCCTTTCCTTCCGAGGAGGACACAACACAATCCGATTTCAAAGGGTCACCCCCACTGTGAACGCTACTTAAATCGAGGTAATTTTGGTCTGAGGTATACGGGGGAGGCCGTTCCCCCCCCCCCCGCCGCCAATCTTAACTTCGATTAGTTCTACTCGAAAGAAAGTAATCGCGGGTCGAATGGGACTTTTAGATCCCGAATAAAATATCTGTAGCTAACTCCAAGTCTCTCTCCCCCCCGTCGATCCAGTTCAAATGCTGGAAGTCTATTTTAACACTGCGATCCAAGCAAAGAAATATTTCGACACTTCGCGCCAGCTCGTTTAAAAGTTTCTTTCTCTGAGCAAAGGTAGAATGGAACTTTCAAGTACATATACAGTAGCGGGAAGTACATGAATTGGAGATGAAGCTAAAACACGAGCTTATTTCCAAATATTGTGGAGGGGCCTTTTCCCACTTTAAAAAAAAAAAAAGTAATCTCATTTTCTCTGGATCCGCCCACCACACGAACCAATGTACTATTTTTATTTTATTTTATTTTATTTTATTTTATTTTATTTTATTTTATTTTATTTTATTTTATTTTATTTTATTTTAATAGAAACCTACAGTAAGAACGCTGTGGGCGATAATTCCGAAAGCTCTTCCTCGCGCCCCTCCTGTAACGTTATATTTTAAAAACTCCCCATATTGGATCTGGATTAATGAAACACATAGCTAACCAAAACAGAGGGGAGTTGTTTTAATTTTGGCTCGCAAGCCCCCTTCAGAGGAGCAGGCCCAGTTTCTTGCAAAAACCTCAGCGGGTCTCCTCTGAAGTAAATCTGAAGTCCTCGGCGGCAGAGGCGCTCACTTCCAACGGCTGGCTGGTTCGAAGCGGAAGCTGCAGCTCGAATCTCGGGGCAATTTGCGGCAGCCTCCCTTGCTGAAAGATCGCCTCGGAAGGAAGTCCTCAACAAGTCCAGGGCGGCCGGGGTTGGGTTCCCCAGCGCCCCCCGGCTGAAGGAGACTGAGGAGCGAAGCCCCGGCACCGAGGAACAGGTTCCCCGGATCCTCTTTCTCCGAAGAACCGAGAGGCTGTGAGCGAAGACGGCTGTCTGCGAAGGGCAGCAAGAAAGCGCGCAATCACAGGGAAAAAAAAACACACCTCTTTGGAAACAGACCGGAGCCTCCACGTGGACGCTGGTTCCCCACTGAGAAATCAGTGGCAGTTTTACCTTTCCTTCCGGGGAGACTCTCGCGTTGCCTACCCTGGTATATTTTAATTAACCGGCATTAATTCTGTTTGTATTAAACAGGCGTCGCGGCCCTGATTGCCTCGACGCCCGCTGGGATTCTTCCAAACTCCTCCGGGCGCTGCTTCCCGTCTAGCGCTCCGCGTTAGCCACTCCGACTTAATTGGGGGCTCGCTCTGCCTCGACCCCCCCCACACACACCGAAGCGCCCGGAGGTTATCGCCGCAGGCGGCGGGGTTTCCGACGCCCGCCGTCTCTCTTGAACGAGCCTGTTGATTTCAGCACCGTCGTGCACAGGAGCGCACACCCCACCCACCCACCCAGCCACCCACCCAGCTCAGCTTCTCCGACTATCGAGGTGGGCTTTCCGAAGAAATGCGAGATCCTTGCTGGGGAGTGAGTGAGTGGGTGGGTGGGTGGGTGGGTGGGTGGGTGGGGGCAATCCAGCCGGCCTGGGCCCCCTTCCAAACTCCCCGAGGGAGGACAGCACACGGATTTCTGCCTGAAAACCGGGCACCTTCCCCGCCCCTTCTCTAAAGCTTAGCCCAATTTCTCCCCCCCCCACACACACACACACGTCTCGTCGCCTGGGTCTTCTTATGGGACTCTTTCGGGCTTTGGGATGGGAAGACCGGCCCTTCGGTCTCAGCCAGGGAGGTTCTGAGGCTAAGGAAAGATAAAACGGTGGGTGGGGGGGGGAGGGAGGAAGAGAGAGGCAGCGAAGGAAACTCGGTTCCCTTCTTCAAGCAGGGTCAGCCGAGCACCGCCAAAGGCCGGGGGGAAAGGCCTGGCTCGGGCCTTGGAAGAGGCTCGGCGCATTCCTCGACGGGGCGTCCGGGAGGCAGGGGGGGCTTTCCCCCTCCCCCCCTGTGCTGGAGCCTGGCGTAAAGCGCCCTGGCAGCTTCGATTACTGTAATTACCATCACAGGCTGCTGAAAGAAGTTAGGCGGCTCGAAGGGGACTCCGCGGCGGGGTCCCGTTACCACCCAAGCAGCCAGAGCCTCGCCGATCGCTCTCCGGCCTGGCGGAAGGGGAAAGCGCAGCCAGCCGCAGGCCCCCCACCCGGGGGCTGCCGGGCAGAAGAGGGGGCTTCCTCCTTTCCCTGGGGCTCGCCTCGCCTCGCCTCGCCTCTCCTCTCCTCTCCGCGGCACATCGGCCTTTCTGAGACCCAAAGCAGACGGGACCACCCGCTTCCTCTTCGGAGAAGTGGCTTGGCCGGTCCGTCTGCCCCAGGAGGGCCACGGAACCGACGGCGTGGGGTCCGAAGGCCGGCCTTTCTCGCCGGCGTTTGGGAGGCAACCGCCTTCGTTTTTAAGGCGTTGAGAGCGGGCAGCATCCACGGCCGTCTCCAGCCGAGCTCAGCGCTCATGTCAGGGTGAGGCCGAGCGTCGTCGGTAGCCGAGGCTGATGGAGGAGGAAAGTTCGCGCGGGGTCTGGGGTGTGTGTGTGTGTGTATGTGTCAGCAAAGCTAGGATCCACCTTCGCGCGTGTCGTGCCCTCTAGATCAACTCCTAAGGGGCGCCTCTCGCTTTCCAACAAGCCAGCGGCTTTAACGGCGAAGGGACCTATTCAACCTACTTCACTGACCTAAAGAGGGGCCTCGGCCTCGAGGCTTACGGGCGTTGCACCTCGTGGCACCCAGATCGCTTTCCTAAACCTTTCCAAAAGTTTCTAAGGGCTCGTGGGGGGGAGGAAGGGAAGAGTGTTTACGACAAGTGGAATACGGAATTGCGTTCGTGGCGGGCTTGGAGTTGGATGAACCGGAGCCGTGTCGACCCAGCTCAGCCCGTGCTCCGGCCTGCATTCGGTTTCTCCCACGGATTCGCGCCCTACCCCAGGGGGGGGGGAACCGCATTTCCCACTCACTTGGCTGGGCCTCGGCTGGGGTCAAGCTGGCTGCGATTGCGATTCCCAGTCGATCCGAGAGAAAAAAAGAGAGTTCATCAAAAAAATCAGGCCCCTGTCTGACACCCCGTGGCTGTGAACCCACCTGTTCACTCCCCTTCAGAGAAGCCGGAGCCGGGTTCAGAAACAGGGATGGGCTCCTTCCAGTTTACTTTCCAGCAAGTTTTCCAAAGGTTCCTCACGGCTGCCAGCAGCAGAACCGGAGTAGAAGCATCCCGGGGCGGCTGGAGGCTTCTCTGCTTTTTCTCAGGCCGAGCAGCTCAGCTGAGAACGAGTCCTTTGCAGGCGGTGGAAACGTCTCTACCTTCGGCCCGGCGAAATGCAGACGGGCCGAGCCGAAAAGGGCCAGGGTTTCCCCACTCTTTTCCGAAAGGTTTCCCCAGAAAGCGGGGGCCCTGCGCCCCGCACCCCGTTTTCCCTGTCGATTGTTACAACGTGGCCTCGATCCCTCTCTCCCCGCTAACCAGAGGGAACCGCTCGCCTTTCTTTCCTCGGAAAAGGAGGCTTCGCAAACGATCCGTCCCGTTTATACCGCTTGCCGTTTTTCGTTTGGTCAGGACAAAGTTTTGTTTTAAGATACTTCTTTAGGCGATTTCGACACCTCGGTCAAAACAAGGGCGATTTCGGTTTGTTTGTGACCTGCGGCAAAAGTTCTGAATGCCACCTCGTTGCCGCCTAGAGATACAGAATTCGAAAGAAAGTTTAAGCTAAACTGCAACTTTGCAAGAGAGACGGGCACCCTGAAAAGAAGGCGCGGGGATCCTGGGAGAAAGAAATCTGGAATTTTTTTTTTAAAGCAAGAACTGCAGCACCCACGTGTTTCTGTTTTCCACCCTTTCC
This sequence comes from Azemiops feae, assembly GCA_023970755.1. Taxonomy (NCBI): domain Eukaryota; kingdom Metazoa; phylum Chordata; class Lepidosauria; order Squamata; family Viperidae; genus Azemiops; species Azemiops feae. The sequence goes on from JALGBA010000094.1 coordinate 1,908,235, forward strand.
TTACTGGTAAAAAAATAAAAAAAATGCAATAAAATTATGGCCAGAGGAATTCCTTCTAAACTGGCTTCGCCCATCACCTGTCACAGCCCAAATTGGATTGTACCTGATGCTGGCTCCCCCCCCCCCCCGCATCACACTCGACTTCCAAAGTCTCTTCTTGAATTTCCAACGTCTGAAGCCAACTTCTACCCACAGCAGTCAATCAGACTTAAAAAAAAAAAATAGGTGTGTGTGTGTGTGGGGGGGGGAACCTTCAGTTATGAGTGTACCCGGACTGAGGATTAAGTGAAATGTGACTTTTAAATTGTTTCTGCTTCCCCGGTTCCCCCCCCCCGCCCAGGATTATTCACTAAGGCTGGAAATGGTGTGCAAAGTATTCCCGGTAAATCCTCTTTCAGCAAAGCCCATCCCTTCTTGCGACTGTAGCTTTCAGCTACGGGATGTTTAAACTTCTTATTAGATGTATTAATTGCAGAGAGGGGAAAATTCCTTTTTTCTTTTCTTTTTTTGTCCCCATTTCAACAACCCCTTCACATTTCAATGGGGGGGGGGAAAGACGATCTAAAAAACCCGCCCCGAGATTCTTTTTCACACGGAAGACTTTTCACACACACACACACACAGCAACTACGTCTCAAGTTCATTTTAGGCCCGGGCGGCGCAGCCACTACAGTAGCTCCTTACAAATTCAGCCAGCCCCCAGATCCCTGACCCTCCGCGCGTTTACTTGGAGGAAGGGGCTTAAGGAGAGCCAACGGATCCCAAGCTCAATGAGCGACCGAAACTCTTCGGCAGTGGCCCAACGCTCCCGCTTTCTCCGGAGGGAGACCCCGCCAAGCGTTACTCACTTGTTGATCCGGCCGGCTTGCTCATTCTGGGGTCCTCCGGGACGAGCGCCGCGGCGGTCGCTGCCTTAGGGAGGCTCGCTCTGCGGAGGCTGCCTGCGCTGGCTTGCGGAGGCTCCGCTGGCTCCCAGCTCTGCTCCGGACGGCGTGACAGGTGCTTCAGAGCCCCTTCCTCCAGGCCGAAGCTCGCATCTTTTCTTCTTCCTTCTCTTCCTCCTCTTCCTCTTCCTCTTCCACCTCCTCCTCCTCCTCGCAATCTTCTCCGAATGGCCGAGAGCCTGGGAGCGGAAACTTGGACCGCTTGGCTGACCCGACGTTTTTTCCCGGCGAGGAAAAGAGCCGAAGAAGGCGCTTGCACCGTCTTTTCCAAGTATATGAAGTACGGCGGCGGCTCTCTCCACCCGGCTAGGGATCCGAAGCTCGGAGCAGGCTGGGTGGCTGGGAGGGAGGGAGGGAGGGGGGGGAAAGGCGACGCCTGCGGAGAAGGCAGGGTTTGAGAAGCAAGAAACCGAGCCGAGCAGCTCACTGAGCCCGAACGCCGATCGGAGGCTGAAAAAAGTAAGAAAATGCGCGCGGGAGGAGGAGGGGGGGGTGAGGAGAGGAGGAGGAGGGGAGGAGGAGGAGGAGGAGGAGGAGGCAGGGTCTGGTTCCCAGAAAGTGAATGGCAGCGAAATCAAGAAAGACAGGAAAAGTGAAAGGGCGCCAGAAGTTCCTCGCCCTGGGTTGACTTGGCGCTTTGAGCCTCCAGTCTGAAGCGCCTGTAATATCCCCCGGGAATTCTGACAAGCTGGCAGCCGGGGGAAGGAAAGGGGGGGGGAGGGAAGGGAAAGGAGGGGAGGGGAGGGGAGGCGACGCTCCCCTTGGCTTCTCTTGCCCCCTCTCCGCCCCCGCAATCCACTTCTTGGAGAGGGCCGTGACGTCAGCCGAGGCTCTGCCGGAGCGAGAGAGAGAGAGAGAGAGAGCGCGGAAAAACTCAGCAAATGAATGAACTTACCTGCCGCTGCTGAGCGGCAGCTTTGGGGGAGCTGATTTCGGAGCCGGGTCCTCTGAGCAGCCACACACGGACGCTCGGAAAGAGGAGCGGGAGGAAGACAAGTTCGGGGGGGGGGCTCCCGGAGAGCGCCTTAGCCAGTTCGGTCCCCCCCCCCACTCCTTGGCGGGCCGATTAACTCGGTAAAAACGCCATTTGCATCGACCGGCCTCCTTCCCTCGGGACTTCAAGCGACCGCCGACGGCGAAGGCAACCGGTCGCTACCAACCGTGAGGGGGCGGGTTTAAAAGCCCAGGCAGTCCGAAGTCAGCGGGGGACAGCGAGGCCCGGTGAATCCTGACTCGAGGGAGGGAGACTGAGGCAGTGTGGTTTTCCCCATAGGGGTTCCAGTCCCCGGGATGGGAGGGGGCCTACCGGACCCCAAATCCAGCCGCAAACAGAACCGTTAGCACCCTCTTCTTTGGCGCCCCGCTGCTTTGGTCTGGAGTTTTGCAGCCCAGACTTGGTGGCCCTGCTTTGAGGAAGGGCAGGAGAAAGATGCACTAGTCTCCAAGCCTCCCTGTGATGGAGGGACGCTCTTTGCTCCACAACTCAACAAGGACTGCTGCAAAAATGCTGAAAAACGTTTGCGAAGACGCTGGGCAGCTCTTCCACTCGGCCCTGCTCCCTGGCGAAGGTTTCAGACCAGCAGGTGCCTAGGGTGCATTGGAGGAGAATCAGATGCCCTGTCCCTCCCTCCCTCCCCCCCTCCCCTCGTTCTTTTGGTTGCTGCTGTGCCAAGGAAAGCAGTATGTAGGTAACCAAATTCAGGCTGGCCTGGCTGTAGTGTTGGTGGTAAGAATGGCTGAGATCATGGGATCCTCGTAGCTCCCTAAGGCCATTTCTTCACTGAAGGAAGCATCACCCGCACACAGCAGGTGGCAGCACCTAATTGCTGGTGGCTGATCTCGAAAAAGCTGGCGTTGGTTAGATTTGGATGGAAGACCAGCAGGAAAGACCACTGCTCTGGGCCACACTAGCAACTCGCAAGAAAACGCTTCCCTACATTGCTGTGTGTGTGACTGGGTGATGGATAAATCCTTAGAGAAGGATGTCTTAAGACTGGTCACCCAGTCTCCCATTAGTCATTCAATCTAGAACTTGTCACTTGATGAAGGTTCAGCGGAAAGTGTTGCAGGAGTGTGTTTGTCAATTGTATCTGTAACATACACACATGGACATCTGGGTACCCAAAGTGATAACACGTGTGCACACACACAATTATATGAACAACTTTCCTTCCAATGCGTGTTTCTACCATGTAAAAAAGATGCTGAGACTCTAGAAAGAGTACAGAGAAGAGCAACAAAGATGATTAGGGGACTGGAGGCTAAAACATATAAAGAACTGTTGCTGGAATTGTGTATGTCTAGTTTAATGAAGAGAAGGATGAGGGGGGACATGATAGCAGTGTTCCAATATCTCAGGGGCTGCCACAAAGAAGAGGGAGTGAAGCTATTCTCCAAGGCCCTGAAGGCAGGACAAGAAGCAACGGATGGAAACTAATCAAGGAGAGAAGCAACCTAGAACTAAGGAGAAACTTCCTGACAGAACAATTAACCAGTGGAACAACCTGCCTCCAGAAGCGGTGAATGCTCCAACACTGGAAGTTTTTAAGAAGAAACTGGACAGCCATTTGCCTGAGCAGGGGGTTGGACTAGATGACCTCCAAGGTCCCTTCCAACTTTATTATTATTATTATAGAGAATAAGTGAGACCTGATAACGTATCCAAAAACAGATACTTTCTCACCTAATGAGAAGGAGATAGCTAAAAGCTAGAAATCCCAGCTCTCTGACCAGCATTAACTATGATGGTAGAATGTTAGAAATTGTAGTCCAGTATAAGGTTGTAATTTCACAAGCAAAATACTTTGTCCAAGTGAAAGACCCAATAAACAGGGAGCTGAACCATTAGCAGTGGTGCATATTATTTAGAGCTGGGCAGTATAATCCACTCCTGAAACTCCTAGCAAAGGTTTCCAGAACTTCTCAAATTTTGTCTCCCGAAAGGTAATTTGTAAGGTGATCAGGGACAATTTTAAAGGAAAGAACTCAGTGTCAGAATCCCTCCTCTCGACCCAAACATCCTGATTATGCTTACCTCAATTATAGCTCAAGTCGAGCTGCGGCCTTCAGGGTGAACACCCAGCGGACACCTGATCTCCGGACTCCAGAGGAGTACAGTTGACTTGGGAAAGCAAGGCACGTGTGTGTCTCCGTGTTCGTGCGTGTGCGAGCATCTCGTTTTGCAGTCAGCTTCTGTTCCGCCACAGATCGAACAGCTGAAACCTTCGCTCCGGATAGCGTCATTCCGTTTTTCAGAGAATTCACGGAAGAAACCCCAGGAGCTCCAAAGGAAGTCACCAGTTCGGGATCTCGATTCCGGGCCCGTATGGAGGGCTGGCAACCTGCCAGGGAAGACAAAAGGAGGCCACTGTGTGTGAAAGAAGAGCGAGCCTTCTGAAATACAAGGCCCATCCTCCCCACCGTCCTTGCCCATCCGCTGGCCCTAGCAGAAGTGGCTTGCTTTCCTTCCTCTCTGACCGCGCTCTCTCTCCCCCCCCCACCTCGATCTGGAGAGTCTGGCTAAAGAGAGCAAATTGCCCGGGCCCCTGATCTTGAAGAGATTACTAAAGTCGAACTTTAAACCCAATCAGAGACTCTGTCAGTCAAACAAGGGCTTATTAACCTCTCCCAGTGAAGGAGGCTTCTTTGGGGCTATTTTGCATCATTTAGTGCGGAAGAGGGTACATGGAAGGGAAAGGGAACCATGGATTGGGGAAGAGCTGTAAATAGAACTAGATGCCAGCCACTTTGTCTCAGGTGCTGATCCATGAGCACAAGGGAGCACCTCCTTGAATTCCTTAGGCTCTAGTTTCTCTGGAAGAGGGGAGATCCCAGGGTCTTTATTGGTCTCTAGCCCAGGAGTACCTATTGCTTCAGAGACGTGCACTCAGTGTAATGAGAGAGAGGAGAGGGGTTCTTGCTTGGACCCCAGCTGTCCAAGATTCTTTGTTCAGCTCCCTACAACGTCCAGAGAAGGAAAGGTGTGGGGCTTTGCCAGCTGTTACGTGCCACCTTAGAAGATTCCAGGAAGTTGGGCTTTAAAGATCTAAAACTACTTAGCAGCCACAAGGCAACTTGGAGGTGAACTAACAGTCTTAACTGAATGAACCAGGAACATAGTGACTGAAGTTAAACAGTAATATGGATTCTCATTTAAGTTAGAAAGCCTTCTCCTTTTTAATGCTGACGCTAGTTTGGGTTACCACTATACTCAGTCTCAGATTTCAGTCATGCCTAAACCATAATGTTTAGGCTCAGATCTCATAGTAAGGTACATATCATGATTTGTAGATTGCAATGTCTTGGTTCACTTATCACCATGAGCTGAACCCAAATAACTATACAGTATGATGACTTAACCTAGTTTGTCTCCTTTGTGTGTGTGTGTGTGTGTGTGTGTGTGAGAGAGAGAGACAGACAGACAGACAGACACTCAGTCTCTCTGAACTCCATGAATTTTACACCCCTTTGATGTATGGTACAACTTCCACAATTCTTACCTATTAGCTGTTGGTTGGGGATGCTGGAAACTGCAGTCCTATAGACCTGGAGCAACAGATGTGGAAAAAGGCTATCACAAGTTTGTGTATATCACAAATATACAATATCTATATATTTTACTGAAAGACTCCATTCAATAGTGTATTGCCAAGCAAAAGTGATTAGGACTGAGGCTTTATAATATAATATCCTGCAGATCAAGAGACCATAAAATTAAATTGATCTTCTTCCCAATCAAGTGTGTATAATATTGCAACCAGATGATATATTTTGCGACCAATTTATCATTGAAATCTGTATAAATTACATCTATCTTTTTGAAATTTTGTCCCAAGAATTCTACAGCTATCCTTATCTATTATTTCAAGGAAGACTTTACAAATGAGGGTATGTGTGTTAAACTATGAATTTTTAAACTGTGGATCTTAATGTTGTACACTGCCTAGAGTCACTATGCATGAATAGGGCAACTATATAATAATAATAATAATAATAATAATAATAATAATAATAATAATAATAATAATAATAATAATAATAATAATAATAATAGTAATAATAGTAATAATAGTAATAATAGTAGTAATAGTAGTAATAGTAGTAATAATAGTAATAATAGTAATAATAATAGTAATAGTAATAATAATAATAATAATAATAATAATAATAATAATAATAATAATAATAATAATAATAATAATAATAATAATAATAATAATAATAATATAAAAATGCCAAATCCAGTCTAAACATCTGGCTGACTGTGAGATGAACGATAATAATATAGTTATTTTTCTTCAGTTTTCATTTGAGATTTCAAACTATTTCATCTAATAATTTAATCAATTAAAACAGTACAGTGCTAAGTAAACTGTGATCTGAGCTGCAGATGCACATTGTTTGTCTAGATTTGATGACTCACAGTTGAACATCTGAATTGACTTTATTGAAAAGTATTGTACTTGGGATGATTAGAGAATGTCAGTCCACAATGCTTTTATCTGTGATACCCACCCACATATGCAAATGATGCATTGACCAGCTAATAAATATGCATGTGTGAATTACTACAAGTTAAATATTTGACTTAAATCCATGGAAAGTTGGTTCTGTTTGAAGTCAGATTATCTGAAATGTTGATCTCTGGTGTTGCACATATTCTTATTGTCCAGTCTTGTAGACACTTCATGAATATGTATGTCAGAATGAGACATCTAAACTTCTGCAGTTTCAAAAATGAATCTGAATATACAAATTGAAAGCATAAATCTCTTCTCAAAGACACCGATATTTGAAAAAGTTGAATAGATCACACATTAGTTGCTGGCTAATCAGAAAAGAACATTCTAGCCTCCTTTTACTTCAGTGTATCACACTGCTTTTAAAGGAAGAGGTGGTTGCCTGAAACAAACATACCAGCTGTCAGAAGCTGTTTTTGCTGGTACTTCAGTAGTGAAGCTTTTTTTACCTACGGATCATTTGTACAATGAAAGGAAAATGGATATTTTGTGGGTAAGGAAGACAAATAGCTATTTCAAAATATTGGCAAGGTTGGGCTTAGCCAGTATTCACATGGGAAACTAGCCAGGAACTCAAGTATGTTGTTCTCAGAGCAAGAACACAAAGCAACTGCAATAAAGAAATTGCTTGGAATGTTATTTTGTGATTAAACTTTGCTGTATGATTAAATAATACAGTAGAATGTTGCTGTACTCCGATTTCTATCAATTCCAACAGGAATGGAATCCCTGTTCCTACTGGAAATTTTGTTGTTGTTAGTTGCGAAGTCGTGTCCGACCCATCGCGACCCCATGGACAACGTTCCTCCAGGCCTTCCTGTCCTCTACCATCTTCTGGAGTCCATTTAAGCTCATGCCTACTGCTTCAGTGACTCCATCCAGCCACCTCATTCTCTGTCATCCCCTTCTTCTATTGCCCTCAATCTTTCCCAGCATTAGGCTCTTCTCCAGTGAGTCCTTCCTTCTCATTAGGTGGCCAAAGTACTTGAGTTTCAACTTCAGGATCTGGCCTTCTAAGGAGCAGTCAGGGTTGATCTCCTCTAGGACTGACCGGTTTGATCGCCTTGCAGTCCAAGGGACTCGCAGGAGTCTTCTCCAGCACCATAGTTCAAAGGCCTCAATTCTTTTGCGTTCAGCCTTTCTTATGGTCCAACTTTCACAGCCATACATTGCAACTGGGAAAACCATGGCCTTGACTATACGTACTTTTGTTGGCAGGGTGATGTCTCTGCTTTTTAGTGTGCTGTCTAAATTTGCCATCGCTTTCTTCCCCAGGAGGAATTTACCACAACACAAACTTGCTCATCACAAACCCATTCTTTTCCCTTGGTCGCATGATGATATCCTCATCTTATGTTCACCTGAAATAGCCCAGAATCATTACTCCAGGCCCCAACAAGATAACAGATCCCCAAGATTTTACTTGGGGAATAAGAGATATCTTATTAGCATTATTCTATATTGAGTAGTGCTTCCCCTCATTGCTGGGGCTATTCAATCAGGCTTCTGTTGAGTATTTTCAGTTTCTCAATACAGTATTGGTTAGTTTCTCTCATGTCCCTCCTGAAGGAAGACATGCTATTAGTCAGTTTCAGTTATCCTACTCTGCAGGAACTTGCTAGATTCATAATCATGTCAAATTCTGCTTTCTTCTTCTCCTCTGAAGTTATTTTTGTCCTGGTATTCTCCCATAGGTATTTTATTTCACATTAAGTCAACTTGGGAAATGATCAAGTGGTTGATGGGAAGAGAGGCAGAAAAAAAAACCCACAGCTCAGGCAGTGCTGAATTCAAGCTCTCCTTTAGTCCTGCTACAGCACCCTGATTGGAAGAAGTTTTCCCTAACAGGTAAGGATATTCTGGAAGGGGTAGGCCACAAAGCCAGTGGAGAAAACTGTGCTAATATTACTTTGTAGTGACTCAAGGATGGTTGGAAAGCGTTTGAACTCAGCTGTGAAGGGGCCATAATTCATCAAATTCTGGAAGGCCTCTAGTAATGCAGGAATCAACAGTTCCTATATTAGAAAGAACCATTATATCAACCCAGATCAGATAGATTTAAAGGCTGTCAGGAGAATGGCAAAGTGGCTCAGAAAGGTGAAAGGAAAAAATTCCAGTGTTTAAATCAAGGAGCATAGTCCTATACAAAGGCTTTGATTTCTACATCCTATTGTACCTAAATCTTATTTGTATATATGTCAGCACTGAGCTGGACAAGACCAAGAATCAAAGACTGAGGCTACTTTTATTGAGAGTGGCCACAGTAACAGAATCTTGCAAGTCTGATTTCCCCTTCTTATACCTATGTAAATTTGGGAGGTGTTTTTCTGAGCTACTTTCATGTACTTTCTGCTAGTTTTGGAGTTACGTTAGCTTTTTTCTCTTCATCACTTTGGTAATAGATGTGGCCTAGTCTAACAGAGTCATTTTCCTTACTTTTTACAATTTATAACATTATTCGTGTCTGCAGTAAAAAGACCAATCTTGCCAGATTGTTTCTATCAATCTTCTACCAAGTAAGGCGACTCCTAAAAAAGGGAGTTAAGAATCTGAAGAGTTGAGATCTACTGTACATCCACGCCTTTGAAGCCTGACACTATCTATTCAATGGGCCCCATTCACTGGATCCAGAACTATAGTATAGGAAGGGCTCTTCTGCATTAGCGATTTATAACATCTCATATAATCATCTAGCTAGTGTTATGGCAATATATCATCAGTGAAGACAATCTTTTGATTACAACATTAATGCTGAGTGGAGTTATAAAGTATAACAAATCACTAGTGCCAAAATGGCCTTAACTTTCAGTAGTGTAGAAACTGCTGTAATGTTGCACTTTATAGGCTGTCCCAAATTTAGGGCAAATAAAATAGTACTCTAAAATATGCTAGCAGACGCTAGTACGTGTCTGTTTCTTCATCATAATATCTATTGAACTTGTGATTTCATGGCATTTCATTATATATATATATATATGTCTTTAATAATTTTAAATATTGGAATCCCAGGTATGGACATTTAAAGTCAATTAAATAAAATAATGAACTCCAAGATGTTAGAAAAAGGGCTTCTTTATTGCTTATTTATTTCTTTATTTAAGCAATAAAGAAGCCCTTTTTCTAACATCCCGGAGTTCATTTTTTTATTTAATTGACTTTAAATATATATATATATATATATATATAATTTTTATAGGATTAGGAATAGGGTTAGGGTCAGGGTTAGGGTTTGAGCTAGGGTTAGGATTTTTAAAATAACATTCTTAATATTTAGCAAACAGCATGTTGTCTGGGTTCATATCTTTAAAAAACAATGAATAATAGTTCATTATCATAAATGATAAGTTAATTAATCGCTCAATAGTCATCTTCTTACTAATATATATTCAATGTCACATATCACGTTCCTTTCTCTCTAACTCATTTTTCTAGCCATTGATAAAAATTATCCCATGTTCTAAAATACGCTGAGTCTTCTTTCTCTTTTATCTTTAATGTCAATCTGTCCATTTCTGCACAATCTAAGATTTTCTTAATTCTTCTTCCGTTGGTAGATTTTCATTTTTCCAGTATTGGGCAAATACAATTCTTGCTGCAGTTAATACATGTAAAATTAAGTATATACAGTCTTTCTCATAATTTGCTCCTATTATTCCTAACAAAAATAATTCTGGCTTAAAATCTATATGTTTTTTAGTCATTTTCTCTAACCATAAATGTATTTTTGACCAAAATCTTTTAGCTTTAGGGCATGTCCACCAGATATAGTAGTAAGTACCTGGTTTTTGTTTGCATTTCCAACACTTATTTGACATTTTTTTAAACATTTTCGCTAATATCACCGGTGTTAAATGGCATTTCATTTTATTGTTGTGTGAAATGTACTTAGTAGTAAGTTTGCATCCTACTATTTATATTTAACAAATAAGTTATAAGATTCAAGCTACTTCACAAGATTTGATCTTAGTTGTATTTTTTTCTTTGTGGACCTTCCTATACTCGTATATTTTACTGCATTTTTAATTGAAATTCAGGATACATATACATCAAATATTTCCTTTTGTCTGGAATCAGTATGAAGCTACAAACACTCATCTTTCTGGATTTTGTTCTTGAAAAACAGAAACAAGTATAAGAGCTTTCGAATAAAGGATGTGGCAGCCTTGCTCATGGACAGGACTGTCAAGAGCACTCTGTCACTTTTTATTCACACATCCCCCATCTGAATGGCTACATGCACATAAAAATAAGTTGACTGGAACCCTGTTTGAGGAGAGCTTAGAATACTATTGCTAGTATTGTTTCTTTTTAAATTCCGTGGACCACTGGAGGACTTTAGCTATCACTGTAGGAAGCAGAACGGTGGATGAGATGGATCCCTGATCTGATCCAGCAGATCAATCAATTATAATTTATTGTTGCAACCCATACATTACAACATAATAAACATTTATCATACATGAGGTAAAATAGAAAAAAAGTCAAAAACACTGTAAATTGTATAGAACTAAATCAATAGCATTAAACACACTATTAAAAGAAGAAAAAATAATCTGCATTTAATGACACTATGGAGTTGGTGTATATATTGTTCAGCTGTTATTTGAGCAAAACCTGCCTGATCCAGTATATAATTTCTTATGATCTCTGAGAGGTTTTAACTTGCTTTCTCTTCAAATGGTCCCACCCCCAGCTCAGCTGAATTGTCTTAGATTTACCAAATCCAGGGATTACATTTCTGTTATTCAACTGTATGAAAATATGAGTTAAAAATGCCAAATGTAGTTTATCAAGAAAGGGGAAAAGAAGAGACTCACATCTAAGGATGAAACAAAGTATTTTGGAATTACATTGTGGAATAACATTTGGAAGTACATGGTGCATAGGTCAAAGCTCATACAGTATTGTTGAGTTTCTAAGCAATGTCATCTTGCATTTTATGTATTAAGAAAACCCTCCCAAAATCCAAACAAAAGGAATACAAAGTTTTGGCTCTACCTGCTTGGGCAGATCCAGTCTGTAAGTGGATCATGGGTTGAAAAGACAAAACCACATAGGATCAAACTCATGATAGCTTGAAGACAAACAGGGGTAGGCCAGATAAGGTCAGAAAAGGGAAAAGAACCTACCAGAACAAAACAAAGAGGAAGGAGACCAAGAAAAAGAAACTAAATATAAAATAGCTTCTAATTGATCAAACTTGCCATATATTTACATAAATGGGCCTCCTTGGGAGGGGATCCTAAAAAAATCAGCCTGCAAAAAATTGAGCCATAAATCAGCTTAATTGCAATCTGGAAGGGTAAACTTTTTAATGCTGTGCTGCATCTTCACTGCAAATCATAGGGAGCAATAAGTCCAGAGCTTAGACCTCTACCTACGCCGGGGTAGGCAACCTTGGTTCTTTTATGACTCGTGGACTTCAACTCCCAGAATTCCTGAGCCAGATGCTGGCTCAAGAATTCTGGGAGTTGAAGTCCACGAGTCATAAAAGAGCCAAGGTTGCCTACCCCTGGCCTACGCGAACAAAAACTATCATCACCCAGTTCTTGTACTGCTTTAATTCAAAGGTGAAGCCATATCAACAATTCAGCTGTAGCTCACTTGCAGAAGCACCCCATAATCACATCTGCCTTTAGAAAAGCAGATGCCATGTGTGCAACTAACCGTCTCACCAGATGTCCTCGGCCAGTAACTTGGAAAGCAATTCCGTAATATAATTATTAGCAAGAGATGAAGCTAATACCATGAAAGATATCATCCCATAAAATATAAAGTATTAATAATTGAAGATCAAACAACTATTACAAGTACAGCATCATCTTCCTCTTGGGTAAATCCTACTTATTGGATGCATTTTGGAAGGATTTTTAAAAAATACTTGTTTATATCCCACAGTGGAATAGAGGTTTATGTATGTAGGGATTCTGAGGTCATTCCAATCCTAAAGTGAGACTTTTAACTTCTACATCATGGTGCTCTCAAACAGCTGAGCTGAGAATGCAAACAAAGGGAATAGTTTTATTTGTACATGCAGTTAAAATAATTTGATAGCTGGTTGATCTGTGCAACCTTTTGGATTCAGTTGCCAAAAGATGCTTGGTATGCACAAAGACACAATCTAGCTGCTGCCATAACTCTTTAAAGCAGCCACATCTTTTCTTGGTTTGATATGGCTGCCTTCCACAGCTGCTATCCACATGTTTACTTTTAATAGAAGAGATATTTGTAACTCAAGGTTGAACTGTGGAGTTGTTAGTGCTCCCTGAGCTGGTGGTTTGCTTGCAGACATTTCATTACCCAGCTAGGTAACATCATGTAGACAGAATGCCTTTGCCTTTGGAATTCCCAACAAGTAATATAGCATACAACACTGGGAGATCTATGGGAAGTGAATGAAGCCCAAGGCTGTGTGTGAATTCTTTCCAGGGATACAGTCCTATGCTATGGTATCAGCAAACATGTCTGTGGTTGATTCATACATCCTGCTTAATCAGAACATTTAAGGGTTCAATGGCTTAGAGGAGTCCATCTAGTGTGTGTTTCTGCTCATAAAAAAGATCAGCTGTATATACTGGATTCAAAAAATGATGTAATAGAGGGCATGTCTTGGGTCCTATTTCAGAGTCTTTCTAAAAACTGCCACTGAGTGATAATTTTAATGTGACGGAAAGGGATTATTAAATAGGAGCAATCATATTCCTTGGAGCATGTTTATTTTATTAAGTTTCAATTAACTCAAAGCACATTTGTTTCTATTTTGTCCTCACCTCTTTTTTGTCTTAGTTCCATCTACTTTTTGGAGTATGCCTGTTGTCCACTACTCAAAGGCTGGATGTGCTCTCCTTCAGGGCTTCAGAAAATGTTCACATATGTCCTGGTCATTGAGAAGAGCATTATTTAGCTTACGGAAGAAAGCCTATTTGTGGTCCATTCCTTTCTGAACCCCAGTGTAGACTAAACTTAGAATGTCTACTCGTACTTTTCAATGAGGCACATGTTATCATGAACATTTTGCTTCAATTCTAAGTATAATCTTTTGTGAAGGATTACTATGATGCAATGAAGCAGAGTGTGAAGGCTAAAGCTATGACTGCAAAGGCATCTCACAGATTAGCATGCGTTTTTCTAGTATTGGTATTTAACCACTTTCCTACTCCAATAGTTGTTTAAATATTGTTGATACTTTGCATATAACACCATTGACAATAAGTGGTTTGAACTAGGGAGTACTTGTCAAAGACCTCCTGGGGTTCTGCTCTATATGACACTTAAGTATCCAATCACCTCATGGTTAAACACCAGGTCCTTGCCTTTCAGTTTTCTCCCCTCTGTATGCAGATGTGAACATGAGGCAGAAATACATTTGGTTTAGCCACCTGGAAGCAGATGCTACAACACTAGTGGAACAGTACATGGTGCCCCAAAGACTTCAGCAGGGAAAAGTATCCCGCATCACTATAGATTTTATTGGTCTATAGTTATCATCATATATATAGACACTGTCAAGTTCTCCACACGCCTGTCTTTGAAACGAAACTCGTGACAGGCTTCTGTGAATTATGATAAAATATATTCACATTTTAGAACTCTTGTTCTTTACAAATGGTGGAAAACCTGTTGAGATGAGTGGCCCTACAAACTGAATCAACAGATAAATGAACAAACCGGGTATCTGAGTTTCAATTTCTGTTTGTAATTTGTTTCTATTTGTAATTCTCAGATTACCTAGGTTAAATGTTTACAGTTCAGGCATTTTATGTTTGCAGTTTTAAAATAAGTAAGAGGCATTGGACATGTACCTTTATGTCCATGTCCAAACTGAGGAACTCTCGGATCATTAGCAAGCCACCCCCACTCCATTGCTAGTGTACTGCAAGGATTAAGGTGTTGGACTAAGGCTGGGGAGGCCCAGTTCAAGTCCACCCTTTTCCAAACTCACCGGTGACTTTGGGCCAATCACGCTCCATCTTAGCCTAACATTTGGCAGAGCTGTTTTTGCAGGGTAAAAAAGGAAGGTAATCCCATGTAAATTCCCCTGACTTCTTCTGAACAAAGGCATGAAATACATCTAACAAATAAAAGAAATAAATATTTTGGCATATCTCCCCCCCCCCATGCAGCTCCAAAACTATCAGGAATCTCCTTGTCTTATGCTGAGTATATTTTCCAAACATAATCCCTATGCAATCATGGGTTAGCTGACTACATAAATGCCATTTAGAGAAGTAACATTCTCCTCCCTCCCAACAATTCTTGTGAAGTATAGCCTCCCTACAAGCACTGGATTGCATCAGGGATCATTTGTGTGTCATTTCCCACCCTCCCAATCTGTCAGGCCTATTGTAACAGCAGTGTAGTAATCATGACAATTACATGTAAAGACTGTCAATCTCTCTGCCCTCCCCTGCCTGCAGGTTTCAGAAGTCAAAATAGCTTTGCCCAGCAGCTTGCCTGGCACACCTGTCTGGAGATGGAGAGCAAGCTCCACTATCCTACAGAGCTCTTCTTTTCCTCCACAGCCAACATGATTTTAGGCACTGCTTACACCCCGGCCAGCATACAAAGAGAGGAAGATATAGACATCTTTAAAATAATAATAATAATAATAATAATAATAATAATAATAATAATAATAATAATAATAATAATAATAATAATAATAATAATAATAATAATAATAATAATAATAATAATAATAATAATAATAATAATAATAAATAATAGGGCCACACTAAAAAAAACCCCAAAACAAAACAAAAAGTTGCTGCTGACTAATCTATCTATTTGGGGCAAATTGTCAGTGAGAAACTTCCGCTCGAACTCTTTGGGACAAAACTGGCTCTTTGAAAGGACAAATCCCATCGCATGAAGGCCTGAACAATGGCCAAATGTGTTGCTGTTGCCTCTGCTGCGGCTGGGGCTGGGGCTGGGCCTCTGACAAAGGGCGGATTAATTGGTGCTGTGGCTGACTGGTTCGAGATAGCTCCACTCAGAGAGCACCGCGGGGAGCCCCATTGACTGGGCCCCGAGTCCCACTTTTCACAAACTCCAAACAAAAGTCAATTTCTTTCTTATAAGGCTGGGGAGAAAGAGAGGGGGGGGAAAATCGCTTGGTGTTTGAGCTGGGGAAGGTGACTTGTTGGATTAGAGAACGTCATGCTCTCCCTGGCTGTCGCTCTCATGCTTTAAAGTTATGTCTCAAAGGAAACAAAAGTTAAGAGCGGGGCTGAGAGACCAAAAGTAAAGTAAAAGCAAGTGACTGTGCTGATTTGGTTGTGTATGGAGCAATCCTCGAGTTACATAAGTTAAACCTGGGATCCCACCTGGATAATGCAAAGGGCAAGAGAACAGTTGGGAAGCTGTGGGATGGATGGGCATAGTGTCAGTCCATTTATAATCAGAAATAAATCCCACTGAATTTAACAGGGTTTACAGCTTAGGAAGGGTGATGAGAACTCTTTATGGTAGGATCATTTCTGGAAGTCTTTTAACAATGCTTTGATGGGCACTAAATGCTTCTTTTATTTTAATAAGATTTTCAGAGAGAATCTTGCTGTCTAATGATCCATATAGGATTACTGTAGATGTCTGTTATTAGATCCTTAGATTTGCTATTCAGAATATGATGGCTACATAAAGCATAACCAATACCTTCTATCTCAGAGAATGCCAGCCAGGCTTCTGTGAAAAAGATAGTGCCTTCCTGTTTACAATGCCTTTTATTTAGTTTGGATATTAGTTTTAAGTTCTATTTTATGTTGCTATAACTATGTGATAGCATAACATAGTTACAGATGTGTGCTTCTACACTACGTTTACTGTTATTATTATGATTGGTCACATAGTCAACCAGATGTTTAGACTGGATCTGTATTTTTATCTATCTATTGAGTCATTTGCAAGGACCTGGGGTAGGCAGATGTTGTTAAAGGTATAGTGACAGAATGTAAGCTGTCCCAAGTAAAGCTGCCTTTGCAATTGACTGGTGGTGATTTTGTCAATGCCAGTGCTCCAGATATTTTGGGATTGCAACCCAAGGTGCCTATCACTATTGATACTTTCTTTGCTTTTTGCCATAGTTGTGCCACTTCTATTTGCAGGTATTTGTATTTTATGATTTTTTTCTGATTCTACCTCTTCTGTTCTGCTGTCTCCAGGTACTGCAACATCCAGTATCCAGAGGGTTTTTTTGTCTTTCTTATCGACAATTAAGTCTAGGATGTTATGTGGCAAGTGCTTGTCTTTTTGAATTGTAAAGTCCCAGAGCACTTTAGCTTCTTCAGTTCCTATTACTGTGTCTATTGTGTAGTCCCATCAGTTCTTGCTTATAGGCAAATGATATTTCTTGCAGATATTTCAATGCACCATTGTTGCTACTTTGTCATGCCATTGTTTGTAATCAGTCTCTGCAATCTTCTTGCAGCAACTAACTAGGTGGTCTGCTGTTTCTTCAGCCTTTTTTTTTTTTTTTTTTGCAAGTACAGCATTTGTTATCTGTTGCTGTCTTCTCAGTTCTGGCTTTGTATGCATTTGTTCTTAAGGCTTGATCTTATGCAGCCAGAATTAACTCCTCTGTCATTTCTTCAAATTTCCTGGTCTTAATTATTGTCAAGTCTTCTTATCTGCTTGTCCAGCTAGTGTTTTTATGTATTTGTCATGCCTTTGCCTTGCCATGTCTTTCTTCTATGCTTATTTTGCTCTTTCTTGTAGGCCAGTTTGCTCTCTTCAGTACTCAGTAAGCCTTCATGGTATACTAGCTTCAGTGCACCTTCTTCACAGTCCTTCAGATATTCTTCTAATGTCTTTTTTTCTTCTTCAATTATCTTCAACTACTATAACTTTTCACAACCACCTATGCTCCTTGGTAAATAGAGTCTGTCAACATTAGTGTATGGATGAAAGGCATGATTCAATGTCATTATTTTTATGGTTTTCCTATCCAAGTTTCTACTTCAGCTTGACTCCAGTCCCTTATTCCAGTTGTATATCTAATAACTGGAATTTCCCAGGTATTAATTGCCTTGATGGTATTTCTGCTACTGAGTATGGACTTTATGACTTCTTCGCTCTCATGATTCTAACCTTCTTCTTGATTTCAGTGTGCTTAATGTTTTCAGTTTAAAAGATGCCAGGATATTTGTACTGATTGTCTTCATGCAGACTCTTGATGTTATTTCCACAGTCCATCTTGATTCCTTCAATCTTTACTATATTTCCCCTGTTGATGGTAAAGGTGGCACAGTCCAAACTCAGCTGCAATATCCACTGGATATTGAAGTTTTTCCATACAGCTTCAGATTGTCCAGGTAAAGGAGGTGGGACAGCCTGGCAGATGTTTTTGAAGTTTGATAGTCATGACCTGACATGTTCAGTATTATTGACAGTGGAATCAATGCAATGACAAACACTAGTCATCAGAGTGAGCCTCCTTGAAATATCCTCTCTTGATATTAACCTCTCCCAATCTATCAGCATTGATCAGCAACTGTGTCTTCCATTGTGCCATGGATCTTTGCACAAAGCTTCTGTTTCTACTTATTCCTGTTATTTCTAGGCACTTCATTATCCAGTCATGTGACAGGGAACTAAATGCCTTCTTGTAAACAATCCAAGCTACATTCAAGTTTGTCTTTCTTCTCTTGCAGTCTTCCAAAATCATTTTGTCAATTAGCAGCTGACCTTTTCTTCTTTTGCTGTTTTCTATTTAGATCAGGGGGTCAAACTGCCGGTCCGTGGGCCGGATGAGTCACGTGGAAGCCGCGCCCACCCCATTGCCAGCAATGGCAAAACAGGCCCGATACGTTGCGCAACGTCACGAGTTTGACATGTCTTATTTAGATGGAAAGAGCTTGTTTTCAACTATATGCTGCTGGACAGCATCAATTACCACACCAGTTAGCAATGTGAATGTTGATAAGCAGATAATAGGCTTGTCATTGCCTTGTGCTGTTCCTTTTTTTTTTTGGATCCTTCATTATCAGGTAGGTTTTGCCAGATGTTAATCAAACTTCAAGTATGTTGTTAAATTGCTTGGCAATGAGTGGATGTAAACTAGTCAGATGTTTCAACCAAAAACGATGCAGTTCTTTTTCACCTGGTAGTGACAGTTCCTGATCTTCCTTGCTCTTTTCTCCATTTCTGCTGTTATTACAAGATCTCTCATTTCAGCTTCATTTTTATTCTTATCCACCTCCTTTATCCAAGCTGCATTCTTGTTGTATTTCTTTGGATTGTCCTATAGCTGCATCCAGAACAGCACTATTTCTTCTTTGTCAGGTGTTGGCTGGTTCATTGCAGTATTTCCATTGATGGATTGGTGGAAACATTTTCTGTAGTATGCAATTCAAACCCCATATCTACTGATTTTCCTGGCTGTATTTTGCTGTTTTATCATTTCTAGTACTTCCTTGATCTTCCTTGCAATAGTGATATTTCTTGATCAGATCAGGTATTTATTGGTCTTCTCGTTCTTCAGCTTCTTTTCTTTCATTTATTATAGCTTGCTTGCATCTGATCTTAGCATGTTGATCTTATTTTCCAATCTGATCTATTTTGGCTTTTTTTGTTGTTGGTTTTGCATCCAAGGTATTCAATTACAACTGCAGCTGTGCTATACATCAGTTGGTTGGTTTCTTGCAGTGAGCTGGTATTATGTTCAGTATCACAGTATTGGCATAATACCTGTGCTGGCTGATTTTTTGTAGCAAGCTTCAATGTAGACAACCTTATTCTACTGTTCTTGTGCTGTTCTAGATGCCGAGTTATTCGTCATTTCAATTCCTCTTGTTTTTCAGTCACAGAACTTTGTTCTTTTTGAGGAGAAGGGTGCCCGGTTTGAGAATGAGAATGGTTCAATGACAATGCTGGCTTCCTCTACTACCTCTACTGCCAACTCCCTCTGGTTTTTCTCTACTGTCTAAGCTACTTCTAGCAAGATTTTAATTCCTTTGCCTGAAGTAGACCTTTGCAATTCTTCCAATTCTACTCCTGTGAATACTTTGTTTTGGATAATGAATCAATATTGATCTGCTAGCCTCTGTTCTGTTATTTTTGATTTTGGATGTTCTTTCCATTGTTTTCAGATATCCTCTTCTCATTGGACTTCATTTGTAATAGCAAATAATAATTTCTTTCTTTTCAGTCTCTGTATTTTATTTATTCAGCTATTTATTTATTCAATTTCTATAGCCATCCAACTCAACCAAGTGACTTTGGGCAGCTTACAATTCTAAAATTATAAAACAATTAAAAACATTAAAATAGTAAAAGAAATCTACAAAATAAAATATTTTTAATGAGTAAGCAATTCCCCCCCCCATAAATTTGGGTTGTTCAGTCAACACTCCCAAGCCCTGTACCCAACTTGTCATCAGATATCCAGGAACTCCAACATCTAGCATGGTCCCTGTTGACCTGGGCAATCATCCAGTAGGATTCTCTAAGTCAGGGTTCTTCAGACTTGGCCCTTTTATGACTTGTGGACTTCAACTCCCAGAATTCCTCAGCCAGTGTGTGTGAATGGCTGAGGAATTCTGGGAGTTGAAGTCCACAAGTCATAAAAGGGCCAAGTTTGAAGACCCCTGTTCTAAGTTATATCTCACCGTATTGCGTATGGGAGAGACACTCTTTGTCCTCTGATGAGACCTGTTCAGAATGGCTGAATTCTGGCACAGCTCTCCTATTCCTCAGAGCACACAAGCACCTACATCAAGGTAGT
Organism: Azemiops feae; assembly: GCA_023970755.1. Taxonomy (NCBI): domain Eukaryota; kingdom Metazoa; phylum Chordata; class Lepidosauria; order Squamata; family Viperidae; genus Azemiops; species Azemiops feae. The sequence continues at coordinate 1,928,418 of JALGBA010000094.1, forward strand.
GCCTCCCTGGGGAGGGGGGGAGTTGTTGTTGTTGTTATTTCTTCATTCTGAAGCCCAAAAGAACTTTAGCTCTTAAAGAAAATGAATGAGTTAAGCAGCGGTAATTAAAAGAGAAAACAGAGAAATCAAATGCGCCTAGTTTCCTGTGGATTTTGGCTTCCTGCAGTTTTTCAAGAGGCAAATTTTAGAATAGTTTTTTTTTGTGTCTACCACTTAATTATTTAATTCCGCCCTTACTATGATTGTATAATAACTGATTCTTTATTTTATCATGTGAATTAGACCTTTAAAAACTTTGATTTTTACAAATCACATAAAAAGAAAAGACAAAAAACTATTCTGTGCTTGCAGAACCTTGAATTTCATTGGAAGATGGTAATAAATGCATCCTATTTCCTTAGCATATGAAAGAATTAAACATTGCTTGGTCATATTTTTACAAAAGTTGACTTGGTTTCCTCTCTATCCATAGCCTCCTGTGCAGATTTGATAATTTAACAGTTTTCTTTAGTCTTCTTATGTATACTGAATGAATTTATGTGAGGTAAATAATAAAAAAATATAAATCTGATTCAATTTCACATATGACTTCTTTAAATAGAAATTTTATAGATAAATAAATACATAAAATATTGCTTAATATATATTTGGAATCCAATTTTTTCTTTTTAGATAAACGTTGTTATTCATCCCCAGGCGTGAGTCACCTCAGAACTGAAGTACCTCAGAGCATCACTTGGTTTGACCTTGAGGGTGCCTTTTCTCTTACAGATAGTCCTTGCTTAGTGGCTGCCTCATTTAGACACTGTTCACAATTAGGATGGTGATAAAAATATAACTTTATGACCAGCCCTTGCATTTACAACCTTTGCAAGTCTGTAAAGCAAAGGAAAGCTGAAGTAAGACCGTAAGCACAGTTGCTGCTTTGTTTAGTGATTGCTTCCTTCAACGGCCAAATTTTTTCCCCAGTAATGGTTGCTAAATGAGGATTATCTGTATTATATATGGGTGGTATTCAAAGACGTGCGCATCTTGATCCCAGTTTTCAAAAATGCCTCCTCTATAATTATCCAACCTTTGCCTTAAGATTGGTTGGAGAAATTCTGCTCAGCATTTATTTGGGCTAGAATCTTTTTGACAGTGGAGACTCTGCTGTGGAAATCTCCAAGAAATCTCCCTCTGCCACTGAATTTCAAACAACTTAAGATATGTTTTTTAATCCAGACGTTTGCAAGAATGAAACTGTGCTAGAACCTGGCTGCCTTTTAAGTTAACTTTATTTTTAATTCCTACATTGTCTTGCTTTGTGATTGTATATTCACACAAACACACACACACACATACACACACAGAGAGACAGAAAGAGAGAGAGAGAGAGATCAGTACATTATTTTTGCCTTTGCTCTGTTTTCTGGTGGCCTCCTTATTATAAATATAATGACCTCAAGAATAAAAAGTAATCTTAAAAGTGGACAGCTCAAGTAGCCTACATCAGTGATGGCGAACCTTTTAGAGACTGAGTGCCCAAACTGCAACCCAAAACCCACTTATGCATCCTCGAGTGCCAGGTGGGTGTGGCCCATTGGCTGGGTGTGGCCAATTGGGTGGGCGTGGCTGCGGTGGTAACGGCAGACAGGGTAGGACTAAAAAGTTAAATCAATTCCAACTTTGCAAGATCTTTTTTTTTCCTGCAAGAAGTTGAAATTGACTGATTGAACCTTTTTTTTTTTTTGCACATGGTGGCGGAGGCCTAAAGTGAAAAGGTTTTATAAAACCCAGCTGAAGGCCTAGGACTGGGGCGACAGCACGCATGCCCACAGAGAGGGCTCTGAGTGCCGCCTCTGGCACCCGTGCCATAGGTTCGCCACCACTGGCCTACATACTTCAAAATGCTCAGCTGGCCTACAGACTATATATATTTTTAGGAAAGGGATACCTGTCCAAAATAGTTACTTCCCATAAAGATTACTGTAATACACTTCATATTTTAAAGGAATTGACTGATTCCCGGTATGCCTAGCAATGATTTAAAGCCCTTGGACCCCGAGCTGAACAATCTTTTTATTTGCAGTAGAAAGTCACATTTCCTTTGGAATAAGATGTGAGATTGATAAAAGTGATGGCTGGAATTAAATGAACAGAGGCTGGGGGAATGACCCTTCTGTTTTGCTCTTCTACGTGTTAATGTTCCTATTTTTCCTTCTATTGGGAATGGTACATTATGTGGATATATTAGAAGGAATCTTGCTATGATTCCAAGGTTAAGGGATGGTATGCTCCTGCAGGCCAGACTGGGGTCAATGTTGATTTAATTAGAATGCCAAGTATGTTTGTTTGTTTGAATAGCAATATCAATAGCACTATCACTCTTAGACTTATAAACTGCTTCATAGTGCTATACAGCACTCTCTGAGTGGTTTACAGTGTTAGCATATTGTCCCCAACAATCTGAGTCCTCATTTTACTGACTTTGGAAGGATGGAAAACTGAGTCAACCTCAAGCCCCATCAGAATCCAACTCCAGACTGTGGGCAGAATTTGCATCCTAATCACTGCGCCATCAAGGCTCAATGTATCCTGCCTTTATTATTTTTACAAATAACACTAGGCAGCCAACATATCCAACACACCTTCCTTCTCCTATGTTTCCCACAACAACCACCCTGTGAGATAGATTGGATTGAGAGAGAGTGACTGGCCCAGAGGTCATCCAGTTGTCTTTCATAGCTAAGACAGGACTTGAACACATGGTCTCCTGCTTTCTAGCCTTGTGCCTGAACCGCTAGAAGTAAAGGACAAGTTACTTATTCACTCCATATTTTGGATATTAGCAACTGTAGTAATGTCTTAACAGAATTGGGACTGGAATTTCTATCACTAGATGATGTGGTCATACAGTGCAATGACATGGCCCACATTGCTTAGCCACAGCAATCCTAGCAGCCCCAGTTGCTTTCATAGCTCCAGGATCATGTGGGTCATTAAGCAGGAAGAGGCGGGATTCCCAGGCAAGCAGGCCAGCGAATGATAGCTGCAAAGGAGAGTTATGGGCAGGCAGGTGCCACGGGCAGGTGTTACAGAACATGGGTAGATGGATGGGTGAAAATTGGCAAGGATGACTTGCGACCTCCTGCCAGCTTTCCCATTGACTTTGCTTGTGGGAAACTGGCAAGAAAGGTCACAAATGGCAAACTTGTGACTGCAACCATTGTAATTGTGAGCTGGTTGCCAAGTGTATGAATCACAATCATGGGTGGGACAGCCCCGTGATGGCCGCAACTTTGCAACTTCTCAAAGGCAGTAAGTCCCTCTTGTTGAGTGCCGTCATAATTTTGAACAGTTGCTGAATGAGGGGGTCATAGTCTGAAGATTACCTAAATTTGTACTGGTTGCAGTTTTAAACTCTATTGTTGTAGTGTAGATTAGATTAGATATATTTTAATAATAATATTGATATTCTAATTGTAGAATGTTTTTTTAATATTGCCATTTTATGGCTTTTCATTGCAAGCTATCCAGAGTAATGTTTTGTGGGATGGGTGGCCATATGCATATGATAAGTAAATAAATAAAATTAAAAAGTTTGAAATACTTAATATATCAGCAAGAAATATGGGAGAAATGGGGTATTTGGATTTTAGTTTTCAGTTGCATTTCCTCACATTATGCAAGATTGGAGCTTCAGAGGACAGGCATATTATATTTATAATATTATTGCTTCAGTGCTGTTATGATTGTTATTATCATGCTTCAAATACCATAATTTGTAGGTGAGCCGCCCCTAGCAATTTTTCAGGACAGCTTGAAGGAGCTAAAGCCTGCTCATAGAGTGAGATTTATCATTTGTTTCACAGGGGGAGGAAAGGTCAGGGAGAAAGAGGTTGGAAAAGTAGCTGTTTGACCTGTCTGAAAAAGATCATTAGTGATTTTAGTAAGAGCATCTCTGTTGAAGTGAAGTGTCTGAAACTCAACAGGAGGAACATCAGAGACACAGAAATGAGTTCAAGAGACCAGGAATAAATTCATCACGAGAAGAGAAGAGAAGAGAAGAGAAGAGAAGAGAAGAGAAGAGAAGAGAAGAGAAGAGAAGAGAAGAGAAGAGAGGCTAATAGGAGATAGTAGCCCTAAGAGTATAGGAAAGATTGAAAGAGCAAAGCAAAATTGCTCAGGTACAAGAAATATGTAAAGAGCATTGGAGTAAAAAAAAAATTTAGTGTGATTTTTTTTTAAAATTCCTAGAAAATTTATCAAGCCATTGTTTATTTCAAAGTTGGTATAATTTTGCTTTTCTACATAATACTTCAATCACAATAACAAACATTTGAAGTGAAGGTAACTTTTATGAAAGGATGTTCTCCGGGAGTGAGATTGTTAGCTGTTCACAAATAGACCTAGTTAGTTATATATTTAGGGTCAATAATCAAAAACATGGTTATTCATTTCTCTTCATATCTGGCCAAGACCTGTCATGTGAGCCATGTGTAATGATAGGATATGTAGAAGATATGTTTTTGTTTTTTTGCCTACATGCAAGTTGAGAAGACTTGTCTTAGGCCATACCCTTCAGTTCTTCATGCTAAATATGGCACTATGTTTCCTCAGAACCCCCAGCTAACTGGACCCCAGGACTGCTGAGCAAGTGGACTCTGGAATGACAGTGATACATTATGGACCTCATGCTAGGTTCATGACTCTACCGGTAAGCCAGTATGATGGATACAAGACTGCAAAGTGAGCTTCCACTTGCTTTTTCCATTTTGCATCACATCTGAATGTTACCAGAAATAATTATCTTGGGATCAAATACGAATATAGAAAGCCAGGTATTCCCATCCAAATTTTAACCATGCTTTACTCTGCTTAGCTTCGGAGCCAGACTAGTTAGCCAGGTGCTGCCACCTGCTGACTCTGTCTGGGTAGTGTATAGGTTAAAAACAAAAATGCCCAGCACCATCATAGAAAAGCAGATGAAAGTACAAATATTTATCTCGCTCTTCTCACAGGGAGACTGGTTAGCAAAAAATCTGTATCTATATTCTTCACAACAAGCATGTGAAACAGATTAGACAAGCTAGAACATGAAAGAGTCTAGCGAAGTCCATTCTGAAGCTGAGTGGGGATTTGAATTAGAGATTCCCTCACTAAGAATCACATCATTATGCTGTACTGATTGCCTCATCCATTAATCAACAGCAGTTAAGTGCAGTACAGTTGTTTGACATTATAAATTTCAACTATATGCTGGCTTAACTGGTTCATCAGTTCTTTACATAAAAAGTTTTAATGGCATTATAGAGTTTATAGGAATGTAACATTTACATCATCATTATGACTGATAATGATGCAGAATATAGATATGCAAATGTGAACAAAATTCACTGAATATATTTCCTGTGGAGAAATGTATCATGCAGCTTAATATGTTTTTTTTTTAATTTTTAAAATCATATTTAGAGGAAAAATATTTTACCTATCTCTGTCTGTCTGTCTGTCTGTCTGTCTGTCTGTCTGTCTATCATCTATCTATCTTCCACCAGAGGTAAGAGGGTACATTCAGCCTTTCAGTAAAATTGTACTAAGCAATGAACTGCACTATGTGTATTGAATATGAATGTTTCATTATAACTATTATGTAACTAGTAGCAACATGGTTTTTAAGCCAAAATTTTTCACGAGTAGTTCACATCTACCAAAGAAATTGGAAAACTTCATATAGATTTACATGCATGTTGCTAGTTCATTTTATTATGTGTGGAAATGTTGCTATAAGAAGATATTTAAATTATTTTCTAAGTAAGAGATCTTTGTACTCTCTGTACTTACAAAGACTTTAAATGGAATGATTTTTCTCTGTCTGTAATTGTCTCCTCTTCATGCACAAACTTCTAAGTACCCAGGCAGAAAAAAGTAAGTTTACTGCTTCTAACACAATGGCCCTCTTCACTTTTAGGTTTGGGGAGACCTGGGTGACCTACGAAAGTTAATTAGAAGGCTAACAAAGACTAAGGCAGAGTAGAATACATTGCCTTTCCTCCAGCCTAAAATGTCATCTATTAATTAGGGAAATCGTTAAGGTGGCCTTTATTGAATCCATTGAAAATTGGCAGTTGGCGGTCGACAGTTTTGATCAGATTTTCTTCTCCCCAATAAAGCTGCCTTTAATGATACGAAAAGCAGAAGATCTGAGGATGGTGCACGAGTAAAGAGAAGAAAAACGAGGAATGCAAAGGGGACCAGGCTAGGTTCTAGAAATATGTGTCTCAGTGACATTACAGTGAAACAGCCTCCAATTGTGATGCATTTGATTCTCAGGCTACACGGCATACCTTCTTCATGATGTAATCTTTACTGAAGGAAAACTAGCTGTTCTGGGATGTAAGGAGCCCTGGTATTTGATAATATAGTCTGTGTCGCTCATTTGTCTGTTCTGAGCTCCTTTAATCCAATTCTGGAATATTGTTTTCAAGACAGTCTTTTAAAGTGATCAACACATTGGTTCTGTTGTTTCTAATTTTCTTTATTTATTATGTTGCTGTTATTTTACTGTTTTTCTTTTGTTCAATGAACATTTTCAAAGCATTTTGTGATTATTCATTAAGAATAATGGTAATTTAGTCTCACTCCATCATTTTCAAATATTAATGTTAGATTAATTGATTGATAAGGTAAGAGTTTCCAATGGGACAATTAGAGCTTAAATAATGCTTCTGTTTACATATTTGTTTTAATTAAAGATTTTCCACCAACCCTGTTTTTAACTATATCTCTTCAAGCCATTAATACACTCAAAACTCTGATGGTATCTTCTTGAAATGTAGTATACCAAAGTCCACTACTACATCACTGTCTGTCAAGCTGCACAGACCTCTTGTATCTAAGCAACTTTTCATCCGGGCAGAAGGAGAAAAATGGAGGGTGTCACTTTGCAGGCAACATAATATAGGAAAAAAATTCTTCAGAGTTGCATGTTTACCTTGTAAGAATTGTGGCTGTAATCCTATGAAAGCTTTAAGTACTCAGAGACTGACAGACCATATAGTATTTGAGTGTTTGGGCAAGTGTATAACTTCATTTTTGGAATCTATGCCAAAATCTATAAGCAAATTCATTTTATTTTTCTGATTATGAAAATAAGAATGATTAATAGCATGTCAAGACTGCAGTGCTACCTACTTACCAGGAAATATATCTTAGTCCCATTCAATTCAGTATTTCTTACTTCTGAGTAGATATTTTTAGATTGCAATGTGGTTTCTTATATAAATGGAAGTTTAAATTTTGTACACCAAGGAAACAAAGTAAATCCATTCATTTTATAACCAATCTGTGAAATCATATTTATTTATCTTTGTACTTTACAATGAGCTTAATATTTATTATTAATTTACATCCTGCCATTAACTTGGAACTCAAGGCAACATACTACACATAGGTGTTGCTTGTTATTTCATCCCAACAACAACAATTCTATCAGTAAGGTTGCCCTGAAAGTGTATATCTCTTTGTAAATCTGCGATGAAGTTGGACATGAATCTGGAACTCATCAATCCAAGTCCAGTGACTTTACAAAACTGAAATATTGGAGGCAGAGAACAGAAGCTCTGCTTGTAAGCTAGGAAGCATTATTTGATATTTTATCTTTGCAACCATTTCACAACTTCATCCCCTCCAAGTCAATACAAAATCAAAAGGAAAGAAAATTAAACTTTATCTTGATTTAATATTGGGTGAAATGCTTTCTATTTGCATTATTCAAATTAATGTTTTACCATTTAGGAATGCTTATATCAAATAATCCTTGAACTGAATCAACTTCACAAACCCTGTCATCTTTCATTCTAAAAATAATGATTGGTCCTTATCATCAAGGGCAATTGTTATCCCCCAACCCAGTTTATTTGTACATCCAAGTCCCTGAGAATGATTATTTAGTGATTCATTGCAGAAGTGTGATGCCAATCACATCTGGAGCTTCTCTGGTGAAAAATTTGGTATCTGTGGATAACATTGTTCTACATACATGTTCATTTGTGTATATCAGGGGTGTCAAACTGCCGGCCCATGGGCCGGATGCGCCATGCCAAAACCGTACCCACCCCATTGCTGGCAATGGGAAAAAAATCACAATATGTCACGACACGTCACATGACATTGCGAGGTTGACACCCATGGTGTATAGGTTTACTGTATTTTTTTCTTTCTAGTAAACATGTTCTTGTAAATTACGGTACACATAATCAATATTTAGAACCATGCAATTACCACAAATAGGTTATCTGACTTTTAGTGCTTAATTTCAAATGATTTTAACAATAAAGCCTATTTGTATTTGTATTGTCTTAATGCACTTATAAAACTATTCATCTGGGCTTGTCCTGCAAGGTTAACCACTATTCTAATGTTATTGAAATATTTATCTGCTGTTTTCCCACATGTTTGCAGGTCTAAAAATTGCTTATAGCAGTTACATTCTGCAACAAATTAACACAAGTAAATGATATTATATAAAACTAATATAAAAATGGAACAGAAGCCATGTCTGGAAGTCTAATTAATATTATTAAGACATGTTTTAGGAAGTGAGAAGAAATTTGATGGAGCCAAATGATCTCTTGGGAAAAAAAAAAAAGAATTGTACAGCTATAGCAAAGGTCTATTCTATATAGTTTTGGCAAATCTGAGTTTTCTATCTCATGTCTAATCACTAGTGATTAAGAAAGAAGTTGGAAAGTCCTGTCTGGCATTATTATCTTTTTTTATATTTATCAGAGAAATGGTTAGAATTCAAGGTTAATGGCTGCAGAACAGAAAATCCTACATGAATTCCAGTTTCCAGCAGTATATACTTGTGATAGATATCCAGATCTACACACACACACACACACACACTTTTTTTTTTCCAGGAAGCAGTAATTGCAAATGCACATCTATTATATACCTTTATGAAGGTGTCATACATACCCTTCATAAAATGCAACAATGTATAAAAATAATCATTAAGACAATACCTTAGCTCTCTACCGTGCTTATCATTTATTGACTGCAGGAAAGTACTTGTGCATTTTGTTTGCTTTCTCTTCTTTGCCTTTGCTCATTTAATTTGGTATTCATATAATGTAACATCTTATTTTTCACCTTTTTTGTTGTTTTGCTGTTTTGTTCGGTACAATGGCACATTTCTTTATAAGATTTTTCTAACAGTTTTGTTCAGTGTTCCATGAAAAATTATCAGGATGAATAGTGAAAGTGTAAGTAAGCAGCACTTAAAAAGGTAGAAGAAGCTTTATTCTCAATTAAAGCTTTTAGCATGCATTGGTATGATGGGTAATTTTAGATTTTTGGTTGATTTCTTTTAAATGCAACTCCATCTTTGGTTGTAAGTATACATTTGCTTCATTTACTTTAAATGTAGTAAAATATGCCAGCATTACTGCCATTTGGCCCCCTTCTAATTATTCTGCTGAGTGGACTTTGGACATCTGCTTCAAAGTCTTGTCCTAACAATGCTATTGTTAGCAAGCATTAGTTCATTATTGCATTAATGTAGGACTTTGCCTTATCTTTGATGTAATAATAATTCTACAACAATTTAGCAGGATCTAAAATGTGAATACCTAATGTCATGAGGTCATAATGTCAGGAGAAAGCTCACTGTTTATAGTCCAATATTATTGGAAAGCTGGAGGAAAGATTCCTAATAGTTCCCTAAGAGATACAAACTATTCTACACTGCATTCAAGATTGGATAATCTAATGACAAAAGGTACTAATCCCACAAAGTAACTCTGAACCAGCCACAAGATCCATTGGCATACAGTAACCTATTGTACTTTGATTGTGTGACATATTAAAAAGGCTCAGGAAGAGACATTATTTTCTAATGGTTTTTTTTATTGCAGGAAGGATAAAAGGAGTGTCAATTTGTTACTCTTACTTGCTTTTAGCACTTTCAATGCCATTTAATGCCTTTGACCATAATACCATCTAGACAAGAATTTGGGGAATATTTAGCTTCTATCTGCAGAGCTATTTAATACCAATATGATGTCACACGTGCATTTGGAGGGACAAATATCATTATTCTAACGATACCCAGCTCTGTTTTTCTATAACAAGTGAAGCTGAAGTTGCTCTGAATATCATAAGCAAGTGTTTACATGTTGAAATCTAATAAAATAGAAACACATGGATAACTGTGGTTGATTAACTTGGTTAATTGCCCGCTGCAAATGGATCTGCATTCTCCCTGAAATTACAATGGAAGAATATTCCTCGATTCATCATGGTTACTGGAAGAGGAAATGATTTCTATAGCTTGGAGTGCCTACTACCAACCTAGGCTGTTGTTTCAGCTGTACTTATTTCAGAACAAGGATTGTTTGGTCACTGTGATTCATGCATTGGTAACCTCGAACTTGGACCATTATAATGCACTCCATACAGGGCTGTTGGGCATAATACAGAAGTTACAACCAGTACAAAGTGTAATGTCTAAACTACTTATTGTACATTTTTCATCTGTGCAGATTTTCACTAGCTATTACTTTGCTATCGAGTCAGGTTCAAGATATTAATATTTTTATACCAGTTCTTCAATAGCTTGGGGCCACATTATCTGAAACAAGCTATTATACATTTTTCTGTCTACACCAGATTTTACAGAATACTGTTTGATTATGATGTAGAAATAGACATTCTCTACAATGTCACCAATCTAATGAAATACACTCTCCTATGCAGTGTGTTATGTTCCAATAATGACACACTGAGAAGTTTTTTAAAAACAGTCTTTTGAGTTTCTTGTTTTTGGCCTAAATAAGCAATATAATATTTCCTCAAATTAATTGCATGAGAAGTCAAAAAACGTCCACAACAGACATTAAAAAGTGTCTAAAGGCTCAAGAAATAAAAAGACCCAACAATCCAAATAGATTAATTCACAGTAAAGCAGGGACTGTGTAATACAACCACAAGAAGTGGTAATCATACTATGTAGTGGTTGGGAGTCCCAAGTCCTGAAAAGACTTGGTCTTAAGAAGTCTTAAGTCACTGCTGCCAGGTCTTTAGCTGATGTTGTTTTTCATATGCATCGAGTTCTTCCGAAGAATCTAGAGTGTCATAATGTATTTACATATTTACATGTGCAGATACAAACAGTGCGACCTTTTGTAATTGATAGATTTATTTATCAAATGTATTGGCCACCATCTTACCAAAGGGTAGTTCTGCAAATGTTGTCAATGCACAGATTTTCTAAGTGCTGATTTTTTGGTATGACACCCAGTGTGCCGGTCACCACTGGAACTCCCCATGGCCAGTTTATGCCATAAACTTTCAACTTTAATTTTCAGATCTTGATAGTTTCTGATGTCCAATTCTTTGTCTTCTATTATGCCCTGGATTTGCCACATCAATTATCCACACTTTCTTCTTTTCAACCACAATTAAATCTGTTGTGTTATGAGTCAAAATTATTATTATTATGGTTGTCAGATGCCACAGTCAGCCAGATGTTTAGTCCTTCCTAAGGACCTGGAATAGGCAGATGTTGTTGGTTTTTTTGATGGTTTTAAAGATATAGTCGCAGGATGTAAGCTGTTCCAAGTAAAGCTATCATTTGTAATTGATGGATGGTGATTTTGTCACTGTTGATGATGTTCGAGTGGTGCTTGTTTGGGATTGTACCCAAGATGCCTATCACTATTGGTACTATCTTTCCCTTTTTTTTTTTTTTTGCTACAATTGTTCTACTTCCATTTGCAGATCTTTGTATTTTGTGATTTTCTCCAGTTCTTTTTCTTCTATTCTGCTGCCTTCAGGTACTTCAGTATCCACTATCCAGACTTTTGTTGTCTTTCTTAAATTAAATTGGGGTGCTATGTGGCAGGTGCTTATCTGTTTGAATTTTAAAGTTCCAGAGCACTTTAGTTTCTTCTTTTATTTTATTTTCTTTTGTGGTCCACTAGTTCTTGCTTACAGATATTCCAATGCACCATTATTGTTACTTTGTCATGTTGTTATTTGTTGTCATCTTGTGGCATTTTCTTGCAATACCTAACTAGGGTGGTCTACTGTTTCTTCATCTTCTTTGCAGAGATGGCATTTTATTTTTTTACATTCAATCTCAACAATCTCAAACCAACAAATAAAAATTTAAGAATTTTTTTTAAAAATACAGGCTTAGATCAAGCCAATGTTGGTCACTTATAATGCCTATGAATTGCTTTGATTCCTTCTTTCTGATATATATTTTTTCTTTCTAAACTCTTAGTCAAACATTGATGCTATTGAAGATCCATGTCTGCATTTCTTTCCCTTTTTGCACCAGAAATAAAGCTACAAGGATTTACTCTAGAAGACCATCAGCATAATTCAGATTGGTTGTTTTAATCTCTCCCTCCCATCTATATACATACATACATACATACATACATACATACATACATACATACATAAATACATACATACATACATACATACACCTCTTCTATTTAAGACTTAAAAACCTGTTTTCAAGGAAATCCTCTTTTTTAAACTTAGAACTGGTTTATATACAGTTGTTCTAGTTCTCAGCCTAGTGCTCCTTCTGTTGAAACTGCACCTTTTCCAAAATGTCCCAAAATTTATAATTTTGTGCCTCATTGCTTTGCATTACTGTGTTTACATGTATACATATTAATAATTTAAAAAAGGTATAAATGAATTGAGGGCACATTTGGCAACCTGTCATCTCCTCTAAAGTGTCTGTAATTAGGAATTAATCAAAGCCAATGATGAAAATGAGTGAAATGTTTTGCTGATACTGCATGCTTGTCTAATCCTGCTCACTTTCATTACTGATGACAGTATATTTGTCCAATAGTGCCAGCATACCATCTTCTTCTACATCAACTTTCTGTTCCATAAATCTTGTTACTCTTATTTGTTTATTACTTTGACCGAATGTTAGGGATAAATCACAAATTTACCAAACAGACTGTGTATTATTGCTTCTGAGGAATTAATACTCTTCTTTTTTTAAAGTATGCAAGTAATACTTTTCCTCTAATGCTAACAAGAATAAAAGAGTAGTTCACACCAGGGATTGCATTGCTGGAGCAAAAATATTGAATAATTTTATGAACTGTGGTCAGTAAGGAGTCAGATGTTTTAAGTGTAAGAGTCTGAATTTGAGGGACTAAATCATATAAAAACTGGACACACACTTATTTCTATGAAATAAAATCAATTTAATGTATTGAATTTTTTCTAGCAGCCTCTATCTTTTGTGTTCTTATTGTTCCTGTTGTTGACATTTCAGAATGCATAACTGAATTTAAAGGATCTTTAGATGTAATGTAGAACAAATTAGGTGTTGAGAAATGCACAGATTTTTACAATGAAAATGCAACTAGGCTCCTGTTTGGTTATTTGACTATAGACTACAAAAGAGACTTGAAAAGTATGTTTATAATGCTGAATACATAGAAGGCTAACATAGCTTTCCAGAAAGGACATGGAACTGGAAACTGTTTTGGCTATCAATATTTTACCTAAATCTTCATTCTTATCTTCCCAGGCCCTACTTTTCCATAGATGTTGCCTGTTTCTCTCTGTTTAGTTAAGAGAAGAGAGAATGGTTGGGGAAGAGGAAGGGTGGGTGATGTAAGAGAAAGAGAGAGAGAGAGAGAGAGAGAGAGAGAGAGAGAGAGAGAGAGAGAGAGAGAGAGAGAGAGAGAGAGAGAGAGAGAGACATTTTCTTTCACACGAGCCCTCAGAATTACAGTTCATGAACTATTCAGTAAACTGACCGGCCTGAACCTCCCCTTCAACTGCCTAATCTAAGGGGTGGATCTATGTGTTTTGTTGCTTGTCAAAAACAATCACTCCTCGGCCCATTACATTTACAGCACGTCGTCCTTTAATTGGTGTAACACACTGAGGGCTGAAAGGAAGAAAGTCCTACAAAAGAGCCCGAGTGAATGAACCCTGACTCACACAAAAATACTCTTCAGAAGTTCAGAGCTGGGCACTAACAAGGAGGTAGAGAGTTAGCTAGAAAAGAGGTTAAGTTCAGAAATGTGCCACCTTGAAGATCCTCCCATCAAAGCCATGATAACATTGACAAGATGAAGGGGGGAAAAAGTTAATCATTCTTGGGCTAGGAAGGTTTAACAAAGCAGGAGATGGGGGAAAAAATGTCTTTGCTCCTCCATCCTCCCCCTATCTATTCATTTTGAAGGCATTTTTTCAAAAGTTCTCAGTGTTTCTGTGCTTTTTTCCCTTCCATATATTTCCATTGCTGCTTTTATAGTCTGATTCTTCAGACTTCCTCTAATTAATAAATAGTTTATTCTTAACATTCTTAAAACTTACCTTTAAAAATGTTTCATTTTAAAAGTTTGGAAGGCTCTGGAGCAATCATTAAAAAAGGGTCAGGAATGTAGAATGACTTTAAAGGCTAACTTTATAATGATGGAAAAGAATAAGAGGAGGGAGAAAACCGCTAAACTTGACGGGGGAGATTGAGAGGAGAATAAATAGTAGGGGGTGGGGTGGAGTGGAGTGGAGTGGAGAGAGAGAGAAAAAAAATCGAGTCCTTTTTCTGACAACTTTGATTACTGTGATCTGCATGGAATAATTACAACATATCTTCTGTGTCACAAAGTTCCAAAGACTTTTCTCTTTCTGAACTCCCAGCCATTTCTTTGCTTAGTAGCTGTCAGCGTATTGGTGAAAGGGAGGTGGTGCGGGGAAAGGGATGGAGGAGATGGGAGAGTGGCTTTTTTTTTTTTTTTTAAGCTTCAGTTCAGCGGAGCTGAAAAAGTCAGATTCCAGCATTCTCTTCATTTGTTGCTAATGTTCAAGGATAAGCGTCACTCTTGAAATTCCCTGTCAAATGAAATTGCTTTGCTTTTAAAAAAAATATGCATAGATTTATTTGTTATTTAAGGTGACAGATTCAAAGTTTGAAAAACAAGATAACCTATGATTAATGTCCAAAGATTTTTGTGTGGGACTAATGTATTTTTGCAGTTCTTCCTTGTATATAAGATAAAATGAACTAATGAGGAATGTCAATGAATGCAGTCACTTTTCAATGAAGTCAGTGGAGGATCAGGCCTAGTTAAAGACACAGAATTTGTAAGTAAGAGGCAATAATACGGATGGAAGAGGGGATTTTCTATTTAGGGAGGATCAATGTGTTTTAGTGAAACTGTGCTCTTACTGGGGATAAAGTCAGCTTTCTCTCCCCTACTTCTCAGCTTTAATGAACTATATCCAGCACTCTATACCCTATCCAGATTCTTTCTTTCTTTCTTTCTTTCTTTCTTTCTTTCTTTCTTTCTTTCTTTCTTTCTTTCTTTCTTTCTTTCTTTCTTTCTTTCTTTCCTTTCTTTCCTTTCTTTCTTTCTCTCTCTCTCTCTCTTTCTTTCTTTCTTTCTTTCTTTCTTTCTTTCTTCTTTCTTTTCTTTCCCTTATTTTGATGTAAATGACATCTTTTGGGTGGGTGCCTGTAATGATCCCTTGGACTATTCTTTCATCCCCCCTCTTTTGCTCCATTTTAATAAATTAATGCACCTTTCATTACTCCTCAAGCATCAAAATCTCAGCTTTGTGTTTTCCTGACTGACCCCCTCCTCCTTTTACTTTTGTGGGTGAGTTGTCCTCACACTAAAGCTGAAGGAATTTTTTTTTTTTTTTTTTGAAAAAAAAAATCAGTCCCTTAGTCCTACTCGGGTTTGTAATCCGTCAAAAAGCCGTTGATTGCTGCAAGCGTTACTTTTCATTAGGGAAACTTCGAAGCAATTTGAGAGAACCCTGCGCAATGAATACATTTACCCCCCAAAGCTCCCCCTCCTTCCCTTCATTCTTCGCCTGTACTTGATGAGTTTCTCTGGCACAAATCAGCCCTTACAGGCACAGAATGGGCAATCCCTTGATCCCCATCAATTGTCATCCAGAGTTTGGGCCACTTTGACCGCCAATAGTGGGGAAGTCAGAGCTAATCCTTAGAAGGAATCACGGGAAAAGAAAGGCAACAATAACCAAGTCAAGCGTAAAAAATGAAAGAGAAATCTCTATTATCACCCACTACATTTCCCAGCGATGTACTGAAAAAATCAGCTCGTTTGTCATTCGAGTCAGACACCCAGAGAAGAATATGGGGTCGTGGTGGGTTGGTAGACTCACACGACGTAAGGAGCAATATTTGAGAGCAAAAGGCCTCTTCATTTGCCAAATCCTCCTCACATCCGCCATAACCATTAAATACAGACTGACTTTATTCTGTATGAGAAGAACAAGGGGGGGGGGGGAAGGAGCCCTCCGCCACATATCTAGACACAAAAAGCCCAAACAGCTAGGCTTAGGCAGGCGTGGCGGAAGAAATCAGAAAGCTCACAGCCTAATTGAATATCTGGCTTTAGATGGGCGCGAGAAACCTAGTGTGTTCGAGCGAGCGAGCTTGTGTGCCGTGATACGTGGGTCGGTGTGACAGAGCGTGTATGACTGGTACTGCTTTGGGAAGAGACGCTGGGCGCTTCCTCCGAATAATGGCGGAGCGGGAGAGAAATTGCGGCAGAAAGCGCGGGAAATTTTCGTGTTTGGGGAGTGGGCGGGTGAGTGGAAGTGAAACCGGAAAGTGCGTGGCCAATATTTTATTTCTTGTAAGGAAAGTTACATTCTGTAAGGCGGAAAAAGATTGAAAGGAAAAAACGCGGGAAACTCTCTCTCTCTCTCTCTCTCTCTCTCGTAATGTGGTTAGTCAGAAAGTGCATTTCTGTACTGTATTAACAGCACGTGACTTGTTGCAGACAAGCTAAAGAAGGTGGGTGGGTGTACATTTATTTATTTCTCTCAGGCAAGACAAAAGGAATCGGAAAGCTCCCAACTTTCTTTTCCCTTCCAATGGAATAAATGGCTCTGGGTGGCCGTGAGAGCCGTGGGCGTGTAAACCTGCGTCTATGGGTGATAGAGAGCTTAGAGGCCGTTGTTCCCGGAAAATAAGGCGAAGTACTCAGTGGAAGAGTATTCCGCCACCTTAAGGGACGGTGAAGCCCGGCCATGCCTTGCGGGATAAATGAATAGGGGGAAACAGCTTGAACAAGCGGGGTAAAAGCGGGAAGAGAGTGGGTCTTGAATTGGGGGTGGGGGGAGAGGAGGCGTATCCGGAGAGAGCAATCAAACGTATGGGTGTAAGAAAGGCGCGGGGGGGGTCATCTCTGAAGGTGGCTCCTAAACTTCAAAGCAATTTATGAATAAACTTATTTGACTGTATTGAGTCTGTGGTATGGAGTCACTAAGCATGGATCCCACTGACCCTGGCTGCACACAGGCGTAATATGTGTGTAGGAAGGAGAGGATAATCTAGGAGCGGTTGGAGTGACACTGGCCGTATTTGATGGAGACTCCATTTCTCCAGGGGACTTCGAGGGCGCCTTCAAAAGATTGTGCTTCTGGGCCAAAAGCGAGGTCGAGCGTGTAACTTCGCCAAACCCCTAGAACAAGGAAGGGGCGATCTGGGTTTTTCTTGCTGAATCGGCGTCTCCTTATGCAGAGGAGAAGATGAAGACTAAAACGTGCGGGGGGGGGGGGAGTTTAAAGTATGCATTGGGCATAATGCATTCGTGACGCAAATAAATAAATAAATGTCGTCTTTCACTTGCACGTTCGATTTCTCCCTTTTAACCCTTGTGGGTCACTTGGAAGGCTCGTGGGGACAGGATTAGGGGGTCGCGAGGAGATCTACCTGCGCGCGCGCAGGTTTCCGTGAAGGCGTACATTTAATGAGAGGGAAAAGAGGAATGAACTGGGGGAGTGGGGATGATAACCGGGCTAACCCTCCCCAACTAGCAAATAAGTTCCTTGGGACCCAGAAAGAGGACTTTCTTCCAACCAGGATGTTTAGGACTGGCCTGGAAGCGCCTCTGGTGGGCGGGATCCCAGGGGCCCGGATTCGGCTGGCCTCGCCCGGCTGGCCCTGTGCAGGATAGGGAAGCGAGGGATGGCTGCTAGACTGCGAGCTGGAGGGGAGGAAGCAGCCTCGCAATGGTAGAGAGACGGCAAACATTGCCGTTTTCCACGCTGACACCTACAATTAACTAGTCTAAGGGCGTGATTCCTTTGCTTCGCAGCCAAGCAAGGGGCGAAGTTAGCACTAAATAGCCGGCTGCCAAGCACTGGGGTGAATGGGTGGAGGTTGCGGGTGAGACAAGTAAACGGCTTTTAGAGACTCGAAGAAAAACCCCAGGCTGATTATTGCCGTGTTCTTTTTGCCATTGTCTCAGGCGGGGGAGTGAGCTTGCCTCATCGGCCTCGTCAGAACCAAGGATTTTGCTTCTTTTGAACCATGCCAAGTGCACAGCACTTTGGGAAAATGAAGGCAGGGAGACCTTGGAAAAGACAGTACTGATTTCTACGGACTGAAGCAAATAATATTGTTAAAAGCATGAATAATTCTGCTACAAATACACCTCTATATGTTAAGTTAGCTAGCACATTTATTCGATTTGTAAGGCAGTTATTTATTTTATGAACCTACTGACTATATATATTTCAAATTAGGTTTAAAAGGGAAAATGTTTTCAGGAAGCCTCATCTTATAAAGCTACTGGATACAACAACAAACGTGCAAACCTGCAAGCAAGAGAAAAATACATTGAAACACCTACTACAAAATATTAATCAGGGGTAAACTTACACATTTAAAATAGATATAACTCTAAAAGGACAAAACCTATTTATTTGTTGTACCTCTTAATTTCCAGTATAGCTTTTGGCATAAGTATTTGCCCCTCACCGTTACTCTGTATTGTATGCCTTATACATGCACACATTTATTATCAATGGAAAAAGAAATGTGAAACTAGCTCTGATAAGAGCAAGTGCAATGCTGCCAACTACTGCATGATGCAATCATCTTGGCCAAAACAGGCAGAAAAGAATACTATAAGTAATTAGGGCCTTGCCTGCAATGTACAGTATTGGGACACCCGCAACATACATGCCCCTGTCCAGGAGGGGTTCTGAATCACGTCCAAGCTCCAGATATCAGGGTTGTCTTCTGAACATGTAAGTGTATGATTTGGGATGAGTCAGAGCTGTTGTAGAGGTCAAAGACACCTTTTCTTATTCATTCTGACTTGTGATAAGATGTGTCTATGGGCCAGAACTGACCATATCAAACATATGCAAATATACTTAATCTCTTTAAAGATAGTACCCTGGATATGATTTGGATTGGCCAAAACTAATTGTTGGGAGAGGAAATAAATCTCAAATCTTTAATTTTAGTTATTATATGGTGTTATCCAACAATGTGTGTGATTTTCTTTGTGCAAACCTGATTCTTATAGGCAATCATTGTTTAACTTAAAGGGAGAGAATCCAGATTAAGAGATGTATGAGCCCAATGTTCACTTATGAACTTTACAGTTTACTTAAGGGACCTTACTTTAAAAATGTCACTATTTTTAATAGCAAGGACACCAGGGAACTAGTACTTTTAACCTTGGAATCATGTAGCAATTTCGTTATTCTTCGACTCTGGCTAAACCCAAACTTCTATTCCTTCATCTTGGTCTATCATAATACACAATATCTTGTAGTGGAACTGACAGTGTTTGTTTTTAACAGTGAGAAGATGGCTGGGTGCCAGGCTTCGAGCTGCTCAGGAGTCATTTTTAGCAGCAAGGAAGGGGGGGGGAGAGCGTTCCCCCCATTTTTTAGGAAGACAACCTCCAAGTCCTCTCACTCCTGATAGGTGTTCTTGCTGCAGTTCAGCTGTCCTCTAGGTTGCTATTCGTCCAGGGTAGGATAAAGCGATGCTCCGAGGCAACCTTTCGCCGGCGCTGTCCTGATCCGGATTTACATAAAAGTGCGATCTTCACATCCTCACGGCTCTCCGAAGAGTGCTTGACGAGCGCGGGAGGCACTCTGCAATCCCTAATTAGTGATTTTTGTCCTCTTGTTACTGGGCTCAGCATCTCATGCAAATGAACTCTTCAGCGCAGGCACCGTCACCCTCTTCTTGCTCCAGAATTAACTGACTCTTATCTTTAATGATATGCTACTGAACTTCGCCGAGCCCGGCTAGCTTTTTATCTTGATTACTCTAATCAATAAGAAATGATAGAGTAGAATTATAAACTCTATTGGCTTTTTAAATGTTGCCGACAAGCCCTCTAGATAGAGACGCTTCCTTCTCATTGTTATTTATTAACACGATCTTCAGCTAACTCGGGATGCAAATAGGAAAATGAACAAGGGGGAAATTATTACATGGGAGAGGTCCTCGTTGCCTCCTCCCCTTTCCTCTGCCTTGCACACGTAAACCTACCTGGTTTATTGGTGCCAAGCTGAGTGGGAGCGAGGCAGGAAAACGGGGAAGGCAGGATAGGTGGGAGCAACAGATTGGGACCCCACCTTTCCCCTCTACTCCCTGCCCCATCTCTCCAGATAATTGTCTTTGGCTGCTTCCCAGATGATAAACATAAGGCAGGCTTCTAACAAACAACTTCATCTTACCACAGTTGTGCTGTTATGTCACAGAATCTTGCTAGGGTACTATCAAAACATGTAAAATATCAACAAAAGCCAAACCCAGTGAATTGATTACCTCCCAAAGAGCAGATTGGCTGGATCTAACTCAATTCATCTGTAGGAGAAGCTAATAGAGGCTATTTGCTTCATCAACATAGGTCATCCTTGACACGAATTCTGGAAGTTTGCCTCAAGAAGGTCAACATCACTGCTTTTTGCAAAGGCTGACTTGATAATCATTATGACCCAAAATCTCCAAATTTCTGGTCTGTAGCAGCACCTGAAACAAGAGATGCATTCCTTTATTAGCCATATGTCGAAACCAAGCCTTGGCCAAAAATTGAGAGGGGGAAGTCACTGGCATGTGTGTCGCTAATTAAAACAGCTATTTGTTAAACAACAATACAGAAAAGACCCCTGCTTTATTTATGTCAAAGCACAGTTCTCTGATATCCTTTAGACATCTCGGAAAAATAGAGGAGGTGGTGTAGAAAAGTGTATATGATTTCTGGCACAGAATCAACTAAAAGTTATGGTATTGTAAAAAAAAAACACCTGTGAAAAGTAAAATACACCGTCCCCCCCACACAACTTCAAATTATGGTACAATAAGACAAAATCTACATTAAATGCAGATTTTCTTATGTTAATCAGCCTTCACATTTTGTGTTTTGGCCGAGTATTCTAATAGCGAAGCAAGCAAACATATGCAGAAGAGACAAATATATTTAGGTGCTATAATTAATATAGAACACAAGTATCTTTATACCAAAAGGTCTGAAATGAAACTCCTATGTTCACTTCCCTGGGAAGGGGGTATAACTGAAGTTAATATGATTGACTCCCAAAGAAACATATAAGATCAGGCTGAAGAAGTTCTGCTGCGGTGCATTCCTGCTTTGGTAAGAACTTTTCATGATACGCAAGCTATAAAACTTAACAGATTTTGCTGCAAGAAACTAACTCACATAGTTGCAACTCTTTAGCAATTTCTGTAGCATTGCAGCTTGCTCATCCTGACTGCTTAACAATAGGCAGAAAGTTGTGCGGCTGAGCACGGCCCTCTTGAATGTGGGGGAGGAGGGATACGAAAGGCTTAATGTAGCCAAATCATGTAGAAATCTCTCCTCCTAGCAACATCCTCGTTATTAGGAATCATGACTAAACTGCCAGAATTATTCTGGACTGGAAGTTATCAAGAGCCCACTAATTTCGCATTAAAACCCATTGACTGCAACGGCGTGATTGAAGGGTTTTTAACAATTAACATAATCAGAAAATGAGCGGAGATAATTTTTATTCAACTCATTACTTTTTAATCATGTATTTCTTTTAATTAATATCGTCTCTGTGAAAATAATATATTTAAAAAAGATCTCCACTGCTGGTCCTGGCAGAAAGGATGAAATTAAGAACAAATGTCTCAGCCAATTCTAAATAGGAGTTGGTCAAAACAAGGGGCTGGATAGTGACCGACCTTGTCACCAAAGTCACATTGGTAGAGCTTACAAATCTAAGCGGGTTAAGCCTTAACTAAGTCCTACTGCGTTCAGTGAGCCTTACCCATTGTATTTTGGAAATGTATTTAAGACGACAGCTTTAAAGGCAAACCATCTTTCCTAAAACCATAGATGAGATGCCAAAACGTTCCTGTGTAATTAGCTAAATCTCAGAAAAAGAATGAGGCGACATTTAATGAAAAGATTCTTTGTTAAAAAGATCCTGGAATTTATATGTTTTTATTTAGAGAGGAGGAGAGTTGGATCAAACAACTTACTAACAATCTGACCTCATTGCTAAAAGTGCACTCCTATACATGGGGACTCAGATGTCTTATGGCATTCAGTGCAACCCAGTTGGTACAAGATTATACTCAAGT
The DNA here is from genome assembly GCA_023970755.1 of Azemiops feae. NCBI lineage: Eukaryota > Metazoa > Chordata > Lepidosauria > Squamata > Viperidae > Azemiops > Azemiops feae. The sequence goes on from JALGBA010000094.1 coordinate 1,950,820, forward strand.
GTGTAAGAAATGTTCAAAGTCATCACTTTCCTGGCAAATATTGTCTTCCGATAAACAATTTTTGAGATTACTGAAAGTGTGTTTTAGGGTGCTCTCACTTTTTAGAGAACAAAGCAAGCAAGTGGAAATCCTGTTTTGTCTTTGTAGAAAATTGTTGAAGCTTTTTTCAGTCATGAAGGCTCTTTTGGAATTCTCCCTCCAAAGGGACAATTCTGAACAATAAAAATCCTCCCATTTTAATTCCAACAGCAATCCAATTAGATCAAACTTTTATCACCATCTTGCAAGTTACTACCAAGCAGCATTTTTCATGTATAATTTTGCATTCATTAACCAATTAATTCAATCAAATGCTAACATATGTACAGTGAATTAGCTTCTTCTCTTTTTTGTTTTTCATCATATGAAGTCCAAATTAGGAAAACCTTTCTCTAAAAAGCAGCTTCAGAAGTTTTTCTTAGTTTGGGACCATCCAGATGGAAGGAAAGAAAGAAAGGAAGAAAAAGAAAGAAAGGAAGAAAGAAAAAGGAAGGAAGAAAGAAAGAAAGAAAGAAAGAAAGAGAGAGAGAGAGAGAGAGAGAGAAAGAAAGAAAGAAAGAAAGAAAGAAAGAAAGAAAGAAAGAAAGAAAGAAAGAAAGAAAGAAAGAAAGAGAAAGAAAGAAAGAAAGATCTAACCCAACTACCCTGCCTCAGCCAACCACAAACACAAACCTTGGGGCTTCAAAAATGTAAAAGAATGCTGTTCCTGATGTTATAAATGTTGTTTTCTAATAATTAAGATTTGAACTTTGAGTAATTCATAAAATCGAATACCAAATAATTTCCTCTAATTGGAGCTTTTTTGGGGTGTGTGTGAGAATAAGGCAGACTATGTGGGTAACACATACAGAGTGAGTTTATCTAATGTATTAAAGCCCTTTATGCCACTGTGGTACAAAAGAGAAAGTCGACCTCTGGTGGAAAAAAATGGAAATGGATAATCTTATCTCAATTAAGGGCATATATTCCTTGGATAGTTTTCAGGTTTGGGGGGAAAAAAAAGACAGAGATAACAAAAGCAACCTATTGTTTTCTGGAGATGATTCACAAAAGGAGAGAACAAAATGAAGGCCTTTCTGGGAATTAAGTGGGAATTACTTGTGAGTAGATACAGGATTGCCCTGTCATAAATCAAAATGGACAATTCTCTTCCTGGATAAGACCTAGTTTTTTAAAAAGCATTTTATGAGTAATTTGATTACATATATTATGCTAAACTGTAATTATGCTGCAAATTATGAATAAAGCCAGTATACAGCCTAATGCCAAATCTTATAAATATTAATCTTTTGGGAAGTTAGGGTATAAAGACTTCTAACAAAAAGTCTTAGGATTATCACCTAAAAATAATTATCCCAGCAATAATGTTGGGGTGTGTATGTATACCTGTTGAGAGGAAGGGGAGGAAATTGTCATAAAATTGAAATACATTCTCTGCAGTCATTTGTAAATCTAATTATTTACTGTTTTATAGTTAACAATTGAGTTTCTGTGAGCTCTATGGAGTGGGCAGGATTACAGGCTATATACTCTACAGCTGAATGCTAAGGTAATAAATGACCTAATTAGGGAATGGTCCTCACGTTCAGAAGGATGTTACCTGAGTTTTGAAGAGAGTCTCACTCTCACCAAAGTACTAGTAAACAGAGGGTGTTCTTCTGTATGCAATGAGTCATTAGGGGCTCAAAGTGCCTTTATATGTAGTCTCTATTACCTACTGTTAAATGGACATGGTCTGGTTATATTGATATCCTGGTAACTCCTCAGTTGGATTCTTGCAAAGAATTGGACAAGAGAATGTATTTGAAAATAATCCCAAAAGTACAAGTAGTGTAAAAGTTAAACGTTGTCAGATTCACATCTCAACATTCTTTTTTGTTAGTTTCTCATCTTTGATATGGAATCTAAGTACCTGGAGAAACACTGAAGTACTGTATATAGAGAGGAGGACAAGGATTTTCTTATTGGAGGAACTTAAAAAAAAACCTACCAAAATAATGGATTCATGAAAAGTGTCTATCTACTTTAGAGTTCCCAGCCTTGGATGCCCAGAGTCTTCTCCCTTAAACCGCCCCAACAGGAATATTAAATGGTAAGGATTTTGTTTTTTTCCTTTCCCAAGGCCCAGAGAATCTAGGACAAAAGATTCTGAAATATCTTAAGAATGCAGGCAATAATTTAACTATGCATCCCTTCTTTGTGTGTGTACCTCTGAATCAGTTTTTCACTCTTGGTAACTACCTGGGCAAGTCCCTGCTGTTTTCTTGACTAGGTTTTTGGAAGCGGTTTGCCATTGCCTCCTTCCTAGGGCTGAGAAAGGGTGACTGGCCCACATCATCCAGCTGGCTCTGTGCTTAAGATGCGACTAGAACTCAGAGTCCCCCATTTCTAGCCCGATGCTTTAAAACTACTACATCAAACTGTCTCTCTGGGCGACCTTAATAAAGAATAAAGATTTGATTAGTGAGAGTTACTCTAGATTAATCAATTGAAAGTCAAGTTTGAATAAATTTACAAGGCTAAAATGTTTTTTTGCTCAGTGCATTAGAAGCATGGTACTTTTGTTACAAGAAGTAAGGCACCCAGAAAACTGTGTTTAATTTAGAATACAGTGGTTCAGATGAGTTTCAATACAACTTTCATATGACCTAATCAATGGCACTAAAGATGACAGATTATAGCAATTAAAATCCAATTGGGAGGTTGTGATATAACTTGGCTGTATTTGCACAACAGGTTTAACCAAATCAAGTAAAGATCGAGTGGATCCTTATGGTTCCTATTTCATGGTAAAATGGTTTGCATTATCCTTGGATTTTTTGGAGTTCTAGAATGTCATGCAAATTCAGCCTGTTTAGTCTGCAGCATATTGCATTGGGCAAATCCAGAAAAAGGATTAATTTAATAATCAGTCCAAACATGCTGTGTGACAGCTGCCTGTGATCATGTGCCTTTGTCCATCTTGATAATTGTGGATTAATAGCTAGGAACTTTCACAAAACTACTCTATGTCCATTTAATCCTAAAACTATAATTCTCATGTAAATTCCTTATGACCTTCTGAAGACAAAAATTTGGCCCAGGTCTTCCAAGGTAAAGGAAGGCCAGAGAAGAATTTTGGGGAAGAGTTTTAAAAAGAGTGACAGATAGGACTTTCCAGCTGGTTAGCTAAAATTGGAATGAAGCCTTACACAGGACTGCAGAATTCTCTGGAAATCTGAGTTTGCAGGCATGTGAACTAATTACAGAATGAATGCATGAGAGTCTTTTTTTTCCTGCTATATTCTCTTTGTGTACTATAGCAAAACAGATGTTCAAGATAGGTACTATGTTATAATAGTCTATTTAAAAGAAACCACCCAAAACAAAACACACTGACAGCTCCAGGATTTTTCACTCTCACATATATACATTATTGTATACACTGCATATATAACAGTCTTGTAATTGAATTGTTAGAATTAAATCTTTCTATTTTTAAAATAGAAAGTGGTCTATTCACATTTCTGCCATAGAGTATAATGCTGAAATTGACTTTCAGATTAAACTGGCATTAGGATATTTTTCCTTTTTACTCCTGAAATCTCAGTGTTACATTTTATAGCTGTGTTCTACCAATGCTAACTTTTTCAGATGGATTGGATGGTTTCTTAAGAGTAGAAAAAAGAGAAAAGTAACTTTATCCTTCCTTTGAAATGCTCCTGTGCTCATGTGCCAAGCATATTGTCTTCTGTATGGAATTAGAAATTATAAGAAGATCAGTTCCTTCTTTGATTTTATAAACAATTGAGTTTGGATATCTCAGATCTTTAGTGAAGCAGACTTTTAACAGACTTTTCTAGGCCCCCCTCAGCTAAGAAAAAAACATACATATTTTGTAAAAATAACTCTTAAAACGAAAGTGATTGACATATCCAATTTTATTTATGCCTATTCAGAAATAAGATTCATTAGACTTACTTCCAAGTAAATTGTAATAGTTGATCTATGACAATTGCTTTTGCCTTTACTCTTTCTAAATGTTTCTGGCTCTGATATAAATCATCATAGACCTGAGGAGAGAAAGCCCATTTTGCTTTCCTATCTCAATCCTGTCCTTCTCCATGGAATCTCCATTTAGTTAGTCCCTCAGATGCGTCTCAAAAACTGGAAGAGACGCTCAAGTGAGCCACACTCGCTCTCCATCCAATATGTATCTCTCAAGTGTCATGTGCCAGGAATTCATAATGGTATGATTTGCTTAGATGAGTTAGTAAATGGCTACAAGCATGATTCAGCCATGAGCGTTCTTGGTGACAGCATTCATGCTTCAATGTTAGCAATATTGGGGTGATAGAATTTTTCCAGTAGTCTTAGGGTTAGCCCACAATTCCCCTCCATTTGTTAGTTAGGGAAATATAGCAAGAGGAGATTTATCTTAAGGAAAAAGGACCCACCAATGTTTAGACATGAACACAAAGTGGTACCTCCATGCCAATTACTCTGGAAAACAGCATCTTGTCTGAATGCTGCTTGGTGTTCTCAGTGTCATGAAATCTAGCCAAAATAAGGAGCATAACACTCAGAAATACGTTTATTGCAATGAAGAGGGAACTCAAACAATGGGAAGGCAAAAGTTTTTGTTCAGGTCTTCAAAGGCAGGAAATTCTAGGGATCTGATTGGCTGGCCATTTTGGGAAAACTGGGCTGATTCTTGTCAATGTACCTTGGTCTATAGTTAGGCAAAATGGGCCTTTCAAGAAGCAGCAGAGCTGAGTAAATTTGTTGTAAAGGAGATGGAGTGTTGAGATAATCAGCTGATGGAGAATACAAGGTTCTGGTTTCTGTATATTGCAGTTTTCCTGTAAGGTTTGCCCTTTGATTGTACTGCGATCTGATGAGGAGGCTTTTATTATTTGGTTTAGATGGGATTGCAGGTGAGTTTTGTCTGGGGCAAGGAGGGTTAATTTGGGTCTGAGGGAATTAGGCAAAGAGAGGAACTGGGACTGACCCTGGTAATATCTAAAAGATGGAGAGGGTGGGGAAGGAAGGGCTACAATCTCTATTTTGTTTGTTAGGTTTATTTTTTCTATTACATCCATTTCTAGATTGTTCAGGTTGAGCAGAATGAGTATTCTACACTGTCAATTAAACAAACAGAAAATGTTTGTCTTCACTTAGGAAACCTCAACCCAGGACTATTATGCCACAGGATTTTGATTATTGTTGCTGCTAGGCTGTACCTCCTCCAAGGTGCAACCTAAATTTTCTCTTTTTGACTTGGATCACTTTTACAGGCAGGGAGCTATCTCCACTGGGACAAGGTAATCACCATAGTTAATGTTTCCTTTATTGTTGTGTAATACAGTTTGACAACTATAAATGTTTGCTTTTTATCCAGGACTTGGACAATTTCCTTCAGCATAAACTTGGGCTTACCTGTATTTTTATCACACTGTTATCTTATTTTGATACACCTACCATATCTTGATTCAGATGCACTATGATATGCAGTCACTTGCATCTAATCCTATTCCAAGTAAATTCTAGTTTAATTTTAACTGTTAATAGATAAAGAAATTATCGTCATGCAAAGAAGCTGATTTCATGCAAAACTCATCTGTAGTTTGCAATTAATTTATTCAGCACTGTCAAAATTGTTCATTTTAATTAGAGATTCCAGATGTTGTTCCGACTGGCTTTCTCAAACATAAATTTTCAGAAACACTCTAATCTTAAAACTGCATAAACCAATACTATCCATGTAAAGTCGCAGCATTTTCTCAGTTTTGCAATAGATAATCATATAAAGGGGAACAGGGCTTCTTCACTCTTTAGAGCCCAAAGTAGGGCTACAAAAATCTGGATGCCCACTAGAGCAGGGCTTTTCAACCTTTTCACCGATTGTACCACTTTTAGGATATGGCAATTTTCGAGTACCACCTAGCAAGGTGTCAAAAAAAAAAAACTGTTCAAAGTTGCAATTGCACTGAAATGACTTGTGACCATTTTTCACACTTATGACCATTGGAGCATGCCCAGAGTCATGTGATTTATATTTGGATGCTTGGCAACTGATTCATATTTATGATGGTCACAGTGTCCCAGGGTCATGTGATCCCCTTTTGCAACCTTTTGACAAGCAAAGTCAATGGCAGAGCTGCTGGTGGCCAAGTGCTAAGGCGGGACTTCCCTCCCTCCCTCCCTCTTTCTCATGCCCACCTCCTTCTGAAGGAAGAATTTGACCCCCCCATATTTTCTCTCTTCCATATATTCATCAAACAAGGAAAAGCCTCCAGAGACAGAAAAGACAAACTGCTGAGTGAACTAGCTTAAAAAGGCACATTCACCTTTAAGAATTAGCTACTGGCTAGAAAGGAAAGTTACTGAGTGCAGCTGGCACTTAAGGAAGAAAAAAAAAATGTAACTACTGGCTGCCGGCTAAGGCAGCCTCCCCAAATGGCTCCATTCATAAGTAAAGGAATGCTACAGGTAAAATCCATTCAGGAGAAAAATACTTCAAACTCCCTTGCAGCAAAACTTACAGCTAACAACAGCAGAGCAATAGAAGCTAACACAAATCAGCCAAATAGAAATTGCCAAACACTCCTTAAGAACACAAAGCCCACATTGCACAAATCCCAGAACTTCAAAGTCACTAAAGCACATAAGAATCCTTCCACTCTCCATCTCCCTCCCTCCCTCCTCCGTGCCTCACCTCCAGCCATTGCTGCTTTTCATTCCTCCTGGAGGGCGACCCCTCCCCCACTGCATTTCTTGCCTGTTTGTTGCTGCCAGCACAGGTGGATGCCACAGCAGTTGTAGATGGGCTCATGGCCTGCTTGATCTCCTCTCCCCCCACCCTCCTCCTTCTTTTTTCCCTTCGGTGCAGCTAGAGCTGACCCTGCCTCCTCCCAAGGCTGCTGCTTTTTTTCTCTCTCCCTCTCCCGCCCAAACTGCCTCCTTTTATAGCCTCTCCTGTCTCCGCCCTCCTCCTCCTTTCTCATGGGGGAGGGTGAGCCAGAACTGAGCCTGGGGCCTTTGCAGCTCCAGAGGACTCTCTCACTGTAAGTCTTTGCCTGCACTGGCTCTTTCCCTTCCCCACTACACTTGGCTAGGCAGGGCTGCGTACCACCTGCCACTCATTAATGTACCACAAGTGGTACGCGTACCACAGGTTGAAAAGCCCTGCACTAGAGGACCGCACAGTATTAACATTCTCTTTGTTTCGATGTAGTGGTCATCCAGGTTTTATAGCTCAGATCTTGTAATGGTAACCCAAATTATGTTTCTTTAATGTGAATGAGTTAAAAAAAGAATGGGCAATATGTAGCCTTTTAGGTGGTAGCACTAAGTTCTTGTATGAATCTCCATCTTTTACAATAGAAACAAGCAATATTCAGCCCACTAAATATTTTTGAACTCCAACTCCCATCCACTCTGGCTAATATGACACTGAGATGGAAATTGCAGTCCAGTAACAACCGGAGGATCATCTGTCACTTAAAGGTAAAGGTTTTCCCTATCCAGTTGAGTCCGATTCTAGGAGGCATACTCATCTCTGTTTCTTAGCCGAGGGAGCCAGCATTGTCCAAAGATGCTTCTGTGGTCATGTGGTCAGCATGACTATATGTCAAGGTGCATGAAACATTGTTACCTTCCCACCAAAGCGGAACCTATTTATCTACTCACATTTGCATGCTTTCAAACTGCTAGGTTGGCAGGAGCTGGGGCAAGTAACAGGAGCTCACCCCGTCACGTAATACTTGGGTCTCAAACCCGGTCTGTCAGCTTCCCAACTGACATGCTCAGTGTCTTTAACTGCTGAGTCATCGCATCCCCGGTTATCTGTCACTTAGCCCTTTCTTAAACAGCTATTCAACAATATCTAACTAGCATATACTATTATTATGATTTAAGGCAGATAACAAAATGTAGTTGTTTGCAAAAACAAAATGGCAGAATTAGATATGACTACCAACTTATTTTGGATAGTATACAAATGCTACAGAACTAAAATATTTGAACTGAAGTATCATATTTGAAGAAGGGGAAATTGCTTCTTTCCTATTTATCATGAAAAAGTCCTCAATAAAAGCTGCATTTTTCTTTGAAATATTTACATATAATGTTTTTTTTTGTAAGCTATACACAATGATAATGCCATTTTAATGCACCTGTTGGCTTTTTATTTTTTAGGAAAAAATAAAAGGCTTTTTCTGTTGGTGAAACCATAACAAGGAACGAGTTCAGATATAATAAGCGATCATACCATTTTGAAAAGATTCTTCTTGAAATAAGTTTATATTAAAGAAGATTTTACATCTGAGCAATTTAGAGCTATGTCATTTCTGAGGATACCGAGAAGTTCCCGGTTTCTTTACTCATATGGTTCTAATTAAACCATAATTGTGCTGTTCGCTACAAAATGAAAGAAAATGGTTATACTCAGTATCTTTTTGGGACAATAGAATGAAACGATCCTTCCAAACAGACTAAAAATAGTGTTGGAAAAAGGAATAAAGGAATGTGAGATTATGACTGACTCTTGAAAGTAAAAAAGAATACTAGTCTTTGACCAATGTAAGTTTAAACAGCACAGTTTTAAACAATAATTTATGTTCAGAAACATATTTCTGAGTTATTTTTGAAAACAGTGCTATGGGCTCATCTACCATTTTACTTCCATAGTCATGGAAGTAAGTATATTAGAAAAGATGCAGTTCATAACAATCACATGTTTTTAAGCAGATAAGATGTTGGTCATGTAAATACACCCAGCTTTTTATGATAAAATATGGTTGTGCCCAGCAAAAATGCTTGAAACATGCCTTAACCTAGGAAAAAGAGACAGCATGAACTTGGTATCCTGTTCTGATTGTGCTAAATATAGATCCAAATATTTGCATCCTTTTCTAAAGTTTTACTAAATGGAAAATTAATGTCAGTGCCAATTATTCTGTTTTCTAGCAGAATTGGGCGAAACTAGGCTAATTCTTCCTGAGGATATTGCAGACAGAAGTGCGGGACTAACATGTGGGTAGCTTTGGGACACAATGAAAACAGAAGATTGTTGGCTTCAAGAAGACTTTAAAAAGGGCAAGATTTCAAGAGCAACAACTGGAAAACTTACTGATGTGTCAGGCTCAACACTAGTCACAAGAAAAACTGAGTTACCATAAAAAGTAACTGCTACCTTTTCTAAGAAGAGTTCGTGAGACAGAGAAACCAATCCATGAGACAAAGAGACAAGTTTGCCCAGGAGTTGGCTGTGGTGTTAAGAAAGCAGCTCCCATTACTTTGGAAGCTGATGGTAAGGACAGTCAAAGAAACATTGAACACTAAAGGTGTCACAGCTTCCATGTGATTTCTTTATCTGTCCAGCTGGTATTGAAACATCCTGTGAAAAATTGAAATGGTGATGGGACCATAAATATAGGAACTACTTTGCAGTTGTGAAGAAAGACTTTGTCAAAGGAGTTTGAATTACATCCTACTGCTGCAAAATCAAGGGCAATGGGAAGTTATCCCCTGGGACAAAGAGATCAACAGAAAGAATTCTTCAGTGAGCAAAGATGTGCCAACTCATTATCAGACATAGCATTCATTTGTGATCCTGTCATCCTCATTGTGTGTATTTGCTAATCTATCATGTATCACCAGGAGCCATGGTGGCGCAGTGGTTAGAATGCAGTATTGCAGGCTAATTCAGCTCACTTCCAGGAGTTCGATTCTCACCTGCTCAGGGTTGCCTCAGTCTTCCATCTTTCTGAGGTCAGTAAAATGAGGACCTAGATTATTGGGGGCAATATGCTGACTTTGCTTAGAGAGGGCTTTAATCCAATGTATTTCTCTCTTACCCACCAGAGCTATAGGAACAACTCCAAACACAAAAGCCCAAGAAGGTATAAAAACTCACCACTCCCAGCAACATGTGTTCAGCTGCTCCAGAGCCTCATGTCTTGTAGTTCTGCTCTTCAATAAACTACAACCTTCTTTCTAAAGCAATCTCCATTTTGTTTATTCCTGGCTTGGACTGGATCCTGATGAAGATTTTTCTTTCCATAATGGGAACTATTTGAAAATTACTAGTTGAAACCCACTGCTCATAGTTTCCAATATTCTCCCATGCCTTCCCTTTTCTCACTTCTCTCTCTTTTTAATGGAAAGCAAAATGATGAAGAGGAGAATCAATCTGTGAAAAGAAGATGAAAACTCTTTTCAGTTTTGAGCCAGATAGACATATAAATTTCCTTAAGATGGAAGTATTCTGACAGTTGATGTTATCAACTGCCTGAGAACCAAAAAAAAAAGCCATAATGATCTCTGTGCGGTCATTTGGAAGACCAGAACTACTTAGCAATAGCAGAAAACCAATACTTAAAGATTGATGAATAACAGAAATAGTCTAGGTGAGTACAGGTTTGTAATTAGCATAATTTTCCATTGAAAGAGGAAGTATATACTCGGAGGCAAAATTTGTGAACACTTCATGCTGTCTAGAGGAAACCATAACAAAAATACTATGAGGATGGAATCACAAAGCTCACTAAAGGACTTCTGACCCAGATCATCCACCTCATTGCATGACATCTCCAAGTCCCAGAGTAGTGGCTGAGTAACCTACTGGGTTATGCATCTAAGAAGGAATATTTATGTGAATGAAGACTGTTAATAGAAATCCAATAAAATCTGTTACTTTATACTGAACTTACATTAGTTATTGAACTTGTCCATCTTGGTCCTGATCCCTAAGTGCAGCTGCCCCAAGGTGCTCAAGTTTGATTCATAGATTTCTGTTCTGCAACAATAGAAAAGAACTTAGAGGAAAGTAGGTATTTTGTAATAGAATGTGTACAGTGGAAATGTATAGCTGTGTGTTCTCAGTTATAAAAAAAATTACAGTAAAAGCTCCTCACTGGTACAGATCCTCTATGCATGATGCACAGAGGACTCAATAAAGAGATAAACTTTGGTCAACAGAATGAGAAAATAACAAATTATTAACTAATTGATATCAGCTTTATTTTTGAAATAGGATAAATTTGATAAATTTGAAAAAAAAATTAAAAAATCTTACAGTGCAGATAGTTTGTATGGAATAGGAATAGGTAATAATCAAAAGCCTTCTATTCCAAGCGGATGAAGTATAGCCCTAAAATATTTTGCTTTGGCATCTCTGGTGTTATCTCTTATCATTTTTTAAAAATTAAATAAATCAATTAACTTCTCTGCATTGCAAGAACAGAATTGTTAAAAATCTAAAGGGATTTTGTATTGGTATTTGGCAAATTTGCATCAGAGATGCAACTGTTTTTATATTTGGCAAAATATCTCTGTTTTGAGAGACATTTATTGAACAAAGATTCCCATAAATAAATGAAATATCAGTATTTTGTTTTTTGGAAACATCTGCAAAGCATTTGAAGATGTTGTCTTTTAGCCCAGCGGTCCCCAACCTTTGTGGCTTGGCGGCCCTGCTGGTTGAGAGGAATTGGGCCGTGTGAGCAGCGGGCCAGTGCGCACGCACATGCCCGGGAATTGGGGACTGCCGTTTTAGCCCAACTTTTCTACATTTTTAAAAATTCCAATGGGTAGAAAACAACTGTATTAGATTTACTTTTTATTTTATTTTAATTGTCTTTTCCTGTTCCCTTGCTTTTCCCTTACACAATATTCTTATATGTATACATCAGGTAGGTTCCCTTTGCTGTATTAAGCAATGATGTTAGTTATATAATTTTGACTTAGATGAAATATGTAAAGCAGGCTACTATGAATCTCTCTCACACACAAACATTCCTAGTTTAGTATTGAGTTTGAATTCAGCTCCTGACATTTAGCTTCATCATTTAAAATTAATGTACAGGCAGTCCTCAACTTACGCCCAAAATTTATGTTGCTAAGTGAGAAATTTGTTAAGTGAGTTTTGTCCCATTTTACGACTTTTCTTGCCATGTTTGTTAAGTGAATCACTGCAGTTGTTAAATTAGTAACATGGCTGTTAAATGAATCTGGTTTCCCCATTGACATTGCTTGTCAAAAGGTTGCAAAAAGTGATCACATGACCCCAGGACAGTGCAACCATCATAAATATGATTCAGTTGTCAAGCATCCGAATATAAATCACATACCCATGGCGTTGCTGCAATGGTCATAAGTGTAAAAAATGGACATAAGTCACTTTTTCAGTGACGTTGTAACTTTGGTCACTAAGCGAAATGTTGTAAATTGAGGACTACCTATAATTTCTCAGTTTCCTAATTTCCCTAATCCCTTAAAATAATTCACAATCCAGTTCATTTACAGTAGGAACCCACTTAAGGTCTCACTTTTGAATCACAAACTAGTCAACTAAATTTTAGTCTAAGGCAGGGATCCTCAAATTTGTCTACTTTAAGACTTGTGGATTTCAGCTCCCAGAATTCCCCAGCCAGCTGGGGAATTCTGGGAGTTGAAATCCACAAGTCTTAAAGTGGCCATGTTTGAGGACCCCTGGTCTAAGGAGTTGTGAGAAACCAGCTTAATGGTCAGTTTATAGTTCAGGGTATATGGAAATCCAAAAAATTGGATTGAGTAAATTATGTCTGAATAATGTAAGCATGTTATGCAAATATAGACATTCTTAGCATTGTGTTTGTGTTCCTATGTTGCATTAAAATCTAACATGGTTTATTTGGTTATGGATTAGCATGTTTTTTAAACTCAGCAGTGGTTGAACAAAGAATGGCTTAGCGTAAAATCTATCTGGTATGACTGAGTTCACACTTTACTACTCTACAATATGACTTGTTTTAGTATGTGTTGTTCACATCCAGCCATTGATTTATGGCTCAGAAAATCAGACAATAAATCCCGATTAAACAAGCCATAGAGGTTATACGATCCAAACCAGCAGGTCTAAAATGCATTTATCATGCTCGATGTAAGCTTCCAACAGTGGGATTTATTTCTAACTAAATATTGCAAAACACGCATGACATTAACTGAAGAATAAGCAATAATATGCACCTCGAAGTTTACATCCATATACTGGATAATTGATGGCATTTTTATGTACTAAAAGTAAAAAAAAAATATCCACGCGATGTGACTGATTTGTTGCATAAACCCCAGTTTGAAAACACTGGCGCGAGCCAGTCGGTTGATAGGTAGACTCCGCCCCCATAATCGGGCGGGTGACATCCCCGCTCCTAGAACGTCAAATCCTCAGGAGCCAATGAAACGCCGCGTTGGACCCAGTTCCCGACCGCTAATGCTGTAGTTCTTCGGCCGCACGTGATCGTGTCCCTCCGTGGCAGCCGCGGAACTAGGAAGCGGTCGGTTTCTTTGTCATCTTCCTCGCCCGCGGTGGCAGCTATGGGCTCGGTCACTTTGCTGCTGCTGCTGCTGCTGCCCGGCGTCTTGCCGGGCCTATGTGCCGAGGAGAGCCTTCTGCCCGGCCGACGTTTGTTACTGCAAAGTGGTTTGGAAGAAATAGTTTTGGGAGGCCGACACCGCGCTTGGCCCTTGGACCTGGAGGATCTGCCTTTGCTTGAATCGGGGTTCTTAGGGGTTTTGCAGGAGCCGCAGCTGGATCCAGAGTGCAAGGAGCTCTTGAATGCCTTCGCCAACAGCAGCCTAAGATTGGCTGGCTGCTTAATACAGAGCGCCCGGCCTGTGACGCTCTGCCAGAACTGTTATCACCAGTTCGGGGAAGTCATGCAGCAATTCAACAACATCGAGGTGCGTGGATGGGTTCCTTAAACATAGGGGTTAGCGTTAGAATCGTTCGGATTTTTTTTTTTGCCGGAACAGTTAGTTGCTCTATCAAAGCTGTCCCAGTTCTGTCTGGCAAGTACTTCTGTTGAAGCCATAAAGATTATTGTGGTGCATTGTAACATTTGTATTTTTGTGGATTGCAGTTGCATCGAATGACGTGGGCTCTACTTGTCTACGATAATGTTGGTTAGACTCTCTAAGGGGCCGCAGGGCCAGTTGCAGCTGCCACAGAGAAACATGGCAGTCTTTTGGAAATTATAATTTGATTTGTTTGTTTTGGAGGCTACCGTTAAAATTCTCTTGGAATTTTCAGTGCTTGGGATAATAGAAGCATGCTTTGTCTAAAAACACTTCCCACGGGTTTTTCAAAATTGTAGTGGTGGAACATCTTTATCTTGTGGGGAGGCTCCTCTCTTATATCTGTGGAATAAAACTTGGAGTCTGCTTTTTGTGACTGATAGAAGAGGGAACTCATGAAACAAGTAGGAGCTACAGTAATCATATATATCCTATGTTAGAGTAGAGAGGTTCTTTTTGGGATGCAAATTATATTTTGTTTTCTGTGTCAGTGGGATTGCTCATAAGTGTCTCCATGAGATGAATGACATACTTTGCAGCAAGAAGAATTAGTTGGGTTTATATTTTGATAAAATATCTGAGCAGTGGTCAGGTTGCGCAGATAGAGGCTTGGGGAGTCAAGAGTTTTTTTCCCCCCTCTTCAAGTGACAGCATCTGGCTGAAGTTGGCTGATCTATAAAGATGAGCAGTATTGGGCCTGCTTAGTAATTGGATGGGAGCATCAGAGGAGACTAGGCTACATTTGGAAGATGAAAAATACAATGGCCAACCTCTTTCTTATCATGCCAAAAAGCCCTGTGCCCATATAAGTCACTGGGAGAATGAAAGGATAGTTACTATAGGTAAACTTTGAATTTGTCATTTTCCATATTCATATAAAATAGGCATAGGGTTGCAATGAGCTATCCACATATTTATTCCTTGGCTTACAAATCTCAGGCAGGCACAAAAAACTAAATTACTGAATCCTTCATGGATCATCATGCATGGTATTCAGTTTGGTGTCTACAAATTCTGAAAAAATAGAAATAAGAAAAATCAACTAAAGGCTTGACTGAATCTGAAAAAAATCACATTGTCACTTTAAATTACATTTGAATGTAGCAATTACTGCTTTGCATCAGGAAGAACTTAAGATAATGTATTGTTGCTGGAAAATGATAGAAGTGATGCAGTCTGTCATATGACTTTTCCCATGTTAAAATCACAGAAATAGAAAATCTGGAAGAATGATTGGAATGGAATATTCTCTTATGTTGCATCCTGTGAATAGAGTTAATTAAATTGATGCAAATGCTTTTCTTAATTAAGGATAGCTCAACTTCTCTTCCACTTACAGATCTGCTCTGGGATGAGGGGACTTTATAAAACAAATTTGGGAATTGCTTGGGGAATATATGAAAGAAAATGCATTTGAAAGAGGGGGCTACCACTAAGGCAGTGATGAATTTTACCCCAGAATATTTGCATCAGTAGAATATATTCCCAGAACATTTCTTTAATTTGTTTATTAAAAAAATCCCTAAAATATTTGCAAAATGTGTGGATTTGATATCCAGGTTACAAGAATGTAGATATCTGGTGACCATTGTCAAAGGAGACACTATAAAGAGTTAGGGATTCACCACTAAAATAAATGATCTCTCAGCTTGTCATTTATATATCTGAAGACAAAGATATCCAGTGGAGAGACTTAAAAGATGTTCTCAGCATCTGATGGACTAGCACAGAAATTCCCTTGAGAGAGCTGCTTCAGTTCCTGAGTAATTTAAATCTTTAATGCCGTTTGTTTGGATAACACATGTATGTCCCAATTTTATTAGGAAGATAACATTGTGTTTATATGTACAAGTGAACTACAGTGCAATACTATATTTATTCAGAAATAATTATTTCTAACTCAGTGGGGCCTTCCCCTGCTGAAAGCTATTCTATATAGGTTTGTAGCTTTAAAATGCAATCTTACAATACCACAGAATAGATAATATATTCTTGATTGCTGGAATTGCTAACAAACTATTTCTATATGTGTATTTTCTCCTTTCAGAATACTACTAAGAGTAACCGTTGTGCACAAAGTCTTTTGATGTCAGACAGGCTACAGATGGTTGCACTTGTGAACAAGTTTTTTAATGACACATGGATAAAAGCTAACTGTGCAAGTATGTACTCTTTTTGTCTGCTTTCTTGTGTATGTTTGAATATTCAATATGAATAAAAGAATATATTTTCTACTTTTTTAAAGCTATATACAGGGGTTATACATAACATATCAATATGCACACTTCTTCTCTGGCATTAGTTTTAATATAAAAAGATGATTACCAGAGCTAAGTAATTGCTTATTCATTATTCTCAGTTTCTACAAATCCTGATTGGGTTCATATACTTATGCCATGGATTGTTTGCGATTTATTGATTTGAGCCCATAGAACACATATAGAATAGTTTATAATTCACAACAGCTGGCTATACACAACATAAGCTAAAATCAACCAAACATTGTAGCAAAACTAAAGTATAATAAATATCTTATTTCTGAAATGAGATGTGAAGAATGTACCAGGTGAAGGGGTGCAGGTGAACTGAAAACAGGGCAATCCACCATGCTTATGCGACAAGTCTGAAAGGCCTGTGTTTCTTTTGATGGCATGTTCTTTTTAATGAGGTGTATAGTATATGCAGGATTAGTCATACCTGTATTGCTTTTATTAGTTAAATGAATTGATGGATATTTTTATGTATTCAGCAACACTGTGGTTATAGTTGTATTTCTCAATTGTTCCTTTGATTCCATTCATTAAAATAGGAAGGGAAATTATAAGAGATGATGATGATTTAGGAAATATCTAACATAATGTGCTGTTCACCATTGTTTAAAACCCATAAGCTTGCATCGTGTGTATGTGTCTCTGTGTGTATATCTATACAGTATATACGTATACATATGTAGATATATAGAATATATGTGTAGGAAAAGTGAGAAAGAAGGGGAAATAGTGTTTTACATAAATGTTTTGATAAACCTGTATGTATATGGGCTTTACTGATGTTTTATACATTATGTTCAGAGTTTGTAGGGTGGACCCATAGATTTGAGAAATAAATAAATAGGATAGTTAAGGCATGTGATTAAGGTACCAGATAGGAAACCATGAGACTGTGAGTTCT
This sequence comes from Azemiops feae, assembly GCA_023970755.1. Lineage (NCBI taxonomy): Eukaryota > Metazoa > Chordata > Lepidosauria > Squamata > Viperidae > Azemiops > Azemiops feae. The sequence continues at coordinate 1,967,848 of JALGBA010000094.1, forward strand.
AGTTCTGCCTAAGGCATGAAAGCCAGCTGGATGACTTTAGGGACCTCTTGTCTCACCTCAACTTGCCACTGGATTGTTGTGGGGAAAATAGGAGGAGTATAGGTATGTTCACTGCTTTGAGTTGTTTATAAAAATAATAAATTCAGAATATAAAATTAATGTTGGGCAGCCTTATAAATCATTTCAATTTGTCATAATCAGCAACAGATGGACTAGCATCTACCTCTGTAAGCAACTTGTTCATATATTACAAGTTGAATTAACTGCATGAAGCTTAACTATTTTTTGTATCAGTGTATGTGGACCTGTTCCGGCAATTCAGTGCTATAGAGCAGGGGTCCCCAACCTTTCTGGGTTGGTGGCCGGGGTGGTGGTGGAGGCATATTTATGCATGCGAGCACATGCACGGGCCACAAGTGCACGTGTGACATAAACAGGGCCACGAGTGCCCACGCGATGCTCGGGCAACGCTAGCACCTATTCAGTGCTGCGATGCTTGCGCGAGTGGGGATGTGTGCACTTGCAGCGACGCTAGCGCCTGCGCAATGCCCAATGCTAGGCGAGTGGGGGTGCACAAGAGGGGGAAGTGTGAGCTCACAGCGATGCTAGTGCTGCACAACGCTCATGGCATCACTAGCGCCTGCGTGATGCCTCAATGCTAGCGGGAGAGAGGTGCAAGCACGCACGTGCACTGGCCAGCAACTCACATGGTTGTAGTGGGCCATGGACCAGAGGTTGGGGACCCATGCTATAGGAAAATAGTATCCGAGAAAATACATTTTTAGTGGTACCATGTTTCCCCAAAAATAAGACCCACCCAGAAAATAAGCCCTAGCCTAATTTTTTAGGATGTGCCTAATATAAGCCCTACCCCAAAAATAAGCCCGGGCGGGGTGGCCAGCACAGGAGTCGGCGAACGCATGGGGGCTGACAGTGTCCAGCAGCAGGTGCAACCCACATAGCGCAGGTAAAGCTGAGTGCGGAGGCAGAAGCGATCTGGATGCGGTGTGCGGCCATCTGGCTCATGACAGGTTCATACAGTGGCACCGGCAGCAGGCAGAATCAGCGGCAAGGGGGGAGGCAGGTGATCCAGATGCACTGCGCAGCCGCCTGGCTCATGGGAGGCTTGTGGGAGGCTCGTGCGGTGGCACTGGCAGCAGATGGAGGCAGAGGCACAGGAGGGAGTCAGGCAATCCTGACGCACCTCCTACTCCGTCCCACCGTCTCTCAGTTTGCCTGTGGCAGCGCCGGGGCACGCGACCACATGGTGTGTCAGGATCACCTGCCTCCCCCCCGTGCCTCTGCCTCCCCCTGCCGCCAGTGACGCTGCACGAGCCTCCCACGGGCCAGGTGACCGCACAGTGCATCTGGATCGCCTGCCTCCCCCCGGCTCTGCCTCCATGCTCGGACTTGCTGGAATTGGGTATGTCTAGTTTAATGAAAAGAAGGACTAGGGGTGACATGATAGCAGTATTCCAATATCTCAGGGGCTGCCACAAAGAAGAGGGAGTCAAGCTATTCTCCAAGGCGCCTGAGGGCAGGACAAGAAGTAATGGATGGAAACTAGTCAAGGAAAGAAGCAACCTGGAACTGAGGAGAAACTTCCTGACAGTTAGAACAATTAACCAGTGGAACAACCTGCCTCCAGAAGTGGTGAATGCTCCAACACTGGAAGTTTTAAAGAAGAGACTGGACAGCCATTTGTCTGAAATGGTATAGGGTTTCCTGCCTGAGCAGGGGGTTGGACTCGATGACCTCCAAGGTCCCTTCCAACTTTATTATTATTATTATTACTTATTTGCGCTGCTGCAAGGAGCCAGTGGGCTATGGTTGCTGCCAGACACCATTGGCCCCCGCGCACTTGCTGCCTCTTGTGCACATGCCAGGAGGTGGGGCGCATGCTGGGCTGATCATCCTGATACCTACCATGTTACCCCGAAAATAAGCCCTCATGCGTCTTTTGGTGCCAAAAAAATATAAGACCGGATCTTAGTTTCAGGGAAACACGGTACATACATGTAAATAGCTGTGCACAAAACTTAGGAGACATTACAGATCTATAGACGATGACCGATTACAGCCCTGTTGTTTCAATTTGTCACAAGAGTGTTTTGCAGCCACACAATTGACATGGAGTTGATGCATATGATCCTTATTTATTTAAATTTCTAAGGCTGTTATGCCATAATGATTTGAAAAACAGTTCAAAACAATATAACACCTAGGAAAAAATGATGCCTATAGAAACAATAAAACCCACAAGTTGAATTCAAAACATGCCCATAATTTGTTCACCACCTATTCTAGTCCAAGGCCTGGGAAAGAGCCAATTTTTGAGAGCCCATTTAAACAAATTCAGGTAGGGGTCATACAGAATACTATGGGAGATACTGTTCCCAAGGACAAGGACTGTAACAGCATATTTGTGTATGAGTGTTCCTTTGGACTTTGGGTGTGAATATCCTTCTAGAATCTGTTTGTGTTGGCCTTTTATCTTTTTGTTGCAGCTTATAATAGTGGAATCCCAAAAGCCTGCCAGAGTTTTCCTCTGTCTTTCTTATACCTCTTATTACCACAAACGATCAAGGTGGAGTTGAGTCTCTCATGCTCCCCTCTTTTATCAAATTATGTTGTTGTTTACGCTCTCTTATCTTTTAAGGATTCTGCTAACTGTTCTTGCATTCTCTTCATTTTTATCTTTGCATTGTTCTACAGTTTGTGCTCTTCATCTGCCAAAATGATGTAACGCAAAATGTTTCCAACGAATATACTTGACATGGAAGCTGATTTGAAAATCATCTTAAATTGTGTGTGTTTGTGTTTTAGATAAATAATGGCTAATTTTGCCATGCAAACATACTGCCTTTTTTACTTGTACTTAACACAGACTTGTAATGCTAAATTATAGCTCAGTGGATTATTGTGACAAGAATGACGCATGGCTTGGCACAGCTGAAAGGAATGTTCAGAAGCCATGTTTAATATTAAACAACTATTGATAATCCTAACTGTAGTTTGTAGTTGCCTTTTTTCTAGTAGTCATAGGTAAGATTAAAGAATTGGACATAACACTGAACTTCATCATTTTTGTAACAAAAAGTAAATATACAACCTCCATAGTGGCACTGATGAAAAAGAGGAGAGAGAATAGCACCCAGGCGCAAGGCTTGTTGATTAATATGTCATATATATTATATCTATCATATCATATATCATACTATATTTAGATTGATATTCTCCTTATCACTACATGGCACTCAAAGTCAGTCGTATTCAGGAATAATTTATCAAAAATATATATGAAAGTTATTTTATGTGAAAGAATAACTCATGAATGAAGGCAAATATATATGTCCCAGGATAATGTTGCAGGATCCAATCTGGGTTGATCGTTTAGTCTTCCGAGCTTTTGCTTTTGGACATGTGCTGGAGCCCATCCTCAGGGAACTTCTCTCTATCGGAATGTGTGCTTTGGGCTATTCCATGCTCAGAATTTATATGGTGCCTGGTTCTCTGTGGCCTCCTAGCTGTTGATTGGAGTATTGATGGCTGACCATTACGTTGTTGGCTGTTTATTCCTTGGGCTGCCAAGTTCTAGTGCAGTGGTGGTGAACCTATGGCACGGGTGCCAGAGGCGGCACTCAGAGCCCTCTCTGTGGGCATGTGCGCCGTCGCCCCAGTCCTAGGCTTTCAGCTGGGTTTTATAAAACCTTTTCACTTTAGGCCTCCGCCGCCGTGTGCAAGAAAAAAAAAAGGTTCAATCAGTCAATTTCAACTTCTCACGGGAAAAAAATTGAACTTTTTAGTCCCACCCAGTCTGCCGTTACCACCACAGCCATGCCCACCCAATGGGCCACGCCCACCCAATGGGCCACGCCCACCCAATGGGCCACACCCAGCCAATGGGTCAAACCCACCCGGCACTCGACGATGCACAAGTGGGTTTGGGGTTGCAGTTTGGGCACTCGGTCTCTAAAAGGTTCGCCATCACTGTTCTAGTGCAAAGCTTTAAATGCCTTCAGTTGAATGAGTATAGAGGCCCCCTTCAAATCTTTATACTTCAGATGCAACAGTTTGACGTTCTGTCTAGGGGATAAGGAAATAAGGCTTCGTTTTGTGAAAGAATAACTTCTTAAAAAATGAAACACTTTTAATGATAGTTATCTTAAGCCAGTAGTGGACAGCTTGGTGCTACTCAGATATCTGAGTGTGACTCCCATAGTCTTGCTGTTATTCATGCCAATTGAGGCTGAGGAGATTTGGATATTAAAGCATCTGGTATTTTAGCCCTCATTTGTTTCCTCTTTATGCTCCTCTTTACACAGCTTTGATTTATGGAATTGTGCGAAGCAGCTGTGGGTTGTCTCAAAATCTCCTACTTATGACCTGTTTCTAATTTCATCCAATTAATTGGGTAATTTCAAATGGTATAAGGGACTACTAGTTAAGTCCATATCGGTGTTAAAAGAGAAAATATAGATCGTATGACAGAAACCTGATAACTGTTTTGTACTACTTGTTAAGCCTATCCATTTATGTCCTTTTTGTTGGTCTTAAAATTCTCATCTTTCTCAATCTTACTGCTGCCTCTGATTCAGCTGAGGTTCTCTCTTCCCCTATTTTGTTTTATTTCTAAGCTTCTGCAATCCTAACTTCAGCAAGAAATATTTCCACATGCTTAATCTACTCTTTTGAGACTGGATTCATGTTATGTGTTTGGCAAAAGGCAATTTGATTGTGGCTTACCATGTTATGCATGCACAGACCGTACATTTTATAATCCATAATTAAACAAATCATGGCTTAATGTGTTGTGAACTTACTGGGTGTTCCCCCCCCCGCCCCGAGCCTATTGCTTCCTGTGCTTGTTAAGTGTCACTTATTTTGTGGTGATACATATTCTATACCTACCCCTTCACCTTTGGAAATTGAAAACTGATTATTTGGGTGCCTCTTCCTTTCCAGACATTTTTCCTTCTAAGCTGCCTTTTCCTTCACTGCTGTTACTATCTGATAACACCAATGTTACCTAGTCACCCCTACATTTCTGTATCTTGTCAAAATTATGATACTTTTTTCCTATTATTAAAAAACAAACTTCATTCAGTGAAAACGTGTTGTCTGTGTCCTGGTTCTTTATTTCTCCCAGTTGTATCTCCATGTTCACTTAAAGCCATCTTGTACTCTGTTATATTTTTCTTCATCTTTCTGATTAGTGACTCTATAATTTCCCTCATTTTATTGTTTTTCTTTTCTTTTCCTTTCCTTTCTTTTTTCTTTTCTTTTCTTTTTTTCCTTTCCTTTCCTTAAGTCACCTCTCTCATATTCTTTTGCTTCCTGTTATGTTTATGATAACCTCCAGATCAACACCCATTACTTCTGCTAAGCTTCTCTTCAAAACTCAGCACTTTCACAACTTTTCGCTATTTCTCCTACTGCCAGACTGACCATCTTATTGCTTAATTTGGCAGTATTTGGTAACAAACATGCCTTGCAAAGTTTCCAAGAGTTTACAACAACTGTATTTTGGAAGGGGTTTTTTGCCCATGTTTTGTGCAGAAGGTCTGAGGTCTTTGTTGGCTTGTCATCAAGATACCAACCTAGTTTCTCTTTTTTCCTCTTTCCCTTCCTCTTTCCACCTAGCAACATTGTAGTGGAAGGAAGAATGCACTTAATGGACAAGGGCATTCACCCCCCGTCAGTTCTTGAAGTGTATGGGATCTATTTTAGGTCTCATTTTTGGAGGTGTTGTGTTGTTTGCTTTACAGAATTTCAGCAGCATACCATCGGAGAACTGTATAAAGAAGAACTTTAAAAAGAAGGGAACTGCATGTGATACTGAAGTGTCATTGATTGTGTATGCCTTAGACCAGGGCTTTTCAACCTGTGGTACGTGTACCACTTGTGGTACATTAATGAGTGGCAGGTGGTACGCAGCCCTGCCTAGCCAAGTGTAGTGGGGAAGGGAAAGAGCCAGTGCAGGCAAAGATTTACAGTGAGAGAGTCCTCTGGAGCTGCAAAGGCCCCAGGCTCACTTCTGGCTCACCCTCCCCCATGAGAAAGGAGGAGGGGGGCGGAGACAGGAGAGACTATAAAAGGAGGCAGTTTGGGCGGGAGAGGGAGAGAGAAAAAAAAGCAGCAGCCTTGGGAGGAGGCAGGGTCAGCTCTAGCTGCACCGAAGGGAAAAAAGAAGGAGGAGGGTGGGGGGAGAGGAGATCAAGCAGGCCATGAGCCAATCTACAACTGCTGTGGCATCCACCTGTGCTGGCAGCAACAAACAGGCAAGAAATGCAGTGGGGGAGGGGTCGCCCTCCAGGAGGAATGAAAAGCAGCAATGGCTGGAGGTGAGGCACGGAGGAGGGAGGGAGGGAGATTGAGAGTGGAAGGATTCTTATGTGCTTTAGTGACTTTGAAGTTCTGGGATTTGTGCAATGTGGGCTTTGTGTTCTTAAGGAGTGTTTGGCAGTTTCTATTTGGCTGATGTCTCCTGTTAGCTTCTATTGCTCTGCTGTTGTTAGCTGTAAGTTTTGCTGCAAGGGATTTTGAAATATTTTTCTCCTGAATGGATTTTACCTGTAGCATTCCTTTACTTATGAATGGAGCCATTTGGGGAGGCTGCCTTACCTGGCAGCCAGTACTTACATTTTGTTTTCTTCCTTAAGTGCCGGCTGCACTCAGTAACTTTCCTTTCTAGCCAGTAGCTAATTCTTAAAGGGGAATGTGCCTTTTTAAGCTAGTTCACTCAGCAGTTTGTCTTTTTTGTCTCTGGAGGCTTTTCCTTGTTTGATGAATATATGGAAGAGAGAAAATATGGGGGGGGTCAAATTCTTCCTTCAGAAGGAGGTGGGCATGAGAAAGAGGGAGGGAGGGAGGGAAGTCCCGCCTTAGCACTTGGCCACCAGCAGCCCTGCCATTGACTTTGCTTGTCAAAAGGTTGCAAAAGGGGATCACATGACCCTGGGACACTGTGACCATCATAAATGTGAATCAGTTGCCAAGCATCCAAATATAAATCACATGACCCTGGGCATGCTCCAATGGTCATAAGTGTGAAAAATGGTCATAAGTCATTTCAGTGCAATTGCAACTTTGAACAGTTTTTTTTTTTGGGTCATCAAGTTTTTGACACCTTGCTAAGTGGTACTCGAATATTGCCATATCCTAAAAGTGGTACAATCGGTGAAAAGGTTGAAAAGCCCTGCCTTAGACTAGCATTTGTCATTCCTTTCATGGCAGGTTCATAGATTATACTGTGTTACTTATACTACTGTATAATTTAAAAGCAGAATAACTATCTGTAAAATAAATAAGCCTTGATCTAAAACAGCCTTTTGGAAGTGGATACTGGAGATTTATTGATGCCTTTGACTCTTCTTTCATAGATTGTTTAAACCAGAAGAACGAAGGCTTATCAGCTGGTACAGTGACGTTCCTGGCCTTATACAATGAATCAATGGCATGCTTTAAACAGAACCTCCAGGTACTTAATATTGTTTATTAAGGGTACAGTTGAGCCCTCTAATTGTATAGTGAATTTCCCCCTTTTTTTCAGAGCAAGGCGCTGCAAATATAATTTACCAACTCTTACGCAGTTTAAGCAGATAGAACAATTATCTTTAAAATGCAGGTGTTCACTACTGACAACAAAATGCATTCTAATTAATGTTCACCTCCATTTCATATGCAATTATGCCGCTGTTTTGGTTTCACAATAGTTGATAATTATATAGGAAGAGTCGTATAATCTCTTCATATAGTAAATCACTTTTTACATTATTTTAGGCCTCGTCACCTCCTGATATAACTATATGGGTCATCTGATATTTTATTATGGTATGAGTTTAATCGTGGATACATAGCTATTTAAAAAGTTGGTTTTTCACATTTTTCACACATCACCTGCTATTAAAATCTTTCTAAATCTAGTATCTCTATAAAGTTGGAAAGATGTGGCCAACTTCTAGGATATGATCCAACTATGTTCAGAACTACTATGCCTTTATTATTCAAAACTTCAGACCTGTATATCCCATATATTAATTTATATCATCAGAGTGTTTATTATGAAGGTTGATAGCAAAATTATAACCAGAAGCTTAAAATAGGAACCTTGCTTATTTTAAGGTCACTGTAGAAATCCAATACAGTTGTAATTTGCAAAGTATCTATCACTGCTCAGCCTTGGTCGTTATGTTCAGAATGGGAATTGTATTTCTACTACTATACTATTTATCTGTGTTACCAAACCATGTATAATCACTGAACTATTTTGGTAAATTAGATATTAAAAAATGAGAGAAAAATCCTGTTCTTGCTTTTCCCTTCTTAGTGAAGAAGTAAGTGCCAAGCCCAGTATTTATAATTTTACATTTAGTTTAAATATTGAAAAATAGTCTTGTATTTTTGAATTCAATAAATTCTTTTGAATTTGTTCATTTCTTTTCTTATTGTATTATAATTGAACATTTTATTTATCCACAAAAGTGAATTTTTTTTGGAACATTCTTTTTTCCTATTATATAGAAAAGTTGAGTACCTATGAACTATTAGAGAAGGTAAAATAGAAGAAATGTTAGAGCAAGTGGAGTTGCATAAGATTTTTTTTTTCGTTACTAAAGAATGAATGACACAGATGAATTAAATGGAACATTGGGTAGAATCAGAGTGAATTATGAGAAAAGTCAGTTGAGAAGATTCTGTACTATAATAAAAGAAATAAAAAGTGATTAGGATAGGAATAGAATGAGAAAAAATGGACTGCATATAGAATCCTCTCTTCCCCATGTTCCCTTCTATATGGAGGGGAAAAAACCCAGTCCTATATATATTTGCAGGAGGCATCTCAGTGTAATCTACTGAAGCTGCTTAAAACACTCATTGTGATTGGACACTTCTAGCTTCAGGAGGGTGTGTAAATCTTTAAGTGCCTTCAGTTAAATAAGTATAGAGGCCCCCTTCAGATCTTTATACTTCAGATGCAACAATTTGATATTCTAAGAGGACAAGGAAATAAGGCTTCTGTTTGTGAACACTGCCTGCTTTACATATTTATTTTAAACACTCGGGTGAACTTACTCAGCCTTCCACAATCCATATACGTCTACAGATAAATTGGAAATTCTCTGGTAATTTGGGATTTTTTGCTGATTTATTTCAATTGATATGACTGTCCTTCTCAAATTCATGATAAACAAAATTAAACATTCAAATTAAAAACTATATAAAAAACATACAAGTACAATCAATAGCTGAGGTACAGCAATTAACCCAGCCACTGCATGGGCTTCACCCCGTACCTGGAACCCCAAAGTCCAATGACAGAACTATGTCTTTAAGGCCTTACCAAAAGTAAGTTGGGTTGGGACTAATCCTGTCTCCAGGGGGCTGATATTCCAAAGGGCTGGTACCATGAAAGAAAAGTCTTTCTTTTTGGATCCTGCTAGACAATGTCCCCTGGTAGGTGAGACCCGGAACATGCCTCTCCTGCTGGACTTTATGGGATGGATAGACATAATTGGGAAAAAGCAATCTCTCAAAGAACTCAATTCATGCCTTGAAGGATTTTATAGATTATTACCAGCACCTTGAATTGAACCTGGACAAATACTGGTAACCAGTACAGCCCATGGAGCAGGTGTGTAACATGCTCTGATTGAGAAGTACACATAACTGTCCATGCTGCTGGATTCTGCACCAGCTGTAGTTTCCAGATAAAATGCATTGCTGTACTCCATTTGGGAAGTGACCATAGCATGAGGGACTATGAGCAGGGTCTCTTGATCAACTGGCACACAAAATTATGCAGCGTTCCTTCTGGCCACAGCTATTACTTGTTCTGTGAGTAGGAGCTCCAGTTGAATTGGAAGACCCCCAAAATGCACACAGGGTCTATTAGGGCAGAAGAATACTGACATTTTGCCACCCTTACCACCACAGGCTAGGTGTTAATAGTGGCACTAATTCATGCAGAGTTGAGTTCACTCTTTGTTGCCCTTCAGTGGCACTTTAATTTTCTGTTTCATTTCCCTCAAGTCCTCTGTAAACCAAAGGAAATTATGAAATCCGTGGGAGGAGAGAGTCTATATGGGGCTGGTCTGATCCAAAGCCCTATCATCCTCTGATTCTGGGAAGTAAGGACGGCCTTATAGCAGACTATCAAGAGCAACGCAAATCTCCCACTGGAACCCAACAGGGTCCATTAGTTGCCTAAGATGGATTGACCAAATAAATCCAGCCTCCTTGTGCCAGGGAACTGTGCCAGAGAACTCCATGGTTAGCAGAGAATGATTTAACCATGACAAAGATCAGGTTGGGACCTGGGTGACCTGGGACATCAAAAACGTTACTCTTACTAGAAAACTGTGCCAGGCAAGAATGTGTAACCTTGTAATGCTGTTTTTTTTTTTATAAGATTGTGTATATTTAAATATACCTTCTGTATTTATGTCATCCTTGATAATGAATAATGTAGTACTTTCCTGTTCATGTTTTGTCTTTTTCTTCTGTTTTTCATGTTTCACTGTCGATCAGATATCAAATGTTAAAATATGCTGTTGTGCTGGGTTCTGCTATACCAAAACAAAGTACTGATTGTTGATGTAACAGTCATTAACATAACTGTTTTGCACTTATGTGAGAATAGTCACGAGCTATTGAATAATGAGCATTGTCAGCAGGAGGTAAATGAAAAGAATAGCGGAAGTTGGACAAGAATGGATATACTGACATTTTGAAAACATATTATTTTCACCCAACGTCCTAGTTACTGCATTTTGGCAGTATTTATCTTTCACATCACATTCTTCAATTTCCTCGTAACTCATACTTTTAAGTTGTCATATAAGATAACTCCATACCTTCCTGTGTTACTGGTTATTAACATCATGTACCTGTCAGTTTTAGTGGAAGGGGCAATCATTAGCTCAGAATTTGGTGTATCAGTGTGTGCATTCATGGTCCTATAAGTATATATAATGCGTTTTTCTGGATTTTTTTGTTGTTATTCTGTCTTTCACTGTTAAAATAAACCTACCATTAAAATTATAGACTGATCATTTCTTTGTCAGTGGGCAAATGTACAAAATCAGCAGGGGATCAAATACTTTCCCCCCCTCACTGTAAGTGCTATTGCTAATGCTATGCCAGTGATGGCGAACCTTTTAGAGACCGAGTGCCCAAAAACTGGCCCCGCCCCTGCTCCACCCCCTGCCCTGCCCTTGCTCCAGCCTCTGCCCCGCCCCCGCTCTGCCCCACCCTGCCTGCCCGTAGGGCCACTCACTGCCTCCAGGGCCCGCCGCAGATCGCCCAGGCAGCCCAGCAGCACCATGGTGGCCACGCCCTCTGCCCACGCCCTGCAGCATCAACTGTGCACGTTGGGGCGTGAGGGCAGAGTCTTGTCTACGCTGCCTGGCTGCTATGTCCTTGGCTGCGCTGCTCTGCGTGGGCCATGCTCAGGAGCGACTCTCCTCCAGGGAGGCTGCTGGTGAGGAGGGGGTCACGGGGGGAGGCAAGGCTGGGGCAACGGCATGTGTGCCCACAGAGAGGGCTCCGAGTGCCGCCTCTGGCACCCGTGCCATAGGTTCGCCACCACTGTGCTATGCTTATGGTCACGTGATCAGAATTTGAGTGCTTGGCAAATGGCATGTATTTATGACGGATGCACCATCTTGGGGTTATGTGATCACCATTTGCAACCTTCCAAGTTGGCTTCTGACAAGCAGTCAATGAGGGAAGCCAGATTCACTTAATGACCATGTGATTCACTTAACAACTGTGATTCACTTAACAACTGTAGCAAAAAGATCATAAAATTAGGCATGACTCACTTAATACCCTCCTTGCTTAGCAATGGAAATTCTAGTCCCAATTGTAGTCACAGGTGGAAGACTGACTGTAGGAGTTTCCATCTATCTTGCAGCTGTTGTTTGAAAATTGTGGCAGCCTTTTGCGCTTGGATTATACTTCAAACTCACCTTGAATTTTCTAATCTATTCTTTTAAAAAATAATTTCTTGGTTTATATTTTACGGCCAGGAAGGTAACCTGCTACCAAGTAACTACTCAGAGGTCTGCAAGAACTGCAATGCTACATATAAAAACTTGAGTTCTCACTACAGTGAGATACAGAAGAATGGGCAGCAAGAGGAATCTGAAGAACAGTTTCATTTGTGCATTGATATAGAGGATGCAGTGAGTCTTTCTTTCTGTTTTGCTTTCCTTATACTGTCTACTCATTTGTATCACATCTCGGTATATTGTAGTGTCTCAAGTTGGCTTTTGTCCAATTTAGTTACTGCATTATTACTAATCTCATGAGAATGGTTAACTGTAGCTAAAATTCCAGTGCAATAAAACGGAATATAGAAGTAAAATTTATAAAACCATAGCATAGTAGCATTGTCTTTTGTGTCTTTTGGGAAAATACAGCTTTTTAAATAACAGCATAATAAGGGTAACTCCTGATAAAGGAAGCATTTTATATGTTACTTACATGTAAGGGTGTAGGTCTATACATATGTTGTATATAGTATGTTTAAATGTGTGTTATGTATGTGTACACTTTGAGAGGAAGCAACTAAATTTCATTTTTAATGTGTGCCATTGTGCCCACAGTAAAAAATGACTATCTATCTATCTATCTATCTATCTATCTATCTATCTATCTATCTATCTATCTATCTATCTATCTATCTATCTATCTATCTATCTATCTATCTATCTATCTATCTATCTATCTATCTATCTATCTATCTATCTATCTATCTATCTATCTATCTATCTATCTATCTATCTATCTATCTATCTATCTAGTATCTATCATTTTAATGTAGTTTGCTGGTTTACATAGGAATCTGAAATGACTTGATGGCACATAATCAAATCTACATATATTGGTAATAATCTGAAGAAACCTAGTTCAGGCATTTTAGCACTTTCACAAGCTAAATGGCTGAAAACCCACCAGTATTTCATCTTACAATAAAAAACATCTTTTTCTCGCTCTCTAGTTTTGTATTTTCACCTCCTGAGTATCCAGCCTCAGTTTATCTCACTGGCTGGTTTCTCAAAGGACTAATTGACTAATTGACAGGGACTAATTGACAGGGATGTCTTTTGCCCATATACTGGGATGTGTTAGCAGTGATGAGGCATGTTGCTAAGGGCAGGCTTAGGTCCCATCAACCACTTACATTAACCTTCTCTTGTACTTCTGTGGACATTCTTCTGACATTTTCTTAATATGGATCCACTGAGAGGTTTTTATTTGTTTTGTTTTAAGCCTTTCTTAAAGACACATCAATTTGGCATCTTCTATATAGCATCCAAATAAATAGATGCTCTTATTACTGTATGAAATGATTGGATTGTGGTTAATGCAAACTCAGATGTCGAACCATGAAGAACACTTTAATAAAGCACTTGGCTACAACATTTAAAGCTTTTCAGGGTGGACATTTTAAAATCTATCTGAAAACCCATGAGATTGCTAAATTTGCATCTGCCATTAAGGATGGCCTGATAACTGTAAAAATTATGTTGCATCTTGTCCAGGAAGGCGGGATCTGTACCCAGTAAAAGGTAGACATACTGATGCTCATTCAATGCAAAACTTTGGAATTTATCCAGATATTGATGATTCCTCAGATGTCTTAATCTCCTTGGTATTTTTTTTTTTTTTTTTACAATTGTGTCCTTCTAGATGAACATCACACAAAGGCTGTGGAGCACAACTTTTAATTGTTCTGTCCCCTGCACAGATACAGTGCCAGTGATTGCAGTTTCTTTGTTCATTTTCTTTCTACCACTTGTTTTTTACTTGAGTACCTTCCTTCACTCAAAGCAGAAAAAACGTATCCTGATTCTGGGTAAGTAAAATCACAAAATCTTTATGGTTTCTATTTGGATTGAAATAAAAAAAAAAGGTTACAATATTGAAAGTGGTATTTGCACCTAGATGGCATGATGCCCAGTGTTGGGTGCTTTGGAATTTGAGACTCTGTTCACAATCTGATTAGAATAATCTGGGTTGGAAGTCGATAATGCATCATTTGATTCTGTCTCACTGCTGCACTTTTAAGTGACTAAACAAGTTTTAACTGCCTTTATCAAGCTGTTCTGAGTCAAAGGGCTATGATGGCAATTCAGATGGAATGAATCAGACAACCGGATGATTTTCTCCTATCTTTTTTTTAAGGTAATAAGGACAGGGAGCTTTCTATCTGCAATTAGCTCTTTCTGAACAACAGACTCAGCGTATTGTTGAACACCTGTGATTAGCAACATCATATTCAGTGTTCTAGTCAACCATTTATTTATAAAATCATTTGGGTGCCATGATTTAAAAAAAAAATGGTGTGAAGAAGCCTCTTCACAGTATGGTGAAGTTACTGTATATAGGAATAACTGTCTCATATAATTTGACTGTATATGTTGGCTGTTTGGTACTCAGAATAATTTGACATTTGATAAAAATGAACAAAATAAATGTGTTGCCCAGATAAAACAGAGGCCCGCCTTGTCATTTGAAAAAAAGGGATTCAGTTTTCATTTGAGCATGGACAGCAATTTTCTCATTTTCAGATTTGTAATTTTGGGTATTCCTGGTTCAACTCTTGAATGTGATTTCTCAAGTTTTGATGGTGGCCAAGAGTACTTTTGCTCCTGGAAATTAGACCAGATCACAGTGGCCTAGGCCTTTGTATTCTGTTGTATTCTGTTTGGAGTTTGGAGCATTCTCAGATATTACTGCTTATTGGAAGAACCTTGGGTAGTTCATAACATTAGCCAGATCATTAACTAGGAATGTAATAGATAGCATGTGATAGCCTTGTTAATGTCAGCTTCTGATCTATTTCTGGCACAGTTAAGACTGATAGCCATGATCTATGAAGTTTTGCATGACTCGAGGTCTATTATATTAAAGACTACTTTCCTCCATTTGAACTTGTCCAAATTTTAAGATGTGTTGCAAAACCTCTTCTCCCTCTCCTGCCATTATTTGTGAGATGGGAAAATAAGGAAAGGTCTTCTCAATAGCTCCTCACTAGTTTTGGACCTCTTTGCATGATTGGCCAAATGAATTCTCTATCTAACTCGAAAACTATTTAAACCAACATTGTTCTTTTGGTTGATTTGTAACTATAAATTGGGATTTTTTGCATTATCACTATTTTTGATATTCACTGTGGGAAAGGATGACATCTCATGATGCCGTTGTACAAATGATGCAAATTTAATTGGTAATTCAGTGACATCATAAACATATACCATTACTATGACTTGTTCTAGATGTCTCTCCGTATAAATTCTGTTGTTGAGGACTTAGATTTCTTGTATGAATATGCTATTAACTGTTTTTGTGGGATTTATGCTTTTCTTCTCTTTCTAGGTAAGCGCATCCACTCAAATGCCAGCTTTGCGAACATCCAAGATAAATCCAACTGAACTTTGGGATGCAATGGGATATTAATTTGATTGTTCTGAAGACAATTGTAATTTAACTTTACATTATGCTGTAATAAAAGACTCTGTGTCTCAGATAGGTGTATGCACTATTGTGCAATAGTTCTCAGGGGGAAGACATGACCTCTAGAGACGAAAAAGAAACTATATTCCCTCCTTCAATCCTTTTTGAACTTTTATCTTACTTCCTGATTGATAAAGTTTTTCTACTTATATAATGGATCAATAACATTGACTTCCATATATGATGTGCTTACACGAACATTCCTTTCTAATTCTTACCTGAATGCGGATTTATTTAAAAGTTATCATTATTGAAAAATGAAAAAAAAAATGAATTCAATGGCTTAATATTTATTAGCAGACAAATCTTAGTGTTTAGTCTACGTTATTACTTAAAATGCTATTTGGCTCAGAAATAAATTTTGAATTTTATATACTGTATTGCTGGCAACAAAACTGATTATTAGAATTATAATAATTACAGAGTTTGACTTAAGGAAAAATGTCATGTCTTGATATTTCTAGTGTTGTATACTTGAATAAGCTCTTTGTTGGCTGGTTAAAAACAAGATTAAACTAACTGAAACTGTTATTTAATTATACTCTACCCCTAAAAGTATTTTTTATAAAGTGGCTTTGTATGTAAGGGTACATAGTATATTTATTAGAATTTACAGACAGTATTTTATTGCATTTGGAAAAGTTACCCAAACTAAAAGAAAAAAAAAAGCTGAACAGCTTGGGGAAATTGGGTTAAGAGAATAGAAAGAATTAATATATACATTATAGGGAAAAGTGATTTATTTTTTTTTTTGGTAGAATAATTTCATAGTATTTAAATAACAAAGAATATTGACAGATTTGTCTATCATTTTATTAACAAGTAAATATGAAGACAATTGCAGGCTCTTGGTGTCTGTTTGCAGTAGAACTTAGTTATTTAACAAAAAGTACATTTCGAGTGGGATCTTGGGGTTTCTGGGAGGCGATGGAAATACTGCACATTTCTCTCTCTGCAGATGGAGAAGAAACTGCTAAAATGGTGTTCTCTTAAACAGTGTAGAATAGTCCTCAGCTGAAGTTGCCTTGCCAGCCATGCTTTGCAGCTAGCAGTCACAAAAAAAAAATGAAGACATTGGGGAAAAGTCAAGGGTATCATTGGACAAGCTTTGGCTGGGCTCATAACATCATATTGAACTGTGATTTTTTAAATAATAGTTTGCTCAAGAAACCAAAATTGACTTGGTTTATGTAACATGTTAAGCCAGGGTGAAGAATCCAATCCCTTGTTACCTCATTAGAGGATTGGCTAAAATTTTTGGAACCATTTTTTTTTTTTTCATTTTTGGAGGGATTAAAGCTATCCTTAAAAACTCTAAATTCCCTCTAATAGACCATTGTTTCCTTTTTGGCTGAATGAGCCTTGTCAATCATTGCTCTTGGTGCTGGAATAAATGAAGAACTTCTGAAGCTAGTGTAGTTATTATCCTCCCCATTAGATCTAAAACAAGATTAAAAGTAAGGTTTTTGTTTAAAAAAGAAAATTTCCCTATTTCCTCCCCCGTATCTGTCTCATTAGTGCTGAATACAACATAAAAATAATTTGCATATGGATTATGCAGTATATTCAGGAAGGTAGTTGTTTAATTAGTTATTTCTACCCAAGAAGGCAAACGTTGTTGCATGGCACTCCTAAATAGTCTGCAGAATCTCTTTTTAAGTAGCTTGGTGGAAGCAGCAGTAGATTATTGTTGGAAAAGCAAGGGCTTAATACCAAACAACTTCTAATGAATGGAAAATGCATTGGGGGTGGGGTGGGGTTAAGGAATATATCCAATTATGAAATGTCATTGTTTCATCCTAAAACTAAATTTTTCCATCTGAGTCACAATTGGCTCACGATACTTGTTCAGTGCAGATTTGGAAAAAGTTGGGGTGTTAAGCCATTCTTAATCAAATGAACTGCTCTGATTGATGCTGAGTTGCTGGCTATATTTTAATGAGATCCACACACACTTATGACTGTATAATAGTATTAGTGACAAGCTAATTATATTTGATCAGCAGGGCTAAGCTGATTTGAAATAAAAATATGCTGACTTCAAGAGAGTTCTGGATTTGGGCCAGAATTACAAAAAATGGGCAGGTAATTATTGTAGAACATGACCTGTATGTTGAATGAAATAATAGAAATAAGAGCAGATGCAGCATAGATCCTGAAAAAGATTTGTATGCCACTGATACAACAACCTGCCTACTAGTATGTTACTTTTTATATTTTAAGATGGCTATTTTTCTATTTAGACATGTAGATTTAGTCATGTCCTGCCCTTTAATAGCATTACATTGATTTGAGGCATCACATGATGGGGAATGGCTCAAAGCAATCTTTTATTTATGCTGTGAGAGATTTTGTGCATAGAAAGGCACAGTATGACAGATTTGCTTATTAGCAGTGGCTTTTTAAAGACATTTGCATTAAATATGTCTGAAAGTCACTACTTTCTAGGATGGTGGTTAAGCACTTTTCACAAAAGGTGTTTTGATGATTTTATGATTTTCTTAGTTTTTAAGCCAAATGAAAAGAATTTTCTATTGCTTGTCTGTATAAATGTAAAAAAGGAGAGACCTAAGTTATTTCTAAACTTGAAGATAGCTGTTTTATGATACAATAATATATTTTTCATATTGTTTAAATTGCACATGATATATACATGTCTTGTTAATATATTTTCCCTTGTCTTTGGTTTTAATTTTAAACTTAATGTACATGTAAAACTTCTCCAATAAGCAGACAAAAAAGTCGAATAAAGATATGTTCTTTACAATTACTTTGAATTGTAGATCAACTGTATTTATTTTACTGAGAAGATGGCTGTTGAAAAAGAACATCAGTAGATTTTTATCTGTGACATATGATACAGTCCAAATATTGGGTGTCAGAACTTCAACCTATATAATGCAACATTTCATTTCCTGTATGAACAGTGCCAAAGTGTCTCATTATATACAGAAAAACATCATATACATTATAGACAGAATGCCATTAGATACAGAAAAACAAGATGGATTCCTTGTTCTGTTTTGTACAGCACCATCAGCCAACATGAGTATTCTTGCTGGGCATCATGTGAGTTGCAGGACGAAAGGTTAAGAAAGACTGATAAGATGTGTTGGGTCAAACAAAACCTGTTTCTATTCATTTTTCTCAAGCTGATTTCAATTCCATCAGCCATAAAGCACGCTAATCTCTCCACATATTTCTGTGAAGCTAGTTCATATACAATTAAGTTCAGTCTAATTGTGAAGTATGAATGCATTTGATATGTACTAGTTGCACTGTTGTACATTTTCTGGTATTGTGCATGTGTAAAGCATGCTTGCCATTGTACCATTGACACAAGGAGACTGTTCCTCTTCTCTGTAATACTTTTAAACTTCTGAGATATACATGATAAAATCGTTCATTGGCTTAGATAATACCCTGGTGTAATTGCTAAATGGTTATTTTACATACAAAATGACCTTATACAAATATATCTGCTGGGAAATGCTCTTTCCAGTAGTGGAGAAAATCAACATCCACTGGAACTTTCCTTCTAGAGAAAGGCGACAGTGATTTTTCTTATTTCCTCTTCATCCCTGTCTCAGTAACCCTCCTCATACACAATTCTGGAGAGTTATCCAATCAAAAAATGTTTTTTGGAGCATGGAGAACCAAGGGTGAAAATAAAGTGATCTAAATGCATCTCTGGATCAGCCCCCTTTATAGTTGGACTGACTTTATCAAATGCTTTGAGGAGAGATGTAAATATTGGCTGAGAAAAATCTAGAAACTGTCTTTCTGGACTCATCTAAATTAAAAAGTATCATAGTGCTTATCTAAAAACTAGTGGAGTAGTTAACATAATACACATAACAAATGGGCTCATATTTCATGCTGGGCTAAGTCAAATCATGATCTCATTTGATGTCGCAGCCCTGTTCACTTCTATAGATCCAGAATTAGCCAAAGAATCCATGACTACACTGCTTCACAATACACCTGACTTAACTGAATACACGAAGATCAAAACACCCAGGATTATGGATCTCATAAACCTCTGCTTAACGACATACTTCCAATCTGATGGCAAAATTTACCATCAAATCAAAGGGACACCTATGGTGTCCTGCTTTCAGGACTTATAGCAGAGGTCATCATGCACTCCACAAATACAACTGAAAATATGCATCAGATATGAAGATGACACCTTCACCATAATAAAAAAGGATCAATTAGAGAACGCCCACAGAATCATCAATAACATTTTTAAAGGAATCCAGTTTATTAGAGAAGAAGAAAACAACAACTCGTTACCCTTCCTCGACATCCTGATCAGCAGAGACCACAATGGTAAGTCTACAGAAAAACCACCCATACTAACCAGGTGCTCCACTACCAAAGCAACAGCCCAACCTCCCACAACAGAAGCTGTGCAAGGATTTTTATTTAAATGAGCCCAAACGCTGCAGCAACCCAAAACAACAGAAAAAGGAAATGGAGCCTCTATGGAACATATTCCAACAAAATGAGTACCCACGCAACTTCATCAAAAAGTCCCCGACCACTCAACCCAATACAGCACAACCAACACAAACCCTAAAAAGAATTACACTGCCATACATCAAGAACATCTCAGAAACCGCAAATGGACTACTACAACCACATGGAATCAGCGTAGCACATAAACCAACTAAAGCCCTTCAAAACATCCTAAGTTAAACCCAAAGACCCAGCAACCCCAGAAGAAAAAACAGGAGTCATCTTCTACAACACACAATGTAAGAACTGCAACAACCACTGTAGGACAAGCAGGCAGAAGACTGGCAGAACGCATCCATGAACATAAACTGGCAGTCAAAAGGCAGGACGAAAATTCCTTGATTTCACAACATATAGACAGATTTAGCCATAGTTTCAATTGGGAAAATGTGACAATCCTAGACCAGGCCAAATCCCAAAATGCCAGGGAATTTCTAGAAACCTGGCACTCTGACAAATCAGGCATCAATAGACACACAGACATTAACAACATCTATAGATTATGCAAACAATCAACCAGCCCAAAAGAGAAAAAGACTCCCAGCACCTCTCCACCAGTAATCAGCACTCGGATCAGCATAGATTAACTCCAAGGTCACCTTCAGACCAACAGTCAAGTAAGCAATACCCCAATCAAGAAACTGACAAAGAGCCATTAGTAAACAGCCCAATCAAAGAATCCCTAAGACCGCCCCCAACCACACAGACAGGCAAGAGACAGCAAACAGCATTCCTTACTACTGTAGACACTGATAATGTTACCTAGTTAGAATAATGAAACGTCTGCAAGAAAACAAGCAAGCTCAGAAAGCACCAAGGACCCCCCCTCCCCTTAAGTCAAACCATTGTGCATTAACCATAATATGTGACCTTGGACATTGTTCTCGTGCTCATTAGGAGACCAAAAATCTGTAAACTGCAGGGAAATGGGAAAAAATAAGGGAGTCCAGAATTACAAAACCAAAATCATAGCCTAGCCTAGCCAAAATAATACCAATGATTCAGAAAATACTCTTCCTGATTAAATTGCTTGTGCACTGCTTCATCCTTGTGGAATGCACTCCTAACCATTTTCAGGGATTACAGACATTCCTCTACTTATGAACAGGTTATGTTCCGAGAAGCTGTTCGCAAGTCCGTTTTGTTCGTAAGTCCAAACAAACATTAAAATCACTCTTGTGCTGAATTCCAGATATTCACAGTTGCTACAGTACACACCACACCCAGGCCCTAAACAACTAAACAGCGAACAGTATGCAAGTCAGGAGAAAGTGGGAAAGGTGGCACATCTCCGGACTTCCGGGATCTTCTATGTTGGCATTGCAGGCAGATTTGTTCTTCTTGGTGATAAAAATTCATAACTCAAAAGTTTTTAAATAGAATAATATCTGTAGAGTTTTTAGAAACCTTCAAAGAAGAGTTTGGCTGGTATTAATTTTTACTCATTTAAATAGTTTTAATGAGTTTTTTTTAGATTAAAATCTCTTTACATTATATTAAACATCGAACTGAAGTTTTAATACAAACTGCCCTAAACTGTTTAGGAAGAGCAGATAAAAATTAAATACATATTTGACATGGCAGGTTTCTTAAAATTCAGTTTCTCTATTGTTTAAATCAGTGGTCTCCAAATGTGGCTGAATCACAGATGCCAGAAGGTCAAGCCAGCATTGCCAGTAGTGAAGTATGCTTGTAGCTGTTGTGCAGCCCAGTGCACACAAACCCAGTTTATCCTTGTCCATTTATTAAGAATAATGTACTAATAATTTTGAGAAAAAATAAAGGAAAAATTGATCCAAGTTACAGTTTGGTCTCAGCATTCCCTGTTAATTTTTAGAAGATTCTGATTTTTATTAAGCTATTTTATCCGAGAGATACAGGGAAATAATGGAGCAATTCTTGTTCAATAAGGTTTATAACTGGCATCCTTTCTTTATCTAGGGCTCTGATAGCCTCTGAATAATGAAGGAAATGGATAGTGTAAAGGATGGGTCTTTTTTTCTTTTCTTTTTTTAAAAAAATACATTATGCTTTATTGTTTTCAATGAATTGACACATTGTATGTGAGAGCAGTTTGTCCTTCACGTTTGATGCCTAATGTACAACCATATGGCTTCAGAAGAGAGACTTAATGGTATGTCTGCCTCTTATGATCTCCTTAATCAAGTGTTCTGATCTATTTCCTCTTTCCAATCCCATTCCTTACAAAAAGAGAGAAAAGATATGAAGTACCATTTCTATTTTGCACCAATTATGCTCTTCACATGGAGTATTATGTTTTTTTGAGAAATGTTTAGGAGATCCTTGCACATAAATGTGACAATTTTATCAACTGCTTAAAGATACTGCTTTGAAATGAAACAGTTGACTCTTAGTATCTAACTTTGTTTGTTGCCATGGAACCATCTGTGGATAACCACGTTTAACCTAGGTAAGTTTGATACTGCTGTTTTCAGGATCACTATAAGCAATTCACTTCGTCATTATATGGTAGTATCTGCATTTATTTCTCCATATTCCTGTACAAATCTTCATTTTTAAATGCTGAAAACATGTTGTTGTTGGGTTCAGACTGAGTTGGGTTCATGTATCATTGCTAAGTTATAATGTGATTTCTTGAATATTATGGAACTTGCGGCATTATACAGGTAGTTCTTGATTTACAGCCATTTCTTTAGTGACTGTTCGAAGTCACAATGGCACTGAAGTGACTTATGACCAGTTTCCGCACTCAAGGCGGTTGCAGCATCCCCAGAGTCATGTGATCAATATTCGGCACTTGGCAAACAGCACATGTTTATGACAGTTGTATAGGGGCATGTGATCATCATTAGTGATCTTCCCAGCTAACTTCTGACAAACAATGGGGGAAGCCAGATTCCCTTAATGACTGCATGATTCACTTAATTTTTGCAGTGATTCGGTTAACAACTGTGGCAAAACAGATCATAAAATGGGGCAAAAACTCATTTAACAACTGCCTTGTTTTAACAATGGAAATTTTGGCCTCAGTTGTCATAAGTCAAGGACTACCTATACCATGCATCCACCCAGTTAAGGCTTAGGCAACAAACTATGGCTTAGGTGATCAATTTCTGTCAACCTGAAGTTTGAAATCAGAGCATACTGAAGGCTAGATGTAATGGCAAATGGCAATGGCCTTGGGAAACAGGGCAAAGAGAAGCAACCAAGGGAACATCAGACAAAAGGCAATTTATTCTGCAGCAGGAATATGGGCTGGGCAAGAGGCTCAGAGAAGACTCTCCCTAGTCTTTGGGCTACAAAAGAGATGGGGGGGAGGTGGTAGAGAAGGACTTTCAGACTTGCAAGAGTGATGTCAGCCTTATGAGGTAGACCAGAGAGGAAATACAACCATTATCAGCTAATTCTATTTGACTGCAAAGTTACATTAACAGAATCTTGCATGTCTTGTAATCTTACACTAGAATAAAGGTAATGTGGTTTGCGCTTATGGTTTCTGCTTCTTGTCTGGACTATCTCGAAGGGCTGACAAAATTGGACAAGAAAGCACTTTCCAAAAATAAGTTAAAGTTCTGTCAATCCCAATCAAAGGCTATGCTACGGGTGTAGAGTAGAATTTTAGGGCCTTATGAGAAATTTAGACAGTCACGCCCACCAATGCTTGCTGGAGTGTTCTTTTGGGAATCGGTCGCTGTATTATGTTAGCAGAAGATATTTTACTGATAGCTTCCTCGAGCCTGGGGTAGGACTTAAAAATGGTTGATATTTTTGTGGTACCTTTTCTGCTCAGGAGAAACATCCTTGGCATCTGAACAAGATCAGAGAGCAGGTGATGGCCAAGATTTTTTGTACTTTTTAGAGCAGTATTTCTCAACCTTGGCAACTTTAAAATGTGAGGATTTCAATTCCCAGAATTCCCCAGCCAACTTTCTGGGAGTTTATGGTTTCTAAGTTTGAAAAGCATAGCTTTAGAGAGTTAACTGCAAGCCAGAGTAGAACAGGATAGATAAATAATGGGACAAGAAACGGCAGACAGCTTCCTCATTGTTTTGTTTTGGATTTTGCACAACTTTTTATTGTTTGGATATGGATACTCAGAAGATAAATCTGTATTTTGCTGAGGTTTTACAAATTTTAGAGATATCAGCAAACCTTCCCATTCTATCTTCACTTGACCAACATTCCTTTCTCAATTCTGGAGCTCAAGTTAGCTAAGTCATGATATTTAAGCCTCCTCTGTATTGTTTTGATCTGGGTATTCTTTCACTGATGTCAAATCTGCTTATCCTCTTAACTCTTAACCTTCTTAATGTGCAAAATACTGAGAGGTTTTTGGAGAGGCAAGGAAGCAGTATTATCTAAATTTAATTTGATTATTCTGTTTCCTACCACCCTTCTTTCTTTTTAAGCCCTTAAACTTTGTGTAAGTATATATGTGTGTGTTGTAGTCTCAGCTATGATGATTAAAAAAAGACTGGATTCTCCTTGTTCTGCATTAAAGCACAAAACCCTTTCTTTGCCTTTGGTCCTCCTAATGACCTCCAATGATTTGTATAATCTTTTGCTGGCGATTGACTGACATTCTTTATTTAGTGGTGGTTAACATTTGTCTCCATATTTTTGAATAACGTCTGCAGTGGACTATTGTGACCAAATTGCCGAACAACATCTATCCTAGAAATGAAAGTTGCATTGCTCAATTGCGGAATGGATAAATACTGAAAATGTGATTTATTGACCCATAAGTAGGCTGTTGCCTTAAATTACTGATATTGATTAGATGGCTTGGATAATCTTTAATTCGTTATCTACATTTAATGACAGGAATAAATTCTTTAAATACATAATACTAATTGGGCCATAGACATGTCTTTTCCGAGCTTGCATAGCAATTGCAGAAGAGTGCTGCACAATCTCAAGAAAAAATGCTGCAATTGTGGAGAGATCCAGTATGTGTTTCCCTGCATGCTCCAAAATCCCATTTTGTCTTGCATCTAAAATACTTCACAGGCCTAAATAATAATAATCCAACATATGACTGTTGCAGCTTTATATATCTTAGGATTGACTAAAACAAGTAGCTGCAATCTTTCTACATCCCCCCCTCCCCCTGTGTATGTGGTATAGATAGATATTGCTTTCAGATCAGTATTAATTTCAGGCAATTGCAGTATTGGACAAATCCCTATAGTTTTAATATTAAATATTTAAGTAATAATAGAAACACTTTTTAAGTAATAATAGATACACTTTTCAAAATCGCACATAGGAACATTGCTGAGTAATTGAGGAACTTCTCATATATAAGTGACTGGAAAAAATGTTTTTACACAAAAAGAAATTCTCTTTATTCATATATAGCAAAATATAAAAAACGGGAAGAGGAAATGAAAGCGTTAGCTTGAAAACGGTCCTACCCAAGCAATTCCAGAAAACTGTTCTGTCCTGAAAGCATTTAGGAGGTTGGGCACCAGGCATTTCTGTCCTTCTGGGCTTCAGGACTACCCACCAGAAAATGGTCTTTTTAAAATATTAAAATTACTTGGAAAGAAATTCTGTTCCACAAAAAAGACATATTTATGGTGCAAATATACTCTTCAACCTTTGAAGTCTTTCTTTCTTTAAGCTCAGCAAATAGAATTTCATTTGCAAATAGGTTATGATATTCCTCTTGTGAAAATTGAGCTTTGGAGGAGACTTAAAGGAGGTGATAAGAAGGGACCGCACCATTCATGACTTCAACTAAAGCGTGTATGAAATAATAAGAGGCAAAAAGGCCTTTTTACAGCTTTTCATACCAGTGCTTGCATATTGGGTAAATCAGTGATTCTGATTCACCAGTATTCGTAGATGTGTGTTACTGCAAACATTTTAAACAGACTTTATTGAACAATTAACTAGGCATACATATATTTTTTTAATTGGAAGCATATGCATTCTGCCTCTTGTTTCTGTTAGTGCTTTAAAAATAATGCAAAAGCAATGTCTTTGCCCGACTTTAATACTGTTTTCAACTTTGGGCTGCAGAAAACGTCAACACATCCCATCTTTTCAAAGTTTATAGCTAGTTTCCAATACAGGTAGTCCTCGAGTTACAAATGTAATGGAGCCTGCCCATTCCATTTGTAACTCGAAAACCTGTGGGAGTGAATCTCGTACCTTGAACGAGATCATTCCCTGCTCGTTAAAACGCACGTGGCTCATTAAGTGAACATGAGGTATCTCAGGGTGGGGAAGGCCATGAAGGGCCTAGTGATGGAACAGGTCCCCCAGGCCTCCCCGACCCACTAAGATATCTCATGCTTCCCTCTCTCTTCATGCCGTGCTGGACTCACCTTGAAAAGATCAGTCTCCTGCTGCCGCCCGGAAATGGGCCTCTGGAGGGCTGTGGAAGCATCTTTCGGCTTCACTTCTGGGCGGCAGCAGCCTGGAAGGGGCCTCAGACACCCAGACTGAGCCTCCAGAGGGCTGCGGAAGCATCCCCCGGCTTCAGTTCCATTCTCAGTTGCAGAAAACAGAGGCCTAAAGTAGCATGAGATCACGTGAGATCAGTAGCGTTACTTTAGGCCTCCATTCTCTGCGAACGCACTGAAGGCCTGGGGCAGCTAAGAAAGCGAAGGATCTTGATCTTCACAGGGTGAGTATTGAAGGCCTAATGCCTAGGGAGACCCGCGATGGGGGTGGGGAAGGAGGGAATAACCAGGGTGAATGTGGCAGTGCCACTGCGGTTGCTCATAAGGGT
The DNA here is from genome assembly GCA_023970755.1 of Azemiops feae. Classification (NCBI taxonomy): domain Eukaryota; kingdom Metazoa; phylum Chordata; class Lepidosauria; order Squamata; family Viperidae; genus Azemiops; species Azemiops feae. The sequence continues at coordinate 1,994,621 of JALGBA010000094.1, forward strand.
GAACGACTGCAACATTCGTAATTTCGGGATTTGCTCGTAAGCACTAGGGGGCGCTTATCGCGTAACTTTGAACGTTCGCTAAGGGAACACTTGCAACTTGGGGATTACCTGTATTATTCTCACTCATCATGCCACTGAACAAGGCCCTGATATTCAAGGAGTCAGACAGAAAAATATATAATTTCTCTTGAGCCTTGCTGGGTCCTGTCACCCACTCACCCACCTTGCATTGGCTTTTTAGACAGGTGAACTACTTTTACGTTTGTGTAGTTGCTGATGGAGTCTTTTGCTTTTACAGCTACTGGAGCAGAACCACTCCTGCCAGTTTAAAGCAAGTCTTCAGAATCAACCTCCCCTTGCACTGGACACATGTGAAGGCTGAGCTGCAAAGATATTACCATGCAATTTTTGGGACATTTTTGGAATTCTGGGACTTGAAGCCCACAGGTTTTAAAGTTGCTAAGGTTGGACATCCCTGTTCTATAGTCATGTAACTTCATAACAGAAATCTATAAGAGATTATGAGAAACTCAGGCAAAAACACTAGAGTACTACAGGGGAAATAAATGTATCTGGTGGTACATAACAATTACTTGTTTCTCAAAGCATTATGCTTGAACACCTGCAGAGTTATTTTTAAAAACGCTTTATTCCATGCAATGCAAAGTATGGAAGAGATTAAATATACAGGGAACCTTTTGCTCTTATCTTCTAAGAAATCATATCAATGGCTTTTTTTCAATGCCTTTTCTCAGAAACACATAAAAGTCATGGACTGGGAATAAGAGGCGTTATAGGACCAAATGGTGCCATTATCATGAGCAGGTGCTACAATATTGCTGTCAATGAACTGACCCTTAGATCTTAATTAGTTTTTCAAATGTAAGGAGAGGTTTATATCAACACAGTAAATACAGTGCTAATTTAGAAATAGCTCTGGAGGAAAAACTGGATTGCAAACTAAGCTGCATCCCCAACTTGGAAAGGATTTGAATCAGAGAAAGTGGAATGTTACCTATAGATTTCATCCTCACAAAATTATCTGTGTTTATACCTTCAAAAAATTGACCATCTTTACAAAGCAATCATCAGCAGGCATATTTTCAGAGGGGAAAAGATTTTCTCTGGAAAGGATAAGGGATTATGTCTATGGAAATTCTCAGTGATCCAGGTCATAGTTGTCCCAAAGGTGCTTTTTCATGAGGCAATGGGACTTTCTTGTTTTCCTTTGAAGACACTTTAGCTTCTCATCCAAGAAGCTTCTTCAGCTCTGACTGGATGGTGGGGAATGGAAGGATTTATACTCCTTGCAGACAGCTGAGCATTCTTTTAGGGAGTCATTGAGGCCACCTGGAGGTTTATCTATATCGTCAAGGTCATCTGAGTAGTGCAAATGGGTGTGCAGCCTTCTTGGAACTGCTGAAAGGACTGTGTTGTAGACTGAAGATAGATGATATTGTATCCCTCCCCCTCTGTTGAAAGAATGCTGTTCAGTTTTTATATAGATTGACTCTTTGACCCCTCTTTCAAACCAGCATCCAAAATGTGGACTTTGCTGTCTTCGAAAAAGTGGCCTTTGTCTTTTAAATGTAGAATCTTGTCCTGATTGGTTTGTTCTCCTACGGTATGCCATGCGTTTGTACTACTCAGGTGATCCTGATGACATAAACCTCCAGGTGGTCTCAATGACTCTCTAAATAAAAGAATGCAAATGACCAGCTGTTTTCAAGGAATATATATATCTGTCCATTCCCCACCATCCAGTCAGAGCTGAAGAAGCTTCTTGGATGAGAAGCGAAATGTCTTCAAAGAAAAACAAGAAAGTCAAGTTGCCTCGTGAAAATGTACCTTTGGGATGAGGGGTTATCTATTCTTCCCACTTTTATCCCATAACTACAGTTTATTCTCAAAGGGTTCATTGTATATGGCTGTTCCCTGACACATAGATTTTCCCCTGCACACACATATGGAGTTTGGGGAAGTGGTGGTCATAAACAAAACATGGCTGACACAGAGACATTCACATCTATTCTATTCTATGGCTCCAAGTTGTCTGCTGCCTGAATTGCCTTGAATTTAAACTCGACTTTTCTTGTGCAAATTGATGGTTTTCAATCTGTCCAGAATTACCCATTTCCTTGAATGCTTCTTTCTCTTCATCTGCAGAAGAACCTGAATAAAGCACAGTAAGTCACAAAACACAAACTGTAATAACGTTTATAATTGTTCTGTTCCAAGAATCAACCATTTCCTTGCCATAAACTCATACTGTTTCCAAATACCATGTTACAGTGAGCAGTTTTGTACAAATTAAGACTATGGATATGAGAGAATTAGTGGATCCAGAAGAACTCTAAAGAGTCCATTGTAGTGGCAAAGCCTCTGAAAATGGTGCCTGCTTCTGGGATGCAGCCATGTGGCCCAGGGATGCCAAAAGGCAGAATGGCAGTCTCTTCCCTAATGCAATCTCTGGAGCTCTTCAGAGATCTTTAAAAGATAAGTGCACAATGGGGGGGTTGGGGAGCTGGGGAGAAGGGTGCAGGATCTGGTGGGGTGGGGAGTAGGCCCAAGACTTGTGGGGAGCTGGTGGGATGGGCTGGAGGAGAGATAAGTGGGGTTGGTGGTGCTATAGCATGCCTGCAGTCAGTTGTAAGGGCAAATGACTACAGGGGTGCTGCAGCGGACGTAACTTTGAAACCAGGTTGTAAGTAGCTTTAGGGGTTTCTGTTGCAACTTTAAGCAGTCACTAAGGACCAATCATAAGTTGAGGACCACCTGTAGATACTCGGAGAAGCCATTTCTTTCATTATTTGATCTATCTGAACTCTTTCAAATCTGTAGAGAATATCTGAAAGAGCAAGCGCTTTTCTCTTTTCCCACACATTCCAGATCTCAGTTCAGCATGTGGAAAGGAGCAAGATGGGCAGGGCAAGTTATTTTTCACATGGAACATGGAGATGATTTGGGCATTGCAAGTTCTGTGTCAATTTGGGCATTGCAAGTTCTGTGTCAATCTGACATAGCAAGAGAATAATGACACTACCAGAATTGGGTTACAAAAAAATAAAATGGATGGTAAGCAAAGGGATACAGAAAACTCTCACTCTCTGCTGCCATCTATGGGTTGATCTGATAGCCGACTATGCAGTACAATTATTTTAAATGTATGTCTTTGGAAGAGGAGGAAGAGAAGCAGCGACAGTCACACAAGTATTTTGAGTTAATTATGTGGGTTCAGACATTACGTTAGTCCCATGGTTTTTTTTAACCACAGTTTACCAGATTAAGCCATAAATATGTCTAAGCATGGTTTACAGATCTCAGTGAATGGGTACTTCTAACCTAAACTAGAATCAAACATATTATGGCTTAATGTGATGTGTAAACCAAGCTTCACAGTGACTCTCACTTAATGCCAAACAACTGATCTAGCACATGCCATTCATTACACAATGGGAGGTAATTTTCCCCCCTCCTCTATAACATCTGATTTTATTGTTGTGTTTCATTCTCATCTTTCTCTTGCCGGAATATTTTGTTTCTCAGAGAAAGTCATCTGGCATGATTATTTTGCTCCTTCTCTTTTCCTTAGTGCCACTGATAGCCGCCTGTGGTTTCGGTCTAGGAAAAGCGTGCTCTGTCACAAAAGAGACTCTTCAGCTGAGCAAGATGGCTCATCTCAAAGCCCTCAGCTGCTCGCTGAAAGGTTCTGCCATGTGATCTTGTGAATGGGCAGGAGGATGCCATCAACAGCTGACCTATCACAAGACCTAAAGGGGGAAAAGTCAAAGCGAGGCTAATTTGTTAGTGCACAGCTTCCTGCTCTTGATGTCTGGAAACATTCTGACTAATACGACAGAATGTTCTCGTAATCTGCCATAATACCATAAGCTAGAGGCCCACAGACTTTGACCCCTCACAGGTATAATAATAAGCTCTTTTCTTCAGCAGCACATGTTTCCTTCGTGGGGGATTTTTTCCCCCCCTCTAACAATATATCCAAAGCATATGTTTTACCCAGAAACAAAGCATTTTATTCATTAGAGGAATCCTATAATCAGGTTTCTTTTTAGGAGTCAGTTTAGTTATGTTATGATTTAAATCTTGAGTTAAATCTTGGGGGGCCCTGACCATAGTCCATGGCCACAAAAGATATTTAAAGGGGCTCTGTGGTGAAGAAAAAGTTGAGAACCACTATGGAGATTCTCAGTCATCCAAGGTCATAGTTATCCCAAAGGTGCTTTTTCACAAGGCAACTGGACTTTCTTGTTTTTTGTTTTGAAGACATTTCGCTTCTCATCCAAGAAGCTTCTTCAGCTCTGACTGGATGGTGGTCAGAGCTGAAGAAGCTTCTTGGATGAGAAGCGAAACGTCTTCAAAGAAAAACAAGAAAGTCCAGTTGCCTTGTGAAAAAGCACCTTTGGGTTGAGAACCACTGCTCTATAACATTACTGTACTGTACTCTTTTCACCCTGTTCAAAACCTCTTCCACACACCCTCTTTTCTTATGTCAACCTTCCATTCATTCTGTTAGGAGATTAATCTACTTTCTAATGCTTGTATCCCTTCCCACAGTGTTCTAGTTTTCTTCCAGATTGTTCCACATTTAAAACTTCTTTTGAAGATACAAATTGGTGTGGAACACATTCAATCTTGAAAGACATAACAACCTTTGTTAACATTTACTTATTCTGACATCTCATGCTACTACACAAGAATACTTCATGCAGATTAAATGTAATGCTAATTGAACTCTTACTGATCCTATCCTTATTGCAATGGAAGTTAGCCTTGCCTCATTATTTAACTTCTAGGTTAATTGTATTGTTCAGACTCTGTCAAATAATATATTACATCCCAAAGAGCTGGCACACAGTCCCATCCCTGTATTACTATATGCTGCTAAGATACATTTCATACTTTTTGAAATAAAACTCAGTGTTTTATTCATAATTAATCCCTGCATGTATTGATCAAGGCCACTGCATAAGAACAGGGCATCTTTATTCAGATCTATCATACTTGTCCATTTTTTTGTTTCACAGGTACATAATGCACCTTTTTTTTTTTAAATCATTAATTCATGCTTATCAACATTTATTCCTTTACATTTCAAATCACAATTTGGTATATGCCATAGTTTTTACCAGATGATATTGTAAATACTAGCCTCTGTTGCCCAGCCCAGCTTTGGTTGATGGGGACTTTCACAATGTTTTACTATTTACTATGTAGGTACTAAATGTTTTGCTTACTAAGACAGAAAAGGTGTGGCCTAGTTTGTGCCTATGTCAGATCAAATCAAAACTTTACTGAAGTCATTGACTAGAAATCCAGTATAAAATCTAATACAAGCAATACACAATAAAAGGTTCAATTATTTCCATAGATAAACAAGGTTAACTCTGCAGACAGCCATTCTGACCTATGATTATAAACGACTTATGGCATATCTATGTTGCAAAGTTGCAAAATTGTGCTGCAGCTTAGGCAACTTTAGGATTTCATCAGCTGTAAGGTATTTTACATCCTTTTTTTCAGTACAACTTGGAAGATTTTTTAAAATTGGAATAAAAGGCTCAATCTAGAAAAATACATATTCCATGGGTTCAATGATACTTGATCCACATAAATAGTGCCTTTGCAATACTGAGACATTATAGAAGCTGCCTTCCAAGATGCCTGAAGGGAGAGCTTTAAAGCAAGCCCTGGAAAAGGCCCATCTATAATTGGAGCATGTAACTGAGTACAAATGTTTTACAGGTGTGAGCAAAACCTCTGTATTTCTCTTAATGGTTGGGATATCTTTTTCCTATGGCTTAAACTTGTTTTGTAACTCTATATCTCCAATCTGTTCTCTAATTATTTCTTGGCCCTGCTTGTGCCACGTGCTGCATTTGCTGTCAGGGCTATGCAAGTAAGGACTAGCATATTGGGCCAATATGCCATAAACGTAACTAAAGCCCAGTTTTACCCCAAGTGTACTCAAGCTATTCTACGTGGGCAATTCGGAAATAAACCTCCATTTGGTTATCAATGACAGAAACTCAGAACTTTTATTATACACATTAGAAAACTACAATATTACATTACTTTTAACATAATCACCATTCAAATTGAGGCACTTGTCATAACTTCTTCCAAGGTTTGAAATTCCTTAGTAGTAGTCGCTCGGCACCAAATCTGGGCTATAGGGGGGGGGGTGATCAAAAACATCCCAATGGAACTTCTTCAAACGTTCTTGGGTGCATCTAGCGGTGTGCGGGCGAGCATTATCGTGAACCAACACCATATCGGAAGTCAGCATGCCCCAATGCTTGTTATGGATGGCTCGTCTGATTGAATTGATGGTCGAATCTCGCTCCATGAACTTCACCAGCAGTACTCCTTTGGCATCTTCACATTTGGCGGGATTTTCAATGGCACCACTTCCGGTGTGGTGTTGGTTCATGATAATGCTCGCCTGCACACCGCTAGACGCACCCAAGAACTTTTGAAGAAGTTCCGTTGGGATATTTCTGATCAACTCCCCCATAGCCCAAATTTGGCGCTGAGCGACTACTAAGGAATTTCAAACCTTGTAAGACGTTATGACAAGTGCCTCAATTTGAATGGCGATTATGTTGAAAAGTAATGTAATGTTGTAGTTTTCTAAGGTGTATAATAAAAGTTCTGTATCTGCGAGTGTCTGTCATTGATAACCAAACGGAGGTTTATTTCTGAATTGCCCACGTATATAAGTCAGGATCTCTCATTGGAGACTATCTTGTTGTAATAGTGGCAAATATCATGTTGACATACATGCTGTTGTCCAGATCATACTGGCAGCATATCAAGACACAGTGTGTGTGCATGCATGCCATATGCATGCCACTAACGTGAGGTATTTAATCTTTAGATGGAAGAGAAATGTGATCTTTTCTTCTTAATAAATCCACTGGTATTTTCTCTCAGAAATATGCCTCATATTTGATAGTTATGTTGTCTGTTGATTACTGTATAAAATTTGACAAAACCTCAATCAATAAATATTCAGAATTATTTAAATTATATAAAAAACATAAGCACTCTTAAAATAAACATACGTGTATATTTTTCTTCTCTCCCCCCAGATATTTTGCTTGTAGTAGTACGTTTATTTTCATTATTTTAAAATAGAATATCTCACTGACTGTAGTTGGTAAGGTATCCCTTTACCACATTTATCCTTTAGCACATTTCAGAAGATTTTAAATACGTTATTTTCTGAACAATTCAAAACTCTCCCATGACTGCAGCTGGCCATTTCTTGGCAAAAAGGACATGCCAAGTGTTTACTAGTGCAACTTTCCTCAATCTCATAACTCAAAAGTTTGAAATGACAGCCTTCAGAATCTTCAGTCTGGCAGGAGTTTTCCCAGTTGGGAATTCTGGGACTCCAGTCTTAGCCTGTCTGTGCAGCAAAGATTGGGAATGGAAGGACTCAAGTGTTTAAGTAAGGAGTAAGTTCTTCATGAATTAACAGACTCATCTATGTAATTTTTTGACAATAACATGGAAGTGGGTTGTCTTTGCTTTCTTCTTGGATGTGTCTTCATTTTCCAGTCTAGCCTATAGCTCCCCCCCCTTTTTTTTTAACCATAAAGCAGACATAGCAACCTCATAAAAATCCATATACAAGGCAGTGCTAATTCCCCAGTGCTGTTAATCACTCTGATTGGTGCTTTCTTATATTTTCCATGTTGTTTTACCGATGCAGCATAACAATTTGCAGAAGGAAAAAGAAACCTGTAAAAGAGCTATTAGTATGTCTCAAAATGCTTTTCAAGCATCAATTCCTTTGTAACCACAATATGGGCTTTTTCCATTAGCAGGTTCTCAATACAATCTATGTATTGTCCATTTTCAGAGATAGAAATTTTAAAGTCTTAGTATAGCAAAAGTTTGGTTTGGCTTCCTACAGTTCACAAACAAACCCCAAAAGGTGTTTTATTTACCGTAATATGTTGTACAAATTCAGTCATGATCCTATTTGGACACAAATGGCAAAAAAAGTCAAAGGAAAATATGAAAGAAAGACAGGAGAATGAAGTGTGTGTATCATGGAAACCAGTTTGGCAATTCTGAGTGTACTGATGCGATGATCTATTTGCATAAAGGCTCCGGCATAAAATAAAAGAACAACACTAATATTTCTTTTTGGAGAAATATAAGCATTTAAGGCATTCATTGCTGATTTAGAGAAGGGAAACTTCTTTGGCCTTGCTACAGCAATGGCATTAAGAGCGTACTTAGGCTGCCATCTGCTGATCACTAACAGTTTCTGAAAATCTGAAATACAGAAGCAAGACTGACGCCTTGCAAGTAGTCAAAAATACTTCTTTAGTTAATGAACACTGTGGTCCCTAAAAGGTTGTCCTCTTTCCACTGTACTCATTGGGAATTTATATCCTAGCACTATAAGCAGTATAGTCCCTTCTCAAACCACCTGCAATATGTGGAAGAAAGCAAATATTAGAGGAGGAGATGCAAGAAAATCAGCAGTATCAAAGAAAGAACGAGAGACTCCACCTAATTTGGCTCTATTCTTTCTAACCATGCCATAACAACAGATTTCTCCTGCAATCATGCTTCTCTTGACAAACATTTTACCGTAACTATTAATGCATGACAACCCTAGATTCACGTGCCTTCCATTGCGCTGGGATTGATAACAATCTGACAATGCTCACTGGAAAAGATCCAGACAGTCTTAAACAATGGACTGAAACACATAAGGTGAAATTGAATAGAAAGAGACCTAAACTCCTACATCTGGGAAGAGCAAAAAAAAAAAAAAAAAGGGGGGGGGGAAAGAGACAAATAGAGGATCTGGAGAACCTGACTTGACAGTAATGAAACAGATTCATGTGTTGTAGCAATTACAAGTTAAACACAAGCTAATAGTGCAATGCAACCATTAAAAGCAAATACTAGCTTAGGATGCATTAACAGGAATCTAAAGTCCAGATCACAGAAAATAATAGTCCACATTGATCAGATCCCACTTCAAATAACATCTAGTTCTGGGAATAGTATCTGAAAAGAACATTATTGAACAGGAGTTAAGTTCAGAGGAGGGTTACCAAAATGGAGAGGTAGCGAAAAACCCTATGATTGCTATGCTGTTCTGAAGAGAGGAAAAGATAGAGACAGCAAAGATTGTGAAGATGTCTCCTCCACCACCCCCAGCATAGAGAAGTAGATATGATCCCAAGGATAGATCTTCCTAATGGTTCTGGTCCTAGAATGTCCTTAACCTAATCCAATTTCTTACTGAAATGCTGGCAATGCAATTATACTGGTCAGAAGATATGCCTTAAGCAGGGGTAGGCAACCTTGGCTCTTTTATGACTTGTGGACTTCAATATCCAGAATTCCTAAACCAGCCATGCTGACTCAGGAATTCTGGGAGTTGAAGTCCACAAGTCATAAAAGAGCCAAGGTTGCCTACCCCTGCCTTAGGGAATAGAGTTCTACCCTTCCAGGAGCTGCATGACATTTCATGACCCCTTGCACTGAGAACACTGTCAAAGTTTCATGGGTCTTCATTGTCTTCCAGTTTTTCAGGCAAATTATTTGGCCACTACAGCCAAACTTTGGGACTACGTTTTGTGCTGCCAGGTCTTATAATGAGTTTGATAACAAAGAGAATTGCTTTTCAATTCTTTATTCTAGCTCTTTGTTTCGGAAAGATTAGCTAGGTACAGCAGACTGGGTTCAGTTTCTCCCATGGTACAACTGACCAGATAGAATTAAATTTAAGTTTATCCATGACATGTTGTTTTGGCTTAAATTTAATGTCTTTGGAAGTTGGTTGACTAGGTCAATTGCCCATTTTTGGGTCCTTCCACAACATACTAAGCTCTTCATTTATTTAGTTAAGGTTGCTATGGAAAAAGAGCCAATGAATTTCCATATTCCCTGTTAACCTCCTGGGGATAGTGTGTTAGTTACAAATAATGCAGTCTTCCTTCTCAATGACAAAGACTAAGCAAATTGCACTCTCCTTCTTCACTTTCACTCCTTCATACGGATATGGATTCAGTCATTGTGTTAAACAATGTTGTAGTTTTTTTGGTTGGGACATAGCATGGTGTAGAAATCCTTCCAGTGGTGGCTTATTCAGTAAACCATGGTTCATCAAACCACAGTTTTAATACAATTCATTAAGTAGTACAAACTAAAGGTGCTAAGTGTGGGAAAGCAAGATCAGGATCTTACAATTTTTGCAAACAAATACAAAATTGTGTTCACTCTAACTTTGTACAAGTTGTAGTTATGGTATTGATTGGAAACAATCTTGAAGCTTTGAAGAATCCTTAACTGCAGTCAAAACAAGGTTGCAAATAGCTGGCGAGCAGGACAGAGAAACTGCCTTGAAAAGTGTGAGAAATGTCTTTTTCAAAGCCTAGATTTTAAGAGAGCTGGATTTCTAGATTTACATAGTTACTCTCTCAGTAGCTGATCAGCTGTTGGGACAGGTTGTGGGGAATTGCTGGTACAAATGTGATTCAGCTGTTTTCTCCTGGAGGGGAAAAAGGATAGTGGCAGAGAAGAATAGCTAGAGCTACAGGAAAAGGGGCATGCCAAAACTAAGCTGAGGTGTCCAGTAGTGCTAGGCTGACTCCATCCCCTACTTGTCATCTTACTGACACTCCCAGAATTGTGAAATGAAGTGCATCAGATTTTAGTTGCCTTGACATTGCTGCAGGTTATTTTAAAACCAGATTGATTTTAAAGAATAAGTTAAGCCTATCTCACACATGAGCTGGGATCAAAATAAAGCAAATATTATGGAGATACGGTGCTATAAAAAAATTACCAGGGTATGTTTGCACTGTGATTAGATACATAAAAGCCCTGTACCACTAAAAGAGTGAAATTATTGAACTCAATAGATTGCCAGCATAATTTATTAATATTTTACATCTACCCCACAGAATTACAGAATATAATCCACTCCCAAATAATTTGGAACTGTAACAGTTTAGAAACAGATTCACAATTTCCAGTCTGTCAGCTGGCCTAGAAACATTGTATATCCTTGTTTCCTCAGCAGCTCCCTTTCTCTCCTAGATTCTTAACAAGCATTCTTTGGAATCAAAGGGACAAAATGGAGACAATGAAATGGAGATTTTTCAGATTATATTATGTTAAAACAGGGTTTATTTGTGGCTTAATATGTTATACTGTACAATCTAGCCAGAATGGCTTGTAAACCAGTAAACCATGTTTACAGCTTAATGTGTATATACTGGAAAAGGAAATCATACAGTAGTCTGTGGGACTGATGTGATGTGATTGATGTGGACTAATAAAATGGGGTCAGCTCATAGGTACTACTGTGAGAAACCAGTCTTTGTAGTTTCTTAATGACACATTGTGCAAACCTAAACAACTGATTGTAGCAAATAGAATTCTTTATTGGCCAAGTGTGATTGGACACACAAGGAATATGTCTCCGGTGCATAATCTCTAAGTGTACATATAAGCAACAAGTAATAAATTATGATCATAATCATACATATAATCATCATCAATCATAAGAAACAACACTCAGTGATAGTCATAAGATACTAAATAAAAACAATCAACATAAATCATAAGATACAAATGTGTTATTAAAACAGATCCGGAATTGATCTAATCACAGAACATTTTCACCCTCGCAAGTCGTAAAAGTACCTAGAAATTCCCAAAGAATTATAGTGTTATAGAGCTCGATTGGGAAAAAAAAAATCTCGGAAATAGGCAAACCGCCTCTTGACAAGGAAGCTGCAGGTTTCCTTCATTTGGAATTTTGGAAGGAAACTTAATATTTTTAAACCCACACCTTCTCCACCCACTATTATGACGTCACCTGAAATAAGTCACACCTGCTTCGGCGTTCTTTCGAACTACCCCGCCAGACACTCGCCAGCCAGTCGGGCGGAGAGAGAACCGTCGGCTCAGCCAATCCTACTCGGGACCGGCTAAGGACCCGGAAGCGCCCCGTGCCACTGCGACGTCACAATAGTTGCGATGGCGCTTGCGCAGTGACACGTCGCCTTCCTTGTGAGCTTTGCCGGAGGCGAGGGGGGCCAAAGCGTGAACTGGCGCCGAGAGTGGCGGGCGAGACAGCGAGGAGGGCGCTGCTCTTCCCGCTCCTCCTCCTCCTCCTCCCTTTCCCCCGTCCTCGTTCTCGCGGGATCCTTGCAGAGAACCGCCGCTGGGGCTGCTTGAAGGAGCGAGCACGCAAGCCGAGCGGGGGGGCGGGGCGTGCGGGCAGCCATGGCCGGGCAGCAGTTCCAGTACGATGACAGCGGCAACACCTTCTTCTACTTCCTCACCAGCTTCGTAGCCCTCATCGTTATCCCCGCCACCTACTACCTGTGGCCGCGGGACCAGCACGTCGGTGAGTGCCCCGCCCGGCCACCTTGCTCTTCCCGGCGTTTCCCTTCGGGGCGGCAGGCCCGGGGCCTCGACTTGCCTCCCCCTTGTTCGCTCTCCTCTTGCCGGGCCTCGAGAAGGGGAGGCGCGGGGGTCCCCTTACCCGCCTCCCTCTTCCCTACCGAGCATTCTGGGCCTTTGCTTCCCCTGGTGTTGGTTCTCCTGCTCTGTCCGAGCAGGTGGGAAATCTCAGGGTGGAGGAGTTCGGGCTTGGCTTGGAGTAACAACCTTGCAGGTCTCCCTCCTACTCTTTGTGCCATAGAGGCAGTTGGGTTAGTTCTTCCTGGAGCCCTGGTTAATTCAGCCTCTGGTTCTCATGTTAAGTAACTCTTGAGGGAGGGAAAGAGCAGGTCCCATCAGGCTACACCTGAGAGGAATCGCACAATGTGAAGAGGCTTGTACAGGTAGTCCTCGACTTACAACAATTCATTTGGTGAATGTTCAAAGTTACAACGGCACTAAAAAAGTGGCTTGCGACCGTTTTCCACACTTACGACCGTTGCAGCATCCCCATGGTCACGTGATTTACATTTGGATGCTTGATAACTGACTCACATTTATGTCCCGGAATCATGCAATCCCCTTTTGCGATCTTCTGACAAGCAATGTTAATGGGGAAGCCAGATTCACTTAACAATTGTTTTATTAATGTAACAACTGCAGTGATTCACTTAACAAATGTGGCAAGAAAAGTCGTAAAATGGGGCAAAACTTAACAAATTTCTCACTTAGCAACATATGTTTTGGGCTCAATTGCGGTTGTAAGTTGAGGACTACCTGTACCTCCTCTTGCTCTCTGCAGAAATCCCAACAGGTGATTGTTAGCCTCCATTTGAACCCCTCCATAGAAGCAGAGACCATTTCTTGCTATTTTGTAGTTCTAACATTTAGCCTGAATCTTCATTTGTGCATTGGCCCTTGCTGTGTTTTACATCACAACTCAGAACAGGATCATCCCATTTGCACATGACCTCCTTTTAGGTATTTGTAGATTACTATCATGATTCCCTTTAATCTCTTTTGCCAACTCAGCATGTCTAGTTCCTTGGAGAGCTTAATTTGCAGATCTTTTAACACCTTGATAGCTCTCTTCTGAATTTTCTCCAGCTTTATCGTGCTGAGAAAGGAACAATGTAATCCAAGTGCTGTCTGACTAGTGTCGAATGCCATAAACTGGACATAATCTAATAAATTGCTTGCTCATTTTCTGCTGGTAGTTACCCTTAGACCATTTTCACACAAATTGCTACCATCAAGCATCCCTAGTCCTGTACCTATGCACTTGATTTTTCATACCTGAATACAAGGCCTTCCATGGGTCATACTTTATCATCCTGCTGGGTTTCACTCTGGGTTGGAGATACTATCTTGGTTTATGGTTTTGATTCAGAAATATAACAAATTTATCTAGCTTGGTACCTTGCAAAGAGTTTGACATCTGGAAGGCCATACATTACTACTTGTTACAGAAAATAAAAGTGCATATGAATACAAAAGAATATGAAACATAAAAGAACATGAATGTATGTGCATTGAACAGGTATATGCCAACTTTTCCCAACCAAGTGCCAAAGTAATTCTGATTAGGGTTGAAAGCTCTGTATTGAGAATGGAAAGCAGACATCAGTGTCAAGATTATAAACTTTATCCAGGAAACACTGTATACTTTTGATTTGAAGGGGAATTACCAGATTTTATGTTGAAAGGAAAAAGTTCCTATTATTGATTTTAAGTATTACAGAGTTGAGGATCAAAAATATTAATTAAATGACCATGCCTTGAAAGCATAAATAAGGTTGTAGTCACAGTAACCTAAGACAATTTTTTCCCCAATGATTTTTATGGAATAGCATTTTGACATCAAGCTTTCTTCCAGTATAGCTTTTGTACATAAAGAAAAGCATTTGATGTAATGGAATCTCAAGAAAGTGGGGCATATCTTGTCCCTTCCATGTTCAATTGATCATATAATTTGTTTTTGGGTGATATTGTAAATGAGATGCATTCTTTCTATATTTTTTCCCTTACTTTCCATCATAATGAAAAGAAACAGAAGCAGTCCGTGTTTATAATGTGCAGTTATTTACACCTCTTATTGCGAGATAATTCTGTAAATTCTTGGTTTTAAGTGGTTTTAGTAACTATCAGATATTTCATGTTTGACATTTTTGTCTCAGTATAAAAAGTAGAATGGGTATTTGGGAATAAAGAATTTCGTATTTCCAGATCACATATAGGATGATTTTGTAAAATTCTTTTATTTCCCAATATATAAAAATTATTTTGTGGAAACTTCTTTCCCTAATATGTAGGTAACACATGTTTTTCTTGTATAAAGTTTGAAGTGATTATTGCATTGAAATAATATGTAGTAGTTATACGTTTAAAACATTTTGTCAGGTCCATTTTTAATATCGGCACCAAGAATATTAAAAAATAATCTTCTTCCCAAATATTGTCTGAATTATAATCTCTTATCTTTTAACACTTCATTTGATGCTATTAGTACAGCTCTCAGTACTGTTTATTTGTTTTTACAGTGTTTTAAATGGTATAGCTGTTGACAAGATTGCAAGTTTTTTTATATAAAATTATTTCTGGGTTTAACAAAAGTGATCTGATTTTTAAGAGGCCTCATTTGTTCCTGCTTACCTTAAAAATGTTAATCTTGGGTCTGAACAGGATTTGTTTTTTTGAATACATGTGCCACTTCTATTTTGATACCTTATTCTTATTTTTGCAAGTAGATTCCATCCCTTAATTTGCTATGAGATTATTAGAAAAGTCAGTTACTATGTAATTTTTGAACAATTATATAATGAGCTGAACATAACAAATCAACTAGCAAAAGATAAGCATATACAATATTTACAGGTTAGCTAACAAACCTGGCCCTAAGCTCCTGAATCTTTTAAAGGCAACTAGGTAACCCATGACCCATTGGGTCATTCTTTCAGGGATATTTGCTCACGAGATTCTTCTGTGCCTTCAACAGTGACACAATTTCTAATGTATTGCCTTCACTGGAAAAGTTGGGACACATTCAGAGACATATCCACCTTGAAAATAGCCCATGTTGAACTGCATAGCACACTCAAACGTCAGCACAGGAAATGTTTTATGGCATTTTGTATTATGTCTTAAACTGTTTTATTATAATTGTATGTTATAAAATGATTTATAAAATTTGCCTAGTTTTAGTTGTGCAGGAGTCATTGGGTCCTGAATTTGGGATGCATTCTATAAGTTAGCCCATTTGAGGTACCTTGGTTTACAAATTGTTGCCCTGTGATGCACCATTTCGCCCAGCTAAAGATTCTGGGAATGAAAATTTTAGTAGTATATAGATAGATAAATGAGCACCTTCAAAGGTTTAGAAATATAGTAGAGTCAGTGTGGAGCGAGTTTGGTGTAGTGGCCAAGACATCAGATTAGAAACTGGGAGACTGAATTCTAGTCCTGTCGTAGGGAGAAAGCAAGGTGGGTAACTTTGGGCCATTTTCTTTCAGCCCTAGGAAGGAGGCAATGACAAACCACTTCTGGAAAACCTTACCAAGAAAACTACAGAAACTTTGTCCAGGCAGTTTCTGAGAACTGGGCACCATTGAATAAAAGGAGAAAAAAAAAGGAGTTAGTACAAATGGGGAAGCAGTAGAGTTGCACGCTTCAAACATTCAGTTAGCACTGGACAAAGTGACTTAAATACAAACTAACTTAAATACAGTTAAGACATGCATGGTCATAATTAGATCTGTCTGCAATAAGTACAGTTGGTAAAATAGAACAATCTGCAAAACTATGCCTAGTTTACTTACTGCAAAGTTAGAACTATGTACATATCCAAATAGCTCCTTTCAAGAATAATTATGCCTACCCTCTTGCTGAAAGCTGACTCTTATCTTTGTATTAGGATGGATAGTGGCAGTGGCAAGAATGTCCCAGATTAAACAGATGATGCATCATTGTTATATCTAGCTATTGATGGTCAACCTTCAAATCAGAATGTGTATTTCTGTGTATTTTGCATATTCTTTGAAAACAGATGTGGTCAGACAGCTGAGATTGAATTTAGATGGAGATTTATATTGCAAATGCAGATGCTATATGTTTCATATTTACAGTTCAGTATTTAAACGATCCTTTTATTAATCTAATTCAGAAATAACCACCTGATCATTACCTAAAGAAGGCTATGTCCTCATGTCCATACTTGGAATAGTCTGGCATAAATTAACTATAGTTGTTTAAAACACATTAGAAATATAGTAGCTTCTTATTCTTAATCTTTACAATAAGTGATACTGGTAGTTCCTTGAATTTGAATTAATCTCTGCTCCTCTCCACATGAACATTTTGTCTCACATATGAAAGAAGAAATGTGCACTTGTAAAATCCAGGGACGTTTATTGATACTGAATCAGAGTTTGTTACAGCTGAAGTAGTCCATGTTCTGCCTTCCAGTTTAAATAATTGTATTAGTTAAGACAAAGTCTCTCTCTGTTTTACTGGTAAAATGACCAGAGTTTTCAAAATTTTATTGTTTGCTTAGTAAGCCATAAAAGATTGATTTACCCAAACCAAATTAGTGTATTATATGGAATCTATTTGGCATGTGGTTCTTTAATTTTTGAAGTTCAGCCTTTGAAATAAAGAGTATACAGTATTTAATTGTAAAGTAAAATTTCCTTTGTGCTTCAACTTTTTGATGATTTCATCAGAAATCAAGATTGCATTCCTGTAGGCTTCTTGGTAACAACAAGGAATACAATATGCCATTGTATTCCTCTATTGTGTGGGTGTGTATTTTACTTCCCAATCTAGGGAACAGTTCTGGCAACAGGACTTCTAGGGCAGACGCTATTTAGCTATTTAGCCTAGATGATACTGGCTAAACTCAGGTACCTGCTAAGAGGTATTGTAATCTCTGTGAAATCAGGTGTGGAGAAAAAAAAGATACCTACCTCAAAAAATTATTACACTGAAGATAAATTGACAGTTCTCTAACTGAATGACAAAGACAATTCAGACTACAGTGCCAGCTTTTTAGCATTTGAAAGGCTTACTCTATGTATTTTAAAGAAGGATGTGTTAAAGGAGTTACTCAGTAATCTTAATTTATACACTGGTTGTATGTTCACTTGTTTCTGGTTCTTTGTAACCTGATGAACAATAGGTAACCAGTTATCTTAATATCTTACAATAACAAGCCACCTTCATAAATTACGTTTTTAAATGTGTCTGTTTCAGCAAAGCATGATTGAGCCTAACCATATTTAAATTTGGATACAATTTTGCAGTTATAAGTAAAAGCAAGTTTCTGATCTTCTTGAAACTGTATTGGAGGATGAGAGAAAAGCATAGTGCATGCAGTTACAACTCATTCATATAATAACCCTAGTGTTTTGTAAATGTGGCTGCTATTATAAATGTTTTAGGCAATTAAAATACAGTGTGTGGAAACAACACTATTAAGGGGGCTCTTTCGTTTACAATCTAGGATCCTGATGGGGAAAGAGATAGATAAAATGTTCTCTTGCTCCACATTTCGTTTTTCATAGTAGGGATTGGCAACATGGGCACTCACCAAATCAGTCAATTGCATACTAGTTTAATATGTTTTATAACCAAGTTTATGTTAGGCTGTATCCATACTTTTTTCAGCTACTCTTACTGAGACCCTTTTCTTTAAAATCATGCTCAGGAACCAACTAACAGTGTTAAGTAATCAAAATACAAATTTGTGCAATGGAGCACTTCTAATACAAATTCCACATTCATTAAATTTGATTTATGATCTCATTTTTCTTTTGAATTTTACCGTATACCTTATTTAACTTTGCTACACTTTTCGCTGTGAGTCTGATGACCACTAAGCTTAAAGTGGCACCTATATATTGGTGGAATTAATACAACTGAGTTGGAACCTAAAAGCACCATTCTATGACTTTATTTTGAAACATAGAAGTAATTCTATTATGTATGCAATATCAAACTAAGCCACACTTATTCTAGTCAGCTGCTTTGGTATTTCTGTATTTTGAAATGTTCTCTTTTCTCCCTTTCCACATTCTGTCTTACTTTTGTTTGTGCTTTATAAGCCTTTATCACATTTCAGAAGATTGTGTTAAGAAACACTTTTAGAAACACTTTTTTTTTTGTTAGAAACAATTGTAAGTGTAAAGATTCATTTTAAAAACGATTTTACTATTCATGGAATTGTATTCAGTAAAACTATTTATACCCATGAGAAAACAGAAAATGGAAAACTATTGAGGATAAAATAAGAATTCCCCATTTCTTTTTTATTATGATCGTCAAGTGTAGTTTTCACCAGTTTGAGAGCTAGAGGAATATAAATTGCATTGTAAGAAGGAAACTTAATGCACAGTTCTCTGTGTATGCTTATCTATGAGTAAGGTTGACCAAACACTGTGGGATTGTTACAAATGGAGATGATGCAAGATTAAGTAGTACCACAATATCACAATAACGGTCTAAATTTCAATAGGTGACTACTTGCTTTCCCCCCAATATTTGTAGGTTCTTACTTCATGTTAGAGTGTGAATTTGTTAAATATTCTTAACAAGGAAAGTTTGGCCCCAGTAAAAAAATAAAATTGTGTTGCATATTTGGGGGAACAAATTCCCATTTGTTTCTTATTCCCTTTGTTTTAAAAACTCCCTGAAATATAACTTCTCTAAAGTTTCTATAACGAATGTATTTCACCAATCTTATGGAGGCTGAATAAAATCTAGGTATTTTTTTTTTTTACTATGAAAAGAATAGCTTGTTGGCAGTATAATTTAGTTGGCAGAGTATTTGACTTACATGTAGTATTTTGCTGGTTTGGGTTGAGTTTTTGAAAAAAAAGTATAAACGGTGGCTTGTAAATTTGAATGTAGAAACCATATTATGTTGTATTGTGTAAACCACAATGGTGGTAGAAGCTAGGGTTCCTGGGGAGTCTCCTCTCCATCTCTCTCCCCACACCCTTCATCTTAAGAGCAACATTTCTGTTAAACATGTTAAGCTTTGGAGAGCTGTTAATTATAGATCAAATGTTGCAGCAGTGCCTTTCTTTGAATAGATTACATTGTAGTAGATTGATTAGAGTTTCGATCTGGAAAGACATTCCCTAACAAACAAAGCGGAATGTTAGTTTTCACAGATTTCTTGCATCTTTCATGGTGTTCTGAATGATCCTCCAACTGTTGGACCTGGAGTACAGGCTAATATAGAGGGGGGGGAATTGCTAAAAATCACTTCTCCATTCGTGGAGATAGGTCTACTAAGTCCCTTATCTGAACAGAAGGACACAACCTTAATACCCACTAAATTCTAACAGTGCTAGTTGCCAGTGTTACTACACAGCCAATACAGGTAGTCCTCATGTTACGACCACAATTGAGCCCAAAATTTATGTTGCTAAGTGAAACATCTGTTAAGTGAGTTTTGCTCCATTTTACGACTTTCTTGCCACAGCTGTTGAGTGAATCATTGCATTTGTTAAGTTAGTAACATGGTTGTTAATCTGGCTTCCCCACTGACTTTGCTTGTCTGAAGGTCGCAAAAGCTGATCACATGACCTTGGGACGCCGCAACGGTCATAAGTATGAACCAGTTGCTAAGCATCTGAATTTTGGTCATGTGACCACAGGGATAATGCAACGGTTGTGTGAAAAACGGCCATACGTCGCTTTTTTCAGTGCTGTTGTAACTTTGAATGGTCACTAAATGAACTGTTGTAAGTCGAGGACTACCTATATTGAGGGGAAGGTATATGTTACCCAATGTTTTTTCCTTAACTACTACCAAGCCAGCATCACATCTGTATAGTCTCTTTTTTGGTAACTCTTAAAATATTTGTGAAAGCTAAGCTGGGTTGTGTCTGGTTAATACGTAGATGGGATTTTTACTTTGTATTAGGTTGATGACTTCTGAAAAGTAAAAAAGGAGGTTTGGGAAGCTATTTCAGAGAACAGATGGATCATATTCTGTGCATTTGTATAGTAGAAGGTAAATGATGTCGGGGGAAAAGATGGAATACTTGCCTATGCTGGTAGTATTGCAATTTTTTTCCTTTAAGATTTGAACAGATTGAAGAAGAAAGTCTCATATGTAAGATATTTTATTTCTATTAAATGGTAAAATTATCTTCCCCAGAGCAAATTCGTTTAAAGAATTTAAGAAAAGTTTATGGAAGATGCCTGTGGTATCGATTGCGATTGTTAAAGCCCCAGCAGAATATAATTCCTACAGTAAAGTAAGTATGCTTTAATAGGATTTCTATTTTACAGGTTTTTTGTTTTTTTTTGAATTTTAATAAAAGCAGATTATTTCAACATTATGAAATATTTAGAAAAATGATAAGACCAGCATTTTACCCATAACTCCCAGGAGATGTCAATGAAATTTTAATGGTAAAGAAACTGAAAATGATTCCTAAGTCACGGATTGAATTTCAGGTAATGAAAGAATCTATTGAGCATCCAAAATGCAATGTTTGGGGATTCATAGTTCTTCCTGCTTTGGGGAAAGAAAGATGTGTTTGTTCTTAAAATTGTATTGTGGAAACCCTAGAATTCTTTATAGGCTGAGGATTTCTCAGTGGGAACTGGGAAACTTCACTGAACAACAACAGAAAGCCAACCCTCCAAGCAACTTACCTTATGGAGAATTGTTGGGTATACAGATAGCCTTGACTTACCACCGTGAATTTAGTGACCATTCAAAATTACAACAGAATTGGAAAAAAAAAGTGATAAGACTGGTTTTCACACTTGTGACTACTGTCACGTGCTCAAAATTTGGGTGCTTGGCAACTGGCACCCCAGGGTCACGTGATCACCATTTGTAATCTCCTGACAGACAAAATCAATGGGGGAAGCCAGATTCTCTTAACAACTGAATGATTCCACTATAGCGAATTAGGTCATAGGATGAGGTGCAGCTCATTTAACAACTGCCTTGCTTAGGGACAGAAATGTTGGGCTCAGCTGGCGTTGTAAGTTTAGGACTACTTGTATGGTTTTATTATTTAAGGCTCATCAATTAAGCTGAATGCCCACTGTAAATACTTGATGGGGCTGTAGAATATTGGCAGAAACCAGTAGACATACTTGTATAATTCCTGCGATTTAGAGCGATGGATAGAGATTATATTGATTATTGTTTCCTGTGATGTTGACTCTTCTTTAAATGTGGCTGGATATTTTGGTTGCATGGGATTTCTTTCTGAAAATTTAAATATTTAAAATTGCTTTCTCTTTTCATTTTCAATTTTACAGAAAAGCTGTGTTGCTTGCTGGATGGGCACTGTTTTTGTTTCTTGCTTACAAAGTGTCCAAAACAGACAGAGAATATCAAGAATACAATCCATATGAAATACTACAATTAGATCCAGTAAGTAGCACCATTTTTCATTATTTAAATTAAATTTGACACTAAATATTTCACCAGGGCCCTCAATGGAATATCACATTCTAAGAAGTCTATATATCTATTTTTCACTTCAAAAATCTTCTTCAAAAGACAGATTAGGGACACATGGAAAAGGGAGGGAGGGAAATCTGTTCTGCCACTTGTGTTTGTCTCATGGCAATAGGAAGCATTCAGCCAGCAGAGAAACGTTATTTTTTTTATTTGAAAAGTCATGCGAGGTAAGACTAGATGTAAATGATATATTATTTACATGTTAAGTATTTCAGTTTTGAGTTAGTCACATTTTGAACTTTTGACAAAGGATCTTGTTTGAAGCTACATTGAATATCTGGCATTATTTCATAAAGTGATGTAAATAGGCATGCAAAGTAAACAACACATTTACTAAACAATGCCATTTGTATTAAAACATGGAAATGCTTTTCTGGCCTAAAGAAAATGCCTTACAAATTAAATGTATTTTAAAAGTTTTTGTTAAAAAATATCCTTCTATGAAGGAATGACGCATATCTCTGAAACTACAAGTGGCGTTCAGTTGTGCCTGTGAGGACTTTTTTGCACCTCCAGTTGTAATAGGAGGAAGTAAACCTTTCATTCTTCTTCCATGTTAACAGGAAATTGGGGAACACTCCAAGATAAAAAGATGGGACAGTAGGAAGAAAAAAGGGAAGTTAGCAAACAACAGCAGCTCAACAAAATAAAAGCGTTAGGGTTACTTCATCACATCCTCTTCTGTAGTTAGAGAAATCTAGATCAGGGATCCCCACCCCCCGGTTCTGTAGACCAGCACCGGGCCATGGCATACCAGAAATCGGGTGGCGCAAAGAAGCAAAGCCCCATCCATGGGATGCAGGCAGCATGTGAAACCACACCCCCTCTGGTCCACAGAAAAACCTCTCTCCATGGAACCGGTCTCTGGTGCCCAAAAGGTTGGGGCCATGTTGTAGATAAAAATCCTGTCTACAAATAGAAGGAAAAGAACTAGTTACAGTTTTACAATGGTTGTTTTAATTTAATATGCTGATCACCAAAATTATCTAATAGTGGAAAGCAGATTTGTATATGTTCTCTTTGAAAGTTGAATAGTTTATTTAAATGATACATTTTTAAAAGGTATAGGTCAGCTGTATGTAATTGAATTTTGACTGTGTTCCTGTATTTATTTATGGAGAAGTAGAAGACATTGAATAATCTAGTACTTTTTTTAAACATTTGGAGAATTTTTCATTTTTTAAAAATGGCATTTATACACGCTTTCAAAAAAGATTCTCAGTGCTTAGGACTTAACCAGATGGGATTTAAAACTTGCTTTATAAACTTCAAAGAAAGCAGAGTTAACAGCAGCAGCAGATTAAGGGATCATATCTTAGAATTTCAGTTGGTTTAGATCTATTTTAGGACTGTCAGAGCTTTAGATGATAGGACCGCATGTAGTACCTACTGAACAACAATTGGTTTAGTGCAGGGGTAGTAACCTTGGCTCTTTTATGACTTGTGGACTTCTGGCTGGCTCAGGAATTCTGGGAGTTGAAGTCCACGAGTCATAAAAGAGCCAAGGTTGCCTACCCCTGGTTTAGTGACTGTTCAGGTTACAGTGGCAGTGAAAAAAAAAATGGCTTACAATTGGCCTTTGCAATTACATCCGTCGCAGGGGCCCTGTGGTCATGTGATGGAGAACTGGCCACTCAAGAACCAGCCTGGATTTCTGGCTGTTGCAGCAGCCCATGACCCCGTGATTGCCATTTGTGACCTACCCAGCTGGCTTTCGGCAAACAAAGTCACTGGGGAAGTCAGGAGTTGCAAGTCATAGTTGCATGGTGGTCTCTCCCTTAATGACCATTGATGATTCTCTTAGTGATCATGGCAAAAAGGTTCTAAAATTTAGTGTGGTTGTGTGGTGCCTCACTTAATAACCATACCAGGTAACAGTGATTTTTTTTCTGGTCCCTATTGTGAACATAAATTTAGTTCTGCCTGAATGCCAGAAATAGAATAAGTGATTGTATCACTGTTGTTTTACTGGTTTTCTCAGCCACTATTGTCTATAATAAGTCATAGCTCTCAAACTCTTGTCTGGATGTAATGATGAATTGGATGCGGGCTATGCAACTAAATTTTAGTAGTATATTATTAGTATGTTGTATTTGAGGTTTTGTTGTTGAATAATCAGAATCAAGGTGTACTGAGTTTCAGTGGAAATTACTTTCAGGTAAGTGAAGCTGATTGCATCCTTTAGGTATTGCAAATAATTAATTTGAACCTCTTATTTTAATAGGGTGCAACCGTGTCAGAAATTAAAAAGCAATATCGTTTGTTATCGCTGAAATACCATCCAGATAAAGGTGGCGATGAAGTTATGTTTATGAATATTGCTAAGGCTTATGCAGCGTAAGTTTCTTAAGTTCTGTTCATGGGAGGGGATGTTATTGTAAGCAACATGAATGTACACTAATACCGTTTTCTATATGTTTCAGCCAGTTTGTCTACTTACAGCAGTTGTTACAATACAGAATTGATTTTGTTCTCTTCTAAGTATATAAGTTGATCTGTGATCCTGGTTTATAAAACAAAGAAAGATCTAAGGTCTCCTAATCATTTAGAGTAGATTTTCAGCCATATAAAGGCTTCAGAGGAGGAGAAAATCAGTTTACTATAAATCATTTTGTCCCTTTTATCACGAGAAGTGCTCATTTAGACCTCAGAGGAGCCTTTTTATTACTGGGAATAATGCTGGCTCACTCCCATTTCAAACTGCGTTTTCTCCTTTCTTGTCCCAATTGGTTGTTATCAACAGAAGTTAGTAATGGGTACACCTTGGGGACATCCTTGCATGCTGTTCTTGTATGTATACTCTGGCATGTCTGTCTTCTGTGCTATTTTGCTATGGATCATCCTGAGGGTTTTTAAGTTTTTATGTGGCAAATTTTAAAGCTTTGCTTTGAGCAAGGATAACGTGCACCCTTGAAACAAGCTTTCTAACATAATTGTGCCTCTTATTTTGTAGTTTAACTGATGAAGAATCTCGAAAAAATTGGGAAGAATATGGCAGCCCTGATGGACCACAGGGTAATTCCATGGTTTATTGTACCAAGTCATAATTTACATAGCATCCTGACGTTTGCGCTGTGATTTATTCTGTCAGTAACAGTTTTCATTTTGTTTACTGTGTTTGTACAGTAAAGTCATTTATCTTTGTAGCTAAGCATTTATGAAATTTTTAATTGAGAAGTTTTGATAAGCCCCAGTACTGTGTGGGCTAACTTCAGTGTCACTCATGCCCCATTCCAATAGTGATTCACACGAGTGAATCCCATGTTATTCAGAGATCCAGCTTCACCAACCTTTAATATTATTTGCTGGAATTGGGTATGTCTAGTTTAATGAAAAGAAGGACTAGGGGTGACATGATAGCAGTATTCCAATATCTCAGGGGTTGCCACAAAGAAGAGGGAGTCAAGCTATTCTCCAAGGCGCCTGAGGGCAGGACAAGAAGTAATAGATGGAAACTAGTCAAGGAGAGAAGCAACCTGGAACTGAGGAGAAACTTCCTGACAGTTAGAGCAATTAACCAGTGGAACAACCTGCCTCCAGAAGCGGTGAATGCTCCAACACTGGAAGTTTTTAAGAAGAGACTGGACAGCCATTTGTCCGAAATAATATAGGGTTTCCTGCCTGAGCAGGGGGTTGGACTCGATGACCTCCAAGGTCCCTTCCAACTTTATTATTATTATTATTATTATTATTATTATTATTATTGGCTTGTTTGATTACAACCCTGCATAGAAATGTTGTCTAATTTACATTTTTGCTTGCTACATGGGAATAGTCGTTCTTATTTACATACCAAATCAGACTGAATTCTGAACATCACCAGGCCAGAATTTCTTGTTATGAGAACATGCTGAAGAATTTGGAATATTTCAGTTTCAGTGTCCTATCTATTGTAAATTCATATCTACTGATATTTCCAAACCAATCAACAGCTTTTCTTGGAATAATTATAGAGCTTCCACTCCCTATGGGTCAGTTGAAGGGAGGTTGTTTACCTAGGCATGAAAGTCAAGATTAATGCATGGTTGTGTTGTCCTCAGTTGCTCTCAGCAGCATGATGAACTTGCTCTAAAGTTACTTCATAGTAAGCTATTCAGTTATTTAGAGCTGAAACCAAACTGAGCATGCATAATCCATTCAGTTCGTATATCTTCATCAAGAACATAATATTTGCAGTTGTCCTTACATCATCCTAGGTTCTAGGGATGTTTATTTAAAAGTGATCTCACAAGGTTGCCCCTCAAAATGGATGGGATTGTCTTGTTACATAGAGAACAGTTTGTCACCTTAGCTTGGGTTGTAGTTAGCTATCTTTTACAAATAAATAACAGCTTCTTTTCATACCTCTTGATTTTAAAAGAACCCTGTCTTATCTGTGAAGGAATGTTTATCTCCTTAAGAGCAAGATTATTCCTGTAGTCAGTTCTGCATCCACATATATACCATAGATAGAGCTTATTTTTTTTAAAAAAAAATTTCCTCATTTTTTTAATAAGGGAAAGGTTCGGTTGAAAAGATGTATAATTTACCGAGCTTGTATGACTGAAGAAATTTACAGTGGGGCAAAAAAGTATTTAGTCAGCCACCAATTGTGCAAGTTCTCCCACTTAAAAAGATGAGAGAGGCCTGTAATTGTCATCATAGATAGACCTCAACTATGAGAGACAAAATGAGAAAACAAATCCAGACAATCACATTGTCTGATTTGGAAAGAATTTATTTGCAAATTATGGTGGAAAATACGTATTTGGTCACCTACAAACAAGCAAGATTTCTGGCTCTCACAGACCTGTAACTTCTTCTTTAAGAGGCTCCTCTGTCCTCCACTCATTACCTGTATTAATGGCACCTGTTTGAACTTGTTATCAGTATAAAAGACACCTGTCCACAACCTCAAACAGTCACACTCCAAACTCCACTATGGTGAAGACCAAAGAGCTGTCGAAGGACACCAGAAACAAAATTGTAGACCTGCACCAGGCTGGGAAGACTGAATCTGCAATAGGCAAGTAGCTTGGTGTGAAGAAATCAACTGTGGGAGCAATAATTAGAAAATGGAAGACATACAAGACCACTGATAATCTCCCTCGATCTGGGGCTCCACGCAAGATCTCACCCCGTGGGGTCAAAATGATCACAAGAACGGTGAGCAAAAATCCCAGAACCACACGGGGGGACCTAGTGAATGACCTGCAGAGAGCTGGGACCAACGTAACAAAGGCTACCATCAGTAACACACTACGCCGCCAGGGACTCAGATCCTGCAGTGCCAGACGTGTCCCCCTGCTTAAGCCAGTACATGTCCGGGCCCGTCTGAAGTTTGCTAGAGAGCATTTGGATGATCCAGAAGAGGATTGGGAGAATGTCATATGGTCAGATGAAACCAAAGTAGAACTGTTTGGTAGAAACACAACTCGTCGTGTTTGGAGGAGAGAGAATGCTGAGTTGCATCCAAAGAACACCATACCTACTGTGAAGCATGGGGGTGGCAACATCATGCTTTGGGGCTGTTTCTCTGCAAAGGGACCAGGACGACTGATCCGTGTACAGGAAAGAATGAATGGGGCCATGTATCGTGAGATTTTGAGTGCAAACCTCCTTCCATCAGCAAGGGCATTGAAGATGAAACGTGGCTGGGTCTTTCAGCATGACAATGATCCCAAACACACCGCCCGGGCAACGAAGGAGTGGCTTCGTAAGAAGCATTTCAAGGTCCTGGAGTGGCCTAGCCAGTCTCCAGATCTCAACCCCATAGAAAACCTTTGGAGGGAGTTGAAAGTCCGTGTTGCCCACCGACAGCCCCAAAACATCACTGCTCTAGAGGAGATGCGCATGGAGGAATGGGCCAACATACCAGCAACAGTGTGTGCCAACCTTGTGAAGATTTACAGAAAACGTTTGACCTCTGTCATTGCCAACAAAGGATATATAACAAAGTATTGAGATGAACGTTTGATATTGACCAAATACGTATTTTCCACCATAATTTGCAAATAAATTCTTTCAAATCAGACAATGTGATTGTCTGGATTTGTTTTCTCATTTTGTCTCTCATAGTTGAGGTCTACCTATGATGACAATTACAGGCCTCTCTCATCTTTTTAAGTGGGAGAACTTGCACAATTGGTGGCTGACTAAATACTTTTTTGCCCCACTGTATGTATGTTGTATGTATGTTGACTATATTGCCATATTTTGTAACCTATTTTGTAACCTATTTTTTGCAGCTACCAGCTTTGGAATTGCATTGCCAGCTTGGATTGTGGATCAGAAGAACTCTATTTTGGTAATGCAACTCTCAGTTTGGCTGTATTAAGCTGAAAGCCTTAGTACAGTTGATAGTCTACAGAGACTTTTTTTAACAGTCTTTTAGAGAAAAATGACAGTCAATTGATGTGCGTAAACTGTTGCCAGCTTTGGGAAAGTTAGCGTTTATTCTACTTGGAGCTTTAGTCCAGTTCTAGGTTTGCTACAGCTTTTAATGGCACTTTAAAAAGTGCACTTTGCCTATGATTTAGTTATGGTGAGTCCTGGAGGCTTTCTTTTATTGCTGGGAGGCAAGGTAATGTAGCAGGTTTCAGTGATAATTTGATTTTTCTTACACTGTTCTGCAAGGTTCAGATTTCTGTAAACACATTGAAATGCAATCTTGTGACATTGCCATGCTGCAGTGAACATCAAAATACCTGAATTGCTGGGAATTTCCCCCTCTGGATATTTAGTTTGAGATGTTGTTGCATATTTCCTGAGGTTACTTAGAATAATCTCATCCGGTGGTTCTCAGCCTTGACTGTTTTAAGATGGGTGGATTTCAACTCCCAGAATTCCCCAGTATACACATGCTAGCTGGGAAATTCTGGAAGTTGAAGTCCATCTTAAAATTGTTAAAATTGTTAAGTTTGAAAAATACTGGTTTTATCCAAATCTAGCGAGGAAAATATAGGAGTCTTTTAAAATATGACTTCATTGCCTACTTTGTTCCTTAAAAATTTCTTTCAGTACTTATCTTTTTATACGAAAAGATGTCTCTGCCTATGTGAGCATTTCTGATTTTATTACAGTGTTTCTGATATTTCTTTTCATATTTCCTAGGTTTTGCTGGTTTATGGATTAGCATTTATGGTTATTCTTCCAGTGGTCGTAGTAAGTATTATTTTAAATCAAGGGTGAAAAGTACATTTCACAAAATACAAAGTATGTACATACCAAATCTTGCTTTCACAGACTCAACCATCCCAACTTTATGATGATAATTTTCTAACCTGGCAACTTACATTTGCATACCAGTGTGCCAAATCTGTGCAGCTAATTTTAAGTATGTCCTTGATTGTTCAGACTCTCTGGTTTCCAGTTTTTAGAAGATTGTTCATGTGCTAGCTAGGTTCCATTGCTGGCTAAAACAATTGGAATTCTGAGTGTTCAGAGATTTTGACTTTCACGCGGCAATGTTCTGTATTGCTGCGCTATACAGCTTACACCAAAATACAGAAAAATGTGTTTTGGATACTTCTTAAACATACAGATGATGAAGCATGAAAATAGGTGCTCAGTTCTCTGCTGAGCAGCATTTTTACGCTTTTTAATACAAAGGGTTAACATTTTAAGTTTGTTGCATTTTCTTCTTTGCAATCATTTTGTTTTCTGTTTTTCCTGCCCCTTGGCACTGTGCTACATGATGCAAAACTTTCATGCAATGCAGATTCTTTGTATCTTTTAACTTTTGATATTCTGATGTCAGCTGCCATCTAAACCAGGGGTCCCCAACCCCCTGTCCGTGGACCAGTACTGGTCCGTGGCATGCGAGAAACCGGTCCGAGCAAACCAGTGAAGCCCCATCCACGGGATGCAGGCAGCACGCAAACCTACACCCCCTCCGGTCCATGGAAATTCCTCTCTCCGTGGAACCGGTCCCTGGTGCCCAAAAGGTTGGGGACCTCTGATCTAAACTGCTGGAGTTTCTGTAATTCATTGCTTTCATAGGAATTATGCTCTTGAAATCACAGAGGTTCAAGACTTTAGAGAATAGTAGTATATTCACTGCATTTATGCATCATTAATGTCGATATTTTTGTTTCAAATGACTTAGGGTTCTTGGTGGTATCGATCCATTCGTTACAGCGGAGACCAGATTCTCATCCGCACAACCCAAATTTATACCTATTTTGTTTATAAAACCAGAAACATGGATATGAAAAGTAAGCATTTTAAACCGGTTAAATGCAAAAATACAAATTTGTGCTTCCTTTCTAATTATTTAGAGATAGACCTGCATTCTGCAGAATGTTTAAACTTTATGCACTAGGTTTTCTGTGATATGCTACTTGGTTTCTTGAGAAGAATGTGGGATTAAGTTACTGAGTCTATGAACGGGCTGTATAACATTTGAGGTGGAATTGGTTAAATTACATTTTCTCTTACGAAATTTTCCTCATCCTAGGAAGATTCTTGCGTACATTCCATAAAGCATATCATGTTGTTATAGGAGAATCAGTTATGAAAACCCTCTTCCTCCAGCACTTGATATAAGTAGGATACAAATTATGCAAGTCTTAAGGAATCCATGTCACTCTTTAACACTCTCTTTCCCCCAACTCCAAAAGATCCAGAAATGTTAGCTTTGTCATGGTGGCTCTAGCGATATCATAAAATCTTCAGCCACGTCCTTATAATCTCCAGGCACAGTAGAAGGAGGAAGTGCTTCTCACAAACTTAAAAAAAGTTGTCCACCCCTCCTTTAGCATATTGAAAAGTCATGCTAAAATCCGAAGTTGCTCTTATTCAAGAACTGCTGCTGCAGTACTTTTCTCACTTATCTGGGATAAGGCCAGCACCTTTTGCTCCCTAACACAATTCTCTGGATAGAACTGTGCATTTAGTTTTTAGTAACTGCATGATCAGATGGAAAGAATTCTGTGTAGATGCTGACATCATAGCTGGCTTTCAAACAATCTTCAGGTTTAAAAATGAAGTACAAAGTACCAACTAAAGAAAGATAAACAGGCTAAATTATTCACAAGTAAATGTAAAGAAGATACCCTATTATAGGCATTCTAATGTACTCATGCAGCTTTATGTTACTGAAGAATAATGGGGTATTAATGCTGCCTCTGAGGACAACATATATTGATATGAAAAGAATGGTAACAGAGACAAAATGTTAGCTGGTATTTCTTTTAATTGTCATCCATTGTCATCAATGTACTTGGCTACCATGGAGAAAGACCCATTGTAAGATTTCTGAATCCCCATTCATGAAAATAGTTGTCTAAGTTAGTTATGTATAGTCCTTGCTTCTTTAGTGAAAGAGTGATCCTAAGGTATTTGAATTATGTTTAGTTATTTGTTGTTGATGAATCTCTGAAGAGAAAGTGGTAAATAAAAATCTTTCTGGGACAAAGTTTGAGAAAGTCTTTGTATATATCTTAACACTTTTTACCTATTTATACTACGCTGAAGATGTTACTTAGCCTGGTAATGAAACTTTCGGAAACCAACCCACAGGCTTGGAGGACGAACCATCACCCTCATATTTATACTACATTTGTTTTATTTTCTCTGCAGGACTTACAATGGTTTTGGCAGGGGCTTCTGAATTTGACCCTCAGTATAATAAAGATGCAACAAGCAGACCTGTAGACAATATTCAAATACCCCAGGTTTGTTATTAGTGAAGTTTTTTCTTTGGGTGTTGGTGTCAAATAGTTCTCAACTTATGACTGGTCACTTAGCGACCATTTGACCATTTGAAGTGATGACAAAGCCCCCAAAAGGTAGTTACAACTCGATTCCAAAGTTCCAGTGGTTGCACACCTTCCCCAGTCACATGATCGTATTTTAGGTGCTCGGCAACTAGCCCGCTTTTATGGCCGTTAGTAGTATCCTACTTCCGGTTTTTGGCAAAAATCTCCCATAGTGAACAATAGGTTCACTTAATTATTGCAAATTCACTTAATGACCACAAATTCACTTAGCCATGGTGATTTGCTTAATAACTCCACCAAATAAGAAAGAATCGGGTCGGTCATGTGATGACTCACTTTATGACCTTCACAACGTATTACCATAATGGGCAGGCTCCATTATGATCATGTTGAGGGCTGCCTTTATCCTACAGTTGCATTATCTATCTTTTTCATTTCCAGCTTATCAGAGAAATTGGCAGCATTAATTTGAAGAAAAATGAACCTCCGCTTACTTGTCCGTATAGCTTGAAAGCCAGAGTGCTCTTACTAGCTAACCTTGCCAGAATGAAAGTTCCTGAGACACTTGAACAAGGTATTTGCTTTTGGAGACCATGAGACAAGGATTTGAAATTATCTAGTTGAAAAACAAGTTTCATACTTGTTTTGTATGAGCTAGTGTTTGTTTTGATGGCAAAGAACTTGTTTGCTTTTTTAAGTTCACAAAAGGAACTCGGAAGTCTTAAATTGCACCTTCAACCACATACATATTTTCAGTAATCAGTTATAGAATTTTGAGTTTTATCAGAAACTTCACATAAGTGAGCGAAATCCGTACATTTCTTAAAGTAGGTTACTCTTGAACTAGTTATTTCTGCAAACCGTTCCCCTCTTTCTGCTTCACACCTTTTGTATGAATTAGTGAGGTTCTGTTGTAAAGTATTGGCAATGGACAAACAAGAAGCTATAGTAAATGGTTATTTGATAGCTATTCAGTTGCTCTCAGCAACAGAAAATTATGCTTAATTGTGACTTCTGGATTTTTCCCCCCATTACTTGCTTAGGGGAAGAGTCATGGCAGCAAAAGAAATGTCTGTCTGTGCATGCCCAAGAATATAGAACTTATGCATATCTTGATTTAGATTGAGATTTGATCAATTGAGTATGTAGATATTGGATGAAACTTACTGTGTCCATCAACCATTGAAGAAGGTGCTGTTGATAGACAAATCCCCTCTTCCTCTGCAGTCTCTCAGTCTCCCCCCCCCCCAATCTGCTCTAGAGCAGTGGTTCTCAACCTGTAGTCTGCAACTCCTGGGGGGCCGCTATGTCATCACAGGGGGTCCACAAAAACTTAAAGAAATGTTATGATTTAAATCTTGAGTTAAGTCTTGGTGGTCTGTGGCCATGGTCCATGGCCACAAAAGGTATTTAAAGGAGGTTTGTGGTGAAGAAAAGATTGAGAACCACTGCCCTAGAGCAGGGCTTTTCAACCTTTTCACACATTGTACCACTTTTAGGACATGACAATATTTCAGTACCATCAGTGCTTAGCAAGGTGTCAAAAACTTGATGACTAAAAAAAAGGGGAGGGGGATTTTGGGTTTTACTGATTAGATTCATTTGTTGTTATAGAAATGGCTAGTTTATAATATTATGGAAAAGTAAAAAGTTGAGGTTCAGTGTTAATGCTTCCTTCTACTGCAACAGAGGAAGTCTGTTCTTTTTCCCTTCTCCCCCTCACTTTCCCCCCCTTTTTCCTCCCCACTGTGTCCTACTATTTGCTTTTGTATTTTTGAATTTTATTCTATAATCTAATAAAATATTACAAACTGTAGAAAAAAAGGAAAAAAGTACCAGTTTTAATTTCTTCGGTGGCTGTTCCTTTGCTGAATCACTTTCCCTTTGCACTGACAAATGTATGATGAATTTATCCATGTTTATTAATATGCACCACTACCAGCTAGTTCAGGGGTCTTCAAACTTGGCACTTTTAAGACTTGTGGACTTCAACTCCCAGAATTCCTCAGCCCTCATGGCTGGTTGAGGAATTCTGGGAGTTGAAGTCCACAGTTTAAAGTTGCTAAGTTTGTAGACCCCTGAGCTAGCTGGTCGGCCCTTCTTCCTCTCTCCCTTCTGAGCTCTTTCCACAGTATAGTAAGAATGCAACACGCCCCCCCCCCAAATCCCTTCCCTGTACCCTTAAAGATACAGGAATCAAGTGCAAAGCAAGAAAGGCTCACAAAATAAAGAAACACATAAACGGTTTTTTTCTTTAAGCTGCCTCAGGTGTGTCACGTGTAACAATGTTGCAATCCGAGACTGAAAGGCTCCAGCATTCGAAAAGCTTTAGCTTTAAATTAAGCCTATTTACCTTCAAAGAAAACTTTCTAAAAGCCATAGACAGACTCAATTAAAGGGGGTAAAACTAATTACATTTGTTTAAAGGGATTAAACCTTTCCCTGTTGTCTTTTTTCCCCCTTTGCCGCCCAAACCACCTCCTTTTATAGCCTCTCCTCTCCTCCCCCCACTTTTCTTCAGTTCACCTCCAGCCCTGAGCTGCTTTCGGAAGCACCAATCAGCTGGAGCAATCAGCTGGAGCCCTGCCAGCTCCTGGGGCTTCCTGCAGCTGCAGCTGCCTCTCCCTCAGGCTTGGGTTGCTTTGGCTCATTTCCCTCCCCGCTACACTTCTGTAGGACGGTGGCGTACCACCTGCCACGTGGCAAAGTACCACAAGTGGTACGCGTACCACTGGTTGAAAAGCCCTGCCCTAGAGGATTGAACAACCCTTCAGAGCAGATTCTGAGGTAGTGTGGAGTTAGCTATGTGAAGGGGAAGAGAAGATGGGATGACCTTTTTCACAAACAGACGCTTGCTTGTATGATGCCATTTGGAGCTTATCTAATGCATTTGACAGGTCTTTTGGTAAGCTATATAATAGGAAAGGAAACACTATAATCATGTATAGCATTCACTTTATGCAAAGAATTGTTCAGTTGTTTTCCTTTTTTGTAGATCAACAGTTTGTCTTAAAAAAGTGCCCTTCCTTGCTTCAAGAAATTGTAAACGTAATCTGCCAATTAATACTCATGGCACGTAGCCGTGAAGGTAAGTCCTAAGATATATTTGTGAATGCTATCTCTATACCTACTGAAACACTCTTTCCGGTAAGTTTTAACTGGATGAAACAGTTCACTATAGTGCAAAACGTTTTGAATCAAGGTACATGTAAATGGCTTAATTTACAGAATGTGTCCCAAATCCAGGAGCCGTTACTCCCATGGCGTTGAAATTTGGCAAATTTTATAAAACATTGTGTGGCATAAAAATTATAAAGCGTTTTATGACATAATACAAAATCTCATAAAACATTTCCTGTGCTGATGTTCGACTGCACTATACAGTTTAACATGGGCTATTTTAAAGGCAGATACATTTCTGAATGTATCCCGGCTCTTCCATTGGAGACAGTACATTGTTGAAGGCATTGAGAATTGTGGTAAGGAAATATCTCTGAAAGGATGGCCCAACGGGTTATGGGTTGTCTAGTAATATTTAAAATATTTAAAATCCTATAACCCAGGGGTAGGCAACCTTGGCTCTTTTATGACTCGTGGACTTCAACTCCTGGCTGGCTCAGGAATTCTGGGAGTTGAAGTCCACGAGTCATAAAAGAGCCAAGGTTGCCTACCCTTGCTATAACCTTTCTGTGGAAACAAGTAACCTGTAAAGGAGGAGTAACATTGTACAGGCAGTCCTCAATTTACAACCATTCGTTTAGTGACTGTTTGAAGTTACAGCAAAGCTACACTGAAAAAAGTGACTGACAACCGTTTTTCACACCAGCCTTGCAGCATCTCCATATAGTCATGTGATCAAAATTCAGATATTGGGCAACTGGCCAGTATTTATGATGGTCGCAGTGTCCCAGGCTCATGTGATCACCTTTATGTGTCCTTCTGACCAGCAAAGTCAACGGGGAAGCCAGGTCCCCTTAACAGTCATATTATTATTAACAGCTGCAATGTTCACTTAACAATGGTGGGGCAAGAAAGATAGCAAAACGAGGCAAAATTCACTTAATTTCACTTCACCCTCGCTTAGCAGTGAAAGTTTTGGGCTCAATTTTGGTCACAAGTCGAGGACTACCTGTATTTATTTTAACTTTCTTTAAATAGCTGAAATTAAATTACATCAAGGCATCCTTAAACTAGAACAAGAGACCTGATAGTATTTTTAAGGTTATTCCTTCTCCGAGTCCATGTTCCATTTTCACCGAAGTACCTAGTACAGTGGTGGCGAACCTATGGCACGGGTGCCAGAGGCAGCAGTCAGAGCCCTCTCTATGGGCACGCATGCCGTCGCCCCAGTCCTAGGCCTTTAGCTGGGTTTTATAAAACCTTTTCGCTTTAGGCCTCCGCCGCCGTGTGCAAAAAAAAAAAAAGGTTCAATCAGTCAATTTCAACTTCTTGCGGAAAAAAAAAAGATCTTGCAAATTTGGAATTGATTGATTGAACTTTTTAGTCCCACCCTGTCTGCCGTTACCACCGCAGCCACACCCACCCAATTGGCTATGCCCACCCTATTGGCCACACCCAGCCAATGGGCCACACCCACCCGGCACTCGACGATGCATAAGTGGGTTTTGGGTTGCAGTTTGGGCACTCAGTCTCTAAAAGGTTCGCCATCACTGACCTAGTACTACAGTTCCGGGGTGAAGGAACAAGTAGTCCTCAGTGAATGACAAATCGTTCAGCAACCCTTTGATGTTACAATGATGCCGAATGAGTGATGGTTACGACTAGTCTTTGAAATTACGGCAGTCCCGGCACTCCTGCAGTCGCTTGATCCTGATGTGGGTGCTTGGCGACTGGCTTGCACTTCACGATAGTTGCGGCATCATGTGATTGTGGTAGGCGATCTTCCCTGCTGCTTCCTTGCAAGCAGAGTCACAAGTTGCTTGGGTAAGCCGCCCCCAGCTTTCTGCAGTTCACACCATATCAGGTACCCACACATTCTCACACACTCTCTCCCTGAACCTCGCACTTGTGCTGCACCTCCAGGCCAATCACAAACCCTCCGCTAGGCTCTGCTGCACTCACGCTGTCCCTCCCCGACCACTTGCACACTCTTCCTCGCCACTTTTACATTCTACTTGGCAGCAGACACACACACACACATACACACACACACACACACACACACACACACACACACACACACACACACACACACACACACACACACACACACACCCACCCACCCACCGCTGACCTGTTTGTAAATTGCCTGGGATTTGCAATTTTCTGCCAGCTTCTCCACTGACTTTGGCTGTTGAAAGTTGGCAGGAGGTTGCAAGGAGGTGATGGCTTAACGATGCACAAACCTTGCTTAACGGCAAGCAGTGTGGTCACATGGCATTGTGCTTTGACCCCATTGCTTAGTTAATGGAAATTTTGGTACCAATTACCATTGTAATTTGAGGATTACCTGTACTGTGTATTAATACTGACAACTGAGTATAAATATTTCCCTATGTTTTTCCCTCAGAAAGAGAATTTCGTGCTCCCTCATTGGCTTCTTTGGAAAACTGCATGAAACTTTCTCAGATGACTGTCCAAGGGCTCCAGCAGTTTAAGTCTCCACTCCTTCAACTCCCACATATTGAAGAAGATAATCTCAGAAGGGTGTCTAATCATAAAAAGGTAGAAGACACTGAGATAATCTGTAGCATCTGAGGACTCACTTGATCTGACCACATTCTGGAGAATGCTTGTTCTTTGAGACACTTAATTGTTGGGTGTAATGTTTGTGGAACTGGCCTGGGAACTAGGAGAGTGTGAGTTCTAGTCCCACCTTGTGCATGAATGCCAGCTGGGTGACCTTGGGCCAGTCACTCACCCTCAGCACAATCCATTTCACAAGGTTTTTGTTGTGGGGAAAGTAGGAATATTATTTATATTTGCTGCCTTGAGTTACTTATAAAATAAAAAGTCAGGATAAAAATCTAATAAATGAGTAAAACAATTCATACAAAATTTTGTCCCAAAGTGTTATATTTCAAAGTAATAAAAAAAGGAAAAGTCTACAAAAGCTGTTGTTCCAAATCCCTGAAAAGCAAACAGCTCCAGGTAGTCCTCAATTTAAGACCATAATGGGAGTCCAAAATTTTAGTTGCAAGTTGTTGTGGTTGTAGGTTGAAGTACCACGTGACCAGACTTGATTTTATGATTGTTTTTATTACATTCATCACTGTGGTTGTTAAATCAAGTGGTTTGGTGAACCATTTGGTTGTTAAATGAATCCACCATATGGGCAATGGGCAGTTTTTGCCATTTTCTGCTGGAAAATGGCAAAAAATGTCACATTGTCATCTGCCTCTGGGATGTTGCAACAGATCATAAATGCAAGCCAGTTGCCAAGTGCCTGAAATGCAATTATGTAACTCACTCACTCTCTCTCTCTCTCTCTCTCTCTCTCTCTCTCTCTCTCTCTCTCTCTGTGTGTGTGTGTGTATCTGTGTCTGTGTCTATGTCTATGTGTCTGTGTGTGAGAGAGAGAGACAGAGAGGCAGTGGAATATAAAGTAGATTGAGGAGGGTGGATAGGAAAAAGGAAGCAATATTCATTTCCCACCTTCCTGTCTCCTTTCTCAAAGATTATCCAGTTAATCTTTATGTTTAATTAAACATTGCTCGATTTCCAGAGAATCACATATAGCAGGCATGTCAAACTGCCAGTCCGCGGGCCGGATGCGTCACGCCGAAACCACACCCACCCCATTGCCGGCAATGGGGGAAAAGTCGCAATATGTCGTGCGACGTCACATGACGTCGTGAGTGTGACATGCCTGACATATAGAGATTCAACATATTTTGCAATCTTTTTGTAATAATTAAAGTAAAAGCAAACTTAAAGTTTGATACAGCTCACGTTCTTGATAATTCATATCTAATACTTAGAAATGTATGTTTTGTTTTGTTTTGTTTAATGAAAACAGTATAAAATTAAATCTATCCAAGACTTGGTGAGTTTGAAAGCCTCAGATCGTCACAATTTACTACACTTTCTTGAAGATGAAAAATATGAAGAAGTTATGGCTGTCCTTGGCAGTTTTCCACATATCATCATGGATATAAAACCCCAGGGTAGGTAGTATGTGCTGTCTTAGTAAGTTGATCAGGATTCCTACTGTCAAATTAATGCCATATACTGTATTTAATAATAATAGTGAATTTACACTGTTAATTGCTTAGGAATTTTGAGGTCTCCTGCACTGGCTGTCTTAGATTTGAGGTTCAAATAAAGAGGACATAATAAGCTTCCATGTTGACAGGTTAACATGTATAAGTCTGGACAAGGGCTGTGAAAAATGTTTCAAGGTTGGAATTTCCCAAAATGACCTATTTGCAAATATGAAACCACTCTGGCCATTGAAGAGGCTACTCCAAGCTTCTACTTCAAGTTTCAAGCTTGAGAAAGCTATTCTCCGTATGAAATACTTCTTAGCCGATGGCTTTCAAGCTTGAATCATTTCAGAATGCGAAGGATATTAAGACAATAGTTTTATATTTGAAATGAGAATGTTGTGAAATCTCATATTCTAAATGGTTCAGAATGAAATACTGTGCATACCCCAGCTGTGATGGAAGACCACAGCTTACTACTAAGTGTTTCTCACATAAAGCATGACAAATTTTGACGTAGCCCATATTCAGTTAAGGCTAGCTGGTGTGTAAACAACCTGTTGACTGAGTTGCTTTCGGCAATAGACTGGATTAATACCAGTCTGATAGGTTATAAATTAATCATACATAACATTGCATTTGTAGTAATTCACTGCATGGATTTATACAGTATGTATAGGCATGCACACATGCATGCATACTCCTGTTTTGATCCTGCATCTTTCTTACCTAATGGGAGGAAACTGATTCATTGTTTCCCAGAATTAACACATCAAATTTTATTTGATTTTTTTTAATGTACCCATTAAAATAGGTTTGAATGATCTAAATGGGTAGTAGTCATTCAATTCATTTTTAAACCTAAGTACATATGAAGCTGTAGATGTTGAGCAGTATCATTTAAGGAGATAGTCCCTTTTACTTGTTAAAGAGTTCCTGTGAGGAAATTTGATAATTTAAAAAAAGGAACATTTTGTCTGAATATCTTTCTTTTCCTTAATCTATTAAACCTGTTTACCTTTGCTTAATTGAAGCTCTTAATATTACTTTTTAAAGGATTGTTTTTAAAGAAGTGGTTTGATTTTCTAAATTTCCATTTATGTGATTTCATGGGTTATCTTTGCCTTATTTTATTCTTCATTTGTAACATAGACCATTATTCAGAACAGCTTTTCCCAACCTGTTTCCCTTCAGATATGTTGCTTTATCAGATGCCACTTTATATAGCAGGTATAATCAATGCAGTAGTCCTGCACATTTGGCAGTCATCAGATGATGCCAGGGAGATACAGCACTAAAAATACAGTTTTAGATTCCTTAGTTATTTTGTATTATATATCAAGCTGTTTAAAGTTCTTTAGTTCCAAAATAGGAATGCACATAACAATTTGAATTCAAAGTATGAAATACCACATTTTGAA
The DNA here is from genome assembly GCA_023970755.1 of Azemiops feae. NCBI lineage: Eukaryota > Metazoa > Chordata > Lepidosauria > Squamata > Viperidae > Azemiops > Azemiops feae. The sequence continues at coordinate 2,034,852 of JALGBA010000094.1, forward strand.
TGCAAAACTGTTTTGAGTGCAAAGCAGACTATTTCAAGACTGAAAACAGAGATGGTTCAAATTTGATATAGTCCAGATTTGGAACATTTTACACACCTTTATTCAAAAGTATGCATTTTTAACTTTTTAAAAAGAGGATTCTGTGCAGAGTTTTTGAAGCAGAAATTGAATATATACAAATTTGTCTTTGAGCAGCTATCAAAAGCCTCTTCTTATATTCTTATATACTCTGGCATTCTTCCTTTGTCCTTCAATCTGCAGCTGCTTGTGATGTATCTTTAAGGTCCTTTGAGTTTTATCATTAAATGAGGTGGTTGGATAAAATCCAGATGAGAGCTCAAGCTGCAAAAAATTAGCTTTTTTGAGTCATGCATTTAAAAGTTGAGTAAAACCTATTCACAAGAAAGCTATATAATTGGGGAACCTTTATTTCAGTTTTGGATGATGAAGACAGTAATAACATCACTGTAGGATCGCTAGTCACAGTTTTGGTCACCTTGACAAGACAGACAATGGCAGTAAGTATTTATATTGGTACACACTGTTCTTGGGTTTATTTATGCTCTATCTGATCATATCCCTGAATGCATCAAGAAGCAAACTGCACAAGGTTGTGGAATTCTCCAAGACCTCAGTTCATGCCAAAATCCCCACTTTTGGCTTTTTTGTGTGGTATATGAAGGGAGACTTCTAAGCATGCCCTCTGCTTCAAATTAGACATACTGACTGACTACAGGATTTGTTCTGGATCCCAATTTTATGACTCAGAAAACAGCTTAATCTGATTTGTGCCCAATCTGAAGCTTTGTTTCCATGGACAAGAATTGGTAATATATAAATAATTATAAGAGACAAATATATTATGCCATATAGAGACAGCTAGGGCCCCAAATACCATCTGATTCTGCTAAAATGTGAAACAGAATCTAATGATATTTGTGAGCCTAACTTGTTCCTTCCAGATAGAGTAATCCTGCAATCAAGTTTCCAGCAAATAGTTTGGGAAGCACCTAATAATTTAGTCCTTAGCTGTTCTTAAAAGTTCCCCCTTCCCCATCTGCCTAAGTACTTCTGGGTCAGTTTTTATGGAACCATGGACTATGCTTTGATAATCAAGCTGCCACAGTTCAGCAGGGCACAAATGCAGCTCTTCTGTTATCAAAGCTGATTTGGGATGGGGAGAGATCTTTGGTATTCAAGAAAAATCACAAGTACTTGTGCTAAATAGGTAATTCAGTGCTAGGTAAAAAAACTTCTCATGATTAAAAAGAGCTATACAGTCTTTTCTCTCTCCCTTAGAACTCATATCTCTGAAATATTTTTTGCTTCGCCTTAGAACAAAAGATTTTACATTCACTTTTCACTTTGTGAAAGTGGATACTGTTAATGCCTTTTTGCAAATGCAGCTACCAAGAGAAGGATATACAGTAATATGCTTCTTGATTTTTAAAATAAACTAATTTTTCTGTCTACTATTATTTTTTTAATAGCACAGTTTGCAGATATGCGTTTATCAGCTGGGAGATGTAACATTCATTCATCTTTACATATGGTCAAAAAGTAGATCTCTCGGGTGATCTACAGTAGATCTACCTGTCTGATTTCCTTGCAGTTCCTTTACAACAGTGATAATGAAAAAGCCCCCATTTTAAATTAGGCGAAAGAAAGAAAAAGAAGAAAGAAATGTTTGCTGCCCAGAGTCATCATATAAGTGAGATGGGCAGCATAAAAATTTAATAAATAAATGTGTAAAAAGAACTGCAAATGTATGTCTCAAAAGTGCTTTTCCAAAAGACACCCTTGAGACAACTATGACCTGGATGACTGAGACTCTCCATACACAACTGCAAATGTAGTTCTGGCATTTCAAACTAACTCTTAATCTAATCCATATGCACTTTCTGTTCCTTAATTCTTCCATGTACATATTTGCTTTCAACAGTTATTTACAGTTAAATTTAAAAATATCTCAGGAGCCCAAAGTCTTTCCACCAATGATTAGACTGATTGAAATTGCCCTATATATAATAACTGGATTCTTCATCTTGAGAAATGCAAACTAATGTTTCACTTTCTGTTCATTATTAATGTTTCATTGATCAGTTTTTCATGTTGATACAGAAGAGACTCAGGTAATTTATTTCTCCCTTTATTCAGGAAGTGTTTGAGAAGGAACAGTCAACCTGTTCAGCTGAAGAACAACCTGCAGAGGATGGCGTAAGTTCAAAATAAATAGGTGTGGATGGTTGTGTTGTAATTCCATGAAGTTTATTTAGTAACCATTGAGGTTTCCTCTTTGAATGAGTCCTGTTGCTAAATTGCAAGATTGCCAAGTACTTTATGATTATTTTAATCCTTGGAGGGCAAAACCATTGGGAAGGCTAATTTAATCTGATTTCTGAGTTTATAACAGTGTTCCCCACCCTTTTGGCACCAGGGACCAGTTTCATGGAAGATAATTTTCCCACTGACCCAGGGTGGGGGGGATGGTTTTAGTTTCGCTCACCTCAAGCTGTGCGGCCCAGTTCCTTTCAGGCCACCGACTGGTTGGGGGCCCCTGGTTTAGAACATAAATTTTGCGTATAGTATTCAGCAGCTTTTGTTGAGAAGACAGTTGTAGACATATGTTAAAAATACATGAAATGATAGCCAGGTGGGGCTTTGTTGGTGTCATACTCTTCTGTAGAGCCAGCTGTTCCCTGTAGAGATGCCCATAGATATTAGCGGTGCCCTAGTCCAGGGGTAGGCAACCTCGGCTCTTTTATGACTCGTGGACTTCAACTCCCAGAATTCCTGAGTCAGCATAGCTGACTCAGCTATAGCTGACTCAGCTATAGCTGACTCAGGAATAGCTGACTCAGCATAGCTGACTCAGGAATTCTGGGAGTTGAAGTCCACGAGTCATAAAAGAACCAAGGTTGCCTACCCCTGCCCTAGTCAGCTGCTTTTCTCCACAAATGCCTGTTATTAAAAAGTCTGTATCAATTTCTGTTCTGATACTTAAAGCACTGGGGTGGCTCAAGGACTGAAGTAACCACTTTAAATGTTACTAACTTTGCAGCAAGGAGACCTTAATAAAGGGAAGAGTAAAGGATGGCAGCAGAAGAATAAAGGAACAAAGAAGACTTCCAAATCCAAGAAGAAGAAACTTGTGAAAAAAAAGCCAGCTCCTGCTCCTTTGCTACAAACAAAGCAGTTGAAACAAAAACAAGCTAATGGGGTTGCTGGGAGTGTATGTATCAAATCGAAATGGATTGGGATTTTGTTTTCAGGCTGGTTGAAGTACTTAAATTTCAGAGAAACTTGTGGACCAGGGTTTGTAGTTTAATGAAAAATGGAGATTTATACCAAGCAAAATTATGTGGGGGGATTGTAAGCTGCAAAATAATGTGATTTCTATGAGACCCAACACTTCTGTTTAGAACTTATAGACCAGTGATGGCGAACCTTTTAGAGACCGAGTGCCCAAACTGCAACCCAAAACCCACTTATGCATCGTCGGGTGCTGGGTGGGTGTGGCCCATTGGCTGGGTGTGGCCCATTGGGTGGGCGTGGCCCATTGGGTGGGCGTGGCTGCGGTGGTAACGGCAGACTGGGTGGGACTAAAAAGTTCAATCAATCAATTCCAACTTTGCAAGATCTTTTTTTTCCCCGTGAGAAGTTGAAATTGATTGATTGAACCTTTTTTTTTTTGCACATGGCGGCAGAGGCCTAAAGCGAAAAGGTTTTATAAAACCCAGCTGAAGGCCTAGGACTTGGGCAACGGCGCGCGTGCCCACAGAGAGGGCTCTGAGTGCCGCCTCTGGCACCCGTGCCATAGGTTCGCCACCACTGTTATAGACCAAATTCCATACTGCTTAACTGAAGCCTGTGGAATACAGTAGCTGAGCATTATGAAATCCTGATAAGTAATGAAGGGAAGAGGTTCTTTTTGTCATTTTACAGAGGACTGTAGCATATCCTTCCTGTTTTAAGTCCAGTCTTATTTGATAGCATGCCTTTATTTATTTATTTATTTATTTATTTTTTAAAAATTAGAGAATCTCTTAAATTTCACTATAGGAGATTATCCAAAGTAAGCTAAGGAGGAAGCTAGTAAAGATTACATATTCATGAATTGAAATAATCTAATAGTCAAAAGCAAAGGATCCTTTGATTCAAGTTCAACTCTCAATGATTACATGGACACATCTGCATTGTTGCTAGGAAAAGAACATGGGAGTAGTTTGACACTGCCTTCTTCTCGGTTGTTGTTTGTATTTGCATCCTAGGACTAATCAGGTTTGATCCTGCATAACTTTTATAAGTTCAGTCAACATTGGCTACAATTTGCTACCTGCGTAAGTGTAGTGCTGTGAACATGTCGGAATGTAAAAAAGTTACCCTTTTTAAATTTAGGAAATTGTCAAGGATGATGATTACGATGTTTCTGATAAAGGAAGTGAATCTGAAGAAGATGACACTAATCGGGAATCATTAAGTGAGAAAGATGATGGCAGTGACCGAGACTCTGACAGAGAAGCAGATGAAAAGCAAAGCAAGGACGATGAAGCTGTAAGATTTCTTTTTATTACCTGTTGGAGAAATACCATGATGGTCATTTGATCTAATCCAAAGCCTTTTCTATGATAAGACACATAGAATAACAGAGTTGGAGGTCATCTAGTCCAACTCCCTGCACAAGCATCAGTCCATCATATTCTCATCAATCCATTCAGTGGGGTGAAGGGAGAGATACTATTTTGTAATTAATAAAATTAGGTAAAACATAGAATCGGAAAGTCTTTGTAAAGTATTCCTGTTTCTATGTAACGTGTCTATGTCCAAATAGAGTAAACCATCCAGATGTTTTTATTCATACAATGAAATTGGTAAAATGCATTTAAAATTGGTAGTTCTTTTCCTTTCAAAATTATTAAGATACAAATACATTGCATTCCTATTTTAATTTACATACTCTTCTCAAACTGCAGAAAAGTTATTTTCTTAAGGAAGACACAAATAAACAATACTTTTCTTTTCCTACTAGGAATGGCAAGAATTACAACAGAGTATACAGCGAAAAGAACGGGCTCTCTTGGAAACCAAGTCAAAAATAACTCATCCTGTTTACAGTCTCTACTTTCCTGAGGTCAGCAAAAAGATAGCTAAATAAGCTTGAGATGAAAATATTCACATTTTGACAAGTTATAAAGTGAATGCAAAATTTCAGAACAGTTTTTGTTTGGGCCTTAAGCATTTAATTTCTCAATAAGTCTTCAGAAAAGTAAGGTAGATTTTGAGCGCTTGCAGTTATTCAAAACCCGTGGCTGTTCTTATGCACAGTTACAGTCTTTTATGCACTTCCATATTCATTAGGGAGCATGCCCAGTATAGTTTTATTAAGATTGAAGAAGCAGCTCTAATCTGTCAAGTTTGCCATCATTTAATGTTTCTTTGTTATTTTTTTCAGTGTTCCATTTTGTGTTTTTGGCAGAATAATAAACTAGGTTTTAACAATATGCCCCAGTTTCTTATCATGAGCTAATGTAAAAAAAATCCACATAGTTCATCTCTTTTTGTTCCTCTGTTCTCATAAGAATCTAATATGAAGGGAGGAATTTGTTATAAAATGTGAACCTAGGTTTATAGTTAATTGTTAAGAAATAATGATTGCATAAAACTGCTTTAAAGCAGGCTATGGTCCTGCTATTGTAGATGTATTCTCTGAATCTTCCTGGTTTCTTTATAGTTATAAAGTCACGGTGAATAGGCTGTGTGGAGTGGCTGGTAGAGCATTCACATTGTGAATTCATGAGGCTGGATTTCCGATTTCTTGCATCTTCCTTTTACATTCAATATTTAGATAAACATTAGATGAATTTTTGTTTAAACGGTCATTAAAATAATAAAGATTGTTCTAGTACAGGTAATTCTCGACTTACAACAATTCATTGAGTGACCATCTGAAGTTACAACAGCACTGAAAAAAAGTGGCTTATGACCATTTTACACACAATCATTGCAGCATCCCCATGATGACGTGATCAAAATTCAGACACTTGGCAACTGTCTCATATTTATGACAGTTGCCGTGTCACCTTTTGCAACTTTCTGACAAGCAAAGTCAATGGGGAAGCCATATTCACTTAATAATCATGTTACTAATTTAACAACTGCAGTGATTCACTTAACAACTGTGGCAAGGAAGGTCATAAAATGGGGCAAAACTCATTTAATGTCTCATTTAGCAACAGAAATCTTGGGCTCAATTGTTGTAAGTTGAGGACTATCTGTATGCAGCCTGTCACATGTGCATATTGGCTCCTTAGCATGACCCCATTTAGTGCCCTTCTCTTCTAAAAAGAACGTTGCCCACTTGACAGTTCCAGGTCCAGCTTGACTAAGCATATACTTTGGTGTTCAAAGTTTTACTTTCTGTAATGCAATCTGTACCTTCCCCAAAAGAAGTTTTATTTTGTTGTCATGCAGTCTGTACCTACATATGGGTCACATGTTTACTTTTATCTGAAACCTGGAACCACGTTAGGCATTTTTGCAAAATTATGAATAATCATTTTATTTAACCTACTTTGTTGACTATTGGAAGTTGATGGTGCCCTCTTGAGTTTTGCTTCAGACAAAATAGGGCTCTTATGAGAAAGTATTGCATCACATTTTCATTTCTTAATATCGTTGCATCTTAGTTTGAATGTCAGGCACTGTCTCTTGATCCAGAATGTGGTTCAAGCCTGGCAATTATCTTCACCTCCATTCCAAGTTTTATTTTTTATTTTTTTTAGATGTATTCAGTATTCCACAATAAGAATTCAGTACTAGGCAGAGGTTTGAACTGGATGATATCATGGTTATATCCCAATGCTTACATGCTGTGGTGTTTACTGATCTTGCCACTGCCAGAGAGTAGTGACGTGTTCCTAAAAATTGTCTTAAGAAGAAATATTTGATTCCTTGGCCAAAGCTTGCTTTCTGTGAGATGGAGTAAAGTTAACAGAACCTAATTTGACTCTTTCTCTTGGAATGAGCCAACTTTACAGTTTTTAATTCTAAAACTTCAGTTACGGGTTTTGTTGATGAAAATCAGATCAGGATTGTGATCTCTGATGTTATCTCTTTCTTCCCTCTCCTTAACAGGAAAAACAGGAGTGGTGGTGGCTATATATAGCAGATAGGAAGGAACAAACACTAATATCAATGCCATATCACGTGTGTACATTAAAAGACCAAGAAGAGGTGAAGTATTTCATTTATTTCTGATTCTTAAAAACTGGGATGGGTTGGGTTTGTTTTGCTCTTTTTCACTGATATGGAGCTGTGTGTTGTATGGTCTGTCATCCCCATCTCACTCCTGTTCATTCTCTGGATCTCAATTATTGTCTCAGCCTCTGTTTTTTCCTAGACTCCTGCCTGATTCATAGCTCCTCGTTCAGCTTAGCCTGCTATCTTGCAGGAATCCTTTCTTGGAATCTGTCTTCTTCCCAGTACTGACAGAGAAATTAGGGACTCATTCTAAGGAAGACCTTTTTTCCTTCTGCAGGCTTTAGCTGCTGCATAGGAAAAGCCTAATTTAACCTTTGTAATGTTAAAGTGAGACTGAGTTAAACTGAGAAATGAGGTATTTTATACAGATCATACAGATCAGGTGGAATCTCTTGTGACTGGAGAACAATTATACAGATGTAGCACATTTGATATTCAGTGCTGTCAATACATTTTTTCAAACTTTTTTTTTTTTTTTGGCCATAACCAGATTTTTCCTCAGTTCTTGCTAAATTTCGGAAAGTGGATTTGTTAAGCCACAGTACGTAGCTCTCTAATACAAACAATTCAGCACTAGAAAGAGCAACGTTAAAGCATAGCACTTTCTAAAGTTGTATGCTGTCTGTTTTACCGAAGTCGTTCCATTGTTCTGCTTTTATAACCTGAGCTGAGTGATTACATGTGTTTCCAGGTAGAACTAAAATTTCCTGCACCGGGTAAACCTGGAAACTACCAATATACCGTTTATTTAAGATCGGATTCCTACATGGGCCTGGATCAGATTAAACCATTAAAGGTAGGTTTCTCATGTAGATGGGTTTGGGGATTGGGGAGGATTCTACAAGTTCAGTACTTATACTGCTGCGTACTATACAACTGACTTGTATCTCTTGTACCTAAAAGTTGTCCTGTATAGGTAGTCCTCAATTTATGATTAATTGCTGAATAACAATTTGAAGTTACAATGAACCTTCCCAAAGCTACATACGACTCATTTTTGATGTTCTGACTCTCCCCTATCCTGTGATCACCTGATTGAATTTTGGGTGCTTGGCAACCTGCTGTTCTGTCTTGTTTGCGGAGTCCTGCAGTCACATGACCATGATTTACAGTGTTTTTTGACCAGCAACTGATGTTTACTTCCCGTTTCTGGAGCAAAATACCCATTGGGTATAATGGGTTCCTTAACAGATGTTAAGCTCAAACCCTAAGAGCTGGGACTGAAAAATATTAATTTGTGAAGCAGAGATCAGCAATATAATATCAGCAATGTAAGTCATCTGCAGTGTAGGCACACACATAGCACTGAATTCATGTTTTATAATAAAGGTAGTTGAAATAAGATAAAACACAACCATTAATTTAATGACTGAAGTTCAGTGGCACTAAAAAAAGTGATTTATGACGGGTCCTCATATTTATGACTGGTCCTCACACTTATGACCATTGCGGCATCCCTAGAGTCATGGGATCAAAATTAGAGCACATTTATATCAGTTGCAGTCACTTGATCTCCATTGGTTGCCTTCCCAAGGGACTTCCAATAAGCAGAGTCACTGGGGGAAGCCAGATTCCCTTAACAGCTGCATGATCCACTTAATGGGTGCAGTGGTTCACTTAATATCCCTGGCAAAACGCTCATAAAACAAAGTGTGATTCACTCAATAACCGCCTTGCTTACCAATGGAAACTCTAGTCCCCACTGTGGCTGTAAGGGCAGGAGTACCTGTAGCTAAATCTTTTAAGGCTTCTTGTCTGAGAACAGCCATTTTAAACATTTTGGTACCTGTGACATTGAGCAGCTCTGCTTAAGAGAAATAAATATCCACTTCTGAGGGGCAAGAAAAATTTTCTGGGTATTTTGACCCGTAAATATACAAGCTATGCCTGATTAAAAAAAAATGATTAATATGGAATCTTGCGGAAGAAGGGGAACAACTTGCTTAACTACTTATTACATGTGCAAAATACTTTGCCGTTTACTTCTAACCTTAGAGTGCTCTTCAATTAATGTGTAATAGTATGTAGCAGAAACTTTAATAACTTTCCCCCCAATGATAACATTTAAATTATATTCCCCCCCCCCCCTTCCTGCCTCCGTCCCTTCTTCAATCACTTGAACTCTCTGCAGCTGGAAGTTCATGAAGCAAAACCTGTGCCAGAAAACCATCCACAGTGGGATGCAGCAATAGAGGGAGATGAAGACCAGGAAGACAGTGAAGGTTTTGAAGACAGTTTCGAGGAAGAAGAAGAGGAAGAAGAAGAGGATAACTAAATAGTATGACGAATGAACTGTGTGATACAGGATATCTCTACCAACGTGACCTGGGAAAAGATAAAAGCAGTGCAGATGAACTGAGGATTTTTTCCAAGTTTCTTTTTACCAATTATGAATACTTCATGTAATTTCCCAGTGGAGGTCTGTCAGTCAGTTGGTATATAACCTGGGAGATGCTTAAGGCTCTTCACAGCCTTTAAGTATAGGATGCATTTATTCCAACTGCAAATAAAAGCTTTTTTATTCTAAATGTCCAGAAGTGTGGGCTACATTGTTTGATCAACTTTTGGTCCAGTATAGTAACAGATACTATTATTAAACAGAAGCAATCATTAAACCAACATTTCATATTAGGCAATTTGTTTTACAAGTTCTGTTGAAATTAACATCCGCTTGAGTTTCTACATTGGGAAAACCTGCAAGACTTTTTGCAGTGATGTTAAGAACACTGAGCTAAGATTGCTTACAGCTTTCAGTCTATTTTGTTTGCTTTGGACTTGGTATCTTAACCCAACATTCCATATTGTCACACCCATAGGCTTATTTTTTGAGACTTAAATCTACCTTTAATGGAGGGGAGTTCTTGCCCCTAATTCTCATGCAGGTTATAAATCTATATTTCTCAATGGCTAAAAATATGTCTTAAGCACCTACTATCTAGCAAATCATACAGTATTTCTTTTTATAAACCTGTATGTATATTAAGAGTTTGGGGACCATATGTTATATCAAGCAGTGGCAATATCCTTTTCTAAATATAAAGATATCAAATCTATAATTCTTGGCTTTCAATCTACTTTATTTTGTCAGAAGCCTTTTAAATCAGACACACTGACACACTAAGATATAGTTTTTTTGTATTTATTCAGAACAATTCAAAATAAACTGGAGTAAATTTGATAAAAGTTTACATTGTAATAGTTCATTTTTCCTCTCTACTGAGGATATTAATGTGGACTATATTCCCCAAACAGTTGTTTTTGATTAAATATAGATCACAAGTTTTCTGTGAAGGAGAAGCGAAATCTTGCAATAAATTCTACTGTTTCTTCCCATGTAATAAATATAATTATTGATGTGGTTAGAAACTGTAGAAATACATTCAGATGTCTATCATGTAGAAAGATTTTTTTATAATTAAATGTTAAAGAACTATAAAACTAAAATACTGTAAAACCCTTGACAAAAAAATGGTCACGCAGGAAGATTTTTCATATAACAGAAACCACCCAAAGGCCAAATGACCTGCTCCTTTATTTGTGACCCTGTTTATGAAATAGATTGTCACTTTCAATGCAAACTTACATGGATATTTCTCTTTGTAATTGCAGTAGTTGCAAATAAAATTTGAAAACATCCTGCATGTGAAAATGTTTTATTAAAAAAAGCAACTGTTGGCTTATTAAGTTTGGAGTTTAAAGCTTAGAGTGTAATATAATAGTTGCCATCCACAACATTATAATTATATAACATTCAAGTATTAGACAGAAAGATTTGTCACACACAGAGATAATGTTTTATTTTTTCAGCTCACCACATTCATAATATCAAACTATAATATGAAAGTAATTTCCTTTTGAAAACAGTTCTGCCAACAAAATGTTTTCCAATATAGTTTGAGCAGTAAATTATTTACTGTATCTAAAGCCTGGAATAGCCCAAAAGATGAAATTTCGCTCAAGTCAAATTTGATTCCTGATATCCACAAAGGTACACTCATGGTTTTTTTTTTCTGGAAGCAGTAGGGAAATGATTTGCTGTGGTCTTCAAGCTTTTCTTTCCATTCCACTCTACAGCCCTGTTTATTTTTTTATTAACGGTCTCACAATTTAACTGTTAGCCTTGTTTGACAAACACTGTATATGTTTTTAAGATCAGCCATAGGTGCTGCTGTGATTCAAGTCATCATTAAACAACACTGGCATGTTGCTAAGAAATTTGGAGGGGGGAGAACGTTAGGCTATATATATGTGGATATAATTATTTTTGTTACTATGCGGTAATGAATCATTATCCTGGGTACATTTCTTAACTTTAGGCAAGAGATGATTTGTATCTCACATGTAACAGGAACAACTTGAATTTATAGCTTTTGCCACGTTAAATGAGTCCCGACTTATTGATCTTTATTTTTTCCTTTAAAGTATCAAGAAGGGTATGATAAATAGAGAGCTGGAACTCTCTTACCAAACATTCACTAGATTCTCTGAAGGCAAGAGTTTGAGTTAAAAGAAAAGATTCTTTTTAATAGCATATTTTCTCAATAAAGAATAAAAAAGGATATATTCAGGTTCTGATATTAAGAGCTAGAAAAAAGGTTTTTGTAAAGTGAAACAGTAAAACACTAATCTGTTATTTCCCCTCATCTGACATAAAAAGGAAATTCTCAAAAATATTATTTGGGAGGACTATAGCCACATTAAGTGTCTTTTGAGTGGAGCACTTGGCAGATTAAAGAGTCTATATAAAAAAGGCACATAAGAGGACTTGGATTCTACATAGTATGTGCTTAATATGAAGCATTTCTCTTTATGTGCCTTTACATAAGCTAAAATAAACCACTTTTTTTCCTGGATATCATTTCCCTAAATATTAGGATTATTTTTTTTTTAAATATAACCTTTACTGCATCACACCTACTATAGTAGATTCTCTACAATGTTGAACATTGTCCCTCTAAAAGCTATGTAGGCTACAAGTGCAGTAAAGGAGAATCAAAAGGGTCAAGGGCCATAATAAATCCAGGAAACCTCAGAACATTTAGAATCGTTGTAAAACATGCTGTAACTGTACTCACTCATCTCCTTGCTTGGTGCCCTGCCTTGTGGGTATCTGGCTGGCCTCCGTGGAGCTGTATCTTGGAGACTCAATGGACTTTTCCCAAAATCCGATTTAACAGGGTTCTTCTTACTACTTTTTCATGTCAGGGTTTTGTTTCAGCTACTTTATTTCAAGATCCTTTCCCATATTATACTGTGAAGTATAAACCTCAATTTGCCACAGAATGTAATTTTTCTAGGAAGCAACAGACAATTCTAACCCTCTGCTAGCTTTCTGCACATGTTCCCATACATTTGGAGGGACTTTGTACCAAGCAATAATGACTAGATTTTTTAAAAAAAATCTGTTTCTCCAATTTGGAAAGATGTTAAGAGATATATGCAACCCCAACCCATTACGCTATTCCCTTTCAGGTCAGAAGCTTTATGCAAAAGAAAAAAAAGAGAATTAGACAGTAAGTAAAGAAAATGAAAGGCAGGAAATAGGAAAGAAAAAAGAAATATAAAGGGCTAAATTGGACATATATATTTCAGATCCTTTCTGGATGATCTCCTCCACTTGACATCTTTTCCATTAGCAATGTAGTAATTGTAATTTTTTCTCCTGACATCACTGCTACGCATTGCCCTCCAGTATACATTATAAGACACTTGATGTCCTGCTCATATGGATTCCCTCACTTGATCCATCCTAGATTTAGGGAGTGGGATAGGGATGGCTAATCTTGTTAACATGCTACTTTTCAACATACTAGTTGTTAACAACTTTTCTTTTTAAATGTTTAATTGTAATGCCACATTCCTTTCCAGAAGGGGGAGACAAGTACATATTATAATCACAACAAAAATATAAATTTGCTAAAAGAACAAACATGAAAGATATTCAAATACTATGCACCATTGTGTTGCTTCAGATAAATTTCACAGATTCTACTAAAGCCAGTTTTATAATCGGGGAAGAAATTTGGTTTCTTTAAAAATCTTTATGCTCTGTTTTGTCACAACAATAAAGCAGCTAAAAGAGCAGTTTAAAATACATAATTTTAAACTTGACCCATATAGTTAAATATAAACCCTCTTATGTCTAGTATTAACCTTAAAAATAATCAAAAGTACTGCTGACAATAATTTGCCTCTTTTATATAGACTATTCAAAACATACAACTGAATTATTTCAGTCAAAATAATGTTTAAAAATGGAAAATTAAATATATGCATCATATATGCATACCTATTATGTTTTTTCCTTTCAGGTCAGAAGCTTTATGCAAAAAATAAAAGGAATTAGATAGTAAGTAAAGAAAATGAAAGGTAGGAGAGAGAAAAAGAAATAAATATGAATATATTTATGTTAAAAACCTCTTCCTATCTTTCTGCTTTGCAAACCACCATTATCTCCACCAGAGCTATATACTGATTCAAACATTGTTTTTTGTTCTTTAATTTCACCATTTTATAGATCTCATCGTCTTCTAACCACAATCTTTTCATCATCTTCTTTCCCTCCAACCTGTTCATTCTTCCTTTCTATATTTGCTTTGTAATTCAATCCTAATTTGTTCTCTGTATAAGAGACAATCTCCTTAGCATATTCGATTCAATCCATGCGCATTCATCCCCCATTTCTTCTTGAATTCTTCATATCTTACCATGCACACATTTAAGTGAACTATTTTCAGTGAATGGAACTTAATTTCATATTTTCCTGACATAACTCCCAAATAAAAAGGGCAAAGAAGCATGCTTTTTACACAGCATTTTTTCTTCTTCTTTGGCATGCAAGCAAGCGAGCGAGCAAGCAAGAGCAAGTAAGCAAGCAAGCAAGCAAATAACTAAAGCAAAAATCACATACTATCCACTATCTTTCTATCAGCATTTCCATTTTTTTTAAAAAATTCTCCATCAATGTTTGCAACTTTAATGACCATTTAGTAACTAATTCTTATTTATTTATTCTGTTTCCCTATATCTTGCAATTCTTCACTCCATTTCCCATCAAACACAACCTCTTTGGTCTTTGATACACCATTTATCAAGACCATGCTCTTTCTGATGTCACATTACCTATCTAATATTTTCTGCAAATAATTCAGCTTGTGAGCCAACAACCTTTCATCTACCTACAGTTGTTTTTCAAGATGGCAGTCTGTATGCTAGCCAATTTGAGCTCTGAACGAGAGAGCAAATGTTATTTGGGGGTTAAAAAGTTTGGTGTTCTTTTGTTTTATTTGATGGGTTATTTTGTGTGGATTATTTTATGACTATTCTCTCTGGAGAGGAATTAGATAAGAAGGGCAAGTTTGAAATGTGGTGAAAGAGAATCATGGGTTGTCTGCAAAGAGCTTATTGCTGGAGGCTAGTGTACCAGGCTTGCAAGAAGAGAGTGAATAATCAGTTGGTGGCAAGTTGCAAGAATCCAACTGTGACAGCAATTAGAAGACATTCTTAGCATGGAGGGAGATTGAAGGGCTGAAAAGTGATCAGGTTGATGAAGTAGCTTGCATCAACCTAAGCTACAGCATGCAGCTCATTCTATAAATGGTAGTTGTGCAAAAGTGTTTTGGAGAGATTGGTTCTGGAACCCTACAGGAAGGCCATGGTCAAATATGGTGGGACACAGGGCTGGGATCTGGAAGCAGAATCTCTTTGGGACTGTTTGGCTAGGGGGGAATCTTTGCTCAGATATTGTTTGGGGAAGGACACCTTGGCTGATGCTCTTAGTTCTAGGATAAATTTCCTGACAGTTAGAACAATTAATCAGTGGGATGACTTGCCTCCAGAAGTTGTAGATGCTCCAACAGTGGAGGATTTTAAGAAGAGACTGGACAACCATTTGTCTGAAACGGTATAGGGTTTCCTGCTTGAGCAGGAGGTTGGACTAGAAGACCTCCAAGGTCCCTTCCAATTCTGTTATTTTTCGAAGTCTTTTATGTTGATTTGCTTTGGACTATCATCTCAAAACTGCACTTATGATAAAATGTGGTGACTCTCTTGCTGACCTGCATTCTTTATAGTGATCATATTGCAGCTATGTTATTGGTCCTTTAACAATAGATTTCAGGATACAATTGTAAGTGCTATTTTTGACTTATAAAGTGTATGTGGCTTAGACACAAAGTGTCCGCAGGACTTGCTTGCTTTAATTTGCGTCCTACCAAACGAGAGCCTCCTGGGAAAAGTTGCTACTGGTGTCCAATTTTGTGGGGTAAAGGGTGCGGAAACTAGAAAACACTATTTCTTCATCCAAACACTATTTCCCTGGAATAGATTTCCTCTAGAAGCTAAATTCTAGATAATGAAGGCTATATTAAATATTAGATATTAATTAAGTTTATCTAGCTAAATAACAGCCCTCCAAAACGTAGTGCAAAAAACAATTTTTTCCCAAGGGCCCCTGAGGGAATGATAACTCATCATTGTATAATATAGTTGTAATTTACATTTCTTTATATTTTCCTATGAAATTTTAATTGCCTATCTTGTTATTTGGAACTGCAAGTTAATTTTATTGTGGATTCTTTATTATGTTATATCTTTGCTGTAGACTGCATAAGTCTAGAAGGATTTAGCTGCATACATATTTAGTAAATAATCAATCAATCCCACACGTATCTAGCATCACCATAAGTATTTTATATAAATTTATTCATAAATACCTTACTCCCTGCTCAATGTTGAACCATTTGTTAGCATTCCATTTTGTCAGATGTATTTAAAAAAAAATAAAAAATGATTTTTTTACAATGACAATCTTTAGTGCTTAGTAAACAGCGTGTTGTCTGGGTTCATATATTTAAAAAACAATCAATAATAATTTCTATAATTCCATAATCAATATATTAATTAATAGTTTGTTTCCTTGATCTTCCCTTCTTCCAATAATATGCTCCTTTATCAGCATTAGACAGATATAACTCTTAATATTTTCAGTGCATACAAAGTTGGATATAGACATTTTTTTGTATTTGTACAAGTAACAATGACATTCATATATAACATCTTTTCTGATTGACTTATATTTCAATTGTATTTGTAAAAGTCATCTTATTAAATCACTATACATCCTTATACATTCTTATTTATACTTAATTTCCCTTCAATATTCAGACCATTCTTATCAGTCATGATTTTCTCAAAATTGATTACCTTTAAATATCCAAACTTTTCATTTACTTAATAATAATAATAATAATAATAATAATAATAATAATAATAATAATAATAATAATAATAATAATAATAATAATAATAATAAAGTTGGAAGGGACCTTGGAGGTCATCTAGTCCAATCCCCTGCTCAGGCAGGAAACCCTATATCATTTCGGACAAATGGCTGTCCAGTCTCTTCTTAAAAACTTCCAGTGTTGGAGCATTCACCGCTTCTGCAGGCAGGTTGTTCCACTGGTTAATTGTTCTAACTGTCAGGAAGTTTCTCCTTAGTTCTAGATTGCTTCTCTCCTTGATTAGTTTCCATCCGTTGCTTCTTGTCCTGCCTTCAGGTACTTTGGAGAATAGCTTGACTCCCTCTTCTTTGTGGCAGCCCCTGAGATATTGGAACACTGCTATCATGTCCCCCCTCGTCCTTCTCTTCATTAAACTAGACATACCCAATTCCAGCAACCGTTCCTTATACTGTATGTTTTAGCCTCCAGTCCCCTAATCATCTTTGTTGCTCTTCTCTGTACTCTTTCTAGAGTCTCAACATCTTTTTTACATCATGGTGACCAAAACTTATACCATCCCAATATTTTTATATTTCATATATTATAAAGATACTATATTACTTATATATCTTATAGCATCCACATATAACATCTTTTCTGGTCGGCTTATATTTCAATTATATTTGTAAAAGTCATCTTGTTAAGTCACTATATGTCCTGTTTTCAAAATTCTTATTTAAGCTTAGTTTTCCCTCAGTATTCAAATCATTCTTCTCGGTCATACTTCTCTCAAAGTTAATACCTTTAAATGTCCTAACTTTTCATTCACATACATCATCCCAATATTTTTACATTTCATATATTATAAAAAATACTTCCTAATGTCTCTTATCCCTCTTACTATAGGGTCCCTTTATATCCAAAATTATCTATTCTTTTAACCATATTCAAACAAGTGTTTAATCATGTAGTACTCCATTTGGTAAGTCAAATCAAGTCTCTTAAATCTGACTCTAGACTTCTTCGTTTGCCAGGTCGCTTTTCCAATTCAGTATGTTCAGATTGCCAGGGATTTTTCCTGTATTTTTGTAGATATCGTTGGAGATAAAAAAGACAAATTAAGTTAAGATGTTCGTTTTTTGTCTCCCAAACCAGATGTATTTTATTCCATCATATGCTGCTCTTACCAAATTCAGCAATCAACCATCAATTCCCTAATCTTATAAAAGGTGTTCTATAGTCTAGCCCAGGGGTAGGCAACCGTGGCTCTGTCATGACTCGTGGACTTCAACTCCCAGAATTCCTGAGCCAGCATGGCTCAGCTTGGAAACCTCTCCCTTTCCCCTCAGCATGGCTGGCTCAGGAATTCTGGGAGTTGAAGTCCACGAGTCATAAAAGAGCCGAGGTTGCCTACCCCTGGTCTAGCCTCTTCACTTTTATGTACACTTTCTCTAAATCATCAGATGTGCCATAAAGTTTCTCACATTTATGTTTCTTGCTGAAGAATAAAAAATTGATCTACACTTCCTGCCTCAATACAGTTTTCAATTTTTTTTCATTGTCACCTCTCATATTTTTCCAATCAGAATTCTGCCAAACACCTTCTGAGGAATCTTTAACAAACAATCTCCTTGTGTTTAACCCTTATTACACCTCTCCTTGTATTAGGAGACAATATATACATTCTTCCAATCATTAGGCACAGATTCAGTCTCCACTTACCCATTAAAGATGTTGCATCCTTACTATTTTCCAACATTCCAATAGCATTTATTTAGTATTTACTTATTAATATATCACTTTTTGTGTATAGAAAAATTTGTATCATTCAACTCCATTCTTTGATACACCACTATTATTTCCATACTGTACAAAATACCAAAACACTCCATCTAGCAGTTTATTTCCCCCCCCCAATTATTAAACACTTATTTTTAACGCTTTTCATGCCGCTGGAGAAATTTGTTTAGTCCTCTTTGAGTAATTTTTCTATCAAAACTCTTCTATATTTTCTGTGCCTCTTACTGTACTATTTTAATCCCTTTCTTTTACTACACTCTTGGTAACTATCTTTTCTCTCTATGCACCTTCAGGCAGTATCTTTCATTCATCTCATTTTTTGTTGCAATTTGTTTTCTTATATACATTTTTTTCTGATTCCCCAATCTCTTTCATTTCATAACTCCATCAAACATCTTTTTTTTTTTAATAAATCCCGTTTATGTAACTCCACGGACTTTAGTGCACTTTGTAACAAAACCCCTTTTCCTGTTTTTTCAAAGTGTCTTCTGTATTCTTTTTCTTACATCCTCTTTTCATTTATTTTGTTGGGAGATTAATCTATTTTCTAATAATTTGTGCCTTTTGATTAATTTCTTTTCCAATGAATGCATGAACAGGCTTACGATTAAATGATGTATTCATCTAAGCAGATTTTCAAAAATTACCATTCTCATTCATTCTTGGGTATTGGCCCAACTGCTTTGTTTGTACAAGTAGTCTTTGACTTACAACCACAATTGGGATGGGAAAATTTGTCATTAAGCAGTGCAGTCATTAAGTGAGGTATCACATGACTGCAGCCAATTTTATGACCTTTTTTTGTTGTGGTTGTTAAGTGAGACATCATGTGATTGCAATTTGTGAGTTTCCTAGGTAGTTTCCCCATTGACTTTGCTTGCCAGAAATTGGCTGGAAAGGTTGCAAATGGTGGTTGAAATTCTGAGTTATAAACTGATGGTTCAAATATAAATATTTGACCATTTCTATAGTTCTACCAACTTCAGAGTATCAGGCAAATTTAGTAACTGAGATACAAAAAGCTTACCTTCCATGTTTAATTTTTGTTTTGTAACACTATTTACTTTTCCTATGTGCAACATAGGAAATGATTTGTCCCTTCATATGTCTTGCCTGAATCTTACTCAATAACCCAAAGAATGCCAACGTTGCATTCATATTAAACTGTTTTTGAAGTTCACAAACCATTTCCTTTTTGAAGTTATTCCCATTTATCCAAGAAGCATGTAAATGCCAAATGTTCTTTCTTTGGAAGAGCTCCCTAGTTGTAAGAAACCACAACTGTCCACAACCAGTTATTTTAATGGTTCTTATACGACAATTTATTTCATTTTGAAACAAATATGGGGAAAAGCTTGATATCAAGCTTGATGAACAGCTTGATATACAGAAAATGAAAGACATAATTTATTTCAGTTGGATGTAATAGATGCTACCTATCAATCAAACCAACAATTTTCATTGTTAATCAAAATGAAGGCTGTATCTTAAGTAAAAACCTTTGTCAAAGATTACATTAATTTCATTAACATCTCTACTAATTATCAACAAAGCATGTCTGGAGAACAAAATGGCCTAAAAACCATGAAACACTGTATACTAGGAATAACTAAATTAGTGCTATAATCTTTTTTCCAAAAGACAAAGTTTTATTTTTCAAGTTTACCATAGGCAAATGAGAGTAGTGTATTAGCAGGATTTTTTCCGTATATGAATTTGCTTTCTGCAACCCTCCAGTCTGAGTAACACTGAGATTGCCTTGTGACCCAATTCTTTTTCTCACACGATTTGGAGAACCATGTGGTCTGAATCTGGAGTTAAGATGACTCCAAGACAGTTGTTAAGAGATGTGTGAGGAGGGGTGTGTTGCTAAGACTTGGAAAACCATGCAGTCTGATCTTGGCTACACATCAAAAGTAATTGTTTCCTTGCTCTGGTGCAGTAGAGTAGTGTGGTTCATCTGCTGCATTTAATTCCATGCCGAAACATTTAATTATTATGCCCAAATATCACCATTCCAACTAGCTAGGATGAGTTCTGGCTTCAAAGGCCATTTTGTGTTGCGCTGGCCGGCTGGTTGCCATGAAAAACTTGACCTCTGTTTTCCTCTTACAAGCACAGTTTGATGAAATGCTGGCCTTTGGGGTTTTTTCTTTTCTCTGGGTGAATTTGACAAGAGTTTTGCCAAATTACCACTTCTGGCTCAAGTGACTGGAGAAATAGGAAAACCCCCACTGTTTCTTTTGCTAGTCCTTAAATGGCATGCCCACCCAAAGAAAAGCAATTGATGCCTGTGTCTTGGCACATATGTGTGTGTGTGGGGGGGAGAGAAGTAGGGGATCCCACCAATCGCAGGCCTTGTTACCTGCAATCCAGACAGAACTCTTATTCATCACCGTAGCCAAGAATGAGTTAGTTCACCAAGGGATTGCTTAAGTTATCTTAGTTTTGAACTGGTTTATGCGTAGGAGACAAGCAGCTGAAAGCTACAATGCAAAAAACAAACAAACCCCAAACCACCCCTTAATCACTACACTATACATCTTCAATCAAAGGGTTGTGGGAAGACATATAAAACAGAGACATAATATTGCTTGCTGGAAACAAAGTGTTTTTATTATCTGTCAGAGATTACTATTGGTTCTTAGATTAGCAGAAGAGGAACAAAAAATAATTAATTTCCCCTTCTGAGGAGGCTATGACTCCTGTCCTTCTCTCCATATCCTCCAACTTCAGAGACACCCAGACCAAGTTATTCCTGCAAAGTATTCCTGGTTTATTTAAAAATTGGATCAGACCTAATCTAATCAATCATGCAGTCTTTGTTGCCACAATTAGCAATCAGATAGCTACAAGAATGTCAAAAGGGCAAAAATACCTTTGTTGTTGATAATAATAATAATAATAATAATAACAACAACAACAACAACAACAATAACAATAATAATAATAAAGTTTGGAGGGACCTTGGAGGTCATCTAGTCCAACCCCCTGTTCAGGCAGTAAACCCTATACCATTTCAGACAAATGGCTGTCCAATCTCTTCTTAAAGACTTCCAGTGTTGGAGCATTCACAGCTTCTGGAGGCAGGTTGTTGCACTGATTAATTGTTCTAACTGTCAGGAAGTTTCTCCTTAGTTCTAGGTTGCTTCTCTCTTTCGTTAGTTTCCATCCATTGCTTCTTGTCTTGCGTTCAGATGCTTCGAGAATAGCTTGACTCTCTCTTCTTTGTGGCAACCCCTAAGCAAAGCAGCCAGTATAGAGCTATTGTTGTAGGCAACTTAGAGCCATCATGATTAATTGACTATAGTATCTTCGTGTTCCATGTGACAATAAGTAGCTGTATGAGGCCATTTCTGGATCCCATAGTTGCTATAATATAAATATGACCTCTCCTCAGAGTCAACAATATGGCTTCCATCTGATCCCTCAAGAGGCCTTCCTTTCCCAAATACATTATTTTATTTATGAAATAATTTATAGATTCCAAAACCTTGTGAGACTTTTGGTCTTCTCAAATGTGAGATTTTGATCACTTTGCAAGACATCTTATACAAGAATTGGGAAGTTTTGGGTAAGATTACTGAAAAGTCTTTTTTTTTTTTTTTTTGAGAGAGAGAGAGGTTGTTGCCTAGAAAAGATTCGTGTCAGTTGGGAACTAGGGGCTTCTTTTTACCAGTCATTAGTCATTAGAATGTGAAGATTACAGATCTGATACAATTTATTTATGTATATACAAGCAATTCTGACAGGAATCTTTTCTAGACAGTCAACTAATCATGATGGCTCTATCTATCTATCTATCTATCTATCTATCTATCTATCTATCTATCTATCTATCTATCTATCTATCTATCTATCTATCTATCTATCTATCTATCTATCTATCTATCTATCTGTTTCTTGGTATTTTTTGTGTGTGTATGTATGTATGTGTACACACACACACACACACACACACACACACACACTAAGAAACATTAAACCAACAGCAACTCAGACTGAAAGTCCAGGGCATCAGTTAGTTTTAAGAGACTAAACTGATTTTCCTGACTTTCTAAAGAAAAATCATCACCTCCAGCATAAACTTTATTTAACATAAATGAATTTGGTGCCGTACTAACCTGGTCTCTGCTATTCTCTGCTTAAGTGACAGGATTTAATTTAATTATTCCTCTTTTGTTGTTCACTGTTTGAAACAATGTGATTCAATATGAAGTGTAACTTTATATAATTATCACCAGTTGCCTCAGAGTTTACCTTAAGAATCTTCTTTGTTAAACTCTGTGCCCTGGTTTGGCAATAATTTTGAGCTACATAAATAAATATACAGTTATTTGAAAGACTAAAATCCTTTCAAACACCTTTTTACATTTTGGCATTCCATTCAGAGAATTTATGTTTCATGATGGGTATATACTGAAAACTCATCATGAAAGTATCTCTGCAGCTTTTGTTTGAATGGAATCTGTTTGCTCTGGTGTTACAACAGATTTGGATGAATTTGTCACTCTGAATGAAATCAGATGGAAATGTGGCTAAATCTGAATTTGAGCCTCATAAATTTGCTTTAGGGATTCAAAAACTGGATCACAGAGATAAATAAGATGTTTGCAAAAATATATATGTCTCTTCAAGCAATCAGTGCAGATGTACATGTACTACAGGGTGGAGAAGAATGAGAGAGAGAGAGAAGAGGACATTAAATCTTACAACTGACAACTGTATTGCAATAATACTATTAGTGCTCTCCAACCACTGTGTTTATTTAATCAGGACTTTGAGTAAACAGTTGAAAAATACTGCAATAAATTATATTATTGGAAAATGTACATAGATCAGAGGAACACTACAAGCCTCAACATACTTGCAAAACACTATTCATTCATAGCGGCACATTTATTTTAAAGCTTTACTTTTGTTTTTTTCTCCCTTTTGTACTATCAAACAATACTATTAAAATCTACTCCTTCGTAATTTAATTAATTGCCCCGATTTGTATTCATGTGAAATCACTGATTTATTAGCTTTCAGGTTTTTGTAATTACTCCGTGTAAATCAAGTTTTAAAAGATTAGGATGTAATGGCTGAAAATGTACATAATTCGTGACAGGGCAGAGGTTGATCACACTAGAGAGGTTATTTAATGACTTAAATTCTATAAGATACAATGACAGCACACAATGTCTCTGGGCAGAAAACAACATCTGAATGTGTGGATCCTGTATGTGTTTTTTTAACTGGAACTGGCATAAACAGAAGGCCTTAAGACAGTTACTGTAAATGGGTTTGTGCAATTGTTTATTTGAATGAATGCAGGGCTTTTGAAAATGCAACTGATTCAGAACAGATGCCATAAATTGGGAATCTGAGAAGCAAGGCATTTGTTGTTGTTTTTTGTAACAGTAAAATTTTCACATATCTGAAACATATTCTTCCAATCTTGTTGCTTTTAAATTTTTGATCAATTTGAAGACATGTGAAAATATGCTCAATAAATAAAAAAGAGAAAAGAAAATCATACCAACTCTGTATGGGTCATCCTTCTGTGGAATTCCATAAAGAATTAATACTGAAGGGTTTTTAGCGATGTCTTCTTGTCCACTGGAAACAATGTCCCATGAGCAAAATTGCTCTCAGAATTCTTTCACTTGCCAAAAAACCAAAACAAGACCAGGCAAAAAATGCGGGAGAGATGCCAATCCACTAATTGCCCCTCCCTCTTGCAATTCCTTGTGTCAGCTTCAACATGGTTCCAGAGTTCTCTCTACCTTCTGAAGCAAATTTAGAAGTAACATAAGAATTATTCCATTTCACTAATAAAGCTCTCCACTGGATTAGAAACTTGATCTGAGCAAAAGGAGATCTTTGCAAAAGACACATATTATAGATTCAGCTAAAATATCTAACATACTTAATGCAAGCTAGAAATCCACATTCACTTAAAATGCCATTTTCTCTCTTTCTCTTCTTACTGTTTCTGAAGCAATTTTTATTGACGATAAAAATCAGCCAAGAAAAAGGCTTGAAGGTGAGAATACTATTAGTTTTTTTTTTAAAAAAATGAGTTACTCTTTTTTATTGTTCATTTCTAAATAATTAAAAAATGAAATATGTTCTTCTTCAGTGATGAATAAAATGTTTGAGATAACATATTTATATATTAAAACACTGTATGTAAAAACACTTTACTTTCCCAAAGATGATAGCTGAAAAAAAATACGCATCTCAACAAATTCTCAACACATGTTTAACACAAGTTCTGCTCAGGATATTCAAGTCGTCCCTGATCTGACTTAAATTATTGATTGGAATTGGTGTTTCAATTGGAAACATCACAGTAATTCAATTTAGAAAATCAATCTGAACAGTCAAATCAGGTCAGTTAAAGATTCCGAAAACAGTGTTTTGCACACTGGCAAAAGCCATTCAATCAATGGAGTTTGAAGATTTGTGTGAATTGCCTTCTGGCAGAATCTTTTAATCAAATCTTTGTTCAGCCTTAATTCTTATGCTTAGGACAAATAGTACTTTCAAGAGCAAGCTGTATTTCTACTTCACTGCTATTTCCACAAGAGACAAGGAATCAGATGCTTCTTTGATTATGGGTTTCCCTCTTCACTTTTATTGAGGATGAAAGATCTATTTTTGTCCTCTTACTATTGTTAGTAAGTCTCAAAAAATGACTGCAGGGCAGTGGATAGCAGTCCATTTATTCTTAAAGAGATTAGATTAGGAACAAGGGATGGATTGTCCTGTTTCTTGTAATAGAATAACATTAAAGATTTGAGTTTTGCAGGGAAAACTCAACCAATTATCCCCACTTCTAATATTACAAATAAGCTGCATTTTGAAGTATAATGCACCAAATGCGATGACTTTAAGAACAACAGTTACACAAATACATTTTTGCTGCTAAGCAAGCAAAAGGCATTAGAGCAGGGGTCCCCAACCCCCGGTGCGTGGACCAGTACCAGCAACAAGCAAAGCCCCATCTGTGGGATGCAGGCAGCACACAAAACCACGCCCCCTCCGGTCTGCGGAAAAACCTCTCTCCACGGAACCGGTCCCTGGTGCCCAAAAGGTTGGGGACCTCTGCATTAGAGTTAGGAATAGTCATTTCTGCTGCTTGCATTGTTGAAGTGTTCGAAAGAACTAATTCCCAGGGAGCCCAAGAGAGTTGCACAAAACAGATGTGCCAAACCAGGTGAGATAGCCAATGGGTCTTCAACTCTCAAAGAGATAGGGGTTTTGTCTATCCCAGTATGTGAAATCTGGCCCTGGCAGGTTGAGTGGAGGAGACTGAACAATAGTCCCACAATCAAAAAGGCAGACCCAGTAGGCTAAGAAGTGCTAAGAGCAGGACAAGACACTTAGCCCTGGTCACCCGCTGAAGCAGGAAATGTCTCCAGCCATAAAGGTACTCTGTGATACTGGAGTGAGATAAGAGTGGGAAAAAAACCCTGTAAGATATACCAAGAGTAAGTGATAATTGATTAGCTCATTAATAGTGTTTATACAGAAGGTAATTGTCCAGTGATAACTAAGGATGACAAAGAAATGGTTTAAAGCGAACAGTTGTTAAACACAGCTTCCACTGCACAATGCATGGCAGCAATGCACAAAGTCCAATGACATTCATCATTTTTGAATTCAAACACATAAGACAGCACATGTTGGTGAGAAAAATTTCTTTTTCTTCTCTCAAAGAAACATGCATTAAAGACAAATGTATTTTTAAATATGCACACATTGTATAAAGCTGTATGCAAAAATTCACAGATATAACTTAAAAAAAAAAAAAAAGTCCACATCAAGAGTTATGCAGGAGAACCAACATTAAGTTGTAAAACTCACATATTAACTTGCATTTATTACAGAAACTTTCATATAGCAACACTTCTGGATTACTTTTGGAAGTTGATAAAATAATCCCAATAAATCTGAGAGAAAACAGTATTAAATGAATACATATGTCATACTAACATTGGCCAGATTTACACTGATCTGTATGTCCTTGATAGGAGCACAATTGTTTTGAGAATAACCACTGATGAAAATATAGCTACCACTTTTTTCTTTATTATGCAATAGATTCCTTTGTTTTTTTCCTTCTGATCTAGCAATATCAACCCTCTGGCCTGATTCATTGGTAAGGATTTTTATTAAGCCGGTAGCTACTGTTTTACATGATAATTATTTTTTAATGATCAGCCTGAAAATCAGCAGATCTGATTTTATCAGTATATTTTTTTAAAATATCAAATTTTTATTTTTTAAAATATATCAGTTATATAAAGAACATAGTAACATTCAAATTAACATACTTGTGGGATATTTCAGGCCAATCGTTTAAAACTGAAAAAATAAAATAAAAAGGTTTCTGAAAGACAATTAAGAAGGGAAACATTCATTAAGATTTTGTTGGTATAGCTTATGTTAGCACCATTGGACTCAATATCTATTCTTTTATTACCCTTGGGAATATGTTGTTTGCTTGCTAGCAAAGGTTATTCTGCAAACACCACATATTGCAAAGCTGTGATGGACAAAAAAAAATCACATAAGAATATTGATACTCCTGGTTTATATTCTTGATAATTAATACAAGATGCTGCTGATGAAGACAAACGATGATGATTGATTTCTATGAAGACTTTCCTTGAAGGATCACATGATGCCTGAAATATCCGAAGTCTCTATATTTTGGTGGGTTTCTCTCTCTCTCTTTCTCTCTCTCTCCCTGTGTTTCTCTCTCTCTGAATGAAAACCTGAAATGAATTAGTACCATTTGTTTCATTCATTTTCCATTAGCTAATACATAAAAGGAAAGCAAAAAGTTCCCAATGGCCATATATTCATGTGGAACTCATCTGTTTTCATTTTTTGAGTGGGTCAGGTGGGTGAAGAGGTAGAAATTTATTTTGTTTGTTGGGCACAATTAAGTGTGTTTACCACCAGGAAAAAAAAATGCATGAACTTTTAGAGAGAAGTTAGGGTGTGCCCTTCCGTGGTTTTTAAAATTGCTCACAAAGACATCCATGTCCCATTCCTGCGAAACTCATGGATCAGATCCTTTGGAGTAGAAAGCCTCATTATTTCATGAGTATTGTATGGATTAGAACAGCAGCTGGGTTTCCAGCCAAAATCAGTGAGAATAATAATACCACTATAATAATAAAGATAAATTAAATGTTAATAAACTAATACCTGAATATGATTATAATGTATGAATTGAAAAATAAATGAAATTGGTAAGGGCCACATCCGTGTGTGTGTCTGTGTATATTTGAGCATTATAGTATCAAACGCAAAAAAAAAAAAAGCTTTGGAACAGAGATGCAAGCATAACATCTCTCTGCAATTTCTTAAATCCAATGGTCTTCCTCCCCAAATCAAGCAAATCATTTGTGAGATTCCAGGAAAAGGCTTTAAGTTCCTGCAGATGGGGACTATTTCTGTGTCTGTATGCACTCTGAAGCACCTTTATGCTTTCAGATCTAAACACTGTGCAGCCCTTCCTTGCTTCCTTCCTTCCTTCCTTCCTTCCTTCCTTCCTTCCTTCCTTCCTTCCTTCCTTCCTTCCTTCCCTCCCATCCAGAGACTCTCAGTGGCTTACAATATACCATATACAAGCAGATTTAAAACACTAGTAAACCTAAAATGAAAGACAACTAATAATCTTAAGTACTTTCATATTATCAAACTAATTGGATTTTAAAATGATAATCAGATTTGTTGATTATTGTTTCTGTGATGGAACTATATAAAGAACATTATCATGTTAGAAACTGAAACTGTGTCAGTTGCTACCATGATTAATATTGATGTAAACATTGAATAGCATTTGGCTACAAAGCTCTATGGTGATCTGGGGCCAATTACTTAGTCTTATCTCAAATGTTTCCTTAATAGCAAATATATATATGAAGATCCATGTTACCATAAAGCTACAAACCTTTAAGGTCTTGCAAGATTCTTCTTCTTCCTCTTCCTCTTTCCTCCC
This sequence comes from Azemiops feae, assembly GCA_023970755.1. NCBI lineage: Eukaryota > Metazoa > Chordata > Lepidosauria > Squamata > Viperidae > Azemiops > Azemiops feae. Next base: position 2,063,139 of record JALGBA010000094.1, read on the forward strand.
CCCCGCCTTCCTTCTCTTTGCATTTTATTCACACATCATATCTGAAAAAAAGTTTTGACAGTTTTAGACATTGTGAAACAGTCTAAGTCATGTAATCACAAATATGTCAGTATTGAATGTTTAAAAAGACCAAGCTGATTTGGAGGTTCTTGAGAAAGCCTGACCTATAAATGTCAATGCAGTGGATAATGTTATGCCCTATATCCAACCACAACATATTGAAATAAATTGAGTAGCTAGTATTCAATTGTTTAAAGGCACAGCATGCTTCTTTCATTTTTTCAATGAAATGGATGTTAAAAATAAAATTAAGTAATGAATTAACGGATGAAAGTAAGTGCTACTAGGCATTGTAGGGAAGTTATATTTCATAGAATTTTCATAACTTTTTGAAGCAGATAAACCTATTGAGAAAATGCTAAAAACTACAATAGGACACTATCTTTATTTGGACTAGCCAAATGTCACAAAATACCAATAACTTCCAGAGGATAGTTATATTAATTTGTGCAGCAAAAATCGACTGTTAGCTTTAACCTAGCTATTGAGATTATAGTACCCAGAATTATGGACCTCATCAACCTCTGCATCACTACCTATTTTTTAGTTTGATGGTCAGATGTACCAACAAATCACAGAAATATTCATGGGATCACCATTCTCAGGACTCAGAGGCCATAATGCAGCATCTTACAAACTATGCACTTCCACAGGTGGAACCAAAAGTAGGGATATGGTATGTAGACAACATAATAAAAAAGAACAAGTAGAAAAGATACATGAAATAATCAATAACATCTTCAAAGAAATAATATTCATAAGAGAAGAAGAAAACGACAAGGCACTAGGCTTTCTGGCTATCCTCATCAGCAGATAGCAAATTAGAAACACAAGTCTATTGAAAAACCACCCACACTAACTAAGTGCTCAATTACTAAAGTAAAAACCCAAACTCCCACAAGACAAATTGTGTAAGAATTTATTCAGATGAGCACAAATGTACTACAGTGACCCAGAAGACCAGAACAAGGAAACAGACTGCCTGTCCATCTTCCAACAGAATAGATCCCCTCACAGCTTTATCAAAAAGTGCCTGACCACTCAACCACTACACAACCAACGCAAACTATGAAAAGCATAACACTATCATACCTCATTTCAGAAACAACCAACGAACTATTACAATGACATGGTATCACTGTAGCACACTAGCTGACTAAAGCCCTCCAAGACTTCTTAAGTAAACCAAAAGCCCCAGTAGCTCAAGAAGAAAAAAGTCATCTGATACATACAACGTAATGACTGTAACAGCCACTATATAGGACAAAAAGGCAGAAGACTAGCAAAATGCATCCAGGAACATCAACTAGCAGTCAGAAGAGAAAATGAAAACTTCTTATTCTCACAACACATGGACAGACTCAACTATAGTTTCAAATGGGAAATTGGGAGCATCTTAGACCAAGAGAAGCAGGGATTGGCTTCAGACAATCAAGGAGGAAAAAAATCTAATCAAGGAACTACCAAGTAGAAACATACACCCACCTACTCTGACAGGGAAAGCTACTGTATATAAACAGAGAGCAAATCCCACACTCACTAGCACTGATGATGTTACCTAGTTGGGTAATTAAATGTCTACAATCATACAGCCAAGTTCATAGAGCACCAAGGACTCCACAGTTCAAACCTAAGCTACATATATTCTATTGGAGCAATAGATATAGTATCACAGTACTTATGGAATAGTTTATTATCCTGAACCATAGACACAAATATCTGATTATTATATTCTATAATCTGACAACATGGATTATAGTTTAAGAAGACCTTCACTATAATAAATTGGTTAGGATTTAACGTACCTAGGACATTTCTGAAATCAAATTTTTGCAACAGATACTTGAATGTTTTTATAAAATAATGATGCTATTATGATAATAATGTTCCCTAGACAATCATCTAAGCTAATTATTCAATAAACTAGGTTGGTAGGGTGTGTGATAATGATTATAATGAAAATTCATTATATATCTTTACCAATGTGCAGTATAAATTAAAACATATGCATGATTACACAAAGCAATAAACAAATATTTACAATTAAAACAAATAAAACCTACCTTTAATACTTAAGGAAATAGTACACAGTTTTCCAGAATAAATGTACATCCATGATTAATATATTTTTAAAACAAAACTCCAATCTGGACAGTGTCAATATTAAAGTAATGAGAGAAAGGCAGCACATTAAGTGCCACAGTAACCCACTAGCGAAATACAGAGATATTTAAACCTCTTTTCAATTGCACTTAGATGTACATATAGTTGAAGAGGATTAGTGAGCTAATTCAGGTCCTTGGAAGTTTCGAGATAAAGGTCTTGGAATATAAACTAGAAAGAAAATAATCAAAAAGCCTTGTAAGGAAACAAAGCATGGAAATGTTGAAAATCCAGAATAGCCTGAATTGCATTATTCTGGATTCATATCAGGATCAGGTAGAGGAACTTAGAACACTTACCAGGACACTATTGCTTTCATGTAAGCCTGAGACAGCCAAATCATCCACAAACCTCATCTCCTTCATGAGCCACCACTAGATATTAAGAATACTCATAAAATGAAAGTCCTTGCCATAAGATCAGTAAATGGGAGCAAAGTCAATGGATCACTGATGAAGATCCTAAGTTTATAGAGGAAGGAAACCAGGATACAGCAAGAGTTCTGGAGACATGTAGGATAAAACACAAGAGAGGCTGGGAAAAGCGATCAGGCCAAAGGACAATAGTCTCCATTTTACCTTCATCTTTGTGTGATGAAAAGTCATCTAAGATGAAGTGTAAGTTGTCACATCATCATCAAGGATGACAAAAGACCAATAGATCTGAGTAACATCAACATCAGTATCAATAATAATACGGAAACCTCTGATCATAAATCAGGGCACCCAAGGAGAATAAAAGATAGGCAAATGAGGACCTTGAACTGTTCCTTGATGGATGCTCATTATAAGGGGGAGGGGAGGAGAAATCCAGGACTGTAATCTGCCATTATGCTCCAATGAATAGGAAAAATAAGGCTTGATCCAATCAAGTGCTTGGACAATAATACCAGAAGACAACCTAAAAAGTGATATATAGTGTAATGTAATATATAATAAAATAGAAAGAAAGCTGTATATCATAAAAACTATACCTTTTAATAAATATTCTTAGTAGAAAAAGTTTCTACCAGACTCAGATATTTTGCCACTATAAACCAGCTTGGCTCTCCTGCAATGTCTGAGTGAAAAGGGAAATAGAAAACAGGACCTTAGACAGCTCCAAATGTTCTTCTGATGCGTGAAAGGTATTGGTGGATTTTCATTTCTTGCAGAGAGACCAGATTGCAATTGATTTGTTTTTTTTTTAGTATAATCCAGTGATGCAGCCATTGCCTCTGCAACACTTGAAAGCTAAATGAAATTTTATTTGAACAGGAAAGATTTCATATGAAAACCGTTTTTTTTTTACAAAAAAGAAAAACAGAACACACAAAAAGGACCTGCATGAATATTCATCCCTCATGGATTATTCAATTAGTCTCCTGTGTATATTTCATCTTATTGGCCACAATTGATTTGTTTACTTTTATGCCAGTTTATCTGAAAAGAGAATTTACAGACACACTCATATAAGGTGACCAGTTTTCTAAATTGTCCTCCAGTCAAAACTTCCAGATACCGTCTGCTTCTTTAACTACAGAAAGTAGTTAGCTTTCTAATATGGTTGATTGAACTGTTCTGAAGAAGTTGGCTGGATTGTTAAGGGGGACTAGTTTGCTTAAGCATGGTCTGCAAATCTGAAGAGCTGTTGGAGTCAAGAATGGTGATATATCTATACTTCCCCTGAATATGGAGCATGCTGACCTTTTTTAGAGAAATACCGGTACTCACCTAAGTCTTCTGCTGGGCACCGACAGTTCCAAAATCCAAAATGCAGAGGTCATGATAGGACCAAACTAGGTCCCACAGGCAAATTATTGTTCTTAAGGAAAACTCTACTTTCTGTGTTCAAGAAAAGATTTCAGGAAAGCGGCATATTGTGGGAAAACCAAAAGGAAATACTTTCTGCTGTTTTCTGAATCAGATTGCACTTCTATATCCTCCCTGCTTCCTTTCTTTGTGCTAAGACTCCCATATGTTGGGGTGGAATAAAAATGGGTTTGGGATAGTATCCATTTCCTTTACTTTCCCCCTAAACTTTATCTTCCTAAAGTTCTTGTTGCATAAAATTGTGACTGTATGGATTTAAAAAAATACTAATTTACACATCCAATCTTGTTGTAGTCTTGGCTTGATTGTAGAAGCCCTGCATCCATTCAGGCCTTTAGTAAATTGTGGTTGTTCTTTCTCCAGCAGTCCACAAAGGAATGGAAGGAAAGACAAGTGATTCTGCCCACTTTAAGGCTTGTCTCATCCCACTTTTGGACCCAGCACTGCCCACTTCTGGCATATCTTTTCTCAACAAGAAATAAGGATCTTGATAGAAAAAAAGTCTCTACTGTTTTACATGCATCCAAGCCAGTCTGGTTTATGCTTCTATAGCTTCTCTCTTACACTCCCTGTAACGTCTTCTGGCTTCTGCTGACATTATTCCTTTAGAAAGTTATTTCAATGTATCACCTGACTAAACTGTTAAAATTCAGACTAAGCATTCAGTGATTTAAATCTAAATATTCATATGATCTAAATTAATCTATTTTTAATTTAAATCCCTCTTCTGTGAGCCAGCAAATCATCTATGAAATTATGGAAATAAATACCTAGTTAAGAATTAGATATTCAATTACATCTACATATGTGGGTGGGGAAATGTCTCAGAAAAATGTTATTTCTCATCTCCATTAAAAGAAAAAAACCTGCATATGCCATGCTGTATAGCTTCTGTGTCCACCAACATATATTAGATAACCCTGTCAGCACCACCTGACTTGATTGATATAACTGGAAAGTAGTGAGTCTTCATCTCAGATAAATGGTTGATAAAGTCATTCATGATATTCTTGCAAATTAAATGTGGGCTAGAGGAGACTATAGTCAAGTAAATGTGCAATCAGTCAAACAATCATATTCAAAGTATCCTCATAGATGGTTGTCCAGTCAACCTAGAGGAAGATATCAAATGGAGAAGCCCAGGGCTCCATCCTTCAGCCAGTACCGTTCTACATCTTTATAAATGACTTAGAGGATGGAATTGAAGGGTTGTTTATCATATCTGATAGCAAACGATGAGGCTTGGCTAACACTCTGGACACCAAAATTATAATTCAAAAAGATTTTGGCACATTTGAACAATGGGCTCAGTCTAAAAGCATGAAGTACAATTGTGATCAGTGAAATTTCCTCAGTAGAAAAAGTCAAAGGTATATATGCAAGATTGAGGCTAGCTGCTTGAATGACAATTCACATGAAAAGGATTCAGGGATTCCAGTGAATGGCCAGTCGAACACTCGCCAGAAGTGTGAATCACAGCATGCAGATCCTAAGAGTTAATAGTTGCATTGTATTATGTATTAGTTAGATCTCATTAGGAGCACCACTCTTTAAAAGAGGCATGGAGAAGCTAGAATGAATTAGGAGGAAAGCTCTTGGGGAACTGAAGTTGAAAGGCAGATGGGAAAAGCATCTGATCAAAAAAGTTAAAATGACAATTTTTGCACAATTTACTTTTGTATAAATTAGGGCACAAATCAGACCTAATCAAAATATTGCACTGCGGTTGCTTAACAAAATCGAGGGCTGACTCTAAATAGGTTGTTCCTAGCACTAATCACTGCTGTATGATACAAATGGAACTATCCATGACTATGTCACGTTGATATCTTTGTCCTGACCTATAGTGTATAAGAAGAGGCTGCGGTGAATAGGAAAGATCTCAAAAAATCTGAGTAATTTTTTTTTGGGGGGGGGGGGAAGAGTTCTGACCAGTCCTGAAAAACAATGTTGTTCCAGATTCATTTAAGGAATCTGGCTCATTTTTGCATATGCATACTACAGGTAGCCCTCGACTTACAACAGTTCATTTAATGACCGCTCAAAGATACAATGGAAGAAGTATTATTTCCCCCACCAAAGAAGGAACTGATAAGAAAATAGGACATGCAAGAAAGGTTGCTTTTGCAAACATACAACTTTTGCACCAAAGTAATAGTAGTAGTAGTAGTAGTAGTAGTAGTAGTAGTAGAGTTGGAAGGCATCTTTGAGGTACAGTCCAGTCTCTTCTTAAAAACATCCCATGTTGGAGCATTCACAGCTTCTGGAGGCAGGTTGTTCCACTGATTAGTTGTTCTAACTGTCAGGAAATTTCTCCTTAGTTCTAGGTTGCTTCTCTCTTTGATTCATTACCATCCATTGCTTCTTGTCCTGCCTTTAGGTGCTTTGGAGAATAGCTTGACTCCCTCTTCTTTGTGGCAACCCCTGAGATATTGGAAGGCTGCTATCATGTCACCCCAGTCCTTCTCTTCATTAAACTAGACATACCCAATTCCAGCAACAAATAAGAAACAAATACAAAAGAATAAATTTCAAAGACAAGTTAAGAGAAGAGGAAATTTGAAGAAGAAGTTATACAATAAAAATAAACTTTAAATATGCTAGAAGCAGGAGAGTAGGTATCATGTATCATTTCATGGTACAGTTTTGTCAGCTTTTTTTCGCATCCTCTCCCTCCCTCCAAAGGAGGATTTCTTAACAATAAATAAAATTATGAATATGAAGAGAGTTATCAAATTAGCCTGATATATACTTCTGGATGCTGAGGGTTTTGTCCAGACAGTGGCTTTGACGCTCCCCAGACCCCACCTGCCTTCTTTTCGACTGGGGTACAGTCTTTGAGTGTTGGATTTGGTGTGGAAACCTCCACACATTGCAAGGAGCTTCTGGGTCTTCAGATCAGCAGCCTGCATGTTTACCATGCCAATAGGGTATCAGATGATTGGCACAGCATATGTATTGATGACATCTTGTTCTTGTTCTTCCCAGTTTGCTGGCTCTTTAGGTCCTGTCATATTCTTTGGTAGTACTCGGAGGTTGCTGTCTTCCTCGCCTCCTGATCACGGTTGCCCTGTGATTGCGGAATATCAAAGTACTTGTAGCTGGTCTGAATCTCTGCTATGTGGCCCGTCAGTAGTTTCACCCCATCAGTCTTAACTACTTTCTGTCTCTTGACTATCACTTCTTTACTTCTTTACTTCTTTACTCCAAATGACATCCCAGTGTCTTCACTGTAGATCTGTGTCATGGTGGATCAGTGACCTGATGTCTCATTCAGCCCTTGGCATACAGCTTGATGTTGTCCATGAACAAGAGGTGGCTGTTAGTAGTTCCACTCTTGAACTAGTATTCGTATTCAGGCCTTGTGATTATTTGATTGAGGAGACTCAAGCCTTTGCAGAACAGCAGTGGGGAAGGTATATACCTTGGTATATGCCACACATGGTGGCCACTTGTCTTTAGCCTAGACTTACATAATAAAGACGTTTCTATACTGTGCATATGGGGACCTACAACAAAATGTAGGTAGTCCTCATTTAATGACTATTTGAAGTTACAAGGGACTTTAAAAAAGCTACGTATACCAAAAAAGCTACTTACAACCTGTCCTTGAAGTTACAACTACTACACACACACACACACACACACACACACAGAGAGAGAGAGAGAGAGAGAGAGAGAGAGAGAGAGAGAGAGAGAGAGAGAGAGAGAGAGAGAGAGAGTCACACGATTGCATTTTGGGTGCTTGACAACTCGCTTGCACTTAGCACCAGACCAGTTGCAGCATTAACGGTCGTGTAATCATGATTTGTCCTTTTTTGCCTTTTTCCAGCAAAAAACAGCAAAAAATGCCCATCAGATATGCTGGATTCACTTTACAAACGCAGTGACTTGCTTAACAACTATTGGAAAATAGTCATAAAAATCAAGTCAGATCACAGGGTGACTTGCTTAATAATCACAATAACTTACGATCAAAATTCCAGGCTCAGTTGTGATTGTTAAGTCTAGGACTATTTCTGTTTCAAGATGGAGCATTTCTGTTATAGCTGGTCTACTAAGCATTCCCCCTTCGCCCTGTTTTAACTTCATTCTCAACTACAGTAGCACTGAGCACGTGGTGGATATTGAGCATCCTGTCCTCAGTATTGTGTAGAGCAGGGGTGGGGAACCTTGGCCCTTTTATGACTTGTGGACTTCAACTCCCAGAATTCCTGAGCCACTGTTGAAATCCACAAGTCATAAAAGGGCCAACGCTGCCTACTTCTGGGGTAGAGTATTGTGTATTTATGGGTTGCTCTGTAATATCCTTTTTGTGTGCCTCTTCTAATCATACAGGTAGTTCCTTTTTTATTTGTCTTTTTCTCATTATGGTTATGTATCTGAAAGAACTTAGCATCAGAGTTCCTAGGAAGAAATTACACAAAGTAAGAATCATGACAAATGGTGCTGTATGGAGAATGAAAATCTCAAATCAAAGGCAACATTTCCCCTTTAATAAATGTCCAACAATAATGTGCTTGCTTTAACATAAGAATTCTTTTATCAGTGGCATCAAACTTCAGTAAGGTGGTACCAAATGTATAAAGATAGACTATATCAACATTACAAGGGCACATAAACAGATTTTTGTCAGCAGTGATAATGTCAGAAATGACATTTTCTTAAATGGTTCAATGAAGGTATCTTTTAGTATATGAGATTATTTTAAGGATGAAGGGATCTTGGTGGCCTTGAAAAGTTTGGGACTATATTTTGCATTATCTATTTTTATTGGCTCAGGCTAATGGGTCTTGGAAATCTACATAACTTTGAACATTCAGTCTGCCTGTCTCTGTATCATGGGCTTTCCCCCCTTCAAAGTAATAACAGCAGTACTGTAAGCTTGGATGTGTAATATCATGACATATGTACAAAAGGAGAAAATTCTGTTATTCTGATTTTTCTGACTGTGTTACTGCTGTTTGGTTAAAATACTTCCATAATACTGGAAAGTTTAATATTATGCCAACATGACATTCCATAATTTGATCTATGATTTTTTTTTGGAAATACTAAAAAAAGATGCTTTGGAACTAATAATCTCATACCAGCAGTAAAACACAGTTAGCAATAATTGGCTAAATTACTGTACATATTAAATTAAGAGTTGGAACTGAAAAGGAAATGTTATGACAATTGGAATCTTTTTATCCAGTTTAAGAAGATTAGGTGTAGCATGGATATTAACTGATACAATTCATTTATAATAACATAATGAAACAATTTGATCTCATTTCTAAAAGTACATAGATTGCTAAGTATTAATTAATAAAACAGACTATACTTTTGCAAAGCTAGTGACGGTTTGTGCACATTTGAAAAACGATTGTCTTTCTATTATGACTTAATACATATTTATTGATAATTTGTTGAATAATGTCTTTTTGTTAAATATGTTAAATATTTGTTAAATATTTCTCAATTTTAAAATGTATAGATTGTTATTACCTTAAATTGGCAATAACTTAAATCATTACATTTCAAACGGAAGGAGGAGGAAGAGAAGGAAGAAAAAAAAAAGATAGCCTCACAGGGAAAATCAGCATGATTTTGAATGTCTTGCGTTTGGTCACAACTTCCAATTATGTTTTCAGGCAATGAACCATTTCCTTCTGCAGGAAAGGGCATTTAGCTTATCAGCATGTAATCAACCTTTCTTGAAGATACTACCAACAGACAGATTGGGACTTGATTGATTATGTGCTATCAAGTCACTGTCATCTCTTAGCAATCACATTTATACATTTTCTCCATGATGTAACCTGGTGTTTCAAGTATTCCAATTGTCCATTGATTGCCACGATAACTGAAGTCCATCCACCTTGCTGCCGGTCATTTTCTCTTTCCTTCCATATTTCCCAGCATTGGAGCCTTCTCCAGGGAGTTAGGTCTTCGCACAAGTCCGCAATAGGATAATTTGAGCCTGGTCATTTGTGCTGTGAGTGAGAACTCTGGATTATTTAATGATTCGTCTTGGCTGTCCACAGTATTGTCAGAAGCCCTCTCCAATACCCACATTCAAAAGCATCAACACTCTTCCTGTTCTCAGAATTTCCAGCCAGCTCTGTTTGCACCAGTTGAGCTTCAGAGTTGAATGGGGCAAGATGTTCTAGAGGACATCTCTAGAACTTTTGGATTCAACTTCAGCTTTCCTTTTATTGCTAGATGAGGGGAGAACAATATTGCTACCATCGTCACCATCATTATCATCATAATTATCCTGTCTCAAGGAGTCTTAACAAGTTATGGATTTGGTTTGAACCAAGGAGGTAGTTCTTACAATTGCTTAAGACCTCGGATAGGGAACCTGTAATTCTCCAGATGTTGCTGAGTTCTGTTCCCTGTAACTTTCCTCACTGTTGGTGCTTTCTAGGGCATTGGAGTTGCACCACAACATCCAGAATATCATAGGTTCCCTACACTTGCTGAGCATTTTATCCAAGGGATTGTATCATAAATATAAAGTTTGTGTAGGCACGTACTTAGAACAGGTACAGGTTACCAAAGTAGTCCCCTTCAATTCAGTTCTTGACTTGTGATGGCCTTGTGAGTTCTTCCATGGACTTTTCTCCACCACGGTATGGAAGTGCCTTCTTTTGGATGGCATTTCACCCCCACCCTTTAACTGATAAGCTTGGGATTTTCAGGTGGTATCCTATCCAAGTAGAAACCAGTAGAAGCCCAGCTGAGGTCTTTGAACTTGAGGCGATTCCCTTCTCCTACTTAGTGGAACAGACAGGGTTGCTCCCTAGCACTTTTAGTAGAACCATAGTCTAAAAGCAAATCTCAAATTGTTCCAGACTTTGCCACCATCTATGGAAGCCCTTCGCTGTGTTGCAATCCCTTCAGTGAGAGAGGAACACTTCGGCCAGGGGGCTTGCAGGTACTCCACCGTGTCTCGCCGTTTTATCCCCCTGGCTTGTCCGCTGCCGCCGTTTGCACCGACTCAGCTCATAAGCGCGACCTTCCCCCCCCCCCTCGCTGGAGCACGGGAGGCGCCCTTCCCCGAGCTCTGGGTCCGGGCGCCGGGGGCGGGGCCGGGGCCGGGGCGGGGCGCAGAAGGCTCGGTCTGCCGAAGCCGCCCAGTCGGGGGACTCTAAGTTTTGCGGAGTGGCTGCTGAGCTTCTCCCAAGTCAAGCGGCGGCTTCAGTTCCGCCCGCCTCTGGTGTTTCGTGGTCTGAAGCGCAATCCTGGGCCACATTGCTGGATGGCTGGGACAAAGAGACGAGGATCCAGTCTGGTTACTATGGCAACAGCAGAGGAATAGTTTAAAAAAAAAAAAGAGAGAGAGAGGAGGAGGGCTTCCAAACGCTCGCTCCGTCCCTTGTCAAATTGCTGCCACCGTGTAAGAAACGTTGTTTTAAAAAAATTCCCAACGTGCAAAAATGCGTTTATGCGGCCCGTTCAAACGCAACGACCCCCCCCCCCATTTAGTTTAGCAGCGGCGGCGGCAGGAGAACGAGAATCCCGAACCCACGCGCACGCCTCCCTGTCTGCATGCAAAGTGTGTGTGTGTGTGTGTGTGTGTGTTTTCTTTAAAAGGCAGTGGTTGGCTGCTTTTCCGGACATGATGTGGTAGAAGCTGTCATCATAATGGAAATTCATTGCTGTAGCTATGGTAAATCGGGTTTTCTGCCCGTGCTGAATGCATTAGTCTAATGAGATGTTTGCAGCTGGGGAAGCTCGGCGTGCTAAGAGGCAGGGAAAAGATGGCTTGTGGAAGGGTCTCTGTACACGTGCTACAAGTCCTCGACTCTTTGGGCCAGCAGACCACCTGCTTGTAAAGAAGCTGATCCAGCACTAAACGTTAGCACTGTAGGTAAGGGGGGGGGAGTGAGGCGCTGGTGTGCAGTTTCCCCCTTCGCTGGCTCGGCGCGGTTGGGTTGCCCTGCTCTGCTCTGCTCTTGAAAATCAGCTGCGACTCGATCGGCGTGCACGGGCTCGCCTGCCGCCTTCCTCGCGCGCTCAGCTTCGGCTAGGGTGCACGTATGTGCTGTGTGCACACGCACACGCACACACGCATATGTGGCACGGGATCCCCTCTTTTTTTACGGGCGCTTCGAGCCACGGCTTAAGTTTATCCAGCTTCAAGCTAATTAATAGTGTCTTCTTTGGAACTGTTCGGTGTCGGGGGGGAAAAAAAATCCCTTTCGCGGTTTTTGTTTTTTTTAAACGTGTCCGTGAGACTGACACTCTGTGGGTGTGCGGTGAGTTCCGTGTGGTGTTTTTTGTTTTGTTTTGTTGAGTGCCTTAAATATGAGTGCTTTAAAGAGGTTTCTCATGTCTGTGGAAGCGCACTTTCCCCATTTCTGATGAGCAGAGAGGTGTGTGCATCTTGTGACAGCTGTTTAATGCAGAAAATATATAGTACGTTCTTATAATTGATTTTCTCCCGAGACTGATTTCTTGGAGCTGTTCTCTCTGGTTTATTTATATACCTGAATGTTTGTGCTGGTTTACAAATTTTGCCGGAAATTTGTGAAAAGCTCTGTGAATTTGTGTCGTTAAGCTTGGTGGTTTTCACTTAGAGCATATGAAGCACGGAACTTATATATATATATATATATATATCCGTGATTTAGCAAATGATCTGCTTGCCTCTATGTGCTTTTTTTTTTGTCTTTTGAAAATGTTTATCGCGATGTGTGTTTAACAGCTATTTCATTTTACATCTTGAAATGAAAACAGCTTTCAACAGTTTTCTTTTGTGACCAGTGAAAAGCCTCTGTTGTTTAATAAAGCTCTTTTCAATGTTAATCACATTATTACTTATAGCAAGGAGATAATGTGAGTAATTGAACAATGAGCATCTTTAGAAGTTGCTTTTCCTCTCCATCCCACCCCCTTGTCACAATAGTTTGTAAATAAGCACTCATGAATGGGTTTTAGGTGTCAGTATGGAATTTTTTTTCTCTTTGTGTGTGACGTATTTCTGGAAATGCAGATTTTATTTTTGAACAAAATGCTTTTAGATTCGTGATCAAATAGTCTGGAGAAGCAGATGCTTTTAAAGGTGTGTGTGTATGTGTGTGTGTGAAATCTATAGTTTCTCAGGCTGAATTTGGAGGAAAATCAAGACTAGGAAAGATATAAACAAGAATGAGTCATGTAAACGGCTTGGAATATTCAGAGACAATCGTGAAAGAAGCTGGATTAAAATCTTTCTACTGTTCCTACATAGGTAGTCATGACTATTTCTAATATTGAGAAAGCATTTGGAGATAAACACCACATAAAGGGATAGTTGTGGCCCCTAACCAGTGAAACTAGTACATGATTTGGATTTAGATTCAATTAATTCATATTATATTCATTGGTTTTCCTCCATGTTATTTTGATATAACCTGTCTGTGGATCAAAGGCTGGACATTTAAAATATCTGCTTTGAGAGATGCATTGTTTAATATATTTCTGTTCTATTTATTTGAGTGTGCATGCATTTTAAAGAATCATTTTCTGGAGATTTTTGCTTTCCTTCAATATATTGTTATATTTTTAATTTGATTTTTTTTGTGGTGAAAGAGCTAGGACAATAGTTTAATTTCTACATCTGGAGCAAAAGAAATATGCAAATATGCCTGGATTATATCGATAAAAAAATCAAACTGAATCTCCCATCAGAATCAATTCTAAGACAGAGCTTTGTATGAATGTAGTAGCTGGACCTATTTGATATTTTCAGAAACTTGTTTGAAACATTTGTAAACAGAACACTTTTTACTACACAGGTGGATGCCATGGGGAAGAGAATAAAAACTACAAATGGATGTGTGAGTTTGAGCAGCCTACAGCAAGAGTTTATATTGTGAATGAGCAAAAAATGACTACCCAGCATAAAAGTGAGAATTTCTCTGAGGCACTTCTTAGTTTAACTAATACATTTCCCCAGAGACAGTTGCCAGTTAATTTTCACCCTTGTTTTTCTCTGCTTCTTCTGTCTCTGTGTAGTAGACAAAATAGATGATAGAAAGTGAGATAGCTTGATGTCCTTTGCAAATCCTTTTCTTTTCCTCTTAGAAATGGGGCTTACTGAGCTTATGTTTAAAATGAAATAGTACAAAAGTCTCTCCTTCCTAATCATTCATGCTTGAAAATGTGCGTTTTTTATTATAATTTAAACTACCAACATCCCAACTTTTGAATATATTGGACTTGAAAGATACTATGATTTTTAGCTTTTGAATATCTCTCTTCCTTCAACCTATCCAGGTATTCATGATACCATTCATCATCATCATCCTCCTCATCATCATCTCCTTTATCATTCATTAAAGGTAGGATTAAAAGGTTTCATGGACAAAGTTCTTTTTCTTACCTTGTGTCTTAATTTCTTCAGCATGCTATTTCATACTTCTTTGCATATTGATCTTTACGCTTTGCATAACATGGCTTACCTTGAAAGTGAATTGTGTAATGATGATAGTGTATACACACACACACACACACACACACACACAAAAGCATGCACACATGTGTACTGCAGTATAATTTCCCCTCTCAGATATTGATGATTCGAAAGGATTGGTGTAACTTGCAGATCATACTTCTATCAGACCATGATAACTTGACAGAACTTCCATGTTTAGAGACAGTGTACCAGATGAGAGGGGGCAGAAACTAGAGAAGCACTGTCTGATTCACATGGCTTCCTGGTCAGCCTCTGTCAGAGGAAGGATGCTGGGTGAAGCAGATATTTAGGTTTTTTTTTTAATGGAGGCACATGCCTTTCCTTTCTTGTCAAATGAATTTTGTTTCCCTGTTTTGTTATATCTGTGAATTGAATGTAATTGGATAAGAGCAAGAGCATGCTTTTAAAAATATAGTTGTTAGCTGTAACAGGTAAGCCCATCCCAGGTCATACATGTCTGTTCTCTGTTCTTTCCTTTGATGACATGAATTGCTACAGGGCAGTTTTCTTTCTGCCACACACTCATGTGTAACTGAACGAAGTTGTAATTTAGGAACTTATGGGGCAACTTTGGCTTATTTGAAATTAGGATTTTAAAAAAGTCATGTTTTATTTCATTATTATATTGGCTTCCACTTCTTCTGTATGGCATACACAAGGGTTCCTTCACAATAGATCCTTTTTCTTTCACCTATATCTTTCTTTCTTTAGTAGATTTATCTTGCTTTTCCCCAAGAATTTCCAGTTCATGGGGTTTTTTTTTGTTTCCCGATTTTCATAACAGCCTTAGGAGTTTTATTAGGCTGCCACTGAAACACAGTAACTGCCCCAAGGTGGAGAGATAAGCTTCAAACATAGTTGAGGATCTAACCACAGCATTAATTTGGTTCTCTGGGAAATCAGTTACATGCACATTTATATATGCACATACAGAGCAGAGAAATAAGAGAAATCATTTAAACTTTCAAAGGGATCATTGCAGAACTTTATCTACCTTTGCCTCACGCCCCCATTATTAATTACAGCAAGAATAATTTATAAGAAAGTCAGAAGCCAGTGACATTCAAAACTTAAACCTTCTGGCTGATTAACAACACATACAGTTCTGCCTATGAACACTTGAAATCCACTAAATTCTTCAAGTAATAATTAAAATGTTTATTTTCCCTTAAGATGAACATGGTATGTAGAAGAACATCTTGTTTACTTACACATTAACAAACTAAAGCATTTATCTTTATAGTCTGAACATTAAAATACTAAATGCCCTTGGAGTTACAGTGTAATGTAAGCATATCACTGCTTCTCTTGCTGTATTCTCTGATTGGCTCAACCTACATTCTCAAGTTAATTATTTTATTCAATGTAGTGTTGTTATTGCACTTTTGCACTGAGCAAAATGCACAGTGAACAATATATTGGTACAGATCTCCTGAAAATGTACGTTATGGAAATCCCTATATTATTGTTGTGCCAACCAAGAGTCAAGAAATGAGCAGAGGAAAATAGTATGTGGGCCATGTAGCCTTTTCTTCAAGACATATAGTGGCCTATATCAAATCATGTTCTTCCTTAATTTGCCCTCTAGCAAAAATGTACGTAACAAGGAATTAAAATAGTTGCCGTCAATGAGTTCCAACTCATTGTGCAGATTTTTCTTTTTGCATTCATGTATTCTAGAGCTGCAGACAGAGAGAAGATACGGTCCTTTTACAAGTATCCATTCTTGAACAAAATGCTATCCATACTTACATCCTTACAAACCTAAGAGTACATATTAATGCCTAATATTCACGAATCATACACATATAAACTTATTTTACACTGTGATTTGAAAATTACTTGCATGGCTAACAATTAAGAATGATTGTAGCTAGTTATGTGCATATGTAGGTAAATCAGAAAATACCTGGTATGCATACCTTCGGATGTAGGGATATTTTCTCTATGTACTTCATGAAAAGATGATAAAAGCAGAAATAAAGATGAGATTGCAAACCAAATATTTCAGTAGCAAAAAAAATAATAAATCCCACTGGAATGTCTTTGGTGAATGTGTAGTATGTCAATTAAAATATTGCATTTTTCACTGAAGACTGAAATAGCCAACAAATATTTACTAAGTCATTTATTTTATCCATCAGTGAAAAGCAATTGATTATGTAATGATATAAAAATTAAAAACCTAACAAAATGGAATTAAAATGTATAAACTATGGGCGGAAGGAATCATCCCACTGTAAGTAATATTGCTACATTACAATTTAAAGCTAATTGTGTAGTTAAAAAAACCTAAAATGATGCAGAAGAGATTTTTTTCCTGAACAAATCAAATCACTTTATTTTGGTCATTGGATCAGCGATTGTGGCTGTGTTTGCATAATCATGAATTTTGCTCACTGCTGTTCTGCTGTGTGAACTAATTGTAGTTAAAAATAACTTGCCTGTTTGCCTTTTTGTGGACTGATAGATACTGATGATGGGGATCATAAGCATAGATCAAAAGACTGGTTCATTTATTTTTTTCAAAACAGCCGGCCTTTTAAGGAATTTCATCTGTTTAAAAAAACACCCCAAAGGAGCTTTAAAGAAAATACAATCTTTAGTACATGCACATCCCCCTTTGGGCTATATGTTAGAACTTTATTTATTTATTAAATCCTATAGTGTTTTCATATAATAGATACAAAATTGCCAATTTTCAACACCATCACTGCATATTTCCCTGAGGATAAAAGTTATGTGAGAGAAATATAGTCAGGTCTATACCACTGTGCTACAAAATGGACTTACACTACTGGAAAATGCTAATGTGAGAAATGTTCTAATCACAGGTATCACCTAGGTAACCAGAGACTGTAAAGAAACTTTAAAAAGATTAGCTATTGCTATGTTAATTATTTCATGAAAGATGACGGACGTATCTTTATTGCATTCCAAAACAGTCAGGATATGAAGCCAGATTCTGTGACTCTGCTATAGAATGCAGGTTGTAATGTCAATACCAGGTGAATAATTCATTTTGTAGTTCTTCTAGCCTTCAAACACAATTCATGCATTCAGTTGGAAAGACTGCCTGCAAGTGATTCCTAATTCTCAGATGGGGATTCAGTCTCTTCTGCCATCCAAACTCTCGGACAACTCCTTATTTCCCCAAAGGGAGAAGCAGGTGATCAACATGCCCTAGGCAAGTGTGACAATTTCCCAAAACATCTTCCTTGCAGAAACATTTCCGTGGAGAACCTGCCTTCTTTTTCACCAATCCTCTACATTTGCAGGTACTTTTATCCTAAGTATAGATATCCCCAATCCTACTCTCACAGCTTGCCATAAGTCATACAATACCGTGTTTCCCCGAAAGTAAGACCTACCCCGAAAATAACCCTAGCTTGATTTTTTGGGGGTAGGCCTAATATAAGCCATACCCCCAAAATAAGCCCTAGTTTTGAGGTGAGGTGCACGCCTAAAAATCAAGCTAGGGCAGGGGTGTGGGGTGGAGCTGCCTCACGTACCCCGCACCCACTTACCCTTGCAGCCAGACCTCCCATGCCCTGACACCTGCCTCGCCAGCCCATTTCTTCTGTGCCTGCTAGTTGCTGCTCGCGTGCATCACCCCCAGCCTCCTTCTGTCAGAGGCCTTCAGGAAAGGCAGCTGAGAATGGAGCTCCAGATTGATGCACGCACCCCCCCCCCAGCCTCCATTTTGCTGTCAGAGGCCTTCCGGAAAGGCCTCGTAGCTGAATCCATAGTTCGATTCTCGGCTGTAGAGGCCTTTCCAGAAGGCTTCTGATGGTGAAATGGAGGCCAGGGGCGACGCACGCGAGTGGTGGCAAGTGGCTGCAGAAGAAATGGGCCGGCTGGGCAGGGATGTTGATGCTGCTGCTGTGAGGTGAGACCGTGGAAAAGACACCCCCCCAAAATAAGACCTGGTGCCTCTTTTGGAGGCAAATTTTTTTAATGAGACCATGTCTTATTTTCAGAGAAACATGGTAGCTCTGTCGGACCTGCCACAACTTAAACCTCCAAATAGAATTGCTCCTTGCTTCCATTTGTTGATAAAGATATAGTTTATTAGAGAGCAAGTGCATTGCAATATTGCAAAATCAGGACTGAGAATCGTGTGCCAAAATCCCTAAGTTCTATTTTCCCCTCCCTTAACTAATTCTCATTGCCCACCCCAGGGTAACCAATCAGCTTCAGGCAAGATATTTTCATAATGGTCACTCCCAGCACAGTTTGGTATGTGGCTCCCTGCTTCTTCCAGCTGGATGACCTTGAGGCAACCTTTCGAGGAGATACAGCACTTACTTTCATTTCCCCAAGCATTAGCCCCTTCATTCCCCCTACCCACAGTTCATGGCAATCTGTCACCACATAGCAGTGAAGCACAAGCAATCATAAGGTGGCAGCTGACAAGCTCTTTCCCCCCTTTCACACAATTAATTGCATGAAATAGAGTGTCCAAATATGGCTAATGCTTGGCCAGATTTGCTGTGATCAGGATAAGCCAATACATACGGGATACATTTTACTCTAGACTGCATCCCAAAAATGGTCTCTAACTTGTACAATGGCTTCATTCTTAGCTGGCCTTTGGATGTAATAAAGTGTTTTATTTGACTTGAGTGTCCATATTTTTAATTCATTTACTGGTGGTATACCTCACTTTTCCTCCCAGAGATACACAATACTTTCTCCACCATTTCCCCCTGGAATAACTATGAGATAGGATCTTTGTGCACCTTGCCTCAATCTCCTCAACCTGTGACCTTGAAGAGAAGGACCTGAAAGGAAGCTATCCACATGATCATGCGATCCATTAAGTGGATCTTGCCACTGTAACTAGCAGGGTCAGGAATAAGTTGCTGAGTGAGCAGGGCAGGCTGGCCCATTATTGATACAGTGACGTAAATGCTCCTGGAGGAAAGTTGCCCAGGTTAGCTGCAATTCTGATCAGGGACATTCCAAATTGTAGCATCCTGTTGTAGATCCCACTTATAAACACTGAGCTAAAATGCAGGTGTTTATCATTAATGTGACTGCAACTCTGCACTAGCCGTATAGCAGGAGAGGAGTATTTTGCATATGTTCCGATTCCATTTGATGACCTTCATGCATTTCCCTCAAATTAGTGACAAACGAGAGGCATCCCTAGTATGCTCCGTCATGGCTGAGTAAATATTGGAATTTATTTGCATATTAAGTTAGCTATGAAGCGAAACGTATCCTTTTAAAAACTCCATAATGCGTCTAGTTCACCATCTGTGTGAAGAGTTACGTTTCTGAGAGCCTATAGCCTTTGCAAAAGATAACTATATAATATTAAAAACCTGTTAAGCATGTACATATATGCTGTTTTTTTTTTAATTGAGTTTCTCATCCCAAAAAATTGAAATGAAATGTTAACTTTTTAGCTAAAGGGAGAAAATCTCACTCTTGGGTGTATAGGAAGCCTGAAATCAGACATCTTCTCTTTCGTGAGGATCTGATAGATTAAATGCACACCTCATGCCAAATCATAGTTTGCTATAATCTGAGATATTTTTTAAATATGGCCTGGATCATCTATAGTACTGAGGCCTAAACTTATACTGGTAGGGATGACCCACTGCATGAATCTAAAACTAAATAAATGACATTATGTCTTAATGTTTAAACCCAGTAACTGGATGCTTGGATCCAACAATGCAACAACTCTGAAGCTCTTACGTTTGAAATTATTTTACATTCTTAACACAGCAGGAAATGTGTACAGAGGAGTGTGATCCCACCACCAAGATATCCATCTATCCTTTTTTTCAACTGAGCACCAGGGATGTGATAAACAACTTCCAAGACTTATCAAGGTCTTTAAAAATTGTCCACTGCTGTCATCCATTGGGAACAAATAATTATGTAAAGAACTATACTGCCATGATATTCAAGCAGAAGCTGGAAAACTATGCTTTAAGGATGCTTTAATCTGGATTCCTGGACTGAGCCAGGATTGTATTTGATAGATGCAATGCCTTTCCCTTATTCTAGGATTATATGATACTAAATCTGGGCTACTAATTTAGAAATATCTTCAATCCTAAATATATATCTTCATTGCATAAAACAGCATCCATCACTAGGATTACTACATCTAGGGGTGGATTAAAATAAATATTCACATCCATTCAACAAAGGATATGTAGCTTGAAACATAAATTCTGGAAAGGACCAAATGATTTCCAGTAGATCTGTAAAAGCCTCTGCCTCCTAATTATCTGAAAATAGAAGCAACAAAGTGGCTCCTCACTCCAACTAAATTATATCATTAATATGAAGAAAACTTGACAAAACTAAGAATGGACTTTAAATTTAGTTTGACATTTTAATTCTAGTGGTTGAAATAAGGTCCTGGGCTCAAAATTGTTGAATTCTACTGCTTAGTTTTTCAGATTTGGAGATTCTGGTAAAAAAGGAGAAAAATGTAGTTGTTCCAAACATGAAATCTACCCATCCTTGTCTAGGATATGCCATTTTATACTTTAGCTCAACTTTGTTTTTATTGAATGTCTGAGGGATTATGTAGTCCAGCCTACCCAGAGGCACCTGACTGAAGATGATTACATTAATGTGTAGCAAATGAAGAATACCCTGAATTAAATGGCTAAGAAGATTACCACACTATACTGTATATAATTGTTCTGAAAGGATGAAATTGTTTTTTAAAATGGGATTAAAAAAAAAAAAAAAGAAATCAAGAAATGAAAATCTGCTTCTGCATACTCTATGTAGACACCCAAGATGAATATAAAATATATGTACATATTAAACGGTGGATTTAAGAAGGGTGTTTTCTGCTGATGTCGGAGATGTGCTTATCCGTAGATAGAGAATTATGCATATAATGTAGATTTAATGATATGTTAAAGCACGAGCTCTTAACCTGGGTTCCATTGGATAAATTTCAAGGAGTTCATGAATTTGAATAGGAAAATTATTTTCATTAAATTCTAACTGAAAGGTAGCTTTTCATTGAATAATTTAAATTGGCCAGGAAGTAATTTATGGTGTTTAAGCATCCAAAAATGTTTATTAAATTCAATAAATCTGACTACCTAAAATTATTATATCTTATAAAAGCATGTTATTATTATTGATTTTGGCTGTGGAGAATGATGACCTATCAAAAGAACTGAAGCTTTTCTGCATGGGAACATTCTCTGTCTGAAACCTCAGAGCAGTTAATCACATTTGCTTAAAATTGTTTGCACTTTAATGTTTCTTTTATATGCCCCAGTTTTTATTTTGGGGCAAAATAAAAATAAAAATGATCCATTGATCTTCTCTGTCTCGATAGCAATCATCTCGTTTCCATCTTCCTCGTGCATGCAGCCACTGTTCGCTTTTTCAAAAACTGTTAATTAGCTGCTTTGAGACTTCATGGTTTCATTTTAATTAATCTTATTTTTTATGAAACATTTTAAGCAAAAGAAATGATTTCTGTTAAAAAATATTTAAATATAAGACTTGGAGAAGACATTTTTGTTGAAATGGGAGGATGCTCATCCAGGCCAATGCAAAGCAAACTTGCTTCAAAGCTGTGGTATCATTTATTTCAGAGCTTGAAACCAGAAAGAGATGGCAGGAGGATCAAACCACTAGACCAGCCTCCTTCATATCATATTACACATATATTCTTCTTTACAATTCTCTTCTAAAAGCCAAAGTTTATCACTTGTACCACAGTTATAGTCTTGCAAGGCTTTAATCATGGCTGTTTGTATTTTGTATTTTCTGTTTATTTTTCTGTGCCCTGGTTTTCATTTTATTTCAGAATAAAAATGAATGTGGTACATTCTGTGTACCACATTCTGTGTTCCAGATAGTTATTCTCTGTCTGAATAAGCAGAAAGCAACGGGTACATACATTTGCAATGCAGTAACAATGATGTGTTACAATGCAAATTAAATTTGATCTGTTACAAATTTCAGTGAGATCCTTCAACCTCTTTTGTGGCCCTTTCTTGTCAGAATAACTTCATTCATCTGCCAGATATATTTGCAAATAACTGGGATGGATTCCCAAGTTTCCCTATGGAAGACTTGCTCACTTCTTAAGATTAGATGGTCTCCTGCTCCCGTTTTCTCTTTGTAGTGGCAATTACAATGGTTGTTTCAGGAGAATTCTCATGCTTGAAAGGATTTGTCGTGTGTTTTTAACAAGAGGCTTTTGTGTTTTACCTTACTTGTTTTTCCCTCTGGCAGAAAGTTTGATTGCATCTGAATTAATCCCATGTCTTTTCAAAGTGACAGGAATATATTAATTGTTGTGAATGTTGCATGTCTGAGGTGAAATAAAACCCCAGTACTACCCCTTTAAAGCAATGTCACCTAATATATAAATCTTTGGAGGGAAAGAGAAATATCGGAAAACAATTCTGTTCTTCACATTGCTCTTCAAATTGCTCTGTGACCTTGAAAAATGTCCTTGAAAATGCAGCATCTTCTCCCAGTGATCTGCTCAGCAAACTTTGGTAGCTCATCTGATATGCTGTCCACTTGGTCCTGCATTTTGTCTGATCCCCAAATCACTGAGTTGTCTTCAGTCTCCTGTGCATAGTTGGAAAAACTCCCTTTAATGTACAGCTCATTCCCTTGCCTATTGATTCAGACATATGTTTACTAACCACCAATTGAGATATTTTAATTTAACCATTTAGAGTAATATTCATAAGATTATTTGGTTAATAAAGTGAATTGTCCTATAATTTTCTTGGGATTTTTCTTTTATTGTCCAGTTAATAATAAAATTAGTATTTCCATTTTTTTCCTTGAAACAATTGATCCAGTATAGACACTCCTTGTAGTTTCTTGATTAACATGGGCTCCAATGATGCCTGGTTAGCTCAAGCTAATTTTCTGTTCTTACATAAAGCAATTTTTTTTTTAAAAAAAAAAGTGTGGCGGCTTGAAATCTGAAATGGTTACAACCTTTAGCCATTCATTTATGCTTCCTGTAGCATTTGATTATCAGTCCTGGCATGCACTTAAACGAAAAAACACTTTCCTTGCTGAAGTACTGCAAGGTACTTCCAGACAAAATGTTTTGTATGCTACAAATACAGAATTTTATTGGGGAGGTGGCAAGAAGGGTCCAGGTGTCATCATCTTCTTGTAACCCATTAATATTTTTCACCCTTCCTCCCCCTAAGAATATGTGAAGGAGGGAAAGATGGATTAACTGCAGAGTGCTTTCTGAGGGGTGATACCGGGAATTGCTTGTTTGAAAGCTCTCTTAATCATTGTCCTCTTCCTTGAGCTTTGCCTCAGATGATGTACTATCTGGGCTCTGCTGAGACCTGATTCATCTATTTTGTTTAAAGGACTTGGTGTAAAATTTAATTTCAGCAATTTCTGTGAATCAGAGAAGATTCCCTAATTAGCCATTTCTTTTCTGGTTTTATATAGGTGAGCAGGTCCCTTAGATGTTCAAAATGAAGTTGCCCTTGTATGGAGTAAGCAGCTGGGCAGTGAATTAGTGTTAACAGTTTTAAACAGGTGTTTTAGTTTGCCTTTTTTTATTAACAGAAGTGATACAGATGGTGACATTTGTGCAAAGTCAGGCAATGAGCATATCTGTGTGAAATTTATTTTCTGCGAGTGTCATACACCCTTTTTACCGAACAAGGTTCTTCAGTTTGAAGACAATATTGCAAAATGAATGTCTTTGTGTATCTTTCTGTCTCTTTGTATATATGGCCAGCAATGTTTACCCAGTTAAGAGTTTCTTTATGGCCAGAACCATGAGCTATAGGATGCTACCAAGCACACCAAATTATTAATATTAATTTATTGTTACTAAAAAGCATGTCTATTTGGCACTGCTTCAATTAATCTGGGTATGTCAAGAAATTGCAGTATTAAAAAAAAACTTCCATAAAATCACCAGCTGAGCTCACCTGAATGAGACTTTGACTTTATTGACTGTATTACTTTTCTTTATATAAAGTATGTTATAAAGGTCGGATAAAAAAAAATCTAATAAATGAAATATTTCTTTCCTTAATTTTACTTTTAGTAAAGCACCAACTAAAAGTACATGTCACAGGTTTCTCTGATGTCCTTTCATATATGCTTCCCCCCCCCCCATCCACATTAAGCATTTAGCAGTTTCCCACTAGGCTGATGGACTAAATTGCTTCCATCTAAATTCTACAGTTTTTATGCTTCTTTCACCATCCATCAGCCTGCATATACATAAAATACCAGTTATGTATCTATGGATATATTTGGAAAGAATGAAATCTGAAAAACTGGGATTTAAAAAAAAAAAAAGAAAGATAACTGATTTTTAATCAAGCCCTTTGACTTACACTTTTTTCATTTCATGCAAGTAAACCTGCTTTCAAAAGATTGTCCTGTTAGATGCAACAAGTTGTATTTTTTGCCTTCATTTTTTTTTAAGGAGTGGCTTTCCACCTGCTGTTTTCAACAGCAGTGGATTTGATGACCTGCTGAACAAAGTACTTATGCTTTTTGGTATGCCAGGAAGGACATATTCACTTGTCCTTACAATTAACCAGTAAAAGCAGGATCATAAATGTCAATCATGCAGCTGTTTCATCAGGAGCTCAGTAGGCCACATCCAAGGGACCTGTCCTCCCCACACCTGTTTATGGGCAATTCTGCAAATGACAGCTC
This sequence comes from Azemiops feae, assembly GCA_023970755.1. Taxonomy (NCBI): domain Eukaryota; kingdom Metazoa; phylum Chordata; class Lepidosauria; order Squamata; family Viperidae; genus Azemiops; species Azemiops feae. The sequence goes on from JALGBA010000094.1 coordinate 2,088,297, forward strand.
ATTATTTCAGCAGTCTTTCTTTTCATTAACCTTAACTTTGTTAAAGTTTGAATAACAGCATTTTACTTTTACTTTCTAAAGTTGGCTTTTGTTCTTGGGTGCAGAAGTCAAGCACTTAGTAAGAGAAAGTATTTTGTGCTGCGGGAAAAGTCACTTAGTTACATTCTGTGGATAGCTGTGTGTCTTATTTTAGTAAGGATCCTTTATTTGAAAGACAGTCCAGTTTAGATTTGGATTGAAGTAGGAAAAGAGGGGTAATGGAACAGTGTCTTGAAGCTGCACATTCACAATTAACACCTGATACTAGCAGGAGGATAAATATGTACCCAGTTTGGTCATAATCTTCCCTGTAAGGATGAGATACACCTTTCTATTTATATTGTAGCCATTCTTTCTAAACTTGCAATTATGACTGTCAATTAACGTTCATGCATAATGTAAACTATTTCACTTTTTGAATGATGCTTTTTCTTTTTAAAGTTCAGTCATCTGAATGATTGAGTCACTGTAAAATCGTGGGCTAATCAATCCTGCTGCAAAAACACAGATGTATTCTGACAAGACTGTTACCAAAATAGAGTGCTTTGAGTTCCACACTGGGCTAATTGATACAATTCCTCAACTGTAAATTATCTGTGCGTAATAATAGTATAATCAGCTGGTTCATGAAAACAACAAAAATCGGTTAAAATGATGATTTTTAAATTAAATGATTGTTTGAGAAACCGTTCTTACCTTCTGTGCGATCAACGTACAAATTTTGAGAGTACAGTATAGAAATGAGAGTATGAGAGTACAGGCATACATCCCACTTCAAGAGAATTGAAAAGTGTTAGGTATTCCCATGTTACCTAAAGTTTAGTTTTTTGGGAAAGAAAATACCAGAAGCTGGAGAAGCAGTGGGCTCATGGGCTCATTTTATATTCCTTTTAAAGGTAGTGAGCGGTTAGGTGAACACTGTGCTTTATTGTTCAGGCTTGGAGTCTCTGAGGAGTAATTTAAGCTTAGGATCTAGCAGCAAAAAACATCTCTGGTTTACCAGGTGGTAGTAATAATGCTGGTAAAGTGGCTTGGTTGATAACTTAAGTAGCTTGCAGATCAGAAACGCAGATGTAGCCTTCCTTTGTCTCAGTTGATGTCCATTGTGCCATCAGAATCTGGGGGACAAAGAAAGATAGTATATAGAATTTGAAAAGTTAAGGAGAACTGCGATTTCTCCATCTTTTCCGTCTCAAGCAGACCAGCATGTGGTCATGCTTCTTGCTAATAAAGACCAAGCTTATGTTGGGCATTCAAAGAGTGAAAAGAGAGCTGCCCTCTGGGTTACTGTTTTATCAAAGGTTGATTTAAGCGTCTCCAATTCCAACCATGTTTCTTCAGAGCATTGTGTTTCCAGATTAGATTAAACACTTAATCTTGTTTCAAGGTCAAGCAGGGTTTGATTAAGTTTTCTGGTCTGACTTTATGAGATTAGAAACCACGACTGCACCTTTTCCCTTCCTGAATCAGAAAAGCACTGGTTATATTTCACTCGCTACTAGTCTGGAGTGGTGGTGAAGGAATGCTTTTGATTTCACGGAAGACAAGGACCGAGATGGGCACTACTCACTGAGCTTTAAGATAAGAGCTGTCATTTTCATTTTGTTTTAGAAAAAATGCTTTAAATCTGAATTTGTTCTTTGAAAAATTATTTTTAGATTAAAAAAAATAACCTCACTGATTTTATTTCTAATTCAGCAGAATAGTTTAACAATACAGTCCGATTCATTTCTATCCAGAACTTTTTTTGTGGGGGAACATATTAAGGAAACTGAGGATATGATTACAGCTTAATTTTGAACAGCAAAAGCCTGCATTTGATTTCATGCCCCCAAAGAGTTCTGGGCATGAATTTTCAAGCAGTGTTTCAACACTACAATATTTAATAGGGATCTAATTTTACCAAGAAAAAGAGAAAATGAAAGAAAAAAGGAGCATAGAAACCATTTATCAGGTTTTGAATCTGTCTTTAAAAGTTGCTTCAATTATTTTAGTACTGAAAATAGTAAAGCATGATCAAATTTGATTTGTTCTTAATAAAGGCCTTGTACACTATGTAGTTTCATTGTTGTATATGTGTCTTTCTTGATACTGAAATAAAATTAGTCAAAACCAGGGAAATTTACAATTTAGCAGTGGAATTGATCACAGCTATTTTATTTCTGTAGTGGGAAGCAACTGGCTTTTTAAATCACAAGCCAGTCTTAGATGCCCAGAGAGAGTCACCTGACCCCTGAGAACCAATAAAGGAAAAGCAGGGGGTTCTGTCAGGTTTGGGAGCAGGAAGAGTTTGGGGGTTTGGAGAGAGTTGGCTGAAGTTTTGGAGGATTCAGGCAAGGTGGGAAATTGAGTTGTTTTAGTGTAGCTAACCTGGCATTTTTTAAAAAAATCTCTTTTTATCTGTGTGTTGTGTATGTCACACCTTATCCTCTTTTGACACCTTTAATAAAGTTTCTTTTTGTTTAAAACCTGGAGTTGAATGGACTCTTCTGGCACCCACCTGTACGGGTTGAGCTGCAGAATGATAAAGTTACGTTTTGATTTCTCTTTCTATATTTAGCCAGACCCAGTGTGGGGTGAGGGTTCCCCCTTCAATCATCTCCTGGTTCCCAGAGGGCGAAACTGGTTTATAATGAAAGTTCCCCAGCTGTGGGTCACCTCAGAACTGAAGCACTGCAGAGGAAGGAGTTGGTTTAACCCTGAAGGTATCTTTTCCCTTATTATAGTTGTCCAAACAGTTGCTTCACCTCATAAAAATTGTGCTAAAAATGATATTTAAGCTTCAGATTGTGGTGGGTCCGTTAGTCGAGAACATTTGCAAGCTGCATCCTGGGTCCTTCTGCCTTGCAGCAAGAAGTCCTCACTCTGAATGCCTTGGAGAATGAGCATGCTGTACCTCTTTTCCTGGCTCTAGGGTTATATTTAGATGCCGAAGTAGAGGTCTTTGTCTCTTTTTAACTATTATTCATAAGTACTTTTGGGTTGCACATCATATAGGCAATCAAGGCATGTAGCTAGGGAGTAGAGAGCTCCCAACCAATGTGGATTCCATCCCACCTCTGAAATTAGTGTTTTTCATTACAATATTCTCACATATTTATTTCCAATCTAAAATCAAAGTTGCATAGTTGGAAGAGAAGTGATACTGCTTCTTCCTCATATTATCTATCCATTCAACGTGCATCTCAGACATGTTATAGCAATATGAATATAGATACAATAATAAAAATGATAAGTCTTCAAGAGATCTGTGTTCAGGTTACTATTTTGGGGGGAAAATACTTCTTTACTCTCACTGGTATTTTAATGAAAGCTGTTTAATGCTAGTAAAGTGATTTATAGCATATTTCAGTCATCCCATTATTGAATTCTAGAAACAAAGAACAGCTATTTAGATTTTTGTTTCTTTTGAAAATGTGCCTATAAAGTTTATTGGTGCTTTCTAATATTTCAATTTATGTAAAAGCATTCAAGCAGAGTTTAAACGCAAAATCCACATTGTTCCATATTTGCACTGGGGCAGCAACTACATTAAGATGATAACAGAGCAAAGTTCAGCTCTACATCTTTCTCTTCTTCTGGCCAAAAGCTGAAAACTGAAACATTGCTCCATCCAAACATAAATTTCAAAAGCCAAATGCCACAAGCAAGATAAAACACCATAGAATATTCCATTTCATACTGTTTGTCTGCAATACTTGACAATCCAACATGTTCTTTATTAGTTGAGGGATATAAAACAAATACCATTCTGATTGTTTGCTTGATGCTTTATTGAAAGACGGAGATTTCATGTAAACCAATAACATGTCTAATGGCTTTATGCTTTAAGAGATTGCAAGGAGAACGTGGAGTCAATGAGGCTGCTACATGCAGCATTTCAAATGTAAGAATTCTAGCAAGGATAGAAAAGAATCAACAATCCATCTAAAAGTTTGTGGTATGACATACCAAGTACAGAGTTTGCAGACTGGCTTTTTTTTTTTTTGTCTTACAAGCCTGGAGGGCATGTCTAAATAAAGTATGAACATTTGATATAAATCCTTCCATCACTCTTCTTGAGAGATATGAAAAAGCTAAGAAATCTCAAAACGGTGTGAAGGACAGAAAGAGTGATGGTTTTAACCAAGAAATTTGGGATAAAAATGCAATTGAATTCTGAATCCCAATAAACCTTTATGAAAAATCAACTTGAAGCAATCTATGTTCTTGAGCCTGGATCTTCTTGTCAATTAGGTGGCAACTTTCACTTGGTCTTTAATGGTGAATGAATGCTGGGTAGAATGTGCAAGAAAAGACAAGCACATTAAGGATGCTGAATATTTTAGTCTGAGTATGTTAATTTTTTTGTCCTGAATACTGACAAAAGCAACTAACAGAAAGTATTATTTGTTAGGCTTCATAACAAATATTACCAACAATAAAATACATCACTAAATACATGATTTACCTGCAATTTAATTTCTTTCGTGATTATTTATGAAGCAAAAAGGAAACAGGATGCTTATACCACATAGCATGATGGCGTTCAATAGAGCTCTTTGGCATCTTCCCCACCTGTTACTAAGACAAGCATATGTGTGATGTTGTGATTAAGGAGCTGAATTTGAAGAAATATTGGATTAAGTCCACTTCAGCTGTGGAAGTTCACTGGCTGATTTGGGATTACTGTCCCTTGACTTACACTCCCCTATATTGTAATGTTGCATGATGTGGATAAAGGATAAAGAGGGAGTTGCCCCTGAACTCCTGGAGGAAAGATAGGAGAGAAATCTAAGAAATGCAGAAGAATAATGAAGAAAATGTAGCCTGATGAGAGAGAGTTAAAGGAAGGGGGAAAGAGCAAGAGACTTCCTCTGTTGTTATTCTGGCTCTAAAAATTGTTTATGCTCAAGAGCATGAGTTAGTTAAAGCAATGTTCAAAACAAAACTAATTGGATGGATGTAAAACATATGGTTTGTTCTCTGTCTGGTTTGACATTTCTCCTGTAATTTTGTATTTGGGAGGCTTCCATGGCTTGTAGATTGTGCATTTTCTAAAATACATGGATAGGATCTCTAGAATGTGCTTGTGATTGTACAGGAACCCAAATATTACACATGTTGGTAACATCTTAAACATCCCAATCTTCTTCCTGGAATGAGGTTTCCCCTGAGATCCAAATGGCTCCCATCTTAAGGATGTTCTGGAAGGACATGAAAACCTGGCTCTGGAGGATGATGGATGGACAAATCTGCCCCCCCTTTCAGATTTTTTGGTGTTGTCTGGATTGCTAACCATTCTCTATTTTGAAATTAGTTTTGGTTTTTCAAGCTGTATTATTTATTTGTTGTTGTATGTTCCTTTTTTTACTTTATTAGTTGCCCAGAGTCAGTTGGAACCAGGCAGCATAAACAAATTGAATCAAATAAATAAATTCTACAGCCGCTTTCCCCAGCTGCCATATGATCCCAGGAAAGTTTAAGGTATTATTGCTTCACACCCATGAAGGAATGCTTGTTCTACAAATGCTGTTTGTTATTTTCATTAAATGTATTATGGCCATCCACTCCAAAAGACTTTGCTGAGAAAAGGAAAAGGCAAAATAGCAAATAGAATACTTCTGTGCAAACGGCATTCATTTCTCAGTGTGACTTAATATTAAGGGTAGGAGTGGCCTGCTGTGGAACACCAGCATTGTGTTCTGTTCCCGTGGAGCCAATCAGATGCATCTGGGGAGCCCACAGGCGGGACATGAAAGCACACTGCCTCTGTTATCAAAGAAAAACACTATTCCTATTTGCTGAAGGTAAGAGAGAGCCTTAATGATGACTTGATACCCTTTGGTTCCATGGATCTGTACTGTGTTCAGTATGTAGTCCTTACGAGTTTTCCTCAGACTAGGCGTGCCATTTTGGGATTTTTCTCTTAACTTTTATCCTTTTGCAGTGAACTTTCCATCAGTAGAACCAGTCATAACTCTTACCATGATCTTTTCAGATGAATCAAAACAAGCATTACAAAGCGATAAAGTACAATCACAAAATCAAGAAACACATTTTAGATGTAGAAGTAGAGAAAATGAATGCTTCTAAGAGATGTGAGATTGAATTTGGGTCGGTCACCGGGACCAGAGATTTACTCTGCTGAGCTTTCAGACACATGCTGGAGCCCATCTTCAAGGAATTTCTCTCTAGTGGAATACATGCTTTGGGCTATTCTGTGAGTCGTGTTTATGTGGTGCCTTCCTATTGGCTGATTGGTGTGTTATGGTTGGTGATTGGCTGTCATTTCCTTGTGCTGCCAAGCGCTCGGCTCCTAAATATTTGATAAGCTGGTGGTAAATCAGTACTCCTGTTAACTGACAAGGGGCCCATTTCCCAGGCTTCAATCATTTCCCTGGCTATCTTTGTACCTGCATGGCCAATGATCTTAGTTGCTGCAAAATTAAATTTTTGTCGTTGTTCATTGCAATGTGAGGCTACCAATGAGTCCAGGTCTCCTTGTCTGACTGCTCGCTTGTGTTCTTGCAATCTGGTGGTTAGCTTTCTCCCTGTTTGTCCTGCATAATCACAGGGCAATCTGTGCAGTAGATTACATTGGAAGTATCTCCCACCTCCAAACAATCTTTACAATGCACAATTTGTTCTCATATGGTAGCCTCTGGGCAGTGTGCAATGCCCACTCAGAAGGTGCGTTCTATTGCTTCTGAAATGTTTTTGATGTATGGCAGAGTGTGGTCTTTGCCTTCCCCCCCCCTTTGCTTTTTGCGCAGGCATCTTGTAATAAGTGCTTGTGGGTATCCATTATGCTTGAATTGTTCATGTAGGTACCTTCTCTCTAGTTGTTTAGCTTGCTGAGTACTACAGTGGGTTCTCACTCTGCCATATAGTGTTCTGATGCAGCTCCTTTTGTGTGACAGTGGACGAAATTTGATTGCGCATCATCATCCTGGGACATGTATATTTGCCTTCATTCACTTCTAAGAGAATATGCACATATATGCATGGAAGGCTATTTAAAAAATACCATTCTGTCTTGGTCCACCTGAAGATGTCCCAGGAAGCCAGCAAGGATTTGTTACCTAGAGAATGGCAGGCAGAACAGATCTGGGCTCTAGCAGTATCAGGACCCTGGAGAGTTCAAGGCAGCAATTTTATAACCTGGGTTGACACTTGGTAATGAAACTATGGCTCCAACACCTATTGTGGCCTAAAAAGGCTAGTGGCAACCTAGAATGAGAAGAAAAAATGGCTGCAGCCAGGCTCATTGTAGAGCATGTCTCTGATTGTCGTAACCACGACAGCTAGATGATTCCCTCACTTCCACACTTACTAAGTTAAGTTAAAGAGTCTTAAGTTAAAGAGCTTTTAGCTTTTTCTGACGTTTCAAGATGCAAAATATTAGTACACATTTGAGAAAAAAAATTAGGGGTAATACTGCAAGATTTGGCAGTACCCCATTGAACACAGAGCTCTGATGTCTTTGAAAATATTGGCTTTATTTGTAATAAACATTGCAGATCTGTTGAACCCAAACAGTCTGGAAAATGAGCATCAATATCTCTGGCTCTGGTTCAAAATACCAGGAAGCCACAAATTCCATGTTGCTTATTCCCAATTTGATAAATAGCTTTTATCTGTACTGACAAAAAAAAATCTATGGCTTGGCATTTTGAATAAGAAGGGACATAGGTTCATTTGCACAGTGAATATTTGATGATCTATCACAGAAAAATCCACTGCTGTTTTCAGGTTTGTATTTGTACATTTTATATACAGTGAGTTTCAGTGCTATGCAGACATGAAGTGTTTGGAGTGTTTGGGCATCATCAGTGTGATACCGTGACACTTTAAACTATTTCAGCTATTTAGCATGATGTGCAATACAGCATGACCACCATCACTCCTGCTTACATTTAACTTGTGTGTTAAACCATATAGGAGCTTCTGACTATGATTAAGAAGCCATATAGGACAGAACTAAGAAGGTAGTAGACAAGTTCACATCAATCAAGCAGAGTGGTTTAATGGAACATGCACATGTTATGGTATGAATGTATTATCTGGAATTTTGCAAAGGAAATAAAGCACAGTATTTAAAATGCTTCAAAACCAATTTGATACCGAAATGAGCACTTTCCTTTGATATACAGTACATTAGGACAATATTAAATTATAGTTTTATTTTACATGACCAGCTTTTGCCCTTTTCAGTATTCATTTTGCAGAATTCAAGTGATATTTTTGAAGTTCAAGATGCCGCAGAGTTTTCCATACAATAGCAAACTAATAATAGCAAATGTACAAACACAATTAGGATATTAATTCCAAATATATATCTTCTTTCTGATTATTATTTTCCCTAAATCAGCCCAATAAATGTTTATTCAATACATTTGAACTTTATGGTATTTATTTCCAAAATGTGTTGGATAGTTGCAGCCTTTGGATTTAAACCACTGGACTGCTGTTAGTTCAAAAAAGACAATAAACACAATAAAGAAAAGGCAGATAAATTTCAAGGAGGTATTTATGATTTGCAGATTTGTGTTCTGGGCAGAGATAATAAAAGCTGTTAAGGCTTTTGAAAAATACAGCACCATTTATTTTTATTTATTTTATTAGCTTGTTCAAACAGTGCTCTCACAGAGCAACTTGTAAATTATGCTGACACACTATGTGATTAAGGCCATAATAAGGTCCTTCGAGCTTGTGGTCACTTGACCGAGAACAAGAAATGGAGCTTAACCATACAAACCTTCCACTTTCAGCAAGATATTTTACAGGTCAGGAAAGGTTAAGATTTAAAGGCCAGAGCTCCGTTTGTTATGTTCCAAGCAGCACTTTCATTTCAATGTCAATGTCATTATTTCATGAAAAATAACTATAGTATCTTGGTTAAGTAAATAGTTCTGACTTCTTTCTAAAAAGGCAGATGTTTAAGGCTGGCCCAGGAATTTAGTAGATGAGGCATTTGTCTCAGGTGTCCAACTTGACATAAGTATCCTGTAATCAGTTGTGAGGAATATCCAGCTCCCAAGAATATCTCTTTTATCCTTGCCCATTCCCCTGTGGAATCCTGTTCCTTTTGGCTGCTCCTAAGTGCCAGATTTCTATATCTGGAGTATTTGCTTTATAAGATACCCTATTATTATAAATAATAAGAACTGGGGTTTCATTCTAGGTGCATAGACCACCAATCACATCAATCATCTTGATCTAGTGGTTAAGACACCGGGCTAGAAAGCGGGAGACTGTAAGTTCAAGGCCTGCCGTAGCCATGAAATCCAGCTGGGTGATCTTGGGCCAGTCACTCTGTCTCAGCCCAATTCACCTCACAGTTTGTTGTTGTAGGGAAAATAGGAGGAGGAAGGTATGTTGGATATGTTCATTACATTGAGTTATTTGTAAAAATAATAAAGGTGGGACACAACCAACCAACCAACATCCATCCATCCAACCATCCACCTGTCTGTCTGTCCATCCATCCATCCATCCATCCATCCATCCATCCATCCATCCATCCATCCATCCATCCATCCATCCATCCATCCATCCATCCATCCATCCATCCATCTACCTTGCTGGGGCACAGTTTCCAAATTCAAAAATAACTCATCAAAGAGAAAGAAGAAGACCAGAGAAAAAAGACCAAGTCACCAATCTCCAGTCAAATTCACACAGAATAGCAAACAGCATATTGGCAAAGCAATTCCTGCACTCCAACATTGCATCACTCTGAAGTTTAAGCTTGGAAACCAAAATAAAGCATTACAACCCACTCCTTCATTAAAATGTAAAGTCTTAAGTTGAATTGGCTCCTGGGGACTCTTGCCAGCAACACAGAAGAACCTTGCCATTGCCTGCTCTCAGACTTTTATTCAGCTTGCCAGGCTACTCTACAGCCTTAGATGCTTTTTTGATTTAGAGATGGTGAAGACAGCTCTCCTAATGGTAAATACTGCTTTGACAACAGTTGTCAGTTTATTGCTATAACAATAGTGTCAACAGCATTACTGCAGCTTTCCTTCCTTTCAATAGAATTCCTGTAAATTCCTTCCCCCCCATGTTGGCGAGACTTAATTTCTTTCACAGAGCAAAAGGTTATGAATCATTGGTATAAAAAATTGTGCTTCATAAATGAGTTACATAGAGAACATAAAGAGTACAGCTGGAAATAGTTGGGAGTGAGGACTAATGAGTTGAGCAATGAGCAATGGCATCCTCAACAATGTCTATGGAGATTCTCAGTCATCCAGGCCATGGTTGTCCCAAAGGTGCTTTTTCAAAAAGCAACTGGACTTCCTTTGTTTTTCCTTGAAGATGTTTCACTTCTCATCCAAGAATCTTCTTCAGTTCTCTGGATGAGAACTAAAAAGCACCTTTGGGATCCTCAACAAAGCAGAGTAGATGCTCCTTGTTACTGTAATGGAAGGCCATAGAAGCTGAAGAATAAAGTGATAGAGACATAATGTGAAAGAAGAGAAGTGTAAATAATCTGTAGCAGAATACCATGCCAGCTATAATCCAACCTCCTTGTAGCTTCTTGTAGCTGTCAGAAATGTGTTCAGAAAGTGCTTAAAATTCCAGCAGTGCAAGCGCAACCTGGCTTTACAAGACAATACATTTAGAACAAAAACATAGTAATGCTGGCTGAAACATATTGCAAGATAATAGAGTGAGGCATAAATGTAGACTGTTTACTATGATGTGAAATCTCTTTGAACTGTCCTTATGCTTCTCCTCCATGTCTTTGTGAGTATGTGTATATTTTTGAATAGCAGAATGCTATGATAGGAAATGATGACTTGGAACTAGCATTGTGCTACACATTTTTTAAAGACCTTAAAATATCAGAAACTTTTCTGAACCTACATTTAATGTATTTAATTTATAATGTTATACACACACGTGTGTGTAAATATTTGAATTTGCATCTGTTTTCTTGTCCTCCAAAATAATGATTGAACATTTATTGAGCATTTATCACTGATTTTTTAAAAAACGAACCAATAATTTTGTAATGAGCAATTTCCTCAGAGAATTTTTCATCCACTTATAATCTTTTAAAGGGATGCAATTCCAGAGCTTTGAATAAAGGTATAAAGGCAAATACTTACCATTCAGAATGAGAGAGGCTTTTGAAGATACATAAAACTATTGGGCAGAAATTACTTGATGCTAGGTAAACACAATCACTATCACTGTTGTATGGTTTAGACAGAAAATTAAGATTTGCTTTTAAAATAATTAAATTAGCCTTACATTTACAGAAAGCCAATAAAGGAAACTGTTTAGTTTGTGGACTGAAATACTCTATTGATTGACTGACCCATTAATTAGATTTAGGTTCTTTTTTTACTTGAAAAAGGCATTCAAGGTGGCAAGCAGAAGGTGGAAAATTCTTTAAGACAAATTAATCCACAACACAAATAAAAACAGTTAGAACACTGTCCAAGCGATGTCGTCCCTTATTAGCAGCACAATGTTGTTGTTTTCATTTTACTGTAGTTTCTCCAACAGCGGGAAACAGTGTGAAGTCTCAGGAAAACTACTGCTTTTTTCCATCACCATCTATGAACACAATATTGTCTCTCCATCAAAGGCAAGATACAGCCTCAGAGCCAGGCTACCCAAATGTGGCCCTTTCACTGCTTAAGTGTAAATAAAGTAACAATAATTTAAAATATCAATTATTAAAATAGTAATGAAAACCTTTTTGATGAAATATTCTTGTAATTGAAGGAGAAAAAAATAATATCCTCTTCCTCCTCTTCCTTTATTTCTTTATAATGTTGGTATTCGTTGTGTACAATACCAAGATGCTAGGATGGGTTCTTCTTAAAATATTTTCTATTTTTATACCCCCCCCCCCCGCATGCATGGCAAGCATAGAGATCTATGTCACCTTGTCAGCTATATTTTTAATATATTTACTTAAAAAGAAAAGATTCTGTCTGCACCTTTCTTGCCTGTAGACTCTTATATCATCAATTCATTGCCATAGGCTGCTAGTCTTCAATAAAAATGTCAGACCAAAAGAACAAAGGTAAATCTGCAGCAGTGGAAATTGGTCACTTCTACTCCTCCGGGTCCCTTCCTCCAAAGATGCTTTCCAACTCTTCTGGCTCATTAACCAAACCTTAGCGAGAAGCATATTCAGTTGCAGCTCTTCTTTCTGTCACCAGAGTGTCATACTTCAAAGAAACATCTCCTGAAGGATAGCAAAGTGTCATTGTTGGTGGATATGACTTTAAAAAAAAGTGCTGCAAAATGTCACCAAGGACCCGTTTGCTCTGATTCCCTTTCACCTTGAAAAGCAGAGCAGAGGTATTCAGAAGTAATCTATCAAGAAGTCCTAATATATTTAGGGAGGATTTATCCTCTTTGGATGTTGGGATGACTTCCCTGAGTTCCAGCTTTGTTTTAAAAATCCTTTAATTGTGAAACCTGGGGGTGGGTCCAGCTTCAGTACAATTACAGAACAGATAATTGGGGACCCATTCAGTGAAGACCAGAAAACACTTGTTAGCCAAGTAAGAAGTAATCCAAGACTGCCCAGGTGTTTGAAACATCCCAATGAGATGATAGAAAGCACCCAAGTGTCTAGTTTAATCTTGGTAAATAGCGCTTTTGAGGCTAATCATTCCTACCATGGCAGCCATTTTGTAAACGGCAGCCATTTTTGAATGCATTTAAATTTCCAAATGTGGATTGTCCCCCAAAGGTTACCTATCACTCAGCAGAGAATCTGTGCAGAAGCCAGTTGGGAATCCATTCTCTTGCTTATGGGCTGTAACTCATCTTTGGTTTTGCAATATATACGCAATGATCTTCATATCTGCCTGGCTGCTCTGTTTGAATGCTGCTGCTTGTTTTATTTTATCTTACATTATTTTTATTCTCCCAAAATAAATACCCAAATGAAAATAGCTAATTCCAGTAAGGAGAGTTTTTTGCTCAGTGAATTATTTATAGCTGCCTTGTCTACATGTGTTACACTTCACTATTCTACACTCACAGGGAGCTGTTGGAATAGTAAGAGGCAAAGCTCTCGGTGTAGTGTCAATGTGCATGGAAATTGCCAGTCAACCATACAAGCACAATATGGGACTATTTAGCATTTTCTTAGGACTTCAGTTCTGCTCATTTGCTTTGTGTGCATTCCATTTAAGTTAAAGGGAGGGGGGGCTGAATTGTAACGAAGAGGAAAAACTCATGGAGACAGAGTGCATTTTCCTGTCAATAAATTACCAGCATCATATTTTAATGAGCTATGCCTGTACTGCGTATTTTCTCATCTGAAGATCTGAAGTAATATATGGTAGAAACCAGCCAGTCAGATATCCTGGCATAACTGTGATTAAAAAAAACCCACACAAACTCAACATCCTTAGGAAAACAGGAAATCTGGCTTGCACCAGGAGGAAGCCAGACACACTGTGGCTGCACATCTGTCATGTACTAAAACAGTCTAATGGGTCAGGATAAAATAAGGAGGAAATTACTGGTTCCACCATGCCGACTGCCCCCAGTTGAAAAATTCATAGCATAAGGAAAGAAAGCTATTAATGATGAAATAAAACCAAATATAGTAGACTCCTCCCTACATTAGATCATGGGAGATTTCACAGGACAGTGTGGTGATTGTAATTACTTCTTTAAAATTAATTTTCTGAAGAAAAAAAGCTGCATGCCTTCCAGCAACAAAACATCTGTTAGAGAATACTAGTCAGATTTCTCTTGCACAATGCATATAACCTTGAAATAAAGTCTATTTTTCTTTGTTCACTATTATGGGATTTTAAAATAGTTACAACACATAGACCTGTTTTCCCTCCCAGTCCTTTATTAACTAAGACCAAAAAGTAAAGAAAAAGAATGCACAAAATTGTAATAGAAGAAATAATAAAGCTGAAAAAAGAGAGAAACAATTCATAGAGGACATATATTCATAGACTTACATTACATTACATACACATTAGTGGGTGTGATGTTGTACAGTAAACTGTTCAACGAATGGAAGTCATAATTCATTACAGTTCATCCCTAGCTAATCTATGTTGATAAGATATTGATTTGTAATTTGCTGCTAACATCAATTCTGCAGACCACTGAATAGTTGGAGCCACCTATTTGCCTTTGCAGTGCTGAACAATAGGACTCTCAGCTCTAGGCAAGGAATGGTAAATCCCCATTCTTTCACCAGGTCAGCTCCCATGTGATAGGAATAAACTTCAAAGAATATGCACATCTGAAAATACTGAATCTCAAAACTGAGTTAATGCGTGTAATAACTTCTTTCCCCAAAGGAACAATTGCTGGACGTTCTAGAAACACATATTTGAGTAAAGCATTAATTTCACTGCCTCTTCAACAGCATAATCACTTACTCAGGCTTTTGTAATATAAATGAAATAAAATCCCTTTAAAAGATATTATTAGGCTTCTTTAAATGTCTTCACTTAGTAATGGGCTATTGTGAAACAGACTGTTATGTTATGCATCTAGTGGAGGTTTTCCGATCTTGTCACAAGTGGAGTGGAGAACATCCACTTTGTCTGACCTGGTGATCTCTGCATCTAAATGAAGACCTCTGTTAGAGGACAACAATTCTGAGAGGATTTTCTCCGGCTGCCATTTTAAATTCTGCATCCCTTGGTTTTTGTCAACAGCTGCAAATCCCATACAAATCCACCAGCATATTGGGCTACTAAGGGTTCCTTCCCAAACTTATATCTGAACGTATTGGGGAGAGGGGGCTTAGCAAACTCCAGCAATCATTCCTGGGATTTGACCCTTTAAATTTATGAATTAGTGCTTTAACAGTTGAAAGATTAATGAAAGCTTTAGCAGAAGGTTATTATAGCTCATTTATAATTCCACCATCGACCTTTTGCAAATGATATCAAAAATCCATTAAGCCATTAAAGCTACCTATTACAACAGGTTAATTTATGTAGTACTACTCACATTCATGAAATTCGGGAACATAAATGGAATACTCCTTTCATGTATTATTTTCTGCATATCAGATTGCTTGTCCTTTAATTCTGTTATGCTAAGTATAGTGGCAAATATCTGTAGCTCCCTCGAGTGTAGGATGAGGGTGAAGGTTCGTTCTTCAAGCTTGAGGGTTGGTTTCCGACATTTCGTTACCAAGCTAGGTAACATCTTCAGCAGTGTTTAGGGGATGTCAGGGTCAGTGTTCTGTTTATATAAGGGTTTCAGGTGTGGGAGTGTCAAGCGAGGGTCTTCTGATGGACCGGATGTGAGTCATCAGAGAGAGGCTTGTGATGGGGAAGTACTTCAGGTCAGGGTCTTTGGAGGGTGTGAATTAGTGGGTTAGGAGTGAGTCATCAGTGGGAGGCTGGTAATGGGTTTTGTGATGAGGAGATTATGTCAAGTCAGGGTCATTGGAAGGTGAACTGCTGGGGGAGGGGGAAGAGATCAACCAGATCCAGGAATTATCTAGAACCAAAGACAAGACACAGAAGGATGAAAGAAGCAATGTCATCTACAAAATCAACTGTAATGATTGCAACCACTTCTACGTGGGACAAACATCACGTCAGTTAAAAACCAGGACCCACAAACACCGGCTAGCAGTCAAACGCCATGATCCCAAATCCCTAATTGCTACCCACACTGACACGAAACAACACCAGTTCGATTGGAGCAACACAAATCATCAGCCACGCTCAGGAGTTCATCGAAGCACCTGGCACTCCACAAGCAATTCCATCCACAGACACATTGACCTACAAGCAGCATATGAACTCCTCAGAATCCAAATCAATCGAGCAGCCATCCAGAGACAGCACCACCCTGAAGCCTCTCCCTCCCCCCAGCAGTTCACCTTCCAAAGACCCTGACTTGACATAATCTCCCCAACACAAGACCCATTACCAGCCTCTCTCTGATGACTCACACCCGTCCATCACAAGATCCTCACTTGACACTCCCACACCTGAAGCCCTTATATAAACAGAACACTGACACTGACATCCCCTAAACACCGCTGAAGATGTTACCTAGTCTGGTAATGAAATGTTTGGAAACCAACCCTCAAGCTCGGAGAACGAACCTTCACTCTCACACTAACTATATTTAAAAAATTCCTGAAACAGAATTTCAAAATTAACAGTCCCTACTTTATCCGATTGGCCCTAAGATAGTTTTTTTAAAGGTAATAAATGGCAATGTTTTTCCTACTGAAAATTTGCCCTTATTGCAGCTTGAAACTGGCATATTTAAAAGAAAGGAGAAGGAAATAATGTATCTGAATGAAGGTTTGATTTTGTGGAGTAGAGTTGATGAAGTGATGCGGGGGTGTGAAGGTTTAAATATAATTATAATTGAAAGGACAAAATTGTATGCCAGAAAGTATGAATGTGTCACTGAGATTGTTGTAAGTGCATGTGAAAGTGGGAATTCATATATTGGTGATAATTGCATGTTATGTTCCAATGAATGGCAATGTAATAGTAATAGTAATAGAGTTGGAAGAGACCTTGGAGATCATCTAGTCCAACCCCCTGCTCTCACAGGAGATCTATACTATTTCTGATAGATGGCTGTCCAGTCTCTTCTTAAAAGCCTTCAGTGTTGGGGCATCCATAATTTAATGGAAGAACAAGAGTTCTTTAAATTCCATTAAATTTGTAATGGAAGAACAAGAGTTGAATTCTGGAGAAATTATGCAACATTCTGAATGAATGGAATTCAGTAAAAATAATCATGTTTTTAGATAACATAAATGGGTAGATGGGAACACAATGAGGGTCAGAAGAAAATAACTGGATCATTAGGAAAGCCAAAAATGAATGAATAACAGAGATTCTTTTGTAACTGTTTTTTTTTTAAAAAGGTCTGTTTCTTCAACTGCATAAGGCAAGAATAAGCCTATCCATAGATACTATATGGCAAAAGAATGAATGTAAATCTAAAAGCATCATTGTTTATAAAATGAAGTACTAATATTGAGATAATTAGTGAAAGATATGAGGGTGGTTAGATCCTTAGCTGTGGGATAGAACATTATTTGAAAATATCAAAAATGGACCATGAGGCAACAATGGACATGGAAGAAGAAGGAAGTGAAAGAAATAAAAGTAAACTAGACCAATTGTGGGAACGGAAAGAACAAGCTGTGTGAAAAACTATTGCAATTAATCTGCAAAGCAAATGAATGGAAAGTAGACTGAAGAAAAGAGAAAGTGGACACTGCTTAGAATAGAATAAAAAAAGTTACAAAGTGGCACAGAAGTGTGTAAACCTGAGAAACTAGGAAGGAAGAAGAAGGACGTTTGGAGGAATGATGAAGAGAAAGAGGCTATGGATGAGAAAAAATGCTGAGAATGATTGTTAAAAATTAGGGATGAGACAAAGATGCTGTATTATGTGTACGGAGAGTAAAAGTTAGTTGCAAAGAACATAGTGACCCCCCCCTCAAGCCAGTCATTAAAGCAGGCAGAAAAAATGAGGAGCCATTTTGGTGAAAATAAAAAAAAATGTTTTGGAAGTGAGTGAAGAGGACTAATCAAAATACCTATGTGGATAAATATATAAAAATGCTTGTGGTGACATTAGAGAGCTGCTGGTTGGAGACATGAATATGCAATTTCTTTTCTATGCCAATGATATCATTTCACTGAGAACTTGAATGATTTGCAGCAAATGTTAAAGAAATGTATAATCCAACAAGGAGTATGGATCTGAAAATTAATGTATCAAAGCACAAGATAGTGCGGTTGTGTTTGACAGGGAAAATGATGAGCAATTGCAAGTTGTATATAAATGGTGAAATTGTGTACTTTGGTAGAATGTTTATTAAAGATGAAAGAAATCAATGGAAAAAAATTGAGAATGCACAAATGCTGGTAGAAAGATAGGAAGTAGTATGTATCTGTTATGAGGAATATGTGGCAAAAAAGGGAAAACTGATGGATATAAGAGCAGGCTTCTGCCTATTTTATTACATGGAAGTGTGCTCAAACATAAGTTGAATGTGGTGGAAATAGAGTTGTTAAGAACTGTTTGTTGTCAAACAAGAGAGACAATCAGGAATCCGGGTCGGTCACCAGGACCAGAGGTTTAGTCTTCTGAACTTTTGGACTTGTGCTGGAGCCCATCCTCAGGGAACTTCTGGTGACTGACCCAGATTGGATCCTGCAACATTATCCTGGGACACGTTACGTATATTCGCCTTCATTCGTGCGAATCAAGAATGAATTGTGCCTATTGAACACTAATTGATATAGAAGAGCGATCAATACAAAAGGAAAGTACAAAAGGAATCTTTGCAGACGATTTAGTCATACAGAGAAAGTGAATGAAGAGCAAATTGCAAAATGTATATGTGAAGAAAGAGTGAATGGGTTGAGAAGAAGGGAAGACCAAAAAAAGGAATGATGAAATAGAATGAAAGTGAGCCTCAAAACAAAAGAAAACAAAAAAAAAGGACAAAAAGTTTAAAGGACAAAATTAGTATTTTAAACAGTGTATGGACATGGTGAAAGAAAGATTGTTTGCAAGGATCAAAAGGTATGGAGAGATATAGTAAATGGCAATTGTGTGAACTGAATTTAGCTATTTCCTTTTTTTTTTTAATCATGTGCTTTTATTTTTCTTTTGCTTACTTCAGTATTTATTCTTTATTCACAAAATGTCACCTATCATGCTGGGGAATAATGATGGTTGCATTATGTATGCTAAATATATCCTCACTTTTCAATTTTTTTTAAAATTGCAGCTCCTTTACTTATGAATCATTTGCCGTTCCTGCCTCCAAGACTGGATTCTGTTGACATGCAGTCTTCTAGAATTCCAGGCCGAAAAAGAGGAAGACCCCCACTCCATTCCAGCCCTATGAAAATGGCAGTTCATAATCTTTACTCTTCACCTCCTGGATCTTTGCCGGTTGTGAAGATCCCAAAGAAGCGAGGGAGAAAACCTGGGTATAAGGTATGATATTTTCTGCTTGTTTTGTTATTTTACTTTACTTTTTTTTTTTTTTTTGCCTTTGCTTAGATTCTGTCCTTGTGCAAAGCTTCATCAGAGCACTTTGTTCAGGGTATTATCAGAAGATGTAAAATCTTCTAGCTGGCTTATCTAGATTTAGGGAAATTTGTAACAACCTGTTCTGGGGGAGCATGTCTATTGGGTTTTGTTAAGCCTTCCAAAAACCGTTGTATAGATGAAACTACCTATTCTGCATGGACCACAATTAGTGGCTTAGGAAATGGCATAAAGATGCTTCCCTCCACAGGACAATTTGCTGCTACTGCTGCTGAACAAGCTTTTCGCTTCTATGACCCCCATGCCATTTGACTTTCTTTGGCAGCTGAGCTAGTTTACTTACCACTTAGCTGTGTAGGGGAAGAGGAATTGGTTTTCAGCTGTAGTAAAGGGGGGGGAGGAGGGTCTCTGGAATTTGGATGCAAGCTGCTTCCCCATTGAGGGAATTCATGCCTCAACCTTCTTCCTGAGATCTGAGGTTCAGCTGCCCTAGCAGACTGTGTTGTGAAATGTTGGTTTGACAGCTCTGCATCTCTTCCTCAGTAATTCAGGTGAAACGAGCAGAGGTGAAATTGACAACATACTGCACTTCTCTTTTTTCTTTGGCAAGTATCAGGCCAGAAGTTAAGCAGCAAATTGCTTTGGTCTTCCTTCCTTCTCTGGGTAAAGTAAGGCATGAGGAATTTAGTTGTTATTGAAGTGTGTAACAGCTTGGGCAGTGCAATGTTCTTGGTTATTCTGAGTAGTAGGAGCGATTGCAGGTCATTTGTAAAGGTTTTGAGGGATAGAGGAGTGGATAGTGTACAAGTGCCATTAATCTCTTTGCATAGCATTGTTGACACTAATCATGAGCAGTTCTCTAGAGCTTCAAACAAATGGGGTTTTTTTTCAGCTCCATTTGCCATGAAGTCATTTTGGGACTTTCCTACAACCAAACATTTCTTTGTTTTCTCTATAGTTCTTCTTCAGATTGCTGAAAAAGCAAAACACTACTTTAAACCAAATAAGAGTTCTTACATTTAACAATAAAAACGCTATGGTTACAAATATCAAATAAAGCTCTATTTCCTGATCAGATAGGAGAAATTACTTATTTTGAGCTGTGGCCAAAAAAAGGAAAAAACCAGAAAAGATTGAATGTTTTCATTCCAGGAATCAAGCTTTATAGAATATTTACTAATATATTGTATTAGAAGCTATAAAATAAGTTGTACTTTGCCAGGTCCCTGCACGAATCACACAATGTTTACAATATCAAAAATAGAGTGTTCTGCTTCTAGTTGCTTTGAGATTTCACAAAGTCACAAAGTCTGTTAGATCAGGGGTCTCCAACCTTGGCAACTTTAAGGCTGAGCAATTCTGGGAGTTGAAGTCTACAAGTCTTAATGTTACCAAGGTTGGAGACCCCTATTAGGTTACTAATGTATCTGCATCCAATCTAGAAAGTGAGTCCAATCAGAGCTGATCATTTTTAATCTTTAGGAAGCTTGCCAAGACTACAAGGCTTTTACATGTGATATTAATTCTGTCTTTTTCATCTGGTTTTTATTGTGTCCTTTTTAAAAAACATTATGAGCTATTATGAATTACCAGATGAATTACCAGATGTAAAGATGACCAGAAAACAAAACAAAACACGTATGGATATTTATTTAGAGAATCAGTTTATGTGACCACCCATGATATTTGGTAAATTGCACAGCAGATGATTTAATAACAGAACATTGATTTTAATGGTAAATCCAGGCTTCAAAAACTATGAGTTACTTCTAAACTAACTTCTCATTCAGATGCAATTGTTCCATTGTAAGAAGGCTTTTTAATATATGGAGTCCTTGGTACTCTGTCAGCTTGTTTGCTTGTTTGCAGACATTTCATTACCTGATTAGGTAGCATCATCAGTGCTAGTGAAAGTGGAGTTTGCTACCTGTTTTTATATAGTAGCTTGCTCTGCCAGTGTAGGTGGGGATATGTGTTTTTCCTTGGTAACTTCTTGATTAGAGTATCTGCTTAATTTTGTCTACTTGATTGCCTCCTTGATAGCTTTTTTATTAGAATATTGCTTTCTGCTTGATTGTTTAGTTTATCTCTGTTTATCTGCTATAACCACACACCCCACCTTCACTGGCAGGAGAAGCCACTGTGTATATAAGCAGGGAACAAACCCCACAGTCATTATGACTGCTAATATTAGTCAGATAAGGAAATATCTAAAGGAAACCACCAAGTTCAGAGAGCACCAAAAACTCCACAGTCCAACCCTGAGATACATATTTTTTCTTCTATGGATACTTTTTAATATATGAGGATGCCTAAGGCTGAACAGTGGAACTTGTCTTTTATAGTATTATGGAGGCTGTAAATTATTTTAGCACCTAAATCTTACTGAGAAGATTTTACAAAGCTCCTTGTTTTATATGGATTTGTTTAAAAAAATGTAATTGGTACAACTTTTCTGCCTTACATTTTATAGCAACTAGAGTGGAAACTCAAGAAAAAATTGAGAGAGTGATAAATAGATAATTTCTTATTATTGGGTCGGAAGTAATTCAGGCAAATAAATTTATTATTATTAATAATAAGTCTGGATAGTGGATGTGGCAGTACCTGGAGATAGCAGAATAGAAGAGAAAGAACTGGAGAAAATAACAAAATTATAAAGACCTGAAAATAGAACTAGAACAACTATGGCAAAAGGAAGCAAAGGTAGTACCAGTAGTAATAGGTGCCTTAGATGCAACCAAAAGCTGGAGCACCACTTGAACATCAATGGCATTAATAAAATCACCATCAGTCAATTGCAGAAGGCAGCTTTACTTGGAACAACTTACATTCTACAATGATACCTTTAACAACATCAACATCAACATCTGACTATCTCAAGTCCTTGGAAAGGACTCAGTAGGTGGATAAAAATGCCAGATCCAGACTGAACATCTGGCTGACTGCAATGAACCATAATTACTCTACATTCTGTGCTCTGGAGTGATACACAACAGGTTGTGACTTCTATATAGCATGCCTTTCAGGTTACTATTATATTCTTCTTCTTACAAAGACCTTCTCAGCTCTTTTCATTTTTCTTAATAGGATTTACAGTAGTTTCCAGTCCCTGCTGATGTTTGCTACCTTTCTCTATATCTGATGTAGTCTGTTGAATACTTCGTAAAGCGAGATACCCAGAACTCGACATAATATTTGAAATGGGAGGGGAGGGGGAAGAAAGATGATCATTGCAGAAGAAGAAAGAAATTACGTGCCTTGAAAACTGTAGTTCTGTGGTGCAGTCTAAAATTGCATTTGCCTTTTTTGCAGATTGTAGATTGTCGATTCATATTCAGTTTACAGTCATGTACTCTTCTTGTTTTCCATTTAATAATTACAAGTAACCTCCCAAATAGGAATCAGGCATGGATGAGCCATATGCAGCTTTCAAATTGCCTGTGACATCCTGATACTCTACTTGCGACTGCCCCAAACTTTTTGCATTTGGAAGGCTTGGGAAAGACTGGTAGAAACGAATGCTTTAAATTTGTGCAGGTTTAAAAGACACAAGAGTATGAATCTTACCAAATTGGGCCCAATTTTTTAATTTTGGAAATTAGATTTGGTTTATAAGGGGGCGCAGTGGTGCAGTGGTTAGGACGCTGAGTCTTAGGCTGTTAAAGGTCTACAGCTTGACAGTTCGAGACCTGAGTGCTGCAAGATGGAGTGAGCTTCCATCACTTGTCCTAAGTCCTGCCTATCTAGCAGTTCAAAAGCATGCAAATGCAAGTAGATGTAGCTATTGTATATAAGCATGTGGAAAGGTAACAGCGTTCTGTGTTTCGCAATATGCTCTGTGCTACGGTGTGATGTTGTGTTGGCCACATGACTGAGGAAATGTCTCCAGACAATGCTGTCTCTTTGGCTTAAGTAATGGAGATGAGCACCGCACCATAAAGTTGGTCACAACTTGTGGGATAAAACTCACAGGGACACTTTTTTTTTTAATAAGGGGTAAGTATGCTTCCAACTTCTTCAAGTTTTAAGGCACCCAATTTGCCCCATAATACCTCCCTCTAATTAGGCTTGCCATTCCCGCACTGCAAATACCTGGTTGACCTTTAGATGGCATTGATTGTCTCCCAGATTTCTGGGTCCCGGGTATGGCACTTCTCTCCCCCCAAACACTCCAAAAGTTCTAATTTGTTTGGTCTACTCCTTTCTGGTGATGTTACAATATCACCAGCAGTGTCTCCCCACCCACGTTTGTTTGTCTCTGCATTAGGACAATCAAAATAATTGTAAGAGGTATCTCTAGGGCATTTCAAGGCACTAGCAGTGAATTTAAACCTAGGCCATATTTTAAAAGCAGTGTGAAATGGAAAAGGTTGATCTTGCTTGCTTAAAAATAATAAGCAGCTGACTGGATGAATCTTTTCTATGAAGGGGCTCCGTAGCTTTCACATTGCTCCTTGTTTATCAGCAAGGATGGATGCTACTCCCATACTACTTTAAAGGTTAAGAGATTCATGTAGAAGGAAGAGCCGCTTTCCATTCCCAAAGCATTAAGAATGAGAGTTGTCCAGAGAATTAAACTGACAGCGGGACTTCATTCAGTGGGTCCCAGGAGACATTTCTCTCTACTGTCGTGCCCGCCTTATGGAACATTCTTCTCCACAAAATTAGATTAGCTCCATCCCTTCTGATATTCTGAAAAGCCTTCAAGGCTTGGCCATGTTGTCAGGCCTGGGACATCCAGGGAACCAGAGACAGGTGCTCAGGTGGTTCCATTGTTGAGGTGGCTATTTTTATTTTCTCTTTGCCTATAGTTTGTATCTTTTGTATTCCAATATAAATATGGATGTTTATATTTTATATTTGTTTTTTTTTACCTGCTTGTTGTGAGCCCCACTCTGAGTTACTTTCTGTGAGATGGGAAACAATTTAAATTTTATAAATAAATAAATAAACAAATAAGCAAAAGAGCATTCTCCCTTTGTGGTACAGGAAACAATGGTGCTAGATTAAATTTTCACTTTTTCCATTTTTGTGGATTTATTTAGCTTAAGAGAATAAAGAGAAAACTCCAATATACAATCACACAAGGGAAATGTAAATAATATTGTAAATAGTATTTAAATTATGATTATGTATTATGGTAAAAAACAGTTAGCCAGATCCAGACATCAAATCCTAAAGAAAATGTCATACATTTCATAATAAAAGCTTTTACATATTAGTAAAATTGAACAGAACAGGGTGTCCTATTCTGACAAAATATATGATCTTGTTAGTTTTGTGAATATTAGGACAATTAGAACAATGGAAAGACTTTTTGTGACCTAGTACATCCATCTTCTGAACTTGTTTTATTTTAGCAAAGCTGCAAGGATTACCATAAAATTAATATTGGGGGACCTGCAAACATATGCTGCCGTAATGCCATATTTTAAAATATGTAATCTCATAGATTCTTAAGACAGCATTATTTGTATACAGCAGGGGTCCCCCACTAGTGGGCCGTGAGGAGATTGCAACTGGGCCGTGGAAACGGCCAGCGCACGTGCGCACATCCTCTGCGTGAGCAGAGAGCGCATGCCCGTGTGCTCCGTTTGCGTGAGCGGCAGGTGCGCATGCATGCCCCTTGTACAAATGAAGCTGCATGCAGGCGCATGCTTGCTGGTCACTCGTGTGGAACCATCCCCTCTCCCTTCCCCCCCCCAGGTATGCAAAGCCGTAAATGTGGGGGAACTCTGGTATAAAGTATAGTCCGAGAGAGATTTGTTTATCCTGTCCATAAGGATTTCTCTGGAAATTCTATCATCTAAAAAATAGTTTTTATATCTGGCTTGGATAATTCTTGGAGAAAAGCATCTCTGTCATAACAATAACTCTTTTGTATTGTATTGAAAGCTCCTCTCTACATTATTTTGAGATATAGTGTTCACACTGAATATTATGTTTAAGTGAATATAGGTGGAAAGTGTTGAAATGAAGAAATGAATTCTTATCCATAGGTTTTGCATAATTTTCCATTATCCATTATTATTTTTCCGAGCGATTGCATTAAAAATGCAGTAAATTCAAAACTAAATATGCCTGTTGCAATCCATTCTATACATCTCTGCATTTATAATTACGGACAATTCAAAAGTCATCAAAAAAAATATCACCATATATGGTACCTCTAAAAGACCATATTGTTTTGAAATTGGTTTGAATCACTACATAAAATTTGGTAATAGTCTAATTTGGCTGTAAATGAATCGGATATTGAAGGTGCTGCTGCAAAATTCTTGGCTTCTTTTTGAGATAGAATTGATCCTCTAATCTGAAAGAGTATAGGCAGTCCTCGGCGTACAGCCACAATTGAGCCCAAAATTTCTGTTGCTACATGAGACACTTGTTAAGTGAGTTTTGTCCCATTTTATGACCTTTCTTGTCATAGCTGTTCATTGGTTCACTGCAGTTGTTAAGTTAGTAGCACCGTTGTTAAGCGAATCTGGTTTCCCCATTGATTTTGCTTGTCAGATTGTCGCAAAAGGGGATCACATGATCCCCTGGGACACTGCAATCGTCATAAATAGGAGTCAGTTGCCAAGTGTCTGAATTTTGATCATGTGACCGTGGGGATGCTGCAATGGTCGTAAGTATGGAAAATGGTCATAAGCCACTTTTTCCGTTCCTAAATGAACTGTTGTAAGTAGAGGACTACCTGTACTTTTCTGTTATGATATCTAGCAACTCTTGACTGAAGAAGTTTTGACAGAGATTGTGTGCATCTATAAGATAAAAAGATGCTTGACTATGCTACTCCTGCATGTGAAATATACAGATACAAAAAAAACTCTCACATTTAGAGTATATGCATTACTATTTACTTTGGTTTCCTCCTAGGTTGTCTGTAAAATTTTGTGCTAATTGCTTCTTTTCCTTTTTTTAAAACAAAATCTCAATATTTTGAGTGCTTTATTTCATCACATTGCATCAAATATTACACTTTTCAACTTATTATTTGGTGGAGTTTGTTGTATTGTTATAGATCTCTTGTTAATCACCAAGAATCTTTCTGATTGCAATGTGCATAAATTAAAACAAGTAAGTAGGTGAGAGTTTTATTGTTGTGAGTAAATGATGATCCAAAATGTTCCAGAACGCTTATATTGAACACAGTAACTTCAAGGATACTTATCATGTATTTAGTCTGTCTGTCTGTCTGTCTGTCTGTCTGTCTGTCTGTCTGTCTGTCTGTCTGTCTGTCTGTCTATCATCTACCTACTTACCTACCTACCTACCTTGGAAAGAATTGTAGACTATTGAAACTCTCACAGTTGGACTGGTAACAAAATAAAAGGTCCCCCCATTAATATTCCTTAACAAGAGTGTAGTTTTATTATAACCATTAAAATATGCAGGACATCCAACTTGGAATTGCCCACATTTTATTTGTTTATTTCTTCCATTTCTAAGGTCTTCCATTCTTGGCAGTTTACAAGAATATTAAAGACATCAGCAGAAACATATGCAAAGGGAACTGTTCCCTAATTATTTCATCAGTTTGTTCCTACAATCTGATTTTATCTAGGGTAATGGTAGTGTCTATTTTATCTACAGATTTGATTACCACTTTGAGGATATTTTATTTCTAAAACCAGTTCTGTTTTGATAGGTCATTATTTATTTTATTCCTGATTGCATTTATCATCTGCCTTTCTGATAGAAAAGGACTGTTTTAGTTGCTAAATGTTCAGGAGACTAGAGAAATTCTCAGGCTCCTCGGAATACAAAAAATATTTTACAAAATAACCAAAGGACAATGTGAAGCAAACAGGTTTACAGTTACAGTTGGATTCTGGATCTGCATTTCTGTGCTGCATTGTAACACGTAACTGTACAGGTATCAGTGTTATTTACAATAGGTGGCTTTACTTCTTCCTTGTGAATTTATTTAGCAACTGCATTATACGAGGCACCAGTGCTTACTCATTTTGACACCAGTTTTTGGCAGATTTTTCAGCTGAAAAAATTAACATTTCCCCTCTTTTTAACTCAGTAAATAATCACTATGAATGTTTGCCATTGCCTTCATGGTTTCCTTTAGTTTCCAAACATTGTCTTCCTGGAAGCTAAAAGAAGGCACTTATTTTGGTGGTTCTGCTACAAGTTGTTTTTTTGGCTTGCCATCTTGCACTCTCACTTGACTGGAGCAAGTGTGTGATTGTGCGTAGCCTTTTGTGCTGTCATTCTGTTTGTAAACTAAATATATCAAGAGTCCACATCCCATCCACATTGAAACTGCAAGATCATCTAATCCCAATTTGGGGAAAGATTTCAGTTCAGATGACAGGGTTGTACGTTGAGCTTTGCTCTCAAAGGTTTTGCTAAAATAGCTTTTCGCAAGTACCACTCTGGAGATCCAGATTTATTACACTTTGCCCCTTATCTACATATTTATGAAGCCGTCTGTTCACCACTACCGTCTCCATGCTGCTTATGCATACCTAATGCTATTTTTGTGGAGAAGCCATGTTTAATAAAGTAGCCTATTTCACTCCGACATAATGATTTCCAGTGTCAGTGGTGGAGGAATGGCAATCTAGTTGAAGGGAGGGCTAAATGGGTCCGTAACAACCTAAGAGAGGGATTTCTATATCCTTGGGGGAAAGCATGTAGCAGTCTATTCATAATTTAAATAAAAAATAAAAATGTTAATATAGTCTCTGTTCCCTCCATTCCTGCTACCCTCTCCCTCTGCCCAGTTTCCAGCACCAGCAAGCATCCAATAGAAATATATACAGGCACTTGTTTTCCAGAGAGCATTTGCTGCTACATTTATTGTCAAGTAAGCCCTGTGTGATTCACAACTGAAGTAATAGTTATCCAAAGGGAACTGTTGTAGGACCAGTCCAAGCTTTAAAATTATCAGGTGGTACCACTGTGGTTGAAGAATAGTCCTGACAAATGTGAATGTGCTGCAGTATTTCACTGAAATGTTGGTGCACGTGTATGTTTGTGTGTATGTGTGCAGTACTTATCATTTTCCAAATGTCTTTATTCAGGGCCAAAGCTAAATGAATGATTTATTCATTTCCAAGAATATAAGAGGCATGGTGGCTCAATGGCTTAATGACACTGGAGATGGTTTCCACTCCAGCGGTTCGAGTTCTAGCACTGTATGTTTGAGGTGAGCTCCCGAATAAGCTGGTGCTTGGTGCAGGCAGTCAGATTCCTGTCCTCTGAACCTTCCCAGATGTGGCATCCGTTTGTGAGGCAGCTCTGGCGAGGGAGGGTGCCTTGGGTGATGTGCAGGAAGGTCCACTTGTCTTTCTTTCTGATGAGAAACCAGCTCGCCCTCTTGTGACGCACCATGGGATGCACGTGAGCGTTTCCTACAACAGAGCTGATACCTTGGCAGCCAAACTACTACTCTGCAATTGCATTGTAGTCTCCTGGCTACTGTAACAATGCCATACACTAATAATAATAATTCCAAGAATATGTTATTCTATCAAGGAAACATTTTTCAGATAGTTGGATTTTTGTTTTTTTTATTTCTATGGCTAAACATTTCTGTTTCAGTGAAGTACAACATAAACAGTGATGGGCTTAGATTGATCTGGACTTGTGGTATGATGCTTCCTTAATGCACATTTAGATGGCAACGTGGGTTAGTTTGCTAACTTCAAAATTTGGCAATACTTCCTTGTTGTATCTGAGGACTTCCCTATTCATTCTGCTGATGGACTATGGGAACCAACTCCTAAAGTTTCTTTTAGCAAATGTGGTATACAAGTGGAAGATTTTCATCCATTCCCTGTGCTATTTCCAAGCATGGTTTTGCCTCTGTTTTGTGGAAAGGGCAAATACAAGGAACAGTAAAAGAAAATATGTGGCATCTGTTATGAAAACATAAATTTAGCCCAGGAAAATAGGATGAGAAAGGAACTCAAGATTGCCCTGCCTTCACTCTCTTTGGTATAAGAGAGAGGGAAGGACAAATCCCATCAATTTTATAACCATATTTTGCAATATTATGACCATATCAACAGAGTTCTAATATTTATGTTTCCTGACAATGTCCACCTTGAAGGGCTAACAGGAATTCAAAAATAGGATTAAACTCATTTCTAAACACCAAGGAAAGCTAAGTTGAAAAGCACCAACATGGGACCGCAACTAGACAATTGGATAGAAATAGTTAGGGATGTCCAGATTCAAAGATGCAATCACTCAGGAACTTCGCAGTTTAGTTTGTTCAGATCAGGTTTTGTCTTTATGTTGAATCCTAGTTCATGATCCATATTAAAGAGAGGCCCAATCTGAGGCCTCAGTTGAAAGACACTACTATTGAGTTTAACCCCTAATTCAGGAAACCCAACAAGCTCTGCATTTTGTGTTTATAGAGATGGTGCTTCTAATAGATCTTGAGTTCAGACCTACCATTTTCCAAGGGCCTGCACATTTGTTTGTAGCTTTTCACAATACAGGAGCAGACGTGCCCAGGGAAAGGCCTGAAGACTAGCTCAGCATTCCAGGAAGTAAGATGCTGCTTTCATATGGGGCTGCCCAGATGTATTAGCAATAGCACTTATATACCACTTCATAGAGCTTTTAGAGCCCTCTCTAAGTGGTTTATAGAGTTAGCATATTGTCCCCAATGATCTGAATTCTCATTTTACCAACCTTGGATAGATGGAAAGCTGAATCAATCTTGAGCCAGTTAAAATCAAACTGCTGGCAGTGAGCAGTGAGTTAGCCTGCAATACTACATTGTTACCACCGGGTCGCCACAGTTTACTGAACCATTGACTTGCCACTTTCTTGATCACCAGGCTGTATAGCTTTGCGTATCAGGAAAATTGTAGTGTAGCCCATTTGGGCAGTGCCAGATTAGGGAAATATACTTTGCTAGGTCTGGACTATTCACTAGGTGGCAAATTTTAGATTTTGGGAGAGATTAGACTTGCCATAAAATACTACTACTATCTTCCTAGAGAAAGTATTTCTGTATTTGTATATGCATATGCACACATGTGAGAACAAGTGTAAGAGAGAGTATATTGACTCAAGGGACAAACAAAAACAGGGTTAAAGTTGCATAAATTAAAAAAAGACCTATATGAGGTCAGGCACAAGCATGTAAAGGCAGATTGTTTGTATCTGGTGATTTTCATTTTGGCAGACAAAAGAGATCATTTCATTTATTGATTTACTGTGTTCTATAAACTCTACATCAGATCTAAATTAGAACTTCTAACATGCAATTTTCTTCTCCATTGCTTTTGATTGTCTATGTGAAAGTCTGTTTAAATCAGACAAGGTTTCTTTCCCCCCCCCCTTTACTGCTTTGGATTGGCTTTGTGGCTTTATAGCATTATTATGAAAAACAAAATTTAATTTAAAAAAAAAAAGAAATATAAAGCTTAAGGAGTCAGAAAAATCAAGTGCAGTTACAAAGGTTCTGTGTTGGACTTTATTTCAGGCTGTTCATGGCCTGTTATTAACAGCCTGTTATTTCAGGCTGTTCATTGTTCCTTTCATGGAACAATATAAAGTCCCAGTTTCTGGAGAGTTACTTGACTCTGAGTGGATCTTACACAATATTTGTCTAGCCTTCCATTCATTGTAATTTGTCACAAAAATAGCTTCAGTAGAGATGTAGAAAGGTATTCCTTTTACCTGTATATATTCTGAAAAAAATATTGTAGGCACAAAGCCAACTGGGACAGTCACACACTCTCAGCCCTAGAAAAAGGGACAATGGCAAACTACTTCCCAAAAACTTCACCAAGAAATCTGCAGTGGCTTATCCAAAACAGTTGCCAGGAGTCAACACTGACACAACGGCACATGCATTCACACACACTGAATACCTGAATGGGAGGAGAGGGGACTAGTTGTATCTTTCTTTTTTTCTTTTGCGTGGAATGCGAGTGAATACATTTTTATTCTTTCAGGAGATTCGGCAGTTCAGGGAGTAAGTCATGGTATTCTCTGGTGGTTCTCAACATTTCTAGCTAGGTAAAATTGATACTGATAAAAAAATCTGCTGCAAATTTTGAATTTTGTGAGGGATTAGCGGTGGAAATAGAGTGAAAAGCATGCAGCCCTTTAGCTGCAATATTGTTGTATACCTATAAAAGTCAACCTGGGGCCAATCTCTTTAGGAAAGTCTAAACCAGAGGTGGGGAACTACAGTACTGCCCCTTTATGATTTGTGGACTTCAGCTCCCAGAATTCCTGAGCCAACCATGCTGGCTGAAGAATTTGGGGAGTTGAAGTCCACAGGTCATAAAAGGGCCATAGTTCCCCACCTCGGTCTAGCTGATTATGGCCTACAGAATCTGCAGCTGACTCAGCTGCAGTTGAACTAGAGCTGTAGTTGGACATGGCATTTGTACTCATCAGGGACTCATTCATACTCTCGCAACAAGGGGTAATGGCAACAGAAGTTAGGAGCAAGAAAAGAAAAAGCTGCAGCAGATCATTCCAATTTGCAGAGGGAGATCGTCTTTGCCAAACTGCAGTGGGTTCAAACTTATTTTCTCCAACCTGGATATATGAAAACCTGTTTCACATTATCCTGCTTTAACTTATAATATGATCTTGGCTTTGGATGCACATCTATAAATTACATATTTGCTTCCCAATTCTGTCTCAGTAAATTGCTAAATGTGCTCGTTGTTTACAAAGACATATGTCTTGTAGCATTTATAGGAAAAAAACAGATGGATTTAATCATATCAGCTCTATCACTATTACTTATTGACACATGTGGCAGTATGGTGGAAATATATTTACAGAAATTTCATTTAGAAGGATGTAGGGACTGTGATAAGCATATAGTTTTTAACTAGACACAGTATCTCTGTTTTGAGTAATTCCTGGAGGTCCTCACATACTGTGTCAGACTGACATTTATAAAAGGGGGAAATACGTCTTTGAACGTGTAGATTTTACATAACTGACTTTTAATAGGTCCCTTAGTAGCAGCTAAATTGTATCCCAGTATATAATATATGAAAATAATTATATTGATAAGAGTAATTGCAAGTTAGTGATACTTTCCAACTAAGATGCACATTGGGAGTGAGAGTTATAAAGAACTTGATGATTCCTCACAGTCCCTTTTCTAAGTTCTGGAAGAAATAAATTCTGGGACAAATTACACCTTAAGGTAGTATTGTGCATGGCAACTTAACAGATGCATTAACAGATGAATAGAATCAAGATCACGTGACGTGTTAGTATCGCTTTATAAGGCCTTAGTTAGACCACGCTTGGAATACTACATCCAGATTTGGTCACCACAATATAAAAAAGATGTTGAGACTCTAGAAAGAGTGCAGAGAAGAGCAACAAAGATGATAAGGGGGCTAGAGGCTAAAATATATGAAGAACGGTTACAGGAACTGGGCATGGCTAGTCTAGTGAAGAGAAGGACCAGGGGAGACATGATAGCAGTGCTCCAATATTTGAGGGGCTGTCACAGAGAGGAAGGGGTCAGCCTATTTTCCAAAGCATCTGAAGGCCAGACAAGGAATTATGGATAGAAACTGACCAAGGAGAGAAGCAACTTAGAACTAAAGAGAAATTTCCTGACCGTGACAACAATCAAAAGTTGTGGGTGCTCCATCACTGGAGGCTTTTAAGAAGAGACTGGACAGCCATTTGTCTGAAATGGTGTAGGGTCTTCTGCTTGAGTGGTGGGGGGTTGGATTGGAGGACCTCCAAGGTCCTTTCCAACTCTGATGTTCTAGGTTCTATACTGGGGAAAGAATGCCATGTCACAGAATTTGGGGAGTTGAAAGAGCTCAAAGTTGTGGTATAACAGAATAGATTTGATATGTTTATTCATGACCAACATCTGTTGTGTCTTCCAGCTGAAATCTCGTGTTATAATGACTCCTTTAGCAATCTCCCCACCAAGAAGCACCCCAGAACCTGATATTAGTTCAATCCCCCAGGATGCGGCTACAATTCCCAACTCAGCAGCACCGCAAGCCCTCACAGGTATGTGGAATCAAATCCACCAAAATGAAAGCCTTGTTTTACATCCAGTGTTTTTAAGAAAGCTTTCTTCCCTGTCCTTCTGAGAGCCCCAAGACAGCTTATCAATTAATTTGCCAGCTGTCTTTCCAAACTGGTGTTTTCCTCTATTTTCGTTTTCAGTATTATTTGCTACTTTGGTGGTACATAATAGAAAAAGAG
Source organism: Azemiops feae (assembly GCA_023970755.1). NCBI lineage: Eukaryota > Metazoa > Chordata > Lepidosauria > Squamata > Viperidae > Azemiops > Azemiops feae. Next base: position 2,121,534 of record JALGBA010000094.1, read on the forward strand.
ATGCGCAGAAGCAACTTATGTACTGACTCTGATTTAAGAGACTCTGTGCCACAGGCTGAAAGTAAAATATGGGCGCTTTTGCATGAATAGATTCATCACCAGAACTTAAAAAAGCCATCTGCGCTCCTCAGTTGTGCTTACAATGGGGTCTCCTGCTTTGTTTACATTTTCTGCTTTGTTATGCATGCTTTCAGTGGCTTATGGAGCTATGTAATGCTATTATTGCCATTATCCCCCTATTTAACTAGAATAAAATGCTTTGAGACTTTTTATTGTCGAGTCTGAGTAGCTGTTAACACTTCAAGTACTACATTTTTATTATGGTTATAATAATTGTGTATTATCCACAGCACTGCACATCTATCTTCTTTGCTATGTAATAATTTCTTTGTCACCTCTCTCATTTCTGTCACAGGATGACAGAAATGTTCTGAATGATGACAACTCTAACACTTTTGTGGTCAGCAATAATAATGTGTCTTATTTTAATATGACTGAGACCAGGTCTGTTAAGACACAGTCATAGATAGACCTGCATACAATAGAGTATCCTTCTTAAAAGAAAAAAGTTCTGGTATAGCAAATGTTAGCATTTTTGTTCCAGAAAAGACCCAATATTGATATTACAAGCTACTTTATTAATCTGTGCCACTACATAATAGATTGGATTAAGGTAATTTTGCCTTTTTAGTCATAGTAATAAATTGCATTGAAAGTTTAAACCCAAGTAGTATGGAATGTAAGATATGATGGAAGACTCAGTAAAAATCTTTATGCTGACCTCTGGAATAATTAGAGAAACATGGATGAAGAAAGAGTCACAATCCCCTTTCTTCCTCAGGAATTTTAACTTTTTTTAAAAAACAAAACTTCGTTTTATCAAATTTTAACCAACTTGATTTCTTGCTTTCTTTCATATTTTATTCTCATGATTTTCTTCATTATGTAGAACCAGGATTTTCAGCTCATTCTAAATGCCTAAATTTCTGGCTACGATTGGAAATACTTCTGTTCTCTGGAAATAAATCCATATTTGTATAGTTACCCAGTGAAGCATTTCCCAACAGGATGCCAGATACGTGGGGTCTGCAAAGGCCTGAATCTCCAGTTTACAAAACCAAATTAGAGACACAGGAAGGAAATTATGTTTTATGAAGTTTTTAGAGATCCTTTTGGACAATGACAAGGACTTTTTCCCTTCCTGCAGTCTGCCTTTATGTCAACAAGCAAGCGAATGTGGGGCCGTACCTTGAGCGAAAGAGAGTGCAGCAACTCCCAGATCACTTTGGACCTGAACGACCTTCCACGGTGTTACAGCAGGCAGTTCAGGCATGCATTGATTGTGCCCACCAGCAAAAGGCTGTCTTCTCGCTTGTCAAGCAGGGCTATGGCGCTGAAATGGTGTCAGGTAAAACTGGAGACAGTGCATTGCAGTAAATGTATTTCTGCTTTCAGGAGTGCTAACAAGGGTCGTGGGCCTTGGATAATATTCAATTCAGCATTCATTGATAAAAATGATTAAGAATAGAGTTGGTGGGGCTTTGTTTTATGCCTGTAATGCATCCATTCCATATTTGAGCAAGTCTGGTTTGGTTGTAAGCTAGAGTCACCTCTAGGAGAGATGGGTGGCATATAAATTTAATAAATGAATAAGTAGAGCCAAGTCTGAAAAGCTGTTCACCAATGGAAATTCATCTCCACTTTGAGTTGTCATACATTCATGTAAACATGTGAACAGAGTCAGTATTTTTTGCATTTCCAATCCACCTGATTTCATTGTTCAACTTGTTTCTGTGCCCCATGCCTGTTTGTCAATAATTAGGTGATTCCACATTTATAATATGTCATTGTTTAAGGTAAAGCGTTAAGTGGAGTTTGACTCTTTGTGGCTATATGAACATGTACTTTTCTTGTTTGTTCTCTATATTACAATCCTTGGATCTCTTGGTAGTATCCTAAACAAGTACTGTACTGTATTAATTAGCTGTTACTCTGCTCAGCTTGTTGACATAACCTAAGGTCAAACAGGTACTGTCACTTGCTGTGACAAAGACAGCCATTTTATCTACCCTCAACCACAGAAACTCACTGGGTGACTTTGGACCAATCATTCTCTCTCAACCCAACCTACTTCAAGGGTTGTAAAATGGGAGGAGGATATGTTGCTTCTACTCTTTGGAGTTTCTGACTGAAAATGAAATGGGATATAAATCAAATACATACATACATACATTATTCTGATGAAATGATCATGTGCGAGCACTCTAACTGCTATCCATTAGATCATATTCTCTTTAAGAGATAGTATATATTTATTATACAATACTGGGCTATTAGGATACTGGCTTCTGTTTTTTGAAGTGTTTTAATCCATATTTCATGTCTGTATTTCATTACTGAAATACAGTAATGAATCACAATATTTATATCATCCTTTTAAAAATACAGATGGAAATATGCTTTAAGAAATGTTTTTTTGAAATATTGACAATTATCTTCTCCATTAAATCTGTTTTACTCCACTACCAAGACTTGTCACATTGTGCAATTCTAAGCTTTATCCCACAGTGCAACATTTATTTATATTCTGTTTCCATTTTCATTTCTCCTCTGGGCATTTTGATCCTATTTGCACCTATGCTGAAAGAACAAAAAGCTAAACATACACACACACCAAAGAAAAAAAAATACTTTAGCTGAATTCTGAAAACATGCCATGTTGTAATATTTAGTAAAATTATTATTATTTTCTTGTATGTCTAAGGCTGAATTCCTGTAAACATGACTGCAGTGGCAGTTCAAAGTTTCTGATTAGACTCAGTTCAATGTAGCAAGAGTGAAAATATAGCGTTTGTTTTTAAGATCGCTGACATCTTTTTTATTTCCATCAAAACTGACAAAATTGAGGAACCATTAGTATAAACTCCAACCCAAAGAATTCTCCTGCCACAACTTTCATATTAGGCTGATATAGACCAGTTTCACTATATCAATGGTGGGGAAGGGCCATACTCAGTCCCATGGACATCAGCCTGCTTTGCATGTCATACTGAAAGAACTGCAACTACCTACATTTTTTTTCTATCTCTCCATCAGTTTCTGCCTCTTTTGAAGGAAAACAACACCTCTTGAGTCTCCCGGTTGTGAACAGTATTGGTTATGTTTTGCGATTCCTCAAAAAGCTTTGCCGTAACTTATTATGCGACAATCTTTTCAGCAACCAGCCTTTCCCACAATATAACACTTCTGAAAACCCAGAAGAATATGAAAATGGACAGATGGAATCAGGTAGGTTTAAGAGCTATAAAAATATGAATCTTCCAAGAGTGAGGCAGTTGGTGTAGTGGTTAAGGTATCGGGCTAGAAACAGGGAGACTGTGAGTTCTAGTCCTGCCTTAGGCACAAAGCCAACTGGGTGACCTTAGGCCAGTCATTTTCTCTCAGTCCTGGAAGGAGGCAATGGCAGACCATTTCTGAAATAGCTTGCCAAGAAAACTGTAGGGACTTCTCCAGACAGGCTCCAAGGATCAGACATGATTGAATGGAAGGAAAAAAGATCCCACTAAGTTATTTCCAAAATATATAATGCTGCTTTTTGCTCCGCACCAACTAAAATTCTTTTCATACACATTTAAGTTGCATCTCAAATCAGATGTGATATAGGAGAACTCTCAGTCTTCACTTCTAAAATATATATAGGGGTTGGGCTTTTGGGGGGGGAATCTAGGAACCCATTTTGATTGCAGCAGCATGGGGAAGAGTTTTGGCTGTTCTGCTGCATGGTGGTTTCCAGCTCTAAGTTTAGTTCAAAGCTAGGAGAAAGAATAGATACTATCATATAATTAAAATCTTCTTTGAGTTGTGTTTCCATAAAGTTTCCTTGGCAATAATAAGGTAGTACTTTGTCATTGGTTTCTTCCTGCATAGTGTTCATTTTTCAAACTGGCCCCAGTCCTGGGGTCTTCTACCAAAGGAATTTTGGATCTGATCCTGCTTAGCTTTTGAGATGAGCCAATGTTAGCTAGGTGCTGACACCTAATTTAAATTCTCTTGCCCGTATTTTTTTGTCAATTATAGAACTAATGCCAGTTTCAGGAAAGGAAAAGGAATTTAACCGAGGATGACTTCACCTGTCACAGACATTGCACTCTTTGAGTGAAAAAAATGAAGAGGGGGAGGGAAAAATTCATAGAAACTTCTTCCCAGCCATCCATTTTTCATTGCAAATTATAATGGACTATCTGGGAACAGAGAAAGAGAGAGCCCTGCTGCAGGAGAAAACGCGGGGAATTAAGGTAAAGATTCCTGAGTGCAGGGTTGGGAAGGCAGAGAAGTGAAAAAGAGCTATAAAGTAATTCTGTCTTAAGTACATTAGGTATAAGTTGAGCGGGAGAACTAATTGGGAGACTTTCAAGATCGAGGTCAAGCTTTTCAAGGGTAGCAGCCTCAGGAAACAGAAACCAGCTGGATTTCTGGGGTCAGTTTTATTGATAAGAGGGTATTGTAGCAGAATCTTGTCCTGTCTGGTTTGGAATGGCACGCAGACATGTGGGAGAAAGCTGAAGATGAACCGAACAGTAGTCAGAGGGACACACCTTAGTGAGAAGAAGAAGTAGCACTAGTGAGGAAGGGCTGTCGGGAACAACAGAAAGAGTTATAAAGATTACAACAAAGAAACAGAAGGGAAGGTTAGTGATGTGTGTGTGTAAGAGAAAAAGAGTGTGTTAAATTCTTTTAAAAATAATGTAGGCAATTGGAGTACATGAATTTTGCTGGAGGATGAAGTAAGACTATTTTTGCAGTGATTCAAAATAACAAAACCTTTGGTTCTGCTCTCTTCCATAGTGTATGTCTGTGTGTATGGGGGGGGGGAGGAGAGAGAGGAGAGAGAGAGAGAGAGAGAGAGAGAGAGAGAGAGAGAGATTTCTTGATATTCAGCATAACTGTTGGCCTTTCTGTGAAATGTGTTTTTGTTAAAGTAAAAAAAATCTAATTTCAAAAGCATTTGTGTTATGCATGTTAGGCCTCGCTTCTGCCATGTATCTAGGCAAATATAATTTGAGAGATAGGGGTTGTTTTTTCCTTCTATCTATGTCATCTTCAGGCCTGCCAAATATAGAGTCTTTCTTAGAATGTGCTGGCAAAGGAGGCTGTGAAATTTAAACTTTATAATGTCATTGTTTATTTTTTATCAAAATTGTAAAATGCATTAAATGCTTGAGGACTTCATTAAAAAAGACTTTTAATGGCTCAACATAAAAGTCATATGTGTCTTTCACCTGACTTCAAAGTGTTCTTCTGAAGGCAGAAAAACACAACAAACACAATTTGAGTTCAGTTCCTTGTATGCCACAAATGTGCCGTTTTATTCTTGCTTTCACTTAGTCCTGTAGCATTCAATCTTCTTTCCCCCATACAATAATTGCTGCTCATAGCTTTGGAGTACAGTCAAAATAAATGGTTTTTATGGTTATCAGTATTTCTGGCTTTGGTTCGTCATTTAATTACCTGCACAATTCATTTATTGCCTCATAGATTCCTCTGCCTGGAACATTATCCTTTAAACAATACATAAAATATTAAGGTCAGGCTTAAAGGGGGAAACGGGAGATCTGTGCAATCTAGTCAACCACAACAATATTTAATAGAAAGCTATTTGCCTGTCTAAAGCAGTTTGTGAAGGGAAGGTTGCTAGGTTGTCTCCAGCATTTAAAATGAGATGCAGTGGGATGGTTTGAGAGACAGAATTTTCATTCTTTGTGAAAGCTGAGCTCCAGTCAAAAGTGGGGTGCTGGTCCTGCTGCCTCTGCCAGGTCTTGAATGACAGCAATGCAGTAAAGGGACAGGCTATTACAAGGGCAACTGCAGGAGAGTCAAAATAAAAGTCAAGATGGTGTCCATGACTACATGATTGAACATCCTTCTCTTTTTTAATACGGATCACACATGCAACACACATAAAAAGGGTAGGGTTTCCGTTCAGCAGGCACAGAGGCCATCTTCACTCTTTTGAATGCCTTGTTTCTCCCCTGCCCAGACTCCCTCTCTTGTGACCATAGCCTCAGTGATGGGATTCAAATATGTGAACAACCGGTTCTCTGTGTGGATACCCCCTTCCGGAAATCCATTCTGGGCCTGGGCAACAAAAAATTAGCTACTGGTTCTGCCGAAGTGGTGCGAACTGGCTGAATCCCACCACTGCGTAGCCTAATGTGTAATTTTGTAAACATTTTCCCTATACAAACCAGACACGTTTATGTACTCTGCTGCTTTCAGTTGATGTCAGATGTGTTGCGCTCTTCCGATGTCACAGGAGAATCTGTTTGGTCGATTTCAAACCAGATTGATCAGTTTTGCTAATATGTGGGTTTGTTTGTTTTTATCTTACAATGCATACACACAGTATATAATTTTCAATTTTGTAAGCAAAAATATGTGACCCTAATAGTTTAGATAAATTGGTGAATCTTAGGGAGACTTCACAGCCTGGCTCCACATGGCATGATTGCAGAAAGACTCAGTCATCTAGTTCCAAAACCAAGGTTCACAATGTTTTTTTGAACCAGGGGCCACTTGACTGCTGATCATGCATTCCAAAATGTAGCTGTGATAGGAAGAATGGTGTGGTGATGCAGTGGTTAGAATGCAACATTGCAGGCTAACTCTGCTGACTGCCAGCAGTTCAATCCTGATTGGCTCAAGGTTGACTCAGTCTTCCTTCCTTCCGAGGTTGGTAAGATGAGGACCCAGATTGTTGGGGGCAATAGGCTGACTCTATAAACCGCTCAGAGAGGGCTGTAAAGCACTGTGAAGCGGTATATAAGTCTAAGTGCTATTGCTATTGCTAAATACAAGAAAACATTGTTATCATCTTATTAAATAGATAAGCAGTAAAGCTTTGAAGGCTGCAGGTAGTTCAGGAAGCACAGGTTGAGTCAGGAGTGGCAGCTGCATAATCTAGAATAATTCAAAAGCAGCTAATGTCCCAGGCAGATGCTGGCTAGAATAGAGCCTAAGATAGATAACAAGGTTCCCTTCCTCCCGGTGTTATTTATTAACCCTCTAGAATCTGGCAGGCACCTCTGTTGGTTGCCTGGTTAACCACTGGTAACATGAAGAGGGAACCCAACATGTGGCTCTGAACACAGGTAGCTTTTAGATAAAACACATTCAAAGCTATATATTTCAACACCATTTAAAAGCTACTGTATATAAACAGAGAGTGAACCCCACATTCATTAAATTAGGTAACATGATACCTAATGTCTGTCTGTCTGTCTGTCTGTCTGTCTCTCTCTCTCTCTCTCTCTCTCTCTCTCTCTCTCTCTCTCTCTCTCTCCCTCTTCTGTCTGAAAGAAATAGCAAATAGATTGACCCGTCCCAATCTGGCCCATTTCCTAACAATAAGGAAAGCTGCAGTTGAAGATATCCAAGGGAAGATGACTGTATAGGGCATTGAAAAATGGGGGGTTGTCCCATGACTCCAATTACCTCTTCTCCTACATTCCTTCTTAATCTCCAAATTAATATTGCTTGCATTGAAATTAATGGTCTTTCAATATCAGTTCATGAGATAGCATAAGCCTTTATTCTGATTTTCCCGAAGGCATCTGGTGAGAACAGAAGGTTGGACCAAGTGACCCTTTGCTTATATCCAGCACAATATGATTACATTGGCTATATTCCTTAGTAACTAGGGGTTGTTGTTGTTGTTGTTTTGATCAAGGAAAATACAGTGGTAGAGAAGGGGAAAAGACAAAGGGGCAAAACAATGTTATAACCCCAAATGAATGGCAGGCCTGCTACTTCCTATAGTTTGCTTCCAAGAAAAATTTAGAGCAGCCTTGCAGCCTCCAGATATGTAAGACTACAACATCCATCTCCTAAACCAGCACACTAGTCCTGACCTTGAGAATAAATAGAGATTCATTTGAATCACCACATCTGAAGGGAGAACGTGTTATGGAGACTGTTACTATGAACATGGAAATATGGTCAGTTGCCAAAAGGATGAACCCTTCACTACCGCCTCAGCATGTCACTTTCAAATTTGCATATAATATTATGAAGACTCTTTCTTATCAGAGAGAAATCATCTACCGAGAAAAGAGAGATCTCCATTTGCTCCTGTAGCAAATTCTAAATCCCCAGGCAGTCTTTGTTTCCTTTATTGTTTTAATGTGCATGTGCAGAAAATGTGATAACATTCTGGACATAATGTACAGTCTAGTTCATTCGTGTTTCTGAAATTAAACTGTCAAGAGCTATCTTCCCTGGTAGCATTTTAATGACTAATATTTTTTGTCATAATGGCTTGCTAATGCCAATGAATAAAAGAAAATATTATAGTGGTGCAGAGAACACCGATGGAAAATAAAATTTGAAATATTATAACCACTGCTTTTTATCAGAGTATCGGTATTTTTGCAGCAGCAGGTATCTGGGATTTAGTGTAAGGTGAAAGATAAGAAGCCTCTCCAATAAATCCATGAGTCCCACTCTTTGATTCTGCTTCCCATAATTATAGTATCATGCCTAAAGCATTCTAAAATAGTAAGTTACACCAAGGTTTTTTCAGGCTGTGTTTCATAGAACTCCATAAAACTTGATGAGACTAAAGACAAAGAAACCTCCATCCACACAGACAATTTTCTGTCATTAGAGCTTTGCCTCTTGATCCTGGATCCCAGGATTTTTTATTTTTTTAATCGACAGGTTTTGCAGCCTGAACAAGTTTGAAAACTCTTGAATTAGACAACTGCTGCCAAGGAGTCAGTGCAGTACAGGATGACATCGGCTTCTCCCCTGTAATTTGCTAACAAACCTCCATTTCAAATAAGACGTAGGGCTTGTATCAATAAAAAGCATTTTCTCTGATTAAAGATTAAAGATCTGTCAACATCCGTTTTGCTTTTTTTCATGACTCAAAATCTAGCACAAGGTTTTACCAATTAAGTGCCCCTTTCACACCTTTCTGTTGTAAGTGCAAGCAAAGAGGAGACTTAATAGTCAGGTAATCACTACTTGTTCTATGATTTATTTTGTGCCATTGAGCAGGATGAGACCTCTGCTCCATCTTTCCAGAAAACTCCTGAACTTACATATTTATTTAAGTCTAATAATACCTTTTCTGCACATATTCAGATAATCATTCCAAAGCAATTTAAGCTCTTGAGTCTCAGGTTGTCAGTGATGGGCAGTATTAATTAACTTCAAAACTACGTAGCTACTGTCTTAAAAATTAACTCCAACCTATTTTTTATTATAAATCCTTATTAATAATTTGTGTGTAATACAACTCTTTCAATTTACAGTGGCTCACACTTTAATTTGCTAGTGGGTTTAAACTGTCTGTCCAGTATTTAAAACAGAATAAAAAGAAGCTCCAAAATCAATTTTCTTGCTTTTGGAAATAGCACTGTATTCCGGGATAACCTGATTCTTCTTTTTCAAGCAGAAACAGTTATACCTGAAGATTATCTGGTTGAACCCCTGGCTACAAAGCACTACAGCATTGATCCCTCTGATTCAGCATTTAATTGCATGGGATCTTTGTACTCTATGAGACAGAGTTCTGGAGAGGGACGGCACGGTGGAGGATCGTCTTCCTCCTGCAGTCATCGTTCTGCTCAAGTGGCTTCTGGAGGACCATCAACCGCTACTCTGAGGCATCAAACGTCCAGCCCAACCAGAAACGGAACCCTTCTGGAAGGAAACAGAAATGGTAACTTAACATTTTCCTTTTCTTGTAACGATTTTATCATCTTACTGATTTCTATAGTCTTATATCAAGCTTCCTCTTGAGAAAGCAATTGTGTGTACAGTAATTGCATGCAGATAACAGTAGGGTTGTGGCAACAAACCTTGATCCCCCCCAACCTTTGTGCAGTAACTGTGCAGGGATGGAGACTCTGTGCAAAGTCTGCAGACACGCAGGGTTTATTCATGCAATCTAATGCGCACAAGTCCATAGAGGTTATGCTTAGTGCTGTGACATAAACCCACACAAATTATAGTATCTGTATAAGTCACAACTATGAAAGTAACTTTAGATTTCCTATTCAGTTCTTTTGACTGCTCTGATGCAAACAATGAATTAGAACTCTAATTTAGCTCCTTTTGTATTTCATGTAATAGAGGAACATTGCTGAAGTTTGCGTATTATTTCTTTCTTATAAACAGATATCATCAAGATGTTATTTTATAAAGATGCTGGGCAGCATCAAATGTAGTCCAATCTATCTATGCTCTGCTCTGAGTTTGGAAAAGGTAGAGTAGGAATCTCATACTGGGGGCTACTAAAGATGCCGGATAGGGTCAGTTAATCATAATAAGACATAGATTGTTGATGTACCTATTTAACTTCCGTGCACGTTCCCCCCTTAATCTTATTATAAAAGAAAATAACATTGTAAATATGAACATTTAAAAGTTCAGACATGAGATTTAGATATTAACTATCATTTGAAAATAATAGCTTCAACTTTTTTTTTCAAAATGAAAGAAAATTGGACCCTATTTAATAAATATAGTATTTTTTTTCCGCAATCTACCTGTACAATTGAGCAAGGAATCTCTAGCCTTCCAGAGACTATGGGATCTGTTATACTGTCTGAGGCCAATGAGAGATGAGATCCCTTCTGCAAATTGCAATGTATGAAGGAAATTTATTGAAATAAGATTACCAAAAATCCAAATTAGATGACAGCAAAGTTTCTGTATCTCCTTACTGCCACCTATGTCTGGTTTTTTTTTTGTAGCCGAGGTTTTCAGTCAGACAATTTAAACAGATATTGTGGGGTCTTTGGTGCTCTGTGAGCTTGGTGGTTTTGTTGCAGACATTTCATTGCCAAACTAGGTAACAACATCAGTGCACCAAGCTCAGAGAGGACCAAGGGCCCCACACTTCAACCCTGAGCTACAAATATTCTCTTCTGAGCCTTGGTGGTGCAGTGGTTAGAATGCAGTACTGTAGGCTACTTCTGGTGACTGTCGGCTGCCAGCAGTTTGGCAGTTCGAGTCTCACCGGCTCAAGGTTGACTCAGCCTTCCATCCTTCCGAGGTCGGTAAAATGAGGACCCAGATTGTTGGGAACAATAGGCTGACTCTGTAAACCGCTTAGAGAGGGCTGTAAAAGCACTATGAAGCAGTATATAAATCTAAATGCTATTGCTATTCTGTTGGTTAAACAGATATTGTCCAGTTGAGGAGCAGAATTTGCTGCTACAATAAATTTATCTCATTGGTAAGTGACTTTCCCCATAGTTTGTTCACACTATGTTCTTGCTAAATTCAGTTCCATCAAGAGGTAATCAATAGTTAATCCTTAGACAAGATAAGAAAGAGACCTGAATTATCCTCTCCTCACTCCTACCACCTACCATATCTAAAATATTAAGTCATAAGGAAAAGGGTTGATAAGACAGGAAAGAACTTCAGTATAAGAACCCAATGTTATCATTTAGCCTAGTGGCAGCAAGATTTTAAACTATATCCATTTATCACCAAAATGCAATTATGCAACTTCTGACCAGATAAAATCAGTTTTGCTACCCAAGAGAAAACATAAGTCACTAAAATTTAACTTTCATAAAGGTACAAGTATCTTTTTTTTTAAAGGAAGTTAACCTCTTGTAGTGGTTAAGGCTTCGGGCTAGAAACTAGGATACTGTGAGTTCTAGACATATCTATGATTGAAGCCTGCTGGGTGACCTTTGGCCAATCACTCTCTCTCAGCCCTAAAAAGAAGGCAAAGGCAAACCACTTCTGAAAAATGTTGCCAAAGAAACTGCAGGGATTTTTCCAGGCAGTCACTAGGTGTCAGTACTGAGTTGAAGGCACATGCACACACAAGGTACATGCATAACCTTAATACATTCTGCCTGGAGACTGGAATTCTGCTCCAACTCCCTTCTTTCTTGGAGCATACAGGACTCAAGATTTCAGTGGGCAGCGCATTCAGAAGCCTGATCAGTGCAGCCCAAATCTCTTCTGACTCTCAGGCTGCTATGTGCTGGGCAACAAAGGAGGCAGGAGAATTTCTCCTTGATCTGCGTGCTTTTCAATGGCAGGTGATATGCAGAAATGACGTGCTCATGCTGCATGTTATTTTCTGGTAGTATGAAGGGCATCCAGAATCTGCTGTAATGTTAATGCTGTGCAACTCTCTTACCTCCAGGAAAACTGAGTCCCAGGTGAGCAATCACACATCTATAAAGACAGGATAACAAGCTGCTTCTAAGCCAGGAGCTGAGAAATCAAAACAAAACAGATCTTGTTCACTAGACCAGGGGTCTCCAACCTTGGCAACGTTATGATTTGTGGACTTCAGTTCCCAGAATTCCTCAGCCAGCCATGCTGGCTGAGGAATTCTAGGAGTTGAAGTCCACAAGTCATAAAGTTGCCAAGGTTGGAGACCCCTGCATTAGACCAAAGGGTTACACTGATTGGACTGAGAAAACAGAAATTGACCAAGGCTTTAACTATTTGCATCATTGCAATCTTTAGGATTGGGCCTAGAGGAGACAGTCATTCCATTCATCAATACTAGCTGCTATATTTTCTGCAGAGTTGATTATCTTGGCTCTTTCTTCTTGAGGAGATTGTAAGTCTGCAATTCCCGTTCTTCCAAAAGGGAAACTTTGAGAAGTTCATTGCATGGAGTGAAAGGTATACAGAGATCAGTCACTGTACAGTTCTTTACAGAAAAAAAAGCAGCATTAGTATGGGAGCTCTTGAAATGCTATGAGTCAAGTGGCTAAATTCTAACTTCATGCAGGTTCTGATTCCCAGGAACAGGGGGTGTTTTATGTAAATCCAAATCTGCTAGTCAATGTTATCACATTCTGTGTACACTGTTTAAGAATGGATAAATAGGTTCACTTTCCTTTCGAAATGCTTTCTAAGTTTTTAAGTACCCCATAGTTCATTTACATTTTTCCTTTCCACCTGCCAAAGCCAGGAAATTGGATTTTATCTAAATTATGATCTTTATGGGTAATTATTGGTAGCAAACAGTCCTCTCTCTTTGTAATTTGAGTATTCTTTATCATCTTGATTAATTCTGATGACAAGTGCCCTAGGATACCTATGACATGTGAGAGATGAGATTGTTATTAATGTATTTAATCCCTGGTGTGAATAATTTCAGATGCATAAATGCAGGATTTATATACAGGAAGAACTCCTACAGCAAGAAAAAAAGCAAAACAAAAAATAACTGCATACAATATTCATGAAGAAGAGTGGTGTCAGCCAGTTTTGCATCAGTTCTGTTGACTATCAATTAACTCAGTTCAAGATGTTGAATTTAGTCTCTTAAACTCTTTATGATGTGAGTCCAAAATTCTCCTGGAAGGCCTTTTATGGAATTCATTTTCTGGGTTAGTTTATAAACAAACAGCTGGGCTTATTTTGTTCATTTTTTGGAATTTTTGAGCTTAACATTTAAAGCATGTAAATGCCAAATAGAGGAAGTCTTAGGAATAAGACTACCTTTATCAATATATTGCAGCAATGGACCTTATGTTCATAAACCTTGATCATTGTAACTTTAAACAGGCAATAATCTCTTATAATCTCTATTTATTTAACAGCTTACACTGTGCTTCTGGATCTTGCCTAGTAATATGTTTGAACCTCTTGGCTCTCCTGTTGTTCATCTATTAACTAGACATTTCAATTCCTCCATATCTCTCACACCCTTAATTTGTCCCTTACTCACTTATATTGTATAATGCTCTGTCAGACATTCTGATGCTGCTTTGTACAGCAGTAGTAGAGTAGAAAACAGAAAACTGCAATATAGAACATCAGACCACTGGTCTGCTTTTTCAGAACAGTTAACATTACCCAACACAGTTCTGCAGCCTCAAAAAAGGACAATCAGTTCCTGCTCTACAAAGAGAAGGTGGAAACTGCATCTGGAGTCTTCAGTGGGCTGCTATCTACAGGGATCCTGCTCTTCCTTGACTCTTATCAATGATGTACATCCATGCTGATATCCAGATAGTTCTTGTAGCAGATCACAGACCAGGCAGGCTAACACGAAGTTAGCACTGTTGCAATTCCTGAAGATATTTTGCATTCATGGCTATTCCATCTCTGGTTTTGCGCTAAGATGTTAAGCTAGAGGTTTCCTGAAAAGTGCTTTTCAGTAGCTACTTAGGGATGGTAAACCAAATAGTATCATATTGAGAGCCACATAGCCAATGTGATGAATTGGAATTAGGGAGAGGTCTATGGAAATCCATCTTTGTTTGAATTTCAGTTAGTTCTCTTCTCCTCAAGCTATCATATGGGATTGTTTTGAGGATAAACTGAGGTGAGACTTCTTCAGCTAAATTATGTAACTAATATTATGTCTCATTGTCTAAGCCTTTAACCTTCCATTCACTAGGTCAGTTTGGTCTAGTGGTTAAGGCACCAAGCCAGAAATTGGGTGATTGTGAGTTCTAGTCCAGATTTTGGCATGAAAGCTAGCTGGGTGACTTTGGGTCAGTCACCCTCTCTCAGCCTAACCCACCACACAGGGATATTGCTGTGGGGAAAATAGGAAGAGGAAGAAGAATTAGGTATGTTTGCCACCTTGAGTTATTTATGAAAATAATAAAGACTAGATAAAAATAAATTTAAAATTAAATTCTCCCTGGATGCATACACATAAGCACACCACAGATATAAGAACAACTAAGCAGGTATCACTTAATCTTGTGCCATCTGGCACTTTAAAAGAGAAGTGGAGTAAACAAAAGGGGAAGTGCTCAGAGAAGGAACAGAGCACAGAGACAACAACCAAGATTTATAATTCTGCAGTTTTAGAATAGAAACAAAAATGCGCTTTCATCCCAAAATGCTTTATTGTTTTGATTAAATGCCAAATGACCTTAATCTGCCCAGGTTTGATGCCATTAAAATGTATGTCCACCACATTCGTCACTGAGCTGTTTAGTAGCTCTCCAAAGAGGGATTCATTACATCTAAACTCCTGGTTACGAAGGCATAAAAGAGGAAAGGGTTCTTACATACAGAAAGGTTAGGCCTGCCCCACATGTAATGTTTCCTTTCCATTATATTATTGAAGGAGAATATTGATGAAGCAGATATTGATGAAAGGAAAAGTGCAACCATGACTTGTCCTATAATGAGAAAAAGAGAAAAAGATGTCATTGTCAGGACTTTCTGAATTTGTTAGCTGCCAGGTTCTAGTTTCACACGCACTTTATCAGACCGAAAAACAGAGTTAGGGATAGAGATACTCAAAGGATAGGGGATTCCCACACTCTCCTCTAAAATATAATAGACAACACCACAGAAATGGTTTACTTTTCACTATATGAACTGCAGCCAATTGAGATTATTCCCTGGTTTAAAGTGACATGTGGATTGCATGATTTACTAAAGTCTTGTTTTGGCTTTTTGATGGCTGTTTCAATCAGTTACCTGTGATGATAATAGCTGGGGTTATTTTATTTATTTATCATATTTATATAGTCGTTCATCTCATGTAGTGACTCTGGGTGATAGACATAATAAAACAATCCAAATATCTAAAATCATAAATAAAAACAAAATGGTGAGATTTTGTTATTGATAGAAGCATATGAGTTCTGGACAAAGTCCATGAGTTTCACACTTAAAGTTAAAAAAATAGAACACTTAATCTCAAAAAATAGAACAGGATAATAACAAGTAGGATATGGGGATGGGATCAAAGCAGAGTTATGGAACAGCTGTTTTGCATGCATGTTGCAGAATTTGGTACTTATATTCAATCAGCAAATTGGTAGCTAATATCTTTTTTCTTTCATGGCACAAGAAATGGAAGCATTTATAGCTGACCTGCCTTTCTACGTCTTCTCCCATCCTATTAGCATCTCTCTTTTATATGTACTGATCTGGAATCACACAGAATACAATGGATAAACAAATGCTAAAGATCTACTTAGAAATCAAATAAGAAATGAGGGAAGTGACAAACCAACTGCAACAATGTCATAACTATAGCATTAAAACAGAAATATAAATGTGGAAGACACATTGTACATTTAACAGACAGAGATGGACACAAAAAGTAACATGGCGATGGCCCTATAAATAACACATGTCCACTTGGATTAGCTTGGATGGACTATGAAAAGATCTCAGTCCCAGTTGGGATGCCTTAGCAAAAGATTGAATGAAGCTGTCATTTCATATATTATCTGAATTTCAACATTATCTGGATGAAAATGACAGTGAAGTGATAAAGTGAAAATATCTAGACTGGATGCAAGTTCCTTTGAATTTAATTGCAAGAAGATATGAAGTGGCAATAAAGCAAAATATGTATAAAAATCAATAGCTGAACTAATTTAAATGTTATTGCTTTTAGATATGTTGAAGGCATAGAATTGTACTTCCACTAAACACTAAGAAATATCAGAAGAAATTATAGGCTGTGTTCACACAAGGAAACCCTTAGTTTAATTAACCATAGTTAACTAATTCAACCTAATTGATTGGATTCACATAACATAGTACGCCACGATCTGCCACAATCATTTTAGGTCGGTATATCAACCATAGACATTCATAGATAGGCAAGTTGCAGCCCTTCAGTTATTGCTGAATTAAAACTCTCAGCACCCTTTATCCTTAACCATACTGACTGAATGCCTAAACCACTGTTTCTCAATCTTGGAGACTTTAAAAATTCCCTAGACAACATGGGAGTTGAAGTCCATACAGCTTAAACTTGCCAAGGCTGAGAAACACTGAGATAAACATTGCATTTTCACTATTCCTGGAGGGCTACAGGTTCCTCACCTCTGCTTAGGCTGTAAAGCAGAGATCGATAATTGTTTTCAGGCCCTGGATTTCCCCCCCCCCCCAAATTACCTGAAATCTTGTGAGATCTCTTGTTTCAGGACTCTTTCCCTCAGCTTAAATCTCATGAGGATCGATGATCTTGTGTCATTATAGCTATTTAAAAATCCTCTAAATAATTTAATCTGGAGGAATGACATTAGTGCATTGCCAAGAACAGATTTTCTAGGCCGATGTCTTTGGATGTTTTGGGATTACAATTCCCAGAATTCCCAGCCAGTCATTCATGGTTATCCCAGGTAGGAATTTTGAATTGAACTTTAAAACAAGGATGGACAGCTTAGAATTCTCTAGAAATTGTTGGTCTGTGACTTCTCCAATGCCTTGTGATTGCCTCTATTAGCTGAGGGAACTGAAATCCCCAGAAGTTTGGAGACAGCAAATTGTCTAATGCTAGATGGAACATTTCTGAAGGGTGCGGAGTTGGGAAAGGTTTCTATAGAGGATAAAGAGAAGGAAAAAAAGAAGAAACAAGTAATTTCTATGAAACTTGGATTTCATTTGCATTCCCCACAATTATTAGTACCAAAGAAATTCAACAACCAATGAAAATACTGCTTGTTCCTGAATGCAAGATAACTTATGTGTCCCGACCTGGTTGTTTAGAAAAAAAGAGCTTTCAACTGCATTGGTAGTGAAAGGAATAACTTTATTAAAGCCAAGTGGTTACAAGATAGAAAAAGCCAGATCTGAGATTTGAGCGCAAAACCTGCCTACTTACTTTCCCCTTTCCCAAGTTCCCCCCCCAACTATCTCCCCAGTGTCCAATTGGATTCAAACAAATTGTTTTGGTAACAGTTCTGACGCTTAGCCGTGGTGTTGGTGATGTTCCTCATTCTATTCCCACAGTTGTGACCTTGGAGTCGGTTGGCCGATCTCTTCCCCCCCCCCCCAGGATTTATGGCAGTCTGGTATCAACAAAGCAGTGGTGAGGTGAAGCAGGATGGCAGCACTGACATTATGTTTCCTTCCTGTGCATTGTTCAAAAATTAACAAGCATTAACATTATAAAAATGCATTTATTGAAACTTTCTTGTTAAGTTCAGAAAATAGGCTCGGCCATGTTTTGCTTAATTATGACTTATTGGTTAACCATAACAGACTGGGTTCATACAGAATGGTCAGCTTTGAAACATACTTTAAAATTTACAGAGATTGAGTTCACACACTATATTAAACCAAACCCAAAGAAACTTTCCTACAGCTTAAAATGACATGCAAACACAGTCATTGTATCAATGTAACCTAGTTATATAGACTTCAAATTGTTTGGTATTGCTGGTAGCAGCCGACACACGACTGTTGAAACAGTGAATGAATTGTCATGTGTTATTCTCTCCCACCAACTCTTGCTTCACTCCTGTAGCCTCCAGTCCATCTCCAGAAAGACAGGATGCAACAAGACCCACAAGCAAAAATCCTTTGACCTGGACTGTTGATGATGTGGTATGGTTTGTTAAAGATGCAGATCCTCATGCTTTAGGACCCCACGTGGAACTCTTCAGGAAACATGTACGTAAGAAGGCTTTCTGCGATAAATGACAGGATCCAAATTTAACCTTCTAGCAAACGGCTTTGGTCTGTACTTGAACCAATGTAAATTGAAATGGTTTGACATCTGACAAAAATTAGTCAAAGTGAGTCTTCCTCCTGGCAAATACAATTAATCTAGGGCAGTGTTTCTCAACCTTGGCAACTTGAAGATGGGTGAGGTTCAACTCCCAGAATTCTCCAGCCAGCATGGCTGGCTAGGGAATTCTGGGAGTTGAAGTCCACACATCTTCAAGTAGCCAAGATTGAGAAACCCTGAACCCGGATCTCACACACAACTTGATGGCAATCATATCTTAGAGAGCCTGAAGTGGGGCTTGGATGGATTCAGAGAGGATGATTCTAAAGCTCATTGTTAATGCTACAGCTAAACAGGGACTCCATGGCCAGGCAGCCTGCCACTGAGGGTCCATTGCAAGAGAACTGAGTGGCAGAACCATTTTCTTGTGCACTCCCCTGAAATACCACTCCAGTCACTCTGGGAAAAAGTCTGCTGAAGAGCTAGAGTCTATTGGACTGACCTTGCTGGGCTTTTCATTTTCAGTCAGAAGATTATCCAACAACTAGGCTTGCTAGTGTTTTTGTAGAACAACAATCCTTTGTAAGAAAGATGAGAATTCAAAGGTACATCAGTTTTAAATCCTCCCCCCACCCCAGCACTCCCTCCCCCCCTGCTTATAATTCAGTCAGCTTCACAGGGAAACCTACAAGAGGTCTAGTGGTTGATTAAAACTATCACCGTATTCAGCTCAATTATGCCTTTGAATTACTCATTTCTGAGCAATTGTTAACCTTCATAGCTAAACTGGATTAACTAGAAGACACCAGAGGTGAGAGACAAGTGATTACTCCATTAACCTTAACCACAGTTTTCAGCATGTTAAATCATTTTAAAGAGCAGGTGCATCATTTAAACTGATGTCCTGAATGCCACTGACATTCCCAGCTCCTGACTTCCTTTCCTTGCATTCAGCTAATTTGGCTGTGACATGCCCCCACTGTCCAACGAGAAGAATTATTAATTTAACTTATCACAACAAAAAGAGACCAGCAATGTATTTACTGAAAACAACATCAGTAACTTCAACACTGTGTGTCTTAAGGCATGCTTCATTACTCTGGGATGGCTGATCTTCACCAGATCCTAAATCGCTACATAGATGCTCCTTGCGAGCTGGGCCGATCTATGCAATTTCAAGGGAGATGTAGAACAATATAAGGAAAGTTCGGGCTGGATTTAAATATTGGCTGAGCACAACAGGCATTCTTTGGTTGCAGCTTAGGTTATGTAAATTCTGCCCTTGTTGTTTCTAAGCCAAGATTTATAGCTTAGTATATTGTATAAACTCAATTGCTTGTGGTCTGTTCAACACGCTGTACTTAAATTGTGTTTGAGTGTGGAAATAGAGTTCAGGGGTACATTTAAAATCGAAGCCATCTGGCTAATTAACAAATAAAGCCAATCCAAAAGTGAGATTTGATGCAACAGAATTCTCACTGAATTCTGATTCATGATCAAAAAATTAATACAGAAGAGAAAGTGCAGCCTTTGAATGAAGACAGATTTAACCTGTTCATTCAGAAATGGATCTACCTCCTCCAATGATGCATAGAACTGAAAGCATTCGTATTTCTTAACACCATCTTTGTATAGATTATTTTAGCTTTATTTCCAATTAGCTTACCCCTTACCTTTTTTAAAAAACTATTTTATTAATTTTCTAAATTTTACACTCATAAGTACTTAATAAACAACGTGTTGTCTGGGTCCATTGGTAATTCAGTGGTACATATTAACTTTCTCAGTCTAGTTCCAATATTACACCATCCAGTGCTTCCTTGATCTTCTCTTCTTCCGGTGGTATGCATTTTTCCACACTGGGCAAATATCATTCTTGTTACTATTAATACATATACAATTAAATATAGACATCTTCATCACATTTTTCTGGTATTGTACATAATATCGATAGTGTCAGTTTATAATATCTTTTCTAGCCAAAACATCTCAATTGCATTTGCACTTAAAATCCATTTGTTCAATCAATATCCTGTTTTTCCTGCTTTTTAAAATTTTTAAATTTCCTCTCAATGTTCAAAGTATCTCTATCGCTTATAATTTTCTCATAATAAATTATATTTGGGTAACCAAAGGCTTCCCTTATTCAAACCCTTTTAGAATTTTCATATTTCCCATTTCATAACAAAATATAATACTCTAGTTACAAATCCTATCCTTCTAATTGCAATAATACTTTTATTTCTAACAGTTATCTATTTTCTAAACCATATTCAAACATCTATTTAATAGTATAATATCCCATCTAATGGGTCAAAACCTCTATTTTCTTCAGTTTTACTCTATCTTTCTTACTTTGCCAAATAATTTTCCAAGTCAGTACATTTGAATCATCAAGTAATTCTTCCTCTGTTTTTGTATATATTGTTTGGAATGAGGAAGAGAATTTGATTGAAGTATTTTTAGAAGAACGCTCAACCCATTTATATTCATTAAACAGTCTCCATCTTTCTCCTTCAGTTTTTCTTTTCATTTCTTGTTTGTCAATATTCAGCATTTCTCCTAACAGCTTTATCATCCGTTTGATCAGCTCTTCTTCCTTATCCTCAAATGTGTTCTGAGATCTTGATAAGTAAGATATCTTTTCAATTTCCGGTGTTACCACTGCATCTTCTAATTTTTTATTTGTCTGTTAATCCCTTCCTTTAGGTCCTCCAGCTTTGGAGCCGTTTCTTCTAAGTTTCCTTCTGTTTTCTGGGTTACTAGTTCCTTCTTTGTAGTCATTGTCTGAATTTGTAAGTTTAGATTAGAAAATTGTTCTTTTATCTCATTTGCATTATTTTTAGTCTCATCATGAAATAAAACAATTGTCTGTTGGATTGATTTCAACATAGAAAGAATTTCTTTTCTGAGATTCATTAACATTTTCTCGTTGGTATATCAAGCTGGAGCTTCGGAGACAGGTGTTAAAGATGATGTTTTACCATTTAAGGCTAAGTACGGAACACTCATTTTGTTTTTGTATGTAATCTTTATAGTCCAATAGGGTCCCCAACACAGATAAGCAGCCCAATAGTTTTTTTTCCCTTTTCCCAGCTGCAGTCTGCAAAAGTGAAAGTTTCCCAGAACAGCAAAGAAGCAGCCGAAGAGGTCCCCCCCTCTTTTTCCAGCTGCAGTCTTCAAAAGTGAAAGTTTCCAAGGACAACTAAAGTCTTATCTGAGACTGGGCTTCAAGCCAAGTTCCTTTAATAATAAATTGTCGTGCCATAGTTCTCCACTAGATGTCATTAATGCTGTCTTCCAGCTTTTTAAATCCAAACTTATATTACAAACTTTTCAAGTCTCTTTTCTAAAAAAGTCTCAAAAATACTTTTAGTCCCCAAATTTCAAAGCTATATATCTGTATTGGTTCCAAATTAATCTTGTGATTTTCTCTGTTTCCCCCCAAAAAATTAGTTCGCCGCTTTTCTTTTCCTGAGGGAATGGGGCGGAAATTCCCCTTCCCTCTCTCATCGTGGAGGATTCTTTGCTTTGGGCGTTTTTTTCCAGGAAAAAGTCTTAAAATCATAGAGGATAAAGTCTCACCTAGTTCCATCCATGTTGCTCAAAAGTTGCTTGTTAGTGCTTATTTTCTTCGATTGTCAGCAGCTTCTGACTGGCCACAGAAGTGTAGCCAGTCTTTCCCCCACCGGTTTGGAGGGCTACCTTGGATCAAACAGAGGGGCCGCTGCCCCTCTGTGATCAACGAGAGTCCCCTCCTTCGTTGCCTTTCTTGGGTGACTTTCGACCCTTTTTAGGGTCCCCAGCGGGGCAAAATCGAACGTGGAAGACGGACCCCGTCTTCCTGCGCCTGTCACGCCATGATGCCTATCCGGAAGTGAGCTTACCCCTTACCTTAATAAAGTGGTTGTACTGCTGGGCAGAATAAAATTTGCCTTCCCAGTTGTTGTTGTTTTTAAAAAAAAACCAAAGGAAAAAAAAAGATGGCAAAGCAATCCTTCCATTTCTGTTCAATTACCAAGCAGAATGTTTTACACTTTAAGAAGCCACAGCAAAGTCAGCCTTGTGATTTAGAGCTTGTTTGCATTGGTTAGTGGGTCTTTCAGAGAGCTTTATACCACTCTTGAAATATTAAACCTGACAGTCAGTGTTCACAGGATTAGATTGTAATAAAGCAACATGAAATGTTTCCAGTTGCTTTATACTTTTGCAGCCTCACAGCAGACTTTGAGAAGCTAGTGCATGTTATGAGCTCCAGTGGCCATTATAAACCACCCCTGAAATGATTAATATAGTTCAGCTCTATAACTGAGCCAAGCCTGTGATGGAAGAATATGTACTCAATCACTGCCTGGAGTGCTGTTTCTGCTTTACAAAATTCTCTGGAGCTTTTTACATTAACCCCAGATTGCTGGATGTTATTTAGCCATACTTTGAATTGCAATGCACCCTAGCTTTTCCAGCTGATGCAGACCCCAACAAGTGAACCATGGAGAGAAGCATCTGAGGAATACATTCTCCTTACAAGAAATATGGGGCTTTAGGACAAGGCACAATCCTCCTGGTTGTGGAAACTTGTTTGTGCCTCTGGGCCTGGGCTCTGGAACTAGCTCTGGAAGGACTAACTTGTCCTTCCTGTTTTTAGTAGGTGGTTGCAACCTCCCATTTCATGAAGAGGATAATTTTTGCACTGAGAATATTGTCCCCAAATTCTTTCAACTTTAATAGAAGCTGCTCGGCTATTTTATTGTTAGTGGCCAGGCGTGTTTGGCACTGGTGTCAAAATGACAGCCATGAGACTTGAACTGAAGTCTCCATCCCTTTTATCTGATTGCAAACACAGGACATATAAATAAAGAGACAGAGGTTCAGTGGTGCAGTCAAGGCTGCCATCTTGACTTTTTTGACATCTGCAAAGACCCCAGTAACTGGCAGCTTATATAGTTCATATTTGAACTGGGTTTTTTGCCATTCATAGTCATCTGACTATGAGCATAAGAGCCATGCTGGCACAGTGGTTAGACTGCAGTATTGCAGGCTAATTCTGCCGACTGCCAGGAGTTCGATTCTTGCTGGCTCAACATTGACTCAGCCTTCCATCCTTCCGAGGTGGGTAAAATGAGGACCCAGATTGTTGGGGGCAATAGGCTGACTCTGTAAACCACTTAGAGAGGGCTGTAAAACACTGTGAAGTGGTATATAAGTCTAAGTGCTATTGCTATCTGGAGCCTTGTAGATGTTCCCATCCTTGTCACCTGATTCGCCAGTTTGCAGTTGCTGCTGCTGCTGTTGTGAAAGATCATATTTCCTTGTGACTATGTAGTCCTCCAAGCACAATCAATCAATCAATCAATCCATCAATCAATCAATCAGAATAGAGCTGGAAGGGACCTTGGAGGTCTTCTAGTCCAGCCTCCTGCTCAAGCAGGAGACCCTATACCATTTCAGACAAGTGACTGTCCAGTCTCTCCTTAAAAAACTCCAGTGATGAAGTACCCACAACTTCTGACGGCAAGCTGACACTGACATGTCTGACACTGGGTTTGTGCTTGGGAGGACCTGATGGAAACTGGACCATCAAGAAATTCAACAGCTGCTTCTGAAACTTAACTTCATTTTAGGCTTATGCTCAAATGTTTAGTGCTTGTCTTTTCATGGTGGTGGTGTTTCATTATTCAGTTATCTCATTATTACTTTTGTATTAATTTACATTTTTATGGGAGGCATTTTAATGTTGTCTTCTGCCAGATGTTGCATGGCATGGCAGGTTGCATAAACGTATTTTAAATAAATAAATTCACAGCACTTCAGCTAAATAGATCCAATTTTGGAATGGTAGAACATTTGGGATTTGAGGTCCTACTTTGTTGAATTTCTCAAACATGTTTAGTATTGTCGGAGACGTGCAGGCCAATTCTTTCCACAGCATTGCAGTAAATTGTTTTATTTCTTCTGCAAACACAGTTCCAAATTATGATTTATGCTTTTCATTCCGTCTTCTCTCGTTCTTTTTGTATTAGGAGATTGATGGCAATGCTCTCTTGCTACTGAAAAGCGACATGATCATGAAATATTTGGGTCTGAAGCTGGGACCAGCACTCAAACTCTGTTATCACATCGATAAATTGAAACAAGCCAAGTTCTGATGCTTTTTTAAAAGACCAAACAATCCCAATATAAATCAAGGAAGTAGATGAAAGGTAACAAGTTGCCTTATGGAAAGATAATCCATTTTCAAGCTGCTTCTCCTCTCTTTTGTACTGAGAACTTGGCCTTTATAAAAGTGTTCATCTTCACCATTTTAATTCAACGAAAGGGGGTGTGGGGTGATGTGTTTTGCTGATTTGTGTTAATACTTTTCCAAAAAAGTATGCAATTATAATTATTTTGTATTATTCATATTGTTATTGTTAATACTATTAAGTCCTATTTTTGTAATCATAAAAGAAAAATCGTACGCCAAAAGATCTTCCCTACTTTTTAGAAAAGAAGAAGTTTGAAAAGCTTTAGGAAAGCTTCTTCTGAGCTGCTTCGCATCAGTCTGGCCGTTGCATCTGACCAGGTCAGGTGACTTGCCTTATGGATTTGCAATCAAAGTCAGAGCACTCTCGTATCACCTCAAACAGAGTGGTTTTCAAGTGGAATCAATGAACGCAGTTAGCTGCCAGTCATCAATAGTAGTCTAGCAACATTCATGCATCTGCGAACAAACTCGTAATCTAATTCTTTTGTGTAACCACACATGCATTCCTTTAACAGGAGACCCCATCTATATATTGCCCAGTGACCTCGGAGGATCACAGAACATTCTGGGAATACGAAGATAAAAATTGTGCATTTACTTGGCGATACACTGTGAATTTAATCATGTTTACATGGCATTCAGTCTGTCAACCTACTGAACAGCTACTGAATGCTGTTCCCCAGGTTCTTCCTTGCTACCCTGAATCATATGCTTTCCAACATAGTCATTAGCACGAAGGTTTCATTCATGTGATTTTGGATATCGTAGGAGCATATTGGCAACAGACCGTTTTATAACATGATAAGTGTACAACATTCCTCCAGTTGAAAATAATGAGGAAATGTCCCTCTGCAGTCTTCACCCAAAGTCTAGGAAGTAATGTAGAAACCCACAATTGCTCAGCATTTGACTTTTAACTCCTGGCTGCATAAGTTCTAGATGAAAGGTCATGCCAAATATTCATAGTTCCCTACACTTTGGAAATGTTATGTGACAAATGTTAACGTCACTGGAACGGAAGTCACAGGTGCTGATTTGCTTAGTCATTCTTTGGTGGTTAGCTGGCTAGCAGCTAGTCATTCTTTGGGTTGTTACCAAGCTTTCCACTTCACCAAAGCTGCCCTGAATGTACAGAGAAACACACTGCCAGGAGCAAGAGGTCACATATCTCACAAAGCTTTGAAGTGAATAACATCTGCCTGCTCCAAGCTTGAAGTAACTCAAAGAATGTATATTCTTTGCAACTCGTAATAGAAAGATTGCTTGTTGCTGACCAGGAACTACTATCAGTGACTGCTTAGCAGCCAAATTTGTGAAGTGTAATCCACTCTTACTAAACATCCACTCTGAGCCACATTTTGTACCTAACTTTGATATGATTTGGTTAACTAAAATAATACACTGCAGTTACTTATTTGATGTATGCACAGTGATCATTGGTTGATTAGATAAGCACCAGGAAACTTACAAATTTGTTAATTGAACGTATTATGTCATACTGTGGTATTATGGGAAATCTGTCCCATGGTTTGCACTATTTTGAAAACTTGAATTATTTCAGTAGAAGCAGGAATATTTCTCTCTCTTGTCTGAAGTATCCTGTTTTGTCACTAGAGGATTTGATGTTAATCAACTCCAGTCTTGAGCTGTGATAGCATCATTGCACTCTAAAGAGCAACTTTCCCTTGAGTGATATCTCACCTTTAATCAAATACTGTATGGGCTTATAGCTTCCTCTCTAATCAAACCTTCCTGTTGCAGATGGCACTTCTACTCTTCATATGTGGATGGCAGTTTGTGGATTGATATGAGAACAGCAAATGAGAGTCCTATCGTCAGGAGTTTTGGTTAGGAAGCCTACACACCAAACAAATAGATTAACCAATAATTTTCCTTCTTGATCTGGTCCTATTCTGCAAATATTTTATTGTGTATTTGGAGGGGGGGGGGAAAACCTGCACAGATAATGCGTCAGGAAGAAAGGTAAAATAATTAAAAGCTGCATTGTAGACTCACAAGGATGTTCACTCTAGAAGAAGCATAAGTTATCATTAATTTTATCTTGTGGCTGAAGTTACAAAAATTGCATTAATCATCAATAGATGTGTTATCCTATACAGTTGTACTACATATCTGCCATTATTCCATCTACCTGCTACATCTGATCAGCTTTGGGAGAAGGGGAGAACAAGATCTTTGTGATAAATTGTGATAAATTGGAAAAGTTGAATATTATCTTGTTTTTCTTGGTTTTAAACTTGTGTGTAAGTACATCTCAGAGAAAAAAGATAGTGTTTTGCCCTAATCATGGAAATGTATTCCTGATTCTTTACATTACATTTATTCTAACTTCTTTGTTTAGATTAACATAATCTCAAATATCCTGGAAATATTCAGAGTATTGGTGTCCAAAAATAGAACAGATACGTATATTCTTATTGTTATTAACTTACATCTTGTTGCTGCAAGGCATGGACCTTTCTACATCCATCAGATGTTTTACAGAGAGGGAAAGAGGGCACTTGGAGCTTGTCACATGCACAATGTCAGCATATCCACAACTGCTGTTCCTTGGAGGTCCATAACTTGGCATCCTGTTAGCATAATTGCAGGATGGGTCCCACAGGAGATTCACGCATGCAAACGAGCAGTTGTCTTTCAGAACAGTCTTATTATGTGCAGATCACCTTCTCATTAGACTGGAGGTATATATATATATATATATATCTTGATCTCTAGGGTTTTAAACTATTTTTGTAAGCACATTTAAATCAGGTCAAGTCCTCCGAGGTTTGGTCAATTAAACTGAAATACATATGTGAATAAACTTAACAGAAGAAGTAAGTGCTTAAGCTCAGTCTATGGCACTGTGAGTCTGAGGTGGCAGAGAGGATCAATTCCTTTAACTTGAAAATTTGTGAACACACAAACAAAATATTTGTACAGTTGTACAGTTAAGCACAATTCTTGCTTTTTAAGACAAAGGTGTTCTGTTTCATCTGAGTGTATATAGAGTTGAATATAACTGTACTGTTGAATTCTGCAAATCCCATGACAATCTTGTCTCATTCTTACTACTCACTGGGGACATGGTTTCTCCTTTAAGTGCAATTCTTTGTTCTGTTTCATTGAAATAACCATATGTAAATATTGTTCCTCTTCAGCAAGCATTCAATTTTCATTAAGATGTCTCCCATTTTGATGAATCCTTGTAATTTTTTTATTAACCAAGATCTCCACCTCATTATGTCAGCTTATTCTACATTAAAAGGCTGTATCGGTTCCTCGGAATTTAGATTTTATTTCCTTTTTTTTCAACCAATGAATGACTCACAAATCTGAGCTGCATCACAAAACCTCTTTGATGGACCTGTTGCCATTCACTCATAGTTCATAGTGGCTGCCAGCTGTACAGTCTTTCCCACCTATTGTGTCACTCTACAATTCTATGCATGCTTACTTGAAAATAAAGTCGATTGAGCTGAGGGGAGTAAGTTCTGTAGAAATATGGATTGGATTTCTGTGCGTGAACCTAGCGTATAAAATGACTACCTCTGTAAATACCTACGGAGCAGTGCCATTTAGATGTCCTTAAAATAAAATCGCAGATGCACAAAATATCATAAGCTGGATTTATGGCTTTGAGCACTCAGTCATTAGTCATAGAATAGGGGAAAGACTGTGTACTAATCAAGGTGGCTTAACTTTGAGATGGATGCAGCTGAATAACCCAGGTTCACATATCACCATAAGGCATGTTTTTCTTAATCAGGGCTTTTTGAATACATTATCAACCATGCACATGGCTTGATTTACACAACATGCTAAGAAAAATAACCTAGGAAATCACCCTGCTGGACCCAGTTTGTACATCTATGGAAAGATAACTTTTACAATTAGACATTGCCAGACTTTGGTGTATTTGCTTCCCTTGCCCTATGGACTAGGAGTGAAACTGCAGGTAGTCCTCAACTTACAGCCATTCATTTAGTGACCATTCAAAGTTATAACAGCACTGGGGGAAAAAAGGACCTACAACTGGTCCTCGCATTTACGGCTGTCACAGCATCCCATGGTCATGGGATCAAAATTCAGGCACAGGGCAACTGGGATACATTTATGATGGTTGCAGCATCCTGGGATCATGTGATCACATTTGCGACATTCCCAGCCAGCGTCAGACAAGCACTGTCAATGGGGGAAACTGAATCTGCTTAATTCACTTAACAACTGCAGTAATTAGCTTAACTGTGCAAAAAAGGTCGTAAAATCCGGAATAACTCCCTTAACAACCACCTTGTTTAGCAATGGAAATTCTGGTCCCATTTGCCAGTTGTAAGTCAAGGACCACCTGTGCTGCAATTATCCTTACAGCAGAAGATGGTATTATGTATTTGTTTACCAATCAGTTCATTAGTCTTGTTCCACTGAAGTGAGCAGCACTAGATCCGTCTTCAGACTATCCTTTCATCTGTGACTCTTGAATGCAAAATAAAGAAAATACACCAGGCTACATTTCTATTATCACAAATGGAACCTGAATAACTAGTTTTCCTTGAATTGGTATAAGCTGTAATACAGAATAACATAATGTTCCGTCAAATGCATTAAAGAGGACTGGCGAGGGGACAGATTCGGTCTATCTTATATAATAATAATAATAATAATAATAATAATAATAATAATAATAATAATAATAATAATAATAATAATAATAATAATAATAATAATAATAATAATAATAATAATAATAATAATATAATAATAATAATAATAATAACAATAATAATAATAAAGTTGGAAGGGACCTTGGAGGTCATCGAGTCCAACCCCCTGCTCAGGCAGGAAACCCTACACCATTTCGGACAAATGGCTGTCAGTCTCTTCTTAAAAACTTCCAGTGTTGGAGCATTCACCGCTTCTGGAGGCAGGTTGTTCCACTGGTTAATTGTTCTAACTGTCAGGAAGTTTCTCCTCAGTTCCAGGTTGCTTCTCTCCTTGACTAGTTTCCATCCGTTACTTCCTGTCCTGCTTCAGGCGCCTTGGAGAATAGCTTGACTCCCTCTTCTTTGTGGCAACCCCTGAGATATTGGAATACTGCTATCATGTCACCCCTAGTCCTTCTTTTCATTAAACTAGACATACCCAATTCCAGCAAACGTTCCTGATAAGCTTTAGCCTCCAGTCCCCTAATCATCTTTGTTGCCCTTCTCTGCACTCTTTCTAGAGTCTCAACATCTTTTTTATATCGTGGTGACCAAAACTGGATGCAGTATTCCAAGTGTGGCCTTACCAAGGCATTGTAAAGTGGTATTAATACTTCACGTGATCTTGATTCTATCCCTTGATATGCATCAAGGGATATGCATTCTTGATATGCATTCTATCCCCTTGATATGCATCAAGATGGTTTAACTCTGTTTGCAGGAGAGTATTCCTGTTTAGTAATTCTCAAGAGTAAGAAGCATCTATCTTGCTTTCCCTATGAAAGCTGTTTGTTTTCCCAAAGTAAACTGCCAGACTAAACTTCTCCATTTTTAATATAAAATTCTGATTTTGTACAGATAGCAATAGCAATAGCATTTAGACTTCTATGCCACTCCATAGTGCTTTGTAACACTATTTGAGCGGTTTACAGAGTCAGCCTATTGCCCCCAACAATCTGGCTCCTCATTTTACCGGCCTCAGAAGGTAGAAGGCTGAGTCAGCCTTGAGAATCGGTGAGAATTGAACTCCCGGCAGTTGGCAGAGTTAGCCTGCAATACTGCATTCTAACCACTGTGCCACCACAGCTCTTCAAGATATCTAATAGTGCTATTTTAAAAACTGTGAAGATTGGTGCAACAATCAGAGTGTGAAGATGATTTTATGATTTTGTGCTAAGGGAGGAAATATCTAAAAAAAGGAAGGCTTTAATGAGTTATTGCTAGCATGTGCCATATTCCTGCATGTTATGAATGGAAAGACATTTTAGGAGCCTGAAAATCTAGAAACAAATTATCTCAGTTCCTCCCATTCCCCTTGCAAACTTTAGTCAAAGCCATTTGTTAAGTTATTAGATAATGCTTGTCAGAATGAATGGTGCTGAAATGTCAGAAAATCCTTGTCATTCCTTTTTAAATTAGCTGCTGTTTCAGACACAGGCTGTACAAAATACACGGCTGTTTGTTGGTTATCCCTTTGCTTTACTCCAGGCTACAGCCAATCAAGGCATGTTTTGACATCTTCCAAACAGGTATGGATTACAGGTATGTGTCCTCCAGTGCAATTAATTTCATCAGTCTAGGTTTCATTTGGTTCTTATGGGAGAACTGTTGTATCCAAAGCCAAGCCATGGGCAGGGATATATCATTTGTGATGCCACTGCAGTGCCAATTCATTGAATTATTTCCCATCATTTCATAGTTTGGGCTGTTTATCTCTGTTCTATTGAAATCAGGAAAACAAATGCCTGGATTTGAACTTCCCATCTGGGATTTGTGGATTACCTGAGCAGGAGTGCGGTAAAGAGTGGTAGCCACATCCCCTCAAATGTCTACAAGGCATCGGTGCTCTCAGTGGCACTTCTGCCGTGAATGCCAAACGCCATGCCCGTTCAGATGTTACTTTTACTTGGGCTATTTTAATGATAAGGCATTAAATGAGAAGCCAGCAAATGATAAAACAGCCCCAGTTTTAAGCATCAGTATTTAATTCCAAGAAGATGGGGAGACCTTCTCCAGAACACAAAAAGGAACGAATGAATGAATGAATGAATAGATGGAGGCTACTTGAATGCTTTTTTCCTATAATGCCCTTTTTCAAATTAATCACTCTATCAAGCCCCAACCTTTGAATGTTCGCTTCAACCTGCACCTTAGTGCAAAGATTCTGTAGCATAATTTGCAATAATATTAACAATGTAACAATAAATAACAGCAGAGATAAATTAGGGATTCCAATGTTATGTATGTATTTTTAATTTTTCTGTTGCTTTTCTACTTAGTAAAAATAACAATGGAAAAGGGGAGCATAAATCATTGGTCGGAGCAGCCCAGTAATTTGTTTGGACCTGGGAGACCAAAGGAGATACAGGTAGTCACTTAACAACCACAACTGAGCCTGGATTTTCCATAATAAGTCACTGCAGTCGTTCACAGCTCACCCTGTGACCTGATTTGATTTTAGGGTTGTTTTTAATGAGGGTCATAAAGCGAGTCACCATGGTTAAGCAAACTATGTGGTCATTAAGCACATCCATTTTCCCAGATGGGTAAGTTTTTTTGCTAGATGCAAGCAAAAAATGTTGCAATCGTGGTCCTGTGACTGTGGGAGGCTGCAACCAGTTGTAAATGCTAGCTAGTTGCTAAGAATCTGCAATGTCCACACAGAAGATGCAGCAGTTATAACTTGGAGGATGGGTCATAAGTAACTTTGAGGAGGGGTCATAATTTCAAATAGTTGTTAAGCAACCAAGTATTAAGCAGGGGCTACCTGTAATGGGGAACAACCTCACCCTTTTACTGTTCTGTAAATGGATGTCTTGGGAACGGCCATATCCACCCTAGCGGCCATTTGGTCAGAGTACGCTCAACCTAGTCTAACTTCCAAATATTCCCACAGGACAAAATACTCTATATAGTTCAGCTCTTTTTTATATAGTTCAAATTTGACAGTACTGCTGCTGCTTATTAGCATTAGCATAAATCTTACAAAGTAAATAATAAAAAGACTTGTTTCCATAATATTTAACTAACAGCAATGAATAAAAGTGGTGGGAAGAGAGGAGAAATGTCTACATTTTGGGGTTTTTTTTAATTTTGCAAAATCTTAATCTTTGGGATTATTAACAGTCCAGTGCAGGGATGAAGATAGCTTGGCCCTCTAGTTATTGCTGAAAATATTTAGCAGCAGCGGACAAATGGATTGAGGTTGTCGAGAGTTGGAGATTAGTAAAAAGTAGGAGACAACCGGCTCTCATGGATTGATTTTCCTGGATCTGCTCAAAACATGACTAGATCCAACCCAAGGAAACTCATTTACAAATGACATTAAGCCAGGATAATGGATACTAAACTGGATACTGTATAGGGTGAAGTTAGAGCGGGAGAGAATGTGTGGGCTGTATCATGGGAGAGTAGCTGTGGTGCCAAGTTCTTCAGTTTTTGGATTATTGTTTTTGGGTTTTAGTGTGTATTTGTGGTTTTTGTTCTTGATCATAAGCTGCCCAGAATTTGGTTGAAGATGGGTGGCTATAAAAATGTTTGAAATAAATAAATCTTAGCATCACCAATGGAATGTCCTAATGACTATGACTGTAAAAACAAAAACTTCCAAGTGTGAGAACAATGTATATAAATCCACAGATTGGTGGAGGGGAAGGCAAAAAATAAGGATATGAACAAATCCATCCGATTTCTTTTTACATGTTGCTGTTGGATTGTACTCAACCGTTTGTGGGCAATTAGTTTTTTTTTATTTTATTTTTGGAAACGAGACATTTCTCCTCTCTTCCCACCACTTTTATTTATTTCTGTAAGTTAAATATTATGGAAACAAGTCTGCTTATTATTTGCTTTGTAAGATTTGCGCTAATGCTAATAAGCAGCAGCTGTGAAGCATTTCTTCACGAATGCTTTTTAGGCTGTGGTTCTATTAATACACATGTTCTGAGAAAGTATGAAAATGCACAGTGCCCCTTCTGCCCCCCCTCCCCACATGACACAGCATGAATTCTAACTTGATTCGAAATTCAATTGGAGTTAGGAAATACATTAGAAGATGGGTGCCTTTTGTTACTCTAAGCCTTCCTGGCCTTCGTTGCACAAAATAATAATGGATTCTCCCCCTACCATATTAAGGAATTTCTATGCTATAGTCAGAATAGTTTTTGCTGCCTCAAAACTGTGACCCTGAATATTCTCTGTGCTTCCTTCTTCTTTCTCTCTGTTCAAATATTGGGGATCACCCAGTGATATTCAAAAGCACCATATTTGTGGTCTGATGTTTCTTTTCACACTGCCTCATCAGTCTAGAATCGTACAATTGTAATTACACCGAATTCGATTCTTCTACTTAAAAAAACAACAACACAATTGAATACAAAATAATTGTATAAATGGTTGGTAGGTATGGATTATTGGTAGGTATAAGATGTAACATTCAGTGCAATCACTTCTTCCCATGCACAGGTAGTCCTCGACTTAAAACAGCTCATTTAGTGACCATTCAAAGTTACAACGGCACTGAAAAAAGGAACTTATGACCGTTTTTCACACTTACGACTATTGCAGCATTCCCCCATGGTCACATAATCAAAATTCAGATGCTTGGCAATTGACTCATGTTTATGACAGTTGCAGTGTTCTAGGGTCATGTGACCACCTTGTGATTCTTACCAAGCACTACATAGAAGGATTTTTCTTATGATGATCTGTCCCTAACTTGGCCCTCCATATCTTCCAATGGTGCACTTATTGCCATTGTAACTGAGTCCATCCACCTTGCTGTTGGTTATCTCCTTGACCTTCTCCTTGCCCTTTTCCTTCTCTTTCCATCTTTTCCAGCATCAGAACCTTCTCCAGAGAGCTAGGTCTTTGCATAATATGTCCTAGGCATGACAATGTGAGGTTGATTGCCATTATTGTCATTATTATTATATGAGAACTCTGAATTGATCTGTTGCGCAATACATTTGTTTGTTTTCTTGACTATCCACGGTAGTCTCAAGAGTCTTTGCCAACATCAAAGGTTCAAAAGTGTCACGCTTTCCATCTTGCTTTTTCAAAGTCCAGGGTTTTTTTTCCTGTACTTTCTTTAATTGATGTGCAAATCGTGGGTGCATAGTTAAATTTATAAAAATCATTGTTGCTAAACTCTTCCAGATGGGAAAAAACAATGTACAATATATTGGGGAAATTCTGATAGCATCTGTTTTGAATATTAATTCCATAGAGTGCAAGTACACTTCCCCATGTCTTCCAAATTTGTGTATACATTCATCCAGATTTTCTGTTAGTAGAATTATATCCTTAATGGTGAAAAGAAAAGCAATCAAAAACTGTTTTTCACACATGCATTTCCCCCTACAAATAGATTTACAACTTTAACAAATCTTTATTCCATTTCTTGTACTCCAAAGGAGTGGTCTAGTTCATTTGCATTTTAAAAAACATTCAAAAGTGCAATATTTAAGGACTGACAATACTGTGCATAGTACTGTACACTAATGCAGAAGTGGTTGCACAAACACCATAGATCAGTGATGGCGAACCTTTTAGAGACCGAGTGCCCAAACTGCAACCCCAAACCCACTTATGCATCGTCGAGTGCCGGGTGGGTGTGGCCCATTGGCTGGGTGTGGCCCATTGGGTGGGCATGGCTGTGGTGTTAACGGCAGACTGGGTGGTACTAAAAAGTTCAATCAATCAATTCCAACTTTGCAAGATCTTTTTTTTTCCCGTGAGAAGTTGGAATTGACTGATTGAACCTTTTTTTTTTTTTGCACACGGCGGCGGAGGCCTAAAGTGAAAAGGTTTTATAAAACCCAGCTGAAGGCCTAGGATTGGGGTGACGGCGCGCGTGCCCACAGAGAGGGCTCTGAGTGCCGCCTCTGGCACCCGTGCCATAGGTTCGCCACCACTGCCATAGATACTCTTCATATATTTCTAAACATTTTAATTGGTGTCTATATCTAGTTTTTTTATATATTGTAAAACATTGCTTTATCATTGAAGAAATCGAGATGACATTTAACAAAAATATTTCTTTAAAAAAACCCTCCAACTGAAATGTAACAAGAAGACAGTAGCATAAAAAAAAGACGGCAGCAATCAAAATATTAAAATGTAGGGGGGAAAGTTGGTTAAAAGAACACATTAAAAATGATTTACTCAGAGCTTTCCTAAAAGGGAAGTCCTTTAGAAGAAAATAGACGCACATTAACCGGGTAAAGTTTAAATTAATAAATGTTAATATTTCTAGAGCCATGGATTCATCTGGATCTCTTCTATATGGCAATCTGCATAATCCTTAATGATTGAGAGCTTGCACACATGGCAACAACCCAAGGAGGGTTCCTTCTGAGATGTTTGACTGTCTCTGATAGTTTCTGCCCATCTGGTAAGCTCCAAATGGGTGTGCTGCAGGGGCCCCCCAATTAAACAATGAAGGTATGCATTCTCTGTGGCAGTGCCTACCCTCTACAACAGCCACCATCCCCAGCCCAGATTTATATGGCTCCCACCTTCAGGTTTTCCAAGTATCACTGAAAAAGCTAGCTATTCTCCCAGGCCTCGGGGTAGTGGGTTGGTAACCCTTTTTCTGTTGTCTTGTCTTTCTGTTTCATTGCCCAGGGTCACTTGGAGTCAGGCGCACTTTAAATAAATAAATAATGACCCATCACTTAGTGTGGCTCTCCAATGCATTCCCTTCATTCCCCCATCCTGACCCAGCCAGTCCTCTCCTCTTCTTGACTTTATTTTCTGCACTGGATGGAAAGTAACTGTAGTTAGGTATTTTTCCGGTGAAACCCGTCTATCAGAGCAACCTGGTCTACCCCAAATATGGGACAGAGCATACTGCTTCCGCTTTAGCCTTTCAGCCCCAATCTAGGAGCCTTCTTCACAGGCGGTCGCTTCTGTGACCAACTATTTACCAACAAAGAATTAAAGGGAGACTAGTATAACTATTTCGAGCTATTTAGCTCTCATCAGCTAGCCATACCCTTCTGAGATTCGAACCCGGGCCGCTTGCAGGTTAGACAGATGTATTAACTGTAGCTAGTGACCACCTTCCACCACTGGTCAGTATTCAAAGGCAACATCAATCTAATCATTAGATGTTGGAAGAGAGGGGATATGAGGAATGGCCTGTGGATTGATGGCAAGCAAATGCTGAATATATTTATCGTATACCATTGCCCTGAAATCCTGACTGTGAGCTTCCTGAAAGTATTCGCTAGACCAATTGGCAAAATACTTTGAGGATCTCTTCTGAGCGTTCTCTCTCTCCCTCCCTCCCTCCCTCCCTCCCTCATTCTCTCTCTCTCCTCACACACACACAAACACAGAGAGCCTTGGAATCACTCCAGAACACATATAACTAAATAAATATAAAACTTCTCTCATGACATCTGGTTTGTCCCAAGTTTGAACAAGGTTTCTGTTAAAATGGTATAACTCCCTTAAGACTGGTATAGTTTGTAATTCTACAGATTTTATGTCTGGGTCATATTTCCATGCATGTCAATGTCTTTGAGGAATACTTTAAACAGGGCCTTGAATATTGCCATGAAGTAGGGATTATAAATGGAAGTATTTATTTTAAAAATTCCTTTAAATACTCCTTTAAATTAAGCATTTAAATACTCCTTATCGAATGCTCAAGTGTTTTGCAAATATATATGATATTTGTACCTGTGTAAAAGTGGGAAACTATAAGTTCTAGTCCTGCTTTAGGCATGAAGCCAGCTGAGTGACCTTAGGCCAGTCACTTTTTCTCAGCCCTACAAAGGAGGCAAGAACAACCCACTTTTGAAATCTTGGCAGGAAAACTACAAGTAATCACCAGGGGTTGGCACCGACTCAAAGAAACTAAAAAGAAAAAGGAAGAAAACTAAAATTGAAAGTGCTTTTCCAAAAGTTATTAGTAAGTTTATTAGACTTATGCAAACTTCAACACCGATTCAGAAGGACCGCTTTGGATTTCGCACAAACACTTGCACAGCACCTCTCTGCTATTCATCAAAGCAACCCAGGCTCCTGCACAAGCTTTTAAAAAGGCATTACTTTAAGAGCTGCAATTATTTGAAGGGCTCCTGAAACAATGAAATCAAATTTCAGGCTCCCAAAGAATTGTTTTAGGTGGTACTTTGCTTATACAACACTGATACATTTATTTCTAAATCATGTTCAAAGCCTTCACAAGGCAAGAATTCACATCAGAGATGAGATTGATTAACTCCCTGGCTTACAGTTCATTTTAGCAGATCTATCAGAGGCCTGGAGTTTAGCGGTGGACTCTACAGGCTTGAATTACAGAAGATCTGAAGTTTAATCTCTGGAGTCTCAAGGAAGGAGATACAGGCAGTCCTTGACTTGCAACAGTTCATTTAGTGACCATTCAAAGTTACAACGTCACTGAAAAAAGTGACATGACCCTTTTTCACACTCACGACTATTGCAGCATCCCCCATGGTCAGATGATCAAAATTCAGATGCTTGGCAACTGATTCATATTTATGGCGGTTGCAGTGTCCCGGGGTCATGTAATTTTGCAACCTTCTGACAAGCAAGGTCAACAGGGAAGTCAGATTCACTTAGCAACTGTGTTAAAATGCAATGATTCATTTAACAACTGTGGCAAGAAAAGTCATAAAATGGGGCAAAACTCACTTAACAAATGTTTCACTTAGCAACATAAATTTTGGGTTCAACGTAATGCGCAACGCGAGGACTACCTGCACTGCTAGCCACTTGCAGGGTTCTTTAAGCTACAAAAACTGCCTCTTATGTTCCCTTGGTCATTGAGACCCTAGCTGAAATTCTTCACATGATGAACTGAAAAATCAATGAAACAGAGGAGTGCAAAAGAGAAATACTTTCACTCTTCCATATCTCTTTTCTATGCATTGCTTTTCTTAAAACTGGTGTGTGTGTGAATCTGTCAATGACATTGAGGTTCAGCCGATAGGGCAGTGATGGCGAACCTTTTAGAGACCGAGTGCCCAAAAACTGCCCCGCCCCCTGCCCCGCCCCCTGCCCCGCCCCCCCCCACCCGCCCACCTGCCCGCAGGGCCACTCACCGCCTCCACGGCCCACCGCAGATCACCCAGGCGGCCCAGCAGCGCCATGGTGGCCACGCCCTCCGCACTCCACGCATCATCTGTATGCGACAGGGCGTGAGGGTGGAGTCTTGTCCCCGCTGCCTGGCTGCCATGTGCTTGGCTGTGCTGCTCCACGTGGTCCGCGCCCGGGAGCGACTCTCCTCCAGGGGGGATGCTGGTGAGGAGGGGGCTGCAGGGGGAGGCTGGGCTGGGGCAACAGCACACATGCCCACAGAGAGGGCTCTGAGTGCCGCCTCTGGCACGCGTGCCATAGTTTCGCCACCACTGCAATAGGGCTTACCATATCTGGACTGCCAAGATCCAGTCTACCACTAGATGGCAGCAAAGAAATAGAATTCTGATATGTTTTGCTGCTATTTAATGATAAGACTGGAGTTCTGCAGCCCTGATAGAATGTACAGTGTGGGTAGCCTTTAGATTTATCTATTCCTATGTCCTTTGTTTAGGGAACTTCTCATACTGTTTGTTTAGAGCAGGGGTGTCAAACTGCCGGCCCGCGGGCCGGATGCGTCACGCCAAAACCGCGCCCACCGCATTTCCAGCAATGGGAAAAAAGTCACGATACGTCGCGACACGTCACGTGACATCGCAAGTTTGACACCCATGGTTAGAGCAGGGGTAGGCAACCTTGGCTCTTTTATGACTCGTGGACTTCAACTCCCAGAATTCCTGAGCCAGCCATGCTGGCTCAGGAATTCTGGGAGTTGAAGTCCACGAGTCATAAAAGAGCCAAGGTTGCCTACCCCTGGTTTAGAGGATTTTCAATTTTAGGGCACTTTACATGCTGAGAGTTTATTCCATTTTTTTATCATTACTTACAGTATGCACAAACGAGGAAGAGTGCAGTCTGCCATTAAGTCTTGAACAAATCATCAAACATTTCTAAAAATATTGACATCTTCCAATTGCCACTACTCTGTAAGAGTAATCCATAAAAAAAAGGATGTCAACACAGCTATTTTGATTTACTTATCAGCCCATTTTGTGACCAGATTTCTCAACTAATTAAGAATAACCATTATTTAGGAGTTAAAATGTAACAAAGGGATCTCTCTATTGAGAACAGTACTGTCAATTGATAAACTAAACATATAAATAAATGAGATTTTACCACAAATATGCTCTAATAAGAGGATGGTGGGTCTAAATGCCTCCATTTCTGTGACTAAATGTAACACGTGTTTCATCTTTGCTTTATTTCTTAACAAATGACTGATTCTGTTATCTTCTAATTAGATTCACATTTCTGCTGGAAAATTGCATTGCAGTTTCTCTATATTAGTCTCACTGACTTGTATCATAGCATCACCTACTGCAAATAAAAACAACTAAGAGGCTGTTTATATTTTGAAACCAAAAGACTGCTGCAGAACTGCCTATAAATAAAACTGTCTCAATTTGAGCCTTTGCATACATGCAATGATAGTTTTTCTCCCATCATGTCACTCAGCGGTCCAACTACATGACATCATTTTCCTCACTATTCTCGACCTTCTCATTTAACAGGGCAGTTTCTCAGCTTTCTGTTGCATGACACAATTGCTTTTTTTTATTTTTGAGGTTCAAATTTCCCCCCTCTAATTAGTATACAATGGGAGTAATTCCACTTATCTTGGATTAGCCGTCACAGTCAAGAGGAGGAAAAGGAAATTATAAATTACCCATGGTTCCATTTCTACATGCATCTTTGAAATATTTAACTTTCACATCTGCCTTCAGTCCTGTATTCAATTTATATTAATGTTATTAAAATGGCATCTGAAAGACTAACCATTTTATTATAGCACAAGAGTTGCTGGATTCCAGTCCAATTCATGACATACAAAGAATATTGACTTGAATAAAGAGTTTGTATGTATGTGTGTGTGTGTGTGTGTGTGTTTGTGTGTTTGTATGTGTGAGTGTATAAATACATATATAGGTAGTCCTCATTTTAGCACTGCCTCAGATAGTGAGTTACAACAGTGATGAAAAAGTAACTTGGTGACTAATGTCCACATTTACAATTTTTGCAGAGCCTCTCTCTCTCTCTCTCTCTCTCTCTCTCTCTCTCTCTCTCTCTCTCTCTCTCCCCTCCCTTCCCCCCCCCTCTCTCTCATGGGTTCGTCATACGGTCAACTAGTACCTGTCCTGTGTCTAAATTTTTCCCCCCTCTTCATGAGCGGAGAGATTAAAATATACTCTTTCTTCCTGAATTGCTTTTCTTTGCAGTACATACTGATCCTAAAAAGCACTTGGTTACCTGGCCTTAATTGATTAGAATTCTCTTTGACCAGCTGCAACTGCTGCCTGAAATTGACCAGATCCTAATCAGTCTGAAGGCATTCGTTTGTCTCAGAAGTGGATTGCATTAGGCAAACAGATGGCTGTACAACATTTTCCTATGTGTTTCACAGTGTGTGTCTGCTTACTCTCTTATAATCCCTTCCTTTCCAATGAATATAAAAATATTAATTTCCTTCTTGCTAAGTATCCCAGCGCTGGGGTGAGCATTCCAAAGGATGGGGGAGTGCGAAAAAGGGCTATGAGATTTGCTCTTTTCCCCAGCTTCATCGTGAGTTGAATTCTGAAAATCTTCTCCATTTGGTCTCATCTGACTGTTTGAGGTTGTGTCCTTCTGATGCAAAGAAAAGCTGAAGTAAAAGTATAAGCACAGTTGCGATCATGTGGTTTTTTATTTAGCAACCACTGTGGTCACTAAAAGAGGACTTTCTGTAATTGTGAACATCCATTTGTAACTACAGTGGTACCGAATGGCAAGATATTATCAAGTCCACTGCAGTAGAGTATTGCGTGCATGTAAGTTAAGAGGCAGAGTTTGCAAATTCATATTTTGTTGCTTGTACACCCTGGAGGTGCCTCTGTATGTATCCAGGTTGGAGAAGGAGCTATAACAATAAATATGAATTTAGAGAGAATAAGATATAGAAGATACAGATATTGATGATTACATATAGATGGCTGCCATTCACAAAACAATTATAAAATGTGATATAGGCATCTTGCATTTTTGAGCTGATTAACATATGTCATGAGTTCAAAAACTTTAGAATCAAATATTTTGATGAATTCAGTTTTTTTCTTGATATAACTAGTAACTTTCTTTTGCTCAAGAATGGTAATTCTATCTCTGTAAAAAGAATTACAATTAATGGTATTGAAGAAGCTCTCATCTGATTTGAAACTTGCTTAGTAACTTATTTTCAAAGCTCCGTATTTGCAGAACAATTATTTTATTACGCGTAGAAAACTGTTCAGATCTGTGCAGAGGATGTTCACCTTTGACCTCTACATATGACTGATAGACAGATAGATATGAAGGGACAGATATTAATTATATAATTCAGTGTCCTTCATTCTTGGAAAAATATTTGCTTCGGGAAACGATGCCTTTAATCTGGAATCCAGACTGGGCTCCTTGCAGTAGAATAACAGCTCTTTAATTATCCCAAAAGTGCTTTCCAAAAGGCAACTGGACTTTCTTTGTTTTTTTTCTTTGAAGATGTTTTACTTCTCATCCAAGAAGCTTCTTCAGTTCCATTCAGTCAGAACTGAAGAAGCTTCTTGGATGAGAAGCGAAACATCGTCAAGGAAAAAAACAAATTCCAGTTGCCTTTTGGAAAGCACCTTTGGGACAGCCATGACCTGGATGATTGAGAATCTCCATAGACAGCCCTTTAATTAGATTGCAAAAGGG
This sequence comes from Azemiops feae, assembly GCA_023970755.1. Classification (NCBI taxonomy): domain Eukaryota; kingdom Metazoa; phylum Chordata; class Lepidosauria; order Squamata; family Viperidae; genus Azemiops; species Azemiops feae. The sequence continues at coordinate 2,163,736 of JALGBA010000094.1, forward strand.
TTTTATATTTAAGTTTGGGGTGGGAAGAGGGGGAAGGGATAAGCATTGCAGTTGATTGTCCATGCTCGGTGGGGGAGGATTCACAAAACCATGAGGCCCCTTTACGCTATTTACTGGCTATCTGTGCAGAAATGTCTGTGTGGACAGAGGTTGAAACAAAGGGTTTAGTCTGCATTTGGGCTGGTAATGTGTGGTTTCTACTGTGTTGAGCTGCCCTAATCTCCGTTCTCCCTACCGACAGCTCAGAGTGATGCTTCCAGAATCAACCTTCCTTGTCTCTTCCTACTTCCTGTTTCATCTATCTGTCATTTTTTTATTGGCCATGTGTAAAATGGACAGCTTGAGACCTTCCTGCTTCTCTCCGTGATTTATAGTTTGCATTCAATCAGTTCCCCACAGCCTTTGTTGCTAATCGAAGCTCTTTGTTGCACAGAAAAATTAGTGCTTTTTAAAAGACCACATGCTTTTTCTCCATGAACACACACACACACACACACACACATGTGAATGGCTTGCCATTAGTCAGGAAGTTTCTTTTAACTAATTGTTAACCTATTATTTGAGGCCATAAAAATTATTGAAAGGCCAAGGGAAAAGCTGCTGAAATGAGGAATATTTCTCTGTGATCGTCCAGGGAGGAATAAAAAGTGCTACAGCCAGCAGAATCTATAAATGTATTTGGAGGGGATATTTTGGTAACAGCAATTAATCAGTAAATCCCCACCCTAATAAGACAATCGCTGCTGGATAGAGCTGCATATTATATGTAACATTTCTCAGAGGTGAAAGAAAAGCCTTCTTTTCAAGACTTTGCATGAAGTCTGGTGATTTTTTATTTATTTATTTATTTATGAGAAAGTAAACACATTATCTTGAAAGGACCTGGTTCCAGCTGGAAGGTATTAGGAATTGAAAGATTATGAAGGCTTATACATTTAAAGGCTTATACCTTTGAACTGATATCAAATTTCATTTTACGCAATTGGTTAGTATATGGGCACAGGCAACCACAGGGTGAATCAGCAGGAAGTGGCAAAATGTGCACCACAATGTTGTCACACTTAGGTACTGATAAGCGATATTTTGGGACAACCATGAAAGTCATATTGTCAGTACACATATTTTCTCCTTCTAATGATATAATGCTGAACAATGGACACCTCCAAGTGAGACTGAGCCACAACTGCAACCCAAATGTCTTTTTTTTTAGCAGCCACCAGAGCCCCTCCATTTTGAGGAAGGAAGCACATAGAAATCACGTTTAAACCTTAGAGTAGATTTAGCATAGCTTAAAGAAAGATCTTGGAAGGCTTTGCAGATACCCAGGAAAACCAGAACAAGCATCCTAGCCCATCCCACCCATCTGCCATCCCTCTAGCAAGAACGGCCTTCAGGCTCTTCCCAAATGTTAAATTTAGCTTTTACCCAACACTGCCCACTCCTGAGTTAGTGCAGTTCCCCAGCCTTTCACAGATTGGCTCATTATATTTCATGGAGGATGTTAAATGCCTTGAAAGATATGAAATGTACATGTCCGTTGTATTCAAACATACCTGATTATTTTTTTCATATTTTTATCAGTAGGCAGAAAGGAATCATGGTGAGTCCTACATCCATACTCCCAGTCTAGGTTTCTGCTGTCAAAGTTGAAGGAGAATAATTGTCTCCTTCGAAAGAAATATTTATGTATATGAATCTATAGGAGGTGCTGCACCTAGCTACAGTATGTTGCTGCCTATATTACTTTGGGTCAGATCAATGCTTGGATGGGAATCCATCAAGTAGCATTAAGTCCTTTGAAAGCCATCCTAGAAAAAGGCAATGACAAGTCATTTCTGGACGGTTGCCAGGAAAGTTGCGTAGGTATGTCCATTCTGCTTTACCTGGTTTAACTTATGCAGCTTCCTTGTGAAGAAATCAAGAGCCACAGCAAGCGCAGCAAAGACAGGGGAGTTAATCCCCTGACTGAACTCCTGTTTCCATGTTTGTAAAGCCACAGTTCTGGACTCAGCGGCTAGCACGTCTGTGTGGCTAAATGGCACCCCATTATTGGGAGGGGGGGAAATGCTGGCAAGGACCATCGAATGTCTTCACAGAGCTTTGCAACAGGATGTGAACCTGTTGAGTGTGCCCACTGCCGACCTAGAAACCCCCAAAGCAATTTCTTTTGAATCCCAGCTAAATAATGCATCCAGTATTTTATTGCATCCATACCTGCAGATTTAAATGAAGCTAACCTCATCCTGCTATAAACTATGAATATGTTTAATGCAGTGTATCGTGCGAAAGGAAAACAAAGCTCTATGTAGGACTTTGAACTTGAGTGACAAAAACAATCCTCCGTGATGTAAATTAGGAAATTTTTTACATCTGTGAGTGAAACAGGTTTCCTGATTCTTTTTTCTACCCAGTCGGGATTCATAGCTTGCATTAAAATTTTTTTCCACTTTATAGCCAAAGTCATCAAAACCTGCCATAAATAGGGCGAGGGATGAATGGCTGTGGAACCAAGCACAGGTGGCGAAGCTCACCCAAAGGCTATTTGAGCCGTGGGTGATCTTCCACTTTGATTAAATGCATTTCTGGCTCCATTAATTAAGTGTTGAGTTTAAATCCCATCCTACAAAAGACTGAAAGGAAGGCTGTTACGCCAACATTTCATCTTCAAAAAGCCCAATTTTCTCTAATGTACGAAAAGCTATAGAGCCACAAATCCCCGCAGCTGCAGAGAGGGAGAGAACAGAGAAAAAATTCTGACAGAAAGAGTGACAGCCTCAGTGGAAATGAGCAACAAGGAAACCGTCTCTTCGCAGGACACAGGATAGGTCCACTCCACGTGCCAAAGTCTTTCTTGGTAAGCAGTGATGTCTATGACATGCACAGAAAAAGATCTTCCAAGGCATTCTTCCCAGACAATCTTCCCAAAATCCCAGGGCTGGATTGGGAGAGGGATTTAGGAAACCAAACTAAAGTATCATCTGTTTTCAGTTCACAAGTTGGTTACCAAAAGGTGATTTGTGTTTGCTTTCTCCAGCTTATTCTGGTTAGCACATTTTTTTTTACATTTCCTGCTAAGAGAGCAGCTTACAATTTCCAACTTAGTAGGGTTTTGGGCTGAGATCTGAAGATTCCAATTGTGAACAGTATGCAAATTTTCCCTCTCCCCTTTCTTAATGTTTTTGTCTCCTTCCTTCCTTCCTTCCTTCCTTCCTTCCTTCCTTCCTTCCTTCCTTCCTTCCTTCCTTCCTTCCTTCCTTCCTTCCTTCCTTCCTTCACAATTTACAGAGAAAACCAATGTTGGTGTATGTAGACACAAATACTGATCACCCTCAAGCCTCCAGCGAGAAGGGAGGTTTACTACAGCCAGGGACAGGACTGTACACAAGTGGATTGGAGCAGCAGAGTTTCAGTCCTCCCTAACATGCAAACAGGCACATGCATACTTTGGTGGCAGCAGCAAACTTTGATTTGGAAAACAAGCTCATGACTTTCCAAATTTCCTAGCACAATGTTAGAGGCAGATAGACATAGTCTTAAGAGCTTGTATAAAAGATAATAAGGCAGCCAGTAGAGATGTTTCAAATATATGGGGCCACAGCAAGGAAGACTCCATTCCTGCTATCAGGCAATAAGCCATGCCTATTAATACACTAAGCCACTTGGACAGATACAGTACATGCAATACAGTTACTGTCTTTATATTGAAAAGAAAACAGAGCTTTACATCCCATAATAAAACCAAACATATTGCACCTGGATAGCCTTCCAAATACATCTCCCTGCAAAGATACAGATGTGGGTCTTCATGTGTTGGCAGGGATGCAGTGATCATCCACCGTGAGAGTAAACCCTTTAGGCTTTGTGCAGCCTGGAAGTGCTCAATGAATTTGTCTGAATCTTGCCTTGTAAAGTATGCCAGAGTTCAGAAACTAATAGATAAACACACCACGTTTATCTATTAGTCATGCAGGAACTCAGATCATACACAATGAATATACTTTGGTGCATCAGCTAAATTAATCCAGACTGACTCAGCTACTGGTGGCCCATTCCCACGGCTGCAGGATCAACATGGCATCACCACATTCTGCAGTCAGGTTATCCATTGTTGGCTTGGGGAGAGCAAACTAGGAAATAATAATCGCTTTTTGGTTATGTGCACCCATATCAAACTGGAAATAAAGAACTCAGCCCACAGAGTAAAATGGAAATGATCAATAAGTCCCACTAACTTAGTAAGTGATGCCAATGACATGATTTTAGATTTAGAATAGACGGATAATAATGGGATCACTGATTCCTACTTAATTCCAGTTGCCTCATGTCTATCTTGGGAATAAATTGGGAATTTAAAACTTTCCAAGGAATTCCAAAGGCAGAACAAAATATTCCCTCCACTACAGCACATCCAATACATTGAAGCGTTGTGATATGCAGATCATTTTGCTGATCAAATTCACACCACCATTATTTCAGTATCATTTGATTCATGTATTCCTCATCAAGACATGCCCCCAAAGCATATAAGATCTGTATAAACAAAACACAGAAAAACATGAAATTATGTTATTTAATATGATTATATTTTGTCTCTCTTTTTGCCTCATCTACATGAAACCACTAAGGGAGGTCATCAGCCGATACAGGGTGCAGTAACATTAGCATGCTGATGATAACCCAATTATATATCTCCACCCCTTGCTGGACAGGTGATGCTATAGTGGTGTTAGCCGAGTATCTGGGGGCTGTGAGGGTCTACCTGGAGAGGAAGTGGCTTCAGCTCAACCCTGGCAAGACAGAGCAGCTCTGAGTTTTGGGATCCTCAGGCCAGATGGTATTTCCATTCTGACTCTGGATAGCAAGGCACTCCCCCGGACTGAGTTGGTTTATAATTTTGGAGTCTTCCTAGATTCACAACTCCTGCTTGAGGAGCAGGGGGCAGTTGTGGTGGGTAGGTGGCTTTGCACAGATTTGTCCAGATTTGCCAATTGCATCCTTTCCTATCCGGAGAGGCTTTGCTCCCAGTCACTCAGGCCTTGATAATTTCCTGTTTGGATTATTGTAATGTGCTTGACATGGGGCTGCAATTGAAGACCACCCAGAAGTTGTAAATGGTCCAGAATGCAGTGGTCTTCACTGTGAAGGATGCCCCTAGGGCAGGGGTAGGCAACCTTGGCTCTTTTATGACTCGTGGACTTCAACTCCCAGAATTCCTGAGCCAGCTGGCTCAGGAATTCTGGGAGTTGAAGTCCACGAGTCATAAAAGGGCCAAGGTTGCCTACCCCTGCCTAGGATTACCCATGGAACACCTCTGTTGCATAAGCTGCATTGGATCTCAGTTTCCTTCTCAGTGCAATTCAAGGAGCTGGTTATTTCTTTTAAAGCCTTTATGCTGCAGGGCCAGATGGTCTTCAGGGCTGCCCCTCCCTAAGGACATCTACACATTCTACCAAATAAAATAGAGTGAGCATGCTCTTAATGCCTTCAGTTATCTCATGGGATCTAGGAATCGTGCCTTTTCTGTGAAAGCCCCTATGGAATACCCTTCCCCCTGAGGTTTAGCACGCCTCTAGTCTTCTAGTCTTCTGAAAAGCACTGAAGATCTGGCTTCCCCCCCCCCCCCACAAGTGCTGCAATAGGGTGAGGCGAATGAGAGGATTTAATGAGGAACTGCATGTGGAAGCTTAACTTTAGTGCCAGGTTTTTAACGTTTATGGTTTTAATTGATGTATGTATTGTGTTTTATTATTGTATTATTATCTATTATACCCGTGGCGGTGCAGTGGTTAGAATGCAGTATTGCAGGCTAAATCAGCTCATTGCCAGGAGTTTGATTCTCACTGGCTTAAGGTTGATTCAGCCTTCCAGCCTTCCGAGGTGGGTAAAATGAGGACCCAGATTGTTGGGGGCAAGAGGCTGACTCTGTAAACCGCTTAGAGAGGGCTGTAACGCACTGTGAAGCGGTATATAAGTCTAAGTGCTATTGCTATGTTTTATTATTGATGTTGTTTTAATTGTTGATTAAGAGTTGCCCAGAGTTTAATGTAAGATGGTCAGCTTTACATACGTTTTAAATAAATAAAACAAGTAGCAAGTTGATGATCCACTAACTTGCTTAGTGGATAATCCCATAATTTAGTAGATTACCAAACATCACATGGTCTGCCTGCCTGGAAATACAACAATGGAAACCAGAATTCCCTTTTCAAACTCAAAGAAGTCCTGTGGGAAAAGATGCACTAACTGATAAGCTATACCCATTGAATAGGCACATCCAACATTACACAGGTAGACTTCTACTAGTACATTGGAGATTCCCCTTGTTCCCTCCTCAGTACATCTGCATCACTGCTGAGATCTACTCTGTGTCCTCTCTGACTTCAAAATCTGCTAGATAATATCTGGTAGTGTTCATATGAAAGGGAAAAAGGAAAGCTCTTTTTCATGGAGTCTGTTCTTCCATTTTTGGACGAACACCCCCGTGCATGCAGCCTGTTATAACCAATTAGCCTAAAAATCTGGATCTCTTCTAAATATTTGGTAACAATTGTGTTAAATGTATACTGGATCAAGAGTGCATTCTTCATAGGGTAGAAAGGCAGATTTATGTATTCCTAATTATATTTCCAAATGAGCGCCCCAGTTAACAGATTAACTCCCCAGGGTAAGAAATAAAACAAGTCCAACAGAAATGCAGCGATTAATTCCTGCAGCGTCTTGATCATCTGATTTTGCTGCTCTGCATATCAATAAGGGCAGTGAAGGCCCTGTACAACTGGTGGCACTAATGAATGTTGTACGATGCAAATTAGTTTTTGCATTGTGGATGTACTGCCAAGAGTTTAATGCTGAACATCCATATTATAAAACAGTCCAGCATTCCACAGAGCCCATAGGTACAGTAAATGTTATTCCACACATCATGTTGTAACAATGGAGCGTCAGTTTATTCGGTGAAAGTTTGTTTCATTTATTTATAAGCTGTGGTCCAGCCAAAATAATCCCCCAGTGCAATAACCATGAAAAATTAAGAGAACTAGTATCATATGATGGATAACATCAGACCAGGATTTAGAGATCCAGGTTGAAATCCCAATACAGCTGCTGGGCAATATTGGCCAAACACTAATTCTTTAGCTAACATCTTAACATCTTCACTGTGAGGCTAAAATAGGCATGAGTGGGAACAATCAATTTTGATTCTTGGGATGGGGGAAGCAGTATGGTACAGTAATCAGGAAAAGCAAAAGTCAATATTAAAAATAATAAATTCGGTCGACAGCTTTAAAGACTATACCAGTTTTACAGCAGCAGCAAGAAATGAATAAAATAACAGTGCCTGGACAGAGTTAAAAATATACCCACAATTCAGATGATTCTGAAGGATCATGAACATGTAAAGATGTATATCATTATTTTCTAATAGAAAACCGGGTGATGACCAACTGAATTTCTGTGGAAGACTTTTGCTAATCTCGGCGGATTTAACCAAGAAGTCTCTATCTTCTGTACTCACCACTGAACTTCAGGTGGATATGGGTTATCAGACACAGACTTGTTCAGATATCAAATGGCAGGATAATTCAGAAGCAAGTAACTCGCCCCTCAAAGTAAAGATGTTTTGAACTGGGCTCAGAAACCGAGCAGGAGCCTGTACAGCAGGGGTGTCAAACTCAATTTCATTGATGGCCGCATCAGCATTGCGGTTGCCCTCAGGGGGCCGGGTGGGTGTGGCCAGGGTGGGTGTGGCCTACTGGCTGGGTGTGGATGGAGTGGGTGTGGCCTACTGGGTGGGCATGGCCAGTTCTATATCTTCGCATCAAGAGGGCTTGTGGGGGCCTGGGCAGGAGTCGGACAGATCTGAGAGTCTCTGGCAGCAGGGGCTGGTTCCTCGCTGTTTCCAGACGGCCTTGTGGAGCTAAGACTGAATGAGTTTCAGCATAGATGGCCATCACAAAATTGTACATTGGCTCCCAGCCGGCCTGGGCCAGGGCCAAGGCAGAAGGGGCTGTTCCCTCACTGTTTTCAGGATGGCTTCACGGGCCACATGAAACCACTTCGCGGGCTGCATCCGGCCCCTGGGCCTTGTGTTTGACATGTCTGCTGTACAGAGTGTAGAGTAAATTACAGCTATATGTTCCAAATAATTGACCCACATCTGCCCTTCAGAGCTGTGATTCCAAAGCTATTTCAAAAGCAGCCCCATGTCAAATTCATTAGAAGATCCTGGATCTGATCAATACAAGTGTAACTATAAGCAGTCCTGTGTTGGTCCTGAGTCAGTACAATCTTCTGCTGGACTTGGATTGTGTTCAACATACTGTGTTTGGGTACCTATGTAAAAGGAGGCAGAGAGGGTGCTAGTTCTCATTTCTTGGTGAGCTTTGTGGGGACATGAAAGTGGCCACTGGCCTATGACGAGAGTTTGAGTGCTTTTTTGAAATACGATCCAATATTTAAAAACCCAGTTTGTGATTCAGTAGGAATTTGCTAAAATAAAGTGTGCATAAGTTCTTGATTGTACAAAATCTTTGCCCAGTAGATTTCTGATTCATTGAACTTGTGCCATATCAATCATTTTGTAGCAGGCAAAGTGTGTAACTCTTCCTTTGCTTAGGACTTCTGCTGGATGCAATTCAGAAATATTCTTCAAAAATGTATGGATGGAAATAATCTATAGGGGGTGACTTGCTGTTAAATAGCCTTTCACAACATCGAGATGTATATAACTACTACTCCATAATCTTTTGCCACCAAGGTCCTTGTTATCCACAACCAAAGGACACTTTAACCAACCTTCTCAGACAGCAGTCCCTACTTTCTAGGAACCACAAACCAGGATTGTCTATGGAGATTCTCAGTCGTCCAGGTCATGGTTGTCCCAAAGGTGCTTTTTCAAGAGGCAACAGGACTTTCTTGTTTTTCTTTGAAGATGTTTGGCTTCTCATCCAGTCAGAGCTGAAGAAGCTTCTTGGATGAAAAGCAAAACATCTTCAAACAAAAACAAGAAAGTCCACTTGCCTCTTGAAAAAGCACCCTTGGGACAAACCAGGATTGCACTCTTCAGGACCTCTTTTCCCAGGCTCTCTGCTGAATAGCCAAGCAATTCTGAGAAAAGCAGCAGCCATTTTTAGAAGTTACAAACCCATCTGCCTCTAAGGAAGCAGCACTGTGGAGCTTAATCCCTAATTTTCCATGTGGTGGCTTCTCACCCCCATTTATGCCTCAATCTCAGTTCTGTTCACAGATTACCTTCTTCTTGGGGAAAGCAAAAACATTTCTTCTTCATAGATAATGTCCCAATGGCCTCACAGCCAATCTAGGTGATATAGGGGATCACGCATCATGGATAAGGACAAAACACCATACATCAGCTAACGCAGGCTTGTTAGATTTGAGACAGAGGTTTATCTGCAATCCAGTGGTGAGGGAAATACAACTGAGTGTATGTTTGTGTGTGTGTGAGAGAGGGAGGGAGGACTGCAAGGGAACAGAACTAAATGATACGTTTCCTTTTTCTTTCTTTCACATACATGGTAACAGAGAAGCACAGGATTTCCATGTTTTATTTGTGAAATGTCCCTCCCCCCCCCCATATTAGGAAGGAATTATTTGAGCTGTTTTTATAAAGTGAGAATTATTGGGTGAAAGGGTGAAATAGCAATTCCTGGATGAAGGTTTAAGATGAATTACACTTTCCGGAATTGGATTTCTTCGTAGAAGTTTTTCTCTTTTTTTTACCAATTTGCAGAATGCGGCATGGCATTTCGTGTAAAAATTATTAATGATTTCCTTAGCTTACAGTCCAAATGGGTTTCCTTTTTTATTATTAGACCTGTGATCTATCTCACAGATTCTCTCTCTGTGGAGTGCTCTCTGATACATTTATGAGCCACAAGAGAATTATGATGGTTTTACTGTCACCCAAAGGAATAATTGCTCCTCCACCCTTCATTGTCAGGAACGTGGTTCACTCCACCGACGAGCTTGAAAATATAAGTGCACAGGAAGAGCACAAAGGCCTGAAGGAGGTTGCTGGGGAGAAGGTAAACATTGTCATAGTCATTACACTATTCTAAAGCTGTTGAGATTCATTATCCTTTCTGTCTCCCTCAACCTCCAATAGCTTTAGGGGGGATCTTTTGGAAGATGGAAACTGTATAGCCGAGGGAACCCCACCTCCTGTTTCTCAAGAGAAATGGTACCCCAGGATTCTCTAGGGTAGGGGTGTCAAACTGCCGGCCCACGGGCCGGACACGTCACCAGGAAACTGCGCCCACCCCATTGCCGGCAATGGAGAAAAAGCTCCGATATGTCGTGCGACGTCACGTGACGTCGCGAGTTTGACATGTCTGCTCTAGGGTATAATGCCAAATTAATTCTGTTAGGCTTTCACATATTATTTGTATGCCCAAATATCACACAATCACAATGGCTCTTATCTCACAAATATCTGCACAGACATGCCTCCTTTTGCATTTTAAAATAGGACAGGTAGTCCTTGACTTATGACCACAATTGAGCCCCAAATATCTGTTGTTAAGTGAGACATTTGTTAATGAGTTTTGCCCCTTTTACGACCTTTCTTGACATCATTGTAAAGTGAATCACTGTAGCTGTCATGTTTGTAACAAGGTTGTTAAGTGAATCTGGCTTCCCCATTGACTTTGCTTGTCAGAAGGTCACAAAGAGTGATCACACAATCCCAGGGACACTGCCATCGTCATAAATATCAGTTGCCAAGCTTCTGAATTTTGATTATTGACCGTGGGGGATGCTATAACTGTCCTAAGTGAAAAGTGAAAAAAACGGTCACAAGTCGCTTTTTTCAGTGCCGTTGTAACTTTGGTCATTCAATGAACTGTTGTAAGTCAAGGACTACCTGTATACTCCTTTGAATGCAAAAAATATATATAGCAGTCTTACACTGTGACAATGAAGCAAACAGATAACTGGAAATATTATATTAAATAAAAAAAACACAGATGCTTCCTCAGGCTGTGGAATTTTTAAGTGCCATATAATGGCAACATATTGGCTTGTATTTTTTACTTCCAGGAAGAGAAATGTGTGTGGACTTCTTTACTCAGCCTGCAAAATCACAACTTCTTCTGGGTACTTTGGATACTCTTGCTCAACATGGGTGCTCTCTGTGCTTCTGCCTGAGACAGCAAGATGTCTTGTAGAGACAGTTAGTTTACAAATAATAATAATAATAATATCCCTCCGTGGTGCTTATGCCTACTCTAGTTAATAACCATCACAAGAGCTCAGAAAATAGGACCTGCTTGTTACTCATCAGTCAAGGGGGCTTCACGGATGATGGGCATCTTCCTATGGATTGCTAGGTCAGGATCCCAGAAGCACAATGGCTTATTCCCTTGAGAACTGAAACGGTGGTGCAGAGAGCGCTGACCAGTGTCTCTTTCAGGATTCTGTGAGGATTCTGAAACAGGAGTTTCCATTAAATCTGAACTTCACTTGCACCTGTGTTGACTGTCCTGGGCTTAGCATGGCATTAAGCTTCAACTCTTTATCCTTCTGTGTCCCACAGTTTGAAAGCCCAACACTGATTGCCAGGGGAGATGCTTCTGGGTGATTAGAGCAACTTTCGGATGTTGTTCCTATAAATAGGACAGATGCATTTTGTAACATGGTGTTGGGCTATTACTTTTTTTTTTTTAAGCCGAGGGTTTAAAGTTTTTGTTTTCATTGAGATGGCAGGCAGCATGAGGCCCTGAGGGAATGGAGATAGCAAGGGGAACATTTGGGAAGGCATGTGGAGGGCTACAAATCTGAACTTTTGATTTCTAGCAATCTGTGCCTTTAAATTCAAATATTTGATTCTGTGCACAGACTCTAAATTTAGATGCTACTGCTGAATAAAGGACAGTCACTCACTCTTATTTTAATGATTTTTTTCTCATTACTGCCTCCTTTCATTCTTTTTCTGCCTCCCATTCTGATCTTCTTTGCCATGATTATTTTGGTGTTCACTGTCTCTTGTTCCTTTCATCCGATAGTTATTTTTTCACTGCCTGTGGGCTAATCACCACTCTTACAAATATACCTTGGCCCTGATCCTACAATTAGCCCAGTGTGTCTGTCTGTCTGTCTATCAATCATCTAATATCTATCTCCCTTTGGGAAGATTTCTGTCACTGAAATACGCTCATGAATTAGTACAGGTATGTTCATTATACAGTGAATCTGATTGTAGCCAATAACCTCTCCATTTATTGGTTTCTCTTGGGTGAGATTTATCTTCCACAGGTATAACACAGGAATCCCCAAAGACCTTTTATGAGGCAAATCAGACAATGGCTGAAAATTGTTTCCCCTAAATTATTGCCCTTGAGATATAGTTGATTATAATTCCCAGCACTCAAAGGCAGCATGATGGGAATTGTAATTAAATGAATACAGGGGACACCAGAAAAATCTGACTAGAACAATTGGGCATATCTCTGAAGGGTAACAACCCATTCTGATACAACTGTATCTTTTTCTTTAGACCCAGTTCTGTACAGGATGTAAGCAAAAAGAGGGTGTGAAAAGAAGCAAACACTGGATTCGTTTGGGGACTGGTTTTATTGAAACTGGGGAAAAAGAGAGCTATTTTAAAACTCTGAAAACGGCTTCAAAATGGGAGCACTTCTAAACCTAGAGGCAACAGATTAAGTCAGTGGTCTTCAAACTTGGCAACTTTAAGACTTGTGGACTTCAACTCCCAGAATTCCTCAGTCGGAGTTGAAGTCCACAAGTCTTAAAGTTGCCAAGTTTGAAGACCCCTGGATTAAGTCCTCCTACTGAAAAAAGGGAGAGACTTATCTTAAATGTTGGGCAGCAAGAGGAGGGAATGCACGGACATATTGGGTCTTCTGGGCCTCCACGAGCCTCTTTGGAGCGGATTCCATTTCAGAGGTTCCCCTCTAGCTGGTATCAAATATTTTGGGTGTTTGGTTGTGCACTCCTTCTGCCCCATTTGCAGAAATCTTAGGAGACCTCAGATTTCATGCTCCTTCCATAGTTTAATTTGCATTTTTTATTTAATAATAATAATAATAATAAAGTTGGAAGGGACCTTGGAGGTCATCTAGTCCAACCCCCTGCTCAGGCAGGAAACCCTATACCATTTCAGACAAATGGCTGTCCAGTCTCTTCCCATCAAAAAATGTTGAAGAAGAGAAGACGGACCAGATGTACATCACAAAAATCACCCCTAAGAGTAGACAACCCATTATCTTGGTCTGAAAGCAGCCTTTTTCACACATTTTCTAAACCTTTGGGGCAGATCAGACCATTAAACATGGTCTTTGCAGTAAAACAAAGTATCATGTATGCAGTCGTTGCATAGTGATAACCAGGCTTGCTCCACTGTATATAATTTTCACATATTCTTTTTTCTTTTTCTTTAGATGTAGGGAAAAAGTTCTTCAAACTCTTCCCATACACACTGTCTCTTTCTTACATTTGGTACCCATGACATCTGTGAAATTTAGTCTGAGAATGTATAAGATACAACCTGGGCTTCTTTGTCTTCTTTACTCTGCTGCTCCCTCCAGCATTATCTGATGCTGATTCAGTTCAATCTTCATTAGAAAAAAGTTATGAATAAATATTAAACATCCATGGCTGATCACAAAAGAATAAACTGATCATTACTTAATAGTATGGGGTCCTTTATTATTACCAATGGAAAGTGAAATATCCCAGGCCCATTGATTGATCCATTATGTGCTATCAAGTCAATGTAGACACTTAGCAATCACATAGATAGATTTTCTCCATGACAGTCTGTCGCTAACCGGGTCCTTGGGTCTTCCAACATTGCACCCATTGCCACTATGGTTGAGTCCATCCACCTTGCTGCTCTTCTCATCCTCTTTGTCTCTTTCCTTCCACCTTTCCCAGCATTAGAGTCTATTCCAGACAGCTATCTTGGCAAGCTACAGAGATGCATATCTAAGAAATCGCTAAGAAATTATTCCTTCAGTTACACAGAAAAGTCCTGTTTAGCCAAACATACCTTGTAGAACATTCTGTGCTGTAGGTATTAATTTTTGTTATTTACATCTGAATACAAGATCTAGCAAACATTAGCAAATATATCAATTGAATTGGTGTTTCTGTTTAGCAACTTCTGTTTTGAACAGAAGGGCTCCTGTGGCTCTAATTCATATGCACAATAATTACCCATCAACAAAGCTATCTTTGAGAATACATGACAATAAAAATAATGACTGTCTACCTACAGGGCCAATACTGTATATATTAAATGCCATGAAGTTAAAGACTACTAGAATGATCAAATATCACTGATGAACTCACTCTAAAGCTCTAGGCAGCTTCAAAAATCCGACTCTTCCTTCTATGAAAGGCAACTTTTTCTGAAAAAGAAGGCTAAACGTTCCGTAATAAGCTGAGGTTTTCTCCAGCATTTCATCTGCCTGCGAAAAAAGGTTCCCTAGCAGAATCCTTCCAGGGGGAAACACAAGTTATCAACTTTAACCCGTAGTTTCACAGATTGCTCTCCTGAATAAATGAAACGACAATAATAGCAGCATAAGGTAAATTGCATGTGGCGAAGAGGATAAAAATAATACATAATAATGGGGATAATGGAATTCTTTTCAAGGGAGGAATCTTAGAGGATTATCGGTGCCGGCAGAATTCGTCTGAAAGGACCGACCTTGTCGTCGCACGCCTGCCCCCTTGTGGTCGTGAGCAGAACCTTTCCTGTCTCTTCCCATCAGTCAAAGAGCGAAGCGCTTAAAACTAGTCCAAGACTGAAAAAAGCAGAAGGGAGCGCTCGCTTCATTCGGTGATAAATGTAGCTTACCGCTATTTGTTTGTTACTGTATTCGCTTTGTCCGGATAGCTTTTCCAAAAGCAGGGGAAGTCTTGATTTTTCTTGTGAATTTAGGAGCGGACCTTCAGCAGCACCACTAGATGGAGCCCTAGAGCCAAATACTGCCGCCGCTGTTCTACGTTCACTCTTGGGGAGATGAGAGACGCTGTAGTGTATTTCGCAAGTTTGAGAAAAGAGGATGGTGGCCATTGGAGTCCAGTTACAATTCTGATTCTTTCTGTTTTTACTCACTGCTCTGGAATTTAAAGGGAGGTTTTTAAAAGAGAGAAATCACCAAAGTTTTACTCCAGGAACACAACTTTGGCAATTTTAAGATGTGCGAACTTCAACTCCCAGAATTAAACTTTGGATTGAATTGAATTATGGGAGTTGAAGTTCACAACATCTTAAAGTTGCCAAGGTTGAGAAACACTGCAATAAGTTTTACCACTACCACTGACATTGTAATGTTGGCATATGTTTCAAAATGGTCCTGTGTCAGGAAACACACTGCAGCTGAAGTCTTCCTTGATTACATATTCCAAGGATCAGAACTTTATGAATTAGCCTTTGTTTCAGGATATCTGTCCTCCACTTCACCAGTTGAGACGTAAGTGTGACGACATGATGGCCCTGCAATATGAAAACAGATGGCTACAATATGCTTTCAGTAAGAAGAAGAAGAAGAAGAAGAAGAAGAAGAAGAAGAAGAAGAAGAAGAAGAAGAAGAAGAAGAAGAAGAAGAGAAGAAGAAGAAGAAGAAGAAGAAGAAGAAGAAGAAGAAGAAGAAGAAGAAGAAGAAGAAGAACGGAAGAAGAAGAAGGAGAAGAAGAAGATAGGAGGAGGACGGAGGAGGAGGAGAGAGGAGTAGGGCAGGAGGAGGAGGAGGAGGAGAGGAGGAGGAGGAGGACGGAAGGAGGCCCAGGAGGAGGAGGAGGAGGAGGAGGAGGAGGAGGAGGAGGAGGAGGAGGAGTGACCACATTTATGCTGGGAAAACAGTAATGAGGTTTGAGTTTTTGTGCTGCCCACAATGATGGTTGAGTGGATACTCTAAATCAACCGTGAGAATATGACGTGGTTCTCTGTCCTTTTGTGAGGCTGTTTGGCAAGGGAGAAGGTCAGAGACCTTGCTAGTGCACAAGTGGCATCATGGGTGGAGTGGGAAGGCTGGCGAGATGGAGACAAGAATTGGAATTTGAACCATGCAATGAGGGTTTTTAAATCAATGGCTCTAAGCAGTAATGAGAGTGGTGTAGCAAAGAATTTTGCATTGGCTCCAGTGTTCTTTGGGTTTGTTCCAAAGGTAATTTCACCCACAAAGAAGAGAATACGTGAACATGAGGCTGCTGCCTTTAAAAATCCATTGGCAAATTGTCCTTCAAGGCTGACAGTGGCAGGGGGACAACTGAATACACCCCGTCTTTGCCTCCCTCAACTCTTTTCATCCCTTTCTCATCTTCAAATGACTCTTGAAATAAGTTCTAGTTTGAAATATCATTGATTAAACCAGATCGCCCAATACACGGGTGTCAAACTCGCCGCGTCACGTGACATGACGTATCGCGACTTTTTTCGCATTGCCAGACTGGGGTGGGCGCAGCCTCCGCATGATGCAACTGGCCGGCGGGCCGGCAGTTTGACATCCCTGACCCAATAGGACCCAAGCAGTGGACCTTCTCTGTTGTAGCACATCTTCCAGAGATCCATTTGGAGCCTGACCTTCACTTAAACAAAAAAACAACTCTTCCCCAGGCCTTGGGCTAGACCCCCTGTGCTATGATGGGTTTCTCAGATTCTGATGTCTCTCTCTCTGTCTCTGTCTCTCTCTTTCTCTTTCTTTCAATTATCTACACAGGCAGTCCTCAACTTGCAACCATTCATTTAGTGACCATTCAGAGTCACAATGGCACTGAAAAAAGTGATTTATCACCATTTTCCACACTTTCAACCATTGCAGCATCCCTGCGGTCATGTGATCAAAATTCAGGAGCTTGGCAACTATGATGGTTGTGGTGTCCCAGGATCATATGATCATCTTTTGCGATCATCTGACAAGCAAACCTAATGGGGAAACCAGATCTGCTTAATAACCGTGTTCCTAACTTAACAACTGCAGTGATTCATTTAACAACTATGGCAAGAAAGGTCATAAAATGAGGCAAAACGCACTTAGCAACAGAAATTTTGGGGCTCAATTGTGATCTTAAGTTGAGGACTTCCTGCATTTCATCATTTAATATTGTGTTATATTAATGTCCCAAAGATGCTTTTTCACGAGGCAACTGGACTTTCTTGTTTTTCTTTGAAGACGTTTCGCTTCTCATCCAAGAAGCTTCTTCAGCTCTGACTGGATGGTGGGGAATGGAAAGATTTATACTCCTTGCAGACAGCTAGTCCTTTGCCTTCTTTTAGAGAGTCATTGAGGCCATTTAGAGGTTTATCTGTGTCATCAGGGTCACGTGAGTAGTGCAAATGGGTGTGCAGCCTTCTTGGAACTGGTGAAAGGACTGTGTTGTAGACTGAAGATAGATGATGTCGTATCCCTCCTCCTCTGTTGAGAGAGGGCTGTTCAATTTTGACATAGATGGCCTCTTTGACCCCCTCTTTCAAACCAGCGTCCAAAATGTGGACTTTGCTGTCTTCGAAAGAGTGGCCTTTGTCTTTTAAATGCAGATGAACTGCTGAATAAATCTGATGGGTTTATTCTCCTATATTGTGCTATGTTACATTAATGCCTGCCAAGAGTTTCAGTGACGTCAAGTAGCTGACAAAGCTAAGAAAGAGAGGGAGGCAGACAGCCGATCTGTCCATGATTCCACAGCTCCTGATAGCTGCCAACCCTCCAGCTATGTGATGGCCCTAAGCACGGTCTCAGGCACTCTAGGGCAGGGGTCCTCAACCTTGGCAACTTTAAGACTTGTGGACTCCAACTCCCAGAATTCCTCAGCCAGCTTTGCTGGCTGAGGAATTCTGGGAGTTGAAGTCCACAAGTCTTAAAGTTGCCAAGGTTGAGGACCCCTGCTCTAGGGACAGAAGCCACTGCCTTCCATGGGGAACCCAGTTGCTCAAGCACCTCATAGTGCTTGAACCCAGTGAGTGATGGGATCAGTTTGTAACACAATAAACTATTTCCCCAGTAGTTCTCCCCCGACCCCCACCATCCCTTAATCCTCCCTTTCCTCTGCAATCATGAAAATCCTAAGTGTTCTCACCACATTTTGCTCTGCTGAAGGATAATTATATAGCTGATTCTTCACCGGGATGGGATGAAGATTGCCAATTCCACAATCCTGGGGTTTCATCCCCCTTCCACCAGCGTGTCATATTTCATAAGTTTTGGGCTTTGCTGGATGGACTGAATCGTTTTCCTGCCTTCGCAAACTCCTCCTGATTAGAACTGATTGACTGGCAAATGCATCAGGCAGGGCCCCCCCGCCTTTCCTGGAAGATGCCAGCAAACTAGCCATAACCCTAACAGATGCTTCCATTTACGGGCCAAATGAGAGCCCGCCAGGCCAGCCCAAAGCCGACACCACAGATGTGGAACCAGGCCACTTGACACCAGGCACACAGCATGCCCTGCTGTCTAGCAACGCTGGGCTTTCCAGGAGAGCAGAAGGTCTGAGAGACTAATTAGCCCATTGAGGCAATGTGCTAGCCTCGGCTTGCGTTACTGTGCTATTTGCAGAGCACTTTAACGGCAGCCCGGCTAAGCAGCATCAGACGAAGCCCCTCGCTCTGGGTCTGGCAGGCACCTGAGCTCATCTTCTCCCCCTCCGGTGTGCCAGCAGGACCATGTGGAGGCTTGTTTTTGCTTACCGCCAGCTGGATCGAGGAGGTTGTGAGAGTGCTGAGGTTGCAACGGTCTGGATGGTTCTTGCAGTTTAAGGATTTTGCGGAGAACAAAGCGAGAGTAAAGCCTGCTGTCCTCTTGAAAAATGCTACTTGCGTTTCTTGAATTACCCTTATTTCTACCAAGCAATATATTCTGGGATCCAGAAAGGTAAAGGGAAAATCCATTAGAGGAAGCAAAGGAGCTGGGCTCTGCTTTTTTTTGCAAAAAAAATAGAACCCCCCTGTTTGAAAATGGACTTTTCTTTGCTGCTGCTGTTTGGGTCCCAGTTCTGTTCCCAGATGTGCAGGATGGTTTAACACTTTATCCCATGTGATTAACTTCAGCAATCCTTGATAGCTGCACAGACAACACTCCTCACTGACTTCACCCCATCTGTGGATACATTTTGTTTGGGAAAGTAACGAGCAGTTAATTAATTGAGTCAAATAGTCCCGATTATGGAGAAATCTTGCTATTAACATGGATGGTGTGTATCTCCAGAGAAAATATCGCCGTCAGTGGGAAGGATGAGTAACAGCCTGGAAAATGAAATGTTATACTAGAAAGAGCACATTTCCTTCTATATAGCAAATGGAACAATCGGAAGCATTTCCACTGATGGCCAGTGATCATCCATGTGGGATGAAATAAAAGGCGATGTAAAAAAGAACCATAAAGAGTGACTGACAGGATTCTCTTCTGAGCTCTTGGCCAATTTTGCAATGGTTTGGGCAGAAGTGACGAATTGCACAAATGCTGCTAAAAGCAAGACTTATACGTTTCAGATTTAAAGTGCCAAGTAGACACTGTAGTAAGACGTTGCAGCATTCCAATCTATGTATTGCCAGCCGTAATCTTCTCCGGAATAGTCCAGAGACTATCCCTCTCTTGAAAATCCCTCTCATCCCTCTCTTGAAAATCGGTGCGCATTTGTGTGTAAAGATAATTCCTCTCCTGTGCATGGATGGTGCTTTGGGGATACATAATGGAAAAGTTCATTATATAGTATACAGGTAGTTCTCAACTTACAACAGCTCATTTGGTGACCATTTGAAGTTACAATGGCATTGAAAAAAGTGGGGGGGGGAAAGGTTTTTCACACGACTGTTGCAGCATCCCCCCCATGGTCATGTGATCAAATTCAGAGGCTTGGCAACTGGCATGTATTTATGATGGTATCAGTGTCTCTTTTATGACCTTCTGATGAACAAAGTCAATGGGGAAGCCAGCTTTGCTTAACAACTATGGCAAGAACATCATAAAATGGGGCAAAACTCATTTAACAACTGACTCACTTAGCCACAGAAATTTTGGGCTCAATTGTGGTCATAAATCGAGGAACTACCCGTATAGACAAGATACAGAATGTAATTTTTAAAAAGAGTGTACATAACCAATGCCCTTTTGTTGCACAAAATGTCTGGAGGATGCTGAGTTGTTCACATACAATAGAAGCAATATGTAGGAAAGTGTTATTTAATGCACATCTTCATGTAGGTGTCAGCCAGCTTGTCCCAATATTATATCCTGCGTTTGTATGTCTGGATTAGAACCACCATGCAAACTGAAAAGTTGGAAGTTGCAATTCCAACACAACTGACAGCTATGTTTATTTTTGTGTTTGTGTGTGTGTGGTCTCCAAGTAGGGGGTGAACTTTGAGAAAATTAATCTGTATACCTCACACCTTGCTTCTTATTTCTTCTTACTTCCAGAAGTATACATGGGTTGCAGAAGATGTATGCTTGCCTATATTTCCAGGAATGACTACTCTCCACTGAAGGACAGCGGTGATAGAATATTTTGTGATTTACTCACAATGAAAATATATTTTTGTTATTTCTCTAAGGCATCCTACGCCAGTTTACACAAACAAAAGGACTGATTCAGTGTTTATATCTTGTTTGTTCTGGAGCCAATATAGACTTCTGCATGTAGGTAAAATATAGGCATATCCCTCTACGGAGGTGCAATCCAACACGTTCTCTGAAGATGTGCTTTACCCATCCCCAAACCAATGCTGCACAAAGGACAACCTGAAAATCTCGATATCTACATGAGCTTTTCATATTAGGATTATGATAACGATGACGATAATGATATTGGCAAGAGTGATCAGCCTTTAGTATAACTGGGATAAAGAAAATGACTGGACGAAGGAGCTACTCTAGCAGCTGTCACTGTTTCTGTGCAGCCCATATTCTTATAGCCCTTGGACTGTGAGGTAGCAATTAAATTCAACACTCCTTTGCTACCACACTGAACTGAACAATGGCTCCTCCAGTGGTGGGATTCAGCCGGTTCGCACCACTTCAGCAGAACCGGCAGCTAATTTTTTGTTGCCCAGGCCCAGAATGGACTTCCGGTAGCGGCATCCACACAGAGGACCGGTTGTTCACATATTTGAATCCCACCACTGGGCTCCTCCCGTGTGCTCACAGGCCACTGGAGGTAAGAAAATACCACTTTAGGCTTTCTCTCCCTTCTGGTAAATCGAGACAACAACATGATCCTTCAAATAACCATTGAATAGAAAGCCCTAGCTAACTTACAAGAGAGGCAGAGCCCATCCACGGTGCACCTTCCTTCTGCATACTGTGACCCTTTCTATCCCCTAACACCAAAATCTAAGGGCTACCTTTGCCACAAAAATATTTGCTCACGTCTATCTCTGGATGTAAGTGAAAGTTCCCCCAAACCTGGGATTTCATCTTGCATACTGGAATGGACAGCCTTCCATAAAGTCACTTAAAAGTAAAATAGTAAATAGTAAATAGTAAAATAGTAAAATCTATCATTTCACAAATCACAATACTTAAGAAAGTAAATGCAACTAGTTCAGGGGTAGGCAACCTTGGCTCTTTTATGACTTGTGGACTTCAACTCCCAGAATTCCTGAGTCAGCATGGCTGGTTCAGGAATTCTGGCTATTGAAGTCCACAATTCATAAAAGAGCCAAGGTTGCCTATCCCTGAATTAGTTTATATCCAACACTTGTAAAATTGCCCGCAGAACAATAGAACAGTTCTCCCTACGGTATGATTTGGGACAGCGCAATGGCTTGGCAGGTAAGACGCTGGGCTTGTTGTCTGGAAAGCCAACAACCCAGGTTCAAGAACTGAGCGCCACACAACAGGGGGAGCTCCTGTCATCCCCTCCAGCTCCTGTCAGCCTAGCGGTTTGAAAGCATGCAAATGGGAATAGACAAAAGTTTTTGGTGGGAAGGTAACAGTGCTCCATGACATCATGCTGGCCACATGACCATGGAAATGGCCTTCGGACAGCACTGGCTCAACGGTCTTGAAACGGAGAGGAGCACTGCCCACTATAGTCGGCAATAACTAGCGGAGTAAAAGCTGCAGGGACTCCTTTACTATTTTTTTTTTAACCGTATGGTATAATGAAGCTTCCAAAACAAAACACAAAATCCCAGATTGTTTAAAAAAAGAAAAATGGCAAAACCTGTGCAGTGGTAAGTGTAAAATAGCGATCTAATATAAAATGTGGGATTATGGAAAGAAACAACAATGCTTCTGTCTTACAAACCAGTAATTTTTGTTCAGGATTAGTAAGCATTAGAAGCATCTTTATATTAACATTCAAAGTTCGTGTTTTTGACTACCTTTAAGCTCTACAGTAACATTCTGTGGAGGTTTTAGGAGACAGTTTGCCAAATGGAAAAAACATTTGGAGGTTTGGAAAAATCTTGCACATAAATTACCGAAGGCATGAAAGCGTCTGAAGGATGGATGAAATCAAATGCCAAGAAAAAAGAAGGAAACATGCCAAAAAAGGAGGTGATGGCGAGGAAGGAGAGCTGCAAAGGAGCCATGTCATGCTTTCTTTTAGCAAATTCCTTATAAAATGGAGAGCCAGCATCCAGACCATGACATCCACTCCCTAAAGAATCTCTCTAGGCTGAGGGGAAATATCCTCCAAATGATTAGACTTCACTGCTCATATTTTCCATCCTTTCAGCTCAGAGATGACCATTGATTCTGCTCAAGGTCGTTTGCTCATTAAAGATAAAGAAAACCCTTGTCTCTCCCCATGGCACCGTGTTGCTGTTTGTTAATGGTCTTGATTTATGATGCCATAGGAATAGTAGCAGGTAAGTTTTGGAAAGGAGGGACAGGGGGAAGGGGAAGGGGAAGAAAGGAAAGGAAAGGAAAGGAAAGAGGAAGGAAAGGAAAGGGAAGGGAAGAAGGAAAGGGAAGAAGGGAAGGGAAGGGAAGAAGGAAAGAGAAAGGAAAGGAAAGGAAAGGAAAGAGAAAGGAAAGAGAAAGGAAAGGAAAGGAAAGGAAAGGAAAGGAAAGGAAAGGAAAGAGAGGAAAGGGAAGGGAAGGGAAGAAGGAAAGGGAAGGGAAAGGGAAGAAAAGGAAAGGAAAAGGAAGGAAAGGAAAGGAAAGGAAAGGGAAGGGAAGGGGAGAAGGGAAGGGAAGGGAAGGGAAGGAAAGGAAAGGAAAGGAAAGGAAAGGAAAGGAAGGGAAGGGAAGGGAAGGGAAGGGAAGGGAAGGGAAGGGAAGGGAAGGGAAAGGCAGACTCCCAGCTGATACATGATCTCTCCTTTGGCTTTCGCCTCCTCCTACAGGGCTGGCCCATCAACTCAGATTTCAGTGCTCAATCTGAGTCAACAGTCTGTAATCTGGACACTGCCTCAGGATCTGGGCTCGGGTTTCAGTCAGAGGCAGCCAAGAGGGGTGAGGGGGCTGGAAGGGGTGAGGATGGGAAAAAGGCAAGATTTGTTTTCCATTGGTCATCCTCCACAGGCGAGGGTAGCCTTCCCTCTTCCCAACCAGAGAAGGACTGGGACTTCTGCTGTTTCAAAAATCGCCCGACTGACACTTTGTTGAACAACATCACCCAAGACACAGATGCCTCGAAAATCAAGGGCAGAAGTTTGGAACACAAGCTCAGATTTGTAGTTCTTTTCATCTTTTTGATACTTGATCCCTTGGCATAAGCTGCCTGCAGTGAAGTTGCTATGCAGATATACAGTTTCTGAAAAGTTACACCAGGAAAGTGAAGCCTTACCAGTGGCTTAGCATTTCACAAAGAGGCAGGATAAAGTGGGCTGCAGTTAGATTTAAAAGCTTTAAAAAAAAAATGGTAAGGAAAGGAGAGAAAAAGTAAATTAAATCTTTATGAAAAAAAAAAAATCTCTCCCTGCCCCAACCATCCTGCAAAGATTGATACGGAGGAAAATATATTGTTGCTTTCCTGTTTTTTTTAGGTTGGCTCAGTCTGATTATTTACATAATGTGTGGTTCTCTGTGTTTAAAAACCAGTAATAAAATAAGAGGGGAATGGTATTGGGTTCAATTCTTTAATGTTATTTGCTACTTTACAATTAATTTGCTTTTGTAAAAGAAAGAAAAGAAATTTAAAGAAATCTGATGTCTGGGGCAGAAAGCCAAAATTACAGCGGCCGTTTTGTGCTGCTTTAATTTACTCAGTCAAATGTTGGAACAAAAGCTTTCTTCTCTCTCCCCACCATTTTTTCCCTAGCACAGAAAATGTATTATATATTTTTTCAATTAGAGGTTTTTTTTTTTTCTCCTTTTCTTACAATGAAAGAAATACTTTCAGCAACGTTCATGGATCCTAAAACAGAACCAATTCAAAGGATCTCATTCTGGAGAGAAAATTCTGACTTTCCACTGTGGTCAAACTTTTCATATTGGCTACCAAGGATATTATATTAAAAACTGAATAAAACCCAATTAGTAAAGCTGAATTTAATCAACTCTTCGCAGCTACCTCTCCTGTAGAGTCAGGTTATGTGATCTTAGGTCATCGGCCAGACTCAATTCAGAAGAGAAAATATATCAAGCTCTTCTTGAGTGCCCCCTAACAATGCAGAGAGAGAAGAAGTGGACCTACCAAAATGAAGACCAGGTTTGAACGTAAAAGACATTTTTTTTTTCAAAATCACCACCACTTAACAGTCTTTTGAAACATACAACAATTGGGTAGCCTTGCTATAAATTATTTATTTGCTCATTTAAAAAATTGTTTACATTATTTTTCATTGCTATGAGCTGCCCAGAATCATAAATGTAAGATGGGTAGCTATATATAAATTAAATGAATGGATGGATAAATACTTGAAAACAGGACAACAAGTGCTGCTTGCCTGCTTCCCTGGATTGTATGTAGGGCATAGGATCCAATAATAATAAGCCACTGTTGGAATTATTTTTAGCCCCTTCCCATTAGACTAGACTAGACTAGACTAGACTAGACTAGACTAGACTAGACTAGACTAGACTAGACTAGACTAGAATAGAATAGAATAGAATAGAATAGAATAGAATAGAATAGAATAGAATAGAATAGAATAGAATAGAATAGAATCTCATCAAATTTGCAGATGACACTAAACTGTCAGAAGTAGCCAACACCCCAGAAGACAAGTTCAGGATCCAAAAAGATGTTGACAAACTTGAACAATGGGCCCTATCCAACAAAATGAGTTTTAATGTGGAGAAAAGCAAAGTTTAACATTGAGGCAGGAAAAATCAAAGGTTTAAGTACAGATTGGCTCAAAAACAGCAACTGTGAGAGGGACCTTGGAGTCCTAGTGGACGATCACTGTGAGCCAGCAGTGTGCAGCAGCCGCCAAAAAAGCTAATACAATCCTGGGATGTATAAACAGAGGCATAGAATCAAGATCATGCAAAGTATTAGTACTGCTTTATAAAACCCTAGTGAGACCACACCTGGAATACTGCAACCAATTTTGGTCACCATACTATAAAAAAGATGTTGAGACCTTGGAAAAAGTTCAGAGAAGAGCAACTAAAATGATCAAAGGCCTGGAGACTAAAACGTATGAAGAATGGCTGCAGGACTTGGGTTTGGCTAGTCTAAAGAAAAGAAGAAATAGGGGTGACATGATAGCAGTATTCCAGTATTTGAGAGGCTGCCACAAAGAAGAGGGGATCAAATTATTCTCCAAAGCACCAGAGGGCAGGATAAGAAACAATGGTTGGAAACTGATCAAAGAGAGAAGCAACCTGGAATTAAGGAGAAACTTCCTGACAATGAGGACAATTAACCAGTGGAACAGCTTGGCTTCAGAAATCGTGGGCGCTCCATCACTGGAAGTTTTTAAGAAGAGGCTAGACAGTCACTTGTCTGAGATGGTATAGGTTCTCCAGTTTGAGCAGGGGGCTGGACTAGAAGACCTCCAATGTCCCTTCCAGCTCTGTTCTATTCTATTCTATTCTATTCTATTCTATTCTATTCTATTCTATTCTATTCTATTCTATTCTGTTCTGTTCTGTTCTGTTCTGTTTTGTTCTACTCTACTCTATTCACTGTCTCTAAAGGGAATAAAAATACAGAAGACACACCAAGAAAAGTTTTGTGTGTGAAGTAAACTTTTGTCTTTTCTCCTCCTTGGTAGGAGAGACTGAGCCCTGTTCCTTTTCCTGATTCACTGAATAGTCCTTATTTCCTGTTTCCTTCACCTAAAACTTTTTATATCAGTTTAGCACATTATTGGCTGGTATTCCTTCAATCTTCTAGCCATTTCAGTGTGATATTTTCTTAGTATTGTTTTTGTCCAGTGTCCACACCAGTCTATTTTTCTCATATTAATTTGTTGATAATTTTGAAGCAGAATAAAAGTTTGTGGGATGCAGGTGTCAAAGGTTTTATGTCCACTTGAGTACATTATAATCAATTTTTTGCTAAATCGTTATGACTAGGGATTCTAATAATGGCCAAGACTTTTCCATTATTCCCCAAATAATGTGATGCATTAGAAAAAAAAGATGTTTTAAGATGTTTAAGATATCTGAAATTGTCTTAAGTGTTTTTATTGAATGTAAATTTAATACTGAGACTCTTAGACAGCCAATTTGTGTACTGCCAAGGGTCTTTTAAAATAGAGGCAATTTAAAAAATGAACATATAAATCAATATGCATTAAAGCTTGCCCATGCTCCTCCTTCATTGAAACATATATTTATTTATTTTTGTTTCATGATATTTGTCAGCCATCTCAATCCGAAAGACCCTTGGCATAACAGGAGAAAACAGGATAATGCCAAAATGCAACATTGGACAGTAAGGAAACAACCCACTACAGTGAGATGGCTGTTCACCATCAAACTATGATCAAAAGTTCACCAAAATAAAATGACTTTAAGAGTCATTCAGAATATAAGAAGGGTTAGGGCAGGGATATCTCTGAGGGAAACCTATTCTGCAGACTGAAGGCCACTAGAGTACTGAAAAATAATTTGAGCTGTATATTATATATTTTCTTTTCCTTCCTATCAATGTTGCCCATGTTGTCCAATGTTTTAATTTGATACTGAAAGTTCTACTCATTAGATAGAAGCTGATCTTGTTATTCTTCTGTTCCTTACAGCAGGGGTCCCCAACCCCCAGTCCGGGGACCGGTACCGGGCCGCGGCATGCCAGCAACCGGGCCACACAAACAAGCAAAGCCCCATCCGCGGGATGCAGGCAACACACAAAACCACGCTCCCTCCGGTCTGTGGAAAAACCTCTCTCCACGTAACTGGTCCCTGGTGCCCAAAAGGTTGGAGATCTCTGCCTTACAGGAGAACTGACACTGAAATAAGCCATGATGGTCTGACCACAAAGATCATTCTGAACTGAGAACAGAACAGTTCCCTGTCTGCTTCCTGACAAAATATTAATACAAACAAGTACCACGTGACAGTTTCTGCTACGTTCACTGCTGTCTTTTCCATGTGCCTGATTGCTTCAGGGCAGGATAGCAGTTCTGGAAATGCTACCACCCTAGCTCCCAGGTTGATCTAGCAATTTCAGAGAATGCTTCAGGAAAAACAATTACATTTCTGGTAGGAGGAGGATAGGACCATTTATATCCATGAATTGGTGCCGGGTGGGTTATAGCTGGTTACTCTTCTCAGCGGAGAAAAATCTATCTCAGTTGCCTGGATTCACTTTGAATTTCTACTTTCCCCCCACCTGGAGCCAGCCCATCACTAGATATGTTAAATTAGCATGTTTGTGCTTTATAGAGCTACCCCAGTTCTGGGTACAGGAGCTCTATACTTCAAAACGGAGTAGAAAAGCAAGATACCCCGCTTCCATTTCTCCAATCTAAAATATGTGCGCGAAACCCCACTGAAGGCTAACGAAGCAGCTGTGATGCTGCACTAAGCTGGCTCTTAGTTTGTCTTGTGTCACTTTCCAAGCAACAACAAGGACTCTATCAAGGTAAAATACCCTTTAGAGCTTCATTGGCTACTGATAGTCCATGTACTAATATCATATATACATACACAGAGAGAGAGAGACACATAGACATATATGCACAAATGTGCATATTGAGTGTATGTACTAAGTATACACATAAAATGTGATTTCATTTTTCTGAAACACGAATATTGCTTATTTTTCTGCAAGTATTTTTTAAAGTGTTATATACCCACTTGAAGTAATTGAAGCATTAGCTAAACATTACCTGACAGTTACAAATCTGAAGCAATTATTTTCTGCTTAGAAATTAAAGAGGCATTCTCCAAATCGCTGATGCAATAATGCATGAATATGCTGTGTTTAAGACACATCTCTGACAAGTCCCTTCTAGGTTCTGTGTATACGTGTGTTTGCATACAGTTGTGAGCAAAGGGGGATTGGCAACAAGCCCACTGGAAAGAAATGCAAAAGACTTGATTATTTGTATATACAGCAGCTTATCTGCCCAGCAAGAACAGACCTCGCTCATACCCAATAAGATTCCTTTCTATTGTACCTAAAGAGGCAGAAGCCCAAACTTCTCTCTATAGAATTATGAAGGAATATTACAATGATTCTTTATTTTGTACAAGGTCATCATAGTGAATGCAGGGGGATATAACCCAAGGGAAGTCGTAAAATGATACGATTGCACGTGCAACCACTGCCTTTGCTTCTAATATGGCAGCCATGGGACGAGAAAGATTGGATAAAAGCATCATGGCAGGACCACTCCAGAATGTTTCTTGCCTGAAGCATAGCAGCAAATGGCACCATTCTGATGTGTTGCCACACAGAGTATATTCTGCGTCTCCTGGTTGCTCAGGTTATCAGATGTTGGGAGATTGACAGAGGCTAGTCAGGTAATTTATTCGCCGCTATTTCCGCCCTCCTCTCTTCTCCCCTTTTCTCTTTCTACTCTTTATTGACATATTGATCTGCTCTACTGTGGTTCTATAGTACTTGTTCCTGGTTTTCCTCTTTAAGTGGTAATAAGGGAGTCAGGTTTGAGACAAGACAACAGCCTGAACCAAGCTGACCCTGTCTTTGGAGGCACTGAAACGCTGGGATAGACCTGGGCACATTCCCATTCCATTTACTCATGTCCTTATAGAACACATGCTCAGAAATATGTGTTTGATTGCTCACCTGTTATCCTCCCAGTCTGGAAAAAAATGCTTTGTTTCAGCAGTGCAGCCTTTGCTCTGCAGCACATCATTCATATATGTCACCAAAAATCATGCCCCTGGGGAACCACAGAACTGGAAGTTTGTTCAGTAGCCCAGTGCCATCAGGTGCAAGTCAAGATATGTAACACCTGAGATTGGTTAAATTATTCCACACCATAACAAATTCCATAAGCATTTCTCCCGGGAAGTAAAATTACAGCAAAAATGAATCTAAAAACATGTAGGCAATATTATGTTGCTTGTGAAGTAGTCTTTAGGTTAGAGGTCCTGACTTACCTAGACTGGCATGAGCACGCTTAGGGTAAAATGTGGGTTTAGTTATGCTTGTGGCATGCTGGCCAACATGTGCCAAAATGGATGGGTATTTTGTTCTCAGTATAACAGGAAATGCTGAGATGGCATGAAAGTGGCTAAGGTTGGTAACTTAGTCTGCTCATTATCTACTAACTTTCATTGATCAAAACCACAAAAAATAATGGAAGACAATATTGATGGGTTAATCTGTGGAGAATTTTTGTTACAGGTTGACGCTCCGGCAAAGCAAGTGTGCAAAGGAGCAACAAAGATGATTAGGAGATTGGAGGCAGGAATTGAATGGTTGCAGGAATTGGGTATGTCTACTTTAATGAAAAGAAGGACTAGGGGTGACATGATAGCAGTGTTCCATTATCTAAGGGGCTGTCACAAAGAAGAGGGGGTCAATCTATTCTCCAAAGCACCTTAAGGCAGGACAAGAAGCAATGGATGTAAACTGACCAAGGAGAGAAGCAATCTAGAACTAAGGAGGAATTTCCTTAACAGTTAGAACAATTAATCAGTGGAACAACCTGCCTCCAGAAGTTGTGGGTGCTCCAACATTGGAGGTTTTAAAGGAGAGATTGGACAATCATTTTTTTGAAATGGTATAGAGTCTCCTACTTGAGCATGGGGCTGGACTAGAAGACTTCTAAGGTCCCTTTCAATTCTGTTATTCTGTTGTGTTATTGGTAGAAGGTTTCAAGGCCAAGAAAAAGCAGGCAAAATTTCATTAACTTAAAAAGATAGGAGAAGAGGATCAAGATTTAAATAAGTTTGCGTATGTGTACAGATGCATGTGCGTGTATGAAATTTCCTATGGGTTGCCAGAAACAGAACTTTGTACGTATGGCTTCCTAATTCTCTGAAACCAAGCCATGTATCAAATCTTGTTATCTGCTGGGGAATGAGAATGTGAAAAGATTGGGAATTTGATAACTGAGCCCAGCAAAAATCCTTTATAGTAAATTTGGTGTATTTTACTCCCTACACTATGATCTGGTTCCAGAATTAAATAGTGGTTACAGATCCCCTGACAACCTTCTGACTATGGATCAAGGTCCTGCTCTAATATCAGAACTAAGTTGCAACTTCTCCACTTCTTCTTGTCAGAACTTAGAAAACTATGTCAATTTCAATTTCATATGTGCCTCCTAGCATAACATTTAGCACACTGATATGTTAGAGCAAATCCTTTATATATTTCTTCCTTTGCCCATTAAGCAGTTGTGGGCTCCTTCCCCTTTTATCTGATTATTCTCTAGGCAGTATCTCTTCCCCTCTCCCTCAAGGTCATTCCCACATACCATGATGAGTGAGGGAAGGCTGGCTCAGCTAATGCTTATTTGTAGAGTTCTGTACATATTGACTTTATTTTTTAAATATGTTTTAAGACTACTCATCAGTTTGGTGTGAAGTATCATAAAACACTGATATCAACTAGTCAAACCTCATCATATGAGAGCTGTGGTGGTGCAGTGATTAGAATGCAATATTGCAGGCTAATTCTGCCAACTGCAAGCAGTTCGATCCTGATCGGCTCAAAGTTGACTCGGCCTTCCATCCTTCTGAGGTCGGTAAAATGAGGAGCCAAATTTTTACAGGCAATATACTGACTCTGTAAACCGCTTAGAGAGGGCTGTAAAGCACTATGAAGCGGTATATAAATCTAAGTGCTATTGCTTTCATCACAAGCCAGACTGAATATACAGTTGATGTTTGACCTATTGGTTGGAGGCTGTTGGTCTGAATGGGACAAAACAGGTAGAAGTTGAACACTGAGAAGAGAGAAATGCTCTCTGTTCAAAAACCATCCGGTCCTCTATTTGCTCTGATTATACCTCTCTATGAAGTAGCACTCCATCTGAAAGGCCAGATCCATAATTTGGATATTGCCGTGTGCTTACAACTGCTGCTGGATGTGCAGTTGGAGGTCCTTTGCCCAGTTTCAGCTGGTATGTCAGTTATGTCCACACAGGAGTGAGAAGACTTGACAATGGTATTACTACCAGGATAGACTATTTCAGCATGCTGTACAGGTGACAGTTTGAACTTACAACGGCACTCAAAAAAGTGACTTATGGCCGGTTTTCACACTTACAACTGTTGCAGCATTCCCATGGTCATGTGATCAAAATTCAGACGCTTGTCAATTAACTCATATTTATGACGGTTGCAGTATCCCAGGACCATGTGATTAAATTTTGTGATCTTTTGATAAGCAAAGTCAATAGGGAAGCCGGATTCACTTAACAACCGTGTTACTAACTTAATAACTGCAGTGATTGTGGCAAGAAAGATCATAAAATGAGACAGAAATCTACATATATGTAATTCAAAACAATTCCTTTTCTTTCTCATGCTTTTCTAACACAAAGGAGAAAATGTTTCTCTATTTTGAGAAGATACAATCTACCCTCACAAATTGCTCTGGAAATGGCTGCTAATCTTTTTATTATTGTGAACCAGCTCCGATGCCATTAATGTCATATAACATCTAAATGTGAGTGCTGCGTTGGCTTTCAGTGGATTTTAAGGTACGATTCAATGTATTCTGATTTATTTGCTTTTAATCCTTAAAGTCTTAGATTAGTACCCACCTTGGCAATCTTTCATGAAGCTATAAAAATCGGAACCTTTGGGAGGTTCACATTGCCCCATGTTTGGGAGGCACCTATAATTATTTTAAGGATTATTGTCTTTAATTTAGGGATTATTCTATTCATCCCCAATTTGGTAAGCATATAAGCCTTCTGCAGCCAGTCCAAAAGCTCATGTTTGAATACATAATCTTTATGCACTTTATGAATAATATTTTTCATAAACTTTTGAACTTCTTTTTCATACTTTATTTGGACAATATTTTCTGTAAGGACCATGCTATCCACCTTGAACAGGTGGTAGTCAGTCTTGCAGTGTCTTTGTGACTACCACTCTACCTAATCTACAGAAATGTGACTTTGATCTGCCTTTGAATATTTGAAATATCACTTTCCTCAAAAGAATTGCAGATGGATCTAACTAAAGTACAATCTATTTTGGCTTGAAACCTTCCCCCGCTCCCCAGCCATCCACTCAATATTAATGATATACGAAGGGAATCGTATATCATTAAAGGCGAAAGGAACCCAAACATTGGGGCCTGAGATAACTTCTCTGGTTTGCTATTCCAGTAGTTTTCAGTTTCTTAGCCAACGAATAAGGAGTGCTGCTCTTCAACTTTCCAGTTCCAGAATTTCCTTTCTGGCTGATGGACAAACTGGTGTTTCTCTTGTCATGATGGTTTAGCTAGGAAGTGCTCCAGCTTCCTTAAGCTCCTGGCAAAGGGATAAGACTGGAGCCAACTACGTGAAATACTGTGCATACTTAGTGAAAGTTACAATGAGCTAACAACTATCAATATATCATCCCAGGGCTCAGGAATTGAAGGACCAAGTTTAGGGGCAGTCTGACTGTCCTAAAGTACACCAGGCAGCAGATATTTCCAGTTCCCAAGCTGTCCAGAAATATACACGGGAGAAGCAATGGCTCCAGCCATAGATTTTACTAACAATTTGCTTAAGGTATAACTGAATAAAGTGGTACGTTCTTAAGTTTTCTCATTTTACCTATGACAATGTAAATATCTTTAAGGATATAGTCAGATTTTTGTTCAGAGAGGACTCCACTTTATAAAATAGACTTTTAATTCTTTTTCTTCTATTTTGCTCTCTCCAAAAATTCTGGATAGTGGGATATGGCAGTACCTGGAGATGGCAGAATAGAAAAGACCTGCAAGAAGAAGTAGAACAATTGGGGCAAAAGAAAGCAAAGATAGTATCAAAAGTAATAAGCATCTTGGGTGCAATCCCAAAACATCTGGAGCTGCACTTGAGTTCCATCATATTGACAAATCTTCCACAGTCAATTGCAAAAGGCAGCTTTACTTGGAACAGCTTACATCTTGTAACAATACCTTTAACATCATCAAACATCTGCCTATTCCCAGGGTTTGGGAAGGACTTGATAGGTGGATTAAAAATGCCAAATACAGTCATCTGGCTGACTGCATGACCAACCATAACATTATGGAAAGTAATTATTCCTATACTTAATTAGCATTTTTCTATGCCATTATATTTCATAAGATTATTCAGCCTTATGGTAAGCACTGTGCATATAGCAATAAGGGCTCTGTATAGGATTCATCAGAAGGTTAGTCCATATAAAGAAAGTAGCACGTGTGGCATCTGTCAGATTCCTTAAAAATTTTTTATCAAGATACAAAACAAATATTTTCAGGAATGATGTAAAAATATACCATATGTATCCATAGATATATATGTTAGATGAGGAATTATTAGTATTTTTGATAAAAGGTCACTGAAAAAAATCAAATAGCTTTCAGAGAATGATGAAATAATTTTACATTGGCAATTAAGGCAGACAATTTGCTCCTTCTGTTTACTTGGAGCATCACCAAGCCTGGGTGTAGTGTATTTAAAAGCTTAATTTTCATCTTTATCCCCCCCCCAATCCTTTTTTTTTTAAAGTTTAAATTTAACACTAACTTTTATCATACTGATTTAATCTGTGGACTTCCTAAAATAAATGAAGACATTCTGTGGTCTGATTTAAAAAAAAAAAAAAAAGGAAACAACAGCAAAGTTAAGTACATTTTTTTACTTGGAGATTTATTTTGTTTTAATAAATCTGACACCAGTCAGGGAGAAGAAAAAAGAACAACAAGAAGCATCTTAAAAATGCTTCATATTTTCCATAGAAATTTGCCTTTGTTAGGCTTTGAGACTCTGTGGGTTCATGAGCACATCCACTCACCTTCTGCCCTCCCTCCCACACTTCATCTTTTATTTTTTTTTCTCGTTTTTTTTTTTTTTTTTAATAATCAAAGTGAATTTGCTTGTTGGGTGTAATTTTCCAAGCCTTCACAGACCTAATAAATAAGGAGCCCCTGTAAAACAGTAGCTTGACTTAAGTGAATCTGTACAAAGGAAAATATAGAAATACAGTATGTACAAAGTACCGTCAGTGCACCATCACTATAAAGTTCTGATTTAATTGGCTCTAATTTAAGACCCTGCTCCCAAGCTCTTTGAATCACAATCTTCCCAAATGTTTTTCCCTTTGCTAAGCACAATAGCCTAATAGTGAAGGTGCATTCTGATCACTAGTGTGTGAACAATTGCTTGATTCAAGTTAGTAAACAGTTACACTGGATCACAAGGTGATTTGAACGTATATTTTTTTCTCTCATTTTCCCCTTAGTATTTTGTCCAAAATGGGATACTTCCCAATTGTTTTACCAAATCAGTGCTCTAGTGTACTTTTGGATTCTTGGCTACAACTATACAAGTGCACACAAGTAAATCTTACCCTGTTATCCTCCACCCACCAACTGAGAATCAGATTGCACATTTCTTTTAACCACGACAGGAGAAAGCAAATAGTGAAACAAAATCATGGGGACTTGCTTCTCACTTTACCCCTGTGTTTTCATTGGCTTGGCCATACCTTTCTAATTATCATGAAAGAGCTTTACATCTGGAGAGATTGTCTCACTGGCTTCCTGGATCACTGCAAAACCATCAGGGTTGAAATTTCATCCATGTCTTTCATAACACCCAGCAAATATTTCCCCCAGATAGTTTTACACCTTGAGGGGATCCTTCTTTCTTTCTTTCTTTCTTTCTTTCTTTCTTTCTTTCTTTCTTTCTTTCTTTCTTTCTTTCTTTCTTTCTTTCTTTCTTTCTTTCTTTCTTTCTTTCTTTCTTTCTTTCTTTCTTTCTTTCTTTCTTTCTTTCTTTCTTTCTTTCTTTCTTTCTTTCTTTTCTTTCTTTCTTTTTGGTCTTTAGTTCAACACTCTTGCTCTGTTCCCAAAAGGGGTGCTATTTAGGGGAATTGAAAGAGAAAACCGAGAGGAATAAACATTTACTGAGTTCTCTTGGCATTCAGTCTCTGAAAAACCACAGTATAAACTATTCATGCTGCTTCTTACATCTGTCAAATCAAAATAAAAAAATTAAAAGCCAGAAAAGTGTAACACTGAAAATATGGCATTAAAAAGGATAAAGGTGGCCTTTGTAAAAATAACACAGAAAAAGTATATTAGCCAATAAAATATTCTAATAACTCTTCATTTAAAAGTGCATGATGGGCAGGAGATAGAGATGACTCTGAAGTGTCAATACTCCAGTATAGCCCCTTCAACCACCTCCCATTAAAACGCGAATAGGTCCAAAACCATACAATGCAAATCACAATTCTTCATGTAGCAGCAAAACCACAGCAGGTTTTTTTTGGGGGGGGGAGGGGGATCCATTTCATCGTCCAACTTCAAATATTTGAATCTTGAAGTCTATGAGGGAAAAAAAAGTACATACATTGGTCCATGTGGTTTTAGAATCAGAGGAAAATCCTCCATCGGCAAGAAACCAAAGGTTTAGGGAGAAGGGGGCGGGGTCATCGGAATGCTGGGAGTACTTTGAGGGGTCCATGATGTGCTTACAGTCTTCTGACCCAAAGGCACCCTAGGGTTTTAGCCTTCCCTCTGAGAGAAATTATGATGGGAAATGGCTTTGTTTTCTTGATTTCTGACCAGGTATGGTGGTGAGTGGACCAGCTGGTGTTGTCTGGTGAAGTAGCACTGATTGCTCTGCTCCCTTTCTCCATGCAAGGTACCCTGTCAATATCAGCATTCCTGTAACAATAAAAACAGATGTGTCAATGCCTACACTACATTATAATGATTCATTGCAGTATTGTATTTGACATAATGAGAATACTCAGTCATAATATTAAGGTTCTTTCAGAAGCAGAGAAAATAGAAGATTAAGGATGGAAAACATGCAGAATAAGAAGCACAATCAGAAAACAATATGGTTTGGCTTAATTTACATTAGTGTATATGAAACCCTGTTCTTCAAATAACTTTTGCAATACAATCTACCAAATTCTTCTTCAGAAAAATCCAACTAGTTACAGTCAATTTCAGAGTTGCTCTACAATTTCACTGGTCTATACATAAAATGCCATCTTGTTAATATACTAACAAGCCAAGTATGTTTAATGATTTCTAAATTTATATGCCAATACAATGAATAATGAAAAATGTATAGTATCCAAGTTGAGCTTGATTCCTGGTGACTTTATAGACCACAACTATATAGGTTTCCTGGCAGAAATATAGAAGTGGTTAGTTATTGTCTTGTTCCAAGATTTTCTTTAAACAAAGTTTCTCAATCTAGCTTACAACCTTGAAATTCATCCCACCCAATTATTAACTAAATCTAACCCCACTTAGCTTCTAAGTCCATTCAAGGACAACCATGTTCCACCAACCAAGACAATTAATATTATGAGCTTATTATTCATAGCTGACATTGTCAGAGTTCCAATAGAATAAAAGGAAAGTTTTAGCTATTAGAAAAATGTTGATATAGACAGACAGTACACTATTATCTTTAAGTGATTGTAATGTAGTAATTAGCACACTGAGCACAGTATATGAACATTGATGATGGTGGTGGTGGTGGTGATTTGCTTGGCTTCTTTGGAACAGAAATGAGATCAGATCAAAGTCAAGGCCATGTTTTTCTTAAGGAGATTCTCCCGAAATAATCCTAAAAGAGATGGTACGTTCAGACCCACATACACTTTGGGATTGCACTTCATTTGTATGAATTCTGTTCTGAATGCATTCAACATTTTTATTGAAGTCTCTGCTTTCGAATAACCATAAAATGGTTCTCTCCTATAAAATGAAATAAATGACATTACATCATTGAAATTGGGAAAAACATATTATTTGGCAAAAAATAAGTATGTGGGAGCCATGGAGAAAGCAGTATGTAGCTGAGCATTTTTAGTCAGCATTAGCTACTATTAACATTCAGTGTATTTTGTTTTCTACATCTAATTTCTTAGCTTCTGCTCTTCTATCTCTTCTTGCCCTGGTGTATTTTCTCCAAAACTGCCTTTTTTTTAAAAAAAAAAGTTCACTATATTATACTGTGGCTTAGAAGAGCTATATGTATTTGGTACTATTACTTATTCATAATTAAAGAATTAAGTCTGCACAGATTTGACATATTTTTATTTCTTTTAATTTCAACCTCAGGAGAAAATTTTCTTGTTTAAATATTGGGAATTCCTGAGTAACCATATCCTTGTGTTATGCATCTCACTAAATTGGAATTCAGGAACTCTACTTTGATGCAATTGATGTTGTATGTTGTTTTCCTTGCCTTTGACTTTAAGCTCTCAGGCAACATGTTGCTTGAATATCAAAGCCCTGCTCATTTTTAAATAAATTGTAGTATTGAGGGAATTATGGTTTTTTGTGCTACTAGACTTAATTAGAACGTTGTGTGGATGTGGGTGCCTTCAAGTCAGTGTTGACTTCTAACAGTTGCCTGGATGGATCCTTGCAGTTTTCTTGACAAGTTTCCACAAGTGGTCTGTCATTGCCTCCTTGGGGGGGGGGGGGGAAGAGAGAGAGGGAGGGAGGGAGGGAGGGAGGGAGGGAGGGAGATATTGGCTGAGAGATTCCTGAGTAACCATATGCTTGTGCTATGCATCTCACTAAATTGGAATTCAGGAACTCTACTTTGATGCAATTGATGTCACCCAGCTGAATTGTGTGTAGAGTAGGATTAGAACTCATGGTGCCCCAGTTTTTAGCTTGATGCTTTAATGGTTACAGAACACTGGCTCTCACTAGGGATCTTGGAAAATCTTATTATCTTTTTGTTGTTGTTGTTATTAGTTGCGAAGTCGTGTCCGACCCATCACGACCCCATGGACAATTTTCCTCCAGGTCTTCCTGTCCTCTACAATCTTCTGGAGTCCATTTAAGCTCACTCCTACTGTTTCATATCTTTTTGTAATAAGTTGTATATAAGTCCATCCTCATTGTCTTTCATGAACAGAATCATCTATGGCACCCATTCTGTACTTGTACTGTTTCTACATTTTAGTACAGTTTTCTGCAACCTTGGGCCCTCAGAATTACTGAGGTTCAACATCTCTAGAGGATGCTGCATTGGGGAAATCTGCGTTAAGGTTCAATCAGCTGCAGGCTTCAACGTTGGCTTCAACTTTAGAAACATTTTAGCAACCCTGGGAAAACTAAGCCAGCTGCTGGGATATTCTTACAGATGGAGACGTGTTAAACTGGAATATCATTCTTTCAAATACCAAGAAGTCTGGGGAAATAAATCCCTGGATACCAAGAAAGCGACCTAATATTGTGGAATGTACTTATGTAATGGGAAGTTAGCACCTGATTTTCACTGAGTTAAATAAACAAATTTCTTGTTAGGGCATAAAATTCAGCTGTTTTGCCAGGCTTGTAGAATTTTCATATTTACCTTTTTTCATTCCTTTTCTGGTGCACAAATATATTTCCAGCCACAAACACCTTTCACAAGGGGTACAACAGTTCCCACATGGTACCTAATAGACAATGCACAGTGGAATCGAACAATAAGGCTCAAATCCAGTACAAAATTTTACTATTATTTAATTCATTTTTATTCCCACCTTTTTGAGGGTTCAAGACAGCTCATGCAAGCTCAAAGTGGCTTACAAAAATCCTGTGTGTTGGGTTGAGCTGAGTATAATAACTAGCCTAAAGTCACCAGGTGAGTTTTATTGACTGAACAGGAATTGAACCTGGTTAAGTTATGAAGACATTAAAACACAAATATATCTGGTGATTTGCAGAGATTGGAATACAGTTTCAACCATCCCCACAAAATAGCTGTGATGGAATTTTAACTCAATATATCTGGAGACAGCTTTTTATTCCAAAATTCTAATTATTTTTATTGAAAATTTTAATTCATTAAAAAAATAATTCTCTATTTGAAAGGACAGAAATGTAGTTTTAACCCTTATAATGCTTCTCCTTTCCACTTATTGTCTCTAACAAGCAGCCATCTTGTCTGCTGTATATAGTTGTATTCCCCATTAATTTGGTAAAGCACAAGATTGAGACTATGCGTATTCTAAGCCAGTGCTATTAGCTGAGTTGGTCTGCATATTCTTCTTACTTATTTTTTTAATGCATAAGTTTGACTTTCAGGGACAAAATTGTGGTTTCAAATTGTGGCATAACTAAGAATCTACTCACTGCTCCCATATCTAAGGATTCAAAATGTTCTACCTATATAATGATTAAAACAGCCTCAGATGTCTGCTGAAATTCATCTTTCATTCATCCTTGCTCAGTCTGCTCTCCTGCCCCATATCTGTCTGTCTGTCTGTCTGTCTATCTATCTACAGTATCTGATCAATAGCAAAGATTTGTTAACCGGAAACATGTAGGATGAATTACGCACACTTTCCTTGCTTGTATAGATATCGAAACAAGTGAAAAAATAAAAAATGACAGCAGGACATTTCTCTTATAAACTGTTTAACTAAACTTTTGTTTACATAAATTTATATATATTATATATATATATATAATCAATCTATATATAGTCTGTGCATTAGTAGCAGTTTACATGTGGACACTTGATGATTTGAAATAGGAAGACAAAATAAGCATTTTTTCCTTTCTGTATATGACTAACAGATGAGAAATAAATATAAATAGAATGGCAACAAAATTTACATTGGCATTGCAAATACAGATACTGTGGATTCCCCCCCCCCCCGTGCTGTTTCTCCCTGTTGCAGTAGCTTTTAATCAGAATGAAGTTAATCAAATACCACAGATTCATGGAGCATCTGGGACCAAATATTTGAATGCTCAAATATTTTTATTTTCAGCATCTGTATTGATCCATCCCAACTATACAATTACAATATTTAAATGTTTAACAGTTCTCAGGCTACCTGAGTAAATATAGTGATTCAATATATACAGTATTTAATAACAAACTTAAAGGCATATGGAGCACTATTTATCCAATCCCAATGCAGCTTGACTCCTTGACAACTCTGGGCAATTTACAGATTTAAAAAGAAAAACCATATAGATAAATACGGGTTTTAAAGATTCTGGCTGACCTGACAAATGTGACAAAATATAGTCACAGTTTGTTGATATAAAATACAGGGTTCCCCCCCGCCCGTGTTTTAAACCAATTTTTATTTTAGCTTCTGTGACGGAAAGGGTAGGTGTCTAGGGGGGAAAAAGTCACATTATGGATAAGTGGGAAGAGGTCAAGAAAGATAAAGAGTAAAAAAGGAGGGACAGATGTAAAATAGAGACAAAGGTTGAAGGAAAAAGTGATCAGAGAAGAAATACTTGAGAAACATCATAGCACTTTAGACCACATCTCACTGACAAAAATGCTAGGCAGATTGTTCATATGAGAAAATAAAAAATGGGAATGGAATATAACAGGCAACTGTCTGAAAAGCAAGATTCTTAGGAAATATGTAGGGATGGGCACAGAGTTGGGGGAAAAAGTAGAAAGTAGGAGTATAGAATTCTTTAATATAGAGCCAAGATTGAAAATGGGAGTCAGGATGGTTAATTAGAACCTAGATTCTGTCAAGGAACATTGCTGATTGTGGCATTTGCTATCACTGCAGCACTATGATCCAGCAATTGGAAGGAGACAGTGAGGGATAAGAAGCAGATGGGAGTGACCTTTGGGGAGATTTCCTCAGGGTAATCAACCTTTTTCTGTCTTGGAGGTATGCCTGAGGCCTATGGGTGTTGCAGTCTGTTCACACCAGTTGAATGGGCAAGTCCAACATTTTCAGATCTATCTTGTTTTCGGGGGATTTTTAAGGGGCAAAAACTAGCCTTATGATTACCACAGGAAAATCCAATTGGGGGGTTCTATAGGGTTAAAAGGCACAACCTTTTATATATATCTGTACAAGTCTTTGAAAGCATACTACTAGCATTAAGTCTCCTTTCCCACTGCCAGGCAAAAAAGGATTTGTCCTGAATGATCTCACAGTTGGAAATGGTGTGCTTACAACCAAAGAATTGCCCATTCCTGGGATATTTTGTATAGGATTTGAAGCCATAAAACCCCACTTGGAATCCTGGTGCCCTGCTAAAAGCCGTGGTCCAAAGAAATGGCAAGGCTAAATTAAAAACGAAAATTGTTTATACAAAGTTTAAAATTAAATACGATTAACACACTTATTCCTATTTTGTTTCTGTTGTATTCCAAGGAAAATTCATCAGCAATTTTTGAAAGAGCTTTGAGTGGGCTTTACAGGTTATGCATTCCTTATGTAGCATATCTAGACTTAACTTCTCTTATTTTAAGAAATCAAAACATGTTCTTTTATTTATAATTATTGTTATTGATTTAAGAGTAACTTGGGTGTTGTCCATTTTTCTGATGATAACAAAATATTCAAGTTGGTGAAAACAAAAAGTGTTTATGATTCAGAGGGACCTCTTTGAACAAAATGAGTGATCAATGAAATGGTAAACATGGTTCAATTTAAGAACATGTAGAATGGTTAACACCAATTAGTGATTCAACAATGATTAATCACATTATATGATATATAAAATCTGATTTGTCTATAACTAATCAGAAAAAAGATTTGAGGGCCATAATGAATAGCTTTGTGAAGGTGTCAAAAAAGTGCGTAGAGCTGTGAAAAACATAAATTTTAGAATTCATATTGAAAAAAGACTGAAAATTGCCAGCATTGTAATACTTCTCTTATAGAAATGTTTGGTATGTCTTCATATGGAAGAGCTTTCTCATTCACTGATGTAGTGCTACCCACTAATTTAGGTGGTTTTAAGGCCAACTTTTAAATTACTTAAATTCATGAGGGTAGGTCTTTCAAGGGTTATTCGTCTTGAAAACTCAATATTAACTCAGAGTTAATTTGGTGCCTCAAAATACCAGTTGCAGATGAAAATGAACTATGTTTTCGTCTCCCTTTTGTGTTTCTCCTCTATTTCATCAATATGAGAAAAAAGTGCTGGGACATTGGTATGATTCTGCTATACTTACATTCCTCTAAAAATTTAACATTTGTGTCAGGGAATGTACTGTATGCATATTTTTTTGTCTTTCTCCCTCTACATAAAAGATATTAGATAAAATTAGAAAATTAACAGAACATAAGATTTTAATTAAGCTCTGCTTATTATCATTTACTAATGCTTGAAATGACTTTTGCTGTTTCCTGAAAAACCTACTTCTAATCAGCTGAATGAATGAATGAATGGTTGGCATATTGTACTTACATGAATAGTAAAGAATTAAAGCCACTTTAGAAGAAATACTGCAGATGCTTAATCCTATGCACATTCACCCAGGAACAAGCATAACTTAATATTATATTAATAACTTAATACTTAATATTACTTTTGATT
The DNA here is from genome assembly GCA_023970755.1 of Azemiops feae. Classification (NCBI taxonomy): domain Eukaryota; kingdom Metazoa; phylum Chordata; class Lepidosauria; order Squamata; family Viperidae; genus Azemiops; species Azemiops feae. Next base: position 2,206,465 of record JALGBA010000094.1, read on the forward strand.
AAATGTAGTATAAATGACATATTCGTATAGAGCAGACATGTCAAACACAAGGCCCGCGGGCCACATCTGGCCTGCCATGTGGTTGCATCTGGCCCACGGAGCTTCTCTGGAAACAGCGAAGGACCGGCCCGCAGCACTTGGCCTGGCCTAGGCCGACCGGGCACTGATCTACAACGCGCTCAGCCTTAGATCCATGGGGCAGCCCTGGAACCAGTGATGGGTGCCCTCACCCCACCCCCTGGGTGCGCATGGAGGCAGCGAGTGGGTGGAGTCCGGCATCCCTGCTGGCTGTCTTGCACTGGAGGCTGACTTCACCCAGGACCCCAGTGCTCATCGCCCCCTATGCGCACACCCAGGGGGCGGGGCAGAGGTGGCGGGGCGGCCCCTCGCTTTGTCCAGGGCTGCCTCGTGGATCTAGGGCTGAGTGTGTTCTGGCTTTGATGGATGCAACCAGGTTTTAGATCAGCACCCCCCCTCCCACCAGCACCTCCATGGCCCTCTCGCTGACCTAGCCTCGCAGCCATGGCCCCGCCCGTGTGGGATAGCAACGGCCTATGGCAGCATGGCCACCGGCAGCGCTGGCAATCTCTCCTCCTCCTGTCATTCCTTCCTGAGCATGGAGGAAGGAAAGAGATGGGAATGAGAAGCAGGGGAGGAAGGAAGGAAGCAAGGAAGGAGATGGGAATGAGAAGGAGGGAGACAGTGAAGGAAGGAAAGAGGAAGAAAGGAAGAAGAGGCAACTTGGTTTGAGATGCCCCAGTTCATGCAGTTCTGCTTCAATCCTGGATCCATTGAGGCTTGGGCTCAAAGAAGAAAGCAATTTTGTGTTCTCTTTTGTCACAGACAGGACTTTGTTGGCAATCCAAATTAACATTGGTATTCTTGAATTGTGATCTCTTAGGAAAGTATCCCCTCGTGTGTTGCAAACAGCCATTTCCAGTGGGGAAAACAGGACAAAGAAGAGTGGGGATTTTTTTTTTCCTTTGCTATACTTCCAGTCTGAATTAGACCATGGCAGGGTCCCTACAGGAGAGCCCTTTTAAGGATTATGTACTAATAGAAAAGCAACTAACTTACCTCTGTTCCTAAATGCTAAAGCTGTTGCACATAAAAAACAGAGGAGCTCTGATCAACTATCACAGCCACCATTTTGACAGTTTTGCTGTACTGTTGTTTGTGGACGCCCCCACTAATTGCAAGCATGGGATAAACTGAGCCTGGTTTGTTCTCAGTCTTTTAAATGGCCACAGACTACTAGCAAAAGTGACATTTGATCACAAGGCAAGGAGGCATCGAGAAATATTTCCCCTTTTGCATTTGAGCATCCAAGAAGGGACAGGAAAGGAGAAAGGGAAAGAGGAAAGACAAACAAAAAGAAGGAAAGAGGGGAAGGAAGAAGAAGGAAAGGAGAAGGAAGAGGGAAGGAAAAAGAAGAAAAAGGGGAAAGGAAGGAAGGAAGGAAGGAGATTATGAGAGGGAGGGAGAGTGTGAGGGAAGTCCTGCCTTAGCACTTGGCCACGAGCAGCCCTGCTGCCCTTTCGCCATCCCCTTGTCCCCTCCTCCTGACCTCTCCTGGTGGTCTCCCATCCTATTGCTGAGGATGCTTTGGTTACAAAGCCGGGTCTCCTCGTGGGGAGAGGGAGTGGGCCTCCATCTGACCCACACATTTTGCCCTCCCGTACACATGAGCAACTTGACCAAGGAGAGCGAGCCAATCAGCAGCAGCCTTGAGGAGGAGATAAACGCAGCTGGGCGCCCCTTGGGAAAGGCTGAACTGGGTGCTTGCCCTCCACTGCCCAGGGCTCCGGGCAGCCTGCATCACTGGGGGTCCTCCGCATGGCCTTAGAGGGACAGCAAGGCTCCTCTGGTGGACGTATGGTGCTCGCCCTGGTCTTGCCTTCCTCGGTTGGAGACAATGGATCCATCAGCCCCCTGACACGAGTGACGTTGAGCTGGCCATGCCCACCCCCACTATGCCCACCCCATCCACGGCCCCTCGCAGTCATGATGCGGCTCTCAATGAAATCGAGTTTGACACCCCTGATATAGAGAGACATGTAATATAGCTGCAAAATTAAAAATGGGATTTGGATGGGAGAGGGGTTTGAATTTAATTATTTTCATCTATGTCTTATTTTATTCTATTTATTATGATTCAGAAGTTGCCTAATACTTCCAATATAAATTTCTTCTGCAAATAGTGCTCTGGTGTGAAATGCATTTAGATCAGAAAACTAATACATGGAATCAATCTAATTATTTATCCACCTCACCTGCCTAGTGAATAGTTTGAAAAGTACAGATGATATTAATCAAAAATATTAAACCCTCTCCTCTAATCTAGTCTCAGTATGAACAACCAATAGAAGTAATAATTTATATTAGAAGATGAGGTATGATTGATAATGGTGCCCACTTTTTGCTGTGGAACCAGACAGAAAATGGAATAACTATTTTAAAGTAGCTTGTTATTATTTATTGTTAGTTAAAAATTCAATTTATTTATTTGTTTGTTCATTTATCAATAGCCACCCATCTCTCCCTCAAAAGGGACTGAATTAAATTCCTATTTTTTTTAAATTGGCAAGGATGCAAATATCAGTTAAATAACATTCATCATTATTACCTCTGTTTAATAAGCCATGGAGTTTTAATAACTACATGACACTTAACAATCACAGCAGAAATAAATGAACACGTAGGAATTATGGCATTTCCTGAAATACAAAATGTTCTACCTCTAAAATACTGCAAACTTTATAATATTGGTAACAGAATAATTTGCAGAATGTTGACAAGAAATACTTAACTGTATAAAAACAATTACATGGAAAGATCCTTAGTATATTTATAGGAATGCCTGTTGGAATCCGTGTATTCCAGCCTGTCTAGTGCATTATATATAAGTTAACTCAGAGTTCTTCCTCACAGCTGAATTAAAGTGCTAGCTACCCTGGCAGAAAACTATTCCAGTGTAAAAAATGTGCTCCTTCCCCCCCCCCCCACAAACCCTTTCCTGCCATAGGACGATATCAGCAAAGGTGCTATACAAGGTACATTTGGGATAAAGATTGGTGGATTCCCCTGGCTATGTTTTCCACCCATCCACTGAATGTTACCACCCAGTGAGAAAACCTTCACTTCCTATGGGTTGGGGCTGGCAGATAAGGTAAGTTTTGACAGATGGCTAGACAGATCAGTTCAGCTCTGGTCTGTCTTAGCCAAAGCTGTCACTCACAAAAGTGTTTTGTGGGGGTACCTTAAAGCAGAGTTCCTCAACGTTTCTGGCTTTGTGGACCGGCGGGGGGGGGGAGGGGGGATGGTTCCACGCAAGTGGCCTGCAAGCACGCAGGTCTGTTTGCGTGAGCGGCATGCATGTGCGCCTGCCGCTCATGCAAACAGAGTGCGTGTGCACGCACTCACCTTCTGTTCCCACAAGTGAGGATGCGTGTTTGTGTGTGCTCACCCGCAGTTTCCACGGCCCAGTTGTAATCCCCTCATGGCCCACTAGTGGGCCGCGGCCCACAAATCGGGGGCCCCTGCCTTAAAGAGAATGTTTTAAATCCTGTTCTAGAATAGCATTATTCTGGTACTAGTTTAGAAGAGTGGTAAACTTACACTCAAAAATATTTTGACCGTACAGAAATGTTGCACCTGAAACTAGACCTACAGCCAGCAATCTTTCTTCTGCTTTATTAGGCAGCCTTCCCTTCACCACCACTCATCAGTTGTTGCTCAACTGCTGCAACATATTGCCTGCTTGAAGAGGAAGCACTACTTTAACTCTAGAACAAGTAAGAACAACTCATGGAATGAGATTAAGGCAATATCATGAAGAGAAAAAGATGTTCTTAGGGATCGGTCATGCTAGGGCTAGATGCTAATGGGGAAAGCCCTCAGTATAGCATCACTGAAACAAAACAGTGTATTGAAATGTCAGAAGCCTGTACCTGCTCTGCAAGCATAGACAGAAAGCAGAACCTCAGTGTATATCTCCTCATATCAGGTATACCTTCAGGCTATTATTTATTTATTTAACAAATTTATAAACTGCCCAGGTCCCTCACAGAGGGCCTCTGGGTGGTATACAAATAAAATATTAAAACATAAAAGTGTATATAAAATTAAAAATAGGCAAAGATGATTAAAAATTCAATGTTAAAAGCAATTAAAAGAAGGCTATTCAAGGTTCTAACCAACCCCATAGCTGCATGAGCCCCAAGCAAGATTATCAACATTATTAACAGCTTTGATACATAAATGTAAGAATTTGACAATTCTATGTTTTAAAAGGCTCTTTTGTGCTTTAAAAAATGTTATTCTTTGTACACTAGGTTGCCCTAGCCAAAGAACATTAAAAGTGCATATTATATTGACATAAATATGTTTTTTAAAGGCAGAGAAAATAGAAAATGTTATGGAGAAGTGATCCCACTGCATTGTGATTCAATAGTTAAGAATCAAACTAATAAGCAGCTTCTGCATTTTTATCTCCACTCAAACAAAGCTTGTGGAAAGTCATGAAAGTGTTATTCGGCTACTTTAAAAATGGTACGTTTCAGAAAGTATTTGATAAAGGTTAAAAAGCATGCTTTTACATTTCATGTAATTCCAAGTTTTAGAATTATTCTTCCTAAAATTATCTTTAAATGTATGGTGATAATTGAACCCACAAGTCCCAAGTTGCCGTTTTACATATGACTTAGCCCTGGAGACCAGGTTGATCTCCTGATCTTAAAAACTAACATTGCAAAGGACTTTTTAGTTATCCTAGATATCTCACTAACATTTCTTTGCCAGAGTTGTAACAGAATACTCCATGAGATAAAGAAACAGACACTGCTGATGTGTGTAAAACAAGTACAAAAAAATGTTGCATGACAAACACAAGACACATGTAATGAATTTAAGGGAATGAGTTGATTAACTTGAATCTTTTCCCCTGTTTCTCAAACGGCAACCTCCTTATGTCGTTAGCCTACCTGAACATATCGGTATCAATTCTACTCACACAGAAGACTTTAGGGATTACACGAACCTTTACTTATTCTGATTTCGAATTCGGAGACACCTCCTTTTCAGTGGTGGCTCTAGATCTTCTGGCCCTGTGCTGAGAATTGGCGTTGAAATAATGCAGGGTCCAATTGCAGTCTTTTCCGCTGGTCTGGGTACAGGCTGGATGACGCAGCCTGCTTTGGGTAGCATCCGCAAAGCATATGCATGATCCTCATCAGCTGGATTGTTAAGGTTGGGGTCTTGTTTGTCTCCCCCAAACAGAGATTCTTCCCCTGTCTTCTTACCAGATTCTCCTTCCCGGCGACAGTTTGATGTACAGTTATTCTCCTTAACGGATTCCAGCTCACTCACTGGCAGCTCCTCCAGCAAACAAGGTTGAAGCTGAGTCTTTTTTTGCTCTTGGGGTGTTTCGGAGTTCTTAGAAATCTCGGGGCCTTTTGTGCCATTCACAATGACATTGCAGGCTGCAGCTGCAGTGTTTTCTGGAGTGGCAGAGGCAGCTGGGAGGGAGCCGCAGTGAGGTGGATCACCACCAGGTAATGTCTTTGTTTCAGTGGGGCTGCAATTTTTTCTGCAGTCACTGCAGTTCCTTTTATCTGAGCTACCCAAAGTCAGATTTACAACACTGCTAGCTTCGTGTTCAACTTTGACTTCAGCGTACAAAGCCCTGTGGATAACATTGTGTAGTCTAGACCTGTGACCTACAGTTAAGTCTATCACACCATCCTGTGGTCCCTGAAGTACTGTAGGAAAACCAAACTTGTTGTTCACAGGACTACTTGGTCTCACAGTCAAATCAACAACTTCACTTTTACTGTGCTGCTGATGCACTTGCGTTTGATTTAAGGACTGGCCTGAGCAGCCTGGTGATGAATCAGAAGGCTTAGAAGGGCCTTGTTTAGAATTCCTGGGGGACACAGAGTTACTTGTTGGCTTAGCCCCTGTTGTGTCACTGGGTGTATTTGGAATGAAGCTTTCCCCATTGCTCGAGAAGCCATTTGGGGGCTTGGAATCATTGATGTGAGGAATGGGGATTGGGATTGGGATTGGAACAGGAAGTGGAACGATAACAGGATATGGCACTAAGAGGGTTGGTGGTGGCACTAATGGGGCAAGAGATGGCAAACCAAAGTTCATCATCTGTGGCATAGGCATAGGACCATTTGGCATCATGCTTACAGGAGGGAAAGGCAGGCTGGGCAAAGGAACTCCTGGAGGTGGAGGGGGTAGTAAGCCTGGAGGATTTCCAGGCATGGTTGGAGTCGTTGGAGGATGGATATGAGGGGACAGCATTGGCCTATGCATTGGGCTGGAAGTGGGTCCCATATTTCTAGGACCACCTGGTGGTGGGCCAATTCCAGGAATCATTGGATTGGACAGAGGGCTATTTGGATTTGATGCATGATGAGGCGGCCCTCGAATAAACGGTGGACGAATCTGCTGCAGAATTTGCTGTTCCATGAATATGGGCAAGGGAACTGGTCCACGGTTTGTCATCACCATGGGTGGACTTCGAGGTGGGACACCAATTGGAGGCACAATACCAGCAGGTGGCTGAACAGAAAGTGGTGGAATATTTGGATTCTCATTGATAGAAATAGGTTTGGGAACCGGTGTTGGGATTTTAGTGACAGAGCAGTTGGCAATATCAGACGGCGAGGCAGTGGTAGACGTGGATGGTCCAGGACCTTGAATTTGGCCAGCTGCAGACACTGGGGATGGGGCCTTTCTCCGAGCATCTGCTAGCGATATATTCCAAGAATCTGGAGTCAGCAGCTGTACCCCAGTGCCTTCTGCTTTATTTTCTACTGGAGGATGTAATGTGCTGCAGAGTCCAGCTGGAAGATTGGCCTGTGTCTCTTTGTAGAAAATGTCCATTTTGTACTGATTGAGACATTTTGCACTGCAGAATTGAAGCCTTCTTTCCCCGTCCCCAAAATCCAGATACTCTTTTGTGTGTCTTATGTGCTTACACCAGTCACACACCTACAACACAGTAACAAAATCAAAACAGGTAAGAAAAAAGTGATTTCTTTTTTATAATGTCATTTGCATTAAAAGTATTTTTTTTACTTTTGATAACTGATTTTTAAACATCTGAATTATCCAGAAAAAATATATTTCATGAAACTTGCATGCCATGATCCCAAAATATAGTTGATCTGTATATAGGTATATATATATATATAGATATATAGATAGATATAGATATGTTGTTATATATATAGGTATATATAGATATATAGATATACACAGACACACATGCCTTCACACAACTTACTTTTATAATATTTAATCTAGTTGTCACCTACAGTGCTGAGAACCTTTAAAAAATGAAAATAATAGTACTGTGCATGTATGTATGTTTATGTCTACATTCACATCTAAATGATGTTCTGGAAAAGGAACAGGATTGTAAAAAGATTTTTAAAAATCCTTAAATTAAAGCATAAGGTAGTATATTTAGTGGGACTGAATATAAAGTGACTGTCTTATCAATCAGAAAATCCTCACATCAGATCTTATCTCTGCCATGAACTAAGAAAAAACTACCCTATATTGGTTTGCTCAAAGGAAACTATTCCATTCAAGAGGATTTAATGCTTATTAACTACAAGCAGGATTGCAGGCTCAGGGTTTCTCCCCACATCTACAACATAGATGCAACAACACATGTGATTTTTGTTTGGATTTGCCCTACTTCTTCAAAAATATTACAAGTATTAAATAAAACGAGCTGGAAGTAAATTTCATTGAGCATACTGAGACTTTTGAGTAAACATGTATAGAATTGTACTTTGAAACTTCATATAAATTTGGAGATTTTATTATAAAGCATGGTCAGAGTCCAATATAACATTAAGAAGCTTAAGATCAGTGACTATAATAGGCCTTGGTTCAGATTATGGTATTTATGCATAAGCACAGTTGAATTGGTCATGTGGATTTTGACTGACAAATTGAACTCTAGTTATAAAAATAAGATCAAGGAACACTTGGAAAAAGACCCCATGAGTTTTGAAAACTGAAAGCAACTCATCTATGGTAAAGAATGCAACCTGACATTTTAAATTACTGAAGTGCCATAAATAACAACGGTGGGATAGTATTACATTGTATCCAAAAAGCAAAACTATCATATAGCATTAAATTTGAGTTCTAATTATGAAGTAGAAAATAATAATATAACCTGGATGAATTTCAAGTATTCGGAAACTGTGATATTTTAACAAGCTGGAAAGATTATCCAAGCTGTTTGCCTATGCTTTTTCAACTAGTCATTTTTGAATATACTTTTGGCAGACAAAAATTGATATAACCAATTTTCAAAAAATAAGACAAAACCTCTTATTATGATGATAGTCTTTCTGTACCAAATACAAGTTACTTTCTGTCCTACTCTTTTGTGGGGTAAAGATACTGCCAATTTTTTTTTTAAAAAAAATTATGGTTCCAGAACTAATTAAGCTGTGAAAGGTTTTCCCAGTTGTAAACCACTAGAAACCAAAGTTCAAAAAAATTAGACATTCTAGGTTTCGGAATCCATTACTTCAGAGAAATTATTATGATTTCATTAACACATTAATACTGCAACACCAACAGCTCTCACAGATGGCAGAGACATGATCTACAATGCAAATATGACTCTTGTTTGCACAAATGCCTTTTCCTTCATATGGCATTTTAAACAAGAATTAAAATGAATAATCTTTCCACAGCTATAAACAGATCAACAGATGTCAGAATTTTCTGTGCCTTTTTTTTACAGACTTTATACACAGTGACAGTCTCGGTTTTTGTCATTCATTCCATTCTAATAATATTACAAAGATTTTTTTTCATGCTATGTATGATACGTATATTGAGATAAAAGTACAAGAATGCACTGTCTTTTGTACAGTATTCAGAACTGAAAAATCGTATCTTAAACATACACAAAATGATGCCATAACAAAATGATAGTATTAAAGTAAATAATGTAGATTTAATAATCATTTGCCATATAAACAAATTGAAAACAACATATGCTGGGCATTTGACTAGTCACATTCAATTCTTGATTTTTCAGTGATAACACTTAAATTGTTTAAAGCTTGCACATTTGTTGAGCATTTCACTGGCATTTCAATAAAAGCCAGAAAATAACCCATATGAATCAAGCCTTTTTGAATTAATTTAGTTCAATGGGCATTTATCATATACTTCCTCATCCAGGGTGGTCACTGATGTTTACTCCTTGTAACAAATCACAATTTTCTAGCATGTGTCTCTTTTGAATCAGCTTATTGTAGTGTGTATGAAAACACATCTGAGCAATTGGTGGCACCAAGAACAAGTAATTCCTTAGTTTAAATTATCTTGATGTTACAGGAGACAAACGGGCTCAGACCTCAACCTCATGTGAATTAGTTTTACTACAACATTCGCAATTATTTTTCCATGTTTTGTTGCTTGAAGAACTGTGTTCCCAAACCTATTCTTTTTCTGCTGCCAATTAAAGCAGTTTTACAGTTGGCCAGCCACTTTTGAGAGTCAAATGCTTTTTTTGTTGCTTTCATCTCACGATTTTTCCATATCCACAGTGAATCCAGTCATTTTGCCCCTCTTGGTTAGCAGTTCTGAGGCTCACTTTAACATAAAATCTAAGTGCTCTTCGCTCAATTTTAGAGCAAACTTTTTTGGGAAATTTTTGCCCAATATTTTTAACTATATAGATCAGAGGGAGGGAGAGTGGTGGGACTGCAAAATCCTACAATTAAATAACACATTTATTTAATGGGGATGGAGGTATTCAGAAAACTCATTGATTCCAGGAGAAAAGGAAAGTTTAGGAAGTATTAAAACTTATTAATTTATATGTAAAATAAGCAGTGGCAATAGTTTAGAACACACAAAAGGCTTTCATTTACACTTTCTGTAAAGCAATGATTTAAAAGGTAGAAAAAGCAAGTGGAGGCAAAACTAACTCTGGATAGGAAGACTAGAAAAATAATGATAATGAATCATATCCTTTATCCACACAGCAATGTTGACAAACTCTACTTACCAAGAAGCATAAGTGGGCATGGAAAGTTGCAACTACACCATACAGTTGAAGAAGAAGAAAGCATTGGAAGGACAACGAAGAAGATGCACTGAAGCTAGTACACCATGAAGGCTTACTGAATACTGGAGCGACTAAACTGGTCGACAAGAAAGACCAGAAGAATGGAAAAGAGACACGGCAAGGCAAAATATTACATGGCCAGTGCAACACACACACACACATAAAAAACACACAAGCAAACACACAAAACCTAGCAGGCGAAGCAGATAACAACAAGATCTGGCAATAGCTAAGAGAAGGAAAGATTAAGAAAGAAACAGAGGGACTAATTCTGCCTGCACAAGACCAAAGCTTCAGAATAAATACATACAAAGCCAGAATTGAAATGACAGCAACAGATAGCTAATGCCGCCTCTGCAAAGAAGTTAAAGAAATAGTGTATTGCATAGTTAGCTACTGCAAGAAGACCGCACAGACTTGACTACAAGCAATGACATGATAAAATAGCAACAATGGTGCATTGAAATATTTGCAAGAAATACCATGTGCCTGCAAGGAAGAACTGGTGGGACCACAAAATAGACAAAGTCATAGAAAATGAAGAAGCTAAAGTGCTCTGGGATTTTAGAATTCAAACAGAAAGCACCTGCCACATAACACCCCAGACTAAACAATTTTTGATAAGAGAAACAAAACAATCTGGATAGTGGATGTTGCAATACTTGGAGACAGCAGAACAGAAGAGATAAAACTGGATAAAAAAATACAAAGACCTACAAAGAGAAGTAGAATGATTATGGCAAAAAAAAACAACCTCAAAAATAGTTGCAATAATAATAGGCGCCTTGGGTGCAATCCCAAAATATCTGGATCACCACTTGAACACTATCAGCATTAATAAAATTATTCTCAGACAAATGCAAAAGGCAGCTTTACTTGGGACAGTATACATCTTGCAATGATACCTTTAACACCTTCAAACAACATCTGCCTATCCCAGGTCCTAGGGAAGGACTTGATAGATGGATAAAAATATGAAATCAAATCTAAATATCTCGCTGAACTGTGATCAACCATAGTAATGGGGCCAGAACTGAAAAACCATCAGATGAGTCAAAGTGCAGATTGTGGAAAGAAGAAGAAGAAACAGTACTATAGTTCATAGATGCAGCTCATGTAACAAGATTGCACAAACTGATGATAAACAATGACATTACACATTTGCCAAAATAATTCACTGGAACATCTGTAAAAAGTATCATGTGCCAGTAATGAAATATTGGTGGGAACATAGAATTGAAAAAGTAATCGAAAATGAACAAGCTAAAATACGGTGGGATAAGTTTGGCACATAATACACCAGATTTAATGACGGTTGAAAAGAAGAAACTGTGGGTAATTAATGTGGCAATACCAAAAGAATTGGAGAAGATCATAAAGTATCAAGATCTGAAAATCGAAGGTGAAAGTTTATGGCATAAACCAGCCATGGTGGTCCCAGTGGTTATCAGCACACTGGGTATCATACCAAAAACTCTTGGATGGCAAATCTGTGTATTGACAAAATTTCCATCTGTCAGTTAGAAAAGGCCAGACTGCTTGGATCCACACATATACCATGCTGATACATTATGACATCCTAAGTTCTGAGAAGAACTTGATGCATATGAAGGCAAATAAATGTCAGCTAGTGAACTGGCAGCTATGATGTCATATTATTATGTATATAATAATAATAATGACAAATTCACCATCAGTCAGTTGCAAAAGGCAGCTTTACTTAGAACAGCTTACATCCTGCAACAATACCTCTAACACCATTAAACGTGAAGATCTACCTATCCCAGGATCTTACGAAGGAATTGATAGGCAGAGAAAAATGCCAAATCCAGTCTGAACATCTGGCTGACTGTGCGACTAACAGTAATAAGGAAAAACAATAAGGAAAAAACTAATAAGGAAAAACAATTGGAAAAATTACAAAATATGAGGATTTGTTGAATGCTTATAAAAAAGAAACCCGTTGTTATATCAATCATGATTGGAACCCTTAGAGTGATACCTAAAGGAGTTCCTTGATATCTGGAAATACTGAATTTATCAGATCTGAACACCCTAATTTTACAAAAAAAAATATTAAAAAATCCAAAAAACATAAAAAAACCCATCCTGCTTGGAACTGCCAATATTCTTAGACACCACCTTAATAATTCTTAGGTCTTAGTTGAATTATTAAATTTCCACCAGTCTTAGACTGTGAATCTAATTCAGATTACCTACATATAGTAGTGGTAGGGAAGAGGAAGAGAAAGAAGAGGAGGAGGAGGAGGAGGAAGAGCGGACTGGTACATGCTAAGCGACTTAGCTACAGTTCATCTTATCACCCCATTCCTCTGAATGAGTATTTCACTTTTGCTAAAACATAATTTAATAATATTAATTTGATTTTACAACAACTAATCTCAAGGGTATCCTGTTAACAAAACTTGTAGAATAATTTGCTAGAATTCAAACTGATTTGAATTAGTTAAATTATTCAACTAATCATTTGCTAGAATTAAATAGAGTGTTCCCTTTAGAATGCATAGCACTGATATATATTTACGAAGACGTAAATCTCTATTTATTTCAAATAAATAGGAAAATGGGTTTAAAATCATGCCCTGTTAAAATTATAATAAAATAATATAAGAAAAAATGGCCACACATGCAATCAAAGGAAAATATTTTTTTAAAACACTAAAAGGAAAAAGAAGTCCTAAGATTTTAGTCTTAATTTGGTATGGAATGTGGTAGAATTTTAACCAGCAGAATTTACTCAGCATGCAAATTACTTCTTAAAATAGACCACATGCTGTATATTTTACAGATAGCAAAATGTTGTTTTATTGAACTGAAAGATATATGTTCAATCTGTCACAACTTAAGGAATCAGAATGAGCTCATAGGAGAAATCTGTAATTACTCTGAGCATAATGTTAGTCAGAAGTAAAATGAATAATTTTGCTCCATTTTATTACCTTGGGGATATAGCCATTTGTACCATAAATTCATTGACCTCATATGAAATGATAAATCTGTAAGACAGATCTGATCCATTAATTCTTAAGTGACATTATTTCTACTCCAGTAATTTTTATTCTACGTGAATAAATGTGAATCTCTGGTATAATATGAGAAAGAGAAAGAAAGACAGAGAAAGAAAACTAGCTATGTGTGACTTCATAGTGTTAAGTAAAATCAATTGGATAATTATTAGATATTTAGTTCATCAGGGATGTTGTCAGAAACTGATTTATTGTCATTAGCTTCCATATTCTCATTTTTATCTAATTGGAGAATGTACTGTATTTAGTAGGCTGTGATTAAATGTGAGTGAAGAAGATTAATATTACCGTACATTTCTTTCATCTCAATGGATCAGATATTTGTATAACAGCAAGCTTCTCCCACCAGGCTATGTCCAGATATATTGGATTACAACTCTTATATTTCCAGTGAACATAGCTAACACCAGAGCCATACTGGGAAATTGAGATTTCTAAAACTGAGTAAGTTTTCAGAATCAGCTCAAAGATGTTTGACGGTGGAATTTAGCAAGAAATTTCAAGAGAAAAGTCCCCATCTAATTTTTCGTTCTATATTGTTAGTGTGCTCCTGGGATCTTAATGAAGGGATCAGGGGAAAAAAAGCCTTTCTACTGTTATTATCTTAAAAAACAGAAGTGAAGATGTACAGACCTTATAATAACTGACCAGCAATCCCTGCGTCATGTTTGTATTTCTACCTAAAAATGGCCTGACAGATGTTTGCAATTAATATAGTCCTGAAGTAGTGCTTGAAAAAAGATCAGCGTTGGAGTAGAGTAGAGAAATCTTAGTAAGAAAGGATGCAGCTTTATCAAGTCAAACAACGGAGGTGCTATAATAGGAGCTGATAGGGAAAAAAAATCCATGTAAACAGGAGAACAAAGAAGCAAGTTCAATGGATAAACTGACAGCAAAGAACTTGAAGCACAGAAGATGTTTAGCACTTCTGCACTTTATGTTTAATAAAGATGCACATATAGTGGAAAGTTCTTGTTATCTGAAATATGCAAAAATTTTGAGTCTTTTAAATTACTACTGACAGCCATTAGGTAGATGTGCACAAATAATACAGTAATATGGTAACTATCCTGGGTACTTAAAAATTTAGAATATGACAAATAAAATAAAATAATAAATTTATTCTCCAGATTATTAATATTAAATACTGGGGATAATTATTCCTAGGAAAATATTTCTTTTAGGAGGTATGAATGAAATTGTATTATTCAGATGAAAAGGGATATCACAAGATAGAAGAAAATATCCGTGTTATGGGAACTCAGAAAAAGTCATGGCTTGTTTAAGGAGGCACCATCATCCCTTATTGGGTGTATTTTCCACTTTACATCCCAAAAGCTGCAAATCCCTAACAAAAGAGCTTTCTTGAGATGTGAAAATGCCAGTAATGAAAAGGATCAATATAGCAGATGATCAGTGAAGAGGACAAAATGTAATCAGGTAACAAAATAAAAGTCAAAGCTATTGGACTCCATTTTTTTATTTCTTCTTCAACAATATTATATGTATTTCACATAACTATGAAGAGCAGGATGAAGGCAGACAATAGAAATTTGGGAAACATGGTCAGGGAATGCCTATTTACTCTGAATAAGATTATACCCCCAACCAGATAAACTGCATCTTGGTAATGGTCTGACTGAACCTTTGTCATTGTATATCTCTAAATTCAGAAATTTAGTAAAGAAAGGGTCCAGACAACTACAGATTAATCTGTTTGACAATCTAATGACATCTCAAAAAATTCTAGACCAGGGGTGTCAAACTCGCAACGTCACATGACATGTTGCGATGTATCGCAACTTTTTTCCATTGCTGGCTATGGGGTGGGCGCGGTTTCGGCATGACGCATCCAGCTTGCGGGCCGGCAGTTTGACACCCCTATTCTAGACAGATCTTAACATTTTCACTCAACCATCACTTTAAAAACAATATACCACTCACCACAGTTCAGCATGGATTTGTAAGAACACTTGGCAAGATAATCTTATCCCAAATTTGGAGGGAATAGGAGAGACCTCTCTTATTATGAGAACATTAGACAACTAATATATAAGGTCAGGCTGGGTGGAATAACAATTAAATGGATACATGTTTCCTTGGAAATCATGCCCGGGCAGTGTTTGCCATAGTTTCCTCATCAAACTAGAGTGAAATATTGAGTGTGCTGTTAGCTGATTCTGTCTTGGATCCCCTACACTTCAGTGCTTTTATTAATGAGTTGGATGATATGAGAAATGTACAAATGACACAAAGTACTTTAAAACACAGAAATAAAAATCATAATGATATCAATAAACTAGAGAAATAAGACTGAGATTAACAAAATGAAATTTAACAGAGACAAATGCAAAGCAGTAAGAGGTAAGGAATGGGCTTCGCAATAAAAATGTAAAAATGATCCAACAGTGGTTGTTTACCAACTAAGAACAGCTACAATTTAAGGTTGCACCACAGGAATAATTCCATTTTATTTTGCATTGATGAAGCCCCACCTCCGTTCATTAAGGAGGATACAGATAAAACTGGAACAAATTGAAAAAGCCAACAAAAATAACTAAGAGATTAGAAGATGTTGTAAATCCTTTAATGAAAGATTAAAAGATCTGGGGAGGTTTAGCTGTAAAGACTGAAGGGGGATATGATGGCACTCTTGAGAAACTGAAAGAATATCTCATAGAAAAAAAGCTGCAGGCTATTCTCTATCACCTTAGAGCAGGGGTGTCAAAACTGCCGGCCCACGGGCTAGATGCATCATAGCAAAACCGCGCCCACCCCATTGCCGGCAAAGGCAAAAAAGTTGTGATACGTTGCGAGTTTGACAACCCTGCCTTAGAGGATAGGGCACAGAATAATGGATTTCACTTGTGGAAAGATTATAAAAAGTTGCCCATATACATACCTAAATCAAGCAAGAGAGAGAATAAAGTAATCTATACATTTTGTAGTAAATTAATCAACAAGAAAGCTTTTAGATGAATGCTCCGTCACGTAATATGCTCAAGCAGAGACTGGGCAGCATCTATCTGTAATGTTTTAGCCTGAATTCCTACTAAGAAGAAAGTTAGCTTCAGTGGACCCTTCCAACTCTGGTTTATTAACTGTGGTCTATACTTCGAAGAACATCAAATAGGAAAAGACTCTGGAGATCAACCATGTGTTCTGAAAGTTAGAAAAGAGGTAAATGTAATTGTTTTAATGTGAGTGAAACCATGGAAATAATGGGAAGTATGAGATTTATGAGCAAAGAAAATCAGCTAAAATCTCACTTTTCCCACAGTCTGGATAACACAAGGCAAACTACTGTCTCATATCTTCAGCTATTCTCTATAGCAGTGATGGTGAACCTTTTAGAGACTCAGTGCCCAAACTGCAACCCAAAACCCACTTATGCATCGTCGAGTGCCGGGTGGGTGTGGCCCATTGAGTGGGTGTGGCCCATTGGGTGGGCATGGCTGCGGTGGTAACGGCAGACTGGGTGGGAAAAGTTCAATCAATCAATTCCAACTTTGCAAGATCTTTTTTTTTCCTGCGAGAAGTTGAAATTGATTGATTAATTGAACCTTTTTTTTTTTGCACACGGCGGCAGAGGCCTAAAGCGAAAAGGTTTTATAAAACCCAGCTGAAGGCCTAGGACTGGGGCAACGGCACGCGTGCCCACAGAGAGGGCTCTGCGTGCCGCCTCTGGCACCCGTGCCATAGGTTCGCCACCACTGCTCTATAGGTTGCATTCACTTAACTACATAACATGGTTAATATTAATATATAATATATAATATATTTTAATTCATTGCAATTTATTAAAAAGAGGTTTGAGATATTTCTGCCATAATATTTCCAATCTAAATAAATTACTCTGGACTAAAGTAGTGCATAAATATAAACATAATAATAAAACCTTTGTTAGTTGTTTTTTATTATCTTTGTAACTCATTGTACCATTATTGTTTTTTGTGCATGCACAAATGATTGCATCATATTTTAAATTTATTGTTATTAGTAACTCTTTGATGATTCCATATGGTAACAGTTGGATTCAATCTTAAGTAATCATCTGACAGGTTTATAGTGTGTGAATATGGAAAAATGCACATTTGTGTCTTTATAGACATCAATATAGGTGCTGTAATTGTATCTGATTATCATTCAGCTATGTATTATACCATGTATTCAGGGATGGCACTTTTATACTCATGACCTGTAAAGCAGCATCCTTAAAGTCACTAAGGCAAATTATTGCAAAATATTTCCTAATAGGTCTACTAAAGTACTCATCTTGTTATATTTTGTTTACACATTTAATAGAAGATGATGAAGAAGGATTTAGCTTCTTTAACACCTAATAGTACGTGAAATTAAGGTGTTAGTGCTCTGAATACTTCTTGAGACTACTGAGCATCTTAAATTTGTTTGTACAAAGGTCATACGCTATACATCACAATCTGTAATTTGAATGAGACAGAATGACAATGAGAAGGAGAAAGAACCCAGCACTCCTCAAGAAGACGTTTAACTTATTGAGGTTTGTCAAATTTAAATTACATACTAATATTTTGGCATATTGCTACACTAACACAGATATAACTCTTCTTGTTATAGTAATAAAGATACAACTCTTCTTGTTATTGTATAATAAAGATACAATAAGACTCCAGATAAATCTGTATAGAATTAGATTGTTTATGCATATTAAGCATTTGGATACCTGTTAAATAGATATTTAACATTCTATTTTATTTATAAAATATCTAAGCTATTTAGAAAGTAAGGCCTCAGCAGAATTTATTTCTCTTGAATTGGCAGAATCAACAAAATCAGAGTGTAATCTTGTGTTTCTTTAGTAGGATACAGAAAAAAATAATTAAACGAAGTATTTTTACTTATTTTATGTACAACATTTTTATATTTGTATTTTTATGTAAATGAACAGAATAACAAAATTATCTTTGAGCTATCCAAGAAAAGTTCGGCATCTACAACATCTGACTTATATATAAAGTCAGACCTTAAGTAGACTTGAGTGTTGAATATTTAGTTCAGTTTTCAGCTCCACGGGGTAGGTATTCACTGATTGACAGCTCTTACAGTATCTATCCTGAATTTATTTCCCTATAATTTGTATCCTATTTGTTCTTGTCCTGCCTCCAGGGTAACAGAAAATAACTCTATTCCTTTCTCTATAGGATAACTCCTTAGATATTGGAAGACTGTTGTCATAATTTCCCCCAATCTTTTCTTTTGCACGCTAAATATGTCACATTTATTGATTCTCAGTTTTTTCCCCAGCATCTTGGTAGTCTCTTCTAAACTTGCTCCAATTTGTTAATGTCTTTTTTAGACATGCTGATCCAAAGTAGGCCTAGCCAAGGCAGAGTAAAGTGGGACTAGCTTTTCTGCTGTAGTTTCCTGCCAATATCTGAGCCCTTCTTCTGATCTTACATTTCTCCCTTTCTCACTCTTGTTTTTGGCCTCAGCCCTTGATGATAATTTGACAGAATTTTGATTTGATATGTTTTGATAAGTAAATACCAACCTTTCAGCATCTTTTAGAGTATAAAGTACATTTAGTTTCTTTCATATTCCTTTGCTATTTTAATTCTCTCACATTTGAACATATAAACACCATATACACATGGGAATGTAATACATGGAAATGTCAAAAAGGACATCTGTTCTGCTCAGGTTTGCCATGTGGAGTGGAAAACCAGAGGGAAAGAAGAAATGGGGAATGTATGCCAAGAAACAGCAATAAATATTAAAAAAAGAAAGCTAACAGTATCCATCAGCAAGTTCTGCCAGAATGTCATTGTTTTGTAGCTACCTCTTCCTGATATTTTGCTTTTTTGCTCTATATTCTGTACATTGCTCTTTATTCTGTACGTATTATGCATCGATAGAAATACTTTGAATTAAGCATTTCTCCATGTTATCACAGTCAATTAGCATATATAGCAAATTTAGCAAGAAGCTAACATAATAATGGGGTTTTGGTGACTTGTGCTCTTTCTTCCAAGATGGCTTTTCAACAGATGCGTTTGAGTAAGTTCTAGTTCATATATAATATTAATATTAATACTGAAAGTCACCCAGTCTCTGAAAATGGAGTGGCATTTAAGTTGCAGGAATTAACCAACAAACCTGTAGTAACCCATCATTTAAATTGCTTGGTTTTGGCTTAGCATATTGTACTATGCCAACCACCGTGATTTTGAAATGATGACTTATAAACCACCTACTGTGCAGTATTGTGCCTTTTTCAATAAATCACAGGTACTCTGTAGCACTTAAGATATTGCAGCCTAGTTATAAGAATCCACTTAGGGATATAAGAATAGAGATTGGAATTAAAGCAAGAGATTCCTGCTTTAGACACTGTAGACCAGGGGTGTCAAACTGCCGGCCCACAGGCAGGTTGCATCATACAGAAGCCACGCCCACCCCAGCTCCAGCAATACATCACGACACGTCACGTGACACCCATACTGTAGACCATGTCCCTTCCAGTGACATCAGCCTCCATCTTGTGGACAGCAGATACTGTAATTTCTCCAATAAACTAAAGCAAAGCATGCTTTAATATGACTGATGACCTCAAACCGCATATATGTGGTAAGGAAGGAAAAACTACATTTTTCTCAACTCCCTTTCTTTGCTCAAAGGCAGCTACAATAACTCATAATTGTTGAAACCTGAATTAGTCATATGATCAGCAGTGAGGGGGGGGGGAATGATCTCATCTTGTTGTGGCACATCTCTCAGAATGATTACCTTTATTGGGGCAGGCTCAGTTCTAATTTGGAGAAGAAGATTGGGTGCAAGATTAGAGGCTGCACAACACATAGATACCCCAATTACTCATTTCCCAAAATGGAACAACCTGATCCACTTCTGCTGCTGCTGAATTCTGGAAAGAGGGAACGCATCAGTTTTAAACAAGGGAACTAGAAGAGGGGGGTGCAGCGCTCCTTCCTGTCTGAATCTCTTGCTACTCTGAGAAATTAAAATTCCTTGTCAATAAAGGAGTGAGTGGGTAGGGATGACACTGTTGTAAATAGCATTGTAAATGCATGCTTGTCTTAATCAGTAAACTAAACAATAGCTCTGTGACCATAAGATCTGTATGAAAGAGGGATGGCTGAATAGAAGGAAAGTGTGCAAACTTGGCCTTGGGTTAGCCAGGCTGAGGAAAAAAAGGAAGCAGGAAAGATTCAAACTCCACCTCAGTGTTGTTTGGTGTAAGACAGAGTAGAGAAAAAGTCTGGAAAGCTTTTAAGATTCCATAATTTACTCTACAACAATAAAGGGTATTCCTGAAACTTTTGCTACTTTTGTTTCTTGATCTTGCTGAAGGGCTGTCAAGAGGCTGTTTCTGGGTCCTTCTCAAAAACTGTTTATTGTACAGTCAGCCAGACTCACTTATAGAATTTATGAGAACTTTGCTCTTTTTCACCATTTTCTTGATTTACGATTCTTTTTTTGGTCATTTTTCTTTCCAGAAGGGAAAAAATAGCTGCACAGTGCTTTTTCAACTGTAGTCAGAAATCCTCCATCTGGAAGCACCTGATGTATGCAAGAACTAATACAAGGCAGGAATATATTAGAAACTCATAAAACAGGCTCAGTCTGATAAGCTGACAGATTGTGTAGACAGAGCCTCCCCCAATGCCATCTCTGCAAATCAGCCTCAAAGTGTAATTTTTTATGAATCACTGTATTATTTGAAAACAATAAACTATAGTCTCTATAAAGCCATTGTTTTGGAATTATCTTTTTCAGAAGGCCAAGAAGCAGAATATGGTGTGGGGGGGGAGAGATGAAGGAATATCCTTTCTGGAAAAATATAATTCCAATATGTCTAGTACACCCAATAAATGGAAATACAGAGAAAAGGGAAGGAAAAAAACCAAGAACATCAATTTGCTGCCTTCCTTATCCCTAGGTATGATCTAGGTAAATTGTCTCTGTCTCACTACATTTTCTCCCCTACAATAAGGACATATTCTCCGGTTGGTCATTTTCAGCTGTAAAAGGGCTGAAAATATGGAGAGACTGACAAGATCTGCTCTGTCATAGGAGATAAACTGAGGAGCAGTTAATCAAAGTCAGACAGTTGCAGCTTGATCTTGCCTTAAATAATGTTGATTCAAAATTGTTCTGTTGTTTTTGACACCAATATAAAATATGGTCCAGTAAAAGTTGTCATGTGTGATTTATATTCTCTGCACATCTCAAAATATTTTCTTTCAAGACTAAATCAGTTTTTGGAAGAATGTTCCACACATTCTACAATGCTGATGTTTATACAGAGATATCAAGTTGGCTTCAGATAGCAGAAATGGAGGAGAAGAGGCAAAGATAGCATCTTCCTTGATATCATGAATCTGAGTTCACAATTGACAATGCCTACTATGGAATAAAATGAGGAATGAAGCAAATAACAACAACAACAAATGTAAAAAATACATGTCTTGGGCAGAGATTCTTTAGTATAGTCAGTATCTTATGAGGAGTCACCAAAATCTCATAGGATGTTACCATCTACTCCAAACTCAATTTGGGACAAGTCAACTGCAGTTTTCTAATTTATAATATATTGAAGCTCTCACAGCTTTTGTAACACAAGTTATATATGAGATATATATATATATATATATATATATATATATATATAAATCTAGGATTTCAGAATAGATCAGAATGTCGTCAAAATACTTTGTTAAATTATTCAGGAAATAAAGGAATATGCCAATCCTTAGCTGCTGAAAAGTGACAGATGTGTCACACAGAGGAAACAGTCTGACACTGAAAATGTGCATATTGTGCTTGGGAATTCATCTTCTTGCAGTAATTTTTATTTGTTAATCCAAACCAAGTTCTACAATTCTATGGACATCTAATTTAATATAAATGAGAGCAACTGAAAAAATAATTCACCTGACGAAAGAATTCAAGGATCAATGGCAGTCGAAATTGTGTTTACTTCATTTGATTGTTTAATAGCAAGGAAGATGCTCCAACAGGTAAGGCTGAAATCTTTGCTAAGGTTCTTTTTTAAAAAAAAAAAATCCCTCACAAAAAGTTTCTAGCAGCCAGTCCAGATTTAAAAAGAAGGCAAAGCTGACCTACCAGAAGACATGCCTCCAAAGGAAAATCAGTGGCAGAATTGCAAGTTCTAAGAGGAGAGGTAAACAGTCTCTTATGAGTTTACTGCAAACATCTTAGAGATCATCTAACTCAGAGGTCCCCAACCTTTTGGGCACCAGGGACCGGTTCTGTGGAGAGAGGTTTTTCCATGGACTGGAGGGTCCATGGTTTTGTGTGCTGCCTGCATCTCGCGGATGGGGCTTTGCTTGTTTGTGTGGATCGGTTGCTGGTATGCCGCGGCCCAGTACTGGTCCATGGACCGGGGGTTGGGGACCCCTGATCTAACTAGCAGGGCAGACATATTCTTGACCAGGAGATGCTACAGAAACCAACTTTATTTGTATTTACTAGAAGCAAGTATGATGGCAATAAATGAACTTAACTGACTATGCTAGATGAGATGGTAAATCATAGTTCAGCAACATCTGAAGTTGCTTATCTCTAAGCAAAAAATACCTGAGATTCTGTTGAGAGCTCATGCATAGACTAATATCCTTTTTATCCAACTCCTAGGGTAATTCCTCTGTTTATGCCAGCCAACTGAACTGGCTAGCTATTCTAACAAAACCATGAAGAACCATACCGTATTATTTTAAATGGTTGCCTTAAAAACTTACCCTCAAAAATAGAGTTTATTTAATCATTCATGCAAATTATACTGCAGCTCAGATAGCAGTCCAGCTTTAATAAGCTACAATTCTGTAAAAAGTGGTATTATCGCAGTCCTTTGTACTCCTCTGAGCTACACAAAAGATTGCTCTGCCAAACTACGACTCTCTCTGTGTGAGGTCTGCCCAAATACGTAAAAGATTGCTCTGCCAAACTATGACTCCCTCTATGTGAGGTCTGCCCAAATTCTAAATATCAAAAATCCTACTCATCCTATTAACATTTATATAAGTTAGATTGAATATATTACCTTTATTTGAATGGATTTATTGTCTTTTTTCTGCTGCTAAAGTCCTTTTTTGTCAAATACAGAGGGAAAGAAATTAGCTCACCTGATTCAAAAAGAGTATTTCTCTGTAATAATGTGGTGAAAATCTTCCATAAGTGATAAATTACACAGGTTAATATTTTCACAATATAATTCTGGGGTTCTTTGGGCTCTAGTCTACAGCTCCTTTGCTTTCATTATTCCTACAGCGGAGGAAAAGACCTGGGCAACAGAGGTGAGATATTTTCGGACTAAATTTAACCAGTAGTGATAGTATATAAATACTTTACTTAAAAGGAAATGTACCAATATGAAGAACTACATAGTAGAAGTACAGGTAATCGTCATTTAGAGACTGCCTAACACAGAAATTGTTTGTCATGACAGTGATGAGAAAGTAACTTTGTGACCAAGGCCCACATTTACAACTGCAAAATCTCTCTCTCAGTCAAGGGTTTGTCATTACAGGCAACTACTATATATCCTGTGCTGACCTTACAGAGCAGAGAGATTGCCTAGAACAGACATGTCAAACTCAAGGCCCGCGGGCTGGATCTGGCCTGTGATGGGCGCAGATCCAGCCCGTGGGACCACCGAGAGATGGCAAGAGACTGGCTCCCGCCCCCCACCCATCCCAGCCCGAACGTGCACAGCAGATGGAAAGCAAGGGAGGGCTGGTGATGCCCAGCAGCAGCAGCAGCCGCAGCCCACCGGCCCCCTGGCCACCCATCAGCTGGCACATCCCAGGATCCCGCAGCCCACACAGCACAGGTGGATCCAGCCGCTGCGGCTGCCGGGCTGGTCCTCCAAGCAGACGGAGGCAGAGGCATGGGGAGGGAAGGCATGCATTCCGGCCTGCTGGATGTGCGGGGGCCGCGGAAAGGCCACTCAGCCGGTCACCCTCACTGCCACGCCATGGCCCCTGCCTGCTCGGCTCCCACTGTCCAACTTAGTCCTCCAGTCCACCGCACATGTGGGATGAGCCTCCTACCCATTGCCACACCAACAGCCCCAGAAAATGGGAAGGGCCAGTAGCCCCGTTCCCAAGAGGCAGCCAGGACTCCCCTCTCAACGTGCTAACCAACCACAAGGTTGGTCGTATTTCCTGTGACAACACCTTGAGAATTGGCAGACCCTGGTCTTCAAACTCTTTCCAAAGGCTAGGAGAGAGGTCAATGCCACCATCTCTCAACTCCCTTCAGTTACAGTGGTTCCAGACTGTAGTTATTATTATTAGTGTTACTGAATTAGATATAGCTTCTGGCTGCTCTCATTATCTACTCCATATGCATCATCAGGTACTAATTATAGTTTTTTCATCTTGATTTACCAAAAAGTCATGTAAAAAGAATAAAATCCAGATAAAGGGCATGTCCATGAAGGAAAGACAGGATATAATAGGCAAATACATAGCCATTAATTATTAAATAATATTAATATCCTGTAGTTTAATGGTTACATGTTAAAAGCTGTACAGAAAAATCTTTAAATGTATCTGTTCCAGCTGATGAAATTAATAGGTGTACTACAAATTACTTCCTCACACAATAACTCTATTTAATAAATAAGAAAACATTAAATTGTGTAACTCTTGGTAGCATAGTATCTATAGGAAGGGTGTGTGCGTGCGTGTGTGTGTACAGTATGTAAGTAAAACATTTATTCAAAATGACTGAGTTTCTCAGATAATTTTTTTTGGTCTGTTTTGTTTTGGTTATATTTGCTAACATTTTATATATATCGAAATAGTCAATGTAAGATCTAGAAATTTTAACAGCAAAAATCATTCATTCTTAAACCAATTATCTCTTTATATGTTTACAATAAAGCAAATAAGCCTTAAAAAGCAGCATCTTCTACATCAAATTTCTCTAGTTCACAAATCGTTTGGTTTGAATATAAACAGGTTAATGAGATGTGTTGATGGATACACTAATGGCACTTGCCTAGACACCTACATTTTCAGCCTTAGGCTTTGCTCTAGGCTAGTGCTATTTCCACTGGGCAAAAACCTCCAATGCAATCTTATTAAATAAGACAAATTTCCTGGGACCAGTGAACAATATTTTAATACAAACATAATATATTTGTCCTGTAGGCATTTAGTTGTGCCTCCAAATTAAGCTAATGTCTTAATAAATTTTATTTAAGAGTAATTTAAAAATATTCTCATACTTAATATTTTTATTTTGCATTTTCTTCATCCCTTTCCAGAATTTATGCTATCATTCACAGTTATTAGAACATGGCTGCACTACTTACAATGGGTTCAGCCTCATGTCTCCCTAACCACAGCACAAACATCCCCCTGTAAACATGTTGTAATGTTATGCCGCAACACTGCAGCAGAATTATGGATAGCCACTTTGTATACACTCTGGCTGCACTGGTGGCATGCGTGCATGGATTATTTTATTTTTCGTGCTTCCAGCCCTGCAACTTTGGAGGAGTACCAATGTAGGCTTAATTCTTCTGCTCTCTAACCCATGTACAATATCTCCCTTGGAATGAAGGATCTCCTTTCTCTCACCACTAGAAAAAGGAAGAGAGATAAATTGCTATAAGGAGGGGGAAGCAGTGCAGGATCATAAAGAACAATTGGCAAGCCACTAAGAAGCAATTGAAACTCTCTGATTTTCTCTGAGCCACACCTGTGATAGCTGGAGAACCTAGCATCAAATGCTTCATGGGTTGAAATCCACTTTCATGTCAAACTCCAGCCATTCTTGACCAGACTTTATTTTCTTCCACTTTCCTTCCCAAATGCTCAAGCTACTCCTGTAACCCTTTGATCAGCAGGAAGAGACTGCTGGAGAAACAGCCATGGCATTAGTGCAAAAGATTTCTGCAATGCGCTCTATGTGGGGCTGCCCTTGAAGACCTGAAAGCTACAACTTTCAGTTGTGGCAGTGCATATAGTAATGGGGTCCCCTAGTTTAACCTTCTAAACTCTGGTGTGCAAGCTGCACTGGTTTTTAGTTTCCCAATCTCCTTCCAGATGCAATTCAAGGTGCTGGTCATTATTTTTAAAGTCCTATATGGCACAGGATTCAGTTATTGTGGGACTGCTTCTCCCTAAGGACATTCACCCTTTCTATCAGATTAGATAGGGTGGGCATCCTTCCAGTTCCTTTCCTTAAATACTGCTATCTTTTGAGATCTAGGAAATGTGCCTTTTCTGTGACCTGACTTTCCTCCCCAAGTACTGGGATAGGGTGAGATGGATGAGACAATTTAATGGTAGACTGCATGTAGAAGCTTACCTTTGGTGTCAGGTTTTAATGTTTGTGGTTTTAATAGATAGATGTATGTATTATGTTGTTTTATTACTGATGTTGTTTCCATTGTTAGTTGGGAGCTAACCAATACAGTCTGATATGAGGGGACTACATAAATGTTTTAAACAACAAACAAACTTCACACATGACTCTCTTCCAGCACTTCTATGGGTTGTCAACCAGTTATTTTTAGATACGAGTTTAGTGTTTTTGTAGAAGAGGGCTAGATCCATGTTGAGAAATAGCCTCACTGCATTTGCATCCTGTCAGTTGGACAATCTGAAAGGTAGCTAAATCTTTTATTTCAAGCACTCACTACACTAGTCTGATCACATATTAAGAAGAATAATTGATGATTTTTTCCCCCTGCTAGTGCATGGTACCCAGTGTGAGAATTGACACCAAAGGATTCCACTGACTGCTGTTGCACATTAAAATAATAAAGAGAGCATGTTTGCCTGAAACTGAATAGTGATTAGCAATGAGGATAGTATAACTTATTTTGGCATACTTTTCTGCTGGCTCAAGGACTGGTAATTTGTCTTTTAAGAAGTCTGTCTGACTATGCCCAAAGAAAAATCTGTTGTCGGTGATAGTGAGAGACAAACTGATTATCTATTCCCAAAAGCTATCCCACCAAAGACCAGTGGAATATTTATTTTTATACCTCCTTCATAATGTCTAATAGCATCATGTACTCATAACTTGACATTACAAGATTGGATATTTTTTATCCCAAATCAATACTGTTAGCAGGTGGTGGAAAAAGTTATAGAAAAGTGGACATCAACACATTAACTACAGCAATAAGTTACACAAGTTAATATATGATGTTATTTGCAGATCCAAATGAGCATTTATATTTTATCCAATGCTATCCTTCAGTTAGTAAGACATAGTGCTGCTGGATTAAATTCTCCTTTCTGCAGCCTCTACCTACATACCCAGTATCTGTTCCTAAAAACTAAGATGAAAATGTTGAGACAGAGAATGGCACAGGATGAAAGAAATAAAACTCCCTTTGAGTAGAGGTCCACTTGCATAAACTAGGCAATACAGCCATTACCCCACAATTGAGCTTCATGTGTTTCCATATCAAAAGTAACTGCCTCTCACAAACTGAGTATTTTATTAGCTCTTTGAACTCATCCTTTGTTAATAATCAATTTAGAAGAATCTGCGTTCGTAGTAGCAGAGCAAGAATGAGACAATGAATATTCAACAATTATTTATTTTAATAAAAAGCCCTAAATAATTACTGCATATGAAGTGGTGTACTAAATATAATATATATTTTAGCAAGGAAAACTATTTCTTTGCAACATACTGTAAATGCGCATAGTTTGGCAGCAACAGACACACTGGTTAACCTCAGGCTGTTATCCAACTACAATGGAAAATCTGCAGGATATGTTAAGGCTGAAATTCCATTAAAGGTTTTTAATAATTAAACACTACATATCTGGAATCTCATTCCATCCTATTACTTTTTAAATAATTAATCTGTATTTACAACTATTGAACTTCATGGAACTGAATACATAAAACCAAATCAAGTTTAGGGACAGAGATTTTGTTCATTTTATGATAATATTCATGAATATTTCTAGATCTATACAGTATCTAAAAATGCATTTAGGTATTATCGACAACAGAAGCATGTAAATGTTTGTCTGTTAAATTAGCACTAAACTTTATATTAAAACAGATCGTGAATTCCTTAATCCTCATGTTTTTTTTCCCTATTTTGCATTTTACTCTTGGCCATTACTAATTTTGTGGGAAATTCTTCATCATTTTCTTCCATTATGAAAACTGAAGGCAGAATATACATTCTTATAAGAGAGAAAACGTACTACTCAAACCATTTTTCTGTGATTGAAAAAAATCACAGATTGAAAAAAGATGGTAAGTGATTTTTACAAATTTACTCAAGCAGATTTCATTCTAATCTAAAGTTTCTCAGTGTCTGCTTTTATCAGGGGCTAGCAATACTCTGAAAAATATGTATTTTTCTCCCCTTACCAGCTGGGGTTGCTGTAGGCTAGGCATGTATAAAAGGAAGTTTAGAGCCACAATGAAAAGTGGCAGTAAAATCTGAACTGCGCACCTGAAGGTACAAGCTGTGAGCAAGAGACTTTGCTGAGTCTGTCAAAGGGTATCCCTTCATTATGCTTGACCTGTATATTTATAAAGGGGTGAGAATTACTATAGATACTGTTTCTGCTTCAGTGACGTCATCCAACAACAACTGGATTAGCAAAGCATTATATCCCTGAATGTTCCTCACTACTGAGAATTGTATAAAAACATAAAACAAACCCAATATTATACTTATTTAAAATAAGTTACTGAAAACCATCAAAAGACAATACTGAAGAAGCAAGTTATCAGGCCAGCTCAGAATTTCCCCTGGATTCCATTTAAATCTTCACATCTGGGCTCATTAACCTGGGTTTCTGCCACACATAGAGAAGCTCCACTATCCACTTCATTTACCTCAGTCATACACGAGGAATATTACTGTGCAGTTATTTTGCCTGTACACTTTTAATTACCATTACTCCATTGTATTGTTTACTCTCCTACAATTAACACACTCCATTAGATATTTACTAAAAAAAATTAAATACAGAAAATTCTCTATTTTAACTTTGTGCAAAAATGAAGTTTAAAGCAAGTGTAAACATGAAGTTCTCTCTTTGTATCTTTTCATTTCTACTGTAATTCCTTCCTATAGTTTTAGTGGAACTCAAAAACTTTTGGTGCTGTTACACCAGTGAAGCCATTGGTCATCCTAGTTGGTAGAGGCTCTGCAGCATTTCAAACACGAGTTTCTTATAGTCCTTCTTAAATGCCATAGATCCTCTTCTCACCTCTTGTCTACATCATTATAACATGCTCCATATAGTTGCTCTTGCAGAAGCTGCAGTTGTTCCAAGATGCAGAGGCTCAAGTAACTTATTATGGCAACTTCTTGCTTCAACTGGGTAAATACCACTACTGTACTTGAAGGGCTATACTTGTTAAAAGTTGGCTTCTGGAGATGGGTGTCATTCAAAGTGCTGGTTGGGGCCTTCATGTCACAGAGGCCAATATGTGGAACTGCCTATCTCCGATTACTTCTTCCCATCCAATGAGATCTGAATGCTTTGAGTACTGTCAATTAATTAACATCATGTGGCAGGAACCAGGAGGTGTGCCTTTTTTTCATCGATCCTGGCTTATGGAACAAAATTTCCCTTTGTAGATTCAGTTGATCCTGACCTTATCTGCCTTTCAGAATTTTATTAAGACCTGACCTCCCCCGACAAGCCAGATCAGGAGGTTTTCCTGTACATAGAAGTAATCCTCAACTTACAACCTTAAGTGAACCCAAAATTTCTGTTGCTAAGCGAAACAGTTGTTATGTGAATTTTGCTCCATTTTATGACCTTTCTTGCCACAGTTGTTAAGTGAATCACTGCAGATGTTAAGTTAGTAACATGGTTGTTAAATGAATCTGATTTCCCCATTGACTTTGCTTGTCAGAAAGTCTTAAAAGATGATCACGTGACCTAGGGTTACTGCAACGGTAATATATCTGAGTCAGTTGCCAAGTATCTGAATTTTAATCACATGACCATAGGGGTGCTGCAACAGTCATCACTGTGAAAAATGATTATAAATCATTTTCTTCAGTGCCATTATAACTTTGAACAGTCACTAAACAAACTCTTGTAAGTTTGCTTACCTTATGCTTACTGCTTTTGGCAGGCTTTTTTTGTTTGTTTATTATATGTTGTTTTTATTCATATACACCGCTTTGAGTTGTATGTTGATTGGATGAATGAGTGAATGAATGAATGAATGAATAAATGAATAAATGAATGACCAAATAAGAAATCGTGGAAAAATAAAACTTGGCATAATCTTTCAGCATTCATTAGGGTTTTCCTCTGTTAGCTAAGCCAACCATTTCCCTCCAAAATATGTATTTTAAAAATGATGCCACTTTAGTAAAAAAAATAATGACACATTTACTGAATAACTAACTCATATTACATTATAAATCTAATTGTTTATTTGCACATTTATGCCCATGACAAACTAGTTGTTTGGTATTATAACCCAAATCTAAGAGCGATCATTTATCAGAATATCCACAATTCCTGAAGATGCATAATAAAATATGTTCTCATACAAAATATTTATATACATGGACAAAATTAGTTAATTCAAATTTGGGAAAATATTAATGAGTTTTAAGAAATGGGTACAGGTAAATAGTTTACCTGACGTTTACATTATATGTCATATTTGTTATCATCTCTCAATAAATACTATTTCACCTATTAAGATATTACTGAAGAAAATAATTCTAGTCCCATCTCTAAATTAATACTGTATTTTGTAACACATCACCATAAAGATGTGAAAATATATAAAAATAGATATAAAATGAGATAGGTACAAATTATGGGTTACTGAATAACTGAAAACTATCACAGACGTATAGACACGATAGATGTTCTGTGACTGTTGCCCAAAAGCAACAAGCTTCTTTTTTTAAAGTCCTGTGTTGTTTTAAAGCTTCTCTGGATTTTGCAAAAGTAAAATTTGGTACATTACACTAGGTAATATTCAGTAACATTTAACAGTGTTTCACAGGGATTGCTCACCAGTGTTTAAAAGGTTGAACAGATGGTCTTAACTGATACAAAACGATAGGAGCTTTACTGTTGTTAACATATAGGTGCCACATCAAATATATTAAAAGAAAGCAACAAAGACTCTTGGGATATTTTTTAAAAATAACAAATTTACTACAGTATAATTCACTGGCATCGGCTATAATAAAGTTTGAAATATTTGGAATTATAGTATAAACTTTAACAGGCTTTAATAAATTTGCTGTTCTGGTAACAGATTAAAACAGTTACATGTCTGGAGAGTATTTTGTACAAGCACAGAAAATTGGTTTTAAAAAGAAAATATGCATTGTAAAATTATGTAGCCATTCTATAAATTGAGTTTATTTCCCTCATGACAACTTTGGCTTCACTGCCTGAATTCAAAATATATTTTATTACAAAATGTTACTGTTTAGCAATGAAGATTGCAAATAGCTGAAGCATAACAACCAAAGGAAGTGCATTTGGCACGATTCCATAAGTATAGCAGTAAAATCATATTAATATGTTTTAAACCTAAATTATGACTATAATAATTGAATCTAAATAAATTGAGTGTTTCAGGGCACCTAGGTTTGCTGAATTATTGTGATTATCCTACATGATAACTCTGAAATTTGTATCACAATAAGACAAGGAATTATTACTGTTATTTGACAAGTCTCACAAACATCAATATTACTTTCTTTATAATACACTATAATTTCCTCTCTTTTATTCTTACCCACATGGAATAGCTTAGTGTGAAAAAATGAATAAATGTTTTATCACAAGGCCTTCTTTCTTTAAAACTTTTAAAAGAGGGTTTAAGAGAGTTTTGATCACTCAGCAACTCTATAAAAATATATTTGCATAAAATTCTTAGGCTATATTGCTGTAGGCCTGAAAAACTGAAAACTGAAAGAATTTTAAATTGATCTGAGCATGAACCGTTGGTTATTATGTGATCTATAAACAGTATCCCCCTTACAAAGCCTTAATTTTGAGTTTAAACAAATACACTTTCTACTGCTATTCCATCAATATATATATAACATTTTGTAATTCATAATCACAACACTGGTTCTACAATTTCTTCTTGTAATTTGATCCTGGAATGTGCTAAAAAGAGGCACAGTGCGTTTAGCCAGTTTTCAAGTCTGTATTTGCAATAAGGAAAATACACATTCTCCACTTTCTGCACGTTACACCCAATTATGATTTCCTTTTCTGGCATAAATTACTTTTACAAAAGTGGCAAACATGGAATTCTATGTTGGACATGGAATAGTATTTTTGTCCTTTTCAGTGGATTTCTGTATGTCCAATACACACCATATTTATCATTTCTTCAGGGATGTCTGAGTTGCTATAATGTGTAATCTTTCCATACCATTTTGGTAATATCAGAAGGACTAGGTCAGATGAAAAAAGCTCTCATACTGTTTCCCTTTCATGTCAACTTTGTTCTAAGAAGTAAAACTGGAATATTATTTGGGTCCTGACATAACCAGGGGTTTCTTAGATTACCACAACATCATAGACACACCTTTACAACGTGGTTATAAGAAAGTTTCCACACTATTAATGATAACATAAGAAGAAATACCAGTCAAATCGGGTCCATCAGATTAATATATTTTTTCCTGTAAGATATGGTTTCTAAGACAGGATTGGTTGTGTAAATATATCAGAATATCTCAGATTCCTTATATGTAAAATTGGGAATATCAATTCTAGTTTCACAGAAGTGTTGCTCTGAAACCTATGAAAAATGAAGTCCTCAAGTTGAATGCTGGAATTCATCACTACATAGTGACATCTTAGTGTTTGCATATCAACTATGGTGAATTTGTTAATGTACTAAAAAGGAAAAAAACTTTACAGTGCAAAGGCACAAAGTCTTAAGAAAACATTCAATAGTGCATGTGGCAACCATCCAATTAAACAAATATATACATTCTACATTTATGTCTTTTAACAGTTTAGGTATTCACATTTTTAGGCACATAAGGTGACAATGGTTGTGTATGACTTTCCTTCTATTTCTAACTAAATTTGTACCCCTTAAAATATGGAAAATTAAGTATATGTACACCAGTTGAATTACAGGTAGTCCTCACTTAATGACAGTTATTGAGACTGCAGTCTCCATGTCTGAGCAAAGTGGTCATAAAGTGTAATGTCATGTGACCATATTAGTTAGCAATGACAATCCTGGAAGTTCCCCCTGCAATTGTTACACAAGAGGACTTTCTTGCAACTTCTTGCTGGTTTCCAACAAACTCATTGGGGAAGCTGGCAGGAAGTTGCAAGCCCTGGGCAACTTGCAAGCAGACTGATAGGTTGTTAAGTGGCTTTTGTGGTATGAGTGCAGCCAGGTGGGGATGGCTGCTGCTGGGTGTGAGAGGGCAAACAGGTGGCTCCCATGGCATGTTGGGTAAGCAGATCCTATGGAGTGTGGGTGGGGGGGATGCTATGGGTGGGCTGCACTACAGAGCATGAGATTTCCAGAATCTCATGTTATATAGCTAGGTTGCTTGGGAGCAAAGGCAGTGGGAGCAATTTATTGGAGCGACTTGCTATCTTGCTTCCCCACTGACTTTCTTTGTGAGAAGCTGGCAGGGAAGGTCACAAATGGCAATCACATGACTATAGGATTTTGTATTCCTCCTAAGTGCAAACTGGTGACCAAGTGTCCAGATCGTGATCACCTGACCACGGGAGGGCTGGAATTTTGAGAACCAGTTGTAAGTATCAATACCAATAGGCATGTGCAGATTAAAAGTGAAAAAAAAAAAGAGCCTGCTGCACCTGTTATCAGCTTCTTTTAAAAAGCCACACCTTTTCTTGAGTTTGCATGGTATCAACATGTTTGAATTAAGAAGCTACCAACAGGATACAATGATGTAATATTGCTCTTTCACTGCCTCCTTATGCCTCAGCATAATTGCATATAGGTAGTTCTTGATTTAGGACCATAACTGAGCTCAGAATTATGGTCATAAGTAGTTGTGATCATTAAGTGGGTCACCATGAGGCCACACCAAATTTTATGACTTTTTGTGGCAGTCATTCAATGGCCCTTTTTTTTTTGCCAGAAAGTGGAAGAAAGCACCAGAAACCAGCAAAAAATATAGAAAATCACGGTCATTTGATGTGACATTACAAATGGCCTTAGAGATGAACTAGTTGCCAAGGCCCCAAAATGTGATTACGTGACCACATGGAAGGTCATAACTTTAAATAGTTGCTGACCAGTTGTTAAGTGAGGACTATCTGTATTCTTCCCAGATACCCACATTTCTTTCAAAACATCACTATATCAGACCTGAATAAACTTACATGAATTTTCACCATGACACCTTTGGCCTTTCCTCATTGGCCTTTCTCTCATCACAGCATAAATATGGTTCAGGTAGCAACCCTTTTCTTTGCCAATAATATTGCCTTCTTAACATCCCCAGCCCCAAAATGAGAAAGTTCTCACATTGTTCAATGACAGTGGGTAAAATCTGTAGTTTGGTTAGCCATTATCATGGGAGAAGTCAGGGGACTGGCAGAGACTGAGAACAGAGGCAATATAGGCAGGACTGGGATCAGCACTGAGAAGAGCAGATTTCATGACAACATGTCAACATGTCAAGAATGGAAGAATACTCAGCAGTATGGAATGGCCCTCTGGCCTGCTATGTAAACATACGCTTTCAACAGTTTAATACGAACAATTATACACAAGTTGTCCATGCTTAGTGACTGCCCCATTTAAAAACACTTACTAACCAGATCTATCATTTATGACCTTTGAAGCATCTCTCTGCTCTTATACTCACTTGCTTATTTACCCCATATCAAGATGTCTTCAGAGAAAGAGAAAGAACCCCAAATTAGCTGAAGGAAATAGCAAAGGAAAACTGAAGTCACGGTCATTTGATTTTCACTTAGTGACCGTTTTGCTTAACAACCAAGTTGCCAGAACCAATTGCAATAACTAAATTAGTATTACTTTTATCTTCTTCCATTTCTCTACATAGTTTACGCATATCTTCCGCCATCTTGCTCTTTAACCATCTACTGCAGGGATGTCAAACTGCCAGCCCACGGGCCAGATGCGTCACGCCGAAACTGCGCCCACTCCATTGCCGGCAATGGGGAAAAAGTCACGATACGTCGCGCGATGTCACATGACGTCGCAGGTTTGACATGCCTGATCTCCTGAGTCACATTTCTTTTATGTTTTAACTGCATTTTTTTTTTTAGGGTTTTGGAGGAATAGCTCCTCTTTTTCAGAAGTTCCAGGGAATGTTATTCAGTGTGTCAGCCTTTCCTTCATATATACAGGTAGTACTCGACTTACAACAGTTCCTTTAGTGACTGTTCAAAGTTACAACAGCACTGAAAAATATGGTTTATGATACCTTTTTTCATACTTATGATTGTTGCAGCATCCCCAGGGTCATGAGATCAAAATTCAGACGCCTGCTAATTGGCTCTTATTTTGATGATGTCCCGGGGTGATGTGACCTTCTGAGAAGCAAAATCAATGGGGAAGCCAGATTCGATTAACAACCATGTTACTAACAACTGCAATGATTCACTTAACAAATGTCTCACTTAGCAACAGAAATTTTGGGCTCATTTGTGGTCATAAGTCGAGAACAACCTGTATTGTCATTAAGAAAATGAATAGATCCTTTTGATGATTTGTTTTCAGTTTAACTATATTTTTGGCCAAACAGGGACTAGACAAGAGTAAGAATTTTTTCTTGATTACAACTTCTTATAAATCAATTGTCCAATCTCCTTCAGGTTTATATATTATCTTAGTGGCATTATTCCCCTTTTTTTTTTATAGAAGAAATGCAGTATCAGGAAACAGAAAAAAAAAGTAGTGTATTGTTTTGGTGGATCCTGCAGCTCTGAACATTGAGAAAGGCCCCAACTAAATGTCTAAGAACTGAAATCATTGTTTAAGGGCTTTATGGAGAATTTCAAACCTTTAAAGCAACAACAGTCATAAATCTAAGATGTAATTCAAAGTGTTAGTGATGGCTTAGAGCAGTGATGGCGAACCTTTTAGAGACCGAGTGC
The DNA here is from genome assembly GCA_023970755.1 of Azemiops feae. Classification (NCBI taxonomy): domain Eukaryota; kingdom Metazoa; phylum Chordata; class Lepidosauria; order Squamata; family Viperidae; genus Azemiops; species Azemiops feae. Next base: position 2,242,737 of record JALGBA010000094.1, read on the forward strand.
CCAAACTGCAACCCCAAACCCACTTATGCATCCTCGAGTGCCGGGTGGGTGTGGCCCATTGGCTGGGTGTGGCCAATTGGGTGGGCGTGGCCCATTGGGTGGTAACGGCAGACTGGGTGGGACTAAAAAGTTCAATCAATCAATTCCAACTTTGCAAGATCTTTTTTTTTCCCGTGAGAAGTTGAAATTGACTGATTGAACCTTTTTTTTTCTTCACACGGCGGCAGAGGCCTAAAGTGAAAAGGTTTTATAAAACCCAGCTGAAGGCCTAGGACTGGGGCGACGGCGCGCGTGCCCACAGAGAGGGCTCTGAGTGCCGCCTCTGGCACCCGTGCCATAGGTTCGCCACCACTGGCTTAGAGTCTCATGGGTTAAGCATCGTTCTTTCTCTTGGTAGGAATTTATCTGGCTTCTATAATTCGCCAGGCCATGTAAAAGAAGATCCCAGGTTTCAGAAACATTGTTGTTTAGGGTAATCTACACTGCTCTCCAGATATAGAACAAGCCTAAGCAACTGCACTTGATCCCCATTGTCTCGCATTTTAGGAAAACAGACAATAGTCACCAGGCCTTTTTAATTCATTGACTTCAAGTGTCATTTTCAAGTGGATTTCAAGTGGATTTTTTTACGTTAGCTGTCTCGAATTCCCCCAGAATGGAAATAAGTAAATAAATAAATATAAATATATAAATAATAAACAGACAGTATACGATGAATAAATATTAAGATAATATTTTGCCTAGCCAAATAAGGTATATTGGGTACATGTGTGTAAAATACATGCAGGGAGGGCTAATTGTGGATGACAGATTATAGGTTACTGTAGTCACATATGGAAGTAAAAGAATCATTGTGTTCCTAGTCAGGAATTTATTTTTGGCAACAGTGATACACTAGCTCTAATTTTTGCCTTAAAGATTCAGCTAATACTGTTAAACATACAAGCATTCTTCTCTGTGGCAATACTAGCTAAGACTCTTCATTATTCTGTGTATCAAATGTGAATTTATAAAAGCTGATTTAGTCCAAGTCAGGTTCACTGGCTGCAGTTTGTCTTACATTTATGCCTTTTGGCATCTAATTATCCCCCTCTCTTCCAACCATCCCAGATCTCACCATTCTGTAGTACAAAAACTATCACTGTTTCAGTCTTCTTATTTCCTATTCCTGCACTCTTGCATGTTTAAAAGAAAAGCTGTTCTGCAAATAATATGTTGGATAAACCTCTGATCTTGGCCACTGCAACTCATCTTATATTTTAAAAAAAGCTCTGATAGTGCAAGGCAGGTAGGATAATGACCAATTAGACATACATTATATAACATAGTTCCTTTCTCTGGCAAGAAATTAAAAAAAACCAGTAGTATAAAGGAATGGAGCTGGCTGGTTGCATGCTAATATATTTATCTCTTGGCCAAGATAGCCTGGAGAACATTGTGTCTCTACTTTTCATTGTGCAGAAGAGAGAAAAATTGAGATGTGCAGCTGGTGAAGTTACTGTATGGCTGTGATGGGGGGAAAAAAGCTGTAGCTCTCTAGTTTTCTTCAGCTTTCCTTTCATTTTCCTATTACAGATTTATCAGAAGTATTATTTATTACTTCTAATATTTTAACATTGAGTCCAAAGGGATGAGAAAATATAAAATTTGCTCAGAAATACAATTGGATTTACTGATTTCCCCCCCCAAGTAAACTGTTTTGTTTGCAGGCACTTTGATGTTTTGGATTCCCCTCAACCCCAATTTCTGGGTTGGAGCTTAAAATTCAAAACAGCTATAATAGGATTAAAAAAGACTTATTTGTGTGGTTGTCTTCTGCAGCCATCAAAGGCCAGTCAAACAATCTAATTACAGCTTCTACATCTTTAAATTATCAATTGGTAATTGAGTTTGGAATATAATAGATTTCACAATGTGGATTAAGACTCTTTCTGTAGCTTCCTTCATTAAGTCTTAATAAGAAAGCACAACTGAATGTTTTCTGAAGACACAGTGTTCTTTATAACACATCAACAAATTCACTTAGTTGATATGCAAACCTTAAGTTGTCACTGTATGGAGATCAGTTTCAGTTTGATTCGATTTGAAATGGATGTGATTTGACAAGGTTTTTATATCTATCTGTTTGTTTCACCTGGAAAAAGAATGATAAAGAGTCAAAAGAGCATGTATACTCCATTCAGATTGCCCATGGCTTCCTTTATATATTGCTTTTTTTTTTTAGAAATACAGATTTGGATGTATTTTAACATTAAATGCCAAACAATAGATATAGAATGGATGTTTGAGAAGATCCTTTCCCCTCCTTTCATTAATTGCTACAATTGATTAAAGTTAAAGATTACTGCTCTTGTCTTCATTTAGTAAAAGGAGTAAGAGAATGAAAACAATATAAACAATTTACTGATCTAATAAAGTAATTACAGGAGTGTTGTATTAATGTATTTGTGAGCCACTTGAGACACATCCAATAACTTACCTAATGTATAATTATATTCTATTGGATTATAATTGATTAATTGAAAGGAGAATATAGACAGATATTGGATCAAAACTTCTATTGTTTATTGTGTATCCTTGCTATTTTTTAATAAGAGAGATGATCTATTAGAAAGCAATTAAGTTGGAAGAGATATTCACTAAACTTTAAGCAGTTAATAGAACGTAAAGTATAATGGCCATCCTCCTTTTCATAGAGAAATATAATAATCCACGATACTACCATTTGATAAAACGAAGAAAAAAAAAGAATCCTAAACTGTGACTTCTCCCTATTTGATGGAAAGCTAAAGTGATTTCAGCTGGTTTAAGTTATATATAGTCTTCAGTATGCTGGAGAGCGGACAATTCTCACTGACACTGCAAAATACATGGGAAGGTTCTTACGTTGAAAAGACTATGGCCAGGGCTTATCAGATTTACATTTGTAATTGTTTTGCCCAAAAATGTATTTAAGTGTGCTTTACTTTTCATTTTTACTGCACTATGGTATTGGTATGCAACAGTAATCAAGAGGTATTGCCTTAATATTGCTAACTGAAAATATGAGAGATGGCTCCTATGAAAAAAGAGATGGTGTGATGGACTACAGTGAAGCAGAAGTTTCCCAGGAAGGAAGGTGCACATTCCTGGGGGGGGGAGGGGGGCGCAAGACAAGAGGCAGCACTGCCTGGAGCTGGATAGGAAACAGAGGAAGAGAGTTAGGATAGCCACTCTCTAGAATCTCCAAGGGCAACCTTCTGTCTATTGCATGCAATCTGTCTATTGTATGTAAAAATTGAACTGTGGCTGAATTGTTCTGTGGCTTTCTTGGGCTTAGCCTGATAGAAAACTGGTACACTCCCAGGAGCTATAAGGCATTTTGGTACTGATGTATTTACCTTACCAAGTGACTGGGTATATACCTAAATGTATTTGTACTAATGTCATAGAATATCTGTTTTTGCCAGAAAGGAAAAAAAAAGATTTGAATTAAAAACTGCTGCTTATTTATATTTCTTAATCTTTCTCCATGGTCTATAGCAGTGATGGCGAACCTTTTAGAGACCGAGTGCCCAAACTGCAACCCAAAACCCACTTATGCATCGTCGAGTGCCGGGTGGGTGTGGCCCATTGGCTGGGTGTGGCCAATTGGGTGGACATGGCCAATTGGCTGGGCGTGGCTGCAGTGGTAACAGCAGACTGGGTGGGACTAAAAAGTTCAATCAATTCCAACTTTGCAAGATCTTTTTTTTCCCCGCGAGAAGTTGAAATTGACTGATTGAACCTTTTTTTTTTTTTTGCACACAGCGGGGGAGGCCTAATGCGAAAAGGTTTTATAAAACCCAGCTGAAGGCCTAGGACTGGGGTGACGGCACGCGTGCCCACAGAGAGGGCTCTGAGTGCCGCCTCTGGCACCTGTGCCATAGGTTCGCCACCACTGGTCTATAGGAGAGGTCCCCAACCTTTTGGGCAACAGGGACCGGTTCCATGGAGAGAGGTTTTTCTGTGGACCGGAAGGTACATGGTTTGTGTGCTGCCTGCATCCCGCGGATGGGGCTTTGCTTGTTTGTGCGGACCAGTTGCTGGCATGCCACGGCCTGGTACTGGTCCACTGACCGGGGGTTGGAGACCCCTGTGCTAGAGTACAAACATGCTGGATTTTTTTTAGCCTCCAGAAGCAAGAAGTGATAAAAGGCTGCAAACTGGAAAGTATCTACCAGAGATTAGTGGGCCAATGATGGAAAACTCAAGAGTAGCATAGACTTTCACAAAGTTTTGATACATATCAACTAAAAGGGGGTTCAGCACTGCCCTGCCAATCTAGTTGATCTGAAGTAGGAAGGCTACTCTGAGAGGGGCAATTCCAAAAGTTAAGAAATCCAATGCAAAGCACCAGATTGTAAAGAATGAAGATGGGCTGGAGCCAGGAAGAGTCAGGGAACTGAGAACCCTTGAAGCAACTAAGACTTTGAGAAAATAAAAGAACAGAGCTGCAAATTATGATTATGATCTAAGTGAAAAACTAAAGTATAACAATTTGTACAGTATAGCTTAACAGAATATTTATTAACTATGACAAATGTTGCATATACAACTGAAAGATGCCGAAGCAGAGCATGTTATCTGTTGCAAGGAATTAAGGTCAAAAGAATTTCAAAGTATTATTTATAAGAGTTTGCTTCTACCCATTTTGTTATATAGAAGAAAGAGTGGGTTTATCTGGAGAAATAAAAAGTGGAATATAATGGGAATGAGGCCCGTGAGAAGTAAAGCAAGAAAACATAGGATCAAGAATGAATGGTTAATGAACAAGCATGGACTGTATGGACTGAATATAAGAGAGATTAGTGAAGAAGTATGTTGAGATGGTTTGCTCATACAGTATAGAGAAAATGAATGAGGGTTGAATTGAAGAACAAATACATGGAGGAAGACTGGATGGGTCATGAGGAAGGGAAGACTAAGAAAGTTCCGAGTCCATAGGATGGAATTAGGATGAGTGCTTTAAAAATAAATTTAAGGAACAAATGTCTGAAGCATGTATGGCTATAAAGATGGTTTGCAAGAATAGAAAGGAAGTATGGCATTGGTGTGAACTAGACTCATTTAGTTTTCTTTTTCTTTTTTCTTATTTTTTTTGTTTACTGCTATTTATCTTTTTCAGTGTTTTACATAAAAGCAATAGGCATATTTCCTATTTACCTTAAAATGGAATAGTATGATAATTTGTATCGTATATGTATTTTAAAATATTGTTAAGACTATCTTTAGGTCCTCTCAAAGCTGCTTAATTAAAAACAACAATAATATATCAGTAGCAATACTACATTGCTACAGTAATAAATAATCAGCCTCCAAAAATGGTATAACAGCAAAGAAAAACCATCAATCTAAAATACAATTTAAAAATACAGAAAATAAAAACAAAGGGAAAGGATCTTCAGCTTTTTAATTGGCTGCAAAAATAAGGCCTGATAGATCATTAGGGAAGAGTTAGGCTGCTGAAAATGCCCTCTCCATTCCTTAATCATTATCAATTTAACCATCACTGGTGCCAAACAAATGAGAAAGAGCACTTTCATTGACCTATAAGTATAGATAACTTATGTATAAAAAGAATTTCAGAATCTTAGAACTAAATATGTTAACCACTGCATCATCTGGGACATTCAGAGGTTCTGGAGTTATGGCTATCATCTATTAGTATCAGATTTGGGGATAGTATTCTTATTCTTATCATTATTATTATCAAAGTTAAAAACTAAGTGTAGAACAGAAATAAAGGAACATAAGTCATGTAATTAATTATGTAAAATTACAAACTTGGCATATTACAAACCAGGCAGGATTTGAAATATTAGAAATAGTTTGTCATACTTCCAAACCAATTTGAATTATAATTTGAATATATTTTTTCTAAATTGTTAGTTATTGTACCCATTTTTGTCATCAGTAAATTTGTTGTAATCCACCCAAAGATTTTGCTTCAAGAAAACTTTAAAAACTGAAGAATAAATAAATATATTTGATCATTTGTTCCTTCTTTATATAATTCATTAATAAACAATAGGGGATCTAGGGTTAAGCCACCTGATACCTCTTTCCAATGTAATGTCCTATTGATAAGCATGCTTTGAATTTTGTTTTCTAGACAGTTTTGTAGCCATTTAACTGTCATGCCATCCAGTGAACATTAATGAGCCTGCAAATGAATCTGTCATGGTATATTTTGCTGAAGTCAAGATATAATATCTTTACAACATTCCCACAGTCAATTAAGAAAATCACCAGGCTAAATTCTGGTAAATACTGCCATGGTTTCAAAGTAATTAGTTTTTTAATACCCCATCTTTATCTTATCATATCAAAATTATGTATTTTATCTTTATGATGTTCTCTAGAATTTTCCAGTCGGCATTTTCTTTTTACTAACTCTTGATATCACTCTTCTGGCTCTTAAGTTTTAAATTAATCCAAAATAAATAGGTATGCTGATATTGTTTCTATAAGTTTTGAGATTCAGTTGTGGCTCTTCATACTTGCCTGATTGAATGTGTATTTTTTGTTGGAGAAGCCTGAACCAAAATAGAGGTTGAGTAGCTCTGCCTTTCCTCAATTACCTGTGAATGTTCTTTTCTTCTCTTTTCAACCCAATAGAATGCTGGACATTCTAATCCTGCATTTCTGGCACCACCTGTAAAATTCCAGGTTATCTCTCAACATTCTACTTTGTAACCCAGTCCTCTTTCCCATTTTCTATATGCCTCCTGCTTTTAGGTGTTTTTTTTAAAGCCTTTTGTATACCATTGGCTTCTTCTGTTATCCTTTTCTTTCTCATTGCCATTTGGCAGCTGTGCTTTTACAATAGTATATTTTTCTTGAAACTGTGTTTTTACTATCTCCTTCCTTGTGAAAGAGTACACATTTTCAGCTCCCGTTCCCGTTAGCTTCTCCTGCCATGAGACCCTATTGTTTTGAGTTTATTATAACCCACTTTTTTAAAGTCCATATTTGATTATGCTTGGATCCAACTGCCAGATTTTTTTTTCCTGAAAATTAGATAAGGAGCATTTTGCATGAATGTGGAATATATTTTGTCTGCTTCAATGAGGCTACTTTTTGCATACTTTATGAATTTCATAAAATAGTCTAATGTTCAAAAAGTAGGAAGAAAATGAGCAAGCAGGTGTCTTGTTTAAAAACCACTCAGCAATGCACACAATTCTCTTTCCAATCATTCTCTCTCCGAACAGCTTTTCAAATTAAAAATCTTATTCACAGGTAATCTAGTAATTAGGTAGGCTAGCTGCACTTATTTTATTTGGAATATTGTGTCTGTGATAGTTGCTTGCTGCTGTTTTGTCTTTTTCAGTGAAATCTTTTTTATATCTACATATTTGATTCCCTTGGCTCAAAAAGGGAATTCAACGCTTCTTAATATGTGAGGTTGCCTGGTTGCCCAGCTACCACTTCTCTTTCATGATAAGCACCAGTTCGGTCCTGCTGGTGTTAGAATCATGTTCATCTTTCTTTATCCTTCATGAATCTGGGCTGAAGGGACAAGTTCTCAGTGAAAAGCGAAGAATTGGCCATCCAGATTAATTTGGAGGTTCCGCCTGAATGTAACAGTCTACAGTTAGTCCTCGTTTTACGACCTCAGCTGAGCCCAACATTTCTGTTGCTAAGTGAGACATTTGTTAAGTGAATTTTGCCCCATTTTATAACCTTTCTTGCCACAGTTATTAAGTGAATCACAAGGTCGCTCAGTGAATCTGGCATCCCCATTGACTTTGCTTGTTAGAAGATTGCAAAAGGTGGTCACATGACCCCAGGACGCTGCAACCGTCATAAATATTAATCAGTTGCCAAGCATATGAATTCGGATTAGTGATCATGGGGATGCTGCAATGGGGATGCTGCAGTGTGAAAAATGGACATAAGTCGCTTTTTTCAGTGCCACTGTAACTTCAAACAGTCACTAAATGAACAATTGTAAGTGGAGGACTACCTGTACTGTGATTATATTTCGCTTGAATATCCTTGGAAGAAGCAGTCTGCATGTATTATATTATTTAATATGTACCAAAATGATTGCAATTTTCCACAGCTGCTCAGAAATATTTTTATAGCAGTTTTTATTTTGTCTACACTATTTTTCACTGTTTTGTTCTTTGCTTTCCCTCTCTCTTTTCTCATAAAACAACTGGATTGACACCACTGCTTAGTTATAACCATGCTCACCAGATTTAGCACTCTCTTTGCCTGCAAGTAATGCCCCTTTTTATATTTTACCCCACTATTAAAGATTTAGATCAGCTGATAAATAACAGAAAACAATGTTTAGTACAGGATCCATAAAACACATTTAGCAATGAATCAAGTCACAAGGATTGTCTTAATCTTTGCTATGAAATATTTCTGTTACATACTCATTTGCTATTTTTATCATGTGACACTAACCATCAGGAAACCCAATTTTCCAAATGACCGACTTCACTGGTAATTCATAAAGATATTTTTGAATCCTCAGTGATTCAAGCATCTTAACTGCCAACTATAATATCTGGTTCCTTATGTTCTGTATTAAATATTATAGCATATAACTCATTTTGGATTTATAGTGGGAAATCAATATTGTAAAGTAGTCTCATAACTGCATAGTGGAATTTCTTTGTGGCTATTTTCATCAGCCAAACTGTAATTTCTATGGATTTCCTAATAAATAGCCCAGACATATTCATGATGGGAATTTGTTCAACAGCAGCTTATTCTGTCTCCTAATTCTATCAAGCTTTTCTAAAAAAAAAGTTGTACAGTTCTATGTAACACAAAATATATTCTGTTCAGAAATAAACTTTACAAAACATATGTTTCCTACTGGTAAGTTTACAAGTTTAGAAATCTGTGCAACTACTTAGGAATTAATTTTAATGCATGTTTGTGGTCCAGAATATTAATATTCTAGCCATCTATTCATTTGGGACCTTGCTAACAACCAACTTCCATCAGTGCTTGATTCCTCTATCTATCCTGGCAGCATCCTTAGAGCAGAAACATTTTCCAAACTAAAGAGGCTGCACTAGCTGTAGAAATCCATGCTGGAAAGTAACCTTAGAAGCCTGAAGCTAAGAAAGCACTTTTGAGTCTGAATGTCCAATTTTCTATGACAGACTACTATAAAACTTACTCTGCAGTGCATTTAAAAAAACACCAAGGATTTCCTAGTACTTGTAAAAGTATTTTTTTTTATCTCTCCTTCATTTGAAGTCTTAAGCTGTCCCTCAACATTATTCTTACGTTTCCAATCATCCAAAATGACATTGCTAACAAAGATGAAAGTATGTACAGAAAGAAATTTTAACTCTGCACCTTTCACCATTGGCCATGCTTGTTAGGTTATTGGACACTGTAAATTAGCAGACTATGGGAAGTAACTAAAGTATATTTCCAAAATAGATTGGCTACATTCCACATTGGATCTGCACCTGTGCTTGAATGGATCTGCATTCAAACCTATAATTAGTCATGTATTTTATTTTTATTTTTTTAAAAAAACACGTAACTAGAACTAGCATTCTTACATCAAACATTTTTAGGAAGTACAATATTGAAAGCATAGTTATTTTTTCTGGATGTCTACAGTAAGTATATATATATCTGTATCTATGTCTGTATGTATGTATGTATGTATGCATACACACACATACATATATACACAAGCATGCTAATTACAAGAGACAATCCCTTCATAAATCAAAATTTATGGATGGGGTAGCACTACCCCAGATAGATTCGGTGTGCAGTTTGGGGGTCCTCCTAGACTCATGACTCCTGCTTGAAGAGTAGGTGACAGCTGTGGCTAGGGGAATCCTTCCACACCTTTGGGTAATGCGCCAGTTGCGCTCACTCACGGACTGGGAGACCTGCTCACCGTCACCCATGCCCTTGTAACTTCCTACTTAAATTACTGCAATGCACTCTACATGGGGTCCCCCTTGAATAGCATTCAGAAACTTCAACTGATGAAAAATGTAGCTGCACAGGTAATAAATGGTGCCAGTTACACAGCACATGTAACATCACTACTCTGTGAGCTGCACTGGCAGCCGGTGTGTTTCTGGGTGCAATTCGCGTTGCTGGTTATCACCTTTAAAGCCCTACATGGCTCAGGACAGAGACACCTGAGGTACTAACCTTTCTCAAGAGTTTCTACCCACCCAATCTGGAGTTCGGAATGTGTTAAGGGCCCCGTTACTTTACTATTAGCTGATTAATCATCATAGCTGCTGTTGGTTTTTGTGGATGCTTTTATTGTTTTAATGCTTTTAAAAAATTGTTTTAATTTTAGAATTGTAAGCCACCCAGAGACACTTGGTTGAGTTAGGTGGCTATAGAAATTGAATGAGCGAATGAATGAATGAATAAATAAGTAAGTAAGTAAATAAATAAATAAAATTATTTCTTTAGGTGACAGCTATTTTTAGATTCATATTTTTCATGCGGTGCTTCAAGAATCAAATAAATTATTTATCTGATGCTTTTATGCAGTGCTTGCATACTGGATTCTTTCTTGCATTCTGTTATGCATGAAGTCTTTTCTAGTGCATGTCTCCTTTCAGTGAGAATATGAAATATTTCAGAGTTTCAGGAAAATACAAGGCTTTAGTGTTCTTAAAGTAAGTTCTCAGGATCACCCAATTTATATTTTTTGTAATCATTTTGTAGACAGTAGGGCTCACACTGAAATTGACAAAGAGTTTTCTACTGATTTAAATAGGAGGAGGACAGAGACCCAAATCCATATTTTAAGAATACTTTAATTACAAAACTATACAGACTAATTTGGTATAGGTAGAACTGGAAAAGGCAACTAAAATATATCATCTATACCCAGTGATAGAAAAAAATTAACAGCATATATTTATATAAAATATTTTTATCATTTCTGACTTCCTCATTTGAAACAATTCTCCTGTGTGTAGGAAAACATTTCCCAAGCATGGGTCATTCCTGTAATTTTCTGAGGGGAAAATACTAAGAATACTAACATCAAATGTTTCACTGTATTTAAAGCACTAATTTTAAAAAAATCCTTTCAAATGACCAGATGCTGTGGTAAAGTGTTTTAGTGAAGGCAAGTCAATAATTATATTTTAATTATTCAGTAATATGCTTCTGTGTATAAATAATTTTTAAGATGAATTCCTAACAGAAGCAATTTAAAAGCATTCTGTGAACAAAATTTGTTGAAAATACAGATTTGCAAAACTAGTAATTTGAGAAGGCAGATAAAAAGAACAGCATGATCAGGAAAGGATACTTTGAAGATTCTGTAACAACAATAGGACCAGAATTAAGTATTTCCAATGGAGAGAAATACAGTAATCGATATAATCCTGAAGAAGTTAACAGTGCAATACCATATATGTTTACTCAGAATTAAGTCCCACTTTGTCAACTGAATGTTACATTTAGGAAGAATGCTGCAGTTTGAAAGCACAAAACATCACTTGGATATTCCAGATATAAAACTCAGATATGAAAAGATAATCTTGGGTAAGGCACCCCTTCTCATTCTTGCCTGCTCCAACAATAAGATTATAAATCATATAATATTGTGATACTACTTTAATAAGATAGATCAGTTAGCACTCAGCTAGACATAATGCTGAGTTCAATACTATATTTTATTCTTTTGTTATGTCAAGCATAGCTCAACGTGATTACAACTGTCTATCCTTCAATTTTTGAAAACATTAACATTACAACCAAATCCTATGAATCAGAGAAAGGAACAAATCTGGAATCCTTACCGTACATCTACCAGTCTCAATAAAATGCTATATTTCTGCTATGTTCCTTTTCCCCCATTATAAAACAAAATTATACTCCCTAGCAAAATAGTTGTTTTGTCAGTGTTCAAATTTCACTATTGATATAGGGATCCTTTAAATAGTTAAACGCAATGGAGGAGAAACAAAAACATCAACAGAATAGTAATTGTACAGTCATCAGGATCTTCCTTTAAATAAATGATCATTCATTTTCTATTTGCTTTAACTAAACGAGAAATATTAAAGCCTGCAGCACCGATCGTTACATTTTAATCAAAACTATTAAAAACTAATCATTTTGTTGTACAGAAATATAACATTCATTTATATTTACTGTTTATTTTGCATGCAGCAAACGCAAAAATGAACAGCAAATTAACCCTGCCTTCGAATGGATCTTTCTTCACAGCTGAGCTGTTATAATTTCTCTTATGCCATGTAAACATTCTATGCTCCTCCTGAGCAGTTTGCTGAATTTGCTCAGTCCCCATCAAAGAAAACAAGAGTGATTTAGTGTAATTTTTCAATATATTGGGGGAATAATTGAAGTATAAAGGGAGGACCATGTGTCAGTGTGGCTGAATGTAATTTTAATGTTACCTAAACACAATGGCAGTGTTAAAAGTTAAAAAGGGAGAGATAGAGAACAGAAAATGTCTGTCATTTAGGTATCATTTCTCTCCCTTCCTCTCTGTTTTAAAGGTGTTTTACTATCAATTTGTTGAATGATTTTCAAGGGATACAAGAGTATATTACAATACCAAGCAGACTTACTAGGAAGTAAGCTCCATTGAACTCAGTGGAACTTTCTTCTGAGTAAACATTCTTCAGATGGCACTACAATTCAATTACAAGGACATTTTATTCTATAAGAAAAGATTTGCAAGCAAACTGAGAATTCAGACCTGTTCGACTATAGCAGACTTAGCATTTCCAACTGGTACATGGTATTTTTTTAAAGCTATAATACTTCATAATGTATATAATCATGAACAAAAGCTTTTTCAAAAACTGTTTTCACTGTGCTAAAGTAACAAACTAGACTTGTTGTAAGTATATTATTCTTACAAGTAGTTCGCAGTTATTCTTGAAGGCAAGTCTTGGAGTTTCCTTAGCATAGTGTTGCTGGGGGAAATTTTCAGCATGTCCATCTTCATCTCTAGCCTGAAGGGAAATATAATGGCCTATTTAGGGACTTGGAAATAATGGAAGAAAAAGAATAAGCTAAATGCATAACAGCTCAGATCATTAAACAAACGGGAATTTCAAATACAACAGTAGTAAAAAAATTCTTATATATGCAGTATTAGAACTTTTGAGTGCTCATTACACCATTAAAAACATGCAAATAGATTTTGGTGTAAGAGTTAAAGATTAGCAAAGAAACAAGCCCCAGATTGAAGTATTTCAGCTCTCTGTTCTGAGTGTTTAATAGCACAGTATTACTCATGTCTATTCAGATGTAAGTCACGCTGAGATGAATGGGACTTACTTCCCAATATATGTAGGATTAGAAATCTTAAAATTTTCAGTTTATTCTCTTTTTTTTTTTGGTGCTTCAAGGATTATATTACGTATATGCTATAGGTATTTCACCCTTTGGAAATGTTCAAGCAATAACATGTTTCCAGATTAAACATTTTAAGAAACAAGGTCTTATTATCTGTCGTGCTTTTTTTCTAATAGCCATTGTATTGCAAGGATTTCCTCTTTTTTATGTAAAAAATTGGAACCAAGTTGTCATTAAGTGAGGGCAATTAAATATGTTAAAATATTTAAGAATATAAACTGAAAGTTATGGGTTGTTTTGATCTAAACAGTTAATTAACGAAGCTGAAGTTTAAATGGATAAATTAATGCAATTCCATTAGCAACTCTACTGCTTGCTTGCAGCAATTTCTTCTAATCTGCAGCATATTCTGGTTTAGAGTTAAAGCAAAGAGAGAAGTAGGAGAAAGGAGGAGTGTCAGCAGCATGCTCATTACACCGTTCATTTGGATGACACTTGCACTCTGTTCCACTCTCGTCTCATCTAATCCCTGACTGTTCACTCTCCCTTTCTCCCGGTCTCCTGAAATTCACAGCTGAGCTGTCTCCTTCACATATGGCTTGCATATAATTATGCATATTCACATTTTACACTGCATTAAAATGATGAGCTTCTGGCTTCAGGCCAGCTTATTTAAATAAGACCCAGTGAACTTGGAAAAGGAAAAGGGGGGGGGGAAGAGAGATAGATAGAAAAGCCATATAGCAAGCAGCAGATAGTTCTGAGAAAGAAAGGAAAAGAAAGAAAGAAAGAAAGAAAGAAAGAAAGAAAGAAAGAAAGAAAGAAAGAAAGAAAGAAAGAAATCTACATGATGTATTAATCAAGAGCATCTGTGAAAATGTTTAATACGTATCTAGTTATCTCTGACAATTCTTAAGCTATTCCCTTTTCTTAATATTGTGTGAACTATTTTCATGTGTCATATTTCAGAGTATTTATCTTCTACTGGCATTGGCATTATAAAAGATGTCTGTCCCTTGTACATTTTATGTCTTCCTTTTTTCTTTTTCTTTTTCTTTCAAAAAAGCTGTCATTCCCCAGCTAAGAGGCAAAAAGGTTATCTTGGATTGGAGTATCAAGGGTACCAAAGTTTAGCAAACTATTCAAGTCACTTAAACATATTTTGGTTTTCCAAATCTTCTGAAGTTCCAGACTGGTATTAAAAAGTAAAGGTTTACTGAATGTAATTATTTATTATATATTATTTAACTCCAACCTAAATGTTAGGAAAATCAAAATAAAATTCCCTGTAATAATCATGGAATTCTATTAAATCCTTCAAATTAATAACTGTAAAATTCTTCACAAACACTCCTATCTTCTAAATCCTGGTAGCAGTAGGCACTAAGAAGAAGTAGCTAAACAAGATTTAGACAAGAAGAATGTTAAAAATAAAAACAGCAGGGTCCCCTGGCACTTTAAAAGCTAACAATGTTTATTGCGGCATACACTTTCATGGCCTAGAGCAGTGCCAGCAGACAAATACAGCTATTTCAATTTATAAATGTGATTTACTGTTTCTTTCATATAACCTCTTTGGGCCAAATTACTTATGACAGGCAGTTCCATAATACTTCCTTCCAATATTTTAAGGAGAAAGCAGACTGGAACACTGAGAAACAGCTGGAATTTCTAGGTTGGGCTTGGCCCAAGTCTCTTGATAGAGCAAATAGCAAGGGTATTTTTAGTTAATAGGCACACTAGTGTAAGTGGACTGCAAAATAAAAATTAAGAAAAAGAATCCATAGCTCGTAGGATAACTTAATGATTATAGGTCACGTACACGAGCAAATTCTAGAAATAAACACTAAATAAATATTTACATCAGGTTTTACTACTTTCTTAAGGGCACAACTGATAACAAAACCAGGAACATCTTCAACACTGGATTCTCTGTAAACTAAGTTACTAGACAAACTTATGCTTATTTCTTCCCCCAATTCTTTAATATCTTCTCCTTAAATAATACTCAAATCTCCATTTTAATCTTGTCATAATAGTTTAATACTTTTCCATGCAATCACGTACCTATTCAAAATTATTGTTGTGCACTGATTGGAAAAGTAGCTTGAAAATGTAATTTTGAGAAGCCAAATTTCAAGAAGAAAAGCATTGATCTAATTTACTTAGAGCCAGGGTGAATTATTATGCAATCTCCATGAACATGCCTTCAAACACAAACTGCATGAAACGTGACATCTAATATAAAAAATGTCTTGCTGATAATAGATGGATAGACTGTATTATACCAATTCTGTAATTGTGGCATACATCAAAGCTCAATTCAAAATTTTAATTTTTGGTAATTAAAACAATTAAATTATTTGAGTCCAAGTTATATGAAGAATCATCTATACTCTTCTGTATCTGGGCATTAGTTAAAATGATCACAGGAGGAACTGCTGTTAAGATCTGTAAGATAATAACCAACAATGAAATTATCTTGTTTACAGTATTCCTTATCTATTTTTTATTTCATATTATGCTTTAAGGCTGTATTTAAAATCCTCTTATCTGGAAGTAAGCACCACTGAACTTTGGAGGACTTAATTTTCAGGAGATAGAAGGATTATCCTGGAAAGCTTTGGATTTGGTTTATTTTTAACTGGTTCATCTTGATTTTTTTAAACCAATCTTTGGGAGCTTCTGATATTTATGCTGGATAGTACTTTTTTTTTTTTTTCTGTTAAGCTACTTGATAAATTTTGAAAAGCAGCTAAAATGCATTATTTGAGAATCACTCCCTCTATTCTCCTATCCAGATTCCATTCCCCCCCCACCAAAAAAATTAACTGTTCAAAACATTTGGAAGAGGTACTTTATACTTTAGATAAAGCACACTCATGTGAGCACAGCATAATGCTCTGGTATTTTAATGCAGCTGTATCCTCTGAAACCTTTGGCATAGTTGCTTTGGCGGACTTTCTCAGTTATCTCTAGATGTTTGCACAAGTTCAACTGTTTTGGTTCACAGGCAGATACAGCTGAACTGTAGTTTATGTATGCATAGGGAAAGAATTCAAAAGCATCTACACTAAATTTTCTAAAATATGTAGTTGCTTCTTTAAAGAAAGATGCATACATTGAGGCAACACAGGCTTCTTTTTAGCCATACTACAGAGGAAAGTTTTGTTTGTCTGGCAGGGAGTAGTTTTAAAAATATTAAACGAGATATTTATGCTTATTAAAAACAACAACAGAAGGGCCAAGCACAAACTGTTTAGCATCTGTAATTTGATTCTTATTTTCAGACCAAAACATATTTGAAAATACGAACACAGATTCAACAAAAGATACAATGCAGACAAGTTTTAACTACCATAATTAAATGTCTGAACTGTAATATTTATAAATATAATTATGCAACATATCTTTACTTGTGGCCCATTTTAATCTAGGTCAGGGCTTTTCAACCGGTGGTACGCGTACCACCAGTGGTACGCGAGCACATGGCTGGTGGTACGCGTAGGACAGGTTGAAAAAACATGTAAAAAAAAAATGTAAAAAAAATATTAAAAAAACTTTTTTTGAAAATTGTTTTTTTTAAAAAAAGTGTGAAAGTGGATGAGGTGAAGCGGCAGCAGCGCCGCAGAGGCTTGTGGCCAAGTCAGCTGGAACTGCACGTTGCCTGGGTCCTACTGAGAGCCCAGGATCAAAGCCCGCAGCTCCAGCTGATTGGCGGCACCCTTGGGGGCGGCAGGCAGCCTCACGCAGTCTTCAGGGGAGATTCCGCCAGAGCTGCGTGATGCATTGCCTGGGTCCCCCCCTCCCCCGCCCCCACCCAGATGCCCTCGCCTCCCCCAAGCGTTTTCTTTTACTCACCTGCTTTCAGCTGCACTCCCTTTCTCCTGTCCTTCTCGGCCTTCGCCATGTGTTTGTGAGACCAAAAAAAAGTTCCATGAGACTTTCTAACTTCTCGCGAGAAGTTAGAAAGTCTCATGGAACTTTTTTTTTTTTACCCACAAGCACGTGGCAAAGGCAGAGAAGCAAACGAAGACAGAGAAGCAAAAGGAGAAAGGGAGTGCAGCTGAAAGCAGGTGAGTAAAAAAATGCTTGGGGGAGGTGAGGGCATCTGGGCGGGGGTGGGGGCACCAACCTTACCCTGCATGGTGGAGGGAAGGTTAACGGCGGGCGCGGGGGGGGCAGGAGCTGCGCAAAGTAGGCGGAGGGGAGGCCGGGCAAATTGCGGGTGCTGGCAGCACGGAGGCTGATCGTGCGCGCGTGTGTGCGCGAGGCAGAGGTACTGCCCGGGGCCAGAGGGGAGGCCGGGCAGATTGCGGGCAGCGGCAGCGACGGGAAAGCCGATTGCACATGTGCGCGAGGCACAGGTGCTGCCCGGGGCCAGAGGGGAGGCCGGGCAGATTGCGGGCAGTCTTCTTGAATCTGGCATTCACGGACCCGGCCGGAGCGAAGGGGAATGCCAGATCACCCCAGGGCGGTTCGAAAGGCCAGCAGGCTGGCTGGGGGTTTTGGGGGGGAGACATGTGAGCCTTCCTCCGTCTTCTTGAATCTGGCATTCACGGACCCCGCTGGAGCGAAGGGGAAGCGGGATCAAAGCCAGATTCAAGAAGACGGAGGAAGGCTCACATGTCTCCACCCCAAACCCCCAGTCAGCCTGCTGGCCTTTCGAACCGCCCTGGGGTTAGATCTGGCATTCATGGACCCGGCCGGAGCGAAGGGGAAGTGGGATCAAAGTCCTTCTTTCGGCCGCAAAGAATGTAGCCAGGCGGGATTCGCCTGGGGCTTGTGCCGGCTCTTCCTCGGGGCTAGCTGCAGCAATGAATGAGCCGGCTTTTCTCCGGCTGTGGCTGCGTGCAACGCACCAGAGGGAGTCCGGCAGCCAAGGCTCTTTCCCTACCCCCCTGTGCTCCTCCGCTGCCTGCGCTCTCCTCCCCCTGCAACCTGAGGGAGGGAGGGAAGGAGGAAGGGACAAAGAAGGAAGGAAGGAAGGAAGGAAGGAAGGAAGGAAGGAAGGAAGGAAGGAAGGAAGGAAGGAAGGAAGGAAGGAAGGAAGGGACAATGGGGGCTGCAGCGCTGCAGCCTTCCAGTCCCGTGAGCGTCCCTGCTGAAAGGTGAAGCTGAAAGGCTCTGTCTCCCGGCCTCGCATTCATCAGCTGTTCGGCGGCCGGGAGGCAGAGCCTTTCAGCTTCAGGCCGCGCCATCGGCCCTTGGCTCCCTGCTGCGGCCTCACGCCCATCAGCTGTTCGGCGGCTAAGAGTAGGAGCCGCTCAGCTGTTCGGCGGGACGCCCACGGAGCCGACGTTCGCGCTACCAGGTAGAACGGCGCGGGCCGCTGGTCTCCTTTGCCGCCCCGCACGTCATCCTCGACCCCTCCCCCGCCCGTTCATGTCAAGCCCACGGGGGCTTGACAGGGAGAGAGGGAGGGAAGGAGGAAGGGACAAAGAGGGAGGTGAAGGGAGGAAGGAAGGAAGGAAGGAAGGAAGGAAGGAAGGAAGGAAGGAAGGAAGGAAGGGACAGTGGGAGAGAGGGAGGGAAGGAGGAAGGGACAAAGAGGGAGGTGAAGGAAAGAAGGAAGGAAGGGACAGTGGGAGGGAAGGAGGAAGGGACAAAGAGGGAGTGGGAAGGAAGGAAGGAAGGGGAAGGAAGGAAGGAAAGGGACAGTGGGGGAGAGGAGGGAAGGAGGAAGGGACAAAAGGGAGGTGAAGGAAAGGAAGGACAATGGGGAGACGGAGGGAAGGAGGAAGGGACAGGTGGGAGAGAGAGGGAGGAGGGAAGGGACAAAGAAGGAAGGAAAGGAAGGAAAGGATGGGAGAGGGAGGGAAGGAGGAAGGGACAAAGGGAGGTGAAGGAAGGAAGGAAGGGAAAGTGGGAGAGGGAGGGAAGGAGGAAGACAGGGAGGTGAAGGAAAGGAAGGAAGGAAGGGAGAGTGGGAAAGAGGGAGGGAAGGAGGAAGGGACAAAGGGAGGTGAAGGAAAGGAAGGAAGGAAGGGACAGTGGGAGGGAAGTAGGAAGGGACAAAGGGAGGTGAAGGAGGAAGGAAGGAAGGAAGGAAGGGACAGTGGGAAAGAGGGAGGGAAGGAGGAAGGGACAAAGGGAGGTGAAGGAAAGGAAGGAAGGAAGGGACAGTGTGGGAGGGAAAGTAGGAAGGGACAAAGGGAGGTGAAGGAAAGGAAGGAAGGAAGGGACAGTGGGAGAGAAGGAGGGAAGTAGGAAGGGACAAAGGGAGGTGAAGGAAAGGAAGGAAGGAAGGAAGGGACAGTGGGAGAGAAGGAGGAAGGGACAAAGGGAGGTGAAGGAAAGGAAGGAAAGAAGGGACAATGGGAGAGGGAGGGAAGGAGGAAGGGACAAAGAAGGAGGTGAAGGAAAGGAAGAAGGAAGGAAGGGACAATGGGAGAGAGGGAGGGAAGGAAGGCAGGCACCCACCCCAGTCCCATCCCCCTCCACCAAAGACCCACGGATTCCCCCCCACAGGCACACTACAACCTGAGTGATCAGCTGGCCACGCCCCCGGCCATTGATCACATGACCCTGGGACACTGTGAACGTCATAAGTATGAATCAGTTGCCAAGCATCCGAATGTAAATCACATGACCCTGGGGGTGCTGCAACAGTCATAAGTGTGAAAATGGTCATAATTCGGTTTTTTCAGTGCCGTTGTAACTTCAAACAGTCACTAAGCGAATTGTTGTAAGTCGAGGACTACCTGTACTTTCTCATTTTTTCCCTTTTTTGGGGGGGGGGTCAAGTTTTTGATACCTTGCTGGGCGAGTGGTGGTACTCGGATATTGCCTTATCTGAAAAGTGGTACAATGGGTGAAAAGGTTGAAAAGCCCTGATCTAGACACTTTAGTCAGTATTTGGTCAGGAGGAAGGATCTTCATCTTGGAATGGGATGGAACAGTATGAAATGGTATAGGGTTTACTGCTTGAGCAGGGGGTTGGACTAAAAAAACCTCCAATGTCCCTTACAATTCTGTTATTCTGGAATGAAATGGAATGGAATGGAATAAATGTCTTTTGGACATTTCAACCATATTGAGCCTGGCATTAATCCTTGTATTAGGTCAACTGCCAGTGATGGACTTAAAGCCTTGATGCAGACTTGATGATTGCATTTTTGCATTGGGCAAAAGAGTAGATAATTGTAAGTGTGTATTTTAATTCCCCCACTTTCCCAGATTAAAGTAGGCACTTCACAGTGTTGTGGAAATTTATACTGGCAGATTCCAACCACACTTGTAACCCTGCCACCACTGTTGTGTAAGACTAAAATAACCAGTGTAAAGAAGCTTTCCAGAAAGACCTGAAGGGGAGAGCTAACCCTGAACCATGACAGTCTACAAATTTAATTTCCTTTTCAATATTTGTATTAATATAAACAGTGGCAGAAAAGGTGCTGCTTACATTTATCTTTGCTATTATAAAGGATTCACCATTAAAAAAAACTGCTGGGGAAGTAAAATGAAATTGAAAAAGGAGACCCTCAGAACTAGTTATTAGATTGATCTCTATCTTATTTTGATTCTCAAGGTAAGAAAACTGAGGTCAATGGAAATAAGGAAGTACATGAAAACACTCCATGTGATTACATTTTTACATCTCTAACTTATCCTATTTATGCCTTAACCAAAATCAACAGTTCATATATAATTAAGAATGCCGGGTAACAACTAATGTGATTTCTACTTCTGGTTAATGTTAACTATAAAGTTTCTCCACATTCATACAGCATGGTTTTAACAGAAAGGATTTGCTGATTATATTAAGTAGCTGTACAAGATGGAGCAAGGAGTGGCACTTTAACAACCTATAGAGGTTCAATGTGTTGTGTGAAAATACCTACTGTGAGTTATAAAATAAGAGGACATGTCTCCTTATGGATTAATGATTAGATATAAATTTGGAAATAAAGATTTGCCCAAAAAAGCACAAGAGGACTGTTTCTCATTTGCCACCCACATAAAGCTTTTTAAAAAAACATAATGAAATTTCCACCTGCATAAGGTTTCCGGGTTTAAGAGAAATATACAGATAAAGATTCAATAATTATTTGAGATAGATCATTAGGCCACTAAGGGTAATGTGCCATATGCATAAGTTTCACATTAGAACAGAAGTGAGTTGTAGATTGATTTTTTTCCCTCTTTCTGAAACAGTGGCCTCTGGTTATTAGTATAAATAAAAGAATGCCAGAATGTGTGACTACATATTATCGGATGTCCAGATTATATGGCTCTTTGAAAGTATGTCTTTATAGCTGTGGTACCATTTTTGTGTACCTATTCTGGGTTGGAAGAAGACTATATTTGTTTTCTGAGGTTTTCATGGGTGTTTGTATGTAGGTCTTTGGTAATTCGGGTTTTCTCCCGCGTAAAATTGGAAGTGTCTTGGCGACGTTTCGACGAAGTCTCATTCGTCATCTTCAGGCTGGTGTCTCTTCGGCCTCGTGCTTCTAGGATCACACATTGCTCCTAGAAGCACGAGGCCGAAGAGACACCAGCCTGAAGATGACGAATGAGACTTCGTCGAAATGTCGCCAAGACACTTCCAATTTTACGCGGGAGAAAACCCGAATTACCAAAGACATATATATATATATATATCTTTGATAACTGCAAAAATACGAATCCCGGGCATATCTGTTCAATAACACAGTCCTCGATCTCCGGGAGAAATATAAACCAGCTGTTTATTGTTAAAAAGTTTAAAACAATAAAAACAACTATTTACAATATTAAAACAACTTAGCTTTCGCTGGTCCCCTGCCAGCGTCCTCAGAGTAAAGTTTTGGGTGGAAATTACTTTTATAAACCTTGCTAGCCTAACTGCTTACTCATTGACCGTGTGATAGGGCCATCCGTCCTGGCTGACCGTAATTGCCTTAATTGTCCCGCCTCCTCTTTTTTGCACTCCAGTTCTCCAACCTTCCTCCCTCCCATCCTTGTCAATCCCCTCCTTCCTGGCGTTGCCGCCGTTGGCTTGCTTTCCAGCTGCTCCCCCGTACTCGTTCTGGGCCTTACACCCAGATCCGGTGTCTTAGATGCCTTCCCATTGCCGCTCCCCTCCTTTCCATCCCGTTTGTCTGCCCGTTGTTCCTGTCTTCCACTATCTATCCCTATTAGTGCTATTTCCTCCGATTTCCTTCCGCGCTTGGATGTGCGTGCGCACAGCCGTATCCCGTCCCTCTGCCTCGTCTGCCTACGATCAGCTGGGCTATCTGCCGGCTCACTCCTGAATTCACCTCCTCTCATCCTTGCAGATCCTATCCTTCCTAATGTTGCTGCCGTTGGTGCGTTAGCCAACTGCCTCACCTTCCCCCCCTCCTTCTTATCCCTTTGAACCATCCGCTGTACCTGCCTTCCATTATCTATCCCCCTGGGTCCTATTCCTTCCAATCTTTCTGCATGCCTGGGTGTGCGCATGCACAGCCGCATCCTATCCTTCTGCCTCATCTGCCTAAGCTCAGCTGAGCCACCTGCTGCCTCGCCCTCAGTTCCACCCTCTCCCTTCCTTACCGATCTTATCCTTCCTGGTGTCATCGCTCCTGATGCGCCTTCCACCCCCACCCCCACACGCGTTTTGGGTCGCGCGGCTAGGTCTGGCATCCTCACTGCCCCCCCATTGGCCATTCCGGGCCGCACGTCCAGATATGCTTTTAATGTCTGATATGCCGGGGGCAATTCTACGTGTCGATTAATCGAGCCCGCATCTGAGAACCAGGCCTCCTTCAGTAGGCGCCCTCCTTTGGAGGCATCCTGGGCGATGGCTTTTGCCCCCATGAAGTCAAATGAGTGTCCATTATTCACCATATGCGTCCATATTTGGGAATACTGCTCCTGCCTTTTGACGGCCAATTTGTGTTCATGTACCCTGGTTTTTATCCGTTTGGCCGTCTCTCCCGTGTAATTACACTGGCAATCCTTGCAGTGCACCCTATAGACCACCGATGATTTTTCCTCCTCTGGCAGTGGTTCCTTAGGGCGCATCGTTTTCATACGGAGTGTTTGGTCGGGTCGGTGGGCCACCCTGATGTTATGCGGCGCTAATATGCGAGCCGTTGCCTCTGACACCCCTGGACGTAAGGTATCGTTGTCCAGGATATTGTCCCTAGGTCCTCTGGTGCTCTACGGGGTTCCTGGCGCTTACTATATCTTTGGACAAAACTGGCCGGGTAGCCGTTCCACCTGCATACCTGGTGGAGATGGGCACGTTCCACTTGCTTGGCCTTTTTGGTACTGCAATGCGTATCTATACGTGCAAATAACGTCCGAATGCATGCGATCTTGTGGGCTGCCGGGTGGTTGCTCGTGTAATGCAGCATCCTGTCGGTATGGGTCGCTTTCCTGTATACAGTTGTGTGGAGGGTGCCGTTGGCTTGGCGCGTGACTAATACGTCCAGAAAGGCCAAACTACCGTTGGCTTCCTCCTCCGCTGTAAATTGTATGTCCGGGAACACCGCATTCAATCTTTCCATAAAGGCAGCTTTTTCAGTCCGTTTAACGATAGCGAACGTATCGTCCACATATCTGGCCCAAAATTCTGGGTGGTAAACGGCCATTGCCTTAGCCTCCAGGCACTGTAGGACCGCCTCAGCGATAACACCCGAGATGGGGGACCCCATCGGCGTGCCCTTGATTTGTTCATACACCGTGTCCTGGAACGTGA
This sequence comes from Azemiops feae, assembly GCA_023970755.1. Taxonomy (NCBI): domain Eukaryota; kingdom Metazoa; phylum Chordata; class Lepidosauria; order Squamata; family Viperidae; genus Azemiops; species Azemiops feae. Next base: position 2,266,729 of record JALGBA010000094.1, read on the forward strand.
AATGTGTTCTCAGACACAACTGCAGCAGTTTGATGACGTCTTCCATCTTAAGGGAACCATGACTTTGCAATCCCTTTAGCTGTAATAGATCTTTTATAGTTGAAACAGCCAGCTCTTGTGGGATAGATGTGAACAACGACGTCACATCAAATGAAATCATGGTCTCATCATCTTGTATTCTCACTGCTTTGAGTCTCTGTAGGAACTCCTGCGACGATTTTACCGTGGTTGTACCATCCTCTACTAGATGCTGTAGCCGCTGACTTAAAAGAGGAGGCGGGACAATTAAGGCAATTACGGTCAGCCAGGACGGATGGCCCTATCACACGGTCAATGAGTAAGCAGTTAGGCTAGCAAGGTTTATAAAAGTAATTTCCACCCCAAAACTTTACTCTGAGGACGCTGGCAGAGGACCAGCGAAAGCTAAGTTGTTTTAATATTGTAAATAGTTGTTTTTATTGTTTTAAACTTTTTAACAATAAACAGCTGGTTTATATTTCTCCCGGAGATCGAGGACTGTGTTATTGAATATATATATATATATAAATTCTCTATATAGAATTCAAATGCATGTAATCTGTGTGTCACATTATTTTGATAACTCTTGTATTCATCAAAATTTCTCTTATCTCACTTTTTGAGATATGCAGATGATATTGGTTGTTTGTTTTGAATACATCTTCTATGACACTGAGGAACAAACTAGACATATACTTCATAACTAAGCAAAATAATGTCACAGTTTTGCACATAAATATATAGACCAGTGTTTTTCAACCTTGGCGACTTTAAGATGGGTAGACTTCAACTCCCAGAATTCTCCAGGCAGCATGAGAAACACAGTGTTGAGAAACACTGATATAGACTATATCATTTTTTTTTTATTTTTAAACTTCAGTTTTAACTTTTAATAGATCTAATTTAATAGATCCTCTTAAACATAAGTCTTGATTTTTATTGCAACTGGTCTACAATGTCGTTATTGGTGTTGTCATAATCTACGATCCTAGCTATTTGATGGATTGCCTATCTCCAGTGTCTGCCTCACTGATCTGGACAGACAGAGTGGGGGCATTCACTACCCCTTCAATTAAACAGTGTCATTTTTGGGACCTAGGAAACATCATGTCATGTTGCCTGCCCGTTGTGTTGCCAGCCTTTCCCTGAAATTTGGGTGGCTTCCATTTTGATGGCATTTTGGAGGCCTTAAAGACCTGGCTCTAGTCCCAGTGCCTGGGTTAGGATGATTGATGGAATTGCTGGGTACATGATATTTGTTTTATATGTTGATCATATAAAACTTTTTATTGTTTTATGTAAATTGATATGTTTATATTGCCTTGCATTATGAGCCATACAGAATCAGCTGGGTGGCACCTAACAAACCTAGAAATAAACTATAATAATACTAAAGGTAGCTAATTATAGGAAATAATAAAGTATTAAACAGCCAAATAAAACATATATGGAAATATGGCTAGAATCCTTTAGTGTCTTCTTAAAATTACCTAATTGTTAATTATCCAGTTGCTATATGTATAGAATCTTGGTGTGCTGAATATGTATGATTGTTCTGTGTTTGTGCATGTGTATGTGCAGATATGTTTGTGAAACAGACAACTGAGCAACTCAGTATAAATTGTGATGTGCCTAATTATCTACCAATAATCCTTCTGCCTCATAAAGTTATTGCACTTTTCTGGCAAGCCTCCAGGGATGACAGGGTCCTTAGCCTGATTTTATGGATTAACCTTCAGATCTCATTATAAAAATGAGCTATAAGAATTAACATAATTGAAAACTAATAAATAGTACCCCTGTCTTTCATTCTATCAGTAATGCTTTCAAACACCAACATTATGGTAATGGATAAAATAAATTATTTTTTGGATTACTGTCTTCTAGGCTTTTTATCCTCCATATTATTTGAGGGGAAAGGGGGAGGGAAGGGGAGAGAGGGAGAGAAACAGAGAGATGCCTGCCTGTATGTGTGAGTTCTATTATATTGGAATGATATAGTTTTTCTTTAAGATTTTTACACATAATCTCTGATAAGACTAAGAAATCACCAGAGTCAAACATTGGCAGACGTCCAAGGCTTGTCAAGAGCACAGCTTACTATAAAATACTAAAAATAAAGAGATAAAATAAATCAAATCATTTCTCTGATGAAAAACAAACACAGTATTGTTACCATCTTCTATATTTTAGGGGCTTGTTTACTTTTTTTCTGATCAATTACTGAATCAAATTTATACTAAAAATGTCTAAATCTTAAAACAGTGCCAATTTTTATATTACCATTCTTCTTTCTGAATGTCAATTTTTGCATATTATTATAGAGTGCTGAAATGTATGAAACAAAATAAAAAATATAGGAAATAATAATCTAACAGAATATAATGCAAAATGTATTTGAAGGAATGTATGAAGGAGTCCATCCCCTCGCTATGCTAATAATTGTGGTTTTTCTTAGTTGCTGTGTTTATTTTAGTACATGTGGGGTTTTTTACATTTTAATATTTTTAGACACCCAGACTCATTTATTGAGCTGGACAACCATATGTCTTGATTAAATAAAGAAATAATAAAAATAAAAATCTATTGCATAGGTTCTAACAGGCTTAATTGATATCTTGGACAGAAAATAATAATACAATCAGCGATTTTGTCAATAATTTCCCTTGTTTTTATTCCTTATTTTATTATTTATTTTAAAAGTCACATGCATTTTTGAGGGTTGAGGAAATCATCCTCTCTTGTTCGCTGTCAAGTGATGTCACCATTGCTTTTAACATGCCCATCACCAAACAGTAATAGGACTGAATGATACAAATGAAAATCTTGCACAGTGAGAAGAGGGAAAATGTCCAAATATCCTGACAGTCAATGGAACAAGAAAAGTGTATCAGTATTAACATCAGGTGCTTAACAGGGTAAGAGGGATTGTAGTACAGTTAATTGGAGCTCAGCAATTAAATTTATCACTATCACTGATCAAACTGAATTTACCTTCTCTTGGGCTTATCTCTTTCCATGAACTTGGCCATATTATCTTGTTGAAAATTAATTTATTAAGACTTAAGTAAGCTTTCATGGAGGCTTCTATCTTTTCTAGGCTTGGCAACTAATTTTTCCTCACAATGCAGATCATTGTATGTATCACAATTAACGAAATTACACAATCTTTTGCTTTTATTTTAAAGTACCATTAATATTTTCAAGAACTAAGTAAGCTTGCGATTGGAAAAAAATAAGGCAAAAAACCAGTTAAAAATCCATTCCTCTCTTTATAGTTCTAGATTGCAGCTCCCACGTAGCAATGAAAACTGCAAGTGCAGTTCCTCGAGGTGCTAATGTATAAAAGATGTCACACTTTATTGTCCACTCAGTAGATTGTCAGCTTTCTGTTACTTTTCAGAGATGGCAACAGAACTGTATTTCTGTGAATTGTATGAAAGCTGCCCTAATGGTGTTTCAGCCTTCATGACAATAACAACTATCTTATCCTCTGTCTGAACAGAGCAGCATTGGTGAAAACAGACAACTGATAAATTCACATACTGTATACTAGCCATAACACTCTGGTTTTGCTTCCCACTTAGCATAATATATGAGGCCAATCTGTATGACTACTAGCCAGGGTTGGGCTCAGCACTATGTATGCATCAATAAATGATCATTAAGAGAAACAATGGCTTACTGTGAAATGTGAATTCAGCCACTATTTCCTCCACTGTTTATTTTATATGTTGAGATACAGGTAGTCTTCGACTTATGATCACAACTGAGCCCAGAATTTATGTTGCTAAGTAAGAAATTTGTTAAGTGAGTTTTGCACCATTTTACGACTTTTCTTGTCACATTTATTAAGTGAATCACTGCAATTGTTAAGCGAATCTAGCTTCCCCATTGACTTTGCTTGTTAGAAGGTCACAAAAGGGGATCACATGATTCCAGGACGCAGCAACCGTCATAAATATGAACCAGTTGTCAAGCATCTGAATGTAAATCGCATGACCATGGGGGATGCTGTAATGGTCATAAGTGTGAAAAATGGTCGTAAGTCACTTTTTCCAGTACCGTTGTAACTTTGAAACGGTCACTAAATCAACTGTTGTAAGTTGATGGCTACCTGTATCACCTGTTTAGGACAGGCTGCATTTGCCATTTAAAAATTAGGCATTGTTGCCCTGTCCCCCCCCAGGAGTCAGCAAACAAAATATGAATCTAGGAAATGTTTTCTACATTCACTCATTGCAAACCTGGGGATTTGGCAGTGATCTTCCTTACTTTTTGACAAGTAATTTCTTTCTCCTCTCATATTACATACATGCATATAAACAGACACTTTCTTGACAAAAAGGTTTCCTGGTCACAGCCCAATGTAAGTTATGAGATACAGAATGTGTTCTATATTTATGACGGTTGCCGCGTCCTGGAATCATGTGATCCCCTTTTGTGACCTTCTAACAAGCAAAGTCAATGGGGAAGCCAGATTCACTTAACTGTACCTTCTGCATAGACTGTATCCTATCCCAGGTTTTTTGTTGATCAATTATGATTCTTTGGTGAGTAAAAATAGTTGAAAGTCTAATGGGAATTAAAATTACAGATAATATGAATTATCACCTGTAATATTGTCATTTGTTGCAGTATTCAGCAATCAAGTAAAATTTCATCGTAACAATGAAACTACTAAGTGCTGCTTCTCATTGCAGTAGACAGCCACATTTTTAAAAAATCTTCATCTGATTTTAAAGATCCAGGTGTCTGTTCTTTTTGCTGACTTCCAGCACTGGGGGATCCTTGGTGAGCTTGGTTGTTTTCTTGCAGATGTTTCATTACCCAAACTAGGCAACATCATCAGTCCACCATCATCGTCTGCAAGAAAACAACCAAGCTCAGAGAGCACCAAAGACCCTTCATTTCAATCCCAAACTACAAATATTCTCATTTACTACTTCCAGCCCTTTTGTTCTCCCTCTCTCTATGGTTAAGTGCTAAGAAAGTAATGAGGTTTATCGTAACATTACTATTAAAGGTATATAGATTGTACATAAAATCCCTTGCAAAAGTATCTCTTTCCTGAGGGAATCATCTATAATACTAAGATATTTAAGGTAGGCTTTAAAAAAAAAAAGAGAAGCAATAGCAAAAATGATTCATCTGGTGTATATATTTTAAAGGAAGGGCAAAATAATGTGTAAACGGCTCCGCACTTCAGCTTTGGATCAATGTATTCTATCGGATGTAACTAATTCCCAAGTTATAAAAACATTTTTGTGTGGATGATGCCGCCCACTAGTTTCAGTAAAACTAATTGCAGATAAAAAATATTTCATGTCACAGATTGTCACAGACTTACATAGTCTATCAACTTAAATTGCAGTTGCTACTTTAAATGAGGCTGCAACTGTGATGCATCCCATTCACTGAAAAGGCACATGGCAGGGAATAAAGCCCAATCTGCACTTCTGAAATGTGCCCAAGATTTAGAGATGATGACTGTTCTTTCAAACATTAATGGATTTTTGAGAGTGAACTTTATTTATGTATTCAGTTTGCCTATGTGTTAAATGTTGGGCTGCTTTTCATAGCAATGACCTCACTGATTTTATTATTCTGTTTGTTAAATGGACATTTCCAATCATAGGGGGGGGAAAGAATCAGAGAGAATTTTACTAAACTGGGAAATGGCATCAAACCACCTCTGTAAATGTCATTATAATTTGGGTTAATTTAGCCTTGTAGAAACCACAATAGTTTTTGGCACATAAAATACCATTTTTGTTTTGTTTCTTTTGTTTCTTCTGGCTGCTTTGGTTGTGGAATATTACGGAAAAATGTACACTACTCTTTTTATCTGTTGGGAATATAGTGTAACATTTAATGCATATTTTAAATCAATACATTCTGCTTTATTTCAAAATGCAGCTATATTACAAAGGCATACAAAATGTAATAACTTATGTGAAGCCAACATACTCAAACATGGTAACTCTAAACTTATTAATGACATATAAACCATTACTCTTATCTCTAACAGAAAACAAAAATCCAGAATCAGCTAACCAAGTTCTTATCATATTTTTTCTGTATAGCATTTATTAATCTCCTATAGAAGGACAACAAAAAGTAGTAATTGACATAAAAATAATGCATAGCTTTCAGCTATAAGCATGTAAATAAAAAAATCAAATTGTGTCTCAGATTCTTCACTTCTATTCCCACAAAACCATAATAATTTCAACAACTAGAATAAGTTGGCCAATTCAATAAAATGCAGAAATTTCTACAATTCCTATGCTGTCTTCTTTATCAGCCTACCTAGATAATTTTTAGTGACAAACTAGACAACCCATGACTTTTTGGATCATCCTTTCAGAGATATTTCCTTACCTAAACAGAGAAATAGAATGACCACAGGTGGGAACAGAACCAATTTCTAATTTCTTGCTGGTTTCCCCAGTGACGTGCTTGTGTGAAATTGGCAGGGAGTTTGGTAATCATTCTTCTTTCTCCTTAACTGATGCCACTTTCCCAAGAGGAAGGGGAACAAAGGGAATTGTGGACCACAAGAAAAACTACACCCCTTTTCCAAGGTCCCCCTTACATCTTCCCTTGTGCCACCCAACCTACAGGTTTTTAAGAAATATAATGAGAAAGTGTGATGGCATTGAAGTGGCCACAACTTCCCCAAATTTCATTCCCATCAGAGTCATAGATCCCAACAAGTTAGCCCACTTCAGCTACCTTGGTTTAATAATTGTTGCTTTCCTATGCTTTCCAATTTTGCCCAACTGAAGGTTACAAACAAGCAGACATGAGAGTTTTGGTAAACAGATAATAAGCATGAAACGTAGACAATATTTTTAATCATGAATGATAGGAGTGAAATATAGGCAATAGCAGGCATGAAACATAGATAATTGTGACAGTCACTCATACTCTAATTATCTCACAGAACAAATATTACAATATACTCTATATGGGGTTGCCCTTGAAGACCACTTGGAAGATCAACTGGTCCAGAATGCAGCAGTGTCGGCAATTATGAGCTAATGAGGTTAATGAGGGCTTAACTGGCCAGGTTTTTAATTTACTATGCTAATTTTTTTTTTTCAATTTATGCATGTCCTCAAACATTCCTGATTATTCGTGGCCTTTATTTTAGTTTTCTAACCTAAAGGCATAAAAGTTTATATAATGGAACATTCACCAACTCGTAATTCCCCTGATACAATTGGGAAAATAACAGTAGATATCTATGTTAGTGAGTATAGGGGGCTAAATAATCAAGTGCATGAATGAACTTAACAAAAGGGAGACCAGTTTATGAGAAACTGTGTTTTTCATGATGAATCAGATTGGTAAATATATGTCCTAAGAACACAGATGTGGGAACTATAGTATTTGTAATGTAGTATATACGTTACAAATACTGTAAATGTTTGATCTAATGTAAAGGAGCATAGAGCAAAATAAGCATAGGATATTAACAGTTTTAGAATAACCATGACTGTTTAAAAAAACTGCTTTCAGAAATTATGCCTGTCACAGTCCACATCCACACAGCCTTTAAAACAAAACAAAGCAAAACACCTTTCCTAATATTCATCTGCCATTGAGAGTCTGGCTGTAGAAGAATCTGACTAAATCTCAACCTTGAACAAAAAAAAATAAAATGAGACCAACTACATCATTTTTAACCACCAGTCTAGGGAACATTCTGCTGAAAAGATGATGGAGACGTGTTTTTTTTTTTTTGAACTTTCTGTTGTTGAGTAGAGGGGGAGAGTTTGGCAATTATCATTCAGCTGTTTTCAGTCCTGGATTTTACTTTATATTTAATGATTATGCCAAGTATCAATTACTCTATCCAGATAATTAAGACAATACATAGATTTAGATGTTACTTTGAATCTCTCTTGAAGTATATTATTTTCTAGAGAAATATTCCGTTTTATCAAATTTTGAAATAGCCCTGTAAAAACCAAGGTGTTTCAAAAGTTTGTAACTCTAGTTGTTTCTGGGGAAATATTTTATGAACTTCCCTTCTAATAAGCACATAACAAGATTTTGTCACGAGCAGTTGAGCAGACTATGTCCTGTTCCACAGCCTAATTAGTATACAGTAGCAATGTTATTGTCATTACTTTTTATACAGCAAATGGAAAACATGCTGTAATATATTTTTATACAGTTCATCAAATGGATATAAAAACTGGTATGTGTATAATTAAGCAGCTGGATTATCAATGACTGTGACAAAAACTACTTTCTTAAAATTCTAAGATATGTATTCAGACTTTGGCTTCAGTTCAAATTATGGTTGTTCTCAGGACAAATGACTCAGTGGATCATCTCAGTTCCAACCACATTACCTTGTAAAGTTAAATGTATTAATTTTACTGGCATCTACTTTCTGGTAAAATTTCATTCATGGACAATAATATCTTTTTAGGGCATACTAAAATGTGAAAAATCACTTTAACAGCCAGACGCCACCATCCATCTACAGTACTGCCTTGTTTTAACTTTGATTTTGTGCTCTTGCAAAACAGAAGCCATGCCACTCAACAGGTGATGCAGGAAGATTGTCCACTATAGCACCTCAAGTAACTGAAGGGTTACCCAATAAAGGAAAGATTATATATCAGTTGTCTCTAGGACTAGGTTTTGACAAACGGTTAACCTAAGAGTCCAAATATCTGTCAAAACTACCTTCCACTCACAGCAATTTTATAACTGGTGGATGGTTTGGATGGTGATGATACTGCCAAACTGGGTCAATATTTCAAAGTCAGAACAGAGCTTGTCAGCAATGCCAACCAATTTTATGGTGATTACTTTGGAATAGGAGGAAATATATGTAGGCTGTACCCTTTAATTTGACAGTGGGTTAGGTCCTAAGTAGCGTAGAATCTTAAGACTGTTAAGCTATATAAAAAATAATATAAGGAATAAAAAACAGTATTCCTGGATAAGATGAAAGCCTCAGCCTGCAGTTTAGAATAATATTGTAATAACGACCTCCCAACAATCTTCTTTTTCTCCCCATCTTCCTTACTGAAATTTGGAAGGTAGTATGGAAGGCACAGCATAAGAGCAGCTCTGGTGAATTCAAACTCTTCCACATAAGAATATAAAATATTCTTATTTTGTAAGGATATAAATATGTCAGCCTACATATAGTTTCCATTTACGTTGCACATTCATTTATCTATTCACAGTAACATTTCCTTATGTTCCTCCCTGCAGTTTCTCAATGCCTTCTCCAAATCTGCTTCAGGCAGTCTCCATTCCTTCAGTGCAGATATTTAGGGAGAGTGAAAGACTGCAAGAGAAAGAGGAAACATCCCCACTGTCCCGATGAAACTATCCCATCAATAAAGGTACTACTGACTAAGTGACCATTGTGTTTCTTTCAGGTTAGGATTACACTGTTATTTGTCTTTCAGTGGCCCTAATAAAAGTTTCATTTTACGAAAAACGAGTCAGAGAGAAAGGAATGTGACATGTAATTTTGAATATAAATTAGTAAGAAGAAGGCTACTGGGTGATTAATTAATACTGTTTATGATAATTAACTACATCTATTATTCTTAGTTAAATACTGTACATGTACCCAGATAATATGCTGTTTGCTAAATATTGAAAATGTTAGCTTGGAAAACCCCAACCCCAACCCTAACCCAAACCTAATCCCGACCCCATTTTATCCCTAACCCTATTAAAACTAATAAAATTTATATTAAAAAACAGTTTCATTTTACAATCCAATAATATATGGTAACCTTCCCCAATCTACACAACTTGGTCTTCAACTCCATAATCTCCCAGTCAACACGGCTATTGGTGAAGGCTGCCATATGGAATCGTAGTTACTAAACTGGCTATTTACACTTTTGGTTGCTTTTTTGTTGCTTTTTCAAACATGTATTGTTAATACCTTCAGCAGATTTAAAATAATCTTCATATATTCCTGAGAGTGATTACAGAAGGGAAGCCAGGCTTACTACAGTCTTTTCCCCCTTCATTTCTTAAATGTACATTAATGTGCTAAAATACAAGAAAAAAACATTTTTCTTGTGTCTGATTGCTATCTCTACTAATAGTTAACTGACTTATTCAATTGCTTTGTAATATAGTTATTCACTACCTCTCCTCTCCATGTATTTTTTTTTTTCAATTTGGGCATCATTTTCTTTATAAAAATAAATTATTCAGCGCTATAAAGTGAAAAGGCAACGTACACTGTAAATGTTATTTGTATAATAAATATTTAATGTTTCTAATAAAAATGGTCTTGCCTTTTATTTTTGCAGAATCTATCTTTCTTCATTTAACTTAATTGCTTCAATTTATATTGTATAATGAGCAATAATGAGTTTATGGAGTTTCGTTTTTCAATAAAATGACTCTGGTTGAAGTATCATTACACTTATCAAAGATAAGCCTGCTTAAGTGACTCTGGGTTCACTGGGAAAAAAATTAGCATGCCTAATTCACCAGATTATTCTTGTGGGATGTGCAAAAACTTTACACAGGGTCACTCTGAAACTAAGCAGCCATAGAAACATCATTAATAAATAAATATGCTTCATTATTAATATTGTTTTTAAGATTGGATTATAAATGTGTGATTATTCGCAAATTATTATGATTATTAAAATATTTTTCATGAACGTATTTTATATATTATTTTGCTACCTTAAGCATCGCTTCTACCTGGATTTTCTCGGCAATCAAACAGAAAGAATAAAATAAGGTTAGGGTTTTATTCTGTATGTTTAATTACTTACTATTATTTTATACGATGTTCCATTAGTTGATAGTAATTTAACTAGTGTGCATTTATAGATATGAAATATTTGGCTGCCAGGGCAACCCTATAAATATTTAATCTTAAGTAACTCTCATTGGATACATTCAAATACCAAAAAGCCTTTAAAAAAAAAATCATAGTCAGAACTGTAACACAGCTAGTTGAGAAAAGATTCTGGTGACTTTGCATACATAGTATAATTTTACCATACAACTTAATCATATGCAATTGTCCACAGAGAACTACTTTGGTGCAGTGATTAAGGGCCCAGGCTAGAAACCAGCCAGCTGGATGACTTTGGATTAGTCACTCTGAGCAACAGGAAGAAAGCAGTGGCACTTCTGAAATCTTGCCAAGGAAAGTGCAGTGACTCATCCAGGCATTTGTCAGGAGTCAAGACTGACCCAAAGGCACAAAATCAAAATAAAACAACACATTGACACACACCTGTCCATAATAAAAACCAATATAAAAGCATCACTATTCACAAGGATTTAAAGGACATAGTTTGGAAAACAAAAATTCAATATACTTATCCACAAGGGGAAAGCTTTTGGGGCTGACATGGTTCCAAACTTAAACTAGAAGTATAACATTTTTACATCTCAGGCGTGTGTTCATATTTATTTTCGATGTTTCTACAGTGTGTGTTTGTTTTAATCTTTGTTCACCACCTAGAGACACTGTATTGTGAGATGGGCAGCTAGATAAACTGTACAAAACTGTACAAAATATATTGATTAAAACTGCCCACCATTAGTTGCTAGGGAAATTCATTCCTATTTATGCTTCTGGCAAGGTATTTTATTGCTAAACTGTATGTTGCCTATAGCAGTTCTCTTTCCTTTTTTCTTTACGTTAATTCGGCCTTTGCTTATCTAAGGGTTAAGCTAAGGCTTATCTAAGTCTATCTTGATTTATTTGTTAGTAGGTAATTATTTGATACTTAAACAACTATTAAAGGAAGTTTAGGATAGCTCACTGTGTTGTCTAAATATGCTCACTGAATCAGTTAGTTACATATAACTGAAGTCTAAAGTTAAGATATATATCACAGTCATGTAGACAGACCTTGAAACTCAAAAGCAAGTTGCCACCAAATGGTAATTTTTAATATAACAATAAAAATATCAAATATATAAATGAAGAACAATCCTGTCAGCCATATTTAATCTTAAATTGATTTAAATATTATTTTAATATATTAATATCTATAACTGCATTACATCTAATACTATTTTTTTCTGACTCTTCTGGGAATGCATGCCACTAAGTACGAGCCTCAACTCATCAGAAATTGCTCATCCATGATCTTGACCATCACTGAGGAGGAAATGCCCTTTGATGCTACTGACATAATGTTATGAGAGTTGACTATGAAGAAGTTTGGAGATATATTGGAATTCAACCATTTGATGTATTATTTTATCTGTTTTGCAAAAAAAAAAACCTCTAAAACAAACTGTATTCTATAAAAAGAACTGATCTTTCAGAACAAATACTGTCAAGTAGCTCAGCTTGGATGCTCTTCAGGTAGTAAAATCATGATCATTGGTTCACCTTTATTGAACAATTTGCACAGCCCTATTTTTCAGGTAGAACTATTTTTTTTAAAAAAAAAACCTGTGAAATGGAACAGTCATGAAAATGATGTGATGACAATTGAATGTTAAACAGCTGAATCAATACTTACTTGTTGTTATACACAGTAGGGCTTGGGATTTATTGTAGGAATGCACACACTCTCTTAGGAGAGGGAGAAATAACTCGTCTCCAGAAATTTAAAATTATAAATGTTTGTTCAAACAACATATTCTTCTGATGACTTGGAAAGAGAACTATTTTCTGAAGATTCCCAAAATATTTCTACAAACATTTTTAAATTTAAAAGATCTGAAATTGTGTATATTGTACAGAAAACCAATAGTAAAATTAAACAGTAGCTGCACAAAAAGTAAATACTGAGGCAACCATAAAAGTAGTGTGAGCAATTTTGTTTTTGGTGCATACAAGTGCAACCACCCAGAAAACAACAAACATTAAAATCAACTATTTCTTTTTAAACGCTATTCATAAATGAGCTCATCTGCTTATCTCATATTTTATTATAATTAACCCTGAAAACATAAAAGAACTGATGTGTGAGCTACAAATGTTAATTTATTATTTGGCTTATTTAATTGTATAGGTTAGTGAAGTATGAACACAACGAGGCCTACATGGATACAGCTGTACTGTTTATGATTGCCCTAGAGGGGGGGAAATGTCAAGACAATAAAAAATATTGCCAATAATGTCTACATACAGTGAATTTGTGCATTCTCTGTGCAATTTATTGGATCACATATTTTGTTTAAACTGGCCCACAGATATTCAACTTCCCACTGAATTCAGGGTAGCCATGTAAGTGGTTTGCCAATATACAAAAATAAAAATCAGATCCCCAATCCACTGTGATTCTGCAAACTGCTTCATTTATATGATATTCTTCGATAATTGCTGTATGAGATATTGCTTTTTATCAGATGGAATCTTTATCCTAAAATACACATAATATCAGCTATGCTAATTATAAGTAAATTGCATTGAACGTGCCATAGTGATTTGTTAGAGGATAAGAAACAAAGCCTTATCCTTGGATTGTCATGTTCCTGGCTTTTCCAGCAGGAGTAACTTCTAAGCATGCACATGCATGCCAAGGTGACTTCTGGAGGACCTTAAGGCAACCTTCCAAGCTTTCAATCAGCTGCTTCATGGCTTCAAGAAGTAGATCTAAAAGATGCTGCATTTGCCTTGAAAAAGCGCTAAATCTAATAAAATTAGATTCCTCACCTATTTCAACTTTCAGGGATCAAAAGGAGAGAACAGTACTGTCTTGAAAAAGATAAAAATAATAAACTATTCCATAACATTTTGCCTTGGCTGGCATGATTGAACAGCTGTTCAATCATGCCAGCCATCATTATTCTCTCCAGGGCCAGGCAATATTGTCATATAACTAAATGATGAAGATATTTGCTTAGAATAAGACCAACTGGATTTGTCCCTCAGAAAGGAATATTGTATGTAGAAAAATAATCCCTTTGAGTAAAACGAAACAATCTCAACTAAAGCAAAACAGGTAGAACATCAATGTTGTATAATTTTGGGAAACAGGGAGAAAATGTTCTTATCTGACAGGGCTAGCAAATCTCATATTGCTCCTGAATGAAGTAGTGTCATTTGAAAGTACAAACTAGATTTCCTTATATAGCATAAAATAGCTCAGAAAGCCCTAATAATTATTCTGTCTGGGCGTTTCAGATCAAACAGATTTTGGACAGCTATCAAAATGCAGCCTCCTGGAAGCTTTTATTGTAATTAAATTCATTAAGTGAAGATATTAATAGAAAATGTAATTTGTCATGTTTCAGAAAACTAGATTAAAACAAAGAGCTTTTTAAACTGATAGGTAGGTGGCCTGACCCAGCAATTCCACTTTTACGGAAATTCTTTATATATTAAATAAATTATATATTAAATAAATACATTGGAATTTGTGGAGATTGCTAAAAAAAAAAAAAAAGCATTAAAAATACCAAAAAACAACAAGAACTTGAATACTTGGGCTTAAATTCTTTGTGCCTGCAGTACTATTCTGAATAACGTGATAATGAAAAGTGACAGACAATAAACTTCCTGGTAAATTATCATGACAACTGTCATGGAAAAATGAAATGTGTTTTCAGACAAGTATTAGGAAAGCCGGTAAAATGTGATTTGCTATATTGAAGCAAAGAAATATGTTAGTATACTTTTTAATCTGACTATACTAACATGTGATCTATTATAATAAAAATAAAAAATAATAAAACTGTCATATATTAGTTTACAGTCCTTTTGTTTGTTCTTTGCTCCAGCTGGCAAAGCATGGATTTTGGCTACATTTATATCCACATAGTTTGTGCAGCTTTGTTTTAAAACGCTTGGCTCACACAGAGTGTAAATTACAGCTATTATAGGGGGCTTAGAAAGGCGTCTTAGGCTGTTTTGCAAAATTTTGTAAAGTAAAAATTTAAAATATTTCCCCATTGGGCTTCAAAGCCCTGAGTCTAGGCAACCCTGGTTCACCCTATCAAGCTGATATTATAATTATCTATTCTAGACAGATATCTCAACTACTATGGTAAAGGGCCATCTATCTGAAGAGCAATGCTTCTTTGCTTCAGCTGCTTCCATTGGCAGAGATATCTCATACCACACAGTTTTTAATCTACATTTTCCCATTCCTATTGGGGTTACTAACCTTTTCCTCAGCTTTTCCTAATAACTAGGACCATACATAGAAATGTGAAACTGAAAACATCACTGCTCACTTCTTTTTTTGTTAAAATCTACTAGGGCCAAATTCCTAAATCATCTAGCATTTATGAAATTATGGATCACAATTGCTTTCTAAATAAATTCTTGAGGAATGAACACTGATTTTTTTTAAAGAAAGAAGACCCCTTAATACCTCTTAATAAAGCTATTTTTTGTGTCTGCTCAAACATCCTAGTAGTGATTATTAAAGCTCTTTAGTGAAAACATTCAACTGTATTAAAACAACAATTCCTTATATTTTTAATTGAATAGCGATTGTTCTCACATTATTTCTGCAGTGATTTGGTAGAAGTTTGCCCTCTCTCAATGTTAATTTCAGTCAAAGAAGAATTGACTGTAAATCATTTTAACTATAGCAAAGTCAGATTTAGGCCCTGTTTTCATTACTGTTGGATTTTAACACACTCTGTGAAAACTCTGCATGTTTAGGGCCTATATAACATGACTAGATTCAGTCACACACTGAGACATCAGGACCCCAGAACTGTCAGGCATTTTGCATCTTTTCCAATAGTAATGCAATCTAGCCAAGATTACCAAATGTTTCTAAACATTAGTAGTTTAATTTTTTATATACTTTTACCACTCTATACTTTAGATCTTTCCTGTTCAGCAGTATCTCAAAAGTCTATAATGTTTCTTTTTTTAAGAAAAGAAGTATTTAACGCTCAGGCAATTATTTCTTCCATCTCTTAGTAGTTTAATTTTTTATATACTTTTACCACTCTATACTTTAGATCTTTCCTGTTCAGCAGTATCTCAAAAGTCTATAATGTTTCTTTTTTTAAGAAAAGAAGTATTTAACGCTCAGGCAATTATTTCTTCCATCTCATAAGCATGCATCATAGATTACTGTTGTTGCTGCTTGCTTTGTTAGGCATGCATTAATGCACTAGGGGATCTGTAATTTATTCAGAGTATTCTGTAAAGACTCTTTTAAAGGAAATAAATATTGGAAAGAAAAAATATAGTTCTCTTTATAACCATTCTCAAAAAGAAGTCTTCTCTTAACTATTACTTTATTGTTCAATACTTTATTCTGAGTTTTGCTTGTATCTTGCTCTAATGCACCCCATTTTAAGTCATTAATAGATTTTCTCTTATAGTCTGTAATTAGGACGGTGACTATTGACAAGTTTGGATAGTCCATATTTAAAAAAGACATTTATTTTGTAAGTTTGTGTATGTTGTTAAAAATCATGACAGGATTTTTTATATTGCTATAAGGCTAACGGAAGCAAATTTGTCCATTGCAATTTCTTTACAGCAGCCATTCCAAGCCATGAAACTATCATACAGAGTTGTAAGGTCCTAATTAATATGGTAGGTAACATAATGAGGAAAATAGCAGGAATTCTTCATTTAGCCAATTTGGTCTAGTCACGGTTAAGGTACCAGGCTAGAAAGCAAGATACCATGAGTTCAAGTCCCATCTTAGCCATGAAAGCTGGCTAAGTCACCTTCTCTCAGCCCAACTCATCTCACAGGATTGTTGTTAATGGGGAAAATAGGAGGAGGAAGGTGTGTGAGATATGTTTGTTGCCTTGAGTTATTTGTAAAAATAATCAAGGTGGGAGGGATGGAGGAAGAGAGAGAGAGAAAAAACAACCCAACCATATATGCTGCACCTGTATGTCTGGAGTGCTTGCAGTGAAGAAGAAATCACTGCTCAATTGCAGAACATAAATCTGGATTCAGTCCAGAATCCTCAGATTTCTTCTGAGCTGGCAGTTGCAAAATATGTAACTACATTTCCATCTACATTAGTACATACATTTTTTTATGAAATATCTTCTTTTGTTCTTTTTTGAATAACCCATTTTCCTTTTCTTTTTATCAATAAACAAACTGGCAATTTCACCTACTTATATCACATTCTTGGACATCTCCACATTCCCTTTTTGAAGCTAACTTGCAAATTGTTTTCACTTGCTTCCACCACAAAAGATTGAGAAAATGTAGAACAAAACCAAACCTTCTTTTATGGCACCACACAGAGTTACTACCATACTGCTCTTAGAGGAAAATCCTCTCGCCATCCTTGCACACAAAAGAGGAAAATAATAAATTGCTAGCACTCCCACCTTGCACATTTTTAATTCATGCTGTATGCATCTGTTTAATCTTATGCAGAAGAAAAAAAATCCGAGCAATTGCTACATTGCAAAACCACCAAGACATCTTTTCTTTAAAAATGTATGAAATAATAACATGCAACTGAAGCCAAGTTCTCACCAATGGGATACCAAACTGTCCACAAGCCCTAAAATGATGAAACATTGCAAGGGAAAAAAAAAACCTTTGCTCCTAGTTTCTGATCAACAGGTATAGAACTAGGAAGAAAAAATGATTTACTCTTATCCACAGCTGCCCTTGGAAGACTGCAGAGCTGTGCAGCTGTTACCAGACTATAAAGACTACATATACAAAGATGTTCCTAGTCTCCCAATTAACAAAAATACTATTTTACCGGTCAAAACAAATGGGAGGAAAAATTACCTCTTCCTGTATCTTTTCAAATACACTTCATATGGAGTACTTATTGAAATACTGGTGAAAACTATTTCTAACAGGATCTTATTTTCAGAACTACTTATTTTATGGTCTCAGTTCTAACTTTATTGATGCTATTTCATCCAGTCACCGCAGAAAGAAAATAAATGCTATTTTCCCATTTATTTTATGGTAACATTGAGGGAAATAATGTTTTATGGGTTTTTATTGAAAAGTCCAACAATGTGATATACACATTCTACTGCATCATAGAGGGAGGCACAGTGGCTCAGTGGTTAAGACGCTGGGCTTCTCGGCTGGAAAGCCAGCAGCCCAGGTTTGAGACCCGAGTGCCACATGACAGGATGAGCTCCCACCCCTTGCCCCAGATCCTACCAACCTAGCAGTTTGAAAGCATGCAATGTGAGTAGATAAATAGGTACCACTTTGGTGGGAAAGTAACAGTGGTCCATGACATCATATTGGCCACATGACCTCAGAAATGTCTTCCAACAGTGCTGGTTCAATGGCCTTTAACGGAGATGAGCACTGTGCCCTACAGTCAGCAACGACTAGCGGAGTAAAATCCTCAGGGACCTCTTTTTTTTTACTGCATCATTAATGAGAGTTGTTTTTTTTTAAAAAAAATAATCTTATTTAGCAATATCCAACCCATGGGTCATCATTTCAGAGATACTTCCTTTCCTAAGCAGGGAAACACAATGACTATGTGCAGGCAAAAAAAAGAGAGAGAGAGAAAGAGTTGATAGCCACTTTCAGCTTCCTGCCAGATTCCCCATTGACTTAGCTTATGGTAAGCTGCAGAATTGAAAATCAGGATCATGTGACCTTGGCCAACTATGGCAATGGTGCCGTGGCCACAACTTTGCAGATACACCTGGGGTGGAGATACTTGAAATTTCAATTACATGAGACTAATGGTCTCTGGATTTTCTACGCATTCTTTAAGTTAGCAGGTTTACCTTGATTCAAAAATGTCTGTGCTATGGTTACACTGATTACAAACAGATGGGAGAGTTTCACTAGGACATACAGTAGATAACCCGACTATATATTTCTGCCTTTCCAAATAACATGAGATTTCTGAGCTGGATTATTAAACTGTCATTTGACTTCCCAGCAGCATTATAATACAAGCAGCATAAACATTCCTGATTGCTATAAACAGTATTAGCCAGAAAATACAGATGTAGAGGATATGGCCTTTTTCACATTATTCTTGAGTCAAATATTAATAAATAGCATAGAGCATCCTAAGGTTATTATTCTGCCTTCAAAAACATTAACTGTGTTATAGAAACTGATTACAGGTAGTTCTCAACTTACAACCATTTACTTAATGACCGTTCAAAGTTACAACAGCAAAAAAGTGACTTATGACTGGTTTTTATATTTACAACCACTGCAACATCCCCATGGTCACGTACAATGCTTTTTTTGTCATAGAATGCACCGGAATGGAGTTCTGGCACCTTTTTTCAACAAATTTTCCAAGTTTTAAAACTAACTTTTGAAAATTTGATGTTTGGTCCACATGGACTTGAATCGCCCTGTCGAGCGTAGCAGGTTGGCGGCAAAATCATTAAAACGGTGCATGTGGGCTGCTTGGGTGTCGAGTCCGATGCATGCGTACTTCGTCCGCGCTGGTTGTGATGGTTCTGCTTGGCTTGTGTCACTGCTCAGCTTGTGATTGGTCATGTGGTCGCGCGCTCAGTGCTTACTGCAGGCGGCGACCATTATGTTTTGTTACACAACTGACGTGTGTGGGTGTGTGTACAGTGATTGACTATGTGCGAAAGGTAAATAAAAGATTAATAAGATGTGAGTTCCGGCACCTTTTTTCTTACAAAAAAAGAACTGGTCACGTGATCAAAATTCAGGTGCTTGGCAACTGGCTTGTATTTATCAGAGTTGCACAGTCTCAGGCTCATATGATCACCATTTGTGACCTTCCCAGCTGCCTCCTGACAAGCAAAGTCAAGGGGACAAGCCAAATTTGCTTAATGACCGCAGGGATTCACTTAACATGTGTGGCAAAAAAGTTCATAAAATGAGGCACAATTCACTTAACAACTACTTGGTTTAACAATGGAAATTTTGGGCTCAATTGTGGCCGTAATTTGAAGACTACCTGTATAGATCCATTTATCCTTAAAACAATCTCCCACTGTAAAGGACGTCTAATATTTTGTAAAGTTGTTACTATAGTCAGACTATATTTGTATGATAGAACTGCCCTATTCTAGCTGAATTATGGGTGACTAACTTACTCCTGATCCAGCAGTAAATGATCCAATAAGCAGATGGCTGTCCCAATTGCATTAAAGCAGCCTTGTTGGACAGCACTATGCTGCAATATAGAGTGATCTAAAAAACACTGGAGCTCCTGTGAAGTGATGAACGGAGGCTACGTTTTCCTGCTGCCATTCCACAAAGAATCCATGGGTTTATGTAAATTTTCTAGGTTTCCATCTCAACAAATGCTTCTACATTTGGACAGCACGGTCATATCATTAGGATAAGCAACCACAATCGATGCAAGATATTTTGAGATTATTTGGAACTTGATCCTGACCTGAAAATCACTGTAAAACATTATTTGCTCTTTGCCAACAAGGTGAAAATGCAAGTTGTAAAACATTCAGTGTAAAAGATTCTGTTACCTGTCCGGAACATTCCAGAGAGAATAAATTATGAATCTAAGACTTTTGGATGTTTATTGGCATTTGAAAGCACATGGCTTTATAACCTCTTGCAATGCCAATGCAGAAAAAGAAAAAGCAAGTTGAACAAGGCAGCAGATGACTTGGGTTATTTTAAATATGTTTTAAATATTTTAGTCATGTGACTAATTGGTTTCTGCTGGGTTTCTGGAGTAATTGCTTTCTAAGGGCTAATGGCCATTGTATTAAATGCAGCTTCTAAACAGCATGTTGTGTAAAGTGTCTTCTAGACAGCAGAGGGAAACCATACAGTTGCAAATGGAAAGTATTCCTGCTGAGGCTTCAAGGAACAAAATATTTATTACAGCATTTCTTTTTGCCTTCCAATAAAATGGAATTTGCATTAGATTTATAAGGATTGTGATCAATATTATTTTATTCTTCACATTCGTTTCAACTACAAAGAGCTATATAGTAAACAAAGATAATGTACTGTTATTCCTACAAGGTAGACCAGATTAAGAAACAGATACCATGCAGATCTAAAGCTGTTTACTACTACAGTTATAGCAAGAGAATTTTGCAAGATTCAATGTACTTCCCTTTCTCCTTTTTTTAGCTTCATGAGAACTAAGGGTGGGGGAGCTGTGTAAGGTGCTTTTGTAAACCATTTCTTGGCCTGGGCTCAAAACTCAGTTATCTGTTGTTGCCTTGGGAGCAGATTTTCCTTCTGTGCTTCAAGGCCACGTTCTATACTCCAGGGGTCCCCAACCCCCGGTCCATGGACTGGCACCGGTCCATGGCATACCAGCAACTGGGCCGCACAAACAAATGAAGCCCCATCCGCTGGATGTAGGCAGCACACGAAATCACGCCCCCTCTGGTCCACAGAAAAATCTTTCTCCACAGAATCGGTCCCTGGTCCCCAAAATAACTTACATAAGTTATTTCACTCTTTGCAACTCTTAGGCTAAGTGTTGTCTGTACTATTTGCCCTGGTTGTTCAACTAACACTTGTGAAAAATATGTCAGAATGCACAACACTGGCACAAATTGTTATCAAAGAAGTTGAATGACCAAGGTAGTGAGCATGCTCTTGTTATTATTTTAATGAGATAAAATGTATGGCACTCTACATTTCTGCAAGGAGATCAGAGAAACAATACTATTATATGTTGGATGTCTCCCATTACTTTAATGTGAAACATAACTATTGTTAATAGATGAAACAAAACTACTCCAAAATATTTCCTGTTTTAGTATATGTCCAGGATTCAGAGAAAGAGAAGAAACTATTACTTTTATGACCTAAAGATTTTTAAAAAGCCTTTATTACATAGACTCTGGAGTGTTGCAAAAGGCAGGTTTGTTAAGACACAAAAACATTTTTTTTTTTTTTAAAAAAAGGTGCCTTTGGCTTACATTTCAGGTTGCAAGAGACTTTTAAAGTAATTGGAAAGATGAATTTTAAAATTCTTAGCAACATTACTCAAAATAACCTCTCTTAATAGCAATAATAATAGCAAAGTGATCAAAAGCCAAATAGTAATTGTTGATATGATAATTGTATCAGCTGAATGAACAAGATACAAGATGATTTTATAATGTCATAAATACTTTATAACTAATTAAATACCATGTTTGAGTAGCATCTTTGGTTCAATTATGAGTTACCAAGAGACCAGAATACTCAAGGAAAGCATCTAATCCCATCCATTGGCCACTAAGTGTGTACAGGCTTGTGTATGTGTGTAGATATTATTACCATCCAATACAACCTTAATGAACTTTTGATAGAAAGCCGCAATATAGGTGAGATACCTTTCTCATACTCTAAATAAGGTACTGTTTAAAAGCTCTGCTGAAGAATCCACTCTCTTGATTTAGGAAATCTATGTAAAAATAGATACTGTAAGACTCATCTTTTAATTACTGAGACAGGTAATTGAGAAGGAAGTAACCTTATACCCTTAAATGAAACTGTTGAGTTAAAAAAAAAAAGAGCTATACGGAGATGCAAAAAAGATGATCCAATAGCAGAATCACACTGACTGCAAAGTGATTTGGAACTTGGCCAAAGCCAGAAAGCAATAAAAAGAGCATTTTAAAATACAAATTATTTTAGCTTCTGCATTATGGGTGTTATTTGTCACAGTAGCAGGTAACAAATTTTTCTCAAGAGGTGTGATTTAAATTGACAATATCCCTTATGAAGTTCTGAGTTTCACGATGGCATATTTACTCTTTTCTTTTCTTTTCCTTTTTCTTTGTTCAAGAGGTATGCAGACCATCTGTGCCTCTAATATGTTGTTCTTAAATAGCCTCCAATATGTTTCAAATGTCCCTTTTTATCACTTTTGCAAACCTTCCATTTTTGTTAACTTTTTCACTTGCTGCCCTTGCAGCCACCCTTAAAGATTACTTTAGGGACTGAGTCCACAAGTACTTGCTTGGAAATAAAAACAAAAAATCCAACTGCAATTTAGACATTTCCAAATATTGCTAAGAAAGATGCTTTCTGAAATCCTCGACAGCAGGTTAAGTCTCTGGAATTGCAAAACATGGTAGATTAGACTAAACGGAACTGGGTAATTTCTGGTTCAGTTTGCTTTAAAAACCCTGACATTTGCTATGTGAATACAGGCATCCTGTCACTGATTTGTGTAGGCATAACATGTTATGTGAACCTAGCAACCGTGTTTTTGAATTAGATTTATGAGGTTTAGTGTGTTGTGTGAAGTCAATGTGCTGCTAGATCTTAGCTATCCTTTCAAGTACTAGATCCCACTGGGGGCAAAGAAACAATAAAACAAGTAAAAATTAAAGGGAATTAATTTGTCAGGAAAACTAAGCCCAGCAGGGGTCTTCAAACTTGGCCCTTTTATGACTTGTGGACTTCAACTCCCAGAATTCCTCAGCCAGGTATGCTGGCTGAGGAATTCTGGGAGTTGAAGTCCAAAAGTCATAAAAGGGCCAAGTTTGAAGACTCCTGTTCTTCAGCCACAGTCCTCATGGTCACACAGGTGCTGCAAGGCAAGAATGAAATTAATCCAGTCCCTCACTAGGCAAGGAAGACAAGTCACACTGGAGTGAAAGAAACCGGTGCAATGTGAGGCTGGTTATTTGAAGTTGAGTTGGGAGGTGTAATGGAAGAATGAGGGGAGAAGAGGGTGTAAGTACACCACTACTGTATTGGTAAAGGAAATTGGAAGCACAAGAGGAAACTCATCATGATCCATTATTAGAGAAATTATTACAACTGGATTTGAGGTAACACAAATGCATGGTTGGCATTAATTACTTTGATATGACTAATTTTGAAAGGCTAACAAAAAGAATGAATCCAGTTATTTCCTTAGTCAGGTAACGTTCTGGAATTTCCCTTGCATTTACTCTTCCCAGATTCTTTTCCCACAGTAAAGCAAGATAAAAGAAAAGGGATTGCAGAGAATGGACCATAAAGATAAAGGTAGTGGGAAGGCTTCAGTACCTCATCCTTATAATTACACCTAAAATTTTAGATTTTATTATAGCAGATCAACGAGTACAACGTGGACATTATGTTATGCATTTTTCAATTCAATTGATGTGCACTGCATAGCTCATTGATTCCAAGAGCAAAATAAGTCATAACTAGTACATTCAGATCTATTTAACCAGTAATGTCACAAAATAACTGATGTAATACGGTATAACGCCGAGAATTTTAACTTTACATGCCTTTTAATTGGTTTGGATAACTTCTAATTATGTGGACATGAGCATTTGATTCACATTTGGGGCATTGGATTGCAACAGATGGACAATGAGCTGTTCACTGAGCATGATACCCTGATAACTTGTTCAGCTAAGTAGCTCCATTAGGGTTATATTGGTGGCAGCAGTCAGTGCCTGAAATATTGCACTTATTACTAAGGAGATTTCAGGAAGTTTTTTTAAAATGATTGAATGTGCCTTTATTTTAGTACTCTTAGCTATACGACCTGTGAACAAATATGTCCTCATAGTTCCACAGGTAGTGGCAGAGAAATTGTAACTGCTGAGTTCTTTAAGACAGGTTTCCATAAACTGAATCAGAGAGACTCAGAAACTGATCTGAGTTGTGCTAGAGCAAAACTGTATGTTATGCAGCAAATACCAAGATAACCAATGTTCTTTAACCTATGTAAAGGCTATACGAGTCTGTGGTTATATACTGTAACCTTCCCCCATTAGTCCTCCAGAAAATATACTTATTCATTTCTTTATTTTACATTTATGAAAACATTTTAAATGTAGTTACAGTTCTGAAATAATGAAGAGTTATGGAATATAATGAAAATCAATAATTTATAATTAATTGTTTTGGCTTCTCCCAACTACTCTCCCAGAATATTGAAGAAATGTCATGAGTGATCATTTCTAATGGGAATTGGAAGATATAAGGAAAATGAAATCCCACTAAATCTCTCCTTTATACATATCTGAAGAAAATGAAACACTAACTTACTGTCATGGATGGACTATTTCATCATAAAGAATGGGCTGTTAGTAGCAGTTCCTTGTACAACTTGAGAATTAATTAAATAATTATTGTCCTCCTCTAACAAGACTTACAGAATCCAAAGAATTCCTTAATTCTAAGGCATTTTCTGGCTAACTTTTTTTTTAAAAAAATTAAATAATAAGCAAACAAACATGTATCTAAACTGAAGGAAAAGACCACGAAAAGAATGTTCCAGACTGAAATTAAACTGGAATCCTAACATGAATTGTGTGGGCTTATTTAAAACTTTTATGATGATGATGCTATGGTCGCTTAAGCTTTCCAAGTGTTAATTATATATATTGGCTTTCTGATATTTCTGCCTCTTAAAATATCTAGGCTTATATCTTAAGTCTAAAATATTGTTCAGTTAACCTTGTTTTCCAATGCTACGTGTTTATAAAATTGTACCTGTGGTTAAATATATTTCACACCCACCATGAAAATGTTCTTATTATTTCAGCAAATTGCTGGTTTGCATGTAGTTTATGTTGCAAACCTTGCAAATACCAGCCGCTCAAGATAGATTTAAGCAACAGGAAACAGAGAATAAGTATAATAAGATATAAATTATTTTTTTCCTAATTCCATCGATTACTTGAGTAATCATAGAAAACTATCTTTTTCATCCAAGTGTCTTCCATGTGTGCTGAACTTCAGAAACTGAAGTCTACCATATCTGAAAGTCATCAAGTTAGGGAAAGCTGATGCAACCAATAGAAAATTCTACCTAGACCTGAAATGTTAAAATGAAAAATGTAAAATATGATGATTTACTTTACTGAGTAGAGATATATTGCAGCCCTCCCAATAACAAACAAAACAGTAAGTAAAAGAAAAATAAGAGCAGAAGAGAAAAAGGGTACATGTTTGTGAGAGTATAATTCAATGTTAAATCTTTGGCATTTTACATACTTGACAATACTGTATAAGATATCTTCCTTTAGTATAGAGAAGCTCCCTTGCACAGGAGAAATACATTGAAGGCTCAGCAACTTTATGTTGGCTAGGGCAGGGGTGCCCAACCTGTGAGCCGCGGCCCACTACCGGTCCGTGGCCTATTCACAACTGGGCTGCGTGAGTGGCTGGCTGGTGCGCATGCGTGTGTGCACAGCCCCAATCACACGAGCGTCGCGGACATTCAGGGCCTCACTCACACGAGCATCATGGGCGTTCGGGGCCTCCCTCGTGTGAGTATCACAAGTGCTCTCAGCCCCTTCCGCAAGCATTGCAGGTGCTCGGAATCTCACTCGCGCAAGTATCACAAGCACTATCAGCCCCTCACACAAGCATCGCGAGTGCTCAAGGACTAACGCAAGCATCACAAGCGTTCGAGGCTTCACTCATGTGAGCGTCACAGGCACTCTCAGCTGCACTTGTGCAAGCATCATGGGCACTCGGGGCCTCACTCCCGCATTACAGATACTCTCGGCCCCACTCATGTGAGCAATGGGCGCTTGTGCATGAGCCACCAACCCGGAAAGGTTGGGGAACTCTGGGCTAGGGAATTCTGTGTTTCCCCGAAAATAAGACTGGGTCTTATATTAATTTTTGCTCCAAAAGACCCATGAGGTCAGATGTAGTGGGAGGGCGGCCTGCTGTTTGGAGGGCCGGCCTGGCAGTCACAGTGCTTAGCCGGTGCACTCTGGGGCTGCGCAGCTCACGCAACGCAGGTGTGTCCAAGCGCTGCGACCGCCGGACTGGCCCTCCAAGCAGCAGGCCACCCGCCCATTCCGTCCTACCCTCTTTGCCCGCAGCCGCAATGGGACAGGTGGCTGCATGGCATGTCCGGCGGGCTGGATCATGTACCTCCCCCCCATGCCTCTGCCTCCGCCTGCTGCTTGGAGGGCTGGCCTGGTGGTCACAGCACTCAGACTCACCTGCGCTGGCCAAGCGCTGCAATCAAGGGGCCGGTGGGCTGTGGCTTCTGCCGGACGCTGTCAGCCCCCACGCGCTCACCATCTCCTGTGTTACAATGGATGTAGTAAATGCTGGCTGACGGTCTTAACTGGGGCTTATTTTTGGGGTAGGGCTTATATTACGAGCATCCTGCAAAATCATGCTAGGGCTTATTTTCTGGTTGTGTCTTATTTTGGGGAAAACACAGTAGCAGCTGAAATCCACACATCTTAAAGTTGTTGAGATTGAGAAACACTGAACTAGTCTATTGCTTATTTCATAACAAGCCTTGGAAATTTACCTTACTTTACCAGCAGAGTGGTAAATTTAAAGTCACACTATGCAAAGCATCCTTTTTTAAAAAATAAATTAATTTTAAAAAATAAATTATTAAAATAATAAAAAATAAATAAAAATAATTTAATAAGTAAAAATTATTAAGTTATCTAAAAAAGAACTATTTTTAAAAATTTCTATTCAAATTCCAAAGTATAAGTTACTTTGCCAATCAAAAAATTCTGATTTCTCATTTAATGCTTCCATGTTTTCATATGTCAATATTCTGACATTACTTATTGGCTCAGAAGGGACATAATTATTAGGGCTGAGCAGCCCTTTAGATTCCAAAGCAAAAAGGTGTTTCAGAGTACACAGGGACATTCATATAACATCTGTGTGCAGCACCTTAATCCATATTCTTCTTTTCCCAGGGTGACATTGCATCTGTGAAGGACAGCTGTGAAATCCCAGGAGGAAAGCAATTTCCTTCTGGAACTGCAGACAGCAGATACCTAAGAGTGCTTTAAAGAAGATAAAAGCTCTAATAATTATATCAAGTTATTTTTCAGTTTGCATATTTAAGCCTGAGAAGCCTTCTCCATAGATATCTACATGAATTCTGATGAAAAATATTATCCATTTACCCCTAATATGGTATACTCATAAACATATTAATCATGCAGCAGTGAAAACAATTAAAAAAAGTTTTCTCAAAAGAGATTGCTCTGCAGCATTACATCAGTATCTATTTAATAGACAGCTTGTTATTTTTAAATATACCTTATAGGAAATCATAGTGCATACATATACATCAATAGCTATTCTTTCCAAAATGCCATTTTGCTTACATTTTACATATATTTATTTCTATTCAGCCTATACATACTATCTGCTTGCATTTATATAGTATTCTATCAATCATAATCCTACCAGGATTTTTCAAAACACATAATTTTCCACCTAAACGTGCTTGGATAAAGATTAAAATAAGAAAATATAAGTATTTAAAGATTTAACACTAAATTATCACACAGCCCTAACTTCTGAAAATGTTGATAAAATCATTTGCAATTACAAAAATTGACTACCTTATCTTGCAACTGAAATACTATTTGCCATTTTTCTTTCAACATCAAACACAAAAAAGTCAGGACATAGGCTATAAAGATAAGTATTAGTTGGGTCTAAATAGGGACTAAAAATGATCTGGCAGCCAGGGCATATAAAGTTTAAGGCACCTAGGTATCTGAAACCTGGAAATAAGTGGATCACAGTATTTTGCACCAGCTAGCTCAGAAGAGCTGTTTATAAGCTATTTTAGATGTCAACTTCTACAATCATTTGCCATTGGCTATTTGAAATGTAGAAGGTAATATACAGCTTACCTTCATATTATGTTTTCTGTAACATTTACAAAAGCATACGCCTGTGATGTCACATATTACAGTGATAATATAGCTTCTTCAGCGCTGACTGGATGTATACATGCATACTTTAAACCCAAGAATACACTAAGACAGAAGCTTGTCCACTCCAAGGATAAAACACCCAGACCCAAACTGAGCAATATGATATATGCAATACTATGCAGTGAGATGTGCAGATCTGTACATTGGAGAAACAAAACAACCACTTCACAGATGCATGGCACAACACAGAAGAACACACCCATCAGGACAAGATTCAGTGGTCCATCTGCATTTCAAAGACAAAAGCCACTATTTTGAAGTCAGCAAAGTCTATATTTGGGACAGAGAAGACCGCTGGTTTGAAAGATGGGTCACAGAGGCCATCTATGTCAAAATTGAACAGCCCTCTCTCAACAGTCCTTTTCAGCAGTTCCAAGAAGGCTCCACAGCCATTTGCACTACTCATGTGACCCTGAAGACACAGACAAACCTCCAAGTGGCCTCAACGACTCTCTAAAAGAATGCAAATAACCAGCTATCTGCAAGGAATATAAATACTTCCATTCCCCACCATCCAGTCAGAGCTTAAGAAGCTTCTTGGATGAGAAGCGAAAAAGCACCTTTGGGACAACCATGACCTGGATGACTGAGAATCTCCATAGACATTTAGCTATGCACTTTGGGATGAAGTTGAAATATTAACTAATATCGATAAAAGGTATCAACTTATGTTACTTAGAAATTCAGAACAGTGCTGAGATCAGGATTATGAATCTGATCCTTACAGTTTAGTCAATCCCCTAAAGCCACAAATTTGTTCAAGAGGCTTCAATAAATATGCCCCTCATATTGCTATAGCAAATTGTTGAACTTTGGTTAACCTGCTAAGCACCTAGCCTTGCTCTGAAACTTGACAATACAAAGATGGTGGACTAGTCCAAATACAGCCATCCTTGCTAATTCCCCAGCTATAACATTGGCAAATCCCAAAATAAATCCTCTGTAAACCTACCTGATTGGATTCAATGGTATCTGCTTTCAGGTAAGTGTGTTAGTTAGCATAGTAATCTGAGCAGGTAAATTCAGAGTGGAATACTCTTAACTATCTGAATTGATAAGCAGTTTTGTGTTATTATATTTGCTAAACTCTTAGACCAAAGGTAATCAAGACACAGGTACTATTATTAGGGATCTGCCATAATCCTCTCTTTGAACTTTGCATAATATTTTATCTACACATTCAGTAGCACTGAACTTCTACTTCAATACAGAGTTTAAAAAATAATATTCAACAGAATAAATTGTTCCAATGTTCTGAGAAAAGTACACATATTTTAAACAATTATATTCCTTTCCAAATAATGTTTGTGATTAGCTAAATAAATCATTTGAATACCACAATGCCAAAATTGCTCATAAAAGTGAACGGGCCCTTCACGCTCTTATATTCTGATTTATTCTTAAGTTTATGGCTCCCATCTCTTTCCCACTGAAGGAGCTGGAAGACATCAATTGTGTTTCCTATCTATAGAATTTTTCAAGTCCTGAAAATCTGCTTTGGAAGGTTGGGAGACCCTATATGGCAGATTTTAGGAAAACAGAAAAGCCCACAGTATATAGAAAAACAGGAGAAATTCCTGATCAATAATCAGATTTCCATTATTAGAAAGTTTGATTTTGCCCCAACGGTTTGTAGCATATGTTCTCGTGGTAGCTGGATACATTTTAAAACAATATCCAGGTGGTTCTTACAATGACTCAGTAAATGAATGGAAAATGTGCTATATACAAAATCCCACAGAGTGTTTTAAAATATAACATTTAATAATGAGAGATTTATTTTTTTTATTTCTGAAGCATTCGTGATTATTCCCTTGCTACTATTTTTTTCCCATGCTAGTCTAAATGGTTATTGCTGCATTTCTTTTTCAGGTCAGAGAAGGAGTCTGCCTAACACAACCCCTTAGGAATTGAAGCCATAAATGAAATGACCACAAAGACCTATCAGTTAGCAGAAAATAGCAGCTGTACATATTTATTGTAACCTAACACGATATTGTTGCAGAGATGTGCTGTATAAAACATGCATAAGACAGGTGAAATGTGACTATAATTCTCTATTTGAAAAATGAGAAGCTGTAGAATGGCATAACCTCAAATACATAAACAACACTAAACTAATGGAGAAGACAGGTATATAACAATCTAGCAGTGGCAGTTTAAACGTCACTGACTAAACCTTAAACTTTTTCAATTCTCCAACTTTAATATTATATCTAAGATTATATCTAAGATGATGCTATAAGAGGAGAAGGAAGGAGTATTAGGTATGTTCGCCACCTTGAGTTATTTATAAAATAATAAAAGCGGGATATAAATAACAACAACAAAAAACCTCTATAAGGGTTGCTCATCAGTGATGCCCTTTTCCCCCAAGAATAACTTCCAAATCACACACTTAAATATCAACTCCCTGCTCAGAACAGGAATCCAAATTAAAACATCCCGAACAGACAGCTATGTAGCCTCTACTTAAATTTATCCAACAATGATACTATAAATGTTCTGTGTAATTGATTCCAGTATCAAATCACTTTTCCTGCATGGAAGCTTTTTCTAATATCTAGTTGGAATTTACCTTTGAATACCTGCATTATATCTGTCCTGAGATAGAGGACAGCAATAGTTTAGTGCAAAGGTCCCCAACCTTTTGGGCATCAGGGACCGGTTCCGTGAAGAGAGGTTTTTCCGTGGACCAGAGGGGGCGTGGTTTTGTGTGCTGCCTGCATCTCGCGGATGGGGCTTTGCTTGTTTGTGTGGCCCAGTTGCTGGCATGCCGCGGCCCGGTACTGGTCCACGGACCAGGGGTTGGGGACCTTGGTTTAGTGTACTACCTGGAGGACTGGGCATAATATCTTAATGTCTTCTACTCTACTCTTTTGCAAGAGTCATAGCATAATCAATTACTTTATTTCTTTGAAGGCCTTGATTCAAAATATATTATTGATTTCATTTGCATTTATTGATTTCACCCCAGCTATGTTTCCATTGCTTTATTTAGGTTTGGTAAAAGGCTTGAGAGAACCAATATATATGCCCAGAAAATGTCCCAACAGGATTTTCTCTTACCCTATTTTAATAAAGAGAGGAGTTAGGGCTTCCTTCTTGCTCAATTTTTACATTAATTATATTGTTCCAGCCTGAATTCATAATCATTTTCCCATTTTACTTGCTAGATGCAAGGTACTCATCATGATGTATGAATGTTAATGATACAGTGGCCATATTATGTTTCAAAATAAAGACTGTTAGACTGACTACTGCCAAGACAAAAATGTTGATGATAACCCACACACAGTAAAACCAAAGTGGTAAGATGAGGTCACAGAGTACAAAAAACAAAAGATCAGTTAATGCCTTACAATAAAACAATGCCCCTCCTTTAAATATTTGGCCATTTATTTCTATCATTATCCCTGAAGGTATACCTAAATACAGTGTTAACAACTGCCTAATTGCATGATTCTGATTATTATTCTACTCCAGAAAAAAGACAATGGATTATCTTTACATTCAAAATGTTCCAGGGGAAGTATTTCCACAGATTTTGTGTAAGACACAAGATTTGGAATCAGAACAGTATTGCCCAGCTGTAAATGTAGTCAAATTAATGTCTGCTGCACACTTAAGAATGGAGATGATACTGCTCTGAAGTTTATTAAAGCTCACCTAAAATTGCTAAACATTTTAAGAAACCTGTTAGCCTCCCAGATGACTATTTGCTATCTAGTTGGATTTTTTTTATTGGCCTTATTGTGGAGGAAATCAGCGGGCAGTCTTAAATACCGCAAATGCCACTCAAGAGGAATTAAATCCTGAGATAGTGAAAGATGCATGACTGGCTCTGGAAGAAGAAACGTAGTCTTCATCTAAAGCTCAAGGTTCTCCCTTTGGTATCCTCAGTTTAAGAAAAACAGATTCTATACAGTACCTGTTCAATCTGACAAGTAGCCTAATTTACCAAAATACATTTCTAAATGATATTCTTTTTCCTTCCTTGAAAGCAAATTCCACAGAATATCTAAAGAGTAGCATTTTTGCCCTTATGGCCAGAGACAGATGGAGAACATCGCACTCGATGTCCTATGCTGATCTTTTTATGATGCGATTAAGACAAAAGCACACAGCCAAATTACTGACAACTTCATGGATTGCAAAGTGGTAGAATTTTTACTAGCAGATGTCTTCTCTCATATTAGTGATCAAGTGGCCATTTCTATTTTGCTGTCTTTTAAAATCAGAACAATTTAAAATATGTACCGATCAAACCTAGTTGGGTTGTAGTCTAGGGGCTAGTTTTACACAGCATTTAGTCACATTAATGTAGTCCTCGACGTACAACCACAACTGAGCCCAAAATTTCTGTTGTTAAGTGAGATATTTGTTAAATGAGTTTTATTCCATTTTACAACCTTTCTTGCCTCAGTTGTTAAGTGAATCACTGCAGTTGTTAAATTAGTAACGTGATTGTTAAGTGAATATGGCTTCCCCACCATCTGAATTTTGATCACATGAGGTCGTAACTGTGAAAAACGGTCATAAGTCACTTTTTTCAGTGCTGTTGTAACTTTGAATGGTCATTAAATGAACTGTTGTAAGTCGAGGACTAGCTGTAGTGGAACTTTGGACAAAATGTAAGTTTGCTAAAATTTTATTTCTCTCTCTCTCTCTCTCTCTCATTCTCTGCATTATGCATTTATTGTTGACATGCAAGGTCAACAATAAACTGCATTTACCTACGTACTTAATCTATAACACGGGGTCCACAAGTCCAGCCAGGTAATCCAAAAAGACACCATGGGGAATGGCAATGAATTCTACTCAGTAGAAGTGCTTCATTCACACCCTCCACTAAGGCAATACATTTCAGTGCTAATGTTTTTGCCAAAGCCCCTGTTCAAATGGACTAGCATCATGAAAATGTTTCTGAAGTTATGATGATGCTACTTTCTTGATCACCTTTCCCAGAAGAGCAATATTTGCGACAGCCGATAACTGGACTCGGGCAGCATATAAATGTTATAAATAAACAAACACATAAAGAGTGGCTTCAGGAAATATTTTATTATTAAATGTTCCATTTCGTAGAATATCTCTAGTGAGATTGTTTCCACTCATATCTTAAAATATTTTTTTTTAAATCTTCTAATGAAAAGTAATTTTAATCAGTGCATCTTACATCCTGTCCTTTATATTTTATAATCTAATTCTCATTATCTCAAAACTCAATTATACACCTATCTGATAAAACACAGTGGGAATATTTTCAATCCAGGAATAGATTGAAAATTTGTGTATATCTGCCTACATGGATCCAAAAGCAAAAACTGCATGTATTTAATATTTCTGGCAAAATAATATAATGCAAGCACAAGAAGGTTAAATTGCTCATGATACTAATTCTTTCATCTGATTCCTGAGGTATTTTTAAACTACAATTTGCAAGTATTAAATTTAAGAAAAGAATGGTGTTTGAAAGTTATGGAGCAAAAGGTAGAATTAAAGAACGGCTTGCTTTCCATTTGTTTTTTTAAAAAGTTATTTATTGATTTGTTTTAGTGTTTGAGAAAGTGACATATTACTGGTTAATTTAGTGAAAGGATTAGCTCTTAAAAAAACGCCACCACTGCTTGAAGAACAAGAGTAAAGTGAACTCAAATCATTTAACAGCCTTTCTTATGTAAAATATTTTCAAACAGCTAGCATAGGGCCTGATTTTATTAAGAGTGCTTTGGAATAGAAAAAGATTATTTTATTATTTTTAATGCTCTTCAATGACCGTAAAACCCTGACAACCACTGGAGAGCAGTTAGATAATTCGTTTGTTTCTCTTTACTGACATCTCATGATCAAATAGATTTTTGCAGCCCAGATCAGATAGTCTTTCATAGGAATCCTTTTATTTAATGATTGTGTTAAAAGTATTTTTTTTTTCATTACTTTTCCTTACACAAATTTTCTCCTTAGTTTTACAGCTTTCGTATGGCTCTGAAGTGTTTTGTCCGATTACTAATTCAGAACTACTACCTTATTCAGACTTTTAAAGCAAATACTTAAAAAAGTTATTTACTTATTCAACCAGTTATTCCTTTTTTCTTCTTTCCCTTTTTTGATTAGATTATAACAATTTAATTTTATACATTTTATACAGTAAAAATATGTTTAACTTATATTTTTCCTTTGATTGGTCATTCTGTGATGTAACTTGTTCTGGAAACCTAACTGAAGAGCGGTATCAAAACCTCAACAGACTAATATATTTGCTTTATGCTCCTTTGATGTCCACTATCAGTAAACACAATTAAAATTCAAAATCATCTCATGATTATAGATATGACAAACATTGAGAGACAATTAAAGCTTCCATCAAAGTATTACAGGGTCCATAAAAATTTGATTGCAGCAATTACAAATCATATTTCTATTAATAATAAAGGTATGCAATTTGATTCAATGATTCATTTATATATGCTTTATACTAATAAATGATGCCTCATCATTTATTAATATTGGTTATAGCATGTGGAATAAATTTTATTTCAAACCCTTGGCTTCTAACTATATGTAAATGAAAGCTATTCCCATTGCTTTAAATAAACCTTAAAACGTAAGTTTTATTAGTGAATATTAAACCTGCATTTCAGTTCAAGGCAAAATAAAATATTACATACTTCAGAATAGTCCCTAGACTAGTTATGAATAAACAAAAATGTCTGAAATGTTTAAAAATGTGCTAAATTAATTAATGAGAGAAAAACATAAATTTTGGTCAACTCAAGTCATTACAAAAGCCCTCAGAATCAATGTTCTAATCCTGTTGTCAGCTGAAGCAACACATTTTTTATTAATGTAATCTAGCATACCTCTGAATAAGATTTGTATTCCTGCTGCTTTGAAAGCACTAATTTTAAGATTCTATCAGTGTTGGTAACAAGATTTACAAGACTGTAAATGTAATTAGAATATGTGTGGCTCTTATATAATCCAGCATGAATAGCTTTATCTGGCAATACATTGGCCCTTATAGAATATAGGTAGTCTTTGACTTACAACCACAATTGAGCCAAACATTTTTTGTTGCTAAGCAACACAATTGTTAAGTGAGTTTGTCCCATTTCATGATCTTTCTTGCCACAGTTGTTAAGTAAATCTGGCTTCTCCATTGATTTTGTGATCATGTGACCCCAGGACAGTGCAACAGTCGTAAGTACATGCCAGTTGCCAAGTGGCTGAATTTTTATCAATGACCATGGGGATGCTGCAATGGCCGTACGTGTGAAAACCAGTCATAAATCACTCTTTTAAGTGCTGTTGTAATGATCACTAGGAGAAATGGTTGTAAGTCAAGGACTACCTGTGTAGAATGCCTAACTGATAAGCAACTGATAACAGGGTATGTTTTATTAAATGTATTGGTAGCTCAGAAGGAAATGCACATGAGAAACAGGATTGAAAAGGGTGAGAAGAGAAGAGAAGAAATACATACTATTAAAATACTATTTAAAATACTATTTAGGATCAGATTGGGCGTGCATTACAATCCTATTCTCTTACCTTGTTTCTTTTGAAGTATGCTCTCCGGCAAGCTGCAAAACATTTTTCACTGCAGAAGCATTTTACTTCGCTCCCCATACTCAGAGAATAGCGTTTGATTCCCACTTTCTGGCACCAGGCACACATGATTTGTACATTTGATATATCATCTTCTGCAACAAAAAGAAAGGAGAGTATTTATATACCAAAGGAAGCATTGTGTCAAACATCCATTATACCTTTTGGATTTTCTGCTAATTTCTAAAGCAGATGACCAGGAATCCCTTATTGTTTAACTGAATGGAAAGTACAGCTATTTTATAAACAATAGAGCATGTTGCAACTTTTAGCATTTTGGGAAAGCCTTGGACTTTTTATATTTATTCCCACGCCTCTCTAACTAATTATAGTTAGAGACAGTAACATCAGCATTATCTGCTTATAATGATTATAAACTCATTTCCATTTTATCAGTTTTGTTAAACTGAACATTTATAGCGAAAGTAGTGAAACTGCATTAGTAAACGCCATCCTATTTGCATGCAGTGAAGGGAAGCTAAATTATTACTTAGGGACTTCCGGTTTTGCCCGGTAGCGCACAGTTGCAGGATTGCAAAAGCTCTGCTGCCCGCGGCTCTTTTCGTCCTGCCAGGGGACCCTAAATGAGTCTAAAGCCGCCCCGAAGAGGCGGCGAAGAAAGAGGGGCACCCCAGCGATTCAGGAATGATGGTGATTGTCCTGTTCAATCGGGAAATTCCCTCTAACCTGACAGGAGAAAGGCTGGCCCTATCTCGGTAACCAGCCCAAGCTACTTGCAGCCGAAGTCCACAAGTACTCACCAGAACATCGGTGAACAGCGTGCTGAAACTGGGTGAGAAATTTGATCTTCTCTCTCCTACTCTATATCCTGAACTTTTGGAAAAGATACCCCAAGAAGCAAAAAAGCCTCCGAAAATGAAAGGAGGGGGAGCTTTGCTCCACCCTCCCACGGAAGGAAGCAGCGAATTAAACTATTAAGGGGGACAAAAACATACTGTTGCTGACATCTAGTGGTGGAAGAGAATATATAACTTTAGCTACTTTGTTATAAGTATTGGCAGGATGCCCAGAATGAGATAACCTATTTCTTTGATCTTTAATAAGAGCTAAACAAAACATTCTGGGCCAGCCACAATAAGCAAAGATTATAATTGAAAAAACATAACTGACCTTCCTGGATGATAAACCCCTATTGACTGTGACTTTAAAGCTGTTTTCAGAAAAAGAAAAAAAATTGAATTCTAGCTTTTATGGAATTTCAAGAGCTTGCAAAAAGAACTTGTCAAGAAAAACCCAATACTTTCCAGGAGGAAATGCTCGCTATGTTGCAACTAATCCAAACAACAATGGCTCTAAACCACAATGAAATTAAAAACAACTTTGATGACATAAATGGACATATCTTTACGTTAACCTCACAACATAAGAATTTTCAGAAAATGAAAGAATCTACCAATGGAAGGAATTGTGATTTAACGCAGATGGAGGAAAATATACAAGATGTGACTGAAGCACCAGAACTGGAAGAGATAGTCCACACCCCAGAATCACAAAACAAGCTGAAGATAAGAAGAAAAGCCTGACAAAGTGGATTACAGAGACACCAAAAAATCTACGACTTGAGAGACAAAAAAAAAAAAAAGAAATCAACATCTCAATTGATTTGTTTCTCCCATCCTTAACAACATCCACAAGAAAATGGCAAGACTTTTTAACTAAGTGGAATAGATGGATGAGAAAAGCCATTTGGTGAAAGAAAAAGACTAATCAGATTCAAGGGATTAGAAGACTGGACCTATCAGATGCAATTTTTAAAGATTAAGCATTTGTTTGAATATGGTTAAAATATAATATGGTCTGCTCAACCAGTAACTATTGAATGGAATAGAGTTAAAAGATATATATATATATATATGATATGTGAAATGTAACTGTCTTATCAGATGCAATTTTTAAAGATTAAGTATTTGTTTTAATATGGTTAAAATATAACATGGATTACTTAATTAATAAATATCGAATGGAATAGAGTTAAAAAAATGAAAAAAAATGGGGGATATAAATTAATTCTAGTTTGAGAGAGATATGTTTTTCTTTTTCTTTTTTCTTATTTTGAGTAGTATTGTATTTTTTTTTTTATGATATGAGAAATGTAATTGTTGGGAGGATTATTGTGAGGAAAACAGCTTAGATATTTAACCCTAAATCAACTTTGAGAAAATCTTAACAGATAAAAATGATTTCAATTTTGTGGGGAAAAAGTCTAAATGAGAATGTTAAAAACAGGACATATAACGCAACCAAGAGGATTAACTAGAAAAGAAGTTCTATATTGATGCTATTACTAATTGGATAAATGTTAGAAAAATGTTTATATTTAACCTCTTTGTTACTAAAATACTAAGAACTGTATTAACCTAACGTTTGCAAAAGAGAACAATATGGGAAAAAGAGAAAATCAAGGGAAGCTGTTATGTAGAGTACGATATGATAGAAATTGACTATTATTGATTGTTGTCAAATATGAACCCAGACAACATGCTGTTTACAAAGCACCAGGTTGTTAGTTTTAAAAAAATCAATAAAATATATATTAATAAATAAATAAATAATTACTTAGGAATTTTAGGCTAAGCGGACTCTCTGAAGAAATGAACACCCATTATTTTATGACAGGGGTCTCGCTCACAGCTCACAAGCGATATTTGGATGATTTGCTCCTTAGTGACAAATAGAGGAGGCAAGCAATGGCCCAAAGTAGGGCAACAGCTTCAGTGGTGGGATTCAGCCGGATCGCACCACTTCGGCAGAACCGATAACTAAGTTTTTGTTGCCCAGGCCCAGAATGGACTTCCGGAAGCGGCATCCACACAGAGAACTGGTTGTTCACATATTTGAATCCCATATTTGCTCATCTAACTCGGCATCAAGGTGTCATCACAGCTCAGGCCAGGGCGAATCAGGTTTCCACTAGCAGAGACCAAGTCAGGAGTGCTTCCCTGTCCTACTGCTTGGCAGGGTCACCATTCTGTCCTTGTGCTGGGTTGCCTGTTCTCCTAATTCAAGTTTAGCAGGGTGTGCTGAAAGATGCTGCTGCTGCTTCTAACTTCTCATATTGGAGAAAAAAGTAGCATAAGGAAGAACAAGAGATCACCACTTGCCTGTCCCCACATGCTCTGCCACTTGTTACTGACCTGAAGAAGCTCTGTGTTTTCCTCACAGTTCTCCATGTAACGCTCTTCCTTACTCTAGCACAGGCTGGCAATGGCCCAGCCCCCTCTGGGCACTAAGTTAAGACCCAATTTGCAATAGACCTGCTATGTAGATCAGAGTTCCCCAACCTTTCCAGCTTTGCGGACCAGCAGGGGAGGGTGTAGGGAGAGGGGATGGGTCTGTGCGAGTAGTGGACACATACATGTAGCTCCATCTGCATGAGCAGCGAGCACAAATGGAGCATGTATGCATGCACTCAGATGCTGCTCATGCAAGTGGGGATGTGTGTGTGCACACTCAACTGCCACTTCCACGACCCGGTTCCAAACAGCTCAAGGCCCAGTAGTGGGCCGTGGCCCAGGGGTTGGGGACCCCTGATGTAGATAACGCCTGAACTGTAAAATAGTTACATTTGCAACTGCAAAATACCAAATGGCAATTGCTTTTTTCCTAATGTATTTATTTAATCAATTTAAATCTGAGATGGACAGCCACATAAATTGAAAGGATGGATGGATGGATGGATGGATGGATGGATGGATGTAGATAGATAGATAGATAGATAGATAGATAGATAGATAGATAGATAGATAGATAGATAGATAGATAGATAGATAGATAGATAGATAGATAGATAGATAGATAGATAGATAGATAGATAGATAGATAGATAGATAGATAGATAGATAGATAGATAATCTCACTTGGTTTCCTTCCAAATAATACAATAATAAAATATTTTAAAATATGAATTATAAAATATACAGGTTTTCTACTTCTATTTGATATTTTCCAGTCAACTATATTTCTGTTTTTGCCCTTCCTATCTGTCTCTTTGTACAATTAATACAGACTTTTTTTTTAATGCCTCAGTGGGCTGGATACCCCCATGAAGTATTTAGTTCTAATAACTAAATAACAATCTTAAAGAAATTAAAACAAATAAAAAGGGGAAAAAGGAAAAATCTGGCTAAATTGATGGAGTGCTGGTATATGGATGATTGCTGTTAAGTGAGTGATCTTTGAAGCAAGGCAGATTCAGAACTGGGGATGAGGTATCTCATCCTATAGTAATTATAATAATAATAATAATAATAAAGTTGGAAGGGACCTTGGAGGTCATCGAGTCCAACCCCCTGCTCAGGCAGGAAACCCTATACCATTTCAGACAAATGGCTGTCCAGTCTCTTCTTAAAAACTTCCAGTGTTGGAGCATTCACCACTTCTGGAGGCAGGTTGTTCCACTGGTTAATTGTTCTAACTGTCAGGAAGTTTCTCCTCAGTTCCAGGTTGCTTCTTTCCTTGACTAGTTTCCATCCATTACTTCTTGTCCTGCCCTCAGGCGCCTTGGAGAATAGCTTGACTCCCTCTTCTTTGTGGCAGCCCCTAGTATCAAATACTCTTAGCTCTAGCTAAGTATAGTATTGGTATAAACTAGAATCTGACAATTCTTTTTCTTTTATCCCCAGCTATTAATTTCTGATCCTTACTATTCCTTATTTTTGTACTCTGCTTTGCATAGGATTGCTTACTTCAAAATAGAATAGCAATAGGGTAGGCATGAAAATGAAGTATATATGGAATAAAAAGAAATCTAAATTACTCAGTACATATATTTAATTAGGAGAAAAATAGTGAAATAAAAGAATGGGACATGGTCTCATGACACAAATTATTCTTCAAAATAATTAAAATCACCACTGAAATTTTAAAAGGAAAAACTTGCAAAGTACTTACTAGGTAATTTTTCAAATTGCTAAATTATGCTTCTGTCAAATTGTCACTCCAGACAATTTGGCCTACTACCGTAAGATGAGCTCTACTTCAATATATCACACAGTTGGATTGCAATAGCTAGCAATTGTTAACTGTGGATTTATTGGTGCTCTCTGGGCTTGGTTGTTTGCTTTCAGGCATTTCATTACCCAACTAGGTAACATCATCACTGCTTATAACTGTCTGCCTTGTGTTTTCTTGGATCTTGGTGTTTACTGCCCATAGATATTCAAGTGGTCATAATGGCCACTGGCCTAGAATGCATCTTATAGTAATTTGTTGCTGAATGTTTCCATTAGCAAAAACACAATTCATATACTGATACTAAAATATAGGATCACAGACACAATAGATAGATAAAATAAAAAAACTGTTTGGAATCAAATGATATCAGTGAAAGATAAAGAGCATAAAAATGTTCACGGTAAATTATTATATTTATTATAGATAAGAGAAGAAGAAAAGGTATTTCCTTCATAATAATTAATTAATCCTGTCAAGGATTATCACCGGTAACTAGGCAAGCATTAGAATATATTAGCAGGCTTAAGAAAAGTCCAAAGTTTCCGGAAATAATAATTAAAAATCTTTGTATGCAATGGCCACAGAATGTTGAATATCCTGGGGGGAAAAAACAATTAGCTGGCTGGCATTGTCAGCAAGACCAACCAGCAGCGTTTTGTAATGGGTTGGTCCCACTTATTTCCCCTTTGTTTTTTCTAAGTATCCAAGCATGATTAACACAAATAT
This sequence comes from Azemiops feae, assembly GCA_023970755.1. Classification (NCBI taxonomy): domain Eukaryota; kingdom Metazoa; phylum Chordata; class Lepidosauria; order Squamata; family Viperidae; genus Azemiops; species Azemiops feae. Next base: position 2,308,582 of record JALGBA010000094.1, read on the forward strand.
TCTGAATGGCAGGAACAAGTTCTAAATCTATATGCAATGGAAGTGAATCTGGAATTATTTCTCATTTACAAATAAGTCAAATTTTCAATGAAACTGTAAATCTAGCTAATATTTCAGAGCAGCCTGACTTTTTTTTTAATAAAATAATATGTCCCAACGTCTCCTCAGGAAAAAAATATTCCAACAATGAAGTTCTTCATCACAAAATATCATGTTTATATGTTGAAATGAACAGGAGATATTCAGTTATCTTGCTTCTAACTACAGGTAGTCCTTGACTTATGACCACAATTGAGCCCAAATTTTTTGTGCCTAAGTGAGTTTTGCCTCGACCTTTCGGGCCACAGCTGTTAAGTAAATAATTGCAGCTGCTGAGTGAATCTGGCTTCCCCATTGACTTTGCTTGTCAGAAGGTTGCAGAAGGTGATCACATGACCCCAGGGACACTGCAACCATCATAAATATGACTTAGTTGCCAAGTGTCTGAATTTTGATCACATGACGCTGGAATTGCTGCAACAGGTGTAATTGTGAAAACAGTCATAAGTCACTTTTTTCAGTGTCATTCATTGTAACTTCAAACAATCACTAAATGAACTGTTGTAAATTGAAGACTACCTGTATCATAAATGTTTATAAAATACAGATAATCTAAAATTATTACACTGGAAGTTTTTCAGAACCAGTGATACCACTAGTGTCATTTTTGTGTACTTGAAATCTAGAACGAGCTTATTTACCTCAAGCCAAAAGAATAAAATCTTCATATTAATATCCTCAAAATGAACTACATCAGAGTAAAACCTTGTTAGTTACCTGTCACTTTTTCTATGATGCTGTAAAAACATATTTAGAACAGCATGTGTTAAAAAATGCAAACGCAGTTTTGGAAACACAAACAATAAAATATCTGCACTGTTTATCTCAATAAACATCTGTGCTGTTGTAAACAGAGCAGTAATATCAACACAAATTCCTTGCTGTTGCAGGACTAAAATGATTGCCTCTATTATTCAGAGTTATTCAGGGCGTTCCGAGTTATATTTCCTACTCCAAGGTTATAACTTTATAGGTGGAAATGGGTCAAAACTAAACTATTGTAGAGACAGTTATTACTGTCTCCTTATTGTTTACCAGCCTTTGTATGTTTCTTAATGAACAATGCAATAAACACAGTGTTCACAGTGTTAAATCATGCTCCCCGTGGGAACTGTCTGTATAACAAGATAAAATTATCACATTATAATAACTAAATATGCATCAGGCAAACGCATGCTTCAATTAATCATCAAAAGTTTGCAGTGCCATTTTAAGTCTTAATTAAGCAGAATGTTCAATGACTTCCCGCTCTACACCATCACTAGCTGCTCTTCCATTTAAAATGAATGATTTACAGAAGAGTCTGCCACATTTCAGAAATGTATGAAACATTTTCTTGTTGGGCTATAACATTGTCTGGAACTTTCTGGATATTTCTAGTATGATGCTAGTCAAATATTATACAGATCACCAGGCAATGATCCATTTTCTTCTCTTGGATCTGGATTGAAAGGTAATCTGGGAAAATAGTTTATGGTTTTACATCTACCTACCTACCTAAGTAACCTACCATGCTATACCTTTAGGAGTAAGCAATGTTATACAATTTTCTCTCTCTCTCTCCCTCTCCCTCTCTCTCTCTCTCTCACACACACACACACACTAAGAATGAGAAAGCTAAAGAAATTAATGTTTGCTTTGAGATTCTGACAGGATGCAACAAGCGGCTTTTGTGAGGCCCAAACCCAAAGACATCACAGTGAAATCCAAAGGAGTCCAATTCTTTATTTGCTTACACCTAATAGACCAAATCTCATCAGATTAAAGCTATTATCTTCTAACCTGATAGATATATTCTGGGAGATTCTAGGGTGTGACTACCCTAAAGTTTTTCCTCCCTCTCCCAACCAGTTCAAGACTGCACAGTCTCCTATCTTGGGCCCTTCTCTGGAACATGTTGCTTCCTCCCTCAGAAACCATGGTGCAATTGCTGAGATTCCGCTCCCCCACTCCTCCAGTTGTACATTCCAGCACAGCTTTGGAGTTGAGAAGGCAGTGGTGGGATTCAAATATGTGAACAACCAGTTCTCTGTGTGGATGCTGCTTCTGGAAGTCCATTCTGGGCCTGGGTAACAAAAAATTAGCTACCGGTTCTGCCGAACTGGTGCGAACTGGCTGAATCCCACCACTGGGAAAAGGTATTCTGCTTTTAATTCAAAAGTTTATTTTCCTGGAAGTGTGGGGCTACTGTACCACTCAGGATAAGACATAGCTTCTTTAAGAAGGCACTGATAAAAGTAGCACCTGCCTTTTCAACTTCTGATCCCTCACATCTGACCTATCCTTGTAAAGATCCTTGCTTTCATTATATCCACACAGTGCTTCAAACAGTACTTCTTGTTCTTTAAATTTTTCAGATCTCTCCTTTTGAGGATCTTATCAACTCCATTCAACCACAACTTTCTTAGTGTTATCCTTCCTCAAAACCTATTCCCGCTTTCTTCACAAACCGGTTTTACAATTTAATCTTTATTCATTTTCTCTGTATGACCAAACCATCTCTATGTAGCTATTTTGTACTGCTCATTCACTTTATAGTCAGTCCACATTCATTCTGCAACCTTTTCAGACTTTTTATTCTTGATTCTCTCTCTTCTTCTTTTTTTTAATCACAGACACTTCTTAATTATTCCTTCTGAATTTAGCATGCTTTTATGTTTGTATGGACATAACAGGCTCTGATTTATGTATAACAAAATGGGCAGAATCATTTTCACTTCTTTCAAAAAATATTCATAACCGAAAACAGATTACAAATCATTCACTATCTATATCCTATTACTTCTCCATCAGTTTACCATCTTTAGTAAGTATTTTACCAAGGTACACAAATTCATGAATTTACTCCAGTTTTTCACCAAGTATGTCTAATATGCATTTATTCACTCCTGACAAAATGTATCTACTATGAGTTTTGATATATTCATCTTACTTTCATGTTCCTCCCTCACACAGTCGTTAGCACTAGCTGCAAATCATTTGTGTTTTCAATCTACAACATGGTCCTGTCTGCACATAAAAGTATATGCATATTCATATCACTAATCAACATACTTTACATATTTATTCATAAATATATTAGACATTCAGAGAAACATCACACATTCTGGTCCTACTCCCTACTCACTGTTTAATCATTCACTAAGCAGTCCATTTATCCAGTGCATGCTTTACTTCCCTCATCCACTGTTTTTATCTACTTTAGCAACTCCATATTTGTGCAAAACATTCCATAATCCAAGCCTATTCTCTTTCTCAAATGCAGTTATACAATATCAAACAACATCAATATACAATATTTTTTTTTCTTTCAGTTATATATTTGTGAATAATCTGCTGAAGAGTGAAAATGTGGTCTTTACAGCTTCTGCCCAGATAATTCCACACTGCATTCCCCAAGTTTTATTCATTGTCATTTCTCATACTCGTTTCAAGCAGAATTCTGCCAAACACCTTCTCAGGCACACTTAACACATTAATCCCCCTAAATTTTTTGCATTCACTCTTGGTACCTTTCAGTTTGTATACAGGAACAATGATGGCATTCTCCCAATCGATAATGCCCCCTTAATAGATATATGAACCTGATGAGAGAGGACACATAACATTTTACAGTACAGTAAAGAGTCGTTAATATGCTCACTATACTAAGTACGGCTGAGTTGTTGAGGTAGTACTGAGTACCCTTGAAGAAGCTGAAATTAAAGCCAGATAATTGAATAGTGCAGTTTACTGCATCAGTTAAAACAGTTCCTAAGCTGGTGGGAAAAGCATAGACAACCATGATTTGGTTACATGATGGCTAGACAATTACTATATGTTGTTTGGGACTAACCTTGAACAACTTCAAATGGTGTAAAATGATGTTATTACACTGCTAATCTGTATACCGTATTATTATCGTATCATATTCTAAATTTTAATCTGAGTGGCCAGTTGCTACCTGGGCTCAATTCAAGGTTGTGGTTTTATCCTTTAAAATCATAGATAATTTAGAGTGAGACACTTACTAAATGGATCCAAAGTAATATTAGTGGAAAAACATTATATCAGTAACATTATGCAACTTGCTAGATGTTGCATAAATATAAGCAGAACGGCTATCCCATATAGCATATGCAATGCTTAGCAAAATGAAGGTATAATATACTGTATTTAAAAAATGTGCTTGATGGACCAAGCGGAGAGGAACAATATGGAAAAAGAAGTTTTGTTTACTTTCCCCAAACCAGGAAAAATGAAGCATGTAATACTTCCTAATCTTTTCTTTCTAAAAGAAGAAAGAAATAGAATAAGAGAAGCATGTATCTATATAGCCTTGGGGTTTTTTTCCATCTCTTTTTCCCTGAAATTAGTGAAGGACAAAGTTCAGAATAGCATGTTTCACAATAGATTTCGGTATCCAGCAACAACTTTTGCCTTTCTGCTTCTCCTAAAAAGCCAAAAGTAGATAAGCTCTGTTCCTTAGAGTTTAGCAGAAGCTCCATTTACAACAAAACTAGAAGCATATTTTAAATAAATGTATACATGTCTAAATAAACAATACACAGTTTTACAAACTTAATGCTTTCTAGAGCAAAAATAAATATTTTATAAAATAATAAAACTATTATACAACTACAAAAGGCAAACGCATTCATAGAAACCAAAGTTCTCATCAAACTAACTAAATTAATGTCACAATGCAAACTCTACCCTTAACTATATACACATGATGTACAAAACGTGCAACACAACCTCACTATATTTGTTTCATCTTTTGTCCCTGCTTGGCACTCCAGAATGCCCATGGTAAAAAGTACTAATATAAGTACTTTTTTTACATATATAGTAATTCCCAAATCCCTTATTGTGGCCCCAAGCCTCAGGAAATATTGCTTCAAAATTTCCAGAAATTAAACATCTCTAGCATAAAGTGCTTTAACAAGTAATCCAGATTGTGCATTTCATTTGATAAAAATGGAAGAAAGGAACATGCTACTTTTAGCTATCATCATTTTATGTCATTTGTATGAAAATCATCATTTATTATTTATACCAGGCTAAATTTACACTGGGCACTACAAAAATGTAAAAAAAACCCAGTGTTTTCTCAAAATTCTAATGCCCCTCCATAGTTAACATTTAAAAGAGTTTTTCTGTACCATTCCGACATGAATGACTGTTTTCATGTATCCTCTACTATTCCTATTATTAAACTAGCCTTGACAAAATATGGCTTTGCCCATCTTAAGCAAAATAATACAAGGAAACCTGAAGGTAAATGTTAACATGAAAAAAAAATGACACCAGGAGACTTGAGGGGAAATAAACCACAAATAAAGGGATAAGGGGGAATATCATTTACAGATCCCTGCCCACATATCTTTGAATTTGGAATTTTTATACAGGTGGTTCTCAACTTACGACAACAATTGGGACCAGAAATAATGTGGTAATAAACCATAACCACATAACAATCCCTTCAGAACTGGTTGCCATTATTAACTGAATCCCACAGTGGAAGGCAACTTCCTGCTGGATTTCCACAAGCTAAGTCAGCAGGAAGCCAGCAGGAAGTTTCAAATTCCAGGCTGGCAGGCAGATAAGTGGCTGCTGCCAGGTAGGAGGGAATGGAGGGAGGGGCAGGGATGCAGGAGAGGTTCAGGGAGTATGTGTGGGGGTGCACAAGAGGTCAATGCAAGGCAAGAGGACATGGGGAGAACATGCAGATGGGGGGAGACTTACCCCAGTGACTTGCAATCTTCCCTGCTGGCTCCCCCACTGATTTTCTGGGGAAGCTGGTACAGAAGGTTAAAAATGGTGATCAAGTGATTGCAGAGTGCTTGGCAACTGGTCATAAATGCAAATGGGTTGCCAAGCGTCAAGATTCATGAGAAGTATTAGTATCGCTTTATGAAACCTTGTAAAACCATATCTGGAATAGTGCATTGAGTTTTGGTCACCACATTATAAAAAAGATGTTAAGACTTTGGCAAGAGTGCGGAAAAGAGCAACAAAGATGATTAGTGGCCCAGAGAGTAAACAAGGGTCCCCAACCCCCGGGGCTGCAGCCTTCTACTGGACCTTCAGCCTGTTGGAACCAGGCCATAGAAGTAGCAGGCGAGAGCACGCGGGCACATCCCCACTTGTTGAGCAGTAGGCGAATGTGTGATTCCCCACTGCTTGTGCAAAACCATCCCCTCTCCCCCCCCCTCCGCTGTTCCACAAAGCTGGAAAGGTTGGAGAACTCTGAACTAAAACATGCAAAGAACGGTTGCAGGAATTGGTTATGTCTAGTCTGGTGAAAAGAAGGACTGAGGGTGACATGATAGCAGTGTTCCAATATTTGAAGGGCTGCCATAAAGAGGATGGGGTTGACCTATTTTCCAAAGCACCTGAAGGCAGAACAAGAAAAACAGCGATGGAAACTAATCAAGGAAAGAAGCAACCTAGAACTAAGGAGAAATCTCCTAACAGTGAACGGCTTGCCTTCAGAAGTTGTGGGTGCTTCATCACTGGATGCTTTTAAGGAGAGATTGGGTAGCCACTTGTCTGAAATGGTAAAGCTTGAGTAGGAGGTTGGACTAAAAGACCTCCAAGGTCCCTTCCAACTCTATTATTCTGTATTCTGTAAGATCAAGATCATATGATCATAGGGGTGCTGCAACAGGGACTGGTCATAAGTTATTGTTCAGCAGTGTCATAACTTTGAACAGTCACTGAACTAATAGTTGTAAGACAGGGACTACCTGTACAACAAAACAAACCTGAACTACTCACATTCATATATTCTTTGAACTAGTCATTTTAAATCCAGCCCTTCTAGACCAAATATTTTCAAATTGTGAAGTATACCTCAGTTGGGGAGGGAAAGACAGAGTCCAGGGATATTTGATGAACTTTTTTGTTACATTGTTTATTGCTGCAATAATCCATCTTTCTTCAAGTTTCATTATACAGATAGTCTTTGTTTAATAACCGCTTTATTTAGCAACCATTCATAGTTATGATAGTGCTGAAAAAGTAAGTTCATAACTGGTTCTACACTTATAAGTGTCACAGCAAACCCACTGTCATATGATTGAGATTCAAGCACTTCACAACCAGTAGGCATTTATGACTATTGTAGCGTTCCGCGATTATGTGATAGCTATTTGCATGCTTCACAGCTGGATTCTGACAAGCAAAGTCAATGGAGAAGGCGGCAGTAAAATTGCAAGTTGTAGTTACATGATGTCTTACTTAACAACCATGGGTGATTTGTTCAACAACTGCAGGACAAATGAGGTTGTAAGTGCGGCAGGGTCACGTCATGTTTTGCACAACAACATCACTTAGCAACAGAGTTGATGGTCCCTATTGTGGTTCTTCTGTGAAGACTACCTGTATTGTTTTCATTGCTCATTTTGTTCATTCTGGATTTTTAGGGATGTTATGTACATCAAGATTACACCAAAGGGAAGTGTGATAGCAAGAGCTTTAGGAACCCTGTTCTAGTCAGAAGTCTGAATCTTAAGATCACACTGAATTTCATTATAACCTAAAACAGGGGTGCCCAACCCCTGGACCGCGATCCAATCCCAGGCCACAGCTTGTTGGTAACTGGGCCGCACAAGCCACAGGCGAGCATGCAAAGCTGCATTTGCGCAAGTGGCGTGCGCACATGTGAAACCACCCCCTCTCCACTGCTGCTGCCAGTCCACAGAGCTGGAAAGGTTGGGGACCGCTGGCCTAAAAGACTACAGTTCCTAAATTATTTCACAAAATTTTTAAAATCTTTTTTATTAAATATTGATATTGCAGTAGGTCTATTTGTGCCCTTAAATAAATCTGCAGACTTAACCAGACATTGTTAATACATCAGTGGAAAATATCCAGCTCTCTTTAGAGCAAGCCAGCATGGTAGAGGACAACAGATCATGGCAGTTGTAATCGAAAAACATTCAAGGTCACATTGTCCACCCCTGTTCTAAAGAAGAGGATTCTTCTGATTTGGTAAATACAGGCAGTCCTCAACTTATGACCGGTCTCTTAGTGACTGTTCAAAGTTACAGTGGACTCCCCAGGGCTACATACAACACTGATTTAAAATTCCGACAGCTGGATGCCTCTCCCCATGGTCACATGATCACACTTGGCGCACTCAGTCTGTACTGTTAGGCATATGCAAAACTCACTGATTAAAGAATGGAACCACATCCAGAACATTCTGATTCTTCCCCCTCCCCAATGATGTTCACCCAAACCATGCCTTTCTGGGGGCAGTTTAGTACTTTCCAAAAGCAAATTCTCTTAACTGTAAGTTTGCAATATTCTACAGGCAGTTCTCAACTTATAGCCATTCATTTAGTGATGTTCGAATTTACAATTACACTGGAAAAAAAGTGACTTATGAACAATTCTCACACTTATGACCATTGCAGCATCCCCGCGCACACTTCATACAAATTTAAGTGCTTAGCAAATGGCCTACATTTACGATGGTTGCAGCATCCTGGGGGTCCTAGGATTGTAATTTGCAACCTTCTGACAAGCAAATTAACGGGAGAAGCCAGATTTCCTTAACAACCACATGATTCACTTAACAACAGTGATTCGCTTAACAACCATGGCAAAAAGGTCGTAAAATGGGGTGTGACTCACTTAACAACTGCCTTGCTGATTTGGTTTCAGTTGTAGCCATAAGTCGAGGACTACCTGTATTCCTGAACTTTTTAGTTTGTAACTCTAAAACATTTAAGAGCATTATCTAAGAAAAGAAAAGCATTACAAAATAATTTATTTACCTGCTGGTGGCTTTATAAAAGGTGGTGGAATTAATGGTACAATAATGGGTATATTGCCATGTTCCTTTGATCCTGCTGGTGAGTCTGAGAGTCCATTTCCTGTGGTAAGCCCTGGATAGCTTGTGTGTATATTGTATGATGATGTAACACTGTCTTCAGGTAATTTTGTTTTTGGCAAAGAATTTTCTGTAAAGGAAAAAGAATTAATTTTAAAATGTATTACAGCTTTTGATCAGATACTGTATATTTATTGTTTGCCAACTTGATTAACAATTGAGTAGGTAATATATACACTTATTTAGCCAAAACTACGTCAGGTTTCCAGGATGAACCCAATTTGTAGTTTAATATATCAGTAATCTTTCCAAAACTGCACTTAACAATAAAGTGCTCAAGTAGGAAACATAACTCAGATCTCACATAGACCATAATCAGAGTTTGCAGCTAAACACAATCATAAACTTCATTAATCTTGCCCAATTCTACACTTTCAGAGTGAAGTCCCAAAGCTAAATTGGACAAAATCAACATTTTATAATAACATTATGTAGATAATATTTCTCATTTAAATAGTGAGAAATTAAATAATGTAGGTGCTCTATTTACAACAATTTAAGATACATGTGGATACATTCAGTATATACTTAAATACTTTAGTATTTAACTTCAATTATGTGTCTTGATAATAACTGCACAAATTATCTTACTAGTATGAAATAGATCTATTTTAACATAATAGTAAATGTTTACCAAGATAGCTGACAAGCATCAATAAGGAAAAACAATTATTCAGCATTTGGGTTGACGTAGAACAGTCAACCAAATACTAAGAAACCTGTTTTCACGACTTAGCAAGCACACCAGTGCAATTTTCAAGCCTTCTAATTTGATTCATCCAGTCAGCACTGATTAAATGCTGTAAAGGGGGAATCAGCATTTCCCAACTTGGGTGACCTTGTGATGTGTGGTCTTCAGCTCCTAAAATTCTTAGCAATGGCCATGCTGACTAGGAAATTCTAGGAGTTGAAGTCCACATATCATTAAGTTGCTCAGGATGAAAAACACTGCTGTTGATAAAACCTTTCATTTTGTTACTTTATTAAAATTAAACGTCTTGGAAATGACATGTATTTGATTCTCTAATATTAAAGAGAACATAGCCTAATATTTAGAGAAGGAAGAAATCTCTATAAGAAGTCCAGGAAAGTCATATTTTGCTAAAATGAAGAAGTTATTTAACAGTAGAGGAATGTGAAAAGGAAATTAAAAAGGAAAATCAGGAAAACAAGGATGATTGGAGTTTATTCAAAACTACAATAGCAGCTTAGATAAAATGCCTACTGCAGGGCAGGAAAAGTGCAACCTAGTGCAAGAGATCACACGCCTGTATAATGAGTTGTGTCAAGAAAGCTATTAGAGAAGACTTGCCCTAATGGGGAGAAACAAAGGACCCAAATTTATAAAAACAAATCCTTGGAAAAGATTCTGAGCAGCATATTGTTCAGCATTAAGATCAGCAATTTACAAATATATCAGAAGCAAAAAAGCTGGGTGCAGAGATGATTGAGATAAAGATATGTAAAGCAGAATTAAATGCAAATAGTTTTTTATAGTTTCCTTCACTGAGGAAGACACAGAATTATCTGATACCTGAACTGATGTTTCCACAAAGCTGAGTCAGATGAACTGTGGGAAACAGGGACAAGATGAGTTTTAGACCTTAATGACATGTGAATGACAAGACGGGTTTGCGACCTTAATGACAATGCGAAAAGAAACAAATCAGCAGATGTAAAAGCTATATATCTGAGTATCATATGTGATGCATACATTTCTGGTCTACCATATTACATTGGTAGACCAGCAATGTAATGTTTTGGTTGCATTTTGTTACATTTGTTACAAAATGTTACATTTCTGATCTACAATAAACAAACAAACAAACAAATCATACTAATATAATAAGGCTATCAGAACTAGAGTATAAAATTATGGATGACAGCATAAAAAATTCTAACCAGTATTTATGCAGATTTTCGTAGTCCCGATTTGGAATCTCAGTAAACTTATATTACTAATTTTTTTAAAAAGTGTTCCTGATAATTATAGGCCTAGCTAGTGTGTGTTCTGAATATATTGTGGAAATGTTGAAAAAAGAGCATGCACAAACCATCATCCATTCATATACTCATATATGTACTTGAAAAGCCAAATCTGCCCCACTCTTCTGAACAGATGAAAGATTATCCCATTCCGCATGAAGGAAAACTCAGCAAAAAGATTACACATACACACATGTGCGCGCACGTACACACATTCCATTCAAACTCCACATAAACATTTCTGGAAAGAGGCTTTAACTGTCACTCACAATACTCTCTCTCCACTATTAACAGAAACACACAATGAACAATCTTTTCTCTATTTCATACATAATCTCATTGCCAATTATAATATTAGTGCTAAAATGGTATCCTACAGAAATCCAGCACAGAGCCTTCTCAGAACTGGTAGTTTTAACGGTTGAATTGGAAGATGTATTAAAAGTGCTCTATGATCAATCATAGAATTTGCTCATAGTAGCTGCCAAAGTGGTTGGTAATATTCTTAAGGACTGAGTTGTCCATGAACAACTATATTTTAAGAAGAGGCAAGTGGTTAGCGGCAAAATAATTGTTCTAGGATCATGAGTTGCAACTTAGCACACAGCAATACCAGTTAAGAAACAAGGCAAAGAGCAGTTATAAATATTCAGTTTTCAGTGAAGAATAATTGTAGTTTATCATACATACTGAACTTAGGTTAGGGTTTAATTTTCTGGAGTGTACATAATTCAGGAGTGTGTTAATGCAAGCTAAAGTATCAGTCTACAAATGATTAAAACAGCCACATCTTTTGCAAGTCTCATGCAGCTGCTTTAAAGGTCCTCAGCTTGAGAAAATGTGCTTGACAAGATTGGCAATGTGATCTATAGGCTGGAGCATTCTCTCCTATAAAATTACATTTAGGATGTTTTGGAGGGTCATGATAGGGTTTATAATAATATTATGCACGATAATTTTATCACAATAATGCAGAATCATATGTGAGGTTGCACTGCTATCAATACAGGAACCAAAAATGGAAAGCATCAAAAGCAAAGTAATCTTGCTCAATCCTCCTTTCAAATTTTATGAACTAACTTCTCCCATAGTCTCAATTCTCCAGGAAATAATAATCTATTATTTGTTCCAACAAATGTATATATAATTAATAACCAATCAATACAATATTTTACAGTAATAATATAAGAGCAACTAAATAATTAGTTGACAATTAAATATGAAACCATAACATACAGTATATGAATTTAGCACATTATTCAATTCAAAGAGAAAAAGGCAAACAGTTCAAGGAAAAGTACATTGAATTCAAGCGAGGGAAAGATAAAACAGGAATTCAGAAAGTGACACAGATTTCAAGCAATTGTTCATTCTATATTTCAGCAATATCTTGCCACAACAAAGGCGGACAGAATTTTGGAGGTTTCCTGCCATGAAAAAAGAGAAAGAGAATTTGACAAATGTTTACATACACTAAGAGGAAGTACCTTTTTCACAAAAATTGCTTCACTTGCTAATGGGAAATAAATGCAGTATATTGTTTTGGAATATATATATATTCCAAATCTATAAATCTATAAATATTAAAAATCCTGATGCCTAAGGATAAACAATAACTCTACTCTACTCACAAAAGAAAAAACACACATATATGCAACAGCAGAACTCATCCAGCTTCCTGACCCAAGCATATGGAGAAACAGCAAGGTCTTCAGTGCCTTGCAAAAGGCTAGCAAGTGTGGGAGCCGTCAGCATCTCCAGAAGGATGCTGTCCAATAGGGCAGGCTCTGACACCAAGAAGGCACTATTCCCGATCCAACAAGATGACATTGTTTGATTGACACATCCTCTCTACAAGATCCAGTGGGTGATCAGAGACAAATGGGAGAAAAGTAGTCCCACGGGTAGTCTGGCCCTATGCTATGTAGGGCTTCTAAGATTCTAGTCATCATCTTGAATTGCACTCAGAAGCCTAGTCCTGGAGCAGCGGAGTAATATGGGTACCAAAAACTGCCTGTTCCATTGCATTCTGGGTCAGGAAAATGTTGGACCAGGTGACCTGGTTGGGTTAATAGCATTGTTTCTGGCTTGAAAAAAGGAATTGCCAACAACTAAGTGGCCCTGACAAGATTTTCCAAACTCCTTATTAACAAAAGAGGAAAAGTTGATAAGTCACTTAAAAGTGTAAGACTATTGCTCTGACTAAGGAAAGTAATATCCTAGCAAGAGGCACAGGAGACTAGGAACATTGATGTATGGATTTATCCTTTCCACATCTGTCACTGTTTCATTGAGACTCCTCAACAATGTAAATGAGAAAGGATGAGTAAGTTATATTTAAGTCCTTTTAATATTCTTTTAATATTACAACTGCTTCATACTAAATTGTTATGCTGTATATACAGAAGGTCATGGAAGGGATTAGTGAGGACATCCCACACCCCGCTTCTTTTCAAACTGCCATTTTTTTCTCAACAAGATATGCCAGTAAAGACTCCTAATACATAAGGACATCAGATTTGCTATAGGAGGAAACTGTTGCCTATAATCAGTGCTTGTTAGCTTACTCATAGTATTACAGTTGCACAAACATTGAGCCAGTTTGGGAACACAATTTAAAGGACAGGAACAAATCACCTAATACAATGGTGGCATGCTGTTATAGCATCACAGATTGTGATTTACATTAACTCTTCCAAAGGATTCACTGGAGATTAAAGTAATTTCTTCCCTTCCCCGATTCTATTATATAGCCAAAATTAAAAAAAAAAAATCTGCAGCCAATTACAATGAAACTGCATCAATAAATAATCTATAAATCAAGATCAACGAAGACTATCCAGGCTAGATTTTCAATAATGATGGTGATGGTGCCAATGATAATTGAAGCAGAAATATAATTGAAATTATATATGTACAGACAGTAAATAACTCCCCCTTTGCTGTAGTTCAAATAAAAAATAAAAATGGCAGCAATATAAGGTTTCTTCTCCACCTATCACAATCCTTCTTCCAACATTAGTGGCTATTGTTTTAAAGGGGGAAAACTAGACATTAATATTATATATGTAATAGATACAGAAGCGCGCAGCTTAAAGACCCAGGGTCACATACATCCCACAAAAGCCTTGAATTGCAGCCCCCAAAGATCTCCAGAAATAGTTACCACTGACACTTCATTTTTAATGGGTCAGAAAGAAGAAATTAATTTCATGACTAGACAATATTCTAAAATTATTTAAGGCATCATACTAGAAACCAGGAGACTATGAATTCTAGCCCCACCTTAAGCACAAAGCCAGCTGGAAGACCCTGGGCCAGTCACTATCTCTCAACTCTAGAAAGGAGGCAATGGCAAACCACCTCTCAAAACCTTGCCAAGAAAACTGCAGAGACATGATTAAATAGAAGAAAACAAAACAAAACAAAAAACAAATGTACTTTTTGTCTTGTTCTATCCAGTATTGGGAGTAGGCATTTCTCCCTCGCTGAAAATTATTCAATAATTAAATGCACCTCTAAACTGTGAATTCTGTTATTGTGAATGAATCACTCCATCTCTCCCATAAGTAAACATCTGCATTTCAAATAAAAAATAAACACTCACAAAGAGCTAAGGAGAACAAAACAGTTTTCCTCTCAAAACTCTTCCAGATAACCGCCCTCAAAATTCCAGACATCCAAACTGACATTCAAAGGAAATTCAATTCAATTCTACTTCTACAATTTAAGATATTAGGACAATGTGGGATTCAAAGGAGGTGCATTAATAGGGCTGAGCCAAAACTTAACAAATTATATTGTGGCTTAGTGCAATACTTGAATCCGATTAATATCCTATATATGTCGATTTCAAGTATTATTTCTCTCTCCTTTCCTCTGCCCTCCTTGACCCATCACACTATTAGCAAGTTGGAGTGTTTTCAGGTCAAACTGGTTTATTCTGATCTTACTTGAGGTGTTACTAGAAACTTTTCCATTCTTCCAAAAGTGTTTCAAGTTGAGTACTAAGCAAGAATGAGATCATTCAAGGTTAGAACTTTGTCAGAATGATTAAAACAGCACCATGCTATTCATATTCTGAACTCAGAACAAAGCATGTTAAACTTGAAAAGGAGAACATTAATAAACAATTTAATTATACTTTCTCCACCAACACATTTCATGTCCATACACATTAGATTACCATATGGCAGGGCTTTTCAACCTTTTCACCGATTGTACCACTTTTAGAATATGGCAACATTTGAGTGCCACCAGTCACCTAGCAAGGTTCAAAAACCTGATGACCCAAAAAACCCGGAAAAAAGTGATAAAGTACAGATAGTCCTTGACTTACAACAGTTTGCTTAGTGACTGATCAAAGTTACAACGGCACTGAAAAAAGTGACTTATGACCATTTTTCACACTTATGACCGTTGCAGCATCCCCAGGGTCATGTGATTTACATTCGGATATTTGGCAACCGATTCATATTTATGATGGTCACATTGTTCCAGGGTCATGTGATCGCTTTTTGCAACCTTCTGACAAGCAAAGTTAGTGGGGAAACCAGATTCACTTAACAACCATGTTACTAATTTAACAACTGCAGTGATTCACTTAACAACTGTGGCAAGAAAAGTCATAAAATGGGGCAAAGCTCATTTAACAAATTTCTCTCACCCCCTTTTATATCCAAGTTCCCTCCCTCCTTCCCTGACTCTTTCTTTATTTTCCTTCCTTCCTTCCTTCCTCCCCTGCTTTTTTTTTTAAACTGCCAGAGGCTCCAGGAAGAGGTGGCAACAGGCAAGCAGTGGTGGGCAAAGGCTTCCCCTCCCCCCTGTCATTGCCTCTGCGTGGCTTGGCTCAGCTCACTTCTCCCAGACCTCCGCATGTGTTTGTGTGTGAGCGCGTGCACCGGGATCAGTGCTGCTTTCCAGGTGATCGGCACTTCTTCTGGGCTCAGCAGACGTGCCAGGATCAGTGCTGCTTTCCAGCTGATCAGCGCTTCTTCTGGGCTCAGCAGACACGCCGGGATCAGTGCCAAGCTCCAGCTGGAGCCTGGCGCTGATCCTGGCACTTCCACTGAGCCCTGACAGCCCCGATCAGCTGGAAAACGGCGCTGATCCTGGCGCTTCTGCTGAGCCCTGACAGCCCTGAAGAAGCGCCGATCAGCTGGAAAGTGGCGCTGATCCTGGCGCTTCTGCTGAGCCCTGACAGCCCTGCAGCTCCACCCGTTTCTCGCTCAGGCTTGTGCAGTGCTGCACTGGTTCAGCTCATTCCCCTCCCCCACTACCACTTTTCTAGGATGGTCGCGTACCACCTGACAGGTGCCAATGTACCACAGGTGGTACGCGTACCACCGGTTGAAAAGCCCTGCCATATGGCACTAGGGCATGGTTTGTTTTAAATATAATTGATTGAACACGTGATAGTACCCTAGTTTAGAAAAAGTGGGTTCATGGATTACATTAAATCAAAATTACACAAATCACATTGTTTTAATGCAGTGCATGACTTTGGGCCAGTAACTCTGTGTCGACCCACTTCACAGGGTGGTTGTTATGGGGAAAACAAGAGGAAGAAGGAATATTAGGTATGTTCACCGCCTTGAGTTATTCATAAAAATAATATATGATATAGCATGGGAGAAGTTGCAAGAAGTTATGTATGGAAAAGCCCAAACTTGAATAGAAAGCTGTAACAAAATGAGACTTATAGCTGAGCAAAATGTGGAGCTATGAGCTACTGTATTACTGTGCAGAAGAGAAAGCTTGGAAGGCAAAGGATTGTGATCTACAGATGAAAACCTGAATAGGATTGTTACATCTAAGTCTGTTTTCAACTGATAATGCCCTCTGACTGCTGGGTTGTGACATGGACAATTTCACTGCAGTGATCTAAGTTAAGGGTTTTTTTTGCAGATGGGGTTGCAGGTTTCTAAGTAAAAGTTTAGACACAACTGATTTCTTCTTCTTCTGAGGAACAAAAGAGAGATATGTTGGCTTCTTCTCCTGATTTTGTCACTACTCACTGGAATTATAGTTTCTTGGAGCTGGTTATATGAGGAAGAAAAATTGCTGTTGTGTTGCAGACCCATTTGACTAACCTTGCTCCTCCTTTTATGTGTTAGAAGACACCATCATGAACACAGGCGAGCTCATCTTTTAAGACTCTGACATAATAAAGTAGAATTCCACCTAGGTGAATTTGGGAAGTTCTTATGGCTAATCCTGTTTAGCATGAACAAACAAACCTTAAATGATATTACCTTTGAGAACAGAAATGTGCTGTCGGCTCTCCCCATCTGTAGAGTAATTCCTGAATTCAATATCTTCTCCATCTTTTAATTCAACCTTATCATAACCATACCAGCCAAGGAGCTCATTCATAGTGTTTTCTGCAAAATTCTGTAAGAGAAGAATTACCTACTTATTTATGCAATCAATAATCATTTAGAACCAAAAGATGAATACATAAATCAAAATCTATTTGCACTGTACCGTGAAATAGCGGCTTTGTCCCACCTACTCTAGACTAATGTTCATTTATCAACTCACATACATAGAATGTAAAGCATTTAAATCTTTGAATGACATATGTAATTATGACAGGTCTGCATGAATTTGTAATTTAAAGAAAAATATGAGAGGGTAGAGAGCTATTTATCATTCTTTGCACATGAATTGATAAGTCGGCAATATATTTAACACATATTTTTCATAAAACTTTATATTCTGTGCTTCTATAAAGTGTTTAAAGCACACCAGGAAAGCAATAGAAGAACTGGAATTGTTTCTCAGGCACTAGTCAATCAATATTACTAGATTACAGCAATTCAAATTAATATACAGGCCACCACTTCAAGCAGATTCATTTAAACCAAATCTGATAAAATAGAAATGCAGATAATTATAGAAAATAATGCAGATATATTTCAGATTGTGTTAGAAACCACTAAGTTCCATTCTCATATATTGTTCTTCCTGAGTAGTCTCAGCTATTTCTTTTCTATTTGGTAAACATTATGGGGCTCTGTGTTGCCAGCTTGTCTTGCTTTTTTACAAAAAATTTTTTTTTATCTTTTAGATGGACTTTCCCACTTCCACCCTAACTATAAATAGTTTCTTTATTCAGTAAACTAATATACTGTTTTCTTTCCACTTGCACAAAGGCACTTTCCCACTTTCTTCCCACCTGCAATTGGCAATTAACGCAGATCTTTCAACACTGAAATGGTACGATCATGAAATCATGGCCTAATTAGTAATTAGAAAGTTGAGCCCTGCGGCACCCCAGAAAGCAGGAGCCTTGGACTGAACCTCTCTCCCGTCTACCAACACTAAATCAAAGAAAAGAAAAGCCATACTTTTCTGCTGAAATATATTATTGATCAACAACTTGGTGGTTTC
The DNA here is from genome assembly GCA_023970755.1 of Azemiops feae. Taxonomy (NCBI): domain Eukaryota; kingdom Metazoa; phylum Chordata; class Lepidosauria; order Squamata; family Viperidae; genus Azemiops; species Azemiops feae. The sequence goes on from JALGBA010000094.1 coordinate 2,326,946, forward strand.
TGGTGCAGATTGAAGATCCTTACCAGAAATAAAGTGAATAATTGTTGCAAACAAATCTACCACTATCAAAATATCAATCAAACTCTCAATACCCAGTAATAACATTGAAAGAGACAGCTAGTCCCAAGATCTTTTCAAAGAGGAAACTCAGTGTAAAAAGTCAGTTGGCTTAGGTAAAAATCTGGCATGATGGCAGATATGACAAAAGGAAACATGTCTTTATATTTTCTTTAATGTGAGTGAGGCTACCAAAAATCCCAAAGTAAAAGGTGTTTAGTTTTGAACTGCCAGGATGTCCTACACTTTTTTTTGGTGACTGAATTTCAAGACTTCTTCCCTGACAGAAAAAGAAAGTACAGATACTGTACAGAGGAGTGATTCCCTATTTCAAGAAAAGGCGAAGGAATTAACAGGAGTTATCCTAATATTTATTTAGCTGAGCCCATATGGGCCTTTTTCCTTCTGCAAGTACACTTATTCATTAAAGTCAGGAATGTGCCCCCTACTCCCAAGGTCTCAGTAATCAAAATTAGTTTGTGTTTGCATGAGAGAGGCAAAACTGTTCAGATTTAAGATTCTGGCTATTCCAAATTCTAATCTATAGTTATTCCAAATTCCAAAAATGTCTTCAACGCTGGAAGCATCCTTTTTTGGCCAAGGGCTCCTTTTTAGAAAAATACCATAGTTCCATTCAGCAAGTAAAAAAATTCTGGAATAAAAGACATAGTGTCCTAGATCTTTCCCTCCATCAGTAGTACCCTGTAGAACAAATGCTTGTAATGCAAAGTCCAAGGTATTCGTTTGCATCATAGGACATTTGAAGACTACACTGCACACCAGGACCTGGGAGGCGAAAGCTACAGTATTTCAGATCCTGGAGTCTGAAGTCCATTTTTGAGAAATGGATTGGTGTGTTTGAGAAATCGGGTGTGTTCTGCACAATCAGATATAAATTGCTTGTAAAAGCTATAAATTCCCCCAAAACATGTCTATGGAGATTCTCAGTCATCCAGATCATGGCTGTCGTAATGGTGCTTTTCAAAAGGCAACTGAATTTTCTTGGTTTTTCCTTGAAGACATTTCACTTCTCATCCAAGAATCTTCTTTAGTTCTTCAGTTCTGAACTGAAGAAGCTTCTTGGATGAGAATCAAAATGTCTTTTAAGGAAAAATAAAGGTGCCTTTTGAAAAAGCACCTTTGGAACTCCCAAGACATGGTAGATCTTTGGCATTCCCTGTGCCTCACCAGGACAAGGTAGAAAACACTTTCATTTGGCCCATTTAAATGCTTTCTGAAGGAATTCTATAGCCCAACTAGTCCAATGTAAGGAGAACAAAAGCACATTTCTCCAACTTGATATATAGCTTGCATATGCAAAGTAATTCAGAACATTCCTACATGTTCAGTATGGGCCACCAAAATGTATGAAAAAATTAAAATAGAAATATAAAATTAAATTAAATATAAAATGTAAAATTCAGATGTCTGAAAATACTTCAGTCAATGAATGTCATAAAACTAAAGGACAATTCAAAAGGTCAAAAGACATCACTGTGTACTTAAACTTTCTATAATGCGTATCAAAATCAAACTGTAAACCTCTCTCAACACCGGTTTAATTAAAAATGCTCACCTACTGTAATAGTTCCAGGAAACCAAATATAAATGGAAGCTGGCACTGATCTGTAACAATTACAGAATTCAAAAACTCTTGACACATTCAGAGTGCCATCTTTTTTCTCAAGGAAAAAAACTAAGAAAAGGAAGTAGAGGAGGAAGATTTCTGAACTCTTTTTACAGATTGTCATTAATACTTCCCTTTAAACAGATCAACTCTATTTTGCAGGAATTTAACCTCTAGGAACCAAAGGATAGTATAATCACAGTAATAATGAGGAAGCAATATATATGTCACTTTCTTTCAAAAAACACCAATGAAGATGGATTATTTTTCTAATAAATCAAAAGGAATAGTTTTTGAATAGTGGTAATTTGAATGACAAAATTTTAAGTGCTTGCAAATAGTGACAAGTGTCAATAATGTCTACCCACTATATAGACTTGACCAAGAAATCAACTCTACAGGAAAGCTAAAAGTATTTTTATTGAAATTGGCTATAACAGACCCTTGCCAATTTGATTGTGAGGTCTCCCCTCATCCTTCTTACAGTTCAATTAATTAAGGAGGTATCTGTCTCTGCCACTTCCAAATACTATCTTGTTGTGGACTTTAAAATGCTTCAGCCCTTTTGCCTATGTAACAGTTCCTGCATATCTCCATCAAGGTTATCTTCCTTGCTCTCTACAAATTGTGATCTTGACCCATCTGGTCCATTTCATTGGTCCACTATAATCCCAGTGAATGACAGAATTATGGATTTGTAGCTAGTCCACCCCATGAAGAGGATATTAAATAAAATTGCAGTGTTTCTAAATGGTCTTCAATGATGAAATGAAGAGAAGCAATAAAACAGAGATTGGACACAGAACACAAATGTCTTCCATCTGTGGTTTCAATGTGTACTGGTACTGAATATTCTATTGTCTGATATTCATGGTACAACAGTCTTATCAATAAAATCAGTCATCTCTCCTATTTCCAATACAGGCAGTACTCAACTTACATTTGTTTAGTGACAATTCAAAATTCTTATGACCATTGCAGCATCACATGATCAAAATTCAGACGCTTGACAATTGGCATGTATTTATGATGGTATCAGTGTCCCAGGGTCATGTCATGACCTTGTGCAACTTTCTGCCAAGCAGAGTCTACGGGGAAACCTGATTCACTTAACAACCGTATTACCAACAATTGCAGTGATTCACTTAAGAATTGTGGCAAGAAAGATCATAAAATGGGGGCAAAACTCACTTAACAACTGTCTATCTTAGCAACAAAGATTTTGGGCTCAATGGTGGTCATAGATCCACTACCTATAATGCAAAAAGTTATATAATAGACCCAACCTGAAAGCACAGAATAATAGGATGTATAAAACAGACTGTTGCTTTTTTGCATCTTAGGTCCTGGTAGAACAGGTAGCTCCACCTGTTCTAAACTCTTGAAAGGGAAAATGTTTTTGTTTGCTGAACTCTCAGCTGGAGGCAATTTGGACTTTTATTAACAACATAATCTTTGATTCTACAGATAAAAACATCATAGTCATTTTTTATAATAATTTTATTAAGAGTTTACAAATACAAAGATAAAAGATTGATACAAACTAAGAAAAATATAAAAACAAAGAAAAGAAAAAGATAAGTACAGAGCAATAGGAAAAAATAAGGTAAAAAGATATATAAAAGATGACTCTCCCCCCTCCCTCCAGGCAACAATGAATAATTTCCGCAACTTAACACCTTCTCCAATATTTTAATAAGAAAAAAGATACATTCTTCCCATACATCATCCTTTATAAAAAATTAAATTATAAAACTTTCATTTACTTCTAATCTGCAAAGGTCTATTAGGAGCTGGCAGAAATAGTAACATATTATATTTTTACATTGATCTAATAAATCAATTCTGTATTCCAACTTATCATTTTTTTCTAAGAAATCAAACAAAAGAAATCTGTCCCCATTTATAAACATATTTGAAGCCTCATTGTTCAGCCCTGGTCAAAAAGAAATTCCATTAATAGCTATCAGAAACCAAAACATATATATTAACCCTAATCAAATAAGTCCATTTTGAATTCCTTCTGTTTACTTTTCTTGATATTTAATCCCATCAAATAAAGTCCCACAAGATGATTTCTTATCAATTTCTCTTTGTCCCCTCTCAGGAATAACTGAATTAACACGTCCCTTTTGTAAATCCAAGATAAGGCAGCTTTCCAAGTCACTCTTCTGGTTCATTATTTGTATGTCTCCTTTAATTATTAAACCATCAGCTGGTTTTATTTGTAAATCCATTGTACCAACTTTTTCTATATCCTTATTTTCGGCATTATAGCCAATTTAGGGGGGGGGAGTTTAACAAGGCCAACTGGTGCAAATGATCGGCATTTTTCCCCCCAATATCATTACATGCACAAAATCTCTCAAAATCATCAGAAGTTATGAGATTTCAATAACCACACAAGAGATTTGGATAATATTTTAAAGTATTATATCTTTTAAGTTAACGGGATGCATTTTAGCTGCTGGCTGATGCTATGTGGATGCTGTCTTGTATCCCTTGTTCCAGACTGCGGTCAAATTGGAAGCACCTGCTAAATACTCCTAAAATATTACTTAGATGGAAAATGCAACAGCGTCTGAAAAAAAAATGAGGTATGTTTATGTCCTTTTTACTTTGTGCTCTTGTATTTGGGTTGACCCATTCTGTGTCCTAAAGCTATATAGAATGGATTATATTAAATAAAATTAGTCTTACAACATGTCTGACTATTTAACATTATAGTTCATGTTATTTCTACTATACAATGTGTTGAAAACATTGTTCTACTGCTAACTTCAGCTTTGTTGCTGCAGAGATCTTAAATATTTGCCAAATATTAGCTCATGAGTAGTCTCATTGAATTTACTGGCAATATTTCGTTTCTTAATGTAAAACATATGTTTAGGAATGCTGCATGACCAAGGCTATAGTTACTGAAGGATTAAACTTACATAAACCTATAAAAAACAGATGTGTAAAATAAATACAAGTTCTTTATAACCTTTCATTATCACGTTGATAGATAGATAGATAGATAGATAGATAGATAGATAGATAGATAGATAGATAGATAGATAGATAGATAGATAGATAGATAGATAGATAGATAGGTACTTCTTCAGTAGGTGGCATGATTATTCTTTAATGTGTGACTGTCAAGTGGAAAATCTTACCTAACATTCTTACTAGATTCAATTCTCTCCTACAGTTGTAAGGCTCTGTCCCACTCAGTTAGGAAGGCATGGCTGATGTAGCAGTTAAATGTTTTCAGCTAATATTTGTTGCCCTTGCCTTCTTTTCTTCCGCTCAATGAGTGTTTGTAGGAACAAAATTGAAAAAAAGAAAATACAACTGTTTCAGAAGGAGAATGGGAAAAAAAGAAATGATAAGTAGTCCCATCCAAAATGGAAATTGGACCTCAGACAAATAGTTTTGAAGGAAACTGTATGTCAACCTTCTCAGGTAAACCAGACAGAAAAAATGAACAGATGAGCTAATTTTACTTTATTGTAAGGCTACAGTAACAGTACCTTATCACTGTTATACACTGCCAGTCATGTTTTTGAGAGATGGGTGGCCATATAAATAAACAAAATCTTGTCAGTCTGAAAGTACAAATCTTCCACTGTCACTTTGAACTGCCTGATCAATTAGGGTGAGTCTTTCCTAAATTTCTTTCTCTGACTGTGGGCTCCTCCCTCTCGTCTTATTGGTTCCTAGGCAGCATCTCTTCCATTTATCCCTCAACATCATTCCCTCATACCATTATATTGTATAAGCACATTCAAATCAAACTCTATCAGCACTCTGTCTGATTATTCACTGCACCTAGAAATAAATCTCTATGGGTTAAATTTCTTCCTGCATCCTGGAGAGTTTCATCCCATAGCCTGGCAGAGAGTCCACAGATTCCTTTTTTTTTTCCCCACAAGGAACTTCACGGGCCTCCAGCATACCCAGCCTTGCTATTTAGCCCCCGGGGGAAGGGTTTTCTTGCTTATGGATTTCAGTAACTGGCACTGATAAGGTTCCTCCACACAGCCATGTTTCTCCCATTGTCGAGATGGGAGGAAAGTAAGCCAATGTGAAAACCACTGCCTCACGGCCTACTTTTTTTTTGGTGCCTCAAAATGACTCCAATAGTATTGCTGTCTTCACAGAATATAATTTGGGCCATTTTCAGTGCAGCTGTTGGTTCCCTTTTTCCAAGCCAGCACTGGAAAAAAGCAATTCCATGTATGCAGAGTCCAGGTGGTTATCCTGCTGAAATAGAAACTCTTCTTCCAGGGGCTGGACATTACATCATATTTCTTTAAACAGCTGATCAAATTAAGGAGTTATTTTGGCTGGGGGTAGTACAATACAATCATTTAAAAATCCTCCTCTAAACATTTTTATATTTTAAAACATATGACTTAGGTTTTTTTTATATGCAAGTTTAAAGGACCATCTGATTTACACTGATGGAAGTCATGCTGAATTGATGTGGGCTTAGATATCATGTTAATTTCCCTCATTTCTGTTTTTTGCTCTTGTCAGGATGTTTTTGCTTACCAGTGGATATTGACCTCCCAGTAGACCTGCATTTGGTCTTACATGAAGTCAATATTCCCATCTCTGAGGAAGAGGAAGAATAAAATATTTGTGCTGAGAAGTATTCAGTCTCTCTGGAAGTCTTAGTATACATGGCTATGGAGGTCCATAAGCTGGAGAAGGGGGCAGTATTACAGCAGACCTCCCAGGCAGTGGTGGGATTCAAATATGTGAACAACCGGTTCTGTGTGGATGCTGCTTCCGGAAGTCCATTCTGGGCCTGGGGAACAAAAAATTAGCTATCGGTTGTACCGAAGTGATGCAAACCAGCTGAATCCCACCACTGCTCCCAGGCCATTTGGAGCCCAGTAAATTGCTCACTTCCAGAAGACCTTCTTCTTTTCACTACTAGAATGTCCAGATGGGAAGTCTTCTGCCATAATAGCAAGGAAACCACTAATTTCCTTCCAGAACCTCTTGAACAGGTTTCAATCTACCTCAGCAGAAGCGTGGCAATGAGATGGAGATTATGTTGTCAAGACATACGGTTAAGGAAAAGCAAATAGTGTCTCTTTGTACTACAACAAGCAGACTATGTGGATGAGTCCATGGATTTACATTATTAGAGACTGAAATAATTGGTCTTCAAGTGAAATAACATACCAGAAATTTTGAGAAGCTTGCATTGCACTGTACCAATTGTCAAGTATCATCCTAAAGATTCTGTTTATGTTTTCCATAACTGGTAAATATCATAGTTCTATGCCACAAATGCAAAGCTTCATGGCTGTGGTAGGTTTTTATTTTTTTCTTCAGGTATTCAGAATGTTTTTCCAGGGAGGTTGTTTAAAAGGAAACTTTATTTACATTATTGCATTTAGTATTCTCTGTAGAGATAAGGAAAGGGGTCTAATGATGTGTGCAAACATATTGATGTTAAGTTGAAAATTACTTTTTTTCACTTTAAAAATGTGTGTTAAGAATTGCCCAGTACAACAGTGGAAGTGGAATGGCTTTTTATATGAAAAATCTATATACCTAGAAATATATTGTTTATGAATATGGAAGATCTGTTGAAATCATCTGAATAAAAGTAAAAAGTGTAAGAAACCAAACTGAAACCATTCTGGGAATTTAGGACAGATCACCTAGCCTAGCAGAGGATGGGAATAATGCCATTCTAAATCATTTCAAGTGTTCAAGACAGCAGACCTTAGCAGCAAGAGTGGACTTCTGCTAATCCTGACAAAGTAAAAATGGTTGATAGAGTAAATTATCAGCATGTTGGAGAAAAGCATTATGTTCATGGAATCAAGATAACATGGGGAATAGCTGGGAAAAGTCAGTTACATATCTTGGATTGCAAATTTCAATGAACTTAGGCAAAAAATGGGCACATATCATGATTTGAAATTCTAATGGATAAACAAATTGGAGTGTAATATGAGACCCCCCCCAAAATGGGTTACTGAACACAAAGGCACAAACAATTCCCATCCGATGGAAAAATGAGAAAAGTTTTAGCTAGATTGCATGAATGAATGGTGAGCTTACTGACAAATTGAAAAGCAAAAAGGAGACTATAAAAATGTAAGCAAGGACTGATAACTAAGGTGGTATACAAATTGATAAGTCAAGCTTATAGAGATGGAGCTAGCAAGATGAAAGCTGAAAATGAGATGAGGCTGGTGAGGAATGAAAATATAATAAGCAAGATTTGAGAAAATATCTTTCCAAAACTGAAGAGCCAGGGAGGTTATTGGTCTGCTCAAAAGGTAAAGTGAATAAGTAATAACAAAGAAAAGAGAGAAGGCAGAAAGCAGAATACTTTTAACAGCTGCCTTCTCTCGGAAGAGAGAGAGAGAGAGCTCCTAATGTATTGCAAAATGTATTGTAATGTGGTTGAGTATTGAAAAAGGTATAAAAAGCCATATAGCTATCTGAAATTAATTCCAGATTGCAGGGTCAGATAGGATACTAAAAGAATTGATGGAAGTAATATACCACTGATGATATTCAATAACTATAAGTATTGACTACAGTCTTTGAAAATTCCTAGAGAACTGCTAAGATACTAGAAGAACAAACATATTCCCAATATTAAAAGCGAGCGGGAAGACTTGAAAAATTATACACTAGTCATGTTAATATCTGTAGTGTGTGAGATACTTGGGAAAAAAAGACAAGCACCATGTCTGCAAGCACTTAGAAAAAAATGTTTCTATTACAAGGACCCACCATCAGTTTATCAAGAACAAATCATGTCAGACTAACTTTATATCTTTTTATGTCAGAGTTTACTATATTGATGGAGCAAAGGAATGCTGTGGATGTATTTATATCTTGATCAGAGTAAATGTATGACAAAGTCTCTCATGATATCTTCATGGACAAGATTAATAATGGGGGCAAGATAGTACTGTGGCCTGGTTGATTTGCAATTGAGCAATCATCCTCAAAGGATGTTCATAAATTGTTCCGGAAGGAAATATTAGGTGTAATCCTTCAAGTCTCCATCTTTGGCTGTTAGTCAATATCTTCATAAATGATCTAGAACAGGGGTGTCAAACTCACAACGTCACATGACATGTCGCAACGTGTCTCGACTTTTTTTTCCATTGCTGGCAGTGGGGTGGGCGCTGCATCTGGCCCGCAGGCCGGCAGTTTGACACCCCTGATCTAGAACATGGAATGAAAAGGATGCTCATCAGATTTGCAGTTGAACAATATTGGGCGGTTGATTAATACCTTAGAGAGCAAACATAGACACTTAAACTTTTTTAAAGTAACTTAAATCTGACTTGTAGATTTGGGAATCCTAGTGGACCACCAGCTGAACATAATCAAGTAACTAAAAAGCTTAGTGTAGCCTTGGATTGGATTTACAAAGCATTGTTTCCAGGTCATGGGAAATAATAATTCCATTGTACTCTGTGCTGATTGAACCCTACCTGGAATATCTACCTAGTTCTTGGCACTGCATTTTAAAGGGGACATGGAGAAGCTAGTGTGAGTTTCAAGAAGAGCATCCAGTAAAATAAGAGGCCTGAGATAACAAGCCTCTCTGAGGAACAGTTAAAACAGCTGGAATGTTTGCATAAGAGAAGACAAATGGGACATAAACTAGTATCTACCTTTTTGATCAAAGGACTTATTTCATCGGTCACCTCAAGTGTCTGATGAACTCCATTCAGTTTCAAAAGGAACTATTTTGTTTGCATTTTATTTCACTTTTATTACCCAATTTATATAGCTGCCTATTTCATGAATGTAACTCTGAGCAGTGTACAGTCAAAACAACTTAGGGTTATACCTGAGGCTTTGATGTACTATTTGACTGAGGTCTTAGCTATGGCCTGGAAGGGAAAGTCTTGATGGTCTTAGATCAGATCATGCCTATGTAGGGTTTTGTGTGTGTGTGCATATAGATTATGGAGATTCCCCTGGTTTTCAAAGGGGGATTGCTATTGGAAGAAAACAAAAGTCAAATCAAATTGAACATGACCAAAATTCTTTACAGATAGTCATCAACTTATAGGGAACCTCTATCACTAAGCAAGTCGGTTGTTAAGAGAATTGTACCCAATTTTAGAACCCGTTTTTTGTTGCAGTTTTAAGTGAATCACATGGTTGTTAAACAAATCTGATTTCCCCCATTGACTTTGCTAGGAAGGTTGCAAATGGCGATCACGTGACTCCAGGAACTGCAACCATCATAAATATGTCATTGCCAAGCATCCAAATTTTGATCATGTGATGATGAAGATGCTGCAATGGTCATAAGTGCAAAAATCGGATGTAAGTCATTTTTTTCAACACCACTGTAACTTTGAATGGTCACTAAATGAATGGTTGTAAATTGAGGACTATGTGTATTTAAATTTATCTCAGAATTCTCACTCTCCATTTTCCTTGATCTTCCTGCAGTCTTTGATATCATCAGTCATAGTATCCAGGGGTTAGGAGTAGAGGGCACAGTTCTATGGTAGTTCTTTTTCTTCTGGGGCTGGTTTTGTTTGGTGTTAAGAAGGAAAAGATGTAGCCCAAAACCTCTATCCTCAGTGTTCTATGATCTCTGCTCCTATTTAATATCTACATGAAAACACTGGATGAGGTCATGAGGTAAAAATTTCATTAGTATGCATAAGAAACTCATTTATAACATATGTATCAGTAGGAATATATGCAGGACAGGACTCAAAGGAGGTAAAACATTTTAAAGTCCACAAACAGATACCATGCAGAAGCAACTCAAGTAGATGCCTCCCTAATTCATTGAATTATAAGGAGGAGGTCCAGCACAATTAGTCTTGCAAGATTCTATTAGCCAATCTCGATAAAATGAGTTTTAACCTTCCTGTGGAATTGATTTCCTGGTCTGCTCTACCTAGTGGGCCTAATGTTAACTCTGACAGATTGTGAAGGGATGGTGTCTATGGAGGGGAAGGTGTGTGATAGACTGCAATGAAGTGGCAATTTCTCAGAAAGGAGGGAGTACATTTTTTGGGGGGGGAGATAAGAGGCAACACAGCCCAGAGCTGAATAGGAAACAGAGAAAGAGTTAGGCTAGTCACTCCCTAGAATCTCCCAGGGTATCTCCACTAAGGTGAGAATAGTAAAGGTTTAGGTTCACAAGATTCTATTGTGTCTATTGTGTATAAACAAATTAAGAACTGAAGTTTGGCTGGGCTGTTCTATGTCATTCTTGGGCTGGGCCTGACATAGACCAAGCAATGCTGTCAAGGATCTTTCTCAGTATCTCAGTGCTTTGAAGGTCCATACAAGGAAGAACAAGTTTCAACTCAATTGTAACAAGACTGAATTGTTGGGAGTGTTGCATCACTTAGATCCATGAATGTTTTGTTCTGGATACAGCTCCATTTCCCTAGGTGGAACAGGTGGGCAATTTGGGGTTCTTGTTTAAAAAACAGATAGCAACCATAACCAGGAGGACTTTCATACAAATCTATCTTGTATACCATTTGTACCTGTTCGGGATCAAGAAATCTTTCTCACTGTCACTCATGCCTTGATCATCTCCCAGTTGAATATGAACAACACATTCCTCCTGAGGTTACCCTTGAAGACCACTAGGAGCTGTAACTGAACCAGAATGCATGTATAGTTTTGGCACAATACATATATGTAACACTATTACTTTCTGAGATGGAACTATCTTCTGGCTGCAATTCAAAGTTCTGACTATCATGTATAAAGAGCATGGGATTGAAATACCTTTGGCCCTATGTAAAGCCTTGAAAACCTGGCTTTTCTGCAGGATTGGACCAGGGTAATGGATGATGGATGATTCTGTCTTTAATGGTGGGTGGTCTCAAATATTTTTTTTAAAATTTATTATTTGATTTTGTTTAATTCTGTACTATTTTAATCAGGTCTTAGATACTCAGAGCTGCAATTGTGGGTTGAGCAGCCATAAAAATTGATGAAATGAATAGCGTTCCAATTGATTATGATGACTATTTGTCAGAAATGGTCTTAACAGATCACTGCACTAATCATGAAATTGTGGTAGGTTATCTATAAAGTCCCCCCCCAACTCATTCATTCCTTAATCGTGAGTCTATGGATTGAAAAAAAAAATAGCTATGTACTTTGTAATCAAAAGAGGATTTAAATATTAGAAATTAGAACAAATTTGCCATTTATTTCCCTAAAGAACTATTTGCCATGATAAATACTGCAATGCTTATAGAAATAAGTAGAGCTAATGTCTTTAATCACAATTATGGCTAGCTGAACAAGAAACTAGACTAATGAGACATTCTATGCCAGTGACCAGCAAATGGTTATCCTTTATGAACTCCTCTTGACTCCATTGTTTTTGAAACTATCATAGGATAAATTATATTTTAACTATGCTTAAAATAAAAGAGAAGCAATTTTTTTTGATGTTCTTCTCAGAGCCAGCCAAGAGAATTTGGAAAGAGTGCGTGAATTTAAATTCACACTGGACATGAAGAATTAGGTGCATGGTTCTAAATACTGTGATCTGTATCAGAAGTATTCTTATGAGAAGTAATGTTTGATATGCTAATCTACATATTTTCACTCTCATTTCTCAGCCACCATGGACAGCATCTGCAACATCATCCTAATTTAACTTTATGGCTAAAAATGTTTCTTACCACTTAGTGGAATGTCTGTATTCACATTCCATTTTCATTTTTCTTTAAGACAGGTTCCCTATTACAAACCTGTTACCATTCATTAAATGCCCTTTACTGTGTGTTCTTTTTCTACTTTTTTATTAAAGCCCTGCCATTTTTAAAAATAATATGGACCTCACTGTCAACACACATGTGGGACCTCTACTCTTCGTTAAAACAACCCCACTTTTTCAGCTTCTGCAGGAGGCTAAAAAAGATGCCAATGCTTTAAGAAACTCATTAATATTAACGCAACTCTTAAAGCAATATCATCTATTTTTTCCAGAATCAGAGGTTTGAAAAAGATGGACTACTTTCATAATTCATCATTTAGTTGAACATTCAAAGTTCTAATATGCTAACTTCAGCAACATTCAAATTTTTTTAAAAAAAGAAAATACTGATGCTGAAAAAGGAAATTTACGACCGCTCCTCAGTAGCAGCTGTCAGTGTCCCTGCAGCCACATGATTGCAATTAAGGTACTTGATGACTTGTGCACATTCATTTATATCCCACATTTATTATTTTTATAAATAATCAAGGAGATGAACATACCCCTTCTCCTCCTATTTTCCCCATTTATGATAGTCACACGATCATAGTTTGCGACCTTCACAGCCAGTTTCCAACATGCAAAGTCAATGGGGAAGCCAGCAGGAGATTGCAAGTCTCCATCATGTAACATCATGTTTAATAACTGTCGGTTATTCACTTAACAACCGCAACCAAAACTGACATTGTGAGCCAGTGTGGTCGCATGACATTTCACTTTATAACCAATTAAGGTTGACAAGTGACAACTACTATATTAAATGTCTTTCCAAAAATCTATGTCTGTATATACTACCCCTGATCACATGTCTTTAACATTTCAAAAGCTACATAATTTGTGATGCTCATGCAATAATATCATGACATATGAGATATCACTATGGCATCTACTGGATACCTGTGAATAAAATACTGAACTACAAACTAATCAACCTTCCTCCAACGTGTTGTGTGAACCCATCCTATGTGTTCAGCATGTGTGTGTCTTGTAAATATAATTAAGTTAATGTGTTATACAAACACTACTATTTGTTAACATTGCCTAGATTTCTAAATTCTTGTGAATCTTTACTGTAGCCCTCATGGGATCAAGGCAAGCTAATATTAATATTAACCATTGTTACTGCTCACCAAATTATATGGTAGCATCTAACCACCTAACTTTGGTTGCTCCTAAAACATTAAGGAGAATTGGACCTAATTACCGTAGTATTTCTTGAATGAGAAATCATCAGGAAAAGCCAGTGAAACTATTTCTGTATTCTTGCCAAAGAAACTACATGGATCTGCCTTTGAAGTCACCAGGAGCTGAGCTCAATTTGAAGGAAATGTTACTTACTGTTGCAGCTACAACTAGCATTCAGTATTTATTTTTGTACCAATATTGTGCAGAACATATAAAGCTCCCCTTTACTTCATAATTATGAGGTAATAATAGGATAATAAAACAAGTTAACTTTCATGGAATAACTAACTCTGAATTAAAGGAGAGACGAACTTGACAAATAGAGTTGTTCAGTCAGGCCAAAACACTTTTATGCCTAAAATTAAGGAAAGATAATGGCAATTTTTTCATCTCAATAAAGTGCTAAAATTCTTCACCATTATGGTAGGGCCTAGAGATAGCGTAATTAGCAATCATAGCAGGAAATTCTGTCCTACAACACGGGAGAATGTCTAGAGACCTAACAGGATACAGCTAACAGAATCCTGATGAAAGGAGATGCCTCATTTGCCATATCCACACTAGTGATTTTATGGCATCCTATTGCACCATTCAACAGTTGCTATGATATTATATGAACAATAAAGTCTGGTTTTACAGTATTGCAGTAATGACTGGGTGAATCTGTAAGATGCTATAAATGACTAGTTTGGAAATGTCTCCTGGTTAATGCTAAAGTCAATCCTAGTGAAGAGAAAACTCTTGGACTGATAGAAAGCAGTTTGGCAGAAGGGAGATATGGGGGGAAAACAAAGGAACCAGCTATAGGTGGTCTTATAAATACATGCAAGAGTAAAATGGAATGAAAGAAGAAGAAAGGGCTCTTCCCATTCTGAAATTATTATGAGTGCATGCGAGCCACTGTATTGAACTTCCTTTTCTTTTCTTTTTTTTGCAATAGTATCAAACACAAACCCAGCAATTCAAATACAGCGAACTGGTCCTTGCTATATTTCATCTGCTATTTGTGTTCCAATTTCTGGAAAGAGAGATGCTGAGAGGAAGCAGAGCTGCTGTGTTGCAGCCCAATAATAACATCTCTAATGGTAGAAAAGTCCTACCAAAACAAGGAAGATTAAGAGAAAGTGGATAAAGATAAAAAAGGAAGCAGGTAGACAGAACAACAGGGACAAGTTTTTCCTCTAACATGTGAAGAGAGTAAATATAAACAACATTTTCTTATGAAACATATAAGTAACATAAATACAAAATGAAACTGATTTCTGAATAACAGGGTTGGTTTCAGATGAACAATGAGAACAAACACAAAAAGTCACCTCTTGGACACAACCATTCCAATGGAATAAAACAACTGGGAAATACATTTAATTGACCCAAAAGAAACTGGGAGAAGCAGGTGGAAAAAAACAGTGGGAAGCATAGAAAGAAGACCAAGGAATGAAAAAAAAGATGAAGGTCAACATTGCATTTCAGAATAGTATGTAATCAAGAGTTAATAGTCAAGAGTTATTGTGCCCAGACTGCAGAGGGAGGGAGCTCAAGTGATGGCTAGGACTGACTTCAAATAAAAACAAAAAATGCAAAAAAAAAAAAGATATGTTATATTTGTTAATGCTATGACACCACATGTCTGCTTTCAAAACTCTGGTGCCAAGATTCATATATAATCAAATAGTCAAAGCCAAGATATAATTAAAAGCCAGGTTCTCTGGAACACCTGGACTGACAAAGCAGATGATTGCTTGGATGCTATCTAATGCTGCACAGTTAATTATTTTTTTACCAAAGGAACTGACATGAAAATACCTTTTATTCATTTTGTATCAGCAAATAAATACAAGTATAGTGCTAAAATGCTTTTCTGTGTGGTTGCTCATTTTCACGTATACAGCCCAAACCACATTTTACAATAATTTTAATTTGCATGATTTAATTGTATATTTTATTGAATTTTAGTGCATAAAAATACAATTTTGGGAAGTAAAAGGCTATTCAAATACATTTTCCTCATAAAGGATAGTGGAAAGAAGTCTGATGAGACTAAAGTCTTTTAAAAGCAATGAAAATTATTTCATACACGCTCTATTTAAAATACATTTTATTGTAGCATCATCATATAGATAACATAACTCCTTATGTTGCATAAAAGATAATTGGTTCTATTTCTGAATCATGTAAGTTTTCACCACATTTTTACCTTCAGCTTTTTCTCTGCCAGAAAATGGGGAATGATACCAGACAAATGCGGATGGAAATGCAAGGGAAATTCAGTCTCTTATTTTTTAAAACAGAATGCTACTAATTATTTTTAAAATTTTAAGTAGAAGCGGGAACTTTTTCTTTTTTTCTGTTTCCTTCCTTGCTATATTGATTGAAACATGGAAGATAAATCTGGAGCCATATAATAAATGAAAAATGTATGCCTGTCATGTGATATTATATTTTTATCAAATCTTTTCTGATATTATGAATAGATGTCAGTATGGCAAATAAATGCACACTAGCCTGTATAGATGAATTTCCAACATTATTTTAATTTTCTTGTAGATTCTTATATATTCTAGATAAGGATTCCCAAACTATTGTGAATATTCTTTGTCAAGATTTATAGTTTCTTATATGATGTCTGATAGTAGTTTATCAGGGGACTTGAAAATACTTACACATGTTTCTTTCCTATGTAATTATTTTCCAAAGTAACTTTTAAATCTTCAAATGTCTTGTAGAGTGAAAGGTATGACTAAGCAATCCATCAGTTTAACAGAATGTACTTGAAGCATGATTAAATTTGGATTCCACCTATTTCTTTTGTCTTTTTTAGTGAGCAGCCAGTTTTAAGCTTTTCAGTTAGAATATTTCAATTAATTTGCCAATTAATGACAACAGATGAAATAATCTAGAATGACATCTATTTTAGTTAAATTACTTACTTAGAATCTGAAAAGTAATCAATTTAGGTGCATAAAATCAGCTCTGAATATTATACAACAGGTCCGATTTCATCTCACAATTGTTTAAAAAAAAACCCAAAGGGTAGGTGAATTCAAAATTTTCAATACTACCTTCTACATGTAATCAGATCATTCAATTCAAATGAACTTTAAATTGTAAGGTGTTCGAATCATGATTCTTATATTCTTGTCATTTATAACATTATATAATATTAAGTTTCCATGTAACCATAATCCATTTAGTATAAAATAACCATTTTAAATGTTCATAGTACTTCTCTGAAATAGATGAGGATTTATGAATGGAACATACTGTACTTCTCTATGGTTTTTAAAAATCTACATATTCATACTGCTAAGTGAATTGTTTTACTTAATATTTAGTTTGCTACATTCTTAGCAATCCTATAACCTGGTGTATTGCAATCACTATTTCTAAAATGTCCAGTCCTTGGCTGGAAATTCCGAGTTGCTAAATGAAATTTTGGAGGATGTAAATTTGGTACACAGCTGATTTATAATTTCCCCCATTTGTAATTTATCATACAACACAATAATATTAATAAATTCTAAGAATATTGAGGGCAGATAAAAGGAAAGAATTAGAATTATACTGATGGTCGCAGTAAAACAAAACATTCAGTCAGAATTCTTTAGTGAATTTTTCACCGAAGTTTAGTGAATTTTAAGGGAAACCAAAGCAATCATGTAGTTTTTGGATGCAATGTTGTATCAAGCTGAAGTTTCTCACAACTGTCATGTACATCAGGCCAGAGATAACAAAAATGTAACCTAATATCTACCATTATGAAACAGCAAACAACATCAGTTTTCAACCTTATTAAAACTGAGCAACTGGTATTACTGATGTGACAGAGAGTGGTTGAGTTTCTTTCCATCATTATTAAGCAAATATGTGGCTCTGTCAAAGAGCAAATCTTCAAGAAAATCTGTGATGAGGTAATTTTATTACTCATTCATAGTGCCTTGTATTTGCTGTACTTAAAATAGACACTTGTACCCAGTGGCTTTTTATTACTGGAAGGAGGGTGGAGAGAGGGAATCACATACACGCTGGTCTTTTTTTCTTTCTCCTGGCAAATGGAAGCAATTCAATCCAACATGGCTTGAAACTTGAGTAGGTCACTGTATACCGTGATAGAATTCCCTAATCCCTGAGCCAAATTTCCCGAGGGGGCCCTCCTACTAGTCCTGCACTTTCCAAGCTGACTTTTCCATTCCTTCAGCCCTCTCCTCTCCCCCCCCCCCACTTCATCTCTTCATCTCCCTCTACCTTACAGCCTTGATATCCGATCTGCTGCTAGGATTCAGGTTTCAGTTTTTACAGCTTAGGCTGTCTATTGCTATATACATTCCTTTCTTTCTGCTCTGTCGTGATTACTTAGCAGAGCTTATTTTACACAAGTCCACATGAAAGCAGTTCAGATGAAGGGAAGCAGTCAAGCTGCTTGAACAGTTCAGATGTGCACCTACACAAGGGCACATTGTGTTCACCAGAAAATGTTGTCGTATACATTTCATACAATATGACTAATTTGTTAAGTTACTGTACTCTTTAACTTAGTGAAGAGGAGGAAATCTTTTTGGTATACCTTTCTTTCAGTAAGTGAAGAATTTTTGAAAGAAAGACAAGCAAATATCCAATGCACTTAGAAGGAAACAAGATGAAAACCTGCTCAGAACTTTAGTTATAAAAACACAGAATGTGCTCTCCAAGCTTAATAAGATAACTAACTCTACGATGTAGCCAAGGCTGCCTGAAAGCTTCTGCTGTTATTCACATTTCAACCGCGCAATCTATAAAAGCTGTTCCCAAAACTATATCAGATCCACAGCCTTGGATTAAATTACTCATATAAATGAAACTCTGATATATTTATTTCTCTTATTGCTTTTCTTCCATTATCAGAGGATTAAGGGAAAGAGAGGCTTACCTGCCTTAAAATTAACACTAATGCTTAATAGACTTTCATAAAAAGAAAAAAAAATCTTGTGTAATTTTCCTCCTTTCACATACAGTGTTGTTTTTGTTTCTTCCTCACCATTTCAGACAAACATCTGTTCTACTGCAGAAGAACAACTATCTCCCAAACCACCAAGTGTGCCTGCAGCCAAAGTAAACAAAACAAACCCAGAGGATCCAGCATAGTCAGCCTTTATATCCAGCCAGGATAGCATTTCATATGTTTTGATTAAAATTAGCTAATTTGTAATGCTAGAACCTAAGAAACTGAAAAACTGCAGATCGAATGAAGCACTGTCTTAAACGGACAGTGCATAATGGGACAGAGTTCCATGCCCACTGTCCCCCTTCCTCTCTATCCTTACCAAAATAAAAATCCAAACAAGGTCTGACTAAGCAATTACTGTTAAATTCAAGTGTGCACAAAGCTTCCCCTAAGATAGAAAGTCTACCTACAAAGAGGCATATGTATATATGCCTAAAGATTGGATAAATGTTATAGATATGCAGGGCACTTTGTTCTTACATGTATCACCACCACCTTTGTTCAAATGTCCATCTGCTGTTGGACAAACCTTCAACACAGAAAGAAACAATACAGACAAATAACAGAGAACATTTTTGATTGAGTTTAAAAATTAAACATTAAAGCAAGCATCTTCTTCCAAATTGATTTGCTAAGCATAATAAGTAAAATGGTCTTGTTGATCCTTTAGGTTGCTAGCCTTGGACCACATAGGCAAAGACTCCATGAGGATGCATATTCAATTTCACACACAGCTTTTTAAATTATTACATACCAACAATGTATATTGGATATTTGAATATAACCTGTTAACGGAATGATTATGAATGCTCCATTTCACTAAATGCAACTTCGGTGAATGAATTGTATCCTACCTCAAAACTATATTGTTTTATTATTTGAAGCAAAGCAACTTCACTTCAGACCCGTAGGGGAGGTTTAGGGAAAGGAAAGATGAGAAACATAAAAATCAATGCTAACAACAATAACAGTGCTATCAGACAATGATTTCATGTTCACCCAGGTGACTATTGTTTATTTATTTATTGGACAACTTCTTAGGTATTAGCCTCTGGAGTGCCAGCCCACAAAATTATCTCTAGAACACAGCTGGATTGGCACTGTTTCCTGTGAGGATGCTGGTTTTACCTCCTCCATACACAATCACTCCAAACAGGTATAGATGATATACAGAATGTACACACAGAGACATACATATTCATGCACCCTTCTAGGACAGCTTTCAATTCAACACTCTGCTTCCTTGATTAACTGTGAAGTGGAGCACACAAAACAGACGCAGAAGTAAAAGGGAGAAGAAAAAGACAAGAGATCCTGTGTCTAAGCTCAAGAATGATGTGCAGTTCAGACCATAACATTTCACTTTGACAATTTAATTACACAGTTGCAGCTGGCTACTGGAAAGGGGGCCAGAGGGAGAGGGTGCTTAAATGACTTCCCTTCTTTTCTAACTTTTAACAGCTTCTAGATTATCTGGCTAGGATGGGCACATAGAAGGGAACTGAGCCCCTTTGGAGAAAATATTATAAATTATAGTAGTTATAACCATCAACATATCAGATCCGCTTAGGGGATCTGGCTTTATCGCCTGTGAACTCTGCAATTAGGAGGAGTTCAGGCACCTTTCGTCAACCCTATCCGAGGTTTCCCCCCCTCCTAACAACAAAACAAGAGGTCTTTTATTTATAATATATTCTTCCATGGGGGGGGAGGGGAGACCGGAGTACCGGGGGGGTCTGCAACAAGCTTCCCTCCTCTCCGCCCCTCTCCCTTTTTCTTCCCTTTTCGCATCTGATAGTGATAAAGGGGAGCGCAGAGACGTACCTTCATCTCTTCATTGATTTCCCTTTTCACGGGGTGAGCCGGCTTCCTGCTTCTTTTATTTTCTGGAGGTCTCCCTTCTTTCTCCATTTCTGCCATTTTTTTTGTTGTTTTGTGTGCGTGCGTGTTGTTTTTGTGTGTGTGTGTGTGCGTGTGCGCGCGCGCGCGTGTATCTACTTTGGTGGAGATGAAATGGCTGCTGGTATTATTTGGGGAAAGCTTTTGGGGGAAGGTTGTGGAGAGGAAGGGAGGGAGGACGGGGGCGGCTTTTAGCGCTGGGCGAAAGCGTCAACGGGTGTCAAAGGAGAAAGCGGCTCTGGGAGGGTTGGGGATGCGGGCGGGCCGGACCGTGGGTTGCCCTGGCGAGTCAGCCATCTTCTGTCTCCCTGTCTGTCTGCAGGACCGAGCGCGAGAGACGGGCTCTGTGCGTGCATGGGGAGGGGGCGGCGAGGGAGAAGGAGGAGAGTCGGCAGGGAGAGAAAGAAAGAAGCCAGTCCAGTTCCTTCCAAAGAGCGGGCGTGCGCGCGGGGGGGTGAGCAGGACGTCTCCCTGCCCAGGCATTGGGCGGGGCTTCCAATATCATCAAACCCTCCGCCTCTTCTTCTCCTGCTGCTAGTTAGGCACAGATTCAAAGAAGCAGGGAGGGGGCTTTTTATACTTAATTGTCATCACCTCTTTTTCCTCCCCCGCCCCCGCAGGGACTGTCGTCCCTTGTGGAAAATACAACAAGGAACTCCTCGGCTCCTTGCTTCCCCCCCCCCCATCTTTTTTATGATGTTGTTTGTGGTAGTCACTGGTGATCACCACATATGGTCCTCGATTACACGCTCTTGCTCACCCACCTACCCCTTCGAAACCCAGTGACGGGACGAAATGGCAGGGATCCTTTATTAAAACGCCCTGTATTACAAAGGCGCACTTAAGTAGCATGCACGGCTGGCCTCCAAACGTGCGGTGTGTGGGTGAGGGGCAGAGAGAGAGAATTGAAAGGAAGGTCGCCTTAGGTTGCCAAAGTGGCCCATGGTAGTGGCAGCCAGTGGCAGTTTCTTAGGGCGAGTGTGTGTGTGTGTGAAAGAGAGCGCGCACCCTGGAACCCGCAGCCTGAGGATGGAGGATGCTTGGTGCTCAGGACTGGCTGGCTGGCGGCCCGCTAGCCCGCCCCGCTATGCAACTCCACCTTTAGGAGAAAGAGGGAAAAGGCGCAAATGGAGGCTGCTCTCCATGCCTGTCTGCCCACGGCGCTGGGAAGGGAACGTTTCTACAGTCGCGTTGAAACCTCTCCAGCTGAGGCGGAGCTTGACGTTTTCGTGGGTGGGCGGCAGTTTGGAGGGAGCTGGGCCGCTGAAACGGCACTAGTAGTATTCGACAAGCAAAGACGTTACACCAACGGGGTTTTTTGCTTTGTTTTGATTTTGGCGGGAGGATCTCCAGTCCCGCGCAACTAGTCCTCAAGGAAAGCTTCGCTTAATGTGTGGCATCAGGCTTTTGTCTCAGCATATTAGGTTCCATCTATGCCAATAATCAGCTAAATGATTGTGCGTGTGTGCGTGCCAGTAATCAGCTAAATGATTGTGTGTGGCGGGGGGAGGGTAAAGTTCGTCTCTACGAACATATTCTGAATTAATGGAAGGACTCTTAACGCATCGTATCCCATAAACCGAGTGTTATTTTTAAACATTAAAATCTGAAAACTAAACATGATCTATCTTTCTCAAACCTTTCATTCAGTTCTTCAAGGCTGACTGCCTTTATAGATCTGGGAGTCCGAAACGCCATCGCCCCAGAGTCGTATTAGCACCCATCCTTTCATTCTGTTTGTTCTGTTCGAGAACTGACTCGAACTAAGACCTCTCTGCCTCCGAGTTTTGTTTCGGAGAGACTTGACTTACTTCTTCATCTCTGTTGAAAGAAAATGGAAAATGAATAGACGATACTTGGAACTAAGTGCTGGATTAACGGTACACACGGAAGGAGAATGCACTGATTATATTCGGTCGTACACACCACCTCTTTAGTAGCTCATAATTATCTGATACTATACAATATGGAGGTGTCCATTTTCCATTAGTGAAAAACATAATTACGAAGTAATTTGTCATTATGTCTGAAGTTGATCTTAAAATTATATATATATATATATATATATATATATATATATATATACATGCACAATACCCAAAGAGAAAATTACCCAAAATGTGCAAAAAGGCTCTCCTTTAAAAAAAAAAAAAAAAAGTACAGTCTGTCAAAATTAAGTTTGATTCCAATTCTTGATCTGCATTTTATTTATTACAGTTGGCTCATTGACACTAATGGGCCCCTGATTATAGGAAAAAGCATGCTAAGGCAGAATTTTTAAAATCTTTTAATCCAGATTCACATCGAATTCTGCTGCATTTATTCTGAAGTTGATTCAAGAACTGAGATTTGCAGTCTGTAAAGCTCTTTTAGAAAAAAAATCCCAGACAATTTTCAATGCAATTTATTTCCAGAATTGAAGGATATTATTGCTTGGGATATATCGAGTTACACATATATAATGATACAGTAGAGCTTTACAGTCTTTCAATAATTACAGGAATACAAAATTGTAATGCATTCATCTATTCTGCAATATTTATGCAATATTCATTTCAAAATTTTTTATCATTATTGTACATATACTGAAGAACAGAGGTTCCTAAATTTTTTGCCATCACACCTCCCTTCAGTATAATCTTAATGTACATACCTCCCCTAAAACTCCAAACACCAAAATGAACATAAATGAACAATGAAAACAATACAATGAAACTTTGGGGAAGAAGGATTTGTTGTAACAATGTACAATTCAACAAAGGGTTCTTTACACCCCCCATGGAGTCTGTTTGCACTTCCCAAGGAAGATACACATCACAATTTGAGAAACCTTGCTATAGAGGTATGAGTTGGAATTAAAATTAGAGAACACCAATATTTCCTCTCTAACACTTCCTTAGCATATGTTCATGATGTAGCAGTACAACGTCTTGCTAAGATATGCTGTTCTCCCATTGTGCTCTTGATTGGCTAACAAATTGTGTTGTATTGCCATTCTTCTTAGGGATGTATATTCTAAGGGCACTGATTGATAAATAGCTAATAGCATATATTTCCTTACTTAAAATTCAGGCATCTCTCCCAATCTCTACCAATGACTGATGAATGTTGGTTTGTCTTTGTAAACATATCTTTCTAGAAAGAAGGGTGAAAAGTGCAACAAATTACACACTGAAGTAGCTTAAGCAGGACACACACACACTGGTGTGTTATACAAAATATTGGTGCACTGTTCAAACCTTCAACTATATGTCAAAGACCGCTATATGTTTGGACCATGCTACTGTATTAGCCAGACTGGAACAAGTTTGGAAAAAAATGTCTCAAAGGTGCTTTTTCAAAAGGTAAGAGGACTTTTTTCCCTGAAGAAGAAGTAAAAGATGTTTTGCTTCTCATCCATGAAGCTTCATTGGTTCTGGCAGGATTGGGGGGGGGTAGGTTGGAAGGATCATATTTCTTTGTAGTCATCTGGTTGTTAGCACTCTCCTTGAGAGCTCTTGAGGCCACTTGGGGGTTTATCTGTGCCCTCAGGGTCACTTGTACCAGAGTGTAAATGGGGATGGCATCTTCTTGGAACTGCTGAAAGGACTGAGTTGTAGACAGGGTCCACATTGATCATTGGTTTGAAAGAGGGGTAAAAGAGGCCATTTATGTTAACATTGAACAGTTCTCTCTCAACAGCGAGAAAGGGATAAGACCCCCACTATCTCCTTTCAGCAGTCCTTTCACAAGTTCCAAGAAGATTCCACCCCCATTTGCACTTTGATACAGGTGACCATGAGGGCACAGATAAACCCCCAAGTGGCCTCAAGAACTCTCAGGTAGAGTGTTAACGACCAGATGACTGCAAAGAGGTTTCAACCCCAAACCTCTGCCCCAATTCTGTCAGAACAAATCCTTTCATCGCCTCCATCATCCTGCCAGAACCGATGAAGTTTCTTGAATGAGAAGTGAAATGTCTTCTTCCTCCTCCTCGGGGAAAAAACAGACTAGTTGCCTTTTGAAAAAGCTCCTTTGAGACAACTATGACCTGGATGACTGAGAATCTCCACAGATATTTGGGGAAAAATGAAATCACAACACAATACAAATCAAAATGCTGAAGGTTAGAACACTTGAAATGACACCATGTTTGAGCAAAGGGAAGATTGGATTTGTAAGGATATTCCAATGTCTGTGTAAACTACAAGTGATGAAAGGACCCAAATCATGGCTACTGCCATCTAATCAAATAGAGGCAGAGCAGAAATGTGAATAAAAGAAATTCTGACTCAAATCCCTTACTCATTGTATGAACCCATGGTTATTTTCCCAATATATAGCTGGAAAGCTGAGACTAGAAAATAGTATCTTTTTTCAAAATGTACACGCAATAAATGTACATCAGAAATAGCATTTATGCATGGTGCACAATCATACCTGATCCCTTCACTAGTCAATACAGTCATTGACCCATTTACCTTCTGGTTATTAAGTCCCAGATTTGGTTAATAGTGCTCTCTGGTATTATGTTTCCTCATCATTGTCTTTATGAACTGATGGCAGCATACGTATTATGGAAAAGCAGTAAATAATAGTAAAATGTATGTCTCTACAATGTACAGTATCTATTTTCTTTATTTAATAGAAAGCTAGAAAATCCCTATTGTGCAAAGCATTTTACTTGTCCTTAAGCCACCATTGTAATTGTTGCCAGTAGCCAGTAACAGATTGTGAAACTAACTATTCCATTTGTCTCATCAATCTGGTAATCTAGACTAAAGCTTCATCCATGAAGGCTTCCTAATCATGGAAGCTAAATCAAGAAGAAAACGCTCCTTGCCATGAGCAGGTCAATGTGCAAACTGTCACTAAGCCACCAGTGGAAGTTGGCAATATTTGCAATGTTAGTTGTTGTAAATTGTCCAAGAAAGAGGTCTACAAGGAATGGTGAATAAAAACAGTAATATAAATATGAAATTGTATCAATTATTTCTTTCACACAGTGTTGAGATTTGAGCTGGTAGGATTTAACTATTGCCAAGCAAACTCACAGCTTTATATTTAACAACAACAACAACAACAACAACAACAACAACAACAACAACAACAATAATAATAATAATAATAATAATAATAATAATAATAATAATAATAATAATAATAATAATAATAATAATAATAATAATAATAATAATAATGTTGGAAGGGACCTTGGATGTCATCTAGTCCAACCCCCTGCTCAGGCAGGAAACCCTATACCATTTTAGACAAATGGCTGTCCAGTCTCTTCTTAAAAACTTCCAGTGTTGGAGTATTCACAGCTTCTGGAAGCAGGTTGTTCCACTGATTAATTGTTCTGTCAGAAAATTTCTCCTTAATTCTAGGTTGCTTCTCTCTTTGGTTAGTTTTCATCCGTTGCTTCTTGTCCTGCCTTCAGGCACTTTGGAGAATAGCTTGACTCCCTCTTCTTTGTGGCAGCCCCTGAGATATTGGAACACTGCTACCATGTCACCTCTCGTCCTTCTCTTCATTAGACTAGACATACCCAATTCCAGCAACCGTTCCTTATATGTTTAGCCTCCAGTCCCCTGATCATCTTTGTTGCTCTTCTCTGTACTCTTTCTAGAGTCTCAACATCTTTTTTACATTGTGATGACCATTTTTAAGTAAATAGAATAGAATAGAATAGAATCTGGAAGGGACCTTGGAGGTCTTCTAGTCCAGCCCCCTGCTCAAGCAGGAGAACCTATATCACTTCAGACACGTGCCTGCCTAGTCTTTTCTTAAAAATCTCCAGTGATGGAGCTCCCACGATTTCTGAAGCCAAGCTGTTCCACTCGTTAATTGTCCTCACTGTTAGGAAGTTTCTCCTTAATTCCAGGTTGCTTCTCTCTTTGATCAGTTTCCAACCAACGTTTCTTGTCCTGCCTTTTGGTGCTTTGGAAAATAATTTGACCCTGTCTCCTTTGTAGCAGCCCCTCAAATACTGGAATATTGCTATCATGTCATCCCTATTTCTTCTTTTCTTTAGACTAGCCAAACCCAATTCCTGCAGCCATTCTTCATATGTTTTAGTCTCCAGGCCTTTGATAATCTTAGTTGCTCTTTTCTGAATTTTTTCCAAAGTCTCAACATCTTTTTTGTAGTATGGTGACCAAAAGTGGTTGCAGTATTCCAGTATGGTCTTACTAGGGTTTTATAAAGCAGTACTAATACTTCACGTGGTCTTGATTCTATGCCTGTTTATACAACCCAGGATTGTATTAGCTTTTTTGGCTGCTGCTGCACATTGCTGGCTCATATTCAAGTGATCATCCACTAAAACTACAAGGTCCCTCTCACAGTTACTGTTTTTGAGCCAGGTCTCGCCTAATCTGTATTTATAACTTTGATTTTTCCTGCCTAAATGTAAAACTTTGCTTTTCTCCACATTAAAGTTCATTTTGCTGGATAGGGCCCATTGTTCAAGTTTGTCAAGATCTTTTTGGAGCCTGAGCTTGTCTTCTGGGGTGTTGGCTATTCCTGCCAGTTTAGTGTCATCTGCATTTGTTTGTTTTGAGCTTATAGTTGTACTCAAGGTTTATTAAAATCAATGGATATTTTGCAGTTGGGTTTAATGGGGTGTGAATTGAATGTTAAACATTAACTTTCTTTGTTTTAGAAAAAGGTTTGCTTCATCAAAAAGCAATACATTCTAATCTATAAAAGCTTCATCCTTTAACTGTAGCTGTGCATACACAAATACAACCGTGGGTGGGGTAAACTCTTAAATAATAATAATAAATTGAATTGTAAAGTACTTGGTGCTCTCTGGGCTTGATTATTTGCTTGCAGACATTTCATCTGTCTCTTTCACCTCCTCTATTTGTTCTTGCTTTTCTTGAGTGGTCTTGCAGAATCTGCAGGAATTGTCACTGGAATCTCTAGTTCAATGAAATCTATCTCTTGAAGCAACTATTCAAGACTTCTTCAAATGGCATTCCTTGGCATCTGCTAGACATGTTGAGCAGTTAGAGGTTAATGGTCTATGACTGGGAATGCGGCATCCTATGGTTTAATTTTTTTTTATACAAATAGAAATCAGCAGGACATTTTTGCAGGAATCCCATGAAGGCAACTGGTCCACAGTATAAGATGATGGACACAGCTGGTGATGGGGAGCCACAGGTAATTATTTTGTTTCCTACCTTTGAACAGACTATCACTTCAAAAAATAGTTTAATATAATACTATTGGGCTGCATTATTTGGACCTCTTATTGTGGTTTGGACTTATTCACTTTAACATCTCTAAGCCTAAATAATATTTGGGCAATCATTGAAATAATATTTGAAATATAAGTAATTACATAATTTTTCACTAGTTAAAATATTTTCTTCAGTGAAAAGGGTATAGTTGATATATCTAGAAATTGTAGCTGACATTTTATATAAATTTTACAATCAATTTGCAAATTGAATTCTGAAATTTTGAGTCTATACACCTGGAGTGTAATCAGATTAGCGAAGAGTGTTTCAGATTATGGACTCCTAT
Source organism: Azemiops feae (assembly GCA_023970755.1). NCBI lineage: Eukaryota > Metazoa > Chordata > Lepidosauria > Squamata > Viperidae > Azemiops > Azemiops feae. The sequence goes on from JALGBA010000094.1 coordinate 2,354,948, forward strand.
ATTGTCATATTAGGTAAACTTTGATGGAAGAAAAGCATTCCTCCTGGGGGAGGCAAAAGAAAAAATCCCTTCTTTAGATTTAAAGAGGTCCTTCCCATGTTCATTTCTGTTAATATTTGTATTTTGCTGATCATTAAATCTCATGGCCAATCAGAGATGGTTGATTCACTGGGGGAATCAATTTTAACTGATTTTCTCAGTTAAATTTTTAATCAATCAATTAGTTAATGAAATGTTCTGCTCCTGGTATATCACAATATAGGAAATGATACAGCGATACAGTTGCTTGTCCACTTGAAACATGAATCTGAATATTCCGTTTAAAGTTTCTGTGAAGAAGCTAATTTCTAAAATGTAGCAGACTTTCAAGGCAGCAATAGCAGACTGAGCTATGAATCTGCTCTTTGCAGAGCTCACAAACGTGGCCAAAATAGAAACCGGTGAATACAGAAATCTAAAATAAAGCCACGTTGTGTGCAACAACACATTTGGGATTTTTTATATATGCTATTGGGTATTGTTTGGTATAGCACATTTTTTCATATATTTGACAACTTTTCATAATTTATCAGCTAAGGTCACATAATTCATGTATATAAAGATCCTAGCCCCAGTCTTCTTTTATGCAATAGCAATGGATTTTATTTACAGACATTGGCCAGGTAAAATTCTAAAACATTAAGAAACATAGAAAAATCAAATACTGTTAAGATACTAGAAACTCAAAGCGACATCAAAACTCTGGATTTCTAACTTACCATCAGGGAGTTGTTTTTTTTTGTTTTTTTTTTAAACTCTCCTAGGATATTTCTTCTTCAGAAAATATTTAATTAGATGTTTAATAATTATTTATTTATTTATTATTAGGGGTTTTTTTTATGCTTGGCTGGAGACACGTTATTAATTGGCTAAAAACCATCAAAACGCATTACAGAATGGGCAGAATTTGTTTTATGCTCCCTTTCTTAAAATGAAAACTTGGAAGTTTGATTCTTTGGGAAGAGGGGTGCCATGAACTACTGTGGCTAATGTATCTCTGTCTAAAAAAGGGTATTGTTGATAAAGAGGTCAACAGCAAATTGTACTGAAGCTAAAATGATGCTTATATAATGTCATAATCATACAAGTGCCACAAGAATGTGTTATTGTTTGCCCCCTCCCTGTGGATACCCATAGTAGTTTATCATATATGTCCCTACAAAGAGGTCACTTGGGCCTCTAGTATCACCGTTGACATTAGGGACATGTTCACTTGATTCAGGTGTTGGGGAAAAATAAACTTGACTCTTATCTGCATATTGATGATTCCTCAGCATACAAGTTGAATGACTGCTCTTAGATGTTAAAAGGCCTTGACATCAAGAGAGTGCCATGACATCCCTCAGAATAATATCACATTGCAAAGGTACACTTGATTAACATAATTCTATTAAATCATCCCTGCATGGAATGGTAGAACTCCTGTAATGTAGTGCCCCAACCACCACAGTCAAACCAGGAGTATATTGTGGTCAATGGTATTAAAAGCTGCTAAAAAGTCAAGCAGTGTCAATGATACATTTGCTCTGTCTCTTGAAATGAATTTATTTGACAAGATGACAAAGGGAGAATATGTTTGCTGGCCTAAACCCAAGCTGGAAAGGGTCAAAATAGCTGGTATTCTGTCTTTCAAGAATGTTTGCAGCTGCACAAACATTGATACACTCAGGCACATGGTCCCAAACTGGGAAAGGTTGTTAGCTTACAACTTAGGCTATGGGAAAAGCTTCTTCAAGAATTCTTTAGAAAAATAATTGCCTCCTGTTGAAGAGAAGTAGTTTCACAATTATTTAATAGAGTAGAATTAATAGAAATTCTTATTTTTCTTAAAATCTAATATAGAAACATGCAACTTTCTAAATGTACCTTTGATACTCCTAGGTATCCTGTGTTTGCATAATGCTAGACAAGGTCAAAAATCCAAATTCAGTTGGATAGTTTGTGGTTCAGCGCTTTGTGAAGACCCAGTCATGTCTCAATATGTTGTGTGAACCATGCCATCATGACAAGCTATTTTGTGTTGCTTATGGAAGTAGAGCATGTTTTCTGAATGCAGAAATTGAACTTAATTAACCTGGTTTTACTTCTTTCGTGATTTAAGCACTTTGGCTTGCTGGCTACTAACAATGATCTAATATCTTCTGGAGTTTCAAGAGAAGTGAGCTTTGTTGAAAATTTGGCTCTTTACTCATTCTTTTTCCAAATAGTATTCTCTTTTACCTCTTTCATTTGGGCTAACAGAAAGTTCCCTTGACCTTGGGAATCAAATTCTGTAGCAAGTGAGAGATCCAATGGGTTCTCGACAGGCCTTTCCAACAATTTCTGCTGGAGGAAGGAACTAGGGGGATCAGCTACATCAGGGGTGTCAAACTCGCAACATCATGTGATGTGTCGCGACATATCGCAACTTTTTTGCCATTGCTGGCAATGGGGTGGGCACGGTTTTGCTATGATGCATCCGGCCCGTGGGCAGGCAGTTTGACACCCCTGAACTACACTGAACTTAATACTAATAGGGAAGAAATAGTTGAGGTAGTGGAGGCTATAGGAACCATGTTAGAGAGTGACCATGTGATCCTGGAATAGACCATACTGCAGCCAAGGAGAACTGAAGGCAGTCAGATTAGTGTTTTAATGTGTTCTAGATTTCTAGGAACTGATGTTTGTTTCTGCTTATTAAGCTTTCTTTCCTACTGCTGCTTTGCATGCCAGATTCCCTTTTCCATCCTTTAATTCACAGACTCTCTACACAACTACAGAGTTGGTATCTTAACACTTGGAACGCCTTAAAAATATTCTGTGATCTCTGTGCGCTTTTCATTAGTTGATATCATACAGATTCAGGCTTCATTATCTTTATGTTAAAGTTCCAGGGACCTCTCATGTTTCTCACAGATTCTCCTCTTTCTTCTTCTGCCCTAATCTCTGCATTTCTTGGGTATTTCTATAAAATTAGCCAGCTGTAGATTCAGTAAACAAACATTCTTTCTGCTGGACAGTTTCTCTGCTCTGAAAGCAGGAGGCTGCTGTGCTGGACCTCCTTCAGCACTTGGATAGGCAGTCTTGGCAAGGATTGTGCCCACACTCTTGCAATAGTTGCTTATTGGAGCATTACAGGAAAATAGGACAAGAAATTTGACCCTAGAGAACCTGGATGAGGCTCCCAATAATCATGGCTGCCTTAAGACTAATAGAGGTACAGTAGGTATATCTTTACTGTTTTAGTGACTTGGTATCTCCCTTTCTGGGATGAGTCACTCTTTCAAAACATTGGTGTAGAAACCTGGAGCAAGTTGAGAAGTCTCCTCTTTTGTTTTCAAATGAAAAGGAGAGGCATAATTATTGGCTCTTTTAGGGAAAAAAATCTTCCATGTAAAAGTTGGGCCTATTCAAGCTTTTATTTTCTTATTCCATCTCCAGGTTAATTGGAAAGGCCGTGAATGGTATGGAGCATCTGCTTCCATGAAAGCTCCCCCCACTCTGCCAGCCTTGAGTGTGAGTAGCATTTTTGCCAAAATAGGCAGCATCTCATTTCTCCCCTCCAGATTGACAAAATGTCTTTTGACAAAAACATGCAGAAATTCCTCATTTGGGAAACGTTGCTTCTAATAAGGAGTACAATATGTTTTATCAAATCATGTTATGTACATTGTGGAAAAAGAATTAATAGATGTTTTGCTTGGAGTATCACAGCACCTGTATTGTCATTGCAGTTTTAAGGAAGAAGCAAGATGCTACACACCAAGGGAAAAATGATGATCACAATGGGCAAGCTGCAGCTCCATGGCCGTCTACTGACCTCAATAATGAATAGAAAGAGTTAAATCTCTTGACTCATGTCACTTCTAGTAAATATTTAGTTTCAACCTATAAAAAAGAACATTAAATAAAATTTAAAATTAAGAATGGAAAAGAAGCCCTCCAGAAATGAAGTAGTTAAACTAAGAGCCACAGAAAATAGACATGTAGTATATAGTAAAAGTGGGTTTTGGGGGGGGGGGGGCAGGGAAGTATTTGTTGTTGGATAATCACTAGGAAGAAAAGGGCATCATATTTTTTTTCAAGTTAAGTAGATAAAATCCCCATGTTAGGAAAGGTCTAATCAAGAGTCAGTGCTGTGTTGAAAGACTGAACTTAAATTTCAGTCTTTATCAGAATTGCTGACATAAGATAAAACCTCATATAATATATGAGAGCTGGTGGTTTTTCTTAACTGAGAGATTGTAAATGAAATCAGATTTCATCAAGAAAACAAATAGTACAGGTAATCTTCAATTTATGACCGTCACTTAGTGACTGTTCAAAGTTATGATGGTCCTCCTTAAAAGGTATTTACGACCCACTTCTGAAGTTTGATGGCCACCCCCACTCCTCATGGTCATGTGACAGCATTGTGGGCACTCAGCAACCATTTATAGCTATCTGCAACATTCCACGGTCGCGTGTGCAATTTACAGCATTTTTGCTGAAAAATCTGCATTTATTTTTGGTTTTTGGCAAAAGTGCCCCATAGTTAAGTGGCAAAAATGCCACTTAACAGCCATGCATTCACTTAAATACTGCTTCAAAAAAAAGGTAATAGAATCTGATTGGTCATGTGAGATGACCCACTTTACAATCATCATGGCTTATAACCGTAATAGGCAGGTTCCCTTATAGTTACAAATCGAGGATTACCTTCAAGGAAATAACACCTTTACCATCTCTTAGGAGTGGTTCAGAACAATGCTCAATGAAATGGCTGCCAGGTTCCTGCACTTCATCCCCTTTCAGTACACTGTCACTATTTGTGATGATGTACGATAATATACAACAATATTAAGGAAGCCCATTTGGATGTTTTGTGTATATAGTCTTTACAACCATTCAAACAACAAAGCTAACTCTCAACCCACCTAAACGCTATATGGGAAAGGACCAAATACAATATTTAGAGTCTCTAGTTGGAGGTGTTGTGGCCAAAACCTGGCTCACCTAAAGCATCAAAATCACTTTGTAGATAAAACATAATTTTATTGGCCTACAATCAATAAATGTTGTACCTGTGTTTCCAGCAAAACTGAGCAGCCCTGATCAAAAGCGGAATGAGAACTTATATATCCTGGGCCCATCACTGCAAAGACAGACTTTTCTGAGGTCAGGGAATTATCCCCCTGAAAACTGCCAACTGGTCCCAGAACAGTTCTGGAATTCATCTTTATTTATTCACTCTTATTGTGAGCAATGCACAAGAAATTATCCAGTGTATTGAATTATGTACTCAGCAGTGCAGAACTAAAGAAAGAAAGAAAAAGGCGAAATAAGAACGAATGATGCTCTTTTCCATAGTTCTGCACTGCTGGATAAGATTTTGACTGCCATACTGTCCAGCATTGGAGTTTTTTTAAACAGTCCAACAGGATTGCTCTGCCTGAAAGAAACTATTGAGACCAAGTCCCACTGAGTTCAGTGGGAGTTATTTTGAAGTACACAGGGATTAGATTTTAGGCCATATTTCAGAATGTGTGGAAGGTATGTGTGGTGGATCCATCTTTGAATCTTTAAAGAAGTTGCTCCTTATTCCAGACTACTATGGGGGCTTCCGGTTCCCCACTGTCTTCACACGCATGTGAGTATTAGTTTCTGAAAATAATAGCTTCAACCTCTAGTAGCTACTAGCTTCTGAAGAAGCGGTGTGAGCCTAGCAAAGTAAGTAGCAGCTTAGTTTTTAAAGGGATTATGTTTTGTGCCCACTCTCCCCTATATGGTGAAACACCTCTTTTTAAGTATTTCCACAGATCTTTATACTGCACTGTAAGTGGCAAAAGGGAAACAATCATATATTTATTTTTCTAGCTCTAATTTACAATTCATATATTTAAATAAAAGGCACTTGTTTGTAAAAAAATATAATCTTCAAGAATTCATGCAACAATAACCATATAAGGTACTAATTCTTTATGCCTCCAGTGATTTTATCCTTAGCCCTCATAATGAATAAAAAACTTGGATCAACTGGAATCTCTTATATCTTTAAGTTAAACACTGATTCCTTCTTTCAATTTATTTTATTATAAAACAGTCTACCCTACAGGATATGTACATTTCCAGCAAGTAGACCAATAATTTATAGGTATCTTATTTAAATTTTCTTACATAGTACACAAGGATACTTTATAACCAGAGACTATGCTGGCATACAAAGTGTTCTTGCCAGAATTTCACATAGCACTCCCCACTTTTTAATGTTAAAAACTGATAAAATATAATTACTGAACAAAAATATTGTGCTGACTTGCTGGGTTATGGTTATAGGTTCAGTCACAGGTTTTGGTGGTTTTCTCATAAGTATTAGGTTGTGTCATTCACATGGGCCGGCCCAGGATTTTATAAATCCACTCCCTTTTTCCCCCCTTAAATGAAAAGGCAGTCTAGCTTGGTCCGTTTAAAAACAGCAGAATTGATCTCATTGTCCATGAGCTTCCACTGAGTGACCAAATAAAGGAGAGCAGCTTTCTTCCTCCACCTGGTTAGAGATAGTAGAGTCATACATTGCACATTTAATTAAGAAACATTAAGCTAAGCGTACAAGAGCAGACCTATTAATGCAGCAATCCAGAACCTGAAGGGTAAGCAGTCTAATGATGAAGTATTAGCTTAGGTCAGGGGTAGGCAACCTTGGCTCTTTTATGACTCGTGGACTTCAACTCCCAGAATTCCTGAGCCAGCATGGCTCAGCTTGGAAACCTCTCCCTTTCCCCTCAGCATGGCTGGCTCAGGAATTCTGGGAGTTGAAGTCCACGAGTCATAAAAGAGCCAAGGTTGCCTACCCCTGGCTTAGATCAACAATCAAGGCAACATAAATACCAGAGGCCGTTTTAGAATCGCAAAAACCTTCTCAATAACCCTCTTTCACTCTTAGCCTTTTGTCCTTATTAAGAAAGATTTGTAAACATTCTGTCTAGAGTACTTATGTAAAAGTTGAAGTATCATACTTCCCTTTGTTATGACATATCCAGAACATCTCTGAATTAGATAGTTGCTTTAGAGCTAGGCACTAGGCATTAGTCCTTAAACAAGAAAAATAGGCCAGCATAAAATGTGCTACTCCAATTCCTAACCCTTATTTTACCACAGTAATTAGGCCGGAGACTGGTGCCGTTCTTACTTTCTTGACATGGAACAAGTTAAGGAAAGCAATTACTGGATCCCTCCAGTTTTGTTTCCCCTCTTACCAAGCATGGCCTATCAGTGGAAGAAACATCGCCACCACTATTCTCTTTAATACAGTGTGTAGCAGTACACTTGGAATGGATGTTACCTGTCAAATTGTCTCTAACTTATAACAGATGCAGAAGTATTCCATGTCTGTGATTTATCAGTTGAACTATTTCTAAACATGGGTCTAGTGCTCTTTTGACAGAGAGTTAAACCCATATCTGAAATAGTCAGACAGAGTAAAGGCATGGAGGAGATAACAGCATGAAGGAGCAATGGATAGGGAATGATTAGTGCCTCAAGGAAGTGCTGGGACCAGCAGTGAGTCCACTGTCCCTGTGACCAGCAATACCCAGAATTAATCTGTGGATAGCCAAAAAACTGGACTGAAGAAGAGAAAATGGCTTCCCTTCTTCCCCATACAAGTAATCCTCATTTAACAACCACAACTGGAACTGGCAACCCAGTCATTAAGCAAAGCTTAAGCAAAACTGTGACTGTGCTTATGATCTTATTTCAGTTTTCTCTGCTTTACAGACCTGTGAAAATTGTAAATGTGAGGATTGGTTGCAAAGTTACTTTTACAACACCACCATAACTGTGAATAGTTGCTGTAGAAGGCAGTCGCTAAATAAGGACTACTTGTACTACTGAAAAAATAAAAACTTCTTGTTGGCAGAAGCAGCATAAAATCTGTACTGTAATCAATGGGGACAAAACCAGCAATAAAGAGCTGGTAAAACCTGGTTCTTTTTCCTGGTTTAAAATTACCTTCTGTGCAATACAGTATGAGCAGTCTACAGAGCACTCAGCTGAATGCTAGTCCTGAATTTTAAGCCCAAATTTAACTATTTTTAACTCCTGTTTAAAAAACAAATATTGTGCTCTTTCAAAGGAATGCCTAATTCTTTTTTATAAGCAGTGGCATAAGATCTGCTAAGTCAGGGGTGTCAAACTGCCAGCCCGCAGGCCGGATGCGTCATGCTGAAACCGTGCCCACCCCATTGCCGGCAATGGGAAAAAAGTTGCGATACGACGTGACACGTCACATGACATTGTCCTAAGTGCTCTGGAAAGCACTGATCAGACACTCCATGAGCAAAGAGCTCTGTTTAAATTAGGCATCCAGTCTCTTCTATAACCCATACCAAAATAATTACAAGAGGGCAGTTCCCTATGAGTAGAGAGATGAGCACCTGCAGCCCCTTTAAAACAGCCCATAAGAGCTACATTTTTTAAAGTGATTGATTACAACCAATGAAACACTTGGGTCAGAAGAGGAAATACAGTACTTTAAAATTGGAAATATGACTTTAACTGTGGCTGGGTTAAAACAAAGCCAATGTTATGAGAACATGGAAGCATTGGGACAAGTTGTTCCACAGTTGGGGGAATGTGAGGACGAGCCCACTGTCTGTAATCCTCTGGGCATTAGCACTTTTTTTAAAAGTCTGATCTCTAAATTGTATTTGATAAAAATGTGACTTAATAAACTGTTCATTTCGATCCCCATGCCAACTACATTCCTGCAGCCAAAGCCCTCAGTATTTTATTGAAATGTATGGAGACTTCTAAGACTTGTTTATTCCTTTGAAAAACTATTCGTTGGTTCTGACCTGATTCCATTCTTGATACAGATGAATTCACAAGCTTCTTAACTTACACAATGAAAAGTATGTAATAAAGACTGTTCAATGCATAAGCACTGTAATTAACTTGGAGATAATGGTTGTAATGATTAAATAAGGGTTAGTTCAACACTGCTACCTAAGTTCTACAGCTAACTCTGATGATTGTTGGTCACTTGCATATCTATTTAGCCAAAACATTCTAGTTTGTAAAAGATTTAGTTATAAGCGTAAGTTTTCAGAGAGTAGTTTTAATGCAATAAACCTTTCCACCCTCTGTCAGCAATCAAGAAGCAAATTATTTCTGTGTTCCGCATTTTCTTGCACAGGTAATTATAATAGAAAATAAGGAACAGACACAGGTTAAATGCCAGTCTAATTGTTTTGTGCATAGTACATGTGTTGGGAAACAAATGCAGTGTAAGATTTTCTTTTTACTGTGTTATTATGTAAACATATTTCAGTATCTTGCTACAGTTGGCGGATTTTAAGTTCGAAATGAATTACAACTCTGTGATAAGTATAAAGTTACCTCATTTTATTAGAAATCTCTTATATATGTAAGGTAAATTGTATAAATTTACTTATATGTAAGGGTGTAAGTCTATACATATGATGTACATAGTATGTTTAAATGTGTGTTATGTATGTGTATGTGAGAGCAAGCAACGAAATTTCATTTTTAATGTGTGCCATTGTGCCCATGGTAAAAAATGACAATAAAGGTTATCTATCTATCTATCTATCTATCTATCTATCTATCTATCTATCTATCTATCTATCTATCTATCTATCTATCTATCTATCTATCTATCTATCTATCTATCTATCTATCTATCTACCTACCTACCTACCTACCTACCTACCTACCTATCTACATTTCACCAGTATATTTTCTTTTCTCAATCAAGCTTCCCTGTATCTGTGTAAATGGCATTTTATTTATTGTATGGGTAGCCTTCGATATACAACAGTTCATTTAGTGACCATTCAAAGTTACAATGGCATTGAAAAAAGGGACTTATAACCGTTTTCACACTTATGACTACTGCAGCCTCCCCAAAATTTAGACGCTTGGCAACTGACTCACATTTATTTTGCAGTGTCCTGAGCACATGTGATCACCTTTTGCGACCTTCTGACAAGCAAAGTCAACGGAGAAGCCAGATTCACTTAACAGGGTTACTAACTTAACAACTACTATGATTCACTTGACAACTGTGGCAAGAAAAGTAATAAAATAGGGCAAAACTCACCTAGCAACATACATTTTGGGCTCAATTGTGGTCGCAAGTCAAGGAGTGCCTGTACTTTATAATGTCTAAAATAAAATATAAAACTGTTTCCTCAATATTTCATTTTGTGGTAATTTCACAAACTCTCTTTTCCTTCTCTTACTCTTTTGCTTTCTTAAGATATTTAGAATTAATATTCTGTTCCATGTGCCAAAAATGGGCCAGCTAACCAACTTACTTCTATTTTATAAATTAAATGTTATATAAGCATGTTGTGTAAATTACATGCTTGTTGCTTAGGTATATGTAAAATAAACACATTAATCTGTGTGATGGTCAATTCTTAGTTTTTCCTACATATAGGAATGTAGGTATACTCAGTGAACTAATTCTATTTTCCATTGAGACTCTTGTGAGTTAATAATTGGTTAATTTACCTAGGCTAGAAGGTTTTCATTAAACATATTAATTTACAATTTGTGGTGGCTTCAGCATAAATCTGGAGATCAGGTATAGTATCATTACTGTGTGGGACTTTTTAGGAATAGGAAAAGAAAACGTAACATTACTGAATATATAAATCCTTTTAGTAAAGATGTCATGAAGTAACAACTAAAACAATTAAACCATTATTTAGCAGAAGTATGACTACATACCTCATTGCAATCTATAGTGCTCATTTACAAATTGTATCCTATAAAATAACTAAATATCTTTTGTTTAACAGATATGATTTACATGTTAGTTGGGTTTACAACTTGCTCTTTGGGAATTCTAGTAGTTTGGAGGGTGTTTAGGTGCTCAGATTGGGATATGATGTATTACTTTGGCCATCATAGTCTTTAACCTAGGTTTCTCTTTCCAGGAACTCCTTCAATGGGTTCAACTGCTGTTCCCATAATTCTGTCAATATGGGGCTGATAGGGTAAGGTAAATAAACATACTGGAGCACCTGATGCTGATGACACTTATTGAGCAGCATAAAAGTGCATTAAATAAATAATAGAGCTTACTTATTGTTTTAAACTTTTTAACAATAAACAGCTGGTTTATATTTCTCCCGGAGATCGAGGACTGTGTCATTGAACAGATATGCCCGGGATTCGTATTTTTGCAGTCATCAAAGACATATATATATATAATTATTCTATACAGATAAAGTATATATATATATAACAGCCTTAAAATTTGAGCAAATCAGAAATCGTTTGAAGTTATATAAAAAGAATTGGAATGACTAGTAGAATCTCCTCTACAGATAAAGTATATATGCTATAAATGAGTCACATATTTTTCTTTGTATAGTTTTATTCCTGGGATTGTTATATACTTTCACTAAACAACACTTCTTAATAAGGCAGCATTCTCCATTTTATTAGTAGAACTAGTGGCATAATAGTGTGCCACTGTCACTTCCTGAACAAACATATCCAGCTGTTTGCATAATACATTTATTTATGATGGACATAATTAACAAATGTTGAGGGTTATGTGATACACATAACCATAAATTAAGTATGCAGAATGGATTCACATAACATGCTATGTAAAATAAGGATGACTAGTTTATGGGTTAGGGTTCATGGAAATACAGCGTAGCAGCCATCTTAATTTTTTAACAACAGGGCCAGCTCTGGGAAAACCTTTTATCATTCATTTGTAGAAATATGAACACAAGTGCAATCTATGTTCTCTTATAAAGAAATAAGGACATTTGAATTGATAGCATCTTATGCATAGGTAGACAGCTTATTCATGTAATACACCATGGATACGCTATAACTTTTTTTTACAAAAAATTTCCATAAAGACAATAGCTGATAATTCTGAGCTGAAAAAAGTGTTCTTCATGAGGAAATTTGTAACTTTAACTTTACTAAGTGCAATTGGTTTCACTAGTATTTGCTGAAATGTAATTAACCCAAGAGTGACTGACTCCTGTCATTGGAAGTCAGATGTCATAAAATTTAATAATAATGTGCTTCAAGAGAATAATTTTAAGTATGGAGACGTTTCAATGAAGAAAGATTTACTTTAATCTAAACGCGCGCATAACTGCACTATTCTAAATTCAGATTCCTCGAGCTGGGACTGTTATTTAACAAATTATTCAGCGACTCAATGAAACTAAAAATCCCGCGAACTGGATGGGTTCAAAAATACCAGCGATCTAACGATGATTTCTCATGGCATCCTTCTTCTATGAAGATCCTACAGAAGTAGAGGCGGTGACTCTTAGTAGAACTCAAGGAATAATTTCAGAATATTTACTATGTAGCCGGATTGCAGATTGTATTTCAGGAATCACGAATTTTGCGCTCCGCTTTACGGTGAGCCTGGAGGACCACACCTACGACAATTTGGAACTCAGAGCTCGACACTGAAGAACCGTACTAACTACTCGTCTTCCTCCAGAGATTATACTGTGCTCCCAGGCAATGCCGTAAGGTACAAAAAGTGTAACTTCCCTGATTTCCCTGTCTGTCATTTTGCGACACTTAAGATGGCTGCCTCCATGAGATTAGCGTGTGCCGCTTCGGTATCGGGAAGGCTACTTAGAGCAGAGTTTCCACCCCACCCACCGACTTTAAGTTAGAGTTTATAAAGCGGTAGTAGTGCTAATTCTCCTCTCTGGTAGGACGAAGAAGATTCCCAAGAAGGAGCGGAGCAGAAGCGTAAGGCGCGCATAAATACGAGCGGAGAGAAGCAAAACTATTAAGAGGTTGGAGGACCGGAGTAAGACTTGATACTGATGATCAGACCTGTAGCGGGTCCTGCTTGTTTGTTGTACAGATACAATTTGGGGACAGACAAGTAGCAGCAAGAGCCGCGTGGGTGACTTTGGCTTTCTGGAAGTAATGATGCGCCCCGTGTTGCTGTCACCTTGTGTTAAAAGTTGCTCCCGGATACTTGCCCAGTTCTGGGCTGAAGGAGGTGGAAAGTCCAGGCAGCGGCGATGCCTCTTCTCCAGTTCTCCGTCGCTTTCTTCGGCTTCCTATTGGAGCAAGGTGGTTTCGGAGGCCGAGAAAATTGTGGGCTACCCGACCTCTTTTATGAGCCTTCGGTGTCTCTTGAGCGACGAGCTGAGCAACATCGCCATGCAGATGCGCAAATTGGTGGGAACCAACCACCCCTTGCTTAACACGGCCAGGTAAGCGTTCAACTGGTCTTTGTTGGCCAATATATTTCTAGTAAGCTTTTGAAGGAGTTCTTATTACATCCAAATGCTCATATTCCCCTCCTCCGACTTCTATTAACATTCTAACTATTAACACTGCCTGCCATAATTAGAACTCTTATGCTGTCCCAAACTCCTTGTATTTCTTTCACTGAATATATAATACTTCCTTATTTAGAGTCTGATTATTGCTCTACCTGTGTTGACTGACTGGCTGTCTGAAGTCGTTTTAAATTAGAGTTGCATGGAATTAACTCTAGAGCAGATGTTATGTTGCTTCTGAATGTCATGCATGTTTTAGAGCAAAGAGCATTAAGATATGCTAAGTTCCTGATAAGATTACAGTCTGGTGCAGAGGTTCATAGGGAATTAATTTTATCAAGACTTTTCTACTGGAGATTTATAATTTTGTTGCCTCTCTCTTTGAAAAAAATAAAAAAAATGTTCAAGTGATGTGGAGAGTTGGCACCATGTGATTTTTTTGACCATTGGAACTGCATTATGATAATACTGTTAATTTGCATGCATTATATTATTTACAGTGACTCATCATTTCTATCTTTCTGTTTATTCTTTTATGAAATAGATGGGATCATGCTTTCATTTACTTACAATGGATTTCTAAAATGCTGATATAGTTTGGGACAACTTCAGGTAGTCCTCAATTTATGACCACAATTGAGCCAAAAATTTATGTTGCTAAGTGAGACAGCTGTTAAATTGCCCTATTTTATGACCTTTCTTGCCAGAGTTGTTAAGTTAGTCACATGGTGATTAAGTGAAACTGGCTTCCCCATTGACTTGTTAGAAGGTCACAAAAAGTGATCACATGACCTCGGGACACTGCACTCGTCTTAAATATGAGCCAGTTGTCAAGTATTCAAATTTTGATCACATGGCCATAGGGATGCTGCAAGTGTTGTGTGATAAATGGTCATAAATCACTTTTTTTCAGTGCTGCTGTAATTTGAATGGTTGTAAGTCAAGGACTACCTGTATTTTCCAAAGTTAGGTATGATAATAGTGTTATTGCATCATAAAGGAATTTATCAAAAGTACCTTTAATGTATAATATAAAGAATCAGTAAAAATATAGGAACTAAGTGATTTCAAAAAAACAGAAAAATACTATTTCATTCTCTAGCTTACATAGGTAAAATCATTTTATAAGGCTTTTTTGAAATTATTAGTGTACCAAATATATTTTGACTTTTTATAGGCTTCAGTGGCACTTCTACACACTTGGATTAATTTCTCGGGAAGAACCATGAAACATAATATTGAGACTACTTTGCTTCAGTGAATTGAATGTCTTGGTATTAAGTTTGGATGTTGTGTCCTAGTACATTCTAAGGCAGTGGTCCCCAATCTTTTGGGCACCAGGGACCGGTTCCTTGGAGAGAGGTTTTTCCGTGGACCAGAGGGGGCGTTTCATGTGCTGCCTGCATCCCGTGGATGGGTTTTCGCTTGTTTGCGCGGACCGGTTTTTGGCATGCCAAGACCGGTGCTGGTCCATGGACTGGGGGTTGGGGACCCCTGTTCTAAGGAACTTGATTTAAAGATATATCACTGAAAAGTAAAAATATTTGGTGATGCTCAGTAATTTGTTAATATAACCATTTTGGAAAAAATGTTTATTTGATTCAGTATAATTGATTAAAAGCAGTGGTGGGATTCAAATATGTGAAGAACCGGTTCTCTGTGTGGATGCTGCTTCCGGAAGTCCATTCTGGGCCTGAGCAACAAAAAATTAGCTACTGGTTCTGCCGAATTGGTGCGAACTGGCTGAATCCCACCACTGATTAAAAGATAGCTGATGACCCAATGAATTTTTCTATTCCTTAGCATATATTTCCTTTTGTCAGTTAAAATGGGTAGGTATGTAAGCACCACAGACTGTTGGTCGTTTCTTTTTTCCATTTGTAATATCTTATGTGGAGAAGTATAGAGTTCTCAGACAAGTAATTATCAAAGGTTAGCCATAGAGATATTTTCAGGATCTAATAAAGTAAAGCAAAATAGTTGATAAAATTGAGAATATAAGCAGTTATTGGAGGGCACTAATTGTAAAGTGATTGCTCCTCCCCCAACAGATATTAATGAATGTATTAGTATTGTTTTATATTCTGACTCATTGTATTTTCTTCATTGGTTTGCAATTTTCCCATGTTCTTTAGCAGGCGATGTTGAATGTGCTAGTATGGTTTATATATCTCTACCTCTTAACTGTGGAATATTACAATTCAGTCATTAATAGATTAGGAATCTTAAAATTCTTACTAAAATAACTAGCTTTCATTTTATAAAGACTGTTATTGAGGCCTTTCTTTAACATTTAGAATGTTAAGTTGTATAAGGTAATTAATATGAATCGCCTTCAGTTCTTTAAATGTTTCCTCTAAATATCTGTATACTATTTATAATCAGATCAGAGCAGAACTGTTATTAATATTCTATCTTTAAAGGTTAACTTTTCTATGGTGAAGGATGGCTGTGCTAAATTATTTGTAATGTATTTTGATACATATATTTAATCTTACTGTGGAATTTTAACCCTTTTACCTTGTTTTTGTTTGCTATCATTATTGTAAATGGCCAAGAATCTGGTGATTGTGGCAGGTGTAAATACTGTCAATTAGCAGGAGGTGTGACAAAAATGCCAATATTGGTCTCGCCAATTTTGATGAACTACTTGTTGGAACCTTGTTGGAAGATATAAAAATGTATAGGAATGCTTCTGAAACTCAAATGTAGCCTGGCCAACTAGAATTAGGTAGGTATGCATGGACATACGATTTTTGGTTTAGAATATAAAAAAATAAACCTGTAGTTATTATATATATGAATCACTGGATGAAAAGAATAGGAAGCCTGGGAGATGCTTTCTGAATATAGCACTGTTAGTGTATGTTTGTATCTTTCCAGGTAGCTTCTCCTGATCTTTTTGTTGCTTAACAAAAGTATGTCTCACTGTGGGTGGCTCTTATACACTTGTTTCAGATTTCTGTGTGGGATTTCAGCAGAGTTCTGTATAGGTGCTCTACAGCAGGGCTTTTCAACCAGTGGTACGGGTACCACCTGTGGTACATTGGCACCTGGCAGGTGGTACACGACCATCCTAGAAAAGTGGTAGTGGGGAAGGGGAATGAGCTGAACCGGTGGCAGCACCGCACAAGCCTGAGCGAGAGATGGCTGGAGCTGCAGGGCTGTCAGGGCTCAGTGGAAGCGCCAGGATCAGCGCCAGGCTGGAGCTCGGTGCTGATCCTGGTGCTTCTGCTGAGCCCTGAAGCACCACCAATCAGCTGGAATGTTGCAGCATCTTGTGATTTACATTCAGATGCTTGGCAACTGATTCATATTTATGATGGTCACAGTGTCCCAGGGTCATGTGAAGTGACCAAAACCTGCTGCAACCACCCAGCAGACGGGGGGAATAAAAACCAAACCCCCCCCCCCCCCCGCTGCCAATCCTCAACAGAAATGCTCACAACAATGAAAACCTCAGACAGGAGGAAGAGCGCCGCCGGGCGGGCGGGTGTCTTGCTCGGCTGTGGCTTGGGGGGCACTTTTTTCAGTGTCATTGTAACTTCGAACAGTCACTAAGTGAACTGTTGTAAGTCGAGGACTACCTGTACTTTATCACTTTTTTCCTTTTTTTGGGGGGGTCATCAAGTTTTTGACACCTTGCTAGGCGACTGGTGGTACTCGGATGTTACCATATCCTAAAAGTGGTACAATGGGTGAAAAGGTTGAAAAGCCCTGCTTTACAGTGTTGGTCCTCTTTCATTTTCTCTCAATGACTGTATTCTGAAACAGCAAATATGGGTAGCAGAAGATTTGTAACTCAGCCTACCAGGACACTTGGAATGGATTGTACTGGGTTTGTTTATAGGACTGTGTTATTCACCAAAGAATTTGGCAGCTACTATATCAATATATATCAACATAATTCTCTACCATCCCAATTTATATATAGAATTACATAGCCACCAGAGAGAATATTTGAGTACACTGTAATACAGTATTTGTCTCAAATCCATGTCAAGAAGATGCTCAGATGCCATAACTCATTTGCCCTGAAAATTTGTCTACATTCTGAGCATGATTCAGTTGGATTTCATTTTAATGAACAAGTATATTTTGGTTCATGTGGCAATTGTGAATTTATATATTGACACTATATTAACATTCAATGATCCTAATTTTCTGAGTCTTGCAACACTTTGTTTCAGAACATGGTTTTCTAGAGTCACAACATTTCATTGGGTACCCATACTGATTCAGCCATTAGCTGCACCAGCTTAGATTTAACTTGGTATTTAGATATATGAATAGTTAAACTTAGAGAATTCTAGAACTTTAAGTTTATTTGAATAACATAGGTCATCTAATTTTGCCTTGCATTCCATTCTTATCCTAGAGATTTTTCAGATTTAACAAAGTTGCTTGAGGTTTTGCAGTTCTTTTCTTATGATAGCTGGGTATGGTTTTTCAGGCAAATAGCTCAAGACTGCTGGCAGATACTAGATTTTTGTAATAAAGTGGTTTTTATATTTTCAACTTTTCCCTAACATTTATAATAAACTTACATTTTGCTTTTCTTTTGTGGTGCCTCCTCAAACTGATACCCTTGGCTAGTTCAGTCTGTTTCCAAAGATCTTATATTTACACAGAGATTTGGTGAATTCAGTTACTCACATGGGATTTATACAGCAATAACATACTGGTATCCTTGAGAAAATCTATTAAAATTGCTTTTGTCAAAGTAAGATGACCAAGATGCAATGCCAAGTGAAGAATAGAAGAGGAAGAATGGGAATGTTGAAGTGAACAAAGTCAGCAAAATATTTGCAAAGAATATAGCCATTCCTCAGGTAGCAATTTTTTTTAAACAAATATGGTAATAATAAAGTTTCCAGCTAATGTGTGCTCTTACAACTAAATTTCTCTTGGAGTGAAAGTAACGCTGATATAACTATATAAGAGAACTTTATCTGAAAGCGACATCAGGAACCAGCAATCTTTTCTGCATCTCTCTCTGTCTTCAGTTATGTGGTATGCTTAATGAATATTTCACTTAGTGACCATTTTATTTCTGTTTTAAGGAACAGATTGCAGTTGCCAAATGAGAAGAGGATATATACCAAACACTTTTTCTGAGGATTCCTGAAAAATTAGATAAAACAATTATGAAAAAAAAGGAAAAATCTATAATGTGATGGTGGGAAATAAAGGGCAAATCAGAATAGCCAGAACCAAAATTCTAGAAAAGTTTAACTCAAAATGAATGTTTAGTCTCAGTGTATTGAAGGAAAACTATAAGATTTCAAAACTGTTAATGTTATTTTTGCTTAAGATACCATTTTCTTTAAGTCAATAGGTGTCAAGACTTTCTGTTTACCACTTGGAGCCTATTGAAACTCTTATTGAAGTCAGGAATATTCCTTATCGATTCTGCTGTAGGTAGAGAAACCATGTATTCCTTCTACAGTAGCAGTAAATGCTCATGTCCTTGCTTCTTGCCTCCTTTTATTCTGGTATAGAATGCACACTACATCTTGTACTGGAATCAGATTAACACAATTACATACATGCAACCAACCTAAGGATATATGCAAGGTATTTGAACCAGTAATATTTCCAAATTATTAAATAATATATATCCATACTTAGAATGGCACAGAGGTTGAGTTCAATCCTAGGCAGCAGCAGATGTTTCTCTATCAGGGTGCCAAGAGACAATATCTGCTGCGAACTCCCAAGTAGGCATCAGGAAGAGTATTTGGCTAGTAATCGCTCATCTTCATTCAATTGCCCCAACTCCACCTCAGATAAAGGGATTAAAGAGTCATAAAAAGAAAAAAAATACCTCCATACTTAGATAAAATGCTGCAAATGGATGGAGAAATCTCATGCTGCTGCTACCTTTTCTTGAGTCCTTCCTTATATTCATATGCCTTTCTTCGAAGCTATATATAAATCTTGACTGGGTATCTTTCTCTACTCAAGTAGACTTTCTGTATGGCCAGGTTTTTAAACCTTGAACTACTGCTTTCTTCTATATGCTGCAGTCCTATTGTAGATTCATAATTTTATTAAAGATTTTTTAAAATATAAAAACTAATAATTATATAAACTAAAGTTTCCGATTTTCTGTACAGCAGTTATGAGTACAAGTGTAAGTTTACCTCTTACTCTAAGGTTACAATTTACCTCTTTTCTTTCTATAATCTATTTGGTTTAATCATCAAAACCATAAATCATAAGTTGGTTTTTTTTCTGTTTCATGAAAAAAAATCTATAAGGGATTTCCAGTCAGCAATAAATGTAGATACTGTATTACCTCAGATCAAAGGAGTCAATACAGCTGTCCCAACAAGATGCATCATTTTCATCAACCATTTGTCCATTGCAAGTAATGCCAAATTTTTCCATTTTTGTGCATATAATAATCTCCCTGCAGGTATGTACACAAAGTTCTATGACTTTTTCCAGCTGTTTGTCTACCAGTCCCAAAAGGAAAACTTCTGGTTTCAATTGTATATTAATCTTTTAAGATCCTCTGAATCCGTGTATGTACTTGATTGCAGAATTTTCTAGCTTTTTCAGACGTGCACCAAAGATGATTAACAAGACCCTCGTTCACATTTCCAGCATAAATTTGAAGTGTCTTTATACATTCTAGACAATTTCTTTGATGACAAATATCAACGTACATCATCTTATAAAAATTCTTTTTAAGATTATAACATAATATACATTTTCAATCCTTTCAACCACATATTTGCCCATTGTTCCATATGTGCATTATAACCAAAACTTTTAGCCCATTTTATCATATAGCTTTTCAATAAAGGCGTATACATTTTAGCAATTACATGTTCACCATTTGTGTACAATTCTATTTCATGCTCAGAATGTTTAAAATCATAAATTCTTTTGTCTATTTTACATCTTTCTGAAAACCAAGATCATGGCATCCAGCCCTCTCAATTCCTGGCAAATAGATGGGGAAGAAATGGAGGTAGTGACAGATTTTATCTTCCTGGGCTCCAAGATCACCACAGATGGGGACTGCAGCCAAGAAATTAAAAGACGCTTGCTCCTGGGGAGGAAAGCTATGGCATATTTAGACAGCATACTAAAAAGCAGAGACATCATCCTGCCAACAAAAGTACGTATAGTCAAGGCCATGGTTTTCCCAGTTGCAATGTATGGCTGTGAAAGCTGGACCATAAGAAAGGCTGAGCGCAAAAGAATTGAGGCCTTTGAACTATGGTGCTGGAGAAGACTCCTGCGAGTCCCCTGGACTGCAAGGCGATCAAACCGGTCAGTCCTAGAGGAGATCAACCCCTGACTGCTCTTTAGAAGGCCAGATCCTGAAGTTGAAACTCAAGTACTTTGGCCACCTAATGAGAAGGAAGGACTCAGTGGAGAAGAGCCTAATGCTGGGAAAGATTGAGGGCAATAGAAGAAGGGGATGACAGAGAATGAGATGGCTGGATGGAGTCACTGAAGCAGTAGGTGTGAGCTTAAATGGACTCCAGAAGATGGTAGAGGACAGGAAGGCCTGGAGGAACGTTGTCCATGGGGTCGCAATGGGTCGGACACGACTTCGCAACTAACAACAACAACATCTTTCTAATAATTGAATATAAGAGAACCATTGATAATTATTGTATATCCCTCTACCACCAGTTCTCATGATTTTATTTTACATACTCTTTGACAAAATTCTGATATCTCATGATATTTGTGTTTTCTTATTATTTGCTTTTTGTGCTGAGAAGCACGAGGGTATTTGGGGGAACAACCTGGGTTTGTATCTATTTTATATTCTCAACAGGGTACATCTAACATAATGGTTTTTAAAATCCGTATTAACCTTAATCACAAATATCTACGCTACCCAAATCTCAGGTCATGTCCTTTTACGTTCAAAGCCTTGTTTTTCAGAGTAAAACCAGTCCTCTTCTTTCCTTGGCATCTTGTAGCACCTTATATTTAACTCATAGTTTTAGTCCTATACCACATACATTTAAAGATATTCTTCTGCTACCATTTAAATGGTGCATCAATTGTCAAAACAATTATTGTCTGAAATGAAAACATCATTCAAGAAGACATTTTTATCACAGGAATTCTCCCAAACAATGACAATTGTAATTACACCCATCTTAACATATCTTCATTCCATATCTTAACCCAATTATTTTGAAATAACATACGGTTCATATTTGTCATAATGATACCCAAATACTTTATCTTTTCAATCTTAATCCTGTTTTATTTATCAGTTCTGTTTTATTTTCTGTTTTTATATTTGTTAACATCTTCATCTTCTGTTTATTAATTTTAAACCTGCTAATGTACCATTTTTAAAATTTCCCATTAATATTTCAAACTTCTTTAAAGGATCTTCCAGAACCAGCACCGAATCATCTGCAAAAACCCTCAATTCATAAGTTTCTTTTTTAATCTTTACTCCCACGATCCTCTCATATTGTCTTTTCCCTTTTCAATATTTCCAGAACTAAAATAAACAATACAATTGCAATGTCTTTATAAAGCTGCATTGCCTTCAGAAAGCCTTCGGAAAGATAGCAGTGGGAGACTAGGCTGAAGCAGCCATACTGAAAGATGAAGCCAATATGTAAGCAGGGTGGACAAAAGCCAGGAATCTTGTCTAAAAGATCCCTTTGAGAAGATAGTTAAGAAGGAATCAAGTTGTTAAGGAAACAAAGGAAAAAATATCACCTGAACCAGGCCAAAAAAGTTGGGCTTGAGTACATGGAAAGTCCCCCTCCCCCAAGTCCCATCAACAGCTACCAAGCTTGTAAGTTAATAAAGCAAATGTAGCAGTCAATTCTGTGAATTAAAAAGCAAGGACCTTTGAGGTAAATGGGCTCCTGAAGCCTGCCCACTCTTTGAGTCATTTTTGAACCCAGACTTGGTGGCTTCCATCCCTCTAGCTCAGCGGTGGGCAACTTTGGCCCTTTTTATGACCTGTGGATTTCAACTCCCAGAATTCCTGAGTCAATTATGGTGGCTCAGGAATTCTGGGAGTTGTACTTCACAGATCGTAAAGGGGGTGTCCACCTCTGCTCTAGCTAGGCCGTTGAGCAGGACATGGGTAAGTGTGGATGAATGTGTGCGTGTAAGAAAGAGGAAATGTACATTATAACCAGTAAAGTTTTGTTGTTACTTTAAATTCACTGAGTCTTCAAATATAGTGGGGAGAGGCCCGGAACCATGGAGCTTCGAGAAAGAGGCGGAGAAAAGAAAGAAGGGGCATTCTGTCAGGTTCTGGGCAGGAAGACTTTTGAGGGGAGAGTCATGAAAGGGGAAAGGAGATGGGGGAGGCAAGCTGCCCAGATGAGTGGCTAAGCAAGTGACCAGAGGGGGCGCCAAGCATAACAGAGGCAAACTGACTGAGGCAAGTGGGCAAGCCAGTGACCAAAGGGGGACACCAGATGTACCAGCAGACGGTGGAGGCGAGCTGACCCAGATGAGTGGGGAAGCCAGTGACAGAGAGATGCCAGACACCCAAGTGGACAGTGGAGCTGGGTGAGTGAGCTGAGTGAGTGGAGGTGCCTGGGGGAGAGATCATAGTGGAGTGACATTCAGAATGATGGACCCGGTGAGTGACTGGGTAGCAGGGAAGAGCCTGGGTAGCTGTAGAAAGGGGATAGAGGAATCTGAGCTCAAATAGCCCTTTCAAGGGTGGTGCTTCATAAAGAATCTGTTGTGCCTCACTGTTTGGTTGAAAGTGATTTGAATGTGTCCTTAATTATTTCCATGGCTGTTGATCAAAGCTGTGTGCCTAATATGCTCTAACCGCACCTATCTGGAAAATCCAGGTAGGAAATCTTCACTAGGGAAGCTGGAGGAGAAAACAAAGGCAGTGAGTGCTTCTGCTTTGACTGCGGTGACTAGGCAAAAAAGGTGAGAGATTGATGTGGGGAATTGGGGTGAACAAATACTTGCTGGCATTTCATGGGGCTGTAGCTTGGCGCTGCTGGGATGGGCTGGGGAGTCATGTGACAAAGAAGCTGGAGTGTCAGGGGTAGCATGGTGGTTGCAAGTCCCAAAAGGAGACAGCAGTGAAGCATTTCTGCTTCAATCATGGCGGGGTACAAAAGATCATTGGAGGGAACTGGGAGAGAAGGTAGCTGGGCAAATGAATGCTTGCTGGGGTAGATTGGATTGACTGAGATTTTCTGGGGCATTGCAAACAGCCCCAAAGCTGCATGATTCTGAGGCTGTTTGCCGCCCCAGAAGGCAGAGTGCAGAGCAGTCAAAGAGCAGAGTTGGAGGCACTCCTTATCTCATTGAGGCTCCTAGCTGGAAGGGATCAAGCCCAGAATGGCTTGGATGGGGGTGAAAATTGCTTAACAACTTGTGATTCCTGGTTCTTGACTGCAACTGGGGTGGTGTGTGTGTTTGTGTGTGTGTGTGTGTGTGTGTGTGCCAGGATTGCTACTGTAAGTCACTGCAGTCACATGACATCTCACCTCACTGAGTTATGACAGCCTTCCCAGTCCCAATTGTGATTGTAAATCCACTACTTTTAGCTTCACATCATATCTAGCTAGAACATCAAATAGTTTGTAGAAGTTTGTAGATGGTAGATGAGCAGAGTGTGATTGTGAACAGTTTAGTTTCGTGTTCACATGAAATTTTTCTTTTATGATTTTCTTTAGGAGAATAAAGCCTGCAAGGGAAGAGTAGAGAAAAAGAAGTGGTACTGCAATTTTGAGGGACCTTGCATTGTTCATGTAACTGTAATCCTGATTTGGTATTAAGTCTGAAAGGGACCAATTTATCAGTTCTCATTTCATTAAGTGTTCCATTCAGGTTTTTATAGGTCTCCTGACATAGATTCATTCTTTTGTCTTATAACACTTTATTGTGAAAATGTGGGTGTCAGAAGAAATTTAAGAAAAGATAGCTAATTAACAAAAGATACCTAAGAAACAAAATATTGAGAATAAAAATTTAGTAACATTTGACTACAACAGTAAATTCTGTGGGTAGTATACCTGGATTGTTAAATAATTCAAATATACAGTACTATAGTACTAAAGTTTTTATTGACATGCTGGCAAAGAAACACAGGCATTCTTTTTGCCATCTGTTTATAATGCTATATAAAGAAAATGATGCTGGTTGCTGTGGAAACGAACATTTCCAAAACCACAAGTTGCTTAAATGTCTCACCTTTTGAAATCTTGAGCTTTCTCAGGGATGAACACATCTATGGGAAATGTATCAGAATTTTCAAGTTACTTTTCCACGAATTATTAACTGTAAAGGGTTCAATATCTACACTGTGTGAAAAATGTAATCTTTCTTCACAGTTAATAAATTGCTTGATATTGTGGAAACAATACTTTAGTTACTGAAACTGTCATCTGCTTTTGTACACAATAATATATGGATGATGGGATTATGCAACAGACTAAAAGTATAATGTAGGTTTTACAAACTGGAATTTTTGTATAGGTGCTTTTTTTGTACATGTTTACTTTTTTTCTGGTCCTTGAGCTGCTTCAGTAAGCATCATGTATGCTTGTGCTCCTGATTGCTTCATATTATAATCTGACTCAAATAAGAGGTGAAAATGGTTGAAAATGTTTAAATTTTAGAAACTACCAGATGTAACTCAGCTATAGTAGAGTCTCACAGTTCAGTATTTCTTAGTGAGATATTTTAAGTGACAGATAACTGAGCAATTTCTAAGCCACCACTTAAAATTTCTGAAAGACACAACTGCTTTAACAGTGCAAAAAGAGATGCTTTTTATATGTGCTAATAGAAATTGTGGAGCACTCTTTCAAATGCTTTGCACAGCTCTGATACCTATTAGAGAGCTATCCAGAAATCCAAGTTCAGAAGGTAACTGTAGGAAACATGTTCAAGTAGCTACATCGTTTACTAGGCTTATGCAGCTTCCCTCCACAGTTAATGTACAATCATTGTGAAAATATGTTTTGGATAAGAGGTTCCTGATAGTTCCTGTGTGTGCATTTATATCTGGTACAAATAATCTCAACCCAATCATGCTTTCACAGTCTTTCCTTTCCCTTTAATTCATTTGCTTTCCCATCATATATTTATTTTGCAACTTCTAGTTTATTCTTTCTACATAACCAGTTTATATCTGTGTATTTCTTTCATACTGTTCACTCCCTGTTGTTTTCAGTCCATGGTCATTCAGCATCCATTAATT
The DNA here is from genome assembly GCA_023970755.1 of Azemiops feae. Classification (NCBI taxonomy): domain Eukaryota; kingdom Metazoa; phylum Chordata; class Lepidosauria; order Squamata; family Viperidae; genus Azemiops; species Azemiops feae. Next base: position 2,380,457 of record JALGBA010000094.1, read on the forward strand.
CTTGATCCTTTCTTCTCATGTTTTTTTCAATACACTTTAAGTACTTTGTTCCCATGTTCAATTTATTTTTATGTTTCTACTGACTCTTGACTCTGTACTACCCTCTTTGTTAGATATGAGACAATCTATACAGAGCTATTTTCACATTTTTCAATATTTATTCTTTATAAGAGACTATGTACTTACTGTATTATTCTACTAGCATTTGTATGTCCTAGAATTCCTTAAGTTTTAATGAACATTCCACTAAGACATAGAAATTCATTTATACCCTCTATATTTTTAGACATATGTTGTATGTAATTTGCAATTATTCCCTTTATTTTCCTTGTCACATGCAACACAAATTTAATGTATTCTGTAAATGCTGCCATTAAAGTTACATTGTATTTTTTAAATGTGGATGTGAATTGTTAACCGTGTTTCAATTTCTTCCTTGAATTCTTCTAAAAAAATTAAAAAGTATGTGTTTAGTCTTTACACTTGTATATTTGTCTGATGATCTGTAGATATGATTGCTAAAATGTAATTGTTGAATGGCCTTTATAAAAATTATCCTCCAAATCCTAAATGTTTGCCCCTCTTTTTGCCAAAAATGTTTCAATGAGTAGAAACCACTGGAATTATAAGCTTATGTCTTATCTCTGCTGAGAAGAGAAATAGCTGAACATTGGAAATTGAAGTACTGTATGCAGAGCTTTCGTAAGAATGCTTATGTTTGGTTGATTTATTCTCTTAAACAGATGGACAGTAGTAGGAGGTGTAATTCTTTTAGCATAAAAAATATTACCCAGTGTTACTGCATGTGTGGGTGGTGCGAGTCTTTGTATCAGCACACTTCAATAGTGTGCTTGTTTCTAAGCTAGGCTTTCCCTCTTCATAGCAAGTCAAGAACATAAAAGAGTTCTGCATTTACATAGCAATTTGTTAATTTTAAAACTTATTTTTGTCTCAAGAATAGCATTGAGAATAATTGTGGTTTTCCTCCTGTTGTTTAATTGCTCTGTAAACCTGGATTTGCAGTGGATAGTTGTACAGGTCTAATTCAATTTAGCCTGAAGGCATAGTGTTTAATAATAATAAGATGGGTAAACTAGAATAAGCTAGCTACATTATATCTTGTGAGTTTATATTTACACTTGTGGTAATATTTTGCCCAAGGTTTTAGGAAGGAATCTGATTCTGATGTTAAGTTGTGCGTGTGTGCCCAGTTCCATTTGTGCTACTTCCAGCTGCTTTTTCCCCTAGAGGAACCTGTCTTCTGCTACATACCCATCAAGAATAATTGCACCATCTGGAAGACTTTTATGTACCTGTGACATGGGTTGAATATCTCTAGGGACATGGATTCAGGTAGAATGTGAATATGACCCCTGAAGCCATTTCAAGTGATTGCCGTAGCTTCTGATTACTAAAGGAGGATTACCGTAGGGTTTATTTGTTTCAAATCTCGTGCAATTAACTTTAGCGAAGACTGAGTCCGTGTCTTTAATATAGGTCTGTTTATAACTTTGGAGGGATAGAAAAGAAGTTTAATTCTTAGCTCAAATTTGGAAAGGAAGCATAAATAATCATAGGGAACACTAGATGGTTTAGATCATATGCATGGATATTATATGAATTTGTGCCTATGTTCTTGCTTAATAGTGTCCACTATTTCTCTGCATGGAAGTGCTATGAATTAGCTATTTTCTCACAAAAATGAAATATTTCAGAGATTGGTGCTTCGCTATCTCTATATTCTATTTTTATGTATTTTCTGTCATATGGTAATTGACTTCATTTACATTTTCGTTCAATCTTAGTGAAGATGGATGTGTAGACAGAACTTTTCTTCTAACTTTAGAATTTTGAGCACCTAGTTTGAATACTGATTTCATTTAAATCAGTTATACAACTTGCAAAATACCTTCAGGGTTAACTGCTTAACTGTACTGTCTCTAATGCCATAGTATATTAATTTTATTTGCATTTTTACACCCTTCTGTATATGCTATATAAAACAAACCTTCCTCTTGAATATAATGCCTCTAATACACAAACTGTTGCTTTAGTAGTTTTGTAACAATGAGAAATACTAAATACAGATACAATGAGTCAAAGATCAAATATATATCAAGAAGTTGTAATAAACTTCTTGATATACAAGAAGGGGGAAATACATATTGGTTTTCCCAGAACCACATTTTATTCAGTTTTCTTTTTAAAGACAACAAAGTCTGCTGCATTTGGCTAGCTTAACATTGTTATTTCAAAAAATAAAAGATTTCCAAAGTTTATATAATGTTCTTGGCAATAATTAAAATAATTTGTCATTGCTTTTTGAATTTTTGTTTAATTTTTCAATCTAGCTCACAGCCCTGAGATTTCCTGTTAGTCTCCATGATTGATCCTGGTTAGCTTTTTTGGAATCAACCAGTTAGCTAGGTTATGCTACTTTTATTGCACTACTGCAGCATTGTAATGAACACTAATATTATCTGTAGCTCTCAGAAAGAAATTGGTTTTGCATAGCTCCTTCAGAATTCAACCCCAAATGCTTAGTACTCTCTGAATATATACTTAGGTGTAGTTCCAATGAAATCCTGAGATTCAATCTTGGGTCATTTTGACTTTCTACAAAGGCCTCTGGCGTACATGGAGGGACAAGAAGCATTCTTGGAAGTAACAGTTCAGCTTGAGGCTGGCACTTAGCTTTGGCACACCAGTTTTCAATTTAGTTTTTTTTTTAATTGAAAGAAACTTTAAAAATTAAAGCATAACTTGTTTCTGTTGGCACATTGTTGGCCAAGTTTTAAAGCTCTGAATTCCAGAATGCTCAACTACAATGGCCAATAGACAAAGTAACTGGGAATTCTGGGAGTAGTAGTCCTGGCAAGCGAGAGCTCTCAGAATGGGAAACATTGAGAAAGTGAGCTGAATCATCGTTTAAAGTATCTTTACATGATTGAAAAATGACCATCATTCAACATGTTCGAAATAATCTGCTCAGTATTCAAATGGTTATTCAAATTCAGGTAGTCCTCAACTTACAGTGACAATGGAGCCCAAAATTTCCATTGCTAAGCAAGACAGTTGTTAAGTGACTTATGCCATTTTACAACATTTTTGCCACAGTTGTTAAGTGAATCTTATGACTGTTAAGTGAATTTAGCTTCCTCCATTACCGTTGCTTGTCATGAGCCAGCTGAGAAGGTTTCAAATGATGATCACATGACCCCGGAACGGTGCAGCTGTCATAAATACATGCCAGTTATCAAGCACCCAAATTTTGATCACGTGACCAAGGGGATTTTGCAACAATTGTAAGTGTGAAAAATGGTCATAAGTCACTTCTTTCAGTGCTGTTGAACAGTCACTAATGGAATGGTTGTAAATCTGGGACTACTTGTAAGTGCCTTGCCATCTTTTTCCCCAATATCATTTACTGCAAAAGTAAGCAGTTTGCAGCTTACTGGCCCCAGAGCCTTGCAACCCCCAGAGCTCCCTGGAATTGGTGGGGCTGAAAATAACTGTGCTGTTGTAACTTTGAATGGGCACTAAATGAATGGATGCAAGTTGAAGACTACCTGTGTAATTTATTGAAGCTCCCATTTGGGAATATTATATGAACAATGTAATGCTTGATGTTCTATGAAGCTAACACATTTGACAAAAAGTAAATTTAGGAGAATGCTACAGACTATTTAGACTTATTTTATTTTTATTTTTTTCTCTTTTCTAGAGGCTTTGTGTCTGACACCAGGAACAATTTGCAGATGAGAGGCCTAGTGGTTTTACTTGTGTCTAAGGCTGCTGGCCCCAACTTGTCAACAGAAGACTCCATTCAGAATGACATTGTCAGTGGGATATATTCCAGGCAAGTATTTGGATAATCCAAAGGAACATATAAATTGTCATCTTTCTGTCAATATGTATTTACTTTAGATAGAAGGATGGATCAATTGATGGATGGATGGATGGATTGATCGATAAATTGATAGAGTGGTAAATAAGAATCAGCAGTGTTCTATTTTAAACATTTCTATAGTATGGAAAAATTATTTTCAGTGTTTATCTAAATTATACATTGTTTGTGCTATATATTGCACTCTTAAAAAGCATATTTAGTTGCAATGAGAAATATCTTCACAGAACTATTCCTGAGGTTGCAGGAAATAGTTTTTAAAATGTGTTATTAACCTTATCTTGTTTCATCCCAACAATCTTGTGAAATAGATTGGATTAAGTTCCTCGACTAACCATTGTGGTACCCTTGCCATATCTTAATTACCTATGCAACTAGGCAATTACTTAATGTGTCTATTTGGCTATATGTGGTTAGCTATGAAAACTTTCTTTAAAAGTCAGCGATGATACATGGAAACTAAATGCCTTCCTTATATATCCTGAAACCAGGATATATATATCCATTATATTTCATGTTTACCATGAAGCTATTTTTTAACATTCTGAGTAGCCTGAAAATTGTTTTATTGTAAATGCTGGAAAGCAAGAAAAAGCTTAGCTGTTAAAAATTCCCATCATTCTTTTGAAATGGAAGTTAAGTTCAAGCAACAATAGATTTTGATTTTGATTTTTATTATTTCTCTCATAAAAGAGGGGAGAAGTACATCAGGAAAAGATCTGAACTTCCCTATCATTTGAAGAAAATCGTGTAAATATTTGCTTGTCTAAAAATTGCTACATTTTTATCACATTACTTTTGTTCTAAACACTTAATTCATGAACATTCCAGGAGAAATGTTGGGTGGATTATTGGCCAGTTGTTGGATGTTTGAAGTTGACTACCTTTTCAAAATCCATGAACTCTCTCTAATACCCTTTATTGCTATTTACCAAAGTAATGAGTGTGAAATCTCATGTGGTTGTTTCAGTGATTAGTAAGCTAGGGGTCATCATTCAGGGCAATCACACATTACTTTCCCTGATTTTCGTTAATGAAAGCAGCAATAGGATGATGCTGTCTAAATAAAAAAGATCACGGGGAATGGACAGAGACTCTTTCACTTGACTAATTTTTCTATTCGAAATGTATTGCCCATTGCCTTTCTTTTAGGACAAAAATAAAGTTCTAGAAAGGTATTAACCTTATTTATTTTTTTTGCTTTACTTAAACGTTCATGATATTTTCAGTTTAAAAGTAAGCTGAAACCTTAGACTATTGCTATCCAAAAGATCTTCATTAGCCTAGATCAGGGGTCCCCAACCCCTGGTCCGTGGACCGGTACCGGGCCACCGCATGCCAGCAACTGGTCCGCACAAATAAGCAAAACCCCATCCGCAGGATGCAGGCAGCACACAAAACCACGCACCCTCCAGTCCGTGGAAAAATCTCTCTCCACGGAACCGGTCCCTGGTGCCCAAAAGGTTGAGACCTCTGACCTAGATGATCTGACTTGATATTTCATGCTTGAATCTCGTACACCTCAGTATGGAAGGAAAAGTGAGTAGCATTCCTTATTGTGAGTACAGGTAGTCCTCGGCTTACAACAGTTCATTTAGTGACTGTTCAAAGTTACAATGGCACTGGAAAAAGTGACTTATGACCATTTTTCACAGTTACAACCTTTGCAGCATCCCCATGTAATCATGTGATCAAAATTCAGACACATGGCAACCGGTTCATACTTATGACCATTGCAGCATCCCAGGGTCATGTGATCACTTTTTGTAACCTTCTGACAAGCAAAGACAATGGGGAAGCCAGATTCACTTAACAATCAGGTTATTAACTTATCAACTGCAGTGATTCACTTAACAACTGTGCCAGATATGTGGTAAAATGGAACAAAACTCATTTAACAAATTCTCACTTAACAACATAAATTTTGGGCTCAATTGGGTTGTAAGTCAAGGACTACCTGTACCCCATTTCTAACTCTATCTAGTAAAGGCTCTTTCAGTCTGAAATTAATTTCAGAAATAAGTATCTATAATGGCTTCATGAAGTCTTCTTAACCACTGGCCTTATCCGTGCATATTTCTTATGGAGCATTTAATGTATAAATAATACATGCACCTTATTAATTTTAATACATACAAAATTCTGCAACAGCCAAATAACATTTTACATGGTTCAATTTAATAATTTTATGAAACTGGGCCAAAGTAGTACATTAACATTTAACTACGAACTTCTGAATTAATAGTATTTCTTCTAGTAAAATTCTAATTCCTTCGTCCTCGTTCATATCATAGTTCTAACGTTGAAGAGTAATTTCTGTATTTTTATCAGTTGGTATTACAAAACTGTCTTCTCATTATTAGATGCTACAATTTTAGGAACACTAAAATAGTCAACTGAGATTCAACGGTTTGGAAGAGGAGTAAGAATAAGTGGTTAGAATTCCATGGTTAGATAACTTTAAAATTAAAGCCAAAGACATTTCCATTCTGAGTTTATACAGGTAGTCCTCGAATTATGACCACAACTGAGCTCAAAATTTCTGTTGCTAAGCAAGACAGTTAATTGAATTTTGTTCCACTTACAACCTTTCTTGCTACAGTAGTGGCCAAAATTGTGGAAACCTTTTGGGAAAAGTGTATTTTTGAGGTTTGATGGCTAATAACACCACTTTTTTTTGGGAGTAGTACCATAAAATTATATATCAATGGAAAGATAATTTAATCAAAAATGTAATGCAACATAGTTTGTTCAATTATCTGTACTGTATTCTATGAAAAGTTATAGCCAAATAACCAGAAAAAGGAAGCACAGCTTGTTTAGGTTGATATCAGGTAGCTTTCCTTCATCTGATTGTAGCCACTGAGCATGAGTGTTTAGAGAGCCAATCAGGCGTCATCTTGTTTTGGCAATGAGCCAATCAGATCACAGTAGGATTCAGTTATTGATGTCATGTATTGAAGCTGAGAGGAGGACATTTGTCAGTGTGTTATGTGATCGCTATCAAGTTGGTTGGGTTTTTTTGTGTTCTTTCATTTAGTGAGCTTGTAAAACGTAATAAAATTAAAGTAATGGTGCAAAGAGTTGACTGGTTGCCCAGAAAGCGATGTAAAATAGTATTATTAAGTGAACAAGGCTACAGTTATAAAGAAATTAGAAGAAAAATGGGTGGAAACTTAACCAAAGGTGGCATTTCTACTGTACACTTTTCCCAAAAGGTTTCCATAATTTTGGCCACTACTGTACGGTTGTTAAGTGAATCACTGCAGTTTTTAAGTTAGTAACACAGTTGTTAAATGAATCTGGCTTCCCCAATGACTTTGCTTGTCAGAAGGTTGCAAAAGGTGACCACATGCCCCTGGGTCACTGCAACCGTCATAAATACAAGACAGTTGCCAAGCATCTTACTTTTGATCTTGTGCCCACAGGGATGCTGCAGCGCTCGTCAGTATGAAAAAGAGCCATAAGTCACTTTTTTTTCAGTGCCGTTGTAACTTCAAATGGTCACTAAACCATTCAAATTGGTTGTAAATCAAGAACTACCTGTATGCACTGTGTGGCAAATTTACAAAAACTTACTTGATTTGGTGCAGTGTTTGGTAAATTTGTAGGCTTTTATCTTTATAATTTAAAAGACTTAACTAAGAACCAGGGTTGTATGAAAGAGATGTAATTTTCAGCTGTACATACAAAACTTGAAAAATGTAGAGATTTTTTTTAAAAAACTTAAATATCCTGCTGCATATACTCTTCTATTTTTACTTTGTTTTCTGAAATGTCATGAGCTATTATTACTCATTTTCCTCAGAAATTAAACTTGAGACTCCCCAGAAATGCTCTGTAGCTAGGATTCAACTTGGATGAAGAACGGTATTTCTATCACCAGCTTTTAATAGAATTTCATATAATTTTTGGTTATGTATTTCAAGCCTGAGTGTAGTGCCATAATAGCTGTTAGTTGACATTCATTCATTTTGTATGTTAGGAATTCATATTTTTGGCTCATTTAATAGTTCTGGGGTTTGGAAAATGAGGGCTCTATGCAGTTTGTAAAAGTATGCATGATTTTCAGTAGAACTGAAGTAATTATGAAGATACTGCTGCAGTTCTGAAGAACAAGATTTTAGAGAAAGTTGAATTGTAAGACTCAGCTGCATATATTAAGAGTAATATATCATATTTATAGGGTTGTTAATTGTTCTTTGACTTCTAGATTTGTTAATCAAAGGCTATAACAGTGGATTCCAACCTCTGCTGCTGTATATTAGGATTCGTTCACACACACTGTTTTGTTGGCCTAATCTATCTCCTCAGCAATGTTACCTTTTAATTAAGATATATCTTGTCAGTGACAAGTATCTTGAGACACAATTACTAAGTGCAGAAATGTTTAAACTGTTCAGCAGTTTTTGGCGTTAACTATTCCTCACAAAATAGATTTATTGAAAGACCTAAGTGAAAATGTTATTTGTACAGTGCATACCTTCTAGAAAATTATTGAGGTAAGATTGGAACAATTTTAGAACATTTTTTTCTTGCTGCAATAGGATAGGGTCTATTCTTTCCAGAATTGCAAAACTGATAAGGATTGACTCCCTTTGGCAAGAACAGTTATTGTGATCTTGATCAGGGACTCATGGAAATGTCATTTTTTAGATAAAGATCAGGTTACACAGTATTGCAGAATTACACAGAGATTTAAAAAATTCTCAAACTGTTGCTCACCATGGTAAGTATATACTGTACATGTAAGTGTAGGCTCATATGGACACTGCAACAAGAATACTGTACTGAAATAAATTAGGTAAGTATGTGTTTATTTTATTTATGAACGTTGCCTAATTCCAGAAGATTTTGGATCAAATACTACATCAAAAGCAATAAAAACCAATACAACAAAAGAAATGAATCAAAAGAAAAAAAACAAAGAGCAGTTTACCTTTTGGAAGAAAACCGTCAACTAACATATAACATTCTAAAATTGCAAAGGTCTGTGGATAAAGCCAGATTTTTTAAAAGATTCTAAAGGTGGGGAGCATACAGGTAGTCCTCGCTTCTTGACCATTCATTCAGTGACGGTTTGAAGTTACAATGATGCTGAAAAAAGGAGACTTGCAAAGTTGTGGTCTTCACAGCACCCCCCTGATCATGTGATCATGATTTGGGTGTGTGGCAGCTGGCTTGCACTTAACAATACTTGCAGCCTACTGGAGTCATGTATTGCCATTTGCCAGCTTCCCTGCCAGCTTCCCACAAGCAAAATCAATGGGGAAGCTGATAGGGAAGGTTGCAAGCCATTTTGGTAAGTCACTCACACCCGCCCACACCTGGCAGCTGCCACCTTTGCCCCTACCGCACTCGCACTGCGCTTTACGTTCTGGCTTGCTTGCAACCCATCTGGGACTCGCTTAGTGACCCACAATCCTCGCTTAACAGTGGCAATGGGGAATATCAGAATTGCCATCACTAAGTGATGTGGTCATGAGATGTGCTTTGTAACCACCTTGTTTATTGATGGAAATGCTGGTTCCATTTTCCATGTTTAACTGAGAACTACCTGTTGGTGTCTCCAGGGTATGCTGTTCCAAAGGGCAGATACCATGATAGAAAAGGCCTACTTCCTAGGTTCTGTCATTGTAGGGAGCCATATCATGCACACTGTATCTGATTGTTCATGGTGGACAGAAATTATCAGAGATAAGCAGTCCCTCAGATAACCAGGCCCTATGCCATGAAAGCTTTATAGCTGAGAACCATCCCCTTGAATTGCACTTGAAAGCTAACTGGCAAGCAGTGCCACTTACAGTTCAGTAGCGTTGGACTGTGCCACCACGTTCTGGATTAGCTGCAGTTTCTGTAGGGTGCACTGCAGTGGTCCACTAATGGGGTGAGTAGGGCATGACTGACTGTTTGGAGGACACACTAGATGGATCATGGCAAAGGTCCTCCTGGGTACATCTGTCACCTGCTCTTTGAATTGGAGGTTCAAGAAAACCCCCAAATTGTATAACAGTCATGAATGGGGAAGTGCTACACTCTGAAGCTAATGCCTGGATGAGCCCCTGCAGTTTTCTTGACAAGGTTTTTCCAAAGTGGTTTTCCCTTTCTAGGACAGACAGAATATGACTAACCCAAGGTAACCATTCTGGCTTTGTGTCCAAGATGGGACTAGAATTCATGGTCAGGTAGTTTATAACCTGATCCTTCATCGCTAGACCAAAAGGACTCTTGATAGAAGATAGTTGCTTCGAATATTCCAAGTTGCATCTGATTAATATGACCTTGTCCTGAAGGCAGCAGCAGTTTCGTGGCTCAGAAAGGGTTCTTATCCTTCCCTGCTGCTGATTAGAATGGTGCCAAGTTGATGGGGAAGGAGCTCAAAGGCTATTTACTGGCTCCCTTAACTATTTACTATCAAAGCATTTATATTATAAGATCCATCTGCTTCAGGACTACATTTTCCAAAGAGCACAGAAAACTAACTTTTGGTAAGGTAAAACCCCATACCTAAGGGCCTAGAACAGGGCTTTTCAACCTTTTCACCCATTGTACCACTTTTAGGATAAGGCAACATCCGAGTACCACCAGTCACCCAGCAAGGTGTCAAAAACTTGACCACCCCCCCAAAAAGGAAAAAAATTGATAAAGTACAGGTAGTCCTCGACTTACAACAATTTGCTTAGTGACAGTTCGAAGTTACAATGGCACTGGAAAAAGTGACTTATGACCATTTTTCACACTTATGACTGTTGCAGCATCCCCAGGGTCATGTGATTTACATTTGGATGCTTGGCAACTGATTCATACTTATGACATTCACAGTGTCCCACGGTCATGTGATCACCTTTTGCAACTTTTTGACAAGCAAAATCAATGGCGGGGGGTGGGTGGCCAGCTCATCATTCAGGTTGCGGGGTGCCTGTGGGGGGGAATCCGTGGGTCTCTGGTGGAGGGGGGTGGGACTGGGGTGGGTGCCTTCCTTCCCTCCCTCTCTCCCATTGTCCCTTCCTTCCTTCCTTCTTTCCTTCCCTCCCTCTTTGTCCCTTCCTCCTTCCCTCCCTCCCTTCCATTGTCCCTCTCTTCCTCTCATTGTCCTTCCCTCCCTCCCTCCCTCCCTCCATCACTCAGTTTTAATTTCTTCGATGGTGGTTCCTTTGCTGAATCACTTTCCTTTTGCACTGTAATAATTAAGGTGAGCAGTGTTAAGTCCAATATAAAGGAATGACTAAATCTCTTGATACAGGAACAGTTGCAAAAACTGCATGCCAAGATTCTGGTGCAAGAAATCTCAACCTTTGTGTAAGAACTACAACCCACCATAAAAGACACCCCAAAAGTTGTTACTATTGTGAGTGGGCAGGAGGGAAACCAAACTTTTCAATAGGCATGTTACTGTTTATACTCTGAAGGGCAAATATGCTGCTTGCTAAGTGAAGCCCCAGGATCAGCGGGCTACGTGTGTGTGTGTGTGTGTGTGTGTGTGTCTGTGAGAAAGGAAGAGGGAGAATGTATATGAATATGCATATGTATTTGTGCATATATTCATATTTTATAGTGCTATTCCAAGTTCATATTATCCAGATTGCATATTTAAATTTCATCTTGTTGTATATCTGTAGTATGAATAAGCCTTTTAACATATTCTGATTTGATATTATTTTTTAGCCAAAATGTTTGTCTGAAAGTACTTTTTTAACTATCCTGAATTTGTCACTTTAGTTTTGGATATTCTGAGTATTTGAATGCCAATTCTTTTGTTCTGATTAATGACTGCAATAAAGTTAAGATGATGATAATGACAATGCAACTCAGAAGGGTGCAGTAAAGTTGAGAAATATTGAAAAGAATAACACTTTGATTCAACTGATAAAGGAGAGTATTTATAGCTCAGGGTTGACATGAGGGATCCTTGGTGCTCTCTGAGCTTGGTTGTTTTCTTGCAGATGTTTCATTACCCAAATTAGGTAACATCAGCAGTGCTAGTAGGGAATGGGGTTTGCTGTTAAGGTTGCCCTGTCAGTATAGGGAGGAGTGATCTTAGAGGTTTTTTTGTTTCTTTGCAACAAAGCTCAGAGAGTGCTAAGGACCCGTGCCTTTGATTCAAATTGGCAGAAATTTGCTATGAAAAGTAAGGTAATTAAAATTGGGGGGCCAAGGATCTTGATGTTTAACATATTACAACTGACAGGAAGAAATAAGAAACTCTGGAGAAATCAAATAGATCGAGGTTAAGAGAGATTATAACTGCTTGAAAACTGTAGCTAATCAAGGAAATTACAATTAAGCAGATTCAAACAAGGGAGTAGATTGTCCCAAGCAGCAGAGAAACAAACTTCAGAAGACACGGAAAGGCATCAAAAGCTGTTGATAGATAGAAAGCAAGCGGAAAGCAAGCGAGCTGGGCAGGGGCGCGGAATCGCCATTCCTGAGCACACGCCGATTCGCGCCCCTGCCCATCTGGCTCGCTTGCAGGGGTCCTGACCGACCTTCACCAGACAGGAGCAGGGAGGGCATAAAAGAGCCCGGAGGAGGCTGCCCTCACGCCGCTTCTCCTTCGCTGGAGGGGGACAGGCTGTGCTGCCGGTGGCCATGGCGACATGCCAAATCTGTCTGTGCACGCGCAGAGGCAGAGGAGAGCTCTGCCCAGCTGACTTGCTTGCGCTTTGCCGGAAAACATGCTGCTTGCTAATTTAGCAGAAGCGCCAGGATCAGCTGATTCGCGCTTCTGCTAAATTAGCAAGCGGCATGTTTTCCGGCAAAGCGCAAGCAAGTGAGCTGGGCAGGAGAGCAGCTACAGCTGAGTCGCGCTTCTGGGCTGCTCTGCAGAAGCGCGACTCAGCTGTAGCTGCGTGCCCCGATCCTGGGCTTGCTCGCGCTTCGCCGGAAAACATGCTGCTTGCTAATTTAGCAGAAGCGCCAGGATCAGCGCGGGCTACAGCTGATTCGCGCTTCTGCTAAATTAGCAAGCGGCATGTTTTCCGGCAAAGCACGAGCAAGCCCAGGATCGGGGCGCGCAGCTACAGCTGAGTCGCGCTTCTGGGCTGCTCTGCAGAAGCGCGACTCAGCTGTAGCTGCGCGCCCCGATCCTGGGCTTGCTCGCGCTTCGCCAGAAAACATGCTGCTTGCTAATTTAGCAGAAGCGCCAGGATCAGCGCGGGCTACAGCTGATTCGCGCTTCTGCTAAATTAGCAAGCGGCATGTTTTCCGGCAAAACGCGAGCAAGTGAGCTGGGCAGGAGCGCGGAATCGGCGTTTCTGAGCACACGCCGATTGGCGCCCTTGCCCTCTCGCTCGCTTGCCAGCGCCCACAATCTGCCCGGCCTCCCCTCTGCCTGCTTTGCACAGCTCCTCCTCGTCCCCCCGCGCCCGCCATTAACCCTCCCGCCACCATGCAGGGTAAGGTTGACGCCCCCACCCCTGCCCAGATGCCCTCGCCTCCCCCAAGCATTTTTTTACTCACCTGCTTTCAGCTGCACGCCCTTTCTCCTTTTGCTTCTCTGCCTTCGCCACGTGCTTGTGGGTAAAAAAGAAAAAGTTCCATGAGACTTTCTAACTTCTCGCGAGAAGTTAGAAAGTCTCATGGAACTTTTTTTTTTTGTCTCACAAACACACGGCGAAGGCAGAGAAGGACAGGAGAAAGGGAGTGCAGCTGAAAGCAGGTGAGTAAAAAAACGCTTGGGGAGGTGAGGGCATCTGGGTGGAGGCGGGGATGGGGGGGCAGGCAATGCGTCACGCAGCTCCGGCGGAATCTCCCCTGAAGATTGCGTGAGGCTGCCTGCCACCCCCAAGGCCACCGCCAATCAGCTGGAGCTGCGCGCTTTGATCCTGGGCTCTCAGTAGGACCCAGGCAACGTGCAGTTCCAGCTGACTTGGCCACAGGCCTCTGCGGCGCTGCTGCCACTTCACCTCTTCCACTTTTACACTTTTTTAAAAAAAATAAAAATTCAAAAATATTTTTTTAAATATTTTTTTTAATTTTTTTTAAATATTTTTTTTAATTTTTTTTTTACATTTTTTTTCAACCCGTCCTACGCGTACCACCAGCCATGTGCTCGCGTACCACTAGTGGTACGCGTACCACCGGTTGAAAAGCCCTGGCCTAGAAGACAACCAACGTTAAATGTTGTGAGGAAAATGTGGGGTAATCTTGATATTTTTGTAGTTCATAATTTATGGCATACTTTCAGGATTTGCCCTTTAATGAATGCTTGTTCTCAAAGCTATAACCACCAAAGTGTTTGATAAAACACTCCTGTTGGTGCTCAGAACTGGCGAGGATCCATCATGTCTGTCTGAGATATTAAAATTTACAGGTTTAAAAGAAAATTAACATTGTGGATAGGCTTAAACTCTTGAAAAATAATCATCTGAGCTAAGTGGGTTTTTTTTTTCTTTTTGTGGTTTGAACAATGGTCAATTAACATTTTAAACATTTGTACTGCTACATTTATCTCTTAGTAATGGAGTGAAAGGTCTCTATAAACAATTGAAATAAAAGAGGTTGTTTGACACTTGTTAGAAAGTGACCAGTGTAATTGGGCAATTCACTCAGGAAACATGGTTTTTTTAAAGTTTACCCTGCAGCATGGAATTTACATGTACACGCACATTCAAGAAAGAAATGTGTTAATAACTAGACCATTATCATTTGTGATTCAGTATTTTCTCCCTCTGACCAGTTGTTTCATAGTTTGGAAATCAAACAGTAAGTTTGGCCGAACTTGTGCTAGCGTGTTCCAGTAATACATTTTTCCCTCATGTGAATAAGAGACATTTTTATTACACTGTTTTTATTATGTGTTTGACTCATGGGATGCTTAGCTGTTTCAATTTGCTTGATTTGAAGAATGAAACAAATATTTTGAAATAACTGCCACTTAAATCCAGAAATGTATTTCTGCTCATGCATTGTTAGAACTAAACCCATTGGTATTATCGCTTTTCAGTTACATTGATGTAGTTATGTATTTTAAAAAGCTGTGTGGAAATATTTCGGGGAAACACTTGGACAGATGAGCATCTGTTCACAGGCTTGGTAGTGTCTGTACATAATTGGCAATGCATATTAATGGGAATCTGTTTACTTTCATTCAGTTTGTCTAAGGCAGTCATTGCATAAAAACTTAACTGAGTTGCTTAAAATTGAGCCTAAAGCAGAATGCCCTCCCTCCAAAGAAAAGATATAAACAAGTATCACACACAAAAATAATAAATGACCTGATTTCCAAATACTAACAAATGTAGTTGCTAGTTGTCTAATTCTTTTTTTCCATTATGATGAGTTCACCATACACAAGTTCTGATGGCTGCTCATGTGATGAAGGCATTCACTTTTGTTTGTGTCAGCTTTGTTAAATTTGTTGAACTTGCTCTTTGGAAAAGCTGATCCCTGATTATCAAAGGAGTCCCTGACTTTTGCCGTCAATGGGCACATTTGACATGCTGGTAGCTTATCCCAGGTAGTCAAAGAAAATAGCTGCCATGGAAGGGGGGGGGGCTTGTCCATTCAGAAAATGGTTGCCACAGTGAATGTGTCCATTGCAGAACTCTCATTTATCAGAATGCAGACCTGCACAATTTCTTGATACCATCTTCTAAAAAGGCCTTGCCTGGAACTCACTATCAACTCCTTTTTTTTTCTATGCAGGTTGCCCCATCTGCAACAAAGTGTTGGACTTCAGCCACTCACAAGTTTTACTTTCTAACTATGCCTATTGGCCTCAGTATAATCCAAGAATATTTTTGAAAATAAAGATGAGGAACATTCTTTGCTTGGGGCATGCTAGCATACTTTCTGACTTTTGCTTAAAATAAAAAATAAATAAAAGTTAGGTGTCTTCTGGCACTAAGTTACGGATTCCCAGATTGACCTTTTGCAGTTTGCAAACTGTAGCAGTTTGCAGAATGCAAACTGTTGCAGCAGCTGTTCATATTTCTGGTAAATGGTGCCCAGGGACTATTTTCCCGTGATGTTTTACTACTATTTTCAACATTAGGGCTACCATGTCTGGACTGCAAAAATCTAAACAATCACTAGATGGAAGCAAAGAGTTGATTTTCCTGTTATTCCTTTTCTGCTGTTTAGGCAATCATAGAGGATATTGCAGTTTAAATATCGTAGCTCTCCTCACAATTATTAGTATTATTATTTGATAATGTTGATATTTTTGAATTATTTTATCATATTGTATGGTATGTTGTGCTATATGCCATTTATAATTAGATTGAAGCAGCAGAAAAGCATTCATAATAAAATAAATAAAAACCGAGAGCCTTTTAAGACTCCAGCTGTGGAAATACGTGAGACTGATAAAATAAGTTGTTCTTTAAAGACAACATTCTACTGAAAGCTTTTTTGGATACAAAGGAAGCTCTTGATTCTTTAAATATGAGCATTTTCTTTCCTTTCAAGTATTTCATTGTCAAAGCTGATCCAAGAAACACAGTATCACACTGCAACACATATGTCACACTGACTTTTTTGGTAGTTAGCAATTTTCATGAATTACACATTATGGATGAAAGAAATTTCAAGATAGATAAAAAAGGAAATATTAATAACCATACTATACATAATATCTATATGTATGGTGGCTTGAATGAAAGTTGCAATTTCATTCAGCTGAAATTGCCCACCCCCAGAGTAGTGGACAATTTCAGCAAAATTAAGTATTATATTATTTGAAAGATTAAGGACAGTCTCTGAAAGAATGTGCTGTAAATATTAATTCATCTTTATGATGGCAGAGGTTTCCTTATTGTGTTTGATATTTCCTTACTGTGTCTTGATTCTTTGTTTAGTAGTAAAAGATAATCATATCCCTTTTGCTACCTATAATAGTGAAACACCCACATAAAAGCAGGAGTGCCAAATTCAGTAGTTCTTGAAATAAATTCTTTCATAGAAAAATATGCTCCCATCCAGAACAGGTGTACACTATGCAATCATCTCCTTCCACACCCAAAGAGTAGATAAGATAGGATAGTATCTTATCTGCATTAAATTTCTCTGTTTAGTTTTCTGTGAATATATTCAAACAATAATACTTAGCGAAAAAAAGAAACATGACTTTTTTGAGGTTTTGCTAGTTTAAAATACATTTATTTAGAACAATCTGACTATTAACTCATTTTTAAGGTAACAGAAACAATACGTGGTCAGTATATTCCTATTGTTGTACTTAAAACTCAGTTGACTAATTCTTTAAAATGTGCTAGGGAGCTTTGATCCACTATTGCTATATCATAAAAAGACAGGATAATTTTATTCCTGACCATAATGGTTTTAACCTTGTGTACTAATTTGAATTTGCTTGTGAAAGTAGAATCTTAAATGAGATACAAATGAAGAAAAAATTGCTAATGGTGGCAGTCTATGTCTAATGAGTACTGTGTAATAAACCATAACCTCTTGAACAATGCTGTAGAAATCTGTATGATTATTTTGGATGGATAGTCCTTGTATACGGCTCATTACCATCTGGTATAATATGTATTGATATAGTCTGTAATTGTGAACTATTTGACATGCTGTTTTTAACAAATGTGACTTGCCTGGTTAGGACTTATATATAGGGAAATGTAACAAGAGAATTACAGACGATCAGGCTTGCCACACATCATGAGAAGTAGAGTGAAGGTCTACATAAGGTTCCAGTCCAATATCCATGTATGCAGATAAAGGCCATCTATACAACTAAGAACCACGTTTAGGGATCCACCTGCACAGATCCTTACCTCTTTCTCCTAGAACAGATGGTCCGATCTGTCAGTTCTCCAGCATGATAGATGGAGAATCCACGAATGAGTTAACTCTGTCTTCCTGCCCAATTAGACTAAGTCAGTCAAACTTGCCATGTCTGTCCTTTGACCAGGCCACTCCCCAGTCTTGACTTAGTCTCCAGCCCATTCGGACGTGACTAACTTGGCTCCCAGATTTAGCAGCAGGTTGTATAAGCAGATTTATTCCCATTCGTGGATTTTCTCTCTTTGCTTCTCTCTAGTCAGCGCTGGGCTCAGCGCTGCTTTAGATTTCCTTTCTGAAGGCTCAAAGTTTTTTTCCTTAGAGGTTTCTCTTGGTCAGGGAACTTTTGTTTCTCTTTCGGATCGGCCAATCGTTGCGGCCGCCATTTTGGACGCCGCGTGGCAGGCCGATCTTATTACTGCCGCTTGCTTATTTAAGGGCTTTTCTGTGCTTTCTTTGTTACCGCACCGGATTGCAATTGATTGTCAACCGTTTTTCGTTGCGAATTCAGTTCATTCTGACCCTTCCTGATTTGCCTTGTGGAGGCAGCGGCAGCCGCGGCCGCCATTTTGGTGCGATTTAGGCCGTTTTCTATCTGCCAATCTCTCCGGACGGAGGGGGGAGGGAGTAGTACTCCCAAAGGCCTTTAGCTGCTTGTCCTAATCAGGACCATCGGAGCATTTTTGACCACCCCCATTCTCAATCGGCTTGCCTCAGCTCATTCATCTACACCGTGAGGTTGTTGTGAAATAAACAAAAAAGCCAGGCCTTTTGTGCGGTCTCAGTGATTGCAACCCAGCGCAACACGCTTCAGGTGGGCGCAGCGCCTATCAGGCAACCCAGCAGATTCATCTGAGTCTGGCCTCAACCCTGGTGCCTCGTTTGCCTGTGCAAATACAGTCTGATTATACCATATGTGGCCTGGCCGTCACAGATTAATCAGCGTGCTGGTCCAACAGAGGCTATTTACACGTGATCTTGTCACAGCTAAGTGACCTAAGTGTGGGCAGGCTGTCATTACTGATGTAAATTTGCCGCCCCAAAAAGCCTGACCTATCATGCTAGTGTGCTGACTGTCGCCAACTACTGGCTTTGTCGCCACTTAACTCTACGCACGAGCGAGCCGTTATCACCCAGGTGATCTAGCCACTGCTGTAGATCTGACCCGGCGCTATCAGCGCTTCTAACCGGTCTTATAGCCATCTGGAGCAGTGTTGGTGTGCCTGAGTCCATTAAATTGGTCCTGCAGCCACCATTATCTAAAGTACTTACCTGATCCCAGCACGTGGCACAGCCACAGGTAGTACTCTGCTCCCTGTTGATTGAGATCCCTCTCAGCACACACACTGAGATATCTCGTTTATGATGGCGGACAATCCTCAACCTGCACAAGGTGCCGCTTCTTCCTCCACTGGCCAAAAGAAGCGTAAGTCCTCCAAGCAGGAGGCTGCAGGAAAAATCAAGGCCAAGGCCAAAGCCATCTCGGGGAAGACACCTTCCAAGACGGCGGAAAAACAGGCCAGTAGAAGGCACCAAGCATTGGAGAAACAATTCTCCAAAGCACAGAAACAGGCCTTAATGGAAACAGGATACCGAGGCTTCGGTCTTTGACCTTCCACTGGGTCCCTCTATCTCTCCCCAAGGGGTTTGGTCCCTGGAGGGGATCCCCGGCCACTTCCTCCCATCCATGGCCGAGCAACAACAAATTTTTCCTCTCAGTGAGGAATCAGTCTCACAGCAGACACTTCCAGTATCCAGGACCCAACAATCAGGCCTAGAGGCCACCTTTACACCCACAGCAGCTGGGCTCAGGGTGGTTGAGCCCCAAGGAGCTCTTTCTCCTGAACAAATTCAGATGCTCATCGCTCAAGCTGTCGCCCAGGAATTCACTGCCAGATCTTATCACAGGTCTAGGCCCGAATCAGTGGTCTCCATGGCTCCATCATATGTTTCCCAGTCGGGAGCACCTGAGTTCCATGGCTCAGTCTCACCATCCAGATCCTCTCACAGCAGAGCGTCATTCTCTGCAGAGTATGACCAAATGGAGATGCCATTGTCGGAGGATGAGGAGCCTTCACAGGACCCTCCGCCTTTTGTGGGCCTCTTCAATCCGGCCCTTTTCAAATCTTTGCTGCACAAGGCCAGCATCACCGCCAATGTAGGTCCCGACCAAATTCCGCAACTTAGTCCTTCATCCGGCTCGGTTTCAAACCCGGTTTTTTCTGAACCCGTGGTGCCTCACCAACATGTTCCCTGTCCCCCTTTGTTCTTGAACACCGTTCAGAAACAATGGTCTACACCTGGCACCTTTCCTTCCCTGGGGGGGACTGACAGGAAATTATTCAGTGCAACACCAGGGCTAACGCTCTCGAGGTGCCAGTAGTGGATGAACCTCTGACCCCTCTGCTTCCCTCATCCACTGTGTCGGGGAATATGGCCGAAACCTTGAAGGCTGAGGACAAGAAGTCGGAATTGTCTTTTCGCAGGATTCACCAGGCAGCGGCTTGGGCGGTGAGAGCGGCCACTTGTACATCTTTCTTCACCAGAACTTCTCTCCTTTGGCTACGTCAGCTCCAGGCCAAAGTTCCTCCGGAAGAGGTTCGCATGCACCAAGACTTGAGCAAATTGGTGGCAGCCTCGGAGTACATGGCTGACACGTCTTTACCAGCCGCCAGATTCTCTTCTAGGGCCATACCTTCTAATGTTATGGCTCGACGGATTTTGTGGCTCAAACACTGGCGTGCTGACGCCAAATCTAAGTGGCGTTTGGCCGCAGCCCTGTATCAGGGTGGCCAGCTATTTGGAGAGGCTCTAGCACCTTATTTGGTGGAGAATAAAGATAAGAGGAAGGTGATGGGTAGATAGACGCTCTTATCCATATGCTCGCCGGCAGTCCTTTCGGTCAGGGGCAGGATCAGATCCTGCACAGCCCTCCCGTCCCTTCACTGCCAGACAGGATCGCCAGTCTGAAAGATTTGGCACCAGGGACAGACCCAGACAGCAGTATCAGGGCAAACGTCCCTTTCGGGGCGCAGGAGGTCGTCCCTTCAGGAGGTCCAAGTGACTACAGGGAGGTTCCTCCCATAGGTGGCAGACTAGCCCTTTTTGCCCACTAGTGGGAAGCCACCACCACAGACTCCTGGGTTCTCAGCACCATCAGGTGCGGCCTGTCCCTGGAATTTGTGTCTCCTCCACCAGGGCGTTTCATTTCTTGCCCTCTGTTAAAAAATCCGGTCAAGAAAAATCTCATGCACCAAGCCATTCGACACCTCTTGGACATAAGAGCCATAGAACCAGTGCCGGCTGGTCAACTGGGCAGAGGATTTTATTCCATCCTCTTTGTTGGTTCCGAAGGCCTCGGAAGGATGGAGGGCGATACTCGATCTGAAAGGTCTGAACTCCCATATTGCATACAAAAAATTCAAGATGCAAACGCTCCAGTCCATCCTGGCCAGCATCAGAAAGGGAGACTTCCTGACGTCCATAGACCTCATGGAAGCATACCTCTATATCCCCATCTTTCCCGAGCATCGGCAGTTTCTCAAGTTCTGTTACATGAACCACCATTACTAATACAGAGCCCTGCCGTTCGGCCTTTCGTCGGCTCCAAGAATGTTTACCAAAGTCCTGCGGTACTCGCCGCGCATTTGAGACTGGTGCCGGTACGCATTCAGTGCTATCTGGACGACATTTTCATCCAGTCGCCCTCCATTCTGGCCACCCAGTCGGACCTAGCCTTGTCTATCAAGACCCTTCAAGACCACGGGTTCTCGGTGAACTTTCAAAAGAGCCAGACGGTTCCCTCTACCCGCCTCCTGCACCTGGGCGCGGTGATAGACACAGACCATTGCCAGGTCTATCTGTCTCGGGACCGTCAAGACAGCATCCGAGCCCTGGTCCTCAAGGTCCGCAGGGAGCGTGTAGTGACACTGGCTATACTCTCCCAACTGTTGGGAAAGATGATATCGTGCATAGCGATAGTGCCTTGGGCCAGACTACAGAAACCTTCAATGGTTTTTGCTCCCATTTCAAAGACTGGGCACCAGCTCCTCCAACCAAAGGGTAAGGGTTCCACATCAGACCCTGCAATCCCTTCAATGGTGGTCCTCCCCAGCGGTAGCCAGAGGGTCGTTGTTCAAGGAACCCGTTCGGCTCACCCTGACTACAGACGCCGGTCTGTTCGGCTGGGGAGCGCACCTTCAGTCACAGTTGGCTCAGGGCCGGTGGTCCCGGTCAGACCTGAAGCACAACATCAACTGGTTGGAGCTCAGGGCCATACATCTGGCTCTCCGCCACTTCCGCAACAAGATTGCGAGGCAACACGTGCTGGTCCTCACGGACAACGTGGTGGCGAAAGCCCATGTGAATCGGCAAGGGGGTACCCGTTCAAGGTCCCTTATGGCCGAGGCCCAGTTGCTGGGATCCTGGGCAGAGACCAACCTCTCCTCCCTCAAAGCCGAGCACATCTCGGGAGAGGTGAATCAACAGGCGGACTTTTTGAGCAGGTCAACAGTGGATCCTGCACCCGGATCTCTTCACAGAGATATCGGAGAGGTTTGGTCATCCGGTTCTGGACCTGTTCGCGTCTCCGGCGAACTTTCAGCTCCCGAGATTTTTCTCCCGGTTCCCCTCTCCGGGGTGGAGAGTGCAGACGCCTTCCGCAGTCCTTGGCCACGGGGTCTGTTATATGCGTTTCCTCCTCTCCCTCTGATCCCGGCAGTCATCCGAAAGTTGCTGCAGGAACGGGCAGAGTTGATATTCATTGCTCCACATTGGCCAAGATGGCCGTGGTTTGCAGACCTCATGAGTCTTTCCACGTCTCCTCCGTGGAGGATCCCTCCGGATCGCATTTCACTCAGCCAGGGAGCTCTGCAACATCCAGAACCCCAGTGGCTCCAATTAACCGCCTGGCACTTCTGACTCAAGAGTCCTACTCGTCGGGTGTGATTTCAATGATTCAGGCCTCCCGACGGCCAGTGACAAATAGCATCTATGACTCAACTTGGAAAAACTTCAGCCATTGGTGTGAAAAGAACCACCTGGCGCTATCAGATGTGACTATTCCAAGAATCTTGGATTATTTATTGGAAGGCCTCAACAAGGGCTTGGCGCCTAACACTATCGCAGATAGGTAGCGGCTCTCTCCACGATGCTTACTTGTGACAACTCAGAGCCATTGGCTCAGCACCCCATGGTACGCTCCTTTATCAAGGGGGCCACCAGCACCAAACCGCCCGTGGTTCATAGGTATCCCTCTTGGGAGTTGCCGCGGGTCTTGCAGGCCCTTACGAAGCCGCCATTCGAACCAATTAGAACCTGTTCTTTGCGGTCCTTGTCTCTCAAGGTCACCTTCCTGATTGCCATTACGTCGGCTAGACGTATTTCTGAACTGGCAGCTCTCTCTACCAGAGATGACCTGTGCGTCTTTCATCAGGACAGAGTGGTCCTTCGCTTGGATCCGTCCTTTATTCCCAAGGTTAACACCTTGTTCCACAGGACACAGGAAATTGTATTGCCAGATTTTTGCCCTAATCCATCTCATGACCTGGAATGACTGGCACGCATTGGACGTCCGCAGGGCATTACGCTATTACATCAAGAAGCAAAACAGAAGCCCTTTTTGTTTCCTTTCAACCTTCTTCTATGGGGAAGAAGGTGTCTGCCTCTACCAGAGGCAGGTGGATCAGGGCTTGCATTGCAGGGGCGTATCAGTCGCATTCCCTTTCAGTTCCACGTCATGTTACTGCTCATTCCACTCGCAGTGCTGCGACCTCAGCAGCATGGGCAACTCAGGCGTCTATCGAAGACATTTGCAGGGCGGCGACTTGGTCTTTGCCTTCCCCTTTTGTGAGGCATTACAAACTGGATAAGTTTGCCTCTGCAGACGCCTCTTTTGGCCGGAGAGTGCTACAGCAGGTAGTGCCACAGGCCAGGACACAGGCCCAGACTGTTTCCCCCCCTTAGGGACAGTGCGGCTTTGGTATGTCCCATTCGTGGATTCTCCATCTATCATGCTGGAGAAGGGGCGTTGTCTTACCTGAATGCCTTTTCTCAGCATGATGATGGAGAATCCACACCCACCCCTTAGGATCAGTCAGGTCCAGTGTCAGGGGTCTGGGAGCCATCACGTCGGACTGTCATCAATAGCTTCGCCTTCGTCAAGACTGGGGAGTGGCCTGGTCAAAGGACAGGCGTGGCAAGTTTGACTGACAGTCTAATTGGGCAGGAAGACAGAGTTAACCCATTCGTGGATTCTCCATCATCATGCTGAGAAAAGGCGTTCAGGTAAGACAATGCCCCTTCTGAAAGTGAGGATTATATTTTGGGAGTGTATGCTTGGAATAAATCTAGCCCGAACAGGTGATACTAATAGTATTTAGAGGCATCTTTGCCAACCATCTGTGCTGCATTACCTTGGCCATGCTGGATTAGGGCTTTCCCCTCTTTCCTTGTAGCCATCTGTTTGCAAGTGGCTGACTTGATGCTAGAATCATGTTTTCTCCATCAGACATGCATATTCTCATGTCTATCATTATTCCATGCCCACAAATTTACATTTATTTCATTTTCATATGTTATTTTCCAGAAGGGTGTATAAGTGAGGCTATCTGTCAGTGCAGCAGACATCATTAAGACAGCAAGTCTGCCCATCCTTTGTAGTATTTTCTGAACCAGATGTGGAAGTTTGCAGACAGAAGGAAGGAATCGATAATCTTTTGAGGAAATCCCCTCAGTAGAATTTTGTTTGCAAAAGGGTTGAAGAGTTTCTGGTTAACTAGTCCAGCGTTTCTATTACTAACTTTATTTGTTAAGTTACATTATCTCATAGCAGGCGGACATTAAATATAGTAAAAACAATCTAGCAGTTTCCTTTACGATATTAATTATAAAAGCCCCTGATCTTGATGCAAATGCCCAAGGTCAGCTATTTGCACTTTGAAAAGTTTATTAAGTAACTAATTGCCACCTGACTATGGATGGCAAGGAATCTTCAATAAGTATGTCATAGAAAGCGAAGGACATAAATCCTCCATGTAATCAGTAGTGAGACTGCCCTTGGATTACTATGTATGCTTCTGGTCAATATTTTTTGTTTATGTAGCGTATGGCATACAATGCCAAGGAAATCTAGACATGGTAGACACAATGCAGTCCTGACAGCCTAGATTGCTAGTCGATTGCTTGCTTGCTTATCCTTGATGCACTGCAGGGAGGGGCGAACTAGATTTACACCAATTAGCTATCAGCGCTCGGGTTGCTGGCTCGCCTCCCCTTTGTGTTGCGATGTTCCACACCCAGCTGGGTCCAACACTCGCTTCCGCTCTCTGCACACACGAACGCAGCTAGGTCATAATGATTAAGTGGAAATAAATTTTAATAAGTATGAATTATTTTCATGTAATTTGCGATGACATCTGGCTTTAACTTGAAGACTTTTTAATAAACAAAGGAAACTTAAACATTTTGCCAAAATGAGTTTTTGATCTCCTATTTACAATGTTATATTACTTCCACTAAAAGCTACATTATTTGATTATGTATAAGTAGTCCTCCAGTTACAACCACGACTGGGACCAGAATTCCCAATGCTAAGCAAAGTAGTTGTTAAGTGAGTTACACTTGACTTTGAGAGGTCCTTGGTGCTCTCATTTCACCCCTGACCTATAAATATTCTCCTTCATTGACACTTGACTTTACAACTTCTTTGCCAGGGTTGTTAAAGAAATCACTGCACTATTTAAGTGAATCACATGGTTATTAAGCAAACCTGGCTTCCCCCATTCACTGGAACAGTCGCAAATGGCAATCATATGACCCCAGGATACTGCAACTGTCATAAATATATGCTGGTTGCGAAGCTCCCAAATTTTGACCATGTGACCCTGGATATACTGTGATGAGCATAAGAGTGTAACTCAAGGAATACTTTAATCCAGGCATGTCATGATGTCACATGACGTCGCGCGACATATCACGGCTTTTTTCCCATTGCCGGCAATGGGGTGGGTGCAGTTTCAGAGTGACGCATCTGACCCGTGGGCTGGCAGTTTGACACGCCTGCTTTAACCTTTTAAATAACAAATCACAAATATTTTCTTTCTACCAGTATCTAGTATTTAGATTCACAGTAACCATCTATCAAATGAGCTGAAAAATCCTTGCCTATTCATAATAATACCACTTTACAATGTCTGTGCCACACTTGGAATATTGCATCCAGTTTGGGTTGCTGTGATATAAAAAAAGCTGTTGAGACTTTAGAGTGCAGAGAAGAGCAACAAAGATGATTAGGGGACTGGAGGCTAAAACATATAAAGAACGGCTGCAGGAATTAAGTATGTCTAGTCTAGTGAAAAGAAGGACTAGGGGTGACATGATAGCAGTGTTCCAATATTTGAGGGGCTGCCACAAGGAAGAGGGGGGTCAACCTATTCTCCAAAGTGCCTGAAGGCAGGATAAGAAGCAATGGATGGAAACTAAGAAATTTTCTGACAGTTAGAACAATTAATCAGTGAAACGAGTGCTTCCAGAGTTGTGGATGCTCAGACACTGGAGGTTTTTAAGAAGAGATTGGACAACCATTTGTCTGAAGTAATATATTTCTGGGGAGAGGAACAAAATGATAGTTGGTCCAAGCCTGATACAGTCTATGGAAATACTAAGTAGTTCTTCTTTTTAAAGAAAACCCACTTGAAAATGTAACTAATAAAAATATCCAGAATGCATTAGTACATATGTGAAATGTTTTGTTTCCCGTCTTCTCACTTGGAATAATCGGAGCTCAATGTTCCAGGAGTTGCTTGCTCATTACTGGAAGGCTATCATCCATCAAATAGTTTTTGATATCTCAGATGGCCCCCAAATAGGTCCACTGAAGGGGGAAATGAAATGTTCTGGGAGAAGAAGACATGTTTCAGAAAGCAAGTTATCTTTTTCATATACCTAAAATCCAGTACATACTTATTTTAATAATGAATACATATAACAAACATTGTGGCTCTTCCACTTTCTTTAGTGTTTACATTGGTTTTAAATACTGTACTTTGAATATATATAGAATGCACAACATGCTGTGATTGCATGTATAATTCTGCTTGTATGTGTGAAGAGTTGGCAAATATATATATATATATCAATAAAATAAAAGCTTAGTTTTATGGATAGGATTACTTTCTAAAAACATATAGGCATCCTATATTTGAGAACATTATAAAAGTATAAAATTGGTTCAACTTACTTTTAATTTATTGTTTTATTCATATTGCTGCATTACAGTGGTTATGCATTTTGTTATACTCTAGTGAGGTTTCTAGAATGCATGCTGATGTATACATAATGTTTGATCATTGCTGTTAATCAATGCCATTGATTACTACATAACCTGGTACTGACATAAGACAGGGCTTTTCAAATGGAAGAGAAGAATAAATATTGAGTGAATTCAAATATTGATCAGTGATAGATTATTACAGTCTGCATTTTCAAGGTTGTTCCTTTCTTTTTGTGTCTCAAATATGTATCTGTAATCATAGTTTTCATGCATAAGTTTATGCTTCCTTATTTAATGGTAGAAGTATAAGTCACAAATTCTTTATTGTTCGAATCAATACAACAATTAATAGCACTAGCAATAGCGCTTAGACTTATATATCACTTCACAGTGCTTTACAGCCCTCTCTAAGCAGTTTACAGAGTCAGCCTATTGCCCCCAACACTCTGGGTCCTCATTTTACCGACCTCGGAAGGATGGAAGGCTGAGTCAACCTTGAGCCAGTCAGGATCGAACTGCTGAACTGCTGGTAATCGGCAGTCAGCAGAATTAGCCTGCAATTCTGCATTCTAACCACTGCATCACCATGGCTCTTAATCAAAATAAAACATATTTTTAATTGAAGCTGAATGCTCAATAGTACAGTACAGTAAAAAAAAATCTTTTTCTTGAAAAGATATTCATGTGTAGCAGAAGACCTTATTAATCCATTAATTTCTCATTTTCCATCTTCCACAGCGCAAGTGAGCAAATAGGCAAGAAATTGACAATGGACCATAGTCACTCTTCCATTTTAACTAGGACATGTTTGCTGTAGATTGGTGGGCCTATAGGCTAGATGGTGACTCTAGATATTCTGGAAATGTTTAAAGTTCTTGCTTTTTCTCCAAAGATGGAAAGGCAATTTTTTCCCCTGTTCCAGTTTAGATATTCAAAATACAAGTACAAGTAGAATTGTCAAGAGTGTTTTCTTTTTTTATCAGTGCTTCTTTGCTCAGTTGATGAATCATAAAAACTAGTTTTAAAGTCTCATAAATTTGGCTTATCCAATCAATATGAAGGTAAAGATAGTCAGGCAATTTTTGATGCTATAGTTTTCTGTAGGTTAATTTCAGTTTTCTAAAGCTTTTTAAATAAGCTTTAAAGCAGGGGTCCCCAACCACTGGTCTGTGGACCAATACCGGTCCGTGTCATGCCAGCAACCGATCCACACAAACAATTGAAGCCCCATCCGTGGGATGCAGGCAGCACACAAAACCATGCACTCTCCGGTCCGCGGAAAAACCTTTCTCCACGGAACCGGTCCCTGGTGCCCAAAAGGTTGGGGACCTATGCTTTAAAGCTTTTTTTTTAAACAAATGATTGGCTAATTTTACATAATGATTATAAGATAATAGAAGCTAATAGTTTTAAATTTGAGAGTTAGCTATGGTTTTGTTTGTGTTTAAATTTTCTTGCCATGTTTCTTCAACATACAATTTTTGGCATCCTTTATATACAAATATTAAATCAAACTTATTGTATAGCAGGATATGAGGCAAAAGTTGTTTGCCTGTGGAATTAATGTTTAGGAATAATTTGATGGAGATCAGTATGGAACTGTTTATTCTACATTGGAGTAGACTGAAAATATTTGACACAGTTATTAATTTTGAAATGAAATAAGTGCAAGAGGCAAAGGGCTGCATATCATTGAATTAGTAGTTTTGTTCTAAAAATGTATGAACAGTAGCATGACTGTTTAGTGGCACAGAAAGGAACCTCTGCTCTCTCTCTCTCTCTCTCTTTTCTTCTTGTCCTGTCCCAGGATTGAATACTGATACAGAAAGATAGGGTGATAGTCCCCACTTAGTCAGATGGCCACTATGTAAGACTCTTGGTTTAGGCAATATTGCTTTTCTTAATGTTACTTCTTTGTGCCATGCATTAACTTCCATCTACGTACAATATTTTCTCTATGATTATCTTCATTGATTTATTTGTGGAAAGATCATTTGATAAGATTGCAAAGTTATGTTCATGTATTAATTATGAATGCCTTAATGAACTCAGCAAAGCTTGTCTTGGATTAAACATACATAGAAGGGATTATTTGTTTCTTCTCTTTACAAACAATGTCCAGAGTTGTAAACCTGAAGACATTGTAGAATTTTGTAAGCTGCCCAAAGTTACCTATGTATGAGTTGGGCAGCTATATAAATTTGTTTAATAAATAATAAATAAATAGAACAGATATATAGAAGGGAGAAGAAAAGAGTCAACTCCATATAGCAGAGGTCCCCAACCTTTTGGTCACCAGGGACCAGTTCCATGGAGAGAGGTTTTTCCGCAGACTAGAGTCTGCGTGGTTTTGTGTGCTGCCTGCATCTCGTGGATGGGGCTTTGCTTGTTTGTGCGGACCGGTTGCTGACATGCCACGGACCAGGGGTTGGGGACCCCTGCCACATAGCATCTTACAGCTTTTCTTGGACTTCCCCTTGCTATTATGCCTTTGCAAAGAGGCAGAGCATTCTCTCTCTCTCTCTCTCTCTCTCTCTCTCACACACACACACACACACACACGGATGGGATAAAGGGAAAAGAGCCATCATGGCTGTCATGACACAATGCAAATGATATTATCTAATTTACATCATTTGCACAATGATGTCATGACACTTGTGAAATAATTGTGTCTTGTATTGGATGTTTTTGCTTTCAGTTGTCCAATTACTGGGCAATGTGATTGAGAAAGAGGAGTTGCTTACAATTATTTTTCAATACATGTTCCGTAGAATTTTGCTTGTAAATTATGCATTTAAAAGCTCTATAAATACCATACACTTAGCCTTCATTGATGAAATAAATAAAATTCCCTCTCAGTCTACATATTTTGTACCATACTTTAAAACTTGTGATTTTAAAAGTAATTGTTTTATAATTAATGTGGAGGTGGATGCAGTAATTATTAATTGCTTGAATGCTCCAGGATTTATATGGAAATGTTTTCCTTTAAACATTAATCTGAATTGAATTGCTGGGGGAAAAAATGATATTCTCTAGATCTCCAAATCTTTGGAAATTGCCTACAGCTATTTAATAATTTCTGACTCTACCAGAATTCTATGCTGTTTCAATTAAAAATAAAGGAACCTGAAGAGGAATTCTAATATAGTTAGCTAAATATTATAGATGCCATTTGGAAAGTAAACAGAAAGGAAGGGTAAAATGGAAAGGGAGCATTGGAAAATTTTTACATTTATACATTGTTGAAGCTTTGTATGATCAGCTGAACAATGAGAATTTTATTTTCTTCATTAAAAGCTTAATAGGGGAAGAAAAAGAACAGTAGTAATTTGGGTTCAATAGCTAAGGGTGGTGTTTCAGGGAAAAAAAAAAAAGAGCCTGTTCTCCTCAGGATATTAATATGTACCTTTGGGAAAAACAAGCTATCCGTTGAGGAAGCTGCAGCTTTATGTCCTCATCACTAGAGATCTCCATATGCCCTTGGATCTTCCGAAGTCAGAAATGGCAGATCTCACTTGCTGAGACCAGAGGGCTCTCATTGTGATTCATGGCAGGTATTCAGCTCAATCTGCCCAGAGCAAATCTGTTTAATGTTGATCAGCTGTCCATCTGATAAGTTGAATTGATATGGACATTTTCCTGGGAGCACTGCCCTGACAATGACAGCAGGAGCATCAGGATGCCTTATTAGTCTCTGTCTTCTCCCTCTCACTCACATCAACAGTAGAATATATTAACCCTTCCTTAGACCTTGGATTATAGCAG
Source organism: Azemiops feae (assembly GCA_023970755.1). Taxonomy (NCBI): domain Eukaryota; kingdom Metazoa; phylum Chordata; class Lepidosauria; order Squamata; family Viperidae; genus Azemiops; species Azemiops feae. The sequence goes on from JALGBA010000094.1 coordinate 2,411,149, forward strand.
AATGCAGTTTTCTGTTCTAGAATATAAATGGTTTGTATTTCTATTTCATTCTGGAATACAGCAAAGATTAACCATGATTAGAATGTTTCTGTCCCATGCCGCCCTGTGTACCTCCATAATTTGATATATACCCGCCTAGCTATTGAATCAATACTACTACTGCTGAAATAGGATACAAAATGATGGTATGCCCATAGGACTACAGTATTTTGGTCAATTTACATCCTTAAAAAAAACTTTTTTTTCCCTTAATAATTGTTGATGCATTAAAGTTGTTAATCCACATTTGAAGAATGGAGGAAGGATTTACATTTTAAATTGTTTCAAGTTTTCCAAGAAATAAAGATTCTGCTTCAGATAGAAATTGTAATCAAAAGTGATCATTGGCCAAATAGGTCCAAACAGAGTGAATGTTACATTTGCACTAATAAATACCCAGTTCTGCTCAAAGATTTTTTTATAATATCTGTGAATCATGCAGTGGTTGTGCAACTAATTGTATTACATCTGATCTTTACTTTAAAGTCAACGAACTCTTGCAGAGATCACAGAGTTGATCCACACAGCTTTCCTTGTGCATCGTGGAATAGTAAACATTGCTGAACTGACATCCTCAGATGGAGCATTGAAAGATATGCAATTTGGAAATAAAATGGCTGTCCTGAGTGGTGATTTTCTTCTAGCAAATGCCTGTACAAGTCTTGCTCAGCTGCAAAATACTAAGGTAATGTGATTCCTGTGGTTTTAAATGAAAGCATTTTAGTATGTGTTTTATTTCAAAAACTGCTCAATTGCTGCTTTTTGTGAGCTTGTTTTGTTAGAAACCTTAGTGCTTTGAAGCATTCAGTGTCACTTTACATTGTACATACATCCCCCATCTGAAATTTTACTAGATATGAAGTGTCAGCTATGTCAGATGAACTAAATATGTAAAATGTATACTATGACATTCTTTCTCATATTGATTCCCAAAGAATCACTAGTGAGATTAGTAGGAAGATCTGTCCTTGCAGAAAGAGTGAATTAAAGTAAATGAATTATAGCAGTTTTGATTCATTCTTGAGCATCTTTTCAAAACATGAAAAAGTGTAAACATGTGGAACAAGTGAACACTGATGGGCTGGCAGCAAATATTCATTAGTAGAATAGGATTTTTATGACAAGAATGATCACAAGAATCACAGGCCATGCTACCTGTTTCATTCAATATAGCCAAGTTACAGTCTACAACAAAGGTGTCAAACTGCCGGCCTGCGGGTCCAACACGTCACGCGGAAGCCATGCCCACCCCAGCTCCAGCAAGGGGAAAATAGTCGTGATATGTCGCAACACGTCACGTGACGCGGTAGTTTGACACCCCTGGTCTACAGTATAAACATATTCTTTGCATGTCTGTCAAACATGTATTTTGTGAATTGGCTACTTTACCAAATCTGTTTTGGAAATTAGAAGAATAGCCATGGATTTTAATAAAGTAGAAATGCTTTATGTTATTCTGTATCAAATACTATTTCTAGGCAAAGAGATGTAATTATTTTTAGCTTGCCACAGTTCAGATTTAAAACACAGTGACCCACAGAATTATGTGACTTCTCAACTAATTAAGCTGCTTGTTCTGAAAGTTATGCCAAAACATATTATCATTTTGTTCCTACTTTAGACAAATGAAAACTTAAGAAACTTCTATATAACCTAAGTGGAATCCACTCAGTATTTATCAGTTCATTCTCTCATGTCTTAAAAATGTGATGAAATATAAACTATAAAATGCTTGATAGACTGGTTTGATATTATAAAAGATACCTTTTTATTTTTTGTATTTATTATACAATTATGTCCTTAAAAGCCAAAATCTTCCTCTGTTGTTTTTCTGCCATATAAGATATACATGCAGCTAGTATATTAACTTAATTTTATTTATTTACTTTCTTAGTTACTTAGGTTTATTATACCTCGGTTGTTACCAATTCTCTAGCTATTCTAAACTACATTCTAGTTCAGAAAATAGATTAATAGAATAATAAAGCAATATATGTGTATATTATATCTATATCTATATATATATATATATATATACTATTATATATATATATACTATATATACTATTATATACTATATATAATAGTATAAAGTAATAATAAAGTGACACAATTCAAATTATACTATCCCAAGGAATAAAAAATTGTGAAAATAGTCACAAATTTTTAAGTGTTTAGCTATATAACATGTCAGATATCATGAATATACAAGTTACACTTGTTATCTTTTAATGCTCCTCTAACATCTTTTCTGCATTATGCTTGCCTTTCCATTTGTTATTTATAATCCCTGCAGAACTTCAGTCTTAACTTGGGGACCTGTTAGAGATAAAAACTGATACCATGCTGTCCCCAGTTAAGAAAATTCTATAGACATATTACATATTACAGACAGATATAGAAAAACTGAATCTGCATTAGTTTTTGCACATAGGGGCAAAGAATAAACCTTATCATTTTTTGTTCATTATTATGAATTGCTCACATTGGAATTTACCTTTAAAAAGGCTGTTAATCAGCATCTGACTGCTGTCATTTTAATGAAATATTTGTATCTTAAAGACTCTGTAGGCTGCTTTCTTTACTTGGCGAAAACTTGCAGGATAAATTCTTGAAAGTTCTGCTTCATGCAGTTTTTGAACTTTTAAATCTTATTATACCACTTGTGATCTCTATATTTTGCAATCTGTTAACAAGGATAACTAAGAAATTTAAATGATTTGTGAATTCATTACAGTAGTAACAAAGCTAGCCATGGGAATTTACAGTGAGTGAATAAGTACAGATTTGTTTATTGGTTATTGTTGCAAATAGTATAATATATGTATCTAAGATTTCTAATGTTATTTTGCTATATAAGTCCAAAATTAATTGTATCATGATCTTATACCTAATTGTCAGAGCTTTTCTACAAAGCATTTATCTTGTTTCTATCAAGGTTGACACATGTGAAAATTTTGGCTTATAATGAAATGCAGAGCTATTTTATAATTATCAAGGGTAAAATTAGCGAAGTCAATTATTTTCCCTTCAGGTCTTTCCCAGTAGATGTTAAAAGAGTGCATGGTAATTGCCTTAGGTAGCACTATGATTCTTAAATAATCATTACTTTAAAAATGTTGCTAATCTTGTCACAATGTATCTTTTTGCAATAATACTATATAAATATGTCAATGTTGAGTGAATCTATTGAAATGTCAGTTATAAATTGCATGCAGTTGTTGCAAGCAAAAACAGATTGTATCTACAGTTTTAAATCATGTTATGACTTTTCTCAATTCTTACCCTGCACATATCCTTTTCATAGTAACATATGAAGATCATGTTTAGAAAGTGACAATTTAAAACTTTTTTGGTCTAACTAAAATTACTATTTTCAGTTCTGGAATCCTATTTTCTTGACTTTTCATTGTGCACTGTGTAACAGCTAAATTAATGTGTAATTTCAGAGTGTAAACAGGGCTGTCAAATTATGACTTTTCTCAATTCTTACCCTGCACATATCCTTTTCATAGTAACGTATGAAGATCATGTTTAGAAAGTGACAATTTCAAACTTTTTTGGTCTAACTAAAATTACTATTTTCAGTTCTGGAATCCTATTTTCTTGACTTTTCATTGTGCACTGTGTAACAGCTAAATTAATGTGTAATTTCAGAGTGTAAACAGGGCTGTCAAATTTATTATCTCTTGAGAAAATATATAGTTAACAATGATAAAGTATCTGATAGTTGGGAGTACTCTGAAACAGAACAGTGGGATGTTACAGGATGGAAAGCGAAGAAAACCCTGTACTAATGGATGTTAGTCTTTATTGCATATTTATTTCACTATCTTAGTATCTCTATTTATTAGTTAAACTTGCTCATTCTTAAATGGGTGTAGATTAGATATGAATTCTGAGTCAAAAGATCAATATATAACAAATATAACTATTTACCAACATGGTGGTTTGTTGTGTAAGTTTTGAAATCACATTGCATTCAAAATATAAATAATTTGCAAAGTTATTGGAATAGTTGTAAACTTGACTGAACTGTTTCAAACTCAAATGGGGTGCTTTCCATTCAGTTGGCTTGAGTTCAGAGTGAGTTGAACACTACTAGTGGCCTGCATCCCACGGCTATAAAAAAGGTGCTTCTTGGATTAATCCTTCTGAATGGTATACATCAGAACCTTTAAAATTGCATAATAAAGTAAAAAATGTTGTATGGAACATAGCATTTCATATATATGGAATAACTTCAATTGATCAATATGAGACAGTATTGTTTTGTTAAGCATTAGTTGTTTAAAAATAACCAATTACACAGATGTACTACTTATAGAGTGGATGAATTTCCATATGCTAACTTTACATATTTCTAAAGGCAAAAATATGTTGCTTACCAAATAAACTGTTTGTTTACATAAATAGCATTGATTTATGCAAACAGCACTTCCTTCTGCACAGAATCCAATAAACCATTTCATTTGTAAAGCAAACTGGCAGTGTTGGGAAGTTTCTGATTTTAAAGACAACAGTATCAGCTGTATCCACAGAAGGGGTATTCTGTTTGTGAAGATACTTTGGATATAGACATGGTTGTGTTTGAAAGACATTGTTCTGCTCTCTTGTATAGCTTTTTTCTCTAGCTTGTTCCAAATGGAGCACTCTGGTTTGTATGATAAGCTAGCAAATCGTACATACGGCCATCTGTGGTTTTCTGGCAATGCTGATTGGTAAGAGGGGAATTTTGGCTTGCCATGATACTTGAATGTTCATGTGGCAGGTCTAGCCAAAAATTCTATTATGAATGAAGCTGGTAGAAAATACTGATGTATCATAAATGGCCATGTCAATTTAAGAATCTGTAATATATGCCCAACCCTGTTTAATAATAAATAAATTTGATGGTGAAGTTAAATGTTCAGGAAATTTAAAAAAGCAATAATTGCATCTTTAACATATTGCCGTAATTTGCCATTAATTTTAAAACTAAATATGGTATCAGTGACTGGAAGCAAAAGAAAAGAAACAAATATTCGCTTTAATTAAACCAATTATTCTCATTCATGTACAAATGTATAACGTAATCCAATTAATTGGGGATATTTTTTGATGAGGGATATTCTAAATCTGTAGGGTCTCTTTTTATCACTTATTGTAGAAAAGGAACAAAACCATAAGTGAAAATTATATTTTTGTTAGGACTTTCATATGATCTGGAGAGGGACACTTTTGAATTAGTCTTGACTCCTGCTTGGGGAAGTTTATACAATTTTCTTGGCACGATTTTCAGAAGACGTTTGCTCTTCTTCCTAAGGTGGAGAGAGGGAGAAAGACCGACCAAGATTCACCCAGCTGGCTTTGTGCCTAGGGTGGGATATGAACTCACAGCTTTCCAGTCTCTAGTCTGCTGCCTTAACTGCTACACCACTGTTTCCTGATGCTAGCAACAGGACTACTGCATAGACTCAACAGAGAAATAAGATTTGTGATTTAAAATTAAAACGGAGGCTGAATTTGCAGAGGCTTTTAGTAGATTTTTCAAATAAAAACCAGAACTTCAATACCCTCTTCTATGGACAAAGCATAGCTATGCATAGCTATTGCAGGCCATTTGGGGTGAAATTTCAGGAAGCCCATCAATATTGACTGCTTCTCATATTCTTCTGCCTGCATGGAGATAAACAATATTTTGTAAGCTCTGGAGGCACAGTAGAACACCTTGTGTCATTTTTTTAAAATAAAAGTTTCTTGCGTTATTGAAGATCTCAACGAAGAAGAATAAATCTCAGCTTCTGGAGAATTTATATTATATTTGCAACCATACTGATCTTAGATTTACTGAGTGAATGACTACATCTATATTAGCAGTTTATTATATTTTAATTCAACCTTCTAATTTTGATTAATAATTATCTCTAAGATTGAATTGTGGTTTCTTCCAAAATTAATCCCATCAAATAAGCATTAGATTTTAAGCATTCCATTTAGCTAAATTGCATTGCAGTTTTCACCATAGCGTTAGCAATATATTTCTATGTTTGTTATACATCATGTTGAAAACACATTTTAATTTCTACTGCAATATTATAAACTTCATAATAAATTCAGGCCAAATTTTACTTGATGTTTACTTCTATTTTGAAATGAATAATCTTATGTTTCACAAATTCACTGATGACTTACATGTTACATGTCTTAGGTATGAAAGTATGCTGAAGACTTAATACAATCAATATAGACATATAATTATAATTACCATAGCATACTGGCACATCTCAGGTCAATAATACATTTTATCTGAAATTCCATTATTTAGAAATGTAAATCATTACCATTTTTAATTGTTAGTATAACCAAACCCTTGATCCCGGGAAAAAGTATTTGGGGCGTACTGTGAAGAATGAAATCATGATCTAAAATCACTTATAAGATACTAAGGTGAACAACAAGCCAAATACAACTACCTGGGAAAGTACACCGAAAATAGAATTAACACTTGAAAAAAAAGTATATTGATGCAATTGAAGCTTATGCCAGAAGTAATTTTTTCATTAGTAAGTAGTATCGTTGAGCTTCCAATCATAAGAGAGAGACTCATTTGGCAGTTTAATGGTATTTTGTTTGAAAAAAAAAAGAAAGCTTTTTCAACACCTCCTTGTTACTGTCTCTGCATCCTTTGAAAAAGTGTTCCTGATAGACCTTGGTACCATATGGAATAGTGTTAGATTCTGTGTGAATCAGCTACAGATGTATCATCAGTGGGGGAGAATTGAACTACCATTATATCAGCAGATGACTTCTGCTACTGCTGGGACCTTGTTGGATCCAAACTAGTATTTTTCAACATCTCTGATTGCTCAGAGGGATTTCTAATGCATTTTCTTTTTTCCCCCTCCTCATTAAACTCATAAAGAACAAAACCCGCTAAAAGTTGCAGTATTGGTTTCTGTACATTTGTAGTGCAATAACAAAATGACACCCTAATTTGTAAATGAGTACATTCACATACAGTATTATTAAACATAGGTTACTCTAGAGTGCCAGCTGGAAGAGAAGAGGTGACGAAAGGAGGGAGAAACCCGGTATACTAAATTACTAATTTTGGCAGTCCTAGGGCCCAGATTGCTTTGTGATGAGAATCCTGGCCAATATGAATATGAGGTTATTTTAGAGATCCAGACTATACAAATCTGGATTACCATGAGCTGTCAGCAAAGAGATACAAGAAACTGTTTGCTGTTATCAAGATTTTGCAGCCCAGATCTGGTAGTCCTGGCTTTAACAAAAGAAAAAAATGTGTGTCCAGTTCCCTTACACCCTTAAAGCAAACATACAGTTACATGTGTAATAATGCAAACATATATTATGCTGTCTGAAGGGAAAGCTCACTGTTGAGCAATATGAATGTCGAGCAAGCTCCAAAATGCAGATATGTCTAGCCATTTCTCTTCATTGTAGAAAATATTCCACACTGGATCTGCTGTGACACTCCACAGAATACAGATCAAAATTTCCACAATGAAGAGAAAGGCAAGACTCAGCAATATTATCCTCCACATTGGTCATTCTAGGGATCACTAAGAAAAAACTCCGGTCTGAAATCTGGATAGCTGCTGGCAACAGATGTAGACAGTATTGAGCTAAATGGCCCAAGAGTCTGGTTCAGTATTAGGTATGCTAACTTGATATAGGTTCCTGTTCTAAAACATTTGATCCATTTTTGTGACAACTCCTGGGAAGCTATCAGAGTTGCAAAAAAACCAACAACCTTACTTCTGGTTCTGTAATATACTAATCCACAGAGAACACACACACAAAAGGACTTCTGGGAAATAATGGTGTACTGAAAGCTAAAACTGAAACTAAACTAAATTAAACTGCATTAAAGGTGTAGCCAACGACCATAGCAGAATGAAGAGCCAGTGAGTAAATTGGTTTCATAATTTCTCTCTGGACAAAGAGATGACTTGAGATCATCCACAAGTGCTCCATACAGTTGCTCCTCACAAAGAGACTGCTGTTTAAAACTCTGGGAGACAAAGTACCTTTAAGAACACAGGATTTGCATCCTTCCTTCTGTAATCACTTTCAGAAGTTGCTTGTTCACTGCTTTTTAGCTAATATGAACCTTTGGATTGAATTTGGGAAGTACCTACTTCTGACTTCATGGGTTCAACTTGTAAAATTGAATTCCAAAGTTTTTTTTTGGGGGGGGGGGAACATTTGCTTCATAATGATTAAGAAACATAAGTGGGAGAGTAGAGAGAAGGAAATGAATCTCTGGTCTTGTCCTGCCAGCAGCAAGGGTATTTTTAATGGAAAGAGAGTCCTGGATGAATGTTCATTCATACTAAACCACAACAATGAAAATAGCTGCATCTGGTGAACCTGAGCTAAAAGGAACTGCTTCAAGTAAGCTAGAAGGTACCCTTTGATATATTATTTTAAAGCCTGTATTTCAGGCTCAAATAAAATGATAATAATATAAGCATTATTAGAAATGAATATATACATTTCTGCTACAAGGGAAAGTTAACATGTATCTTCCAATAATTCACATAACTTTTTCTAAAGAGCTACAAGAGTTGACTTGAATTAGCATTGTCATTACAAGTGTGTGTGCGCACGCATGTATATTCCTTCAACCGATCTCACTCTGAATACTAAACTCCTTACTTGAATATATTTCCCACCCATTCAGCCTATAAACAGAAGCTAAATCTCCCCTTGAGAGCATTCAACTTTCTACATGATAGTTTTTAATGCTGTTTTTATTAAGAGAAAAGTAATAAATTTGAACATGATTGCTTCTACTCCTGCAGTAAATGCTTGAGTGCCAGTCAGCAGTCTCTCTCAGAAGCGGCTAATAGAAAGGATTGAAATGTCTTTGATCACTCTCTGTTTGAAATGACAGAAATCAGTAATGTAGTTCATGCTCTGTGATATAACTTCATTTCTTTTTGTAGTCAACTTTTAAGGAAAAGAGAAATATAACAGACTCCTTGAATGTAACTGTTCAGTGTGAACCGAATCTGACTATATAAACTCGGCTTATATATAAATTTAAATAATACGATAAACCAAGGACTTCATAAAATAAAATAGTCCAGTCTTCTAATCATTGAATGCTAGATACTATGATCCTTTTCGGGCAAGATCCAGCCAGCGTTAACTAATGATTACTTAAGGTACCTTTCTCCAATCTGTTGAATACAAAACTCAAAACTCTTATCTTCAGCCAGTATTATACAAACTTGGGGATAATGGCAGCTGATATTTAGCATACCTTCAGAATGTTAGGTTGCCGACTAAATATATCTTCTTTTAAATTAACTGATGACTGCCTACTCTTAGTGCCTAGATATTGAAATTCTAAGACTTCAGTCAATGATCTTTGTAAGCTGTACTTTGAGATAAGAGGAAGTTATTCTAGAATCATTTGAATGCAAAACTTGTGTTCCATCACTGAGGAATGGTACTTCCTTAACTAATTGTTCACGATTGCTATATGTTCAATGATAACTAATATTTATATCTGGACACTATGAGTGATATGGGTTATATATTTATATTTTATGATAAAAACAGCATACTGTATGAATGCCTGTTCATAAAACTTGATGGGTGCTCATCTCCAATAACTTCCATATGGTTTGCATCCTATGTTTTGCTTTTAAGATAACAACAGCTGGTCCATTGCAGATTTGAACCCAAAATAGTTAGAGTTATTACTTCTGACAATCCGGCGCTGACAGGCTTTGATTTTAAGCTGGTGTGTCTACTTGTTTGTTCTGTTCCAAATAAATCCCACTGAAGAGTTCTGTTCTTGTGCATCTTGAGGATGACTCTCTTATTTTCTTTTCATAGCTATAATGAAGAAATAGTAATTGAACTTATCTACTAAACCAGAGGTCCCCAACCTTTTGGGCACCAGGGACTGGTTCCGTTGAGAGAGGTTTTTCTGCGGACCGGAGGGAGCGTGGTTTCATGTACTTCCTGCATCCTGAGGATGGGGCTTTGCTTGTTTGCACGGACTGGTTTCTGGCATGCTGCGGCCCGGTACCGGTCCATGGACCGGGGGTTGGGGACCCCTGTACTAAACTAAGTACAATTAATTGTATATTCCAGAATAGCAAAAATAGCTATCACACAAACAAAAAGTCAAAGGAATGGGCATCCCTAACTAATACGTATTCTGTGAACAGCCACAGCTAATTGAATACTAATATTTCTAGATAGATGCCCAAGTATGGTGGGGAAACTGCAATTATAGATCTAAATGATGGGCAAATATCTATAGCCCACCTGATGTGAAAGACAAGTGGATTATAACTAACAAATTCAAAGTAAAATCAGTCAGATTGGGTTTCATTTGAATTAAACAATAAATGTTGTTGTTTGGTAAATTATTTATTTTGTTTGTTTTTATTTAATAGAAGTATATCCCATTTTCTTCCTGGAGGTAACATACTGTTTTCGGTCAACCAGTGGCTAATGGTGGTCTTGTATCTGCATCTCCCTGTTGTCAACTTTACAACGAACCTGGCTGCAGCCATCTTGCTTGTTCTAGGTTGCCACATGAATGGGAGTGGGTGCAGAGTATCTTTGCTAGTCTAAATAATTCTGTGTCCTGTGGGAACCAAGGTCATTCTATCGGTTATGTTAGAGGGTTGAGCGTTATGTTAGAAAGCCCGCCAAACTATTCTATTGGGGAATGTGGATGATTGCATAGCACTGGGGTGGGAAGTTTGACTTTGTAATAGACTTTGTAACTCTTTGGGAGGAATTTCAGATTTGGTTTCACTTTTGATCATGCCAATATATTGTATCCAATAAACACGTTCTTTGAGGAAGCTTCTAGCCTCAGAGTTCTGATTTATTTGGTTCTATCTATTGGAACTGTGACACCTGTCCTGGTTCAGCATTTTGAGTGCTATATCATGTAGGATGAGATGTTATTTTTCAAATAAAACCAGTATGTTTTGCTAAGTAGGAATCAGATGTGGCTCATCATGCAACTGAGTCAGTAGCCAAAGTTATGGAAACGTTCAGTGTTCTACATGGCCATGTCTGGCTCTGTTCCCGTGGAATGATACTGGAAGCCAGGGCTGGAATTAGGTACCTTCGCTTTGATGAGAACAGATTACTAAACAATATGACTGAGGATATACTGCACAGGATACAAAAACTTTGTACAGCAGCATACAAATTTGAAGTTGCAGAAATTTTGCTTCACCCTCTCCTGCTCTTGGTCGTTATGACTCTCTCACACCATGACTGAGGATCACCAGTCTTTCATATAGAAAGAGTATATCACACCCAGGGCCTTTCGCTGCTTGCCTGCACCATGAATACATCCTGCATAGCAGAGCCATTAGTGCTAGGTTCCAGATGGCATCTTTGACTTTAATGTTGCCATTATTGGCTGTTCATGCACTGCCTAATTCTTAGATGAAGACATTATATTTATTTTTTCCAATCATTAGAAGCCTTACTCCATTCTTTAGATGTCTTACTACATTCAGGTTTTTTTTTTAATCAGGACATACAGCATTCTTTTCTTAGGACTGTTATTTATTTATTACTGCCCTTCCAAAGTCTATTTGAAATTTATGGTCTTTCTCTGTCTCTTTCTCTCTTCTCCCCCCCCCCTCCCCAATCACATGAGCTGGTCAAATAACCAGGCTGCACATGAACAAGAGTAGCATCAGCAGCCTATCTCTGAGGTATTCCTCTTACCAGTGTTCTGCTGGATAGTTCCAGGGGCTCAGCTGTAAATCTGCATCCTGTAGCTTGTGTAATTGCTCCCAATTTGATACAGCCTTTAGAACAGGGGTGTCAAACTCGCAACGTCAAGTGACGTGTCACGACGTATCGCAACTTTTTCTCCACTGCCAGCAATGGGGTGGGTGCGGTTTTGGCATGACGCATCTAGCCCGTGGGCTGGCAATTTGACACCCCTGCTTTAGAAGAACTACTCTCTTTCGTTACCTTATGAGAACCCGATCTATTCCAGGTAAGAAAATTGCTATGCACCCATGTATCTGAATCACAGAGAGCACATTTAAGAAAAAAATGGGTACTTACCCATACTGAAGCACTTTAAATGATCATCTGTGAATTCACACAGCCATCTTCCTACTCTGCTTGGTCTCAGTTGACCTTACCTCTGAATCCATTGTGGTGTCTTAAGTACTGAAGAGGTCAGAACCTATGCTAATTCATGTAGTTTGCATAGGAAAGGTGCTCCAGTTAAATATTCTGCAACCTCTACTAAATTTCAAACAAAGTCTTCTGCAGAAAAATAAACCAAGTGTATACATTTATAAATGACAGTCAGGAAGCTGCAGTTACATATAGGAAAAGAACTAGTTCTTTTTCTATGTCATGCTGGCAAGAATTTGAGTCTACTTGTTTCTATTTTCAATGAATAGAAATGGGAGAGAAAGAAATGGAACCGAGGTTTAGTATGTCTTGCAGATCAGAACCATAACTATAGTGAGCTTTGTACAATAGGTGTTGAGTAACAACAACTGCTGAATTCTGTGCCGTGATCAACATCCCATGCAGATTTTAATGATACAAAACATGCATTGATGGGGAGATATTTCCTTGTTGCAACTCCTTAAATGCTGCTTCTATACAGAAAAGTGTGTTTTCATGAAACTGATCTGAATTAAACCAGCTTTGGTTTTACCAAGTGAGTTTATTTACATAACATACTTTCTACCTGCTAATGGAAAACATTAGTCTTGATTTACTTCATTGGCCCCTAGAGTAGAACTTATATTGCCATGATAGGAAATAATGGTAGGGGAAAAAGTCTTTAGGTAGATGAAACTTCCTGTAAAATCGTTAGACATGAGGCAGTATTTATTTCAGCAGTTTAATACTAATCTTATAATTCACATGCTTACTGAATATCTGATACATTACTGCCTTGAGCTGCATTACCAATATGGATATGGGCACATATCAAATTCTCTATTTCCAAGAAGACTGAAAAGTATTGTCCCAGATAGATGTCATTGTGAAGGTCTTTTTCTTCCATTTACTTATGACCAGAGAACTTGGATATATAGGCAAAACAAATAGTAAATGAGGAAGAGTTTTGTTTTCAAGGAATATTTTCAGAAATTTTAAGCCATAGATTACAGACTTTAAGTCATTTTGTACACAATCCATAAATTAACCCTCTCTGGATTAGGGAACAGTTTGCAGCTTTGAATATCCACCAGCTGATTTATGTTTACCTTTTGTGAAAGAGCTTTAGTAAACTAAACTTAAAGAGATCGTTCCCTTTTAGAATGATAGCCTAGAAATGTATGTCAAAGTTTTTTAAGAATATAATAGAATATTAAAATAATTAATAGGCAAAATAATGGAAGTTGCACTACCTGGAGAAAATAGAACAAAAGAGAAAGAACTGGAGAAAATCACAAAACGTAAACACCTGCAAATAGAACGACTGTGGCAAAAGAAAGCAAAGACAGTACGAGTAGTAATAGGTGCCTTGGGTGCAGTCCCAAAAACATGTGGAGCACCATTTGAACACCCATCAGCATTGACAAAATCAATTGCAAAAGGCAGTTTACATCCTGCGATAATACTTTTAATACCATCAAACAACATCTGCCTATTCCAGGTCCTTGATAGATGGATAAAAATGCCAAATCCAGTCTAAACATCTGACTAATTGGGCAACCAATCATAATCATAATACAGCCAGTTTGGTGTGGTGGAATCAGGCTTGAAACTGGGAGACTGTGAGTCCTAGTCCCACCTTAGGCACAAAGACAACTGGGTGACCTTGGCCCATCTCCCTCTTTCAGACAATTACCAAGAGTCAACACTGACTCCAAGGTACTAAATAAATAAGCAACCTGACTCAGAATAACAGAGTTTGAAGGGACCCTGGAGGCCTTCTAGTATAACTCCTTGCTCAAGCAGGAGATCCTGACAATGATTGTCCAATCTCTTCTTAAAAACCTCCAGTGATGAAGCACCCCCAACTTCCGAAGGTAAGCCGTTTGAAAGTTTAATTGTTCTAATTGTGACGAGATTTCTTATATCTTATCTAGGCTGGATTACTTTCCATCCACTGCTTCTTGTTCTTCCTTTATGTACTTTGGAGAATAAGTTGACCCCCTCTTCTTTGTGACAGCCCCTGAGATACTGGAACATCACTTGTAGTCCTTTTCATTAAACTACACATACCCAATTCCTGCAACCATTCTTCCTATGTTTTAGCCTCTAGTCCCCTAATCACCTTTGTTGCTGTTATTTGCTCTCTATTTTTAGACTCTCAACATCTTTTTTATATTGTGGTGACCAAAACAGGAGGCAGTATTCCAAGTGTGATCTTACCAAGGCATTATAAAGTGGTACTAACGCTTCACGTGATCTTGATTCTATTTTTCCGTTAATGCAGCCTAAGACTGTGTTAGCTTTTTTGGCGGCTGCAGCACACTGCTAGCTCATATTTCAGTGATTGTCCATCAAGATTCATAGTGACTCTGGCCAGTTTACAATTGTAAACTTCCTTAGCAGATGGTTGGTTTTTCCAAGCACAATCAGGAACACAAAAGGTAAAGTTTTTGCCTTTTGCTAAAGTTGCTAAAATAATTGTCCATGTTTAACTAAAAAAACAACAACTATAAAGAGGTACAAATAATGAAAGCAAGTGGCTGAAACAGAGGAAGGTCAGAGTAGAAGCTGCTACTACCGTGTTTCCCTGAAAATAAGACCCATCCAGAAAATAAGCCCTAGCCTGATTTTTTGGGGTGGACCTAATATAAGCCCTACCCAGAAATAAGCCCGGGGGGTGGGCATGGCCAGCAGACAAGGCAGCGAGCGCATTAGGTTGACCGTGTCCGGCAGCAGCCGCAGCCTGTCGGCCCCTTGGAGCAGCGCACGTAAGCCCAAGGGCGAAGGCAGAGGCGGGGGGAGGCAGGCAATCTAGACGTGCTACGCGGCCACCTGGCTCATGGGAGGCTCACGCAGCAGCTCCAGCAGTAGGCGAAGGCAGAGTCATGGGAGGGAGGCAGGCAGGCGATTCAGATGTGCTGCACGGCTGCCTGGCTCACAGGAAGCTCGTGGGGCAGCACCGGCAGCATGTGGAGGCAGAGGCATGGGGGGGGGAGGCAGGCAATTGTGCCATGCGGCCACCTGCCCCAGGGCAGCCACAGGCAAGCTAAGAGACAGTGGGACGGAGTGGGCGGCGTGTCGGGATCGTTTGCCTCCCCTCCATGCCTCTGCCTCCGCCTGGCTCTACCGTACACTTTTCGCCCAGAGGGAGAGTGGAAGCTTTGTCTGTTTGCAAATGGGGCACTTGGAAACGAAGCAATTTGCTCCGTTTCCAAGCACCCATTTGCAAGCAGATGAAGCTTCCAGTCTCCGTCATTTCTCCGTCTGAGCAAAAAGTATTTGGGTGCCTATAGGCGCATGGAAACGGAGCGATTCTCTCCGTTTCCAAGTGCCCCATTTGTAAGCATACGAAGCTTCCAGTGTCCGTCATTTCTCCATCAGGGCGACAAATGTTTGGGCCCCTATGAGGTGCTTGGAAACAGAGCGATTCGCTCCGTTTACAAGCACCCCATAGGCGCCCAAACACTTTTTGCCCAGACGGAGAACAGATGGAGACTGGAAGCTTCGTATGCTTGCAAAAGGAAAGAACATGGCAGGTGGAGGGAGGTGGCAGGGGAGGTTTGCGCCGCCCCGTCCTTCGGCTTCTCCTGCCTGTCCGCACCGCTCTCCTCGCCTGAAGGCGCATTCCGCCAGCACTGCCCTCGCCTCTGGGAAGCCCTGTAAGCCGTTGCGGGCAAGCAGACAGTGAGAGAGAGCGGATGGATGGCTGCAAAGTCAGACATCCCCAGGAATTAAACCCTAATGGGTCTTTTGGTCCAAAAAAATTAAAAATAAGACCCAGTCTTATTTTGGGGGAAACGAAGTATCACTTCAAGGAATGAGAGAGATGTTATGCTAGGCCCTGACTTCTGCATGTAGAGTGGGGGAATTTGCAATAGAGAACTCTCCATATCCATGAAGGCTCTTCACATGAATAGAGATTCAGAAATATTGAGGTTCTCAATTTGTGGAGAATCTCAAGTCCATAGAGGCTTTTTATTGCAGATGCTTGTCCTCCATTCATGACAGAAAAGGGATTAGCATATCCACTGACACAGTTTAAAGTCCAAAAGGAAGTTACCAAGGAAGAAGAATTTGAAAACCTAATAGACTCACTGAGGTTTTCTCTGTAAAAGGATAAGTAATGATTCCCTAAAAACAGATTATCCAGAATTATCTATCACCATCTAAATGTGCAGCTTCAAAAGCAGATTTCCCCCCACATAATAGTGGTATTATGGAATCATCCAACAGTAAGATTCAATTTAACATAGGTTAACTTAGCTTGAGCCAAGGACAAATTTATATAACCCTAAAATGCTTCTAAGATTTTTTTCATCAACATTTTTTTTCCTGAAAGTAAAAACTTGAAAATTGTTGTTGCAGTCTCAGATAATCCTGTATACTGAAACCAACTAAAAACCACCTCAAATAATCCTGTATACGGAAACCAACTGTATACTGAAACCAACTAGAAACCAATGAAAATTTAACATTATCCATGTTGACCAGCAGCAGCTCTTTAATATTTCACAGAGGAGGTCTACTTAGGCATTGGACAAGCCTGGGATTGAACGTGTACTCTTCTGCATGTGAATGATATGTTCTACCACTGAGTTATCATCCATTTTGAAAGATAATTTGTCTAGAAATTGAACCAAAGTCTGGGTGGCTCTTGTGTTACATCTTAAACACCAGGCCTTTAAATAATATATAATTTCTTGTTCCAACACACACACACAAATCACCTGACTTCACTTTAGAGAGTGCTTTGTAGGGTGTTAAATTTGGGGAGGACAAGGATAACATATGTGAAGCTGAAAGCACTTGCCAATCAAAATAAGGGCTCTTATGGGTGAAGACATAGTTGTATTATTTAGAATTTCGCTTGCCAGTAAGTTAATAAAGTGGTAGGCAATTTATAGGACCTCTATTACTCATTCTCAGGAAAGGCATACTAAAATTGTACAAAAAAAAGAGAGATTTTCTTAGGTTCTTCTACAAATTTATTCTCTCCAAATCACTATAGCATGGAATTTGCTTCCATGTGTGTTGATTAAAGTAAAGGATCCTTCTCTGGGTCAAGTTCTGTCTAGAGTTTCAGAGAAGGGGGAGCTCTGACTATTCACAGCTAGGTGCATTGTTAAAGCTCATACTATCACTTTGACATTTAGAGGTAGGACTCAGTGTCTTTGTAAATTCTTCTTCTTCATATTACTGCCATGTCTCTGGGCTCCAACCGTTTCACAAACCATAATATTTTTTAGTGAGTGATTGATCTGTATTATGTGTCTCGGCCATCAGAGGAATCTTGAGATGTTGCTTGTATAAAATGTAATACAATCTGACACTGAGTGTTTGGTTACATGCTTTCATAGACCCATTGGCGATACACAATCCTCCTGGATTTGGGCATAAGGCTTATCTGATACCTTCCCAAAAAGTCCCTCATTTTCTCTGTTCCCCACTTAAATAACTCAACACATCTGGGTTAACACTGTAGGATCATTGTCCTTTCAGCTCTCCTGCAGCTCAGATTGCTACAATATTTCCTTAAGTATCTGATTACTGAGAGGGCAAGACAAAATTTCTCTCTGAAAAGGAGGCTGTTCTTAAATAGACTTAGAAATTAATTCCCATGCATCATTTTAAAAAAAAGATTAATTGGTTCCATTTGCAAAGGTGTCTTGCTAAGCATGTTTGTTTAAGAGATCAAAAGCATACTGCTGTGCATGTTTACTCAGAAGCAAACCATATAAGACTAAGTGTGGCTTTCTTTCATATCTAAAGTATATAGGATTTTAATCTAAACATAATAGAGTGGGGGGAAGACTTATATATCAAGCTATAATGGTCATCAAGAATGTTAAGAGGTTTATAGAAGTAACTTTTGGGCCTTTATTTTCCATACTGGCTTCAGTTACAAGAATGATAAAAACCTGAAACTGAATACTCTTAATTCAATAATAAATGGACACCATTTTAGGGAAGAGGGAGGGAGAATTTGATACAGACCCATATACCTAGGAAATTAATCATGGAAGAATAAACCTATAGCAGGCAGGATAGCCGTAAGGTAGATATATATTAAATATATTGCTCTAAATCCTCCAATACTGTTCTAGCAAAGGGGGTTCAAAATCAGAGCTCTGATTTCTTATACTAATTCCAGTGAGACCATAATCTAGCTGAAACTATGTTTAGGTTTTTTTTATTTTGGATTCTATTCAGTTTTTAATGGGAACATCTGAGAACCTTAAAGATAATAGTTTGCTAAATAACAATTCCATGTTGGCAAAGGTTTTTTATGCACAAGTCACTGTTGTTTCTGGGATAGGCTGCTAAATGCAAGTATAGTGTGTCCAGTATATGAAATGAGTTATAAAGATTAACTGTTTTGGGTTTAAAAACAAATGCATTAGGTATAACCAGCTGAATTTGTAATAGTTCCCAGAAGGTTGTTATGATCTCTGTATGCCTGGTAGCTTATTTAATTTATATTTTAATATAGTGGTTTTCCAACTTTGTAGTACCATAACCCTCTAATGTGAAATATGTATTTATGCGAAACTCCCCCATGAATAAAACTAATACTTTATTGGTGTTAGGTTTGGGCAAGAAATAAGTATACTGTTTTTAATAATTAAATTTTAATCTACATATCATACAGCCTTGCAATATAGCAGCTGCCCACTTGGGCTTGTTCAAGCAGAATAAGGACCTACCACAGGGTGAATTTTGACAGTATTCCCATTTCCCTGCACAAAGCCTGATTTAGGTTTTTTTAATCTTTAATTGCTCATAATCCCCCGGGGGGGGGAGTCTCAACCTATAATTTGAGAACTCCTCACTTTAATAACTTTGCTTTTTTTAACATTAACTTGAAATGTAGTTTAAAAAAAAAATAAGGTGCCTTCAGGATACAGATGCTTTTTTATTTAAGCCTCCCTGTGTTCTTAGTTTAGCATCCTTTAGTAACTATGTAATTATCTTGCTTGAAACTTGTTCTTTTTCTTTCAGGTGGTAGAGATTATGTCAAGTGCCATTGGCGAATTAATACAAGGAATATATTATGAAAATTCAAGCTCAGGAAAGGTAAATTGATAGTTCACAAATGTACTTGTGTTTAAATCACTTTCTCCCTCTTACGTTAAAAAAATAAAGCGTGGGTTAATCTGAATGAAGACTTCCCTTCACGTTATTATTATTATTAGTGCATATCTTTTCAGAGCATAGCTCCATCAATCAGAGGCTCGAATATATAAAATATCTCTTCTTTTTCTTGATATGTTTTGTGTTTGTAAATACAGGCAGTCCTCCACTTGTGACCACAATTTAGCCCAACGTTTCTGTTACTAAGGACGTTGTTAAGCGAGTCATACCCCATTTTACGACCTTTGTGACCTGGTTGTTAAGCAAATCACTATAGTTCTTAAGTGAATCTGTCTTCCCCCATTGACTTCGCTTGTCAGAAGTTCGCAAATGATAACCACATAATCACCCCGGGAGAGTGCAACTGTCATAAATACATGCCAGTTGCCAAGCATCTGAATTTGATCACATGACCATGAGGATGCTGCAGCGGTCATCAGTATGAAAACTAGTCATAAGTCACTTTTTTCAGTGCTGTTGTAACTTTGAATGGTCACTAAACAAATGGTTGTAAGTTGAGAACTACCTGCCTAAGGCTGTCTTGTTAGAAGGCCCTTGAGAAGGTTGCAAATGGCAATTCATGTTACTTAACGACCATTCAAGTTAAGTTGGATTTTAAAAAAGCTACTTACGACCCATCCTCAAAGTTACAACTTCCAGACACACATCTGGGCACACTCGTGTGATTGCCATTTCAGACAACTTGCTCACCTTAAAGACTGTTTGCAGCATCTTGCGATCATGTGACTAGGATTTGCAATATTTTTTCACATTTTCCCACAGAAAATGGCAAAGAAACATCCACTGAAAATGCTGGATTAGCTCAAGGACTGTGGTGACTCGCTTAACTATCATAAAAGCCAACATGACATCAAGTCTATCATGTAGTGATTTGCTTAACAATCACAACAACTTACACCAAAATTCCAGCTTTGGGTGTAGCTGTAGGTGGAGGATTGCCTATGTACATCTCTTTGGAAGTTCTGTATGGTAGTATACTTTTATCTTTATAGTACATGTCAAAGCCCTTTCAGACAAAGCTAGATTTCTTGATGTGTTATAGTAATTGTCTAAAAAAAATGGAGAAAAGATTGCATGGCAAAAGGCAGAATAGCATGAAGATCAGCTTGAAGCTCAAGTTTACCTCTAAATAATAATGTAATCAAAGAAAGTTGTGCTCTCTTATTATCTATCTTCATTTCATTTTTCTTTCTCTTTTCACATTTAATTTTCTCTTTTAAGGCATATTTCGTGGTATAAGGATGGAGCCCTCTTTTTTTCTCATTTAAATATGGTTTACTGTGGAATTTGAATAAAATATAATACATTTTATGGGTCCATTTATTCTAACCCTTTTTATCACAAACATCAAAGGCATATATTAATAGACCAATAAAATATGTCCTGTCATGTCCAACAAGCAGTAAGACATCTGCTAAGTGAGACATCAATCACATGCAAGATGTTTGCAGGGTTACTGTGTTGCTGCTGAAGACTCACAATTTTATTGGCTTTTTTCCTACACAGATGGGAAAATAAAGATTGTTGAATCATCTCACTTATAGCTGAAGCACTGAATGATCCAAATTGCAGTGTTTTTTTTTCCAGCCTGTGCATTGTTCTGACTTAGATTTAACTGAAGTTTGTAATGCCATATTGTCTGTGTGACAGGGTGTGACGAACAGCAGTGTCACAAATTAGGATGTACTTCAAATCATGTAGAATCGTTTTTTTTAGAAACTTTAGTTTATTGCAGTTCGTGCATTTCATTTTGAAATATTCTTATAATTATTTTCTATTCTTTTCTCTATAGCCTGATGGCTTGGAGAAGTCACTCGAGTTCCATTGGCTGCATTTCATTGGTATAAATGAAATGAACTAAGATAGGGTAAAGAAGGCACATGTTGTGATACGGGTAGTCCTTGCTTACCGACCACTTGTTTAGCAACCATTCAAAGTTACGACAGTATTGAAAAGGAGATTTGCAACTGGTCCTTGCAGTGGCAGCCACAAAGTTATGTGATTGCAATTCAGGCCCTTGGCAATCTGCACATTTATGATGGTCGCAGCATCCCATAGTCATGTGATCACTATTTGTGACCCTCATAGATGGCTTTTAACAAGCAAAGTCAATGGGGAACCCCAGCAAGAGTCACCTGTTGTGTTCACATGACATCATACTTAATGATCCACAGTAATTTGCTTAACAGCTGCAACTGGAACTGATGTTGTGAGTCAGCATGGTCACATGACATTTCATTTAATGACTGCATCACTTAGCAATGGGAATTGCTGGTCCCTATTGTTAGTAAGTGAGGACTACCTGTACCTCTATATTTAAAATTATTTCAAGCTAAACTTGATTAAGTATGGGTAGTCCTCAATTTACAACAGTTCATTTAGTGACCATTCAAAGTTAGAACAGCACTGAAAAAAGTGACTTATGACTGTTTTTCCTACTTACAATTATTGCAGCATTCCCATGGACATGTGATCAAAATTCAAACACCTGGCAACTGACTCATATTTATGACAGTTGCAGTGTCCCAGTGTCATGCAATCACCCATTTGTGACTTTCTAACAAGCAGAATCAATGGGGAAGCCAGATTCATTTGATAAATGTATGACTAACTTAACAACTGCAGTGATTCACTTAGCAACTGTGGCAAGAAAGGTAGTAAAATGGGACAAAACTCACAACTACTGTACCACTTTGCAACAGAGATTTTGGGCTCAATTGGGGTCATAAGTTGAAGACTACCTGTACTCTGGACTTCACCCAGGGTCTCTTTGTGCTTTTCCTCTCTATCTCCTAGTGTCCCAAGTCTGCCTGGAAGGTCCCACTGACTTCCTGAAAGATATTTGGGGAGAGGGCATGCGTATTGCATATTCTTATACACAGCCAAAAATATTTTTGCAAGTAATATGAAGTAAACTGAGTAATTGGGATCTATTATAGTATACTGTAATAGTGCTGGCAGAAAAGCCCATTTGATAGTCAGACTTGAGTGGTGTTTGATAGTCAGGAGAAAGTTTGATTGGAAGGATGTTTCAGGGCTTGAGGATATAGCTTAGATTGAGAATATTTTGTATGAGTTATAGGGACAGAAGACAAATTACCACAGTGACCGGCAGAGGGAGATAAGATGGGAAATCCTGGATGGAGTTCTAGGAGAAGGAGATGCCGTCCTCTTCAGAATTGATTGCTTCTTCCTACATTCTCTGTGGTGTTGCTGGGTATCTTTGCTTCAGGCTTCTGTTAGTTAATGCCAGGTTTGTTTGTAATAAGACCGTAATTCTCCACAACTTATTAATTGAGGAACAAGTGGACCTGCTTGGCCTGCATATGTGAGACCTATCTGGATGAGAATGGGGGCAATGCTTAACCATAGAAAGGACTAGATAGAATTTACAAGAAAAATGAAAGATGGAATCAGAATATCCTATTTCCAAATTCTAAATCTTTCTCCTAATACTTAGTTTAGCCCATATGTTTTCTGTATTTAATAATATCAAACAAAACAGTTTCACCCCATTACATGAACTGTCATATTTTTGCTTTCATTTTAAAATGTGGTTGCATTTATATAAACTTCGGCAGAAATGTTATCTTTTTATTTGCATCCTAAATATATTTTTAGAACTATAAATTATACTAAGACTTTACAGTTTACTCCTGAATTATGTATGTGTCATAACTTATCATATTATATGGTGTTTCTATTAGTACTGTGAAAGTTTCAGCTTCATTTATAAAAGGTCCTTTGGCATATATGAAGGTACAAAGGAAAGCAGAGTTGGGGGGGGCTGTCCTGTATTGCAGAGGTCCCCAACCTATGAGCCACGGCCCACTATCGGGCCACGGCCTCTTGGCTGCCGAGCCGCATGAGTAGCTGGGCAGTGCACCCGCGTGTGCGCGTGCTCACCCCCCCTCATGCCACCATTGCCGCAAGTGTGCGGGCAGTGGCAGCGCCGCTAGTATTGCACGGATGGTGGCAGTGCCGCAAGTGGCAGGTGGCCCATGGCGTGATCCTTGCATGGGGCGGTGGTGCGATCCTCGTGCCGGGGCAGCATTGCTGCGGGCCACAGCACAAGCCTCACATGGGGGCGGCAGCGCAAGCCTCACGCTGGGGGCGGCATTGCTGCAGGCCACGGCACGATCCTCGCACTGGTAGTAGCATCGCCGCGACCCTGGAGCTGTGGCACCACAAGCCTCACACAGGTGCCGCCATCGCTGAGAGTCTCGCGTGCATGCTTGCAGCCCCATTTATGTGGTGCACATGCTCGCAGCCTGTTTGCACATGCACGTGCATGTGTGGCCACATTCACGTTCGTGCATGCGTGCATAAGGCGCTTGCCCCTCCCTCTCCCACTGGGCCACCAAAACAAAAAGGTTGGAGACCCCTGCTGTATTGGATGGGAAAGTATTCCAGAGCATAGGGACAGTTACTGAAACAAAGCACACTTACTAGGTCCCATGAGATGGCAAAGTTTAAAAGAGGAACGTGGGGCAGATCCTCCCTATGGAGCTGGTTGAGTGGGCCGATATTCTTGGAAGAAGGTTGTCCTCCATGGTTTAGGTCAGTGTTTTTCCAACTTGGCAAATATAATATGTGTGGATTTCAACTCCCAGATTTCTCCAGCTAGAATATTAAAGGCAAGTTCTATGTTCGTGCTTCTGGGCATTCCAAAATATCTTTTTGAAATCAAAAGTGAGGGATTGCATTGCCATAATTCTTATAAGAGAAAATTAGTTCTTATAAAGTGTGAAGTTTAAAATATAAATGGCTAAAATCTCATGGGATATATGAAAATATAGAAATCTCATAATATTTGGCTATCTTCGGGAAATTTCACCCATTGTATTTTCCCCCCCAACATTGTAATATCAGAGGCACTATTGTGTATGCTGATGCCATCTTGCTATTCCTTAGAAATATCCCAAGAGAAAGCAGCTTCCCTGTTTTGTGTATATATGCACACATCTTTATTGATAGATAAGCCTTATGCAAAAATCTTCTCAGGACCTCCTACATTGGAGTGTATGTAGTGATCATTTTTATAGCATTTTATTCAGTAATTATTCTTTAAGGCTCAAGACAAAGATATTTTTATAACAGCAATTACTATGGACTGTTACAGAAATGTCTGGGTCTGCAAGTTATTTTCAGGATGGGAACCACCCATTGCTATGCATTTGTATTAGTTACTTTTAAGTAAATTTGACATTATAGGAAACTACCTATTTTGCATGTGGGCAGACAATCCTTGCGGAATGTTAATTAAAATAAATGAAGCAGTTGATTTGCATCCTTTATTAATAGGTGCTCAGACTGTATGCCTTCTTTGGATGCAGTTGCTTCTTTTTCCATGTTTAGATCAAACTTTAAACTGCCAAAATGAAGCCATCTTCTTGGCTTTGTCATTACCAAAAAATAAGTCATTCTTGGGACATGTTTCTGGTAGTAGCCAACATAGCAGCTACCATGTTTCTCTTCACATTCACACAGCGTGTTATTATCTGCTAAGAGCCTCCACTTGACATATTGATTGACACTTGACACTTAGGCACTCCAAATCTCAACCTATTCAGGGTCCTCCAGGTACTATAAGGGAGGTTGGATTCTTCAGCCAGATCCTCCTTTAATGTTATTACTTGGTGGTCTTCTTCCTCCATCTTTTAATTTGATTTTGTTTTTGTGTACCCTCAAGACTGTTTGTTCGTGCCATAAAGCTGTTCCTAGATGTGAGTTGGCGGGCTTGGGGCCATTCAGAGGATGCCAAGGATCATTCTCTTGCTTAGTTTTCTCGGCATCTGCTGCTGCCTTTTTCTTGATCTTGAGCAATGCCAGCCAGAGGATATATCTTCTCAATTGGTGTAGGTTTGAGACATCCTGTCACTGCTTCATTAATGGTGATATCAACTTGTTACTTGTGCAGATGTGCCCCACTCTGGAGCAGCATATTCTGCTGCAGAGACACTCGAGGCCAGAGCTGATGTACGCAACATAGATGGTTGAACTCCCTTGATGGTGTAATACGTTCTTAATTCTACACGGGCTACCATAGACTTCCCAGTATCTCATCAAAAATTGATCCTTATGTGGCCACTGCTGTATCGTCTGCATAGATCAGGGGTAGGCAACCTTGGCTCTTTTAGGACTCATGGACTTCAACTCCCAGAATTCCTGAGCCAGCCATGCTGAGGGGAAAGGGAGAGGTTTCCAAGCTGAGCCATGCTGGCTCAGGAATTCTGGGAGTTGAAGTCCACGAGTCCTAAAAGAGCCAAGGTTGCCTACCCCTGGCATAGATGAATGGATGTGTGTTGCTGGAGACTGGTTAATCATTCGTATATATGTCATACAATGTCGGAAACAATACATTTCCTTGTGGCAGCCTGTTCTTCTGCATCTTCCACTTCTGTTCTTACCATTCACGTAAACTTTCCGGTTCTGGAGGAAGTTACCTGATGCAGTTGCTACATTTCTGCAAATCACAATAGCAAGGCATTTATACTGAGCCTAGTGAGATTATTCATTTTAGGTAAAATGTAAAAACTGAAAATGAACATGTGCCTTACTTGACAACAAACTTAACTCCTTTCAAAATCTGTTACTTTTGTCAGTCCTACGATTCTTCTGCATAAATAAAGATTAAGGTTTAACAGTGTTTAAATGAAATCATAGTCATTTAAATAAAAATGAATAAAATCACTTTTCAGAGTAAGATGGTCAGCATATAAATTAATAAGTAAATAGTAATTCAGATTTCAGGTGAACATGCAATTGACTGTCGAGTTTTTAAAGCACGTATCTTGATACCTATTGCTCTGTTGTCCTCATTCACCCAATTCCAAAACATTTCATCTTCAAGGCTCATTATAACATTGCATAAAATGGCAGATAATTAACATTTTATTTGAGTGTCCATTCTTATCTATGCTTGAAATCCAGGAAATGTTCTAAACTAAACATGATTGCCATTTACTGAACTATCACACATAGAAGACTAAATGTGTGGTTTTCCTTATTGCCTTCTCTTTTTCCATTATCACCTCCTTCATGGAAGTTGAAAACAATTAAATGAAATGATAACAACGTTCAGCAAGCTGGCTTCGAGGAATTGTACTACTTTTCCCATCAGTCTCATATTATCTCCTTGCAACACAGCACTCTTTGGCAGTGGCCACAAAGGAGGAAGATTACAACTGAATGCAGGGATTTTATATCATTTCTTACCAATTTCATGTCAGATAATACCTTGCTAGAAATTATAGTGTCGTGCAAATTTAGTTCTCTCTTTTGAGCAACTTAATTGAAGTAACTCATAGAGCCAGAATTGTGTAGATGGCATAATCACTTTTTGCCTGGATTTTTAGCTGTCCTCCAGTCCATCCTGAAGGCAGTGACCAAATAGATTCTTTGCTTTTTTGCAGTTATTTACTCTTGATAGAGACCGTTAAATCTCTTCATGGTGGATAATAGACAAGAAAGAGGTCATGGCAGTAATAAAAAGTTCTAGATATAATCAAAATATTAGTGAACCATTTTGAATAATATATATCATATCAACCTACAGTATATAGATATTACATTTCCTATAAAAATGGGCATGAACGTAGGTTCTTTATGGGATTTTTCTTTATTGGGGGATCTTAGGTTAAATCAGTAGTATCTAGGGTTCTGAAAGCTTCTTCCTAAGATTTTGAGTAGCAGTAGTTGTTGGACTATCCCAGGCAGATTTAACTGTGTTTATAATAGGACTTAGTATGGAAGGCAGCTTGATGTTTGTTTGTTTGTTTGTTTATATCATGCCTTTATAATTGTACAAATAACTCAAGGCCAAGATTCATAGCTAAGGCAGGACTTCAATTTATGGTTTCTTGCTTTCTAGCCTGGTGCCTTAACCACTAGACGAAATTGGCCTTATTTGTATATTTATGTCTTATGTCCTGAAACTTTTGTTACTATTCCTTTGAAGCAACAGAAGGGGATGATTCTAGAAAGAAAGCAAGGAAGTGTTCAGTTTTCCTCTGTCCATCACAAAGCTTTTCATGTAACCACCTACTTTTTATAGACTCATATTTTCTTCCAGGCTAATATTTAAATTTTTGTTTGGTTTTGCTTTGTAATCATACTTACATTAGTAGTGTGATAATTAGTAGTTAGCTATAATTCAGTCAGTTTACAATCCCAGCATAGTGATCTATATAGATCACAGGAATTTATAGCTTGGTTTATAAGTTAAGGGAGACATATGCTAGAGGGAGAAAGATATTGAGAATATTCCTCAGAAGCCTAACATTTTTAAAAACCATTTGTTTCTTTAATTTCTGTTTCTTAAGCCAGCAGAATGAATTGCTTCAAGCAGCACGTATTAAATAAGTACATTGTTCTATCATTGTTGATTATTTTTAGAATGTGTAACATCTTTCTTTGTGTTTCTAGGAAAACATTCTTACAGACGACATCAGAATATCAGATTGGAAAGAGCAGGTTTTCCAATCTCATTGTGTTTTGCTGGCAAAAGGCTGCAAGGCTGCAATGGAATTGGCAAAGCATACTGCAGGAATTCAGAAGATGGCGTTTAAGTATGGGAAGCACATGTCTATGTGTCACAAGGTATGACTTCCCTCTTCTTTAAAAGCTTCCCAAATGGCCAAGCAGCCAGCATTCTTTTTCAAGAAGCATGTCTTTCTGTAGATAATATATGTTTCTTAAAAGAATAAAATAAAACCCTTACACGTTTAGTTCATTTGTGACTAAACTGCATGGAAAGATACTTATATGAGGTATTTAGCATATCACAGCATTCATTTCACTGTACTATGTCGATATACTTAACAGCCTTTAAAACTGAGACAGCTGTCAAAGTAGCCAACTAATCCCAGGAAGCTAATGTGAGTGAATAGGAGGAGAGAGCAGAAGGTTTACAGGGAGCTCAGTATGGAATTAGAGAGATTTGGGGAGTTATGATAGCTGCTTGAGCATCTGTGGAAGGGGACAAAAGAGGGTGCTTGGCCGCCCTGCAAATTCTCAATGTATTTATCTAGAAAATTGCATCCCATTTTATTCATAGTATGTATGGCAGGTAGTAACTGTAATGTATTACAACAAACAAATGAAACCATCAACATAAATATTCAGTTAAAATATTAGAATAACCATATCTCAATAGCTATGTAAAGATCATCTGAAACGAGAAACTTTTAAACTGACATTTGAATGAGTGTTGAAGATGTTGGCTATTTCCAAAAGAATGGTTCTTCGTGAAATAATTTCTGCCCTTATTTGG
This sequence comes from Azemiops feae, assembly GCA_023970755.1. Lineage (NCBI taxonomy): Eukaryota > Metazoa > Chordata > Lepidosauria > Squamata > Viperidae > Azemiops > Azemiops feae. Next base: position 2,439,752 of record JALGBA010000094.1, read on the forward strand.
TGATTCTTAACAGACACTTGCTCCAATATGGTACACACTCACCCACCCCCTCCCAATTTGATCTGTAAGAGGCCAAAGCAACCTGAGGTTGAAAGGTTTAATTATAAAACGGAGAGAGAGAAAGGAATGACTGACTATTCTGGGTAAATGGAACCATTTCACTCCTTCCACACTTGCTGTTTTGCCCTCCTGTTGCTCTGGCAGCAGAGGCCTTTCTCTTCCTTTCCCAAGCAGACACTGAGAAGGGAAAGATGGCTATTATCACATTTTAATTTAGTCTTGGGAGCCAGCGTAACGGGGTTGCAGCATTTGCAGCTGCGTTGGTTTCTGCTGTCACAACAGTCCCCTGGCTACAATCCCCTTGCCAATCTTCTATGCTAAATCTTGTTGAATTTGGAGCTTGCCTTCACCTTTGAATGCTCAAGGCTGAGAAGACAAGGGAAGAGAAGCCGGATAGGGCAGATGAGGGACAATATTGATTGCTGCAGAGATTGACAGAAGAGAGATTGTGTATCATTGTCGAACTACCATTCTAAGGCATAGACAGTCTCCTCTTCAGATATCTTGTATAGCAGGGCTTTTCAACCTTTTCACCGATTGTACCACTTTTAGGATATGGCAATATTCGAGTACCACCTAGCAAGGTGTCAAAAACTTGATGACCAAAAAAAAAAAAACCTGTTCAAAGTTGCAATTGCACTGAAATGACTTATGACCATTTTTCACACTTATGACCATTGCAGCATGCCCAGGGTCATGTGATTTATATTTGGATGCTTGGCAACTGATTCATATTTATGATGGTCACAGTGTCCCAGGGTCATGTGATTCCCTTTTGCAACCTTTTGACAAGCAAAGTCAATGGCAGGGCTGCTGGTGGCCAAATGCTAAGGCAGGACTTCCCTCCCTCCCTCCTTCCCTGCCTCCCTCTTTCTCACGCCCACCTCCTTCTGAAGGAAGAATTTGACCCCCCCCCCCATATTTTCTCTCTTCCATATATTCATCAAACAAGGAAAAGTCTCCAGAAACAGAAAAGACAAACTGCTGAGTGAACTAGCTTAAAAAGGCATATTTCCCTTTAAGAATTAGCTACTGGCTAGAAAGGAAAGTAAGGAAGAAGAAAAAAATAGTAAGTATTGGCTGCTGGCTAAGGCAGCCTCCCCAAATGGCTCCATTCATAAGTAAAGGAATCTACAGGCAAAATCCATTCAGGAGAAAAATACTTCAAAATCCCTTGCAGCAAAACTTACAGAGCAGAGCAATAGAAGCTAACACGAGACAGCCAAATAGATATTGCCAAACACTCCTTAAGAACACAAAGCCCACATTGCACAAATCCCAGAACTTCAAAGTCACAAAAGCACATAAGAATCCTTCCACTCTCCATCTCCCTCCCTCCCCCCCTCCTCTGTGCCTCACCTCCAGCCATTGCTGCCTTTTTTCATTCCTCTTGGAGGGCGACCCTCCCCCCTGCATTTCTTGCCTGTTTGCTGCTGCCAGCACAGGTGGCTGCCACAGCAGTTGTAGATCGCTCATGGCCGGCCGGCCTGCTTGATCTCCTCTCCTCTCCCCCCACCCTCCTCCTCCTCCTCCTTCTTCTTCTTTCCCTTCAGTGCAGCTAGAGCTGACTCTGCCGCCTCCCAAGGCTGCTGCTTTTTTCTCTCTTTCTCCCGCCCAAACTGCTTCCTTTTATAGCCTCTCCTGTCTCCACCCCCTCCTCCTCCTTTCTCATGGGGGAGGGTGAGCCAGAAGTGAGCCTGGGGCCTTTGTCTCTCCCCAGCCAATCTGCAGCTCCAGAGAACTCTCTCACTGTAAGTCTTTGCCTGCGCTGGCTCATTCCCTCCCCCACTACACTTGGTTAGGCAGGGCTGTGTACCACCTGCCACTTGTTAATGTACCACAAGTGGTACGCGTACCACCGGTTGAAAAGCCCTGTTGTATAGGACATAACTTGGAGTTTAGAGCTACCATATCTGGGCTGTATTCTGGACGCCCATTAGATGGCAGCAGTGAGCTTGACAGGATAGCGTGGAGAGCATTTGCCTGTAAAGTTGCCAAGAGTTGGCACAAGACTGAACGGTTAAAAGTAACTAACTACAGTATGTGTGGTGAAACAAGTAAAGATAGGGTCAAATAAGAATGAATGGATGATACACCTGAAGGCAGGACAAGAAGCAACGGATGGAAACTAACCAAAGAGAGAAGCAACCTAGAACTAAGAAGAAGTTTCCTGACAGTTAGAACAATTAATCAGTGGAACAACCTGCCTCCAAAAGCTGTGAATGCTCCAACACTGGAAGTTTTTAAGAAGAGACTGGACAACCATTTGTCTTGAAATGGTATAGGGTTTCCTGCCTAAGCGGGGGGTTGGATTAGATGACTTCCAAGGTCTGTTCCAACATCATCATCATCATCATCATTATTATTATTAGTGAATATAGGTTTTACACAAAATTGTGCAACAGTAGAAGATTTTCCTTGTTTGATGAATATATGGAAGAGAGAAAATATGGGGAGAGGGTTCAAATTCTTCTTTCAGAAGGAGGTGGGCATGAGAAAGAGGGAGGCAGGGAAGGAGGGAGGGAGGGAAGTCCTGCCTTAGCACATGGCCACCAGCAGCCCTGCCATTGACTTTACTTCCATCCCTGATATTTACAGAGATCCTATTCTATTTATATAGTGTTGTGCATGCTCAGGTTCTCACAGACTTCTTCAAAATATGCTTCTTGTTATATTTTAATCAAATAGACATTGGAACAACTTGAAAACCCCTAAATAGTGTGCATTGGTACAAGGCATTTTTTCTTGTCTTTTGCAATTTGCATGTTTAAAACCTCACATAATATTAGTTGTTGTTAAATGCATTTCCTGTGGATAACTACTCTTAACTTTAATCCCCTTCTTTCAGCTAAATGCTGATATTCAGCCATTTATTGATGGAAATTCGAATGATTCCCTGCCATTTAACTTAAATTCTGCTCCTGCAATATTGCATCAAGAGTTGGTTGGAAGAGAAGTCTGGATTAAGCAAATTAAAGAGGTAAATAAGTAGTTATATCTATAGTGGCTATGTTTGTACATCTTGCAATATCATAATCATCCCCTCCTATTAATTTGTTTTTTAAAAAATCATAGTTAACATTAATCACAGCTATAGAGTCTGAATCCAACTATACAGTTCCACAAAAGGTATTATTGTTATAATTCTCTTTTTTTCTTCCATTTGAAGAACATTAAGCATTTATAAAAAGAAACAGTTTTCCTCTTTCTGCATGTTTATTATTTAGTAGACCTAGAAATTAAATGTGCTACTGTTGAGTGTGTTTATGTGCATAAAGTCTATGATTCTTATGGTAATTTCTTTTTAAAATTCATCCGGTTACACTCAATTTTATTAAAATACAAAAATAAATGTAATTTAAAATATGCTTGCCTTCCCTACAGTTTTAGTTTTACAATAATTGAATATTTCTAGCATAAAGCAGAGGGAATGAGCTGCTCATGCATATATGATTATAATTCAAAACACAGCTGGTTGGGCACATGTTAGCCTACTAGCTTTGATATTATTGCTTACTTAAGATTGTGGTTCCTTCCCAAAAGCTATCTCAATAGAAGCATTTTAATGTAAGGCTTGATACAAGTCTTTTAATATATGACTCTTTCTTCAATGGGTAGTTTAAATAGGAAATAGAGTGAAACTCCCCACCTTGCTCCCTTCCTTGTTCTCTTTCTGGGGAACCCTTCAAAAAGTTTGACAGTGTGTATTTTCTACGTTGCAAGCCCTGTCTTTATAGAAGGCTGATCCTTCAGAGCTGTATTTGCTACTATAGGTTACATGCAGAGGTGGATGTAATTTGCTTGCTCCCATTCTTTCTCATGAGACTGTAATTGCATAGAGGAAAGTAATGCGGAATATGGCTAAGGGCCATGCTTCATTGATCCATAGACTCATCACAGTCTTTCTCGGAAACAAAAGATAGAGTTCCACTTGAGAAGTGGTTGAAAGAACTACGGTAGTTTCTTTTGTAGCCTGTATCATGTCCACTCTCTGAAAGATGTCAGTAGAACAGGAATTAGTAGACACCTGACAAGCCAAATGTGAGTCCTTAAACCTGATGAAATATATGGGTTTTCTATTTAGCACAGGGGCACGATGGCCCAGTAGTAAAAGAAGCTGAACTTGTCAGCTGGAGAACTCATAGCCTGGGTTCGAGACCCCAGCTCCATGCGATGGGGTGAGCGCCTGTTACTTGCCCCTACCCCTGCCCACTTATCAGTTCTGAAGCATGCAAATGCAAGTAGATTAATAGGTACCACTTTGGTGGGAAGGTAACAGCGTTCCGTGCTGCCTTTGGCATATAGCCGGGCTGGCCACATGACCACGGAAATTGTCTTCAGACAATGCTGCTTCCTCGGCCAAGAAACAGAGATGAGCACCATGCCCTAGAGTTGGACATGACTGACAGGAAAACCTTCACCTATTTAGCACAACGTGTTAGATCTTTCTTCGAGTTTTGTGCAGCTTATGATTTACAGGGTTGTAATAATATAATTTTTATTTGTTTTTCTTACATGGTTTAAGACTCAAGGCAAAGGAGACTTAATAGACTATAGCAAGGTGAGTAGCTAAAATATGTCTTCGTTCTAAAGACTTGTTAACTTTTATGTTTGAAGGAATATATGAATGAGCCTTGCTATTACCATTAGTATTTATTTCATCTCAGATTTCAATCACAAATTTCCTCGTAAAGCAGCTTATAACAATTACAGTACAACGTGTGTGATACAGGTATATAAAATGCAATAATGGGACAGGATCGGATTTTCAGCTGAGTCTGATTTCAGGCATGATAGACTCAAGAACTGGATGCACTTTCAAAGTAGCACAACAATCAGGTGTACAGCCAATGGTGGGATTCAGCCAGTTCACACCAGCTCGGCAGAACCGGTAGCTAATTCTTTGTTGCCCAGACCCAGAATGGACTTCTGGAAGCGGCATCCGCACAGAGAACCGGTTGTTCACATATTTGAATCCCACCACTGTGTACAGCCAACAAATATTCCTATATCCAAGTTTGTTTCTTAATTGCTCCTGTGTATTACTGTATTATTGCTCCTGTGTATTACTGATGCAATTGTTGTCGTTTTAGAAGGCTTATTAGAATCAGATTCAAGAGCCTTTAGGCCAATTATATTCTTATATCTTACTTCTGGGGAACTCTTGCAACTTCAGCTTATATGCATCGCTATTCTCTGCCAATCTTATTTGCCAGTCCCCTATCCCAGAATTTAACCGTAACAAAAGAGTGGTTATAGGAAGAGCTTCCACTAAGTTGGACTTACCTGAATGGACATATGCATTAAAATATCTGCTGCTTCACAACATTTGGTAAAGGAACCATTTTGCTGAGTCTCATTTGAAAGTCTCATTTTCCAGGCATTCCAGACAAAAGGGATGATTTGCATCAGTATCTGGTTGTTATAGATCAGGGGTCTGCAACCTTGACAACTTGTAAGACTTGTGGACTTCAGCTCCCAGAATTCCTCAGCCAGCATAGTCTCTGAGGAATTCTGGGAGCTGAAGTCCACAAGTCTTAAAGTTGTCAAGGTTGCAGACCCCTGTTATAGCTCAACCTGCTGCTGTTTTTTTTTTACCCTTTCTCATTGTCACTTTTGCCTTTGAGTGCTAAAGAGCACCTGGGAGACAGACAGGAAGCAAGTGTTTCAGCCCTTAATGAGCAAAGCTTAAAGATCAATAGAACTGTGGATTCCGTAACTGCCTTAAGGCATGGTGAATTTGCTAGTATAGCCAGATGATACAAAGATAGTCCTCGACTTACAGCAGCTCGTTTAGTGACTGTTCAAGGTTACAGTGGCACTGAAAAAAGTGACTCATGACCGTTTCTCACACTTAACCACCATTGCAGCATCCCCATAGTCATGTAATCAAAATTCAGATGCTCATATTATGCAACTCATATTATGATGGCTGCGGTGTCCCTGAGTCATGTGATCATTTTTTGCAATCTTCTGGCAAGCAAAGCCAATGGGGAAGTCAGATTCATTTAACAACCTTGTTGCTAACTAAACAACTGAAAAGAAAGGTTATAAAATGGGGCAAAACTCACTTAAAAATGGTCTCATTTAGTGACAGAAAATTTGGGTTCAGTTGTGGTCATTAGCTAATGACCACGTATACATTTTGATCCTGTGCCTATCAGCGTCCACACTATATCGTCCTGTAATTCCACACTGAAAACTACAAATGACTCTTGGAGAAGGCCACCGTAGTAATATGTAATGCCTTGAGTGAATATTTTCTGACCTACATCCAAAACATGCTTCATATAATAGATACACCATCCCAAGCATAGCATTTATAGGAATGTATGAAATATAATACCTTTAACAAGGACATTTAGTTAAAACTATTGTTTTCATCACTTTGCTTGAGTTTTATGTATCTAACTTTCAAACCCTGTCTAATACTGTCGGTTCAACTTAAGAACTGAGTCGAGCTGAGATTAACTTAAGAACCAAACTTACTAATGTTTAATTGTCTGGTCTGAATCTTGTTGATAGAAGTTGAAGCAATTTTACAGTTCTTATTGTGGGATAGGAAGAAAGCATGCTTACCATTTAATACACATAGGGAATCCATAAGAGTCATAATCCATATGGATAAAAAAAAACATGTTGAAATTGTGATGGAAATTCTGTGTTATGGTTAATAATTATAATGCTACATTGTTCCATAAAATACCCTGCTATTTTACTCATAACAAAGACAAAGAAAAGGGAAAGTGTTAACTCTGCACAGTTAATCACAGTAAAGATTACTTGAGACTGTAATCAATCCTACCAGCTATTTTCAGTTTGATACACATGATGCTATTGTGGGAGATACATTGGGAGCTAAAGTTTCTTTTGGCAGGAATGCCAAATATGTCAATAACCAACTGCTACCTCACAATAAACATGAGGAACTCAGAGCAAGGTGTCCATTAAACCGTGGGAAAGGCAGGAGAAAGAGGCACTGGCTTAAATTGGGAGGGCGCAATAAGTGTTGCATGTACATTTTACAGAAGGCAGTCAATTAATTTAAGTGGCTTCAGTCTAGTGTGCAATAAAGATTCTTAATTAGCTCTGCCGTATCAAATGTCCAGGTAGTTTCTGCTGAATCAGAGCTAGTTCAAGGAGGGACCCAACAGCTAGTTTGCCCCATGCTGAAGTTCCTCTTCCATAATATAGAATTGTTTAAATTAACAAGTTTTGACTTGGTTTTCCCATTCCAAAAGTGCAAAGTCCCATTGATCTTTCATGCTAACATGTCCTTTGTATTCTGCAGGATCCTTTTTCTGTAGTTGATTTTGGCTCATTTCAAAAGCCCACTTTAGTTACTACTATGAGAAGACATTTATTGATACTTAATCAATCTGTTAAAACTAGTCAAATATTGTAGACAATTGTGACCATATGAAAATCAATTATCCTTGATGACATGTTTGATATCCTATTCCAGGGTGGGGTGGGGAATTCTTTGGACTTCCATAAACAAAAAGGAATAAAGATATAGGTTAAATGTAAAAACATTAGAAGCAGTGTTTGAAATCGCTCTGCTGAAATGTAGGTCCTCAAAACTTGTGCAGGTGTAGTCTTTGCAGATGTAGTCTCTTCTTTTGATCAGAAATTAAGAAAAAGAACAATGCTGGTAATAGCTATATGTAAGGAAATGACAAAGTGTTCCTGAAAATGACCTGATGTAAATAAATGTAAATAAATATAACAAATATTGGTTGGACGTACATGGTATCTTGAATTGCAAGCATTTTAATTCATGGGAGAAATTTTAGTTGCATGGTTAAATAGAAATTTACAGCACTGCTAGCCTCTTAATCTGTAGCAATAATCAGATTACTGATTATTACTCAAAATAGTGATCTGTTAGTACCTCCATTTCCACGTTAGTTAGTTCCTGTGTGCAAAGCAGTCACTTTTTTTTAGAAAGCCCAATGCAAGTGTAATTCAAACACACAGTGAGATTAACCAGGGACATTTTTTTCAAAGCAGCTGTGTCGGCAGCGCAAAAATTATGGCTTCTGTTTTGAAAAATATAGTGATTCAAAAGGTGCTTTGTTTGCATTAATTTTTAAATACATGTTTAGTATTCTTCCAGAAAAGCACTAAACCCACCTTCCAAGCAGCCTAAACTACAATGAACAAAGTGGGGGGGGGGAAATGGGGTCGCAGTTGTGAAGCAGTAGGGAGAAAGCCAAGACTTTCCTGTTCCATGACACAGCCACCACCACCATCACAGCTACCAGATAAGTACTATTTGGGTCCAAATCTTCGAGCTGAGATTGACTTAAGAACCAAACAGATAAAGAGGGAGAGTTCATTTTGAAATGGTTTTGGAAGACCATGCCCAGAGAGCTGAGGGGAAGGGCTTTGTCCTCAGCAACAGCCCAAAATGTCTAACTGATGCCAGGCTGATCTGATTGCCCTACAGTCAGCTTAACAGCATCATTGATAAAATAAACACAGAAAGCATATCAGATTGTATCCACAGCTATGTAAAACGGGTATGACTTTTTGCCAGCTTAAGCACTACTTTAAGTACACTAAAGCTGCCTTAGGTACGGTTGGGGATGAGTTGAAGGCAGCATCATGGGGACTTAGAAATAAAAAGCTTGTTGAGGACTGTTTGTGCCATGTCTGGGTGCACATGGGGAAAGGCCCAATGGTGGGATTCAAATATGTGAACAACCAGTTCTCTGTGTGGATGCCGCTTCCGGAAGTCCATTCTGGGCCTGGGCAACAAAAAATTAGCTACCGGTTCTGCCAAAGTAGTGCGAACTGGCTGAATCCCACCACTGGAAAGGCCCTTGTATTTTACTTTTTTGCATTTATACGATTACACTGTCAGGCCGTAATTAAAAGTAATGTTAAGAACTTGACTGTACTCAGTTTCACAAATAAGTACATTTGAATTGTTTGGGAATAATTTTCTAACTTTGTTGTGTGATTCGATAAGCAGATTTGGAGCAGTGCTTTTCCCATATTAATGCATTTTTTGATAATGTATCTCCATAAGTAGTTTATGCAACTGTTTCAGCTGGCTATTTTTTTTTAAAAAAAAATCAGTCTTATTGAACCTTCCTTCTTTGCCATTTAGACTTCATAGATTCACACTTTGTGATTCAAATAAAGATTAAGAATCCAGATTTGGCAGCACAAATCACCTGTAGATTGTTTCCTAATTTCCCTGGAGCCCTTGAAACATTCTCATTAGAAGTGGAAATTCCTTTGAAACTTGAGGATGTGTTGCTGCAGACCACACTAGAAAAAGGAAATTAGCAAAATCGCATATCCTATTCTTGGTGAGAGAATCTCTTCATTGACTCAAAAGTTTTCTATAGCCCAAACAAGACTTTCTATTTTTTAATGGTAAAATCTGGATCCAGCCCAGTAAGCATAGTTTTGTAGTAAAGTTATACTCCCTATATATAATAAAAGAGCTAAACTGTTAAATATTTGGCAGTATCTTTCCAATTTTGTGTTTTGACAGGAAGAGCTGTATTATAGCAGAGCCAAAAAGTTGTATAAAATGAAGCACTTTAAATAAATGTTTGTCCAGCTGCCATTTAAAAAAGGAGGAAGAGGTTAAGGAGAGAAGCCACAAACACCAATCAGATCTGTAGTAAGAAATACGGAAACCTTCCAACTGTAACAAGGAAAAGTAAATCTATTAGCTACAAATTGTATTGGCCTTGTTTCAGGCTAACAGCTTGGTAGACGAAATATCAGCACTTAGCGAGGCAGAAGGTTCTCCACAAGAGAAAAACAAAATTAGAAAAGCATGGCAAACTCTTAATAGATTAGTTAGTTGCTTGACCACAAATCAATTTTAGGTTTGCTTTTTTCTCCCTCTCTTCTCTTTAGCAAGTTACGAGGTTTGATATAGGATGCCATGTAAGTGCCCAATAAAGAAGGCTGAGAGCTAAATGAGAGTGCGAGAGAGCAGGGGAAATGATTGGTCTGAGGGAGAGTCAGGTCACCAGTTAGAGCAGGAAACCCTTACTTCTGGAGAGCTATTTTGTGAGTTTGTTCTGTTCTAAAGATGGATAGGCTTGGATTCTATTTATATGTGAGAGACCGCTGTAGCTGTACAACATTTGCTTTCCTGAATATGGTAGATGCAGAGTTTATTCAGATGTGGGGGCAGCAAGAAGGTTGAAGGTCCAAATAAAGAATGCACTTTTGCAGTGTGAGCTTGCAAAAAGCAAGGGTAGCTGGGTTTGAACTATTCCTTTTTCTGTTTTTTCAGTTTGGGCAGACTTTCGTAGCGCTCTGTCAATGTCTCTTCTATATAGGAAGCTAATAAGAATCAACAGATTTTTCTCACTATTGGGTGTGAATTTTTTGAATATTTTTGTTCAATGTAGCTGGAACTGAAGTGGAATTTTCATTTCAATATTCTCACCTTAAATAATAATTTAAAAAAAAACTCACACAGTTTTTAAGGCAGTCAGTGCCACTGACAATCCTTTCTAGTAAAGAAGCTTAAATGCATATGTTTACTTCTAGAAATATACATTGCAAGAGTGAAAAATGTCATTTTTTGGATAGGCTAAATATCTAGAACTAAAAATGGTATTAGGGAAAAACTAATTATTGTTCTCAATTACCTAAAGCATTAGGTAATTTAGAACAATAATTAGTTTTGTTGATTATGAAAAGGAGTATATGAAACACCACTGCTTTTTTTAAAAGTTAGAACTTAACCCTTTTTGGCCAAACAGTCTAGGACAGGGCTAGGCAACCTTGGCTCTTTTATGACTCGTGGACTTCAACTCCCAGAATTCCTGAGCCAGCCATGCTGAGGGGAAAGGGAGAGGTTTCCAAGCTGAGCCATGCTGGCTCAGGAATTCTGGGAGTTGAAGTCCACGAGTCATAAAAGAGCCAAGGTTGCCTACCCCTGGTCTAGGAGAAAGGCTCCTTAAACTGGAGAATCGGGGCCTTAGAGAAAATAGAGTTATGTTATGATGAAGTAGCCAGATCTCATGTTCAAATCAGTGTGTGCTAGATTCCATTCCACTTTTTGCAAAAACTTCACTTCTGCTAAGGCTTGGAAAGTACACAAGTAATTCCTGTGTAGGTAAAAATTCTGATGAATGTGACTTTAGACATTTGCTGTTAGAAAGCAATAGAGTAATTGTTTTACTAATGTGTACTGCTGTTTTTAGTTGATTGTAGAGGTAATTTTTATTGTACTCTATTGACTTAGGTCAGCAATTTTGGTTTATTTAAAAATTAGACATGATATAAATAAATAGATAAAAGTACATTGTATCTCAGTTCAAGGACACTTGGAGAAAGCAATTATGGAACATCTCAGGTTTCTAAGATACATTAAATTACAGGATCTGTGGCTGGCCCTAACCTTTCTATCTGAACATGACCACCTCCCTAAAAGTGATATCTCAATCTTGTTGTTAACTCCATTTGAGATAAATGCCCTCCTATTTAAACAGAAGATCAGCTGCTTCTTTTAAAGTACAAGTGCCTGTTCATAGGTGAAAGTAGAAAACACATTTGTGGTATTAACTATCCATTTCTTACTTGAATATGTTTATTATATAAGAATATGACTTGCTTTGTTCACTTTAAAAGAAATAAGGCTATATGTATGTCCAATAATTAAATGCCCATGTGGCAGGATGATAAAATCATTTTTTTTGTATTCTAAGTTTTGAAATGGATGTCAATTGGACATAGTTAAGAAAAAGGGAAAGGAAGATGATTTAGTATAAGGCATCTTTTCCTTGTAGCGTATATTAATTGTCCCTTCATGATAACTATGTATAAACAAACTTAGAAGGAATACCCATGCAAAAGCTTCAACAAATAGGAAACAAAGTCACTGACTAGCAGAGGTACTGGAAAGTCACAGCATCTCAGCTGTAAACATCATCACAGGATTGTTGGGAGGATATAAAATAGAGTTGCTTTGTGAGGGAGATGTGTGGTTTCCGAATGAGAAAGAGATAACGAGAGGATGGATGGATGGATGGATGGATGGATGGATGGATGGATGGATGGATGGATGGATGGATGGATGGATGGATGGATGATAGGATCATGGACATCGATTTAAGATCATTGCAATAAAGTACAATATAAATATCCTCTCTATGTCACAAAATTAAGCACACAAATAATTACAATAAAATTGAAAGATAATAAAAATTCAGTGGAACAGATCTTAAAATAGAAGGCAAACATAAAAAGGTTTGATCAAGTGCTATTTATACCTCTGTTAGGACTGTTTCACAATCAGATGTCTATAAAAGATGGAGGATGTAAAATGAAATCAAGAGATCAATTGACTGCAGGGGGATTTAATTTTCAGTGGTTAAGAGAAAGATTTAAGGTGGACAACATTTGGAATTGAACAGCACAGGACAGAATTTGAAACTTAACCATGTGCATATGAACATGTAAATGCTAAAATTATATATTAGTTGAACTTTGAAACAGAAGAAGAACAAGTGAAAGAGTATGATAAAATGGGCTAAGAACTCTGGATATAATGTATTGATAAAACTGGGAAAATATGTTGCTGAAAAGACTGAAATGTACATTATGTTATAATATAAAAGAGAACTTTTATAAAATGATGTATTAGAACAGAGGTCTCCAACCCCCGGTCCGTGGACCGGCACTGGGCCGCGGCATACCAGAAACCGGGCCACAGAAACAAGCAAAGCCCCATCCATGGGATGCAGGCAGCACATGAAATCACGCCCCCTCCGGTCCACGGAAAAACCTCTCCCTACAGAACCGGTCCCTGGTGCCTAAAAGATTGGGGGCCTCTGTATTAGAACAAATCCCTAGAACGCATAAAGGTACTTCAAATTTATGTTGGAAATGTAGAGAACATGAAGGGTCATTTTATCGTGCTTGGTGGATTTGCAAAAAAGTCATAAAATTTGGGGTTCAGATACATAGAATGATATAAAGAATTTTGAAGATTAATACTCAGTTGAAACCAGAACTGTTCTTATTGGTTCTTATGGATAGTCAATAAGAAAAGAGTTGTGGAAGATTGTTCTTGTATATGATAACTGCTGTGAGATTATTATATGCATAAAAATGGAAATGCTCTGAAATACCCACAATGGAGGAATGGCTGGTAAAGATGACAGAATTAGCAGAGATGGCAAAATTGACTTGACTAGAGGAAGAACAATAATTACATTTATTAGTGATTGGACTTTTTGCTGAAGGAAGAAAAAATGAACTTTTGATTTATGGGTTTAATAATTAGAAAGGGTAAACAATTGAAAGAAGGAGGCTATTTTGTAAGTTTATGGAGACAGGGTAAAACATAAATGTACTTACAATTGCTACTAAGAAGACCGGAACCTTTCCCCTTTCCCCTTCCTTCTCTGCTGTATTTCTTTTCACTTTTTTTACTCATTACTTTTCTTTAACTTTCCTTACTTTTCCCCTTTGAAATTCATATTTTTATTCTTTAACATTTCTTTAATCAAATTATATTTTTTTTAAAAAATCAGATGATCATGATAGAAAAGGCTTGTTGTCTGTGCTGCTCATGGTGTTGAAATGTAAGTTAGCAGGAAGGCAATGTTGTTTCCATTCAAGATGAAGGTTCCCTCCTCTCTTTTGCAGAAACAGAAGCTCATATAAGAGTTGCAAATTCCAACACTTCAAATACTGTTTAATCCAGCTACATTATTAAACATATGCTTCATATTTTCTAGTTGAATTTATGATCCAAGAGTATTAACTTAGGGTAGGCAAGCTGGTACCCATCTTATGTTTCAAACTACAGCTCTCAAATATTTTGAGTCTTGACTAAAATGACAGTTATAGTCTGAAACATCTGGATGTATCCTTAAATCTAAGAAGAAACTGTTACTCATTTGTTCTTATGACTTTTTAATATCAGTCATTTAGTTTTTAGAATTTTTTTCAGAGAAATAGGTGTATTAAACTTTTGCTGTGAAAATGCCAGTGTTTTGGCATTGTAAATACTAAGTTACTTATTATAGCAAAAGTTTGCATTGAGTACAACTTAGGATTCAGAAACCTTGTGCCATTATGTATATTTAACCTCTAAGGCAGGGCTTTTCAACCTGTGGTACGCGTACCACTTGTGGTACATTAACAAGTGGCAGGTGGTACGCAGCCCTGCCTATCAAGTGTAGTGGGGGAGGGAATGAGCCAGCACAGGCAAGGACTTACAGTGAGAGAGTCCTCTGGAGCTGCAGAGTGGGTGGGGTGAGACAAAGGCCCCAGGCTCACTTCTGGCTCACCCTCCCCCATGAGAAAGGAGGAGGGGGGCAGAGACAGAGGCTATAAAAGGAGGCAGTTTGGGCGGGAGAGGGAGAGAGAAAAAAGAAGCAGCCTTGGGAGGAGGCCGAGTCAGCTCTAGCTGCACCGAAAGAGGAGGCTGGGGGGGAGAGGAGAGGAGATCAAATCAAGCAGGCCGGCCATGAGCTGATTTGCAACTGCTGTGGCAGCCACCTGTGCTGGCAGCAGCAAACAGGCAAGAGATGCAGTGGGGGAGGGGTCGCCCTCCAAGAGGAATGAAAAAAGGTAGCAATGGCTGGAGGTGAGGCACAGAGGAGGGAGGGAGGGAGATGGAGAGTGGAAGGATTCTTATGTGCTTTTGTGACTTTGAAGTTCTGGGATTTGTGCAATGTGGGCTTTGTGTTCTTAAGGAGTGTTTGGCAATTTCTATTTGGCTGATGGCTGATGGCTGGTATTAGCTTCTATTGCTCTGCTATTGTTAGCTATAAGTTTTGCTGCAAGGGATTTTGAAGTATTTTTCTCCTGAATGTATTTTGCCTGTAGATTTCTTTACTTATGAATGGAGCCATTTGGGGAGGCTGCCTTAGCCGGCAGCCAATACTTACTACATTTTTTTTTCTTCCTTATTTTCCTTTCTAGCCAGTAGCTAATTCTTAAAGGGGAATGTGCCCTTTTAAGCTAGTTCACTCAGCAGTTTGTCTTTTCTGTTTCTGGAGGCTTTTGCTTGTTTGATGAATATATGGAAGAGAAAAAATATGGGGGGGGGGTTCAAATTCTTCCTTCAGAAGGAGGTGGGCATGAGAAAGAGGGAGGGAGGGAAGTCCCGCCTTAGCACTTGGCCACCAGCAGCCCTGCCATTGACTTTACTTGTCAAAAGGTTGCAAAAGGGGATCACATGACCCTGGGACACTGTGACCATCATAAATATGAATCAGTTGCCAAGCATCCAAATATAAATCACATGACCCTGGGCATGCTGTAATGGTCATAAGTGTGGAAATGGTCATAAGTCATTTCAGTGCAATTGCAACTTTGAACAGGTTTTTTTTTTGGGTCATCAAGTTTTTGACACCTTGCTAGGTGGTACTCGAATATTGCCATATCCTAAAAGTGGTACAATCCGTGAAAAGGTTGAAAAGCCCTGCTCTAAGGTGCCACAAGGTTGTTCTATGCTGCAGGATTGTTTAATTGTTCGTAATGAAATATTTTTACCAATCAAAGTTTCAAAAAATTCTGCACAGTGCAAGATGAGCCTAAAGACCTGCATGATTGCCCTTAAAATAAAAACAATTGTATTTGGTGGAATATTCCCAAGAACTGAAATGTATGTACATTATTTTTGGTTCTTGGTTAATCTTATTGAGTTTTCGGTTCAGAAAAAAAATGTACTCCAGAGGAAAGAGCTTTGAACATTGTTACCATCTTGGAAAATTTATTCTGAAATCTGTATCCACTTTAAATAAAAAAAAAAAAATGTAAATAATGCAATACATATTGTATTGGAACATGCAACATGAAAATTATACTATAGTAATGTACTTGCTGGTAGTGAAATTTAATTCAAAATGTATATTCATGTATTCATTAAATACAGAGTACTTTGTTTTATCCTTTTTAGTTAATTACACATCACACAGATGAATATTTGAAACCTTTTAGGGTAGTTATGTTGTAACTGTAATAAAATGGCTTAATATCTTTAGTTATCTGTAAATGATGGGCTAATTTAAATCAATTAAACTGTTTCATTGATTAGAGGATACCAATATAATTTAAGTAACATAGTTAAATATGCCTTTGAAATCCAGTTCATGAAACTACAGTATCCACAATGTTTTTTTAAACATTCTGCATAGAGTTATTTCTGTCCAAGCTGATAATACTCTGCATGTGTTTTCTCACAGTTGCAAGATGCAATCAAGGCTAGCAAAGGTGTGACTTCAGCTATTGACCTATGTCGTTGCCATGGAAACAGCGCACTGGAAGCTCTAGAATGTTTCCCTCCCTCTGAGGCCAGATCTGCCTTAGAAAACATTGTTTACGCTGTGACAAGATTTTCATAATGTAGAATTGGAAAAAAACAAAACTGCTGTTCATTTGTGGAAACGAGCCAAACAGAACAGGTGATTGCAAAAGTCAGATCTGCCATTACTAGGGATCCAAATGCATTTGTGGCTTTTAAAAAAAAAAGTGTTTCTGTTCCATTCACTACATTCCCAAATGAACACATCTCCTTCAGAACTGCTACAAACAAAATTAGGGAAAAAAGGTCAAACAGTTTTCAGTTGTCATGCCAGAAGCACACTTGAGGCTGCACTGGTAGAAATAATTAATGACACTAGCTTCTGTGACCTCAGCAAATGGACAGGAAATAAGTCCTTATTGATTGGACATAGTCAGGGATGGCGCCAGCATGGTGGCCTGTGGTTTTCCTACAGAAGAGAAGACAAGAGGGGGCCATGAAGCTGCAGGTGCTGGGAGCAGTGGTTTCCACGTTTATTAGAAAGCTGGGTGCTTAAAAGTAGAATTTATGTAGCTATCAACAAAAAAAGGAGCTTGATGAATTGGCAGAAAGGAGCGGATTTTTATCCAACTACACGAAACATTTCTGTAGGAGTTTCTCTGTGCACTGAAATATAAAATAACCTTGTAACTATTATGTTTAAACAGGTCGCTGAAAGAGCATTGTAAGTATGGAAAGCCCTAATTGTGATGTTGAATTGTTTTTGAAATTCTGTTCTGTTCTTTTTTTGTGTGCAATTCTGATTAAAAATGGAGCTTTAAACAGTGATTGCTTTTTCTATGTTGTACAAAAACAAATACTGTATTTTCTTACATTTATCAAGAAATTTACTCAGTTTTCATATTTGCCAAATGTTACATCAATTTTTGCTTCAGTTCTCTATCATAAAGGATTAAATGATAGTTCTTTCTCTCTTCCCTCTGTACAGGATTTCATTCCCTGAATGGATGTATAAGAAGTGTTTTAACCTTACTGTGTCAAATGTTAAAGTCCAATTACAGAGAGAATACATGGTATATCAGAAGCCTGCAATCAGACACTGTCTCTATTTTGTTCATAGGAGATGAATTTTGTGGTTTGCATGCTTGCAATCTGAGAACATCGTTGACAAGAAGGCTGAGTTTACATAAATGAT
Organism: Azemiops feae; assembly: GCA_023970755.1. Classification (NCBI taxonomy): domain Eukaryota; kingdom Metazoa; phylum Chordata; class Lepidosauria; order Squamata; family Viperidae; genus Azemiops; species Azemiops feae. Next base: position 2,457,253 of record JALGBA010000094.1, read on the forward strand.
CCAGATTGAGACTCAGCTACCTTTCTTCCTTGTGTGGTGTAATTACAGCCCAATCTGGAGACAGCTAGCACAGCAAACAGATTTCATTACATTGCTCTTTCAAACACTAAGTGGAGTTATTTTAGTTAATTTTTTTTTCTCTGTGTCTCTCTAGTGATGTGTCATACACCTTCTGCATAATGGCAAATATTTCACCAACAGAAACATTATTTTTTAAAGTTGAAGATTTAGTTTCACTTATGAGATGCACATGAGGAATTAATGCATTTTCAAACCTTGACTAACTAGACTGGACTTCTAGTACTTTTCTTGTTTACAAAAATATTATCACACTGTTAGTATTTAGTAATTACATGAATAAATCAAACTATTTCAGTCCTAAGGAACATTCAGTTTTGAAGGATGGATGGATGGACAGATGGATAGCAAATTTTTTGTTTCAAATATATTTTATCATTAAGGATTACTTTTAAAAAATTAGCACATGTAACATAATAATTTGAAATTTATGAAATTATTATCAACATTAGACTACATGTGCCACCAATCTAATCTTATAGCAGTCCTTGTAATAAATATGTAAATAGTACCCACAAAAAGGACACAGAAACATTACAGCTAAATTATTAAGATATTCAGATTCTGATAAAAGTAGATGGGAAGCTGCAATAGCCACAAAATTGTCAGAATTTTTAAGTACTTCAGTTTTTATTTAAGAATATTATCTTCTTAGCCTAACAATTGCTTGATCTATGGAGGACTTTCCGGCTACAGATACATATTTATCATCTGATAAGATACACAAAGGACCTCAGGAGGAAGTTATGTCATGTGAACAGAAAACTTCTCATGCAATCTTAATTTTTCTATACTTTCAGGAATCTGAAAATAGGAGTGTTTGGTATTATACTGTAGTATTTAGCTTCCACTACATTTTTTAAAAAAAATCTGAACTGGATTCTGAATCTTCAGAATAATTTAAATACACCAAATGAAATATATTGTAAGTCACCCAGAGTTACCATGTGGCAAAATAGGTGGCTAATAGGCGGGAGCTTTGTATATCTACATACTTCGGGGGGGGGGATATGTGGCTAATCATGGTTGTGATGACATCGATACTTGTTAATAGTTGTTCCTTGACATTGACATTTTAGAAATCATGCTTAATTTTGATATAAACTTTTTATTCATCTTTAAAAGTTTGTTTTCTAAGTATTAATGTTAATAATCTCTAGTCAATGTTGTATAAATACTGTACTCAATATAATGTATTAACTGTGTTTTATAATAATAAAGTAAAACCAAAGAAGAAAAAACCTCCCCTTGATACTTGTACAGGAGTACTCCATACCATACTTTTAGGCAGAGAACACATGCTAGATCAAGGGAAGCCGCCAATCTTAGCACCTAATAGCAGTAAGAATGCTTTAAAGAAAATGATCATTTTCTCATGGAAATAATTTCATTTTAGAGATATGTGCAGATATCTTGGAACAGACTGAAAAAATAATGCATTGGTAGGCAAAATCAAGTTTTATTGGAGAGTTCAGTGAAAAACATCTGCCAATTGAACTATAGGAAGTTGAAGATATATTTGAATAGATTTTCTGTCATGCCTTACAACTGCAAAATCATAAGTTGCCAATTTCTATACAAACTCGCTTCTAATGAAGTTTTCTTGCTCTGATATGTAAACCAATACCTAGTTCAATATATAACTGAAGATTAAAAAGGGCAAGAAAATCAATTATGTAAATAAGTATAAATTTAAAAAATGGTACAATGCATCTGCAAGAGATAACATATAATCTTCCATTCAAAGTTTGCTGATGTGTATCATAATATTTCTACTTATTCATAGGATTTTTAGATCTGATTTTATTTTATATTTCAGGCATTGGAATCTCTAACTGACAGCAAATCATAATCTCTGTCTCCTGAATCTATGATGGTTTCTTTCAAAAAATTGTTAACTATTTTAGGAAACATGATCAAGTGGCTCAGTTCTGTTGGGAATGTGTTAGAAAGCACTCCATTTCCTGAATTACATTTTTCAGTCTGTAATACTGTAATTAGTACAGGCAGAATGCAGAATCTGATCCATTCTGTAAATCTTTTTTGAGATAGCTGAAACCTAACAAAAACAATCAGCAGTGTACTGCTGGAAAATGTAGCATATTCCTTGCTAACACCACATCTAAATCCTACTGACCTTTCTTAAGTTTACTTTCAATGGCAGATTTTTTTCCTAAGAGGCACACTATTTTTATGGTACATACAGAGTTTTTATTCAATGTTTCTATTAAAACACTTCATAATGAAAGTGTCTTGGGTTACTTCTGTCATCCATTAGGAGTGGTATTTTATTTTGAAAAACCTGGGGGTGAAACCAAGTGTTTCCATATATAATTATTAACAAGGGACTCATAAATACTTCTGTATTAGGTCAATGTATCCTCTATGCCCAACAGGACATCAATATCCATTTTGTTTATTGAAGGATTATTAAGAAATGAAATCTTCAAGCATGTAACAATTCATTCTCTAATAGAGTGTTTGAATGCAATACAAAACTTGGTGGCCTTGGTCAGTAAATTCACATGGCTTAAATCTAAAAGAAAATAAATCTAATGAAGTGGGAATGAGTATACATTAATTGTATACAAATTACAAATTGTTTTTGTAATTGTTTTTCATACTCTTCTAAGATTACTCATTACTTGATTACTCATATTATGGTCAAAGATCCATATAAGGAAAGGGGGGTACAAAGAATTAAAAAGCATAAAAATGCATCCAAATAAAAAATATTAAAATTCATATTAAAAGCTGAAAATATATATTTTTGTATGTATATTGTGTTATATATGTATTGTGATCTACATATATCCTATACCCATTTCCTGCTCCTACCCCTCCTCTTTGATTGCTTTTAATTTTTTATTTCTTTTAGCTTTTTAATATTTGTTATTAAATAAAAATATGTTTTATTTTGATGTATCTTTTATGCTTCTTAATTGTTTGTACCCCGTTATCCTTTGACAGTGATAAAGATTTGATTTGGTAATATGCTATATAAAGTCATTCTCTGCATTAGTCAAAAGAATACTTTGGCTCCCCCATGTGTAACAGATTCTCTCACATCCACAAAATTTCTGAATAAATTATGTCAATGTCTTTTTAATGCTTGTGCTTGAATAATTCTTCCATAATAGAAAAATTGAGTGTCATTTTTTAAACATCTTTAATGATACGTCAATAATATATTATTTAATTGTATAACCTGTGCTGCTGGATAAAGTACATCATTTTGTGAACACCGTCCATTTAAAATATTTTGCTTGTTGCAATATAAGAGATTTGATAGTTTTGAAAAACTGAGGGTGGGGATAGACAGTATTTTACCTCCCTTCAAATCAACCAATGAAATTGATGGGAAAATGTATCTACAGTAGTGGCCAAAATTGTGGAAATCTTTTGGGAAAAGTGTATTTTTGAGGTTTGATGGCTAATAACACCACTTTTTTGGGGAAGTAGTACCATAAAATTATATATCAATGGAAAGATAATTTAATCAAGAATGTAATTCAACAAAGTTTGTTCAATTATCTGTACTGTATTCTATGAACAGTTATAGCCAAATAACCAGAAAAAGGAAGCACAACTTGCTTAGGTTGATATCAGGTAGCTTTCCTTCATCTGATTGTAGCCAATGAGCATGAGTGTTTAGAGAGCAATCAGGTGTCATCTTGTTTTGGCAATGAGCCAGTCAGATCACAGTAGGATTCAGTTATTGATGTCATATATTGAAGCTGAGAGGACATTTGTCAGTGTGTTATGTGATCGCTATCAAGTTGGTTGGGTTTTTTTGTGTTCTTTCATTTAGTGAGGTTGTAAAGCATAATAAAATTAAAGTAATGGTGCAAAGAGTTGACTGGTTGCCCAGAAAGCAATGTAAAATAGTATTATTAAGTGAACAAGGCTACAGTTATAAAGAAATTAGAAGAAAAATGGGTGGAAACTTAACCAAAGATGGCATTTCTACTGTACACTTTTCCCAAAAGGTTTCCACAATTTTGGCCACTACTGTATAATTACAGAATGTAGTAAACCTATAAAATAAACCTGTAGAAAATGTGATAATTAGTGCAGTTAATTTTAATGGTTTTAAAACGGAGCTGGATTAATTCATGGAGGATAGTCTATAATTGGATACTAGACTTGAGATTCAATGTTATCTCCGGATTTCAAACAATTTCAGTTTCAAGCAAAAGCTGCAAGTCTCAAAGGTGCTTTATCAAAAGGAACCGGACTATGTTTTTTCCTTGAGGAAGAAAACATTTCACTTCTCATCCAAGAAGCTTCATCAGTTCTGACTGGATGGTGGGGAGAATGGAAGGATTAGTTCTGACAGGATGGGGGAGGGATGAAAGGATTATATTTTTTTTTCAGTCATCTGGTTGTTACCACTCTCCGAGAGCTGTTGAATTCACTTGCGGCTTTATCTGCACCCTCAGGGTCACCTGAATCAGAGTGCAAATGGGTGTGGAGTCTTCTTGGAATTGCTGAAAGGACTGCATTGTAGACAGGAGATAAGTGGTGTTGTATTCCTCTCCCTCTGTTGAGGGAGAGCTGTTCAATTCTAAAATAGATGGCCTCTTTTACCCCTTTCAAACCAATGGCCCTCTCTATTCAGAATGTGGATTTTAATGTCTTCAAAAGAGTGACCTTTGTCTTTCAAATGTAGATGTACCACTGAATCTTGTCCTGATGGGTTTGTTCTCCTAATTTGTGCCCTCTATCTGTGAAGTGGTTTTTTTGTTTCTCCAATGTACAGATCTGCACATCTCACTGCATTGAATTGCATTTATCACATTGCTCAAATTGTGTTTTAACCTTGGGGTGGACAAGCTTGTGTCTTAGTGTATTCTTGGATTTAAAGTGTGCATGTATGCTGTGTTGGTTGAAAATTCTCCACAGCTTTTCAGATGTTCCTGCAATATATGGAATTGACATTGCTTCATTTGTTGTTCTCTTCTTTTGTCTGTTATGGAGGAGCTCCTGCCGGGTCTTTTGCTGGCTTTGATAAAGGCCCAGTTGGGATTGCTACAAATGCTGGTCTATGATGGGCTTTGGCTCAATGTAATATAACTATTCTTAAATGTAACCTGTATTTGGATGATTGGGCTATGTCCTCTCACTATATGAAGATCAGGGAAATAAATTAATTCTCCTGTTTATAATACAAAACAGTCTACAAAGTTGTTTCAATGAGAAAGGAAAATACATTTATGGGACCTTCTTTCAGCTTCCCTTTTTATAAAATAAATGATTGAGATTTCAGGAAAACCTGTCCAATTTCATTGTGTTTCTGGTAGGTTCTTATCTTCGCCTATTTTCTATTCATATGCACACACTCTTCACTGTTCCTAGTATTTATAATCTACTAAACAATGCCAATATGCAACAGTAAAAAGGTATGCATTTCATATGCAAATCAGTGGCAATAATTTTACACAATTGCTAACTTGCTCGCATCATTATGTTAACAGAAGCATAACAAAGTGGATGCCACAAAGAATGGTACCAAAATGTGCTTTTTTTCTGAAAAAGACTGCCCTCCTTTTTACATTTTACTGTAGTTAATGTTGCAGTTTAGTCATTGATAACAAATAAGACAAATATATTATTGGCTGTATTCATATTAATAAACATACCTAATAGTTTAAACTATTACGTTAACTTCCCAATCTTAAATGGTTCTGCCAGCACATCACCTTGCAGTAGTGGATGAACAATGAATGTATCACAATTATGTATAATTTGTTGAGTCTAGATTTCCCATAAAGCACAAATAAATGAATAAAAAGTAACACAATTATTTATAGTGATAGTGAACTTAGCTGTTTCAATATGGATATTTATGTAACCAAGCTTACTATTATCCTAACACTTTGTGCTTGGTAAGGTACAAAAATATGTAAGGAGGGTAGAGTCTTTCAAAGATTTTTAAAAAGAGCACAGAGCATGCTTAGTAGCAACATGAGATGAAAAACTGAGATGAAAAATCAGACAAGGAAATCGTGTATCTGGAAGAAAACAGAATATTGGAGGAAGATTGGGGGGGGGGGGAAGAGATCATGCTTATGATTAATCTACAGTGTTAAGAGAGCAAAGAGGACATCTTAGAAGTTCGTATAGTTAGAAAGTTGTAATGATTTTATCTTTGCAATTGACAAGTCCAAAACCAGTTGAGGATATGCAGTTATGCATGATTTGAGGCCACTGTACTCAAAACATCATTTGGTCAAATTAATGGTGGATATGTTGGGTATATTGCAAAGCGTAAAACCACAATTTTGACAGTGATAGCATTGAAAATACACCATAGGTTTTATTTCATATTTAAATATTTGTTATAAATACAAAGCTACACATTGGTAGTTTTAACTGATTTACTTAAATAAGATTACCTTTTATTTTATTTTGCAAATAGCTTCAAATTTTCAGTTAAAATAAACTAGTGTTTCCACAGAGACCCATATAGAGCACCTCTGGAATACCATCTTAGGTTTCCCTTCTCCCAGCGTGGAATTCATTGGCATAACTAAACAAGATTTGAAGGGGGGAAAAAATATGTATCTTTCCTACAAGTTTGCAACTGCCTTCCTTGATTTAAGGAATTGCAGATAGGTGTCTCCTCACTGATTCTAAAATACATTACCTTCAAATCCAAAGCTTTGCATTGTCCTAGTACATTATTAATTTTTGAAGCCAAGCACTATAGCAGATACATAGACATCAGGCTAGACCAAAACTGGCAAGATTGAAGATGAAGAATATAACAGTTGAAGATGCTGAATATTGTCTGCTTTTAATGTTGAATATTGCTGAATATTGTCTGCTTTTAATGTTCTTACAGTAGGCATTACTTGTGTCCATACTAAATTGGGAGTGGACAACAGGAGGAGGGAGTCCAAATAATATACTGTAGTTCCAGTATTTGATCTTTATAGTATAATTGCAGGTTTCTTTGTGCTTTACAACCCCATTCAATGGTAACTTTTCAAGCTCTAGTTATGCAAATTACTTAGCTTAAACCAATCATACAGTCTTTTGGAACAAATCTATTCACATCTACTCCAAAAGCCACTGAGCTCAATGGTGCTTATTCCAAGATACATGGATGTGAGATTAAAGCATAAAATTATCCTCTTTCTTTTGAAGTAGAATGTAAAATAGTTATTCCTCTTAATAAGTAGTTTAAGATTTGTAGCATAGACTAGGAACAGCAAATTTCCAGATTAAAATTCCATAGATTAGAACATAGATTAAATCAGCAAATTTAGAATTGTTATTTTGTACATTGTAAAAGAGATTTAAATTCTATGGAAAAAAATGACAAAAATAGAAATAGATCTTCCTCTGGAAATATGTAACAGTTCAGTACCTCCAAATGGAATTCACAGATCACTTGAAAGTAGAAAGCAAATAAAAATAAAGCAGTCAATGAATAAATAATAATTAAGTTTATCAATTAATTTTAGAAAATAAATTTGACATAATACAAACCTATGAACCAGAAGCACAAATATTCAAAATGGTTGGCTGTAACCTAAAAACGTGCAACTTCGTTCTTTAGGCACCCAACACTTTTCTCTGCAGTTTCTCAGAAAATGAAGTTGCCTGACACTTCCAAATGAAATAATTACTTGCTACAGAGCTTTACTATGAAAATTTTAGAATGTGATTATTATAGTACTAATTTTATTTAACCATGATTCTTTCAAAATTTCTCTTTCAATTACAGATCAGTTACAAGTTTTTTTCTCTTAGCATCTAAGAGTAACTTAAGGGCATTGAAAAGGAAACAAAGCACTTCTAAATAAATGCTTTGGTTACAAATATCCAAAACTTATTTTATAGATATGAAAATATGTGGAAAACGAACTTACAAATACTGGGCAGTATACCTGAAGTAGGCTTGCATATTATTTCCTTTCAATCTTAGGAAAAAAGATTAACATTCTGGATGGATAACTAAGATCCTGCAGGGTCCCTTCTGGGCCTAAGTCCCCTATTAGCAGTGGTGCCTGAGGCCAATACTACATTGTAGAAATTAGAAGTAGTTCAAATTGGATTTTTTTTTGTTTATTTCAGAAACATAGTAGGTGTACAGAAATCTGCTTTTTTTCTATTTTGTGTGTCCATGTTTTGCCAGATATAACGTAAAACATTTTCAGGTTACCAAAAACTACAGAACTAAGTACAATTATTTTAATACACTAGTTACACTTCAAATTAAAGAAATGTCTATGTTTTCTATTCTTTTGATACATGTGAAGGTGAAAAATCTATCCTAACAAGTTCAGCTTATCATATAGAGGTAAAGAAAACTAATCATTACTAAAATCCACTGCCTAAGAGACTGGATTTCAGTAGATTAAGTTGTTGATATTTTCAAATTAAATTATCCTGATTTGGTTTATAATATTATGCTAAAATGAATTCACTTTAATGTTTGGAGTTTAGAAAATATATCTATGATATATTCCATACTAATGCCCAAGGCTGCTATTGACCATTTCTGTCTTAGATGAATTAATGTTCATTTTGGATACTGACAAAATATAAACTAAGTCATAAATTTGACTGGAGGGAGAGTATAAAGATGAGGAATTTCTGGACTCTAGAACACAAAGTGACACTCAAATGAACTGGTTAAACAGTAACAGTAAAAATGCTTTAAAATTACAGAGATCTATTGGGAGAAAAGTCAAAAGAGAAAACAGTAATAGAGACAAGTGCATAAATATACAGTCATGTATAATACACTTGATACATAGTATAATTTACCATATTAGTACATCATTTATTTTCATCCCTTTTATAATAACTATTTTATAAATGGGCAATGTTGTCTGACATAGAGATCCCTACAATATCTTTCTTTTGATAAAAGTGGTTAGGAGCTACTATCCAAACTAACAGCTAAAAGAATAAATTGGCTGTATTTTAAACAAAAAGTCTTAGTTAATTACCATAGTCATGTATTATTTTCTGTTCATTATGGCATGTAAGCCAAGTATTGCAGCTTCTTTGTCACTAAGACCTTCTATTTTTTATCATAATTTGATTCTTAGTTTTTTAAGATATGCGAATATAGCAACAGATTCTGTAGCAATACCTGGCTTCTAGCAGCAAGGCATATGGACTTCCTCTGCACTACTATGACGTCCTCTGCACTAGTGCAAGAATGTATAAGAACAGAAATATTTCATACTTCGAGTAGTAATTCCTTAGGAAATTATTCTTTGAATTTTTGAAATTAATAGAAATACTATAAAGGTAAGACAAACTTTAGTACATACAATACTGCCCCAGAGAAAAGCTATTATCCCGAATAGGAGAAACTTTCCTCCAATATAGGTAGTCCTCTAAGTCAGGGCTTTTCAACCTTTTCACCGATTGTACCACTTTTAGGATATGGCAATATTCGAGTACCACCTAGCAAGGTGTCAAAAACTTGATGACCAAAAAAAAAAAAACCTGTTCAAAGTTGCAATTGCACTGAAATGACTTATGACCATTTTCACACTTATGACCATTGCAGCATGCCCAGGGTCATGTGATTTATATTTGGATACTTGGCAACTGATTCATATTTATGATGGTCACAGTGTCCCAGGGTCATGTGATCCCCTTTTGCAACCTTTTGACAAGCAAAGTCAATGGCAGGGCTGCTGGTGGCCAAGTGCTAAGGCAGGACTTCCCTCCCTCCCTCCTTCTTTCTCATGCCCACCTCCTTCTGAAGGAAGAATTTGAACGCCCCCCCCCATATTTTTTCTCTTCCATATATTCATCAAACAAGGAAAAGCCTCCAGAAACAGAAAAGACAAACTGCTGAGTGAACTAGCTTAAAAAGGCACATTCCCCTTTAAGAATTAGCTACTGACTAGAAAGGAAAGTAAGGAAGAAGAAAAAATGTAGTAAGTATTGGCTGCCGGCTAAGGCAGCCTCCCCAAATGGCTCCATTCATAAGTAAAGGAACCTACAGGCAAAATCCATTCAGGAGAAAAATACTTCAAAATCCCTTGCAGCAAAACTTAACAGCTAACAATAGCAGAGCAATAGAAGCTAACAGGAGACATCAGCCATCAGCCAAATAGAAATTGCCAAACACTCCTTAAGAACACAAAACCCACATTGCACAAATCCCAGAACTTCAAAGTCACAAAAGCACATAAGAATCATTCCACTCTCCATCTCCCTCCCTCCCTCCCCCGTGCCTCTGCAGCTCCAGAGGACTCTCTCACTGTAAGTCCTTGCCTGTGCTGGCTCTTTCCCTCCCCCACTACACTTGGCTAGGCAGGGCTACGTACCACCTGCCACTCGTTAATGTACCACAAGTGGTACGCGTACCACAGGTTGAAAAGCCCTGCTCTAAGTCAAGGGTCCCCAACCCCCGGTCCGTGGACCAGTACTGGGCCGCGGCATGCCAGCAACCAGTCCGCACAAACAAGCAAAGCCCCATACGCGGGATGCAGGCAGCACACAAAACCATGCACCCTCCAGTCCGTGGAAAAACCTCTCTCCACAGAACCGGTCCCTGGTGCCCAAAAGGTTGGGGACCTCTGCTCTAAGTTACAATTATAATTGAGCTGACAATTTTGTTTATAAGTCATAATGATCATTAAGCAGATCACATGACCACACCCAATTTTCCTTTTTTGCAGCAGTCATAAATCAAATGTGATGGTCATTATTGAACCCCTTGGTTGCTATGGGGAGCTTTTTGCCAGAAACTGAAAGTAAATACTGATTTCTGGCAAAAATGTACAACACAGTCACGAATGCAGGTGCTGCAGCCATAAATGAGGGCTAGTTGCCAAGCACTCAAAATGCAGTCACCTGACTGCATAGAGGAGAAGCAGCCATTGGAACCTCAAATCTGGATCATAAGTATCTTTTTGGAGGGTCTGTCATACCTTTAATGGTTACTAAGCAACTAATCATAAATAGACGACTATCTGTAATCAGAATCTAGCATAAGTATTCCAAATTTGTCTACATTTAGAGCATTTAAATTTTACATTTGTATTGCCTAATAGTTATAATAGATTATACATATGTCTACATTTTGTATGGATTGAATATAAATTGAATATTCAATCCATACAATCCATATATTGAATATATAAAAATAGATTAAATGAACAGCATATAATCTTTATGTAAATAATACTGATGTGCCAATGTAAACAAGTCATAAATGTTAATAGTGTCTAGTTTCTGAAAAATAATGGGACTGCGAAATATTTAAGGATACTTCACATTTGATTCATTTTGAATAATGCAGAGAAATGTAATTAGCATAATTATTAAAACTAGAATACAAAGAGCATTCAAGAACAATGCCCACTTTTCTAGGCAACTTAAATGAAATAACTATTGTATTTGATACTTAAGAATAATATAACTAACATAAAAGGAATGTATATTCAATTGTGGGATTAACACCTAGTTGGCTAATGAAATGTCTGCAAGCAAAGAACCAACTCAGAGAGCACTAAGAGCTCCGTAAATTTGGAATCCCTCAGCAGATTGCAATCAAAACTTTTATAGAAAGCAATGCAGCAAGGATATTAGTATTGTGTAAAATTGTTTAATTATATACAATTCAGGGCAAGCAGACAAATATTTATTAGTTAAGGCCCCCTGTATTCAGTGGAATTACAGCAGCTAGGTGTATACAGCACAGTTGTTCCAGTTCAGTTCAATTACCTAATGGGGCCTAAGAAGTTAAATCAAATACCCCATGAGAAGCTGGTATTTTAAGATTCAATTCGAAGGGAGGATTCATCCTTCATGAACCTATTTTACAATTTACAGATACATGTTATAACAGTAACACAGTAATATATATTTATATATTTCTAAGTTTGTAAAGGTCTATTATATTGTGAAGATCATTGGAGAAAGCAAATGATGGCACACACGATTATCACATGTTCAGCTACAGGTATGAAATAACAGCATTTGGATGATTTATGTCAAGGAACACTTCATTATTTTAGCATTGGAGTTTGCTATCAATACCACTAATGATTTATCGTATATAATTGAACTTTTATTGAATATCCTGCATTGTAGGTTTTTTCCTACACCGTGACATACTGCAGTGCTCTAAATTTAATCCTTAAGGATTTGAAGGTATATAATAACTCCAATAAATAATATTGTAGATATTATTTTATTATTTATTTAATTTCAATTAAATTATTGAAATAATATTGTAGACAAGAGCCGGTTTGGTCTAGTGATTAAGTAACCAGGCTAGAAATCAAGAGAGCGAGCTCTAGTCCCTCCCTTAGGCATGAAAGCCAGCTGGATGACTTTGAGCCAGCCACTCTGTCAGCCCAATCCATCTTACAGGGCTGTTGTGCAAAAATTAGGAAGAGGAAGGAGTGTTAGGAACGTTTGCTTCCTTGAGTTATTTATGAAAATAATAAAGGTAGGATTTTTTTTTAAAAAAAAAACCTAATGCCTGAAAACATAGTACTGAAGAAACCTTACCACACAACTGTGATAGTATATAGTTATTACAAAAGTGGTAAGGTCTATAGAAATACTTTTTAACCGTCATTAGGATATTTTCCAGCATATTATGTTGCAAACGTCAGGAAGCTGCCTCCATACAAGGCACCCCGTTTATGGCCTTGCAAGAGCTACCAAGCCCGAGGCGTCTTTCACGTGCTTCTGCTTTCTCAAGATGCGCCTTAACCAAGTAGAGGCGAATTCTTTCACTTTTTCGCTCACAAATCGGTGCATTGCAAACACGAAGGGCAACAGCAGCAGGATTAAAAAAAACAAACCCCAAAACCCTCGTCTTTCGCCCCACACGGAGAGGGTACAAAAGCGAGCGGGGAGAGCTTTTCTAAGTAAGCGCTTCGCTTATAGTTAGCTCATGGCGGATTCTCCCGACCTGTGCCCTATAAGAGGCTCAGCCTGCCCAAAGAACCAGCACTTACGGGCGCCACAGCCCCTTTCTTCTTCCACCCGGGGAAACCCCATCCCTGCCTAGGGGCTCTACAACGCGGCCTCCGATCCCAAAGGGAAGGGGGGACGCGACAAGCCGAGGATTTGGTGGCTTCCCACCGTGGGAAGAGGGGGGGAGAAGGTGGGGCGGAAGCGGAGAGAAAGAGCACGAGAGTGGCAGTGTGTCCCTAACGGCTTTTATCCACCAGCCCATAACCACGGGGACGTGGGCGGGGCTCAAAAGTGCACGCGGGAGGAAGGGGGGGGTGTTCCGTGCATGCGTGTGGAACCGAAGAGGGCACTAAATTCTCTTTTTCTCGAGCACGCGCGCGGGGGCAATGCCTGGACTTCGTCAGCCCGCCCCCCCCTTCCCTTCCCTGCACATTCTGTGTCCCGGGTGGCCGCAGCAGTTCCTCGGGGCCCAGTGTCCTTGTGCGGAAATGACACACGGTCCCGTCACGTCACGCGAGAGCGGAGCGCGCGGACCCTCTCGCACACAGATACACGCGCGCACACTCACACTCTCACACACACACACTCACACAAAGCGCCAAGGGGGAGGGAAAGCCGGGGGAACCAGACACGGCCGTTCTTTTTTTTAAAAAAACAAAACAAAACACAAACCCACCCGAGACCAAGAGGCCAGGTGTCCCCACCCTCCTTTTTTCCACAGTGCCTAAGACGGAGCCAGGTAAGCCCCTTCCCTCTCCCAACTTTCTCAGGTCGGGCCCCGAGGCGGCCCCGCGCGTTATTCATTGCGGTGAGCTGTCGGGATGACTCGCTCCGCGGGTCGGAGAGCGGCGCGTCGGGCGGTCTCCCCTGCTGGCGCAGAGCGGCTGTGGGAGCCATGGCTGTGCTCTCCGACCGGCGCGGCCGAGCAGCCCGGGCGCCACCACCGTCGGTCAGCGGGAGGGAGGGCGGAAGGAAAGGCTATTTCCCCCTCCTCCTGCTTGGCTTCCAGCTGCCCACAGAGGGGGCTACCGCGGGATGGCGGGGGAGGGGGGGAAGCCTTGTGGCAGCTGCCGCAGGAACGGGGAAGGAGAGGCGCTGCTAGGAGGGCTGGTTTGAAAACGCGCTTCAGCGGGTAGCGAGCGAGCCCGGCCGTGGCCCCAGTCCTCCTTCTCTCCAGTTGCTTCAAGTCCCACCTCCGCCGTTCCCGTTGCCTAGAAACTGCTCCCCGGATGGCAACGGGATCCTCTTTTGCGATTACTCGCAGGGCCTGGGCTGGCACCGTTGCTGCGTCTGCTGACCGCAGCGCTGTTGCCGATTAAGTTTTAAAGTTTCTCGCCTTGCCAGTCCAAGTTGCGAGGGAGAGGAAATATGTCCCCCTCGTCGGCCATTTGGTGTGGTGTGGGGGGCGGCGGGGAGGGAAGAATAGCCACGTGACCCGAAGCGCTGTCTCGCAATCGCGTAAAGGGAGGGGTGCTGACTGTCTTCGCGCCCCTGTGTGTTAGTTTACCTTACTGGGCCATTTCCTAACCTAGATGGTTCTTTCAGGATAGCGCTGGGTTTAGTCCTCGTGGTCGAATTGGCCACAGACATAAGAAGAAGCATAGAGGGCATAGCCAGGTAGACATGGAGCTCAGAGGAGCAAGCAGAGGCATGACTTCGAGGCTAACTTTTATGACAAACGGGCCTGTTCTATCCAATAACGGAGAACCTGCTGAAAGGATACAGCAGATGGTGCTGGCAGAAATAGGGACTTGGAAGGGAGGGTTGGAAGCAGTGGGGTCAATTTGAGATGCTGCTGACTCCAGAGAACAGGAGAGTGAATGAACAAGCTTAGTTGGTGTCCCATAGCCTCCAAGTTGCTGAAACATCTGTGCATTGTCTTGAGGGCAGAACAGCAATGAGGGAGTATCCTGTACCCACTTTCAAATGCCACACTTCATATGGCACATAGGCAAACAACTTGCCCCTTTAGTTAATTGCCCCTGATCAGTCTTGCTGTCCTGAATTCTTTTTACTATCAGCTCAACAGGTGCAAGCTTTTTAGCTGTGGCTGAGATTAGATTTCCATGACAAGGTGAAGAAAAGAGGACATCATAAGAGTTGTTGCTTGAGGCTTCCCAAAAGGGATCTTCATTAGCTTTTCCAAGGAGTAGGACACATTTTAATTCCTTAGGAAGCCATAAAAATTTCATGTGGCAAAAAAAGCATCTTCACTTGGTTGCTTTTGTTGTGCAGTGATAGCTGTTACTCCGACTAAGCAAGTGAATGTGGCTACTTCTTGCAACTGCCATTTCATTTGGTGATCAGATAGGCACACAGTAGCTATCATTATCACTAGTGGAGAGAATGATGTTTTTAATTCTGTGGGGTACACACCTAAGAGACTCAAGCTACCTGGGAATTCCTTTGTTGTGGCAGCTAATGTTCATAAGCATCCCCTATTCAGGTAAAAGCCAGTGGTATGGTAACTGGAGTGGCAGGGCAAGTAATACCTAAGACAGTTGGCTTTTTCCCTCTTGTCCTCTCATACTTTATTATTTATACTTATCTTTATTATTCTATAAATAAGTTATAGTTCTGTAGTAGTATATTGTGGCAACAGTGACAGTATAAGAATATAGAAGAGATTTTGGGTAATGGAAACTGGCTAATAATAGGCTTCTTTACAAATGACAGATGTTAATACCTTCACAGCATTTATATCAATATAAGCATAAATAGGATTACAGGCATAATTGCTTGCTGTACAAGTTTATCAAAGTGTTTTTAGCAATTTATAATATATTGGATAATATGGAACCTTGGATGGGTCCTTTCCCTATTACATGTGCACAAGTTCATAATCTAAAGAATTGCATTATAATACAAAGGCATAAGACATTATTCTTGCAAAGAAATGATTTATTGTTAATGGCCTTTAAAAATATTTGTAAATCCCACATAGTTGGCACCATTTTTCTTTCTTTTTCAATGGTAATTTTATTCAGAATTATAAGTAAAATAGTAAAAAACGTGAAACAAACTAAAAAACTAAAAAGAAAAAGTGCAGAAAAGAAAAAAGAGAGAAAAGGGAAAAAAATAACAATATAGCAAAGAAAAAGAAAAGAAATATATACAATAAAGAAGTAACTTCCCATCTTCATCACAAGTATAAATAATTTTAGGAACTTATCACCTCTTAAAATACAGCAAATGATCACTTATTCCCATATCTAATCTCTTTATCTATAAATAAATCCATAAAACCTCATCATTTCAGTGTTGATACCAACAACAGTCCATGAAAGTTATCAGAGATAGCAATATATTTATACAAGTAGTACTCGGCTTACAACCATTGTTTAGTGACTGAAGTTACAAAGGCACTGAAAAACTGACTTATGACTGTTTTTCACATGACTGCTCCAGCATCTCCATGGTCACGTGATCAAAATTCAGATGCTTGCGAACTACAGTAGCTCATATTTATGATGGTTGCAGTGCCCCATGGTCATGTGTTCACCTCTTGCGACCTTCTAATAAGCAAAGTCAATGGGGAAGCCAAATTCACTTTA
Organism: Azemiops feae; assembly: GCA_023970755.1. Lineage (NCBI taxonomy): Eukaryota > Metazoa > Chordata > Lepidosauria > Squamata > Viperidae > Azemiops > Azemiops feae. Next base: position 2,473,800 of record JALGBA010000094.1, read on the forward strand.
CAACCATTTTACTAACTTAACAGTTGCAGTTATTCACTTAACAACAGTGGCAACAAAGGTTGCAAAATGAGGCAAAAATCACATAACTGTCTCATTTAGCAATAGAAATTTTAGGCTCAATTATTATAAATCAAGGATTAACTCTATTAGCTTTGATCAAATAAACTAACTTTATATATTTTTTTCTAGTAAATCATACTCTTTAGTCTGCTCAAATGACCTAGAATTTGATTTCTTTTCATTTTTCTTTGTCCCTTCTCGCAAAATTCTTCAAAATTTTAACAAGCCTCTTTTGTAAATCCAGTATGGGAAAATTATCCAGGCCAGTCTCTTTGTTGTCTTGATCTTGTCAAGTAGAATTTGTTCCTCTTCCATAACATCTTTTAGACACAGTCTATCTATAGATGCAGAGACTATTAAAATTAACTTTTGGGTCAGTTGTTTAAAAATATCCTTCAATATGTCCAGTCTTAAGATATTTTGCTTCATTCTGTAACTGTAAGTTGAATTTAAGTGTTCTTCTCCTTTAATTGTAATCTTTAGATCTTTCTAGTTCCCTCTAGTGTTCAGTTTTTAAAGTCTTACTTTATTACAGATAGTCCTCGACTTATGACAGTAATTGAGCCTGAATTACTGTCATAAGTAATTATAGTCATAAATCTAGACACTCACATGATCGGAAGTAATTTTCCATCATTTTTTGCAGCTGTGGTTGTTAAGTGAATGCTGCAGTTGTTAAGCAAACACTACATTTGTTAAGCAGGCCCATTCATGGGCATTTTTTGCCAGAACCCTGCAAAAATCCATCATGAATCACAGTCACATGATTGGAATACTGTGACTGGTCATAAAGTTGACTGGCTGACATGTAGTCATTTGATGGTAGGGGATTAGCATGATCTTAATGGACCAAAAAGCACCCATTCCATGGCCGCCATAACTTCAAATGGTCATAATATGACCCATCACTAAGCGAGGATTACTATATGTTTTTTTAAAATTCAAAGGAAAAGAATGTTTCCATAGGAAGTATTTTTCATAATTAATTCCAAAATATTATTTCAAGTTGATCTGGTTCCTTATTCATTTGTAACTTTCTAAAATCAAAGTTTTAATTACCCTTTTGCTGTTTTGTACATTGGTGCTATAATCAATGTACCTAAAATCTCCCTTCAAGACCATTCAACTGAATAGGTGAAATTGAAGAATAAAATGGACTGGAACAGTGTATGTGTAGACCAGGAGGGAAAACACAGATTCTTTGTGCACACTATACACTTTTGTTTCTCATGAATGGAAAGCCTGATCACCTAAATAAAGCTTGAGAAAGACAAGGAATCATTCATGAATGAACCTAACTTTTTTAAAAAAATAATTATTGTGTAGAGGAAAACAGTTGAGAGTTCTGAAATATTGGTTTAATAGCCAAATGGGTGTATATTTAGATAAACTGCCTAGTCTATATTATGTCTCATAGTCTAGAGAACGTTTTAGCCTATTTCCATTAACAGATATGTCAAATCCTGGTGCCATTTCAACTGACTGTTCCCCTCTACTGGAATAAAATTAGAAAATGCTTAGTGTCAAAGCAATGACAAATATGTATACCTTCATACACAATAAGCTCATAGTCATTGAATAGGCAAAGACTTCCCATTGATTATTTGGTATCAGACGTATGATTTTCCTTACTAGGAAAAAAGGAGGGGATATTTGCAATCGTTTCCCTCCCTGTTTATTTAAAACACACATAAAGGGATGTTATTTTATATTGTAATAAAGGAAAAAGAATGCACTTAAAGCAGTTCCAGAAGATTGGAAGGTGCCTAGCCACTGACTATTTCTATTGCACACTTCTTTTGTTTCTTTCTGATATTAAAAAGAATTTATCTCAACAAGTAGGATCCATAGGATGGCAGCCTAAGTAATTAGAATGAATATAAGATAATCCTTTTTCTGACAATGAACTAATTGTTCCAAAGGAATTTAATAGATCAAATGTATCCCTAAGATTTCCAATCCAATGTTAGTTTCTTGAATGCAGAGTTCTTTTCAGGGAAAGAATTGCTGCAAATCTCCTTTTGTCTTTACTTAAAAGCTTCTCTAAAAAGCTTGATACTCTTGTAATGAAATGAGAAGTAGGACAGAAAAAAAGAGAAGATATCTTCCCACCCCCACCCCACTAACTTCTATTGTGGAAAATTGATTTAACTGAAATGACTTTAATGGAAGAAGTCTCATTCACAGGAAGACTCAGTTGGTTCCAAGTCTATCATGAATACATATACTATTAATGTATTTTCCTTAGATTAGGAGGATCTGTGTTGCTAGTCTCTTAAAGAACCAACATACTTATTTCATACAGCTTTGATGAAATCTGACACTATTGTAATTCTTTACATTCTTAATAATATTAATTCATGACCCAGCCAATATATTTTATGCTAGTCTACCAAACAACAGAAGTAAATGTTGCCCTTGTATAGAATTACAATATATGCATTGTTGCCTAAAACTTAAGTATGGCCTACAACTTGATGTACATATTACCTATGCACCAGAAATGCTACATTTGGGTTATGGATTATAATGTGCTTATGTTTCATCTTCTATTTTTTTCTTGTTCTAATAATGTAGAGAAACAGAATATGAATTCAGCTGAATTGTTTGATGATGAAGATAATACTGACGGTACTGTTCTTTAAATATGTTTCATTATCAAATTATAATATTTATGTATCCAAAGCCAATATTTATTTTGATATAAGTATTGTAACAATGAATTTGGCATTTTAATGTATAAATGTTATTTTTTGACTCTCCTATTAATGTTTTTTATTTTTCTAACATCTTTTGTACATTGTGAGAAAATGGAGATTTTATGCATGTTCAGTTCTAAATAAAAATAGATGATAACCAAATACTTTTATTGTGGGAAAGTATTGGCAAAATTATGATTGGAAGGTTAATTGGTTCCTTGGCAAAATCTTGATCATTCTAATTTCTTATATTAGCAATATGAAACATGCCTGATGGCAAATGTAAAAAATGTTTTCAATCTGAACGTCAAAGTGAGTCCAGACAAGCATTTGTGGAGGGTCATGGCCCCAAATAGGTAGAACCATATTTCAGATGGCAACACCATCTTACTATAGATATATAACTTCTAGCATACATTTATAAGCAAGAAACTGAATTCATAATTAGTATTTGCATATTCATTTTAATCTTGGTCATAGGAAAGTGATTTAAAGCCTGATTGTAGCTGGTGTGGGAGTAGTTTTAGAGGAAGGTTGCAATTTTTGAAGTTGAAATGTTAATTTTTTTTCCCTTTTCCACCAGTGATCCCTGCCTTTTCCATTATTATTAGCACAATATATTGAATATGGATGGGAGCTCCCTGAAGCTGGGGAGGGGGCAGTCAGGGCCTAGAGGAAAGGGTAGGATTTGAAAAGAAGGAATGGGCCTCCTAGATTTTTTTCAGACACGTTGAGGCCATATAGTATACCATAATTAATTCATAGCCTTCTCTATAGTATGGGATCTGCATGAAATTGAAAATACTATATATTTTGTTTCAAACTTGGAACAATATTCACATTCCAGACGTTCTACTAAAACATTTTGGATGCACTCATTTTTTTTGGCAAAAAAATCAGATATTTTTATTGTTTCAGGCTTCAGCTGAAACAAAATCTGGAGGTCTAAGATCCAAATGTGATTATGCAGGCTGGTAGGGCAAAGCTAGTGGATGTGACTCCTGGAATGGGACAACTCATTGCCAGATTGCCACTGCCAAGTTGCCTCTGCCAACTCACTGCTGCCAAATCACCACAGGACAACTCAACATGGTCAGTTCACCACAGGCACAACTTGCCACAGGCGGCCGGAGAGCCAGGCGAATGAGCGAGTGGGTGGGCAGAGCGCATAGTGGCACTGGCGACCAGGAGCTTCCCACTGGAGGGAGAGCCAGGCAAGCGAGCAGAACAGAGAGCAGTGGCAGACAGGGACTTCCCATTTTCACACCCTCACCGCTGCTACTGCTGCTGCTGCCACTGCCAGTCCAAGCTCCTAGCTGTTTGGAGTTTGGGCTGTTTGGAAGCGGCCGGGGTAGGTGGGGAGGCGGCGGCCAGGTGCATCCCATTTTTATACACCCCACTGCTGCTGCCATGCCAGGCTCTGAGCTGTTTGGAGTTCGGGTTGTTCAGCAGTGGTGGTGATGTTTGGACCATTCAGCCGTGGCTGTGGTGGGTGGGGTGAGCAGTGGGGAGGTGGTGGCAGCCAGGCATCCTATTTTCACACACACACAGACACACCACCACCGCTGCACTGGCCTAAACTCTGAACGGCCTAGAGCTCAGTGCAGTGGTGGCAGAGGTGTGTGAAAAGTGGAAGACGCTGCTGCTCTGCACACCTGCCTGCGTGCCTGGCTCTTCTCTTGGTCACCTGTGCCAAGTTGTCCCCACACAGATGATTTGGAGCACTTTTGCAAGGAAGACTAGACAAAGATTCCAAAGGCAAGATGTGCCATGCTAATAGGCTACGACCCAAAAGACTGAATGCTGTCATAAAATCAAAAGGTGCTTTAAAGTATTAGTTGAAGGGAATGCACACCTATGCAACCACATTATTTTAAGTTTTTTTATTTTTATTCCCGCCCCTAAAATATTTCAGCTTTTCAATTGTATTGTACAGCTTACATAAAACAGCTGAACTTTATATGGGCTTGATCAGAATAACTTTAATTGATGGCAGGTGTGTACTGACTACTATTTACCATCAGTCTGAATGTGATTGGTTAATTCTGAACACAGCAACATCCCTACTTATAAGAGGATGTGCACACTTATGCAAACATGTTATTGCACATTTTTATTATTTCCCCTGAAAAAAAGATTTCAGTTTGTTTTTCAGTTGAATTGTACAGCTTATATGTTACATTAAGGAAAAAATTCTGAAGTGATTTATCTTGGTCTGGTTATTTTACATCTCAAAAATCTGGCATTTTAACCAGGGTGTGTAGACTTTTTATATCCAGTGTATGTATGAGTGTATACAATATTTTCATGCTATTCTCTTCAGGATAAGCAACATAATACAAAATGCAGAAAAGCCAAAAAAAAATATTAAAGGCAGAAAAGCAAAGACCTGGAAATCTAAGTAAGCTGATCTTACCCCAACACCATCCATTATATTTTTTATATCCACTATATATCATATCAAAACATGTGCCTGGAATCAGTAGCTTATGAATTTCCTATCTGTGATACCTTTGTTATTCTTTTTCTTTAAATTAGATATTAAAAATAATATGAAAGGAGAAACTGATAAAGAAGATGAAGCGCTAGACTGCTCTGTGATTTCAAGACCTGAAAAAAATTCACTGGATGGTTTAATAACTTGCCTACAAGACATCAACAAGCGAAAACGAACCTCATTTTGCTTTGATGGTTCAGGGAACCACAAAGAAATTCTGCCAAGTGTGAAAAAAAGAGGCATTACACAAGAGGTAACTTCTTACATATAGCTATTTAGAGCATCTTAAATTTACTGTTTTATCCTTCTGGGATTATTGATAAATATACATTTATATCAACAGTGAAATATATTTGTCCAGACTGAAATAATTTTTGCTGTGGAGTTCATATCTTGCATTATGGAAGTAACATATAAATAGTATATTCAAAAATTCAAACGACAAGATTCAAAACAGAGATTTTAAACTATTATTAGATAACATTTATTTAATACTATACTATATTAAAGCAGATTTTGCATATTCAAACCAGTAATTTATTTAAAATGTCAGTTTCTTCATATTTTTGTCATTAGAATCCTTACTGATTAATTTAGGTGGTATTCTAGATTTCATCTAAGATAGTGTATCTTTTAACATTTGTACTAACAAAACTAACAGATGCATTTTGGTTAAGTGCAACAGTAATATTAGAGATGTTTCATAGGTGAAAGCTTAGGCTTAGTTTCTGAAACTATAAACATGTTATGTTATGTGTATGTTACGCTACGTTAATTATGTTACATTACATTACCTTACATTATGTTTTAAATTTGCTCCAAGAGGAATCTTTCATAAATAAAGTTCTGACAATGATTTTCATCAGTCCCCTTTTCCTCTTGCAGCTTTGTGTTCTTGAAAAAAATCTTCAAATTAATTCTAAGGCTTAGAATTCCCTGATAGTATCACATCCAAAAACTACAGAATAATAATAATAATAATAATAATAATGATGATGATGATGATGATGAAGAAAGAAGAAGAAGAAAAAGAAAAAAGAAGAAGAAGTAGTAGTAGTAGTTGGATGGGACCTTGGAGGTCATCTAGTCCAACCCCCTGCTCAGGCAGGAAACCCTATACCATTTCAGACAAATGGCTGTCCAGTCTCTTCTTAAAAACTTCCAGTGTTGGAGCATTCACCGCTTCTGGAGGCAGGTTGTTCCACTGGTTAATTGTTCTAATTGTCAGGAAGTTTCTCCTTAGTTCTAGGTTGCTTCTCTCCTTGATTAGTTTCCATCCGTTGCTTCTTGTCCTGCCTTCAGGCGCTTTGGAGAATAGCTTGACACCCTCTTCTTTGTGGCAGCCCCTGAGATATTGGAACACTGCTATCATGTCCCCCCTCGTCCTTCTCTTCATTAAACTAGACATACCCAATTCCAGCAACTGTTCCTTATGTGTTTTAGCCTCCAGTCCCCTGATCATCTTTGTTGCTCTTCTCTGTACTCTTTCTAGAGCCTCAGCATCTTTTTTACATCGTGGTGACCAAAACTGGATGCAGTATTCCAAGTGTAGCCTTACCAAGGCATTGTAAAGTGGTATTAACACTTCACGTGATCTTGATTAACCTGCTTAGTTTTTCAGTCCAGCCAATGTCAGCCATTTACTGTCACAGCTCAACTTGACCAAGACTACTTTTTTTTACCTTTGCCTTTTAATGCAAAACGTTCAAAACAAAATCTACATAATAAATTAAAAATTTTAAAGTAATATACATAAAAATATTTCAATATTTCCCCTTAATATTTCCCCTTTCCCCTTAATGTGCATTACTCCCATATAATTTAAAATGAAAAGCTGCACTTATATGTCTGTCTATCCATATTTTTAATAATATTTGAATAATTTGTAGCTGAGTATTCAAATTCAAGTATTGTCTGTTCATATAAACATTGTGTTTTCTAAGTAAAATGTTTCCCAAAAAGCACTTCAGATCAAAATATCACAGAAGAAATATTTCAAAAATATATGCAAAATGGCACAAATTCAAATTTTATTTACAATCTAAGACCAAACACAATAAGGTACAATTCATTGCCTACAAAAAGGAATTTTAAATTGCAAAAAAAAAAATCCTAATTACCTATCTAACAATTAATAGCAAGAGGAAGGAACCTGATGGTTTCTAACTGCTATAGTTATTTATAAGAATTTTGCAACCTTCTTGGAGGTTTCTGACCCGGAGAACGATAACAACCTCCTGGTCAGATAGCAATTAAAATTATTGACAATTGGAAGTATTAAACCTGCTGACCATTGAGTGTACAATGGGTATTTTAATAGCGCATGTGAGCTAGATTGTACCTTTGAGTCTGAACAGACACAAGTTCAGCTTTTATATGCCAGTTGTTGCCCTAATAGATAGAACCCAAATTCAGGCCTAAGTAAATAGTCTGCTACGTGGAACACGTAAGATGTTACAGAAATGTATAGAGACAGACCAAGGAGGAGGAGTGATTATGCTGTAAAAGGGATGGGAGACTTCGGCTCTGTCATTTTGGATATTTAGATCCCATATCCTCTGCTTTAGTTCAGCCAGGGTTTTATCAAGTCCCAAAGCAGGTAATGCTAATAAGGTAAGATTGCATTATGCCAAATTGTCGTTAATTGGCTTTCTTTGATTGGAAGAGAATCTATCCAGCAAGGGGAGATGAACTAAGAAAATTTTCCAGTAGACTTGCATCAGCCAGTATCTCAGATGACAAAATACAAAGCACAAAAATATATTTTGAGTATTTATTCCATACATAATTATGGCTGAAATGAGAATAAACAGATTTTATCAATATACAGAGTTTAAGAAAGTATCTAACATTGTTTTTGCAACTGCTCTTCAAATATTAATCATAGCTCTTATATATTGAGCCTTGATATATATACAATCCTGGGTCAGTGAAAATAAATGGGAATATTTCAGCTATTCTTTCTGGGACAATAATACTTATTTCCTTGTGTTTTTAAGATAGAATATTCAGTGCATGTTTGCCTTTGCAGTATTTGAATAAGCATTAGGTTAATAAAAAAATAAATAAGATCAGATTTTAAAGTGTGAATATTCACATATGTTTTTATGTTCTGCATTTTACAATTTGATATTGATGTTGTGAGACAAAAATGTGTTTGCAAAATATAGAAATATAGAAATCTGTTGTGTACTGAATTACTGAAGACACACAAAGACATACAAAATATTAGTATGAATTATGACCTAATGGTAGATGGAGAAATTCAAGAAATAAAGTGTATCAGGTACAAATTTATATAAGCATTTTGCATTATTTTAATGTCTTCATTAATACATTATGCCCATTTGCAGCTTCTTTGACATTTCCTGTACTTCCTTTACCAGAAGATATTTACAAATAGATACCAATTTGGACATCATAATAATTCAGTTGTTATATCGTACATAATGGCTTAGATTTGAAGGCTCATTGAAGGACTTTGTTTGTGGAAATCATTATATTGAATGGGGGATGCCAATGGTTAAAGGAAATAAATAAAGGAAATAATTTTCTGAATTCTTACGTTTATATTCTCTGTTCCAGCAGAAAACCTAGCCTTGCAGATGTTGGGTGAAACAAAGTACTCTGAAAGAGCAGATTCAAAATAAGTCACATTTTTTCTGCTGGTGATATTAGGATCCAAGCAAATGAGTCTGATATACGGGAAGGACATACAGATTGTTTGAAAGGAGCACTTTGGGAAACATGTTAGCATGTTTCTCCTTGAACAATTAAATAGTTCTCTCCAGAAGGCTTGATGTTGCTGCTTTGATGGCTTTTTCAATTGATTCTGCATGTAGGCTAGACTGGTATAGTAGTTATGGTACTGGACTAGAATCCAGGAGATGTGAGTTCTAGTCCTCTCTTAGATGTGAAAGCCAACTGGGTGACTTTGAGTCAGGTACTCACTCTCAGCCCAACCACCTTACACAGTAGTTGTATGGAAAATTGTACATGGGAGCATTATATAAATCCCTTTTCTTCAAAATAAAAAGATGATGATGACAATAATAGGCGTATTCAAGCAACACTTCCACAGGTACTGGGGAAAACCTTTGAATCAGCTGTGACAAGCCTTTCAGAGGATTGAGCTGTTTTAATGCTTTGGAGAAGAAATGCTTTGCTTCTGTGCACATATTTTATGATGTGATTCTTTTGGATGTTTTATACAACCATAATTTATTTAGATGTATACTTTTCCCTATTATCTCACAATGCTCAGGATGACTTCCAATAATAAAATCACAATCAAGATAATATTAGAATTTCGAATATTAAAATAACCTTAAACATTGTTGTTAAAAGTATAAAAGTTCTAAAAATATTTAAAGTCAAATCTATTAGGACCACTTAAATTTAACAGAGCATTTTTCCTTTGGAGGAGGTTAGGCCTAGAAAGAATGAATAGCTCAGAATTGCCAATGAGCTCGTGGGTAGCCTTAAACAGAGGTCACTTTGGCCGTAATCTTTGGCCCTAATTTTTCATACTTTGGGTCATGATAAGTCTAGAGGGCACAAAACTCATATCATTACCCTGCAGAGGGATTTATAATTAATAAGAAAGGAGGAAGGATTGAGAGGAAAGGAGAAAATTGTAAGGGTCAGGCTGGAAAGGAAAAGCAGATGGACTGTGATTATTAACTCGAAGCACCTGCACTAAGCCACTGTATCCTGTTTTGCAACCTGTAGTATATTTAGACAAATTTAAGAGAAGAGCCAGGTAAGGGCTTCTCCTCCCTCCCCCAACATTGGTGAATAAGAATATCTGTTTTGAAAATGAAATTGAAATGTAAGGACTAATGCAAATTATGGGATGGAAGTCCTTACTGAATACAGGTAGTCCTCGAGTTACGAATGTAATGGAGCCTGCCCATTCAATTCGTAACTTGAAAATTCATGGGACTGAATCTCGTACCTTGAACAAGATCACTTCCTGCTCGTTAAGACGCACGGGGCTCGTTAAGTGCAGATGAGGTATCTCAGGGTGGGGAAGGCAATGGAGGACCTAGTGATGGAACAGGCCCCCAAGGCCTTCCCAACCGAATAACATACCTCATGCTTCCCCCTCCCTTCTTGCTGCACCGGACTGACTTACCTTGAAAAGATCTGTCTCCTCTCTGCTGCGGTTCCTGCTTTTGAGGGACAGGAGAGTCGATGGAAGCTCCTGGGTGCCATAATGTCGCACAAGTTCAGGTACCGATCCTCTTTTGCAGAGAATGGGTGCCTGAACTCTTGCGCTGTTTGCGGTGCCTGCCTCCTGCTCCAGATGATCTTATCAGTGACAATCTTTTTTCTGTTGAAGATGATTGATCCTAAAAGACAGTAGTTATCTATCACTTCAATATTTTCATTGTCAATTCTAATATTTTGTGGACATTTCATTTGAATTCATAAGTATTAATGGTATTAATATCAATTTTTTTCCTTGGCCCTTCTAGTTTTTGGAATAGTACCTCAGATCAGCAAGTGTAAACAAGCGTACATTTGTGGACAGATATGCAAGTGTCACCTAGATATATTTATTGGAGGAAAATTTCTTGGGAATCTGTTTTACCTGTAGCTGGCAATCCTAGGTTGACAAGATAGAGAAGCTATATTACATGGGATTTTAATATAGGCTTCTTTTGTTATTCTGTCAAATAATTTATTTTGTTTTATATTTTGAATATCAACTTACATTCAGGACTATTTTCTGATTTAAATCGTAAGCAGTAACAAATGACTGCTAAAATAATATTCTAATGTTTGGTTACTGCTAGTTAAATTAAGATTAATTTAGCTGCACTTAGTCAATAGATACAATAATTTATGATTTAATGGAATGTTACTGACTTTTAGAGAACTAAGTTCAACTAACCTAATCTACAACTGACCTTATGACAAATTAGATTAAATCAATGCCTTGTTTAAATTCGGACAATGTATTACTTGTTCCTTAAGGACAAGTTAAGAACTTATTCAAAAGTATTATAAACTAATGACCTGTTTGTTTATTGAAAGGATCAGACCTCAAACTTGAGATGTAAAGATGGATTGCCTACTCAGGAAGATGTTGAACAGCCAAGCAAGAGCAAAAATTCCAGTCTAACATGGATTTGTGAAGAAACATTGAATAACACAGTTATGCCTTCATATAAGAAACCTCTTTATGGGATCTCTCACAAAATTACAGAGAAGAAGACTTTGCCAGGAACAGAACAGTTTACCACCTTTGAGTTATTTGAAAAGATTAATCCTAGCAGTCCCTCCAATCTTAGGACTTTGAATGAGCAGCGGAAAAGAGAAACAAGCAATATTACTGCCGAATCTGATTCAAATATCTATTCTTTAATACAAAAAATGTTTTATACACTGAATACATTAAATTCTAACATGACTCAACTGCATAGCAAAGTAGATCTGCTATCACTAGAGGTCAGTAGAATTAAGAAACATGTCAGTCCAATAGATGCTGTTGCAGAATTCAAGCCACCTCCTGAGTATCAGCTGACTGCCTCAGAACTCAAACAGATTATGGATCAAAGTACATCAGGTGGTGATCTGGCTTGCCGATTACTTGTACAACTTTTTCCAGAACTCTTTAGTGAGGATGAATTAAGTAAGGCCTGCACCACGTGTGGTTATCTTAACAAAAAGAAACTTGAATCACTTCATCTGCAGCTCATCCGAAATTATGTGGAAGTCTGTTATCCATCTGTGAAAAATCCTGCTGTTTGGCAAGCAGAATGTTTGCCTCAGGTCAATGACTTTTTCAATAGTTTTTGGGCTCAGAGAGATATGGAAAATGGTCAATCAGATATACAATCCTCCAGTTTTTATGAGTCTGATCATATTAATGATAAGGATGATGATGAAGTTCTACCTATTGATAGAAATACTTCTGTTGCCTCAGAATGGGTATTTGATGCCCAGGATATAAATGAATTTTTAGATGAAGCATCTTCTCCTGGAGAATTTTGTGTATTTTTGCTACACAGATTGTTTCCAGAACTCTTTGATCACAGAAAATTGGCTGAAAGATACAGCTGTTATGGAGAGTGTGGAAAACAAGAACTTGATCCTCAGCGACTTCAGGTAATCCGCAGATACACAGAGATTTACTTTCCTGCTATGCAGGAGAGAAAGGCTTGGTTACAGCATTGTGTTCAGCGAATAAATGATGAACTTGAAAGCATGTATATGGATGACAGTGAGAATGAACAGATAAGAGATGATTGCTATGATTCTTCAAGTTTGCCTGATGATGTGTCAGTTATAAAAGTAGAAGATAATTTTGAATATGAAAGACCAGGTAGAAGATCAAAAAAGATTTGGCTTGTGCCCATAGACTTTGATAAACTTGATATCCCTTCCCCTGATTTTGATGTTCCTGTCTCGGATTATCTGTTAAGTAAGGAGCAGCTTAAGAATATATATGAAAGTAGCTTATCTATAGGTAATTTTGCTTCGCGATTGCTAGTTCACTTATTTCCTGAATTGTTTACTCCTGAAAACTTAAGGAAGCAATACAATTGCAGTGGCTCACTAGGCAAAAAACAACTTGATCCTATTAGAATTAAATTGATTCGACACTATGTGCAAATGCTGTATCCAAGAGCGAAGAATGATAGAGTATGGACACTGGAATTTGTTGGGAAACTGGATGAAAGATGCCGTCGGAGAGATACTGAACAGAGACGCACCTACCAATTGCAGCGAAAAGTCCACGTGCCGGGACCCGAGAGGAGAGAATTCCTGACCTATGCAATAAACCCAGAACGATTTAAAGAGGAATTTGAAGGACCACCATTGCCTCCAGAAAGAAGCAACAAAGATTTTTGCAAGATACCACTTGAGGAACTTCTTGTTCCTCCACCAGACTTTTCTGTGCCTTCTCTATATTTGCTGTCTGATAAAGAGGTAAGAGAGATAGTACAACAAAGTCTTTCAGTTGGTAACTTTGCTGCCAGACTCTTAGTAAGACTTTTTCCAGAGCTTTTTACTTCAGATAACCTCAGACTGCAATACAACCATTCAGGGGCTTGTAACAAAAAGCAGCTTGATCCTATCAGACTGAGACTCATCCGCCATTATGTTGAAGCTGTTTATCCTGTTGAAAAGATGGATGAAGTTTGGCATTATGAATGTATACCAAGCATCGATGAAAGATGCAGACGTCCAAATAGAAAAAAGTGTGACATATTGAAAAAAGCCAAGAAAGCAAAAAAGTGATCTTTTAAGTTTCCAAAGATGGTAACTTCAGTTATTTTGAAGTAGCTTGAGAGGTCAATTGGTTTAGCACTAGGGCAACTGATCAATACATCTTTTCTTGCATATGTGTTTACACATACAGGAAATGGGTAAGAAGTAGGAAGTGATAATCAAATGAGAGTCTCTCTTAAAAGCCCTACTGAAACAAATGCATATGGCGGAAAAAGTTATTTTATAACTCCATTTTAGTATGCCTTTATGTAGCTTAGATTTCTTGCTGTTTTTTCAGTTACCACCTACCTAAACTGGATCACAAGGAACTACAAATTATTAAGAGTTGATCTAATAATATATCATCTAAATATAATATTCATCAGTGGAAATAAATTAGTGTTTAATTTTTAATTAATTTTAAATAGTAATTAACTTCTTTAAGACAGTTTTCAATAGGGACCTTTAATCTATCATTTGGAAATTAATTTTTAAATATTTCAAAACTCCAGTTTTAAAATGTTATACCTCTTTAAGAAAGAATGGGAAATCACAACAGTTTCGATGCTTATGGATACTCCTTATATCAAGTTTGAATATTAGGAAAGGAAAAATTACAAAATCAAGTTATCACTTTTAAAAAAAATATTTTTTCATTTTGTAGTTGATTTGGTGTAAAAATTAAAATTATAATCATGGGGTTATTTAATGAGTGTTTTATGTTAAGACTAGTATTGATTTAATTTTTTATTCATATAAATTATTTTATTGTTTTCTGTGTAATCTTGATAAAAGAACTACTGGTATGCGTGGAGATTGTGAAATATAGAATCCTACTCTGTATCAGTAAAAGTGGTGCTATTACCTGTTATGCTTACTACTTCAAAAAAAAAAATACTTGAATTGAGGAATGTGCAAAACACTTAAGTCCATATTTTTATCAGTTAAATTACTGCAGCTTTTAAACTGTTGAAAATATTAAATATACTATCTATATTTTTATTTGAATTATATACTAAACTCTTATCGTATATTGATAGGTATCTTCAAATACAGTGACACCCAAATAATTTCATTATCACAAAGATTATAAACTTCTTTAATCATTGTTCAGTTCATCAAAATCATTGATTATATAGTTCCACTAAATGTATGTTCAGTAAACATTAAGACATTTTTGTTTTTGTTTTTTTCTGAAGGGTATATTACATTGTGTCAGGGCTTTATGTTTTCTTTTACTGCAAGTCATGAGATTCTCATAATAGAATAAAATCATATTCCCAAACTGACATTTCCTTGTATGTGCTGGGGCTGGATTAGATCGAAATGAAGTTAACAGTATTTCAATCCCACTGAAATCAGTCATGACTAACAAGGTCCAGTAACTTGTTCCATGGATTTTTACCTGGCAAAATCAAGACTTCCAGATCCAACCCACTGTTTTTTTTTCCTGAAATGCCCATAAAGCTCTCCAGCATTGGTTTAGAGAAAGAAACTGATCCTTGTCTATGGATTTGCTCTTCCCTTGAATAGTGTAAATTGCATACAAGACGATCAGCGTGTACACTTGAATGCTCTGTAGTAGAATGCTTCTTCAGGGCTAAGGATAGTGTCATTTGACTTCCAGTCATTTCTAGTTTGACACACTTGTTACATTTGCAAATTATGTAGATAACATATATGCATATATACACACAGGTGTATGTGTGCTATTGTGTCCACAAAATCAACCCTCTTGAGTTGCTAGGTTGAGCAGCGAGAAAGAGTGACTGGCAAGTCACCTTCATGCCTAAGGCAGGTCTAGAATTCACAGACTCCTGGTGCTTTAGCCAAACTGGCTTGAACAACTGATTTACAATGGATATTTTGTGCAGAATATACAGTGGGGCAAAAAAGTAATTAGCCACCAATTGTGCAAGTTCTCCCACTTAAAAAGATGAGAGAGGCCTGTAATTGTCATCATAGGTAGACCTCAACTATGAGAGACAAAATGAGAAAACAAATCCAGACAATCACAGTCTGATTTGGAAAGAATTTATTTGCAAATTATGGTGGAAAATAAGTATTTGGTCACATACAAACAAGCAAGATTTCTGGCTCTCACAGACCTGTAACTTCTTCTTTAAGAGGCTCCTCTGTCCTCCACTCATTACCTGTATTAATGGCACCTGTTTGAACTTGTTATCAGTATAAAAGACACCTGTCCACAACCTCAAACAGTCACACTCCAAACTCCACTATGGTGAAGACCAAAGAGCTGTCGAAGGATACCAGAAACAAAATTGTAGACCTGCACCAGGCTGGGAAGACTGAATCTGCAATAGGCAAGCAGCTTGGTGTGAAGAAATCAACTGTGGGAGCAATAATTAGAAAATGGAAGACATACAAGACCACTGATAATCTCCCTCAATCTGGGGCTCCACGCAAGATCTCACCCCGTGGGGTCAAAATGATCACAAGAACGGTGAGCAAAAATCCCAGAACCACATGGGGGGACCTAGTGAATGACCTGCAGAGAGCTGGGACCAACGTAACAAAGGCTACCATCAGTAACACACTATGCCGCCAGGGACTCAGATCCTGCAGTACCAGACGTGTCCCCCTGCTTAAGCCAGTACATGTCCGGGCCCGTCTGAAGTTTGCTAGAGAGCATTTGGATGATCCAGAAGAGGATTGGGAGAATGTCATATGGTCAGATGAAACCAAAGTAGAACTGTTTGGTAGAAACACAACTCGTCGTGTTTGGAGGAGAGAGAATGCTGAGTTGCATCCAAAGAACACCATACCTACTGTGAAGCATGGGGGTGGCAACGTCATGCTTTGGGGCTGTTTCTCTGCAAAGGGACCAGGACGACTGATCCGTGTACAGGAAAGAATGAATGGGGCCATGTATCGTGAGATTTTGAGTGCAAACCTCCTTCCATCAGCAAGGGCATTGAAGATGAAATGTGGCTGGGTCTTTCAGCATGACAATGATCCCAAACACGAACGAAGGAGTGGCTTCGTAAGAAGCATTTCAAGGTTCTGGAGTGGCCTAGCCAGTCTCCAGATCTCAACCCCATAGAAAACCTTTGGAGGGAGTTGAAAGTCCGTGTTGCCCAGCGACAGCCCCAAAACATCACTGCTCTAGAGGAGATGTGCATGGAGGAATGGGCCAACATACCAGCAACAGTGTGTGCCAACCTTGTGAAGATTTACAGAAAACGTTTGACCTCTGTCATTGCCAACAAAGGATATATAAGAAAGTATTGAGATGAACGTTTGATATTGACCAAATACTTATTTTCCACCATAATTTGCAAATAAATTCTTTCCAAATCAGACAATGTGATTGTCTGGATTTGTTTTCTCATTTTGTCTCTCATAGTTGAGGTCTACCTATGATGACAATTACAGGCCTCTCACATCTTTTTAAGTGGGAGGAACTTGCACAATTGGTGGCTGACTAAATACTTTTTTGCCCCACTGTATTACCCCTACTTATGATGAAAGAGGTACTTGCATCGTAAATAGAGCAGAGAACATAAGATAAACTGATCAAAATATAATTTTCCTTTATAATTTATTCAACTCAATTAATAAAGGGTTTAATTGTATGCTATGCATTATTTCTAGTGTCTTGGACATTAGAAAACATTAGAAATAACATGTTCTTAATCTTGATAATAATTTTGGGAATATGAACACAATCCTGACCATGTTACGGAAAAGATTATAAACTATTTGAGCTTTTGTTTGGTAAATGTTAATTTTATTCATTTTTATAGTGCGAAGCCTGAATGGTAAATGAGTGAATTTTGACAAACAGCGTTTCTTATTTTGATATGATTTTCACCTTTTATGATTTGCTGAGGAGGTTCTGCTTTAGTATATTCCCTACAGGTTGTCCCATTCACTGAAACGACACAGCCTTTGCTACTGAAGGATCAGAATCGCATTGTTAAGTGTTGTGAGGTGCTTTCAGTCTGAAAGCAGAAAGATGCTTTAGAGCACACAGGAACACACAGGAGCACACAGGAGCACACATGCCTGCAACTCCCTAAATCACAATTATTTTTTCCTAGGATCATGCAGCAGGATAGGAGGACAGCTGTATGCCATTCCAGTAAAAGGCATCATTGAAGCATTTGCAGGCAGACCTACTTTTTGCAGCTGAACACTCTTGAGCACCGTTTTGCCTTCTAATTGAAACTACTGCACAACCCAGTTTGTTGTGGCAGTGAGGTGTTGATACAATTACTGTGTGTGACACATTTCTATTTATCAATTTTTTTTAACATACGTTACTTGGATGTTAATATGTACCGCATGTCACTTTAGAAAAATGTTTTTGTTTTTTCTGTTCCATAAACAATGGATTTTCACTGAACTAAAAATGAAGGGGTAAATGGAATTGTGAGGAGAGAAATGGATTGATTAGAACATTTCCTTTCCTAACTTTCTACCAAATTTCTCTCCACTTTTAGTCTTATGTGTTGGCTTTAAAATTCGCACTGGCTTAAAGTAAAACAGGTGATAATTTTCAGAAATATCATGATGCAAATCTGCGTCTTCTACGTCTGTTTCTCAACTGCCTTATGAAGGTTTCTTCTGCTGTACTGGCCCCTCAGAATCCTAGCTTAGTTTAATCTGGTAGTACCAGACTACTTTTTCTTGGTCTCAGGGCTAGGGGTGATTTCAACTTTTTCTCTCAAATAGCTTTCCTAATATGCTATATTTGTTAGCTGAATGTACCACTCTTGGAGAGTAAAGAAGAAATGATTTATAATAAGTAAATAAACGTTAATCTGAACTAAAACATATACATTTATATAGAGGCATTCATTTTATGTCCCTCAATTTAGAAATAGCAGTTTTTGTTGCTCATCTGAACATGGCAAAAATCATGTATCAGGTTTTCGGTTCTACTGAACTATGAAACAGCTGAAAAGTTGTGGCAGAGTCTACGGGACGCATATTGTTTTCTGAATTCCAAACAAAGCATCACTTCCATATGGTGTAAATCCACACTTTATTTTGTTTTTGTTTTTTCCTGCCAGGGTTGTTTTCAATCTTCCTGTAATTCCTCCCCTCCCACATATTACTGCAATAAAATAAATGTGCTTCTGTTATCTTATTGCTAAAATAGATACCAGTGAAACTACAACACAAAATTATTTCTGTGTTCAGTATCATTTTGGAAACATTTTAGCTTCTGATGATCGGCATATCCGTGAAGAGTGTACAAAATGTACAAAATGCATTTATACAATTTCTTATATGAAATTTATTGAGCTACTATTAACATGATTTCATTTTAATACGGTAACATAGGTTTTTAATTCACAAATATACCATTATAAAACAAGAGACTCGGGGAGATATCTAACACTTCTCACTTGGAAACTTGTGAGCTTTTTTGGCTCACAAAAGCTTTGATGAAAATTATTATTTTTTACATTTTCTCTCTCTTTTTTTTTTTAGCATTTCCTTAGCTAGTTGGTATGCCCTCATAATTTATGAATGTAGAGTATCTCTGCATCTCTCTAATAGATGAGCCATAATACGGATGAAATCCAGCCAAAATCTTCCGTCGGCTGAACAAGAAGCAGGGTGGTTTTAAAGGTGCCTTCATTAAAGAAATGTACTTTGCTGCAGTGAGCTAAATTAAAACCAGAGATATAAACTGATTCAGGGCCTCAGGTCTATTCTAATGAGCACTTGAGTTGCCATAAAGCCCATGGAAGACTAAATATGCAGACTTGCACTGCACACTGAAGTAAACAGAGTAACTCCATCTATTTCTATTTTAGAGCTTTATACTCTCATTGGGTTTTCAAGTGAGAAATATATGGCCATCTCTTTCTAATTGTTATCCAGTCAAGTAGCACACTTGTTTTCCTGATATACCTGATTCAACTTTAACAGTACCCCCTCTATTTTTATAACCATCTTATGCATGAAGGAACTCTGCTTTATACAAGTGAAAATACAGTGGCCAGCAGATTTACCTACGTTCCACACTGCCACCTCTGGATGAAGAGGAAAGCAAATAGAAATTACTTATTTCGGTTTTCATTCCTGGAAATGAGAACATATTACTAATCTATCTGATATTTTCCTTTTTGATGTAAATAGCTAGTGATATTGCAAGTCACAAAAATATTCGAAAAGTAATTTTTTCCCCTTAAGATTAGCATTTGAGTTTCTGAGTCATGTGGTTAAGCAACAGCCACGACAATTTAAGATCAGGCTTGTCTTTTATTATTTCTCACAGGAACAATATTTTTTTCTCCTTCTGAAATGAAAACAGCAAACTTGGAAAGTCATGGAACAAACAGAAATAGTAATGTTTATAGTAAGGAAAGTGGCATGCCATCTCATAACCTTTAAAAAAAACTTTGTTTAACAAAAAATATATATATTATACAATAAATGTGACTGCTCACAGGAAATCAGTCACAACATGCAATTCACTTATTCACTTCAATACATCCTGCTTGGGCACCTTTAAGTTCTTCCATCGTCTCAACACCACTTTGTATTTATCATTCTCATTCTTCTCAGATGCTTTCCTTAAAACAACTCGCATAACTACGGCTGTTTCTGTTTCTTTGTCTTCTCCAAGAATGAGATCCAATGTATCGCCAACCTTTACCTGAAGGGGGGGGAGGAGAAAAAATTACCTTGGTTTTTTTCCTTGAGCAACTGTATGAATAACTTGCCTGACATTGATTTGACTACTTTCATTCCCACCATTTTGAAGCTTGAAGCAAAGCTGCCAAGTTGATTGCTTAATAGGTGTACTTTTTTGTGGTATAAATTCTATGATTCGAGGATGTTGTGGTGCCTTAAGAATGTATGCGTGTGTAAGAAAAAGTTGTAAACCCATAATCAGACATTTCTAATCCATGAAACTTAGAATCACAATAAAGAAGCTACAGCAGTAATATGACACAACACCATAAATCATATACTGCACTTGTGAGTCCACACTTGGGACTACTGTATCCAATTTTGATCACTAAGATACAAAAAAGATGCCGTGACTCTAGAAAAGAGTGCAGAGAAGAGCAACAAAAATGATGAGGGATCAGTTAAGGCAGGGGTAGGCAACCTTGGCTCTTTTATGACTCGTGGACTTGCAACTTCCAGAATTCCTGAGCCAGCATGGCTGGCTCAGGAATTCTGGGAGTTGAAGTCCAAGAGTCATAAAAGAGCCAAAGTTGCCTACCCCTGAGTTAAGGGAACTAGGTCTGTTTAGCCTAACAAAAGAAAAGGGTTAAGGATGACATGATAGCTGTCTTCCAGTACTGGAGGGACTGTCACAGAGAAAAGGGGGTCATGTTATTCTCCAAAGCACCTGAAGGCAGGACAAGAAGCAATGGCTGGAAGCTCATCAAAGAGAGAAGCAACCTGGAATAAAAGAGAAATTTCCTGACAGTGAGAACAATTAATCAACCAAACAACTTGCTTCCTGGGGTTGTGGGTGCTCCATCGCTGGAGGTTTTTAAGAATCAAATTATTCTATGGTTAAATTGTTGTTGCTATTACTAACTGCATTTCTATGTGCTGAATCTACCAGATCTATGACAATTTATAGCCACAAATAATAAAAATGTTTATATTAAAATTTGCTACAGCCCCTAATAAAATGGACAATACAATATGCTTCGACCCCTCCCTCCCCCAAAATAACAATTATCCTATACTCATATACAGAAGAAGAAAAAAGTGCCAATGGTGAACCAACAATGTCCAAAGCAAAAGTTTTCTCCAACTTCTGGGAGGCCATCAGTGAGAGAACCAGTCTCAGTACTAGGGACAGGCTGTTCCAGAGAACTTGCACTGAGATGGCGCATTGGCAGCAGCTTCTTCTGAGGAACAACTGAAATAAGAAGATGCCTACAAAGGCAGCAATCCCTTGTATAGCCCATTGTAGAAGTCTACAAATGGTGATGAAGGCATAAGACCCATAGCTAGGTCCTCCTCTTTCAAGGAAGTCAGGGAGAAAGCTCATGGACCCAGACAGATAACACATTACTCTGTTACTCAGAAAATAATACAGATGCCTCCTAAGGCCAATGCTGGTAACATAGCTGAAATAAATAAATAAAAAAGCTGCGCTCTACATGGCTTCACTTGCCTTGATTACACTTATCTACTGTTACTCCTGGCAGGCTTTGAATACTGATAGGTTATGATTAGTGCAAATTTGAATGTGATTTTCATTTAGTATGGTTTATAAATTGATACCAGATTGTGTTTAATGCAAGCTAGGGTTGTTTGTGTGAGGTGGTGTGTGCACGGTTGAGATTAGTGCATGTGCAGTTGATTAGACACTAATCATCATTTGGGTAAAATGGAGAAAAGGAAAATTCCATTCAAGGAAAGCTCAAAAAAGAAGAGGCTCTTTTTGAAGAACTATAGCAGAATATAGGAGATAGCTACACTTTGGGTGGTTTATCCTTTTACTGTTCTACATTATTTCATTAATGAACATATTAGAATATATGTTCAAAAATTTCAGTTGCCCATTTCCATCAAACTATAACCAATTACCCTATCTTCCATAGAAACATCACTTTAAAAACATGTGAATTCAAATAGTACAACCATTTCATAGAATTGATTAACCACACTAATTGAGACCTACTTGTAAAACACTAAACTATAATTATCTGCACAGGTTCAAGAGAAATCATAAATTTGCACATTCTCCCTTATCCTTTTTACTCAGTTAACTCTACTTTTTTTAAAAAATCCTGAATTCTTGATCCACACAAACCAGAAATTATAGCTTCAGATATAATCTGTTTATTTGAACAATCTTGTGGCTGAAAGTAGCTCACCTTGAATCTGATGAAAATCTGCTTTAAACCATACTGCCTTTGTTCAGATTTAGTTAAGTAAGCCAGAATTCTGGCTCAGTAAAGAAAAAAGCAGAATGTGGGTGCATGCTAATGTATTCCCCTTTGGATTTTAATTATCAGTGCACTAAAAACTGGTTTATTGATCAAAAGCACACCAAGCCATGACTTGGGCAGGACTAATAGAGAAACAAGCCAGAATTTCCAATTTGCACATAATGTTAAGCAATCTATCAACATTGCCACCAGATATCTGCAGAAGCCCCCCCCCCCCAAAAAAACCCAATAAAATAATAGTATTAACCTTCTTTCTTACTCACAATTAAAACAGAGTTCTAGTTTAACACAATGATCAAATTAACAAGCCAGAAATTTTTTGAAAGTGAAATAAAGTATGGAGGAAGAATGAGAAGTGTTGCATGCCCCAAACTTTAGATGAACTTACTCCAGTTCATCTGACATTAAATTAGGTCTAAGAGATACACTGAACCAGCTCAATGTTTTTGAAATATGATATTGGTTGTATAATACAACATGCAACTGTTATTTTAATAAGCTGGTTATCGATATGTAAATAGTTCTAGAAATAAAAATAAGCAAATGGCCAAAAAATTAATAATCTTGGGTCTCAATCCTGCAAAGAAAAATGTCTTTTATATGTAGTGATGTGATCCTGTTTCACTATGTAATAGTGAGAATTAAATCTTAACCCATGATTTCTCATGTTAGTTTAGGTTATACCGTGAATTTCAAAGTCTTACCGATCTGCTTTTCTTCCACAATTTTTCTCCATTCAGTCTAAGCTCACCATTGTAGAATGCATCTTCCACTTTGCTTTAAAACAAAAAGAACCCATTTTTATATTTAATATTCTTGCTATATTTTTTACAAAAACTGTTGGTCTGTGATCAAAAATCAAGAACAATTTCTACTTAAATCTGTTTTGCTACATTCTGCAAGTAAAATAACAATGGTTGATAGCACATGCCTAATTTTTCTGCTCTTCATTCAAAGCTTTTTACTATGTATATTAAATACACAAAACCCTGAAACAAATGACAAAGTCTAAGCAGGAAATGTGCATGCATATCATGGCATCTGGAAGCTTTAATTAAAGGAGTGGCCAACGGACTGCAAATTAAGTTGGAAAAGTAGTCTCATTAAGAGCTATTTTGTTTTTTTAATGACTATCAGCTGATGCTAATAGTTGTCTTTACTTTTTTATAGTCAATTTTACAGTATTTAACTGACCAATCTGTTTTCATAGGGATTTTAATCACAAGCTACAAAAGTCATTTTAAATGTCCTTCCCAACTTAATGCTTTCCAGATGCTGTTATAACCAGCACCGGATTGGGAAAGGCTTATGAAGAATACTATCTTTAACATATTAGTATTAGCAAAACCAATATATTAATTGTATATTAATAGTCTTCCTAAGAGGGAAACCTTTAACTAGCTTGCACTTAGCAATATTAAACAAAGTATCATTAGCTATACCTTGTAATCTCTTTACTTACAAGTGATTTTAAATTTTTAGACTTACTTTCTTGCAATATCTAAACCAGACTTCAAGATTACATCAAATCGGAAAGACTGCACTACTTTCTCAAGGTCTTTGTAATTCTTCACTATGCTGGGATCATCTTCAAACTCATCTTCTGAATCAGTTATCTCTTCATCAGTGTCTTCCTCCTCCAAGTCTTCTTCCACAGTTTTTTTCACATTTTTATGTGAGCTTTTGTTACTTTTGTGTCGGACCGAAATCCCTGACACACTTTTTGACCATGGTATTAAAAATACATGCTGCTGAATGGGAGAAACACTGAAATGTTTGGGGAGAATTGCTGTTCTGGGATGCTGGCTTGTAGCCCAAAGAAAGGTCCTCCAGGGAGAGCGGAGTTTGTGAGGAGATTTGACCAGAAGTCCAAGCCAGACATTAAGATTTCTAAAAGCGCCAAGAAGCAATTTATACCCTGTCATAGCATACCCTGGAACAAAGGATTGAACAGTTAGGGCACTGCAAGTTAGAAATTTTACAAAATGAACAATGCAAGTCTTACACATTCTAAAGCAGGTGTCTTCAAACTTGGCCCTTTTATGACTTGTGGACTTCAACTCCCAGAATTCCTCAGCCAGTGTGCCTGGCTGAGGAATTCTGGGAGTTGAAGTCCACAAGTCATAAAAGGGCCAAGTTTGAAGACCCCTGTTCTAAAGCAACAAGCAATATAGGAAGGTATGGGATCCACAAAATTCTGAACTCATTAAAGAATGTTGCACTAAATTCATTCAATTTATTTCTGAATAAAAATGTCTGGTCTTGTGATGTGAATTTTTTTTAAATGCCAGGGACTGGGTTATAATTTTAGACATAAAAATCATCTACCCACAATCCAAGTAGTTAAAGACCTTTGTTCTTTGGCTTTCTTATGCAGGGTTAGGCAACATAATATCAACAGGTACTACTGATATCCTAAAAATCTACAATGCCCACAAAATCATCAGCCTAAATTCTGTATTACTGCATTCACAATAATTCAGTGGCTTACATTAACTTACCAGCAAATAAGTATCCTTTTCATGCTCTGTCCACAAACACTATTCATAAACAAGGCATTGAAGACTAGTGGGAGAAATCTATTACTTTATCCGTGAATATACTGTTATGCTGGGCTATGACTGTAACAAAGATTGATTTGAGTCTACCGTGATGAAGCATATTCTGGAAAATGGGTTCAGCATGAAGACCTCAATGAAATCTTCATTGTTTTTTTCCCTCAAGCATAGCCTTGCAGAGTGACATCCTGCTTCGACTGTTCAAACTTTCTTAGGAAAGAAAGCCAAAACTACACATTATTTATTTAATAATTTATTTCTTCTTGGGCAGGCAATTTAAAGCAGTTTACAATCAAATAATTTAAATAAATTATAATAAACTAAAGAAGTATAAAAGATTGGAAATGGATGAAAAAAAAATCCCAAGGCTTTCACTACAAAGAATGCCCACCTATGAATAACAGCAAAATAACAGTAGGTCAATTGTGGTACTGGATCACAACAGGACTGCCTCTGTTCACCTTAGTAACCAACCTGCCAGATAAAGGCAAAAGCAGACTGTTAGGTATCCTGCTCCCAAGTTGTCAAGGGTGCTCTTTGTCAAACACAAGATCTTGGTTTGGTAGTTAATTGGTAGCCAGTCAGTTGCTCCAATAAAGATGCAATGTGTGCATAGCCAGACCTCCCGCTTATCTAAACATGAGGCTACCAGAATGTGAACAAGAGCAGGTAGGTTTCCACATGCAGGAAAGTTATTTGTCAATGCAGCAAGATATTTCGGTAAGGTGTTCCTTAAAAGGTCAGTTGGTCCTCCAGTATCAATTACTATTCCAGAAACATCTGAAACTATTGTAAGTTTTCAAACTCTTGAGTCCACACCCTGGCCAAAATAATAAAAATCTGAAGAAGTGGAATCAAATTCCACTCAAGGCAGATTCACTAATTCCCATTCCTTGAAATTTGAACCATGAACTGTCCTGAGGGAATTCCACTTCAATTCACTGGCACCCATCTATCCTGTAACAGAATCTAGATACTCATTCTACATTTGCCTGTTCTCTCTTGATTTAGGTGTCATGAAGTAATCAGCATGTCTTTAACATCTGATGACATTTCACCCCAAACACCTGATGATTATCATATATATAAATAGCATTGGGGAAAATTAGTCCTCTGTTGGCACCCACAGAATGTACAAGCACAGTGATGCAAGCTATTTTCCAAGACCAAAACTCATTCTGTCCTAAAACCAATCCTAAATCCTTTATCAGAAAGGATCAACAAAATTAGTGTTCTCCAAGAAAATCTGAACTGTACAAATACTACCTTCTCCAGCACTTCACCCAAAACAGAAGTATTATGGTCAATAGTAATCCCCTGGATCCAGAAAGGGGCAGACAAGGACCAACCTTAAAATTAGGGTCTCAATTCATCATGGAAACATAAGCTCTATATTCTACCTAACCAATCCCTATTTATTATTGCAAATAAGCCAAGATGGTCAAAGATCAAAAGAGTAGGCAGTAGGCCTCCCAACAGAAGCAAGTCCATTTAGTTTTCAGCTTGTAACTTTATGCTGTGGACTGCAAGCAAGTTTCTATCTAGCTCTAAACATCGATTACACGGAACTCTAAAAGCAGCATAGAAGTATTCATACAACCCTCAGGGCAGTCTAATATACCTTAAATTAATACAATACTATACTGACTGAATTTACTTGTTAACGTCTCGCACAATATGACCTGCAGAATACAGTACACCCGTAACAACAAGAAGCGTGTACAAAAGACCAGACTATTTCAAGCATCGTTGGTATTACTTAGATGTCAGACGAATTAATAGGTCACAGCCGCACTCCTAATTTTTCTCATCCCCTGATCTTACAAAGGATCCAACCACAAATGCCACGGAGGTCAAACGCCCCTGGTTTGGTGTGTGTGTATGAATAAACTTCGCAGAGGGCAATGACAAGCGCCAAGGTCGAATTCAAGGGAACCCTACCGTAAATACGGTTAAAACCGCGCTGCAATCCCCACTGTAAACCTTCCGCAGCAGATCCAGCACCGCGTGTCTAACCCCCGCCCTCTGCCTGGTTGCCTAGCGGGCCTGCGTCCGATTCCGGCCTCTCTTCGCCCAGGAAGAGAGATGGAACCGGAAAGCGCTGGTTCTTCGCCCGGGGCCGAGCAGCGCCCGCCTGCCTGGCCGCTCTATGATCCCGCCTGCCACACTACCTGCCTTCGTCCGGCGCTTGCAACCCAAACCCCGCCGCGCGGCCCCGTTCCGTGCCCGTCCTTTCCCCACTTTTCCGCAGGGATCAAAGGGCAGCGGCCAAGGCGGAACCAAGTTTTTGTCGGAGGCAACAGCGTCACCTGCTGGAAAGAAGGGCCTCGGAGGACCTGGCGGCTGTAGGCCGAAGCCCTCCGGGTCTCTGGCGGTTCCTCCGGAGGCGCAGAAGAGCCAAGCCAGCGGCTGTGGGCGATCCAATCTGAGAGATTGGTCTCAGTTTATAGCTGGATGGGCTTCAGAAAGTCGGGACGACCTCGGAAAGATACACAGTTGCACCTATTTTGCAGTGGCGTATATTGAACTCCCGGAGTAGGGCGCGTTTCTCCCTTCTCGGTTTGTGAACTTTCCTCTGGAAAGATGCTGATTTGAAATTGTGATGTTAGAGATTTCCAACACAAAATCACTCAAAGCAACAACTACAATGAATAAATCTATAAGATAAGACGGATAGCATTTCCCTCAGTATGGCCCTGCTGGATAAAAACGTTTTCATCATAGAAGAAACATAATTATAGATTACTATTGCAAATTAATCCCATTCATAATCTCAGAAGCACAATCTAGCATATATTTATTTCCATTACCGTTCTGGCCTCCCTGCAATCTTGTGAGGTAGGTAAAGCAGGGATCTGAACCTGCATCACACCATCATAGTCCAATATTTTAACTGCAAAACCACATCTGTTCTTGCAAGCCATTTCCACTTTCTTTTTGCAACCAATAATAGAAAAACCCATGTGCCTCTAGAACAGCCAAAATTTCTTGTCTAGGCCAGCAGTCTTCTAAATTCAGTCAGCTGGACACATGAAAAATGTGTAAGAATGGTGTCCCTTAGTCCCTCTTCCACAAATTGTCAGCCACTCCATCTTAATGTGGAGATGCCTTTCTTATTCTGAAGGCAACTGAAGATATATGAGTGCCAGCTTCCCCTACGTTGTACTGTATCTTCTAGCAAAGAGGTTTTCCATGTTCCTTTGCGATTAGGCCTCATGTCTCCAAGTGTTGTCTGCATTATCTGAATTGGATACCCCCAGGAAACAGAATTCCTTACAGCTCCACTAGGAATTTCTGAATATCGCTTCTTCAATTTGTCAGGTGTGCAGTTTTCATTTAGTTTATTTTTGTTGCTGTATGGTTCCCCACCATTTGTTAGCAAGTGTTAAGATGCAGTAGATAAGTACTGGAAGAGTATGTGTTAGTGTAGAGGAGTGATAGTGTACTGTAGAAGAGTATGGAGATAACCTTGAAGAAGGAATGCAACAACAGACAAACATCAGTTTGAGCAGGTGAGAAAGAAACTCAAGATTGCCCCACTATTAGTGTCTTTGAACTAAGAAGAAGGGAGAGAGACGCTGACCAGATTTCAAAATTCTCTTATCATGCCCTCTTAACAATAAAATACATTTGCAGTATGGTGTCTGTTTCCTGACCTGGCCTACTTTGAAGGGCTGATGGCCAATCTGCTGATTTAAGGAGCCTACCCTGCTGAAGAACAGTCTAGCTCCCTAACCTAGTATCTTTTAAGTACTGAGTGGGAGAGGGAAACTTCCACTGTCCCTTGCTTCATGTAGAAATGTTGAGTCAGCCCCAGCCTTATAGCCTGTGTCCTGCTTTGCCAAGGGTATAAAATTGTACAGCTCAGCACATGCTCCCTGTTAAGTCCTGAAAGGAAAAAAAAAAACCCTCTGTGTTGTCAAGCAGAAACTTTTTTTGTTCTCATAGAGATTCATAATTATTGTTGACTGTCATAGGTTTGCTTGTTTGATTGCTGTTTAATTATACAAGGCAATGTGTGATATTAACTTCCAAACCACCATTGAACTTCTCCTCTGAAATAGCGAAGACAAAAATCAATTTGCATTAACTGAGTGTTCCACTTATTAAAACTGCTCACATTAAATTAAAGTGGGAGCAGTAATTTCACCACTGTGACTCATGAATGTTTTTATGGTCTAGCTAGTACATATATCTGGCACTGAAGATTTAGATTTTTAAATACTTGTCATAGTTATATAGTTTTCAGAATGAATTTTGGTTTCATCGTTTGTTTGCTTGACTTTGGGATAATGGCCCCTTCCTTTGAACTCATCTGTGAAGGTTATTTTTGGATGGTTTGTTGTTTGTGTGTGTGGGGGGGAGAACCTTTAAAAATCTAAAACAGGCATTGAGGTAATTAAATATATATATTTGTCCTTTAAGCTGTAATAGTTAAGGGGGGATGGGAAAGAGACTAGTGTTACAGGTGTTAGGAAGAGATGAAAGAATATGTGACATATATTCTTTGTTTCAGATTTTGGTCTTAAGCTAAATTATTTGATATTGAAATCTCCATTGTATTGTTACTTGGTATGTGTATCTGTGTGTATATATACATACACATACATGTACACACCCAAGTTAATAAGAGCAAAAGTAGATGGACAAAAGTTTAACAAAATTAAAATACCAAATAATAAACATGTAAAAGAAAGCAAAGAAAAAATAGTAAATTTTTAAAAACTTTTAAAACGATGAATAGCTATTTAATAACTTTCCTAAAAGATAATAATTTTCTTCTTCCGTGATACTAGAATAATTTTCTCTAACCTGGTGGCCTTTGAATATTTTGAACTACAATGCTGGGATTTCCTTGCAGAATCTTGGCTTTAGCACAGCCTTGGGGGATCTCTTGTGACTTTGCCTTGCTGGAGTCACATCTCCACATCTGCCTTCTCCAAAGCTGGGCACCATCTAGCACAGGGGTCTTCAAACTTGGCCCTTTTATGACTTGTGGACTTCAACTCCCAGAATTCCTCAGCCAGGCAAGCTGGCTGAGGAATTCTGGGAGTTGAAGTCCACAAGTCATAAAAAGGCCAAGTTTGAAGACCCCTAATCTAGCATCTCCTGGGATTCTTGACACCCAATATCCTGGTGGAAGCTCAGTTTGGCCATTTGCGCTGATGCCAGAACTAAGTCACTGAGACAACAGGGTTTCTCCGAATCACCCTGATCCAGGATTCCTCCCAATCCTCATATTTGGGATCTGTTTGTTCTCTCTTACAAGTGGATTGAGCTTCTTTTCATTTCCTAACCACTTAAGCTCTTAGACTGGGTATGGTGACTGTTTCAGCTTGTCATAGCAACATGTTTTTTTCTCAAATCCTTTCCAGAAACTGTATTCTTACAAGAACAGCTGGCACATTCTCATTTCTCTCTGTGCTCTTTTTCCTATTGGTCTTAAAAGTACTGAATTAAGGGTATATGAATAGAGGGAGGTGGTGAGTGTAAATGTGAGTGTTTTGTTAGTGTTGCAGAAAGTCTGTCCCATTTGATGCCTTGTCTTTGGCTCTTATCCTGGGGGCTTATCCAACTCACACTGAGCAGGTGGCGAATGCAATGAAAAAAGAAACAGCAATCAAATTAAATGCTAGTTATGTTTAATATCCTTAGTCGCCGTGACAGCTACATGTTCCATCAGCAAATGCTAATTAGTTTGAATTTGCTTATGTTTGTATTCCCATTTTGCTTCTGATTAATTGCATTATGACTTGGAAGAGGATGTTCTTTCGTCTTAATTAGCAGCACTTCTTTCTGTAACCTTTTTCTAACTTTTCAGGGTGAGGTTTTCTTTACCTAGGTGCTCAAGGAATAAAATCAAGATTGCCGGCCACATATCCATATGAATGCAGAAAGGGTTGTCCCTGAGAAAAAGGGATGCGTGTATGCTAATTTTAGGAGGCATTTTAACAGCAGCACTCGTGTTTTCAGTTTGAAAGCAACGTTTATTTACCACAGTACAGAATGCAGTAAGCGCAGCTCTGGACCAAGTAGATGATTAATAGGAAAGAAGAGTCAATTGACACCACAGGAGATCAGTGTTGGAGAATTTCTGTAGGTAATTTTCAGTTTGAGAGCCAATTTAGTGTAGGGATTAAGGCACCAGGCTGCAAATGTGAGATCAGGAGTCCTTGTCCTGCTTTAGCACAAAACCAACTGAGTGGCCATGGGCCAGCCAATCTCACTCAGCTCTAAGAAGAAAGCAATGGCAAACGACTTCTGATATCTTGCCTAGAAAACTGCAGGGACTTGTCCAAGCAGTCACCAGGAATCAACATTGACTTGAAGGCACCAATAATTTAGCATTTTATCCACCTATCGAGTTCTTCCCAAGAACCTGGGATAGGCAGATGTTGGTGTTTGAAGGTGTTAACATAAGCAGTTCCACATAAAGCTGCCTTTTGCAACTGACTGATGGTGATTTTGTTAATGCGGATGGTATTCAACTTGTTTTGGGAATGCACTTAAGGAGCCTGTTGCTATTGGTGCCATCTTTGCTTTCTTTTGCCACACTTATACTGTTTCTGTTTTCAGCTCTTTGTACATTTTGATTTTCTTCAGTTCTTTTCTTCTATTCTACTTTCTCTAGGTACTATCCAGACTTTTTTTATCTTTCTTATCAACAATCATTAAGTCTGGAGTGTTGTATGTTTCATTGATCATTAAGCTGGAGAGTTGTATGGCAAGCGCTTAGCGAGAATTTGCATTATTTATATATCTCTGGTAATATATAGTAAAAGGCAGAGAACTTTCCTGGGCCACTGCAGTTCAATCCTGTATGTAATCAGCATGGACAGTCCCAAAGAGGTTATTCCAGCTTTAACTCTGTTATATACATAGTAATGGCAGAACAGAGATGGAAAGTAGGACACCAGGTGATCTCTCCTGTCTTTTGTACCATTAAAGAAACAATGTGGTAAATGAGGATGATGTATCCAACAATGATACACTTGGCTTAGTTCTGGTTTAGCCCACTCATTGTCATGGTTTATGGTCTGACATTACACACAAAAAGGCATGTCGGCTTTTCAAACCAACCATGGTAGAAGCAAGCCATTGTGCAGTGCAATGTGTGAACTTAGTTCTGTGTATCTGATCAATTATATTCTAAGCACTGAAGCTGAGAACACTTACGCACAAGAGTGCATTGTGCCATTCCCACTCCCCAATCCTGAAGCCAGTCTGCGGGGACCTCACATCTGCTGACTTCAGGACGTTGAGAGAGAACTCAATGTGCTGGCCCCAGTATTTCCTCCAGCTATCAAGAGGCATCAAGAAGTTTAAAGGGAGGAAGGGAGGGGGGGGGGGGAGAGAGAGAGACAGAGAGAAAGAAAGAGAGAGAGAGAGAGGAGAGAGAGAGAGAGTCATAAAAGGGCCAAGTCTGAAGACCCCTGCTGTAAACCATCAACTTCTGTCAGCTTTTGCTTTCTCCAACTTTCAATTAACTGTATTGCTAGATATGTCGTTTTAATTCCAACCCTGGACAGGATGAGTGGTTAGATGGCTGATCCTCATTACCAGTAAATTTCAGAAAATACCCATTTTCCTATAGTCTTAAGTAAAGAGAAGGAAAAATTTCCATAGCCTGAGTTTTATTAATTTTTTCCCTTACCAAATAATTCATCAAGAAAATGCTTTCTGCAACTGCAGTTTCATTATTTTACCAATTAAGCATCCCATGACAAAATGTACTAAAATATAATAGTTTCCCTTCATTGATGGAGCTGGTATCCCACATTTTTGATTAAATTAAGATGTCCATTTATTGAGACACCTTCATTATGAAAACTAGTCTTCCTCATTACAACTCATTGATGAGCCTTTCGCTCCGTAATACAGAAACTTCTTCTATCCAACAAAGAACTCACATAGGAATTAAGGAAAGGCTAAAGTAAATCCATCATTATGTTTTACCGTATTTTTACGACTTGTCAAGACAACAAAGATTGATCACTCTTATTTACCCCCACCTTAATGTCAGGACACATTTTGGCCACCAGGTGGCAGAAGATCACCATACAGAACTAGAAGCTAGATATATGAGAGGTCTTATAAATAAGATACAGTGCCAAGTCATCCAGGTTCAGCGCACAGTGGGCTGAGTATGAAACCAGGCTTGCTGTAACATAAACCAGTTTTGCCTTGAGCTGAAGGGCATACACGCCTCTCATGGATGCTACATACATTTTAGTTATTTGGGTTTTTTTTTTTCAGTTGCAGCTAATGGCAATGACAAAAATGTCCACTAAAAATAGCATCTAGGTTCCCACATCACTCTAAGCAATGACTTTTATGAATAAACCACAGTTGGCTGATACTGCATAGTACACTAAGTCATAAACCATAAACCATAGGTTATTGCATACTGGTGGAGACACACTTTGAAATTTCATCAGGCTCCTGTTCTGAGGAATTCGACTGAAAAAGAAGTCAGAACTGAGTAGAGTTTAAAATGGTAGCAATGCTGAAACAGCCAGCAATTTGCAATCATGTGCCACAGCCATAGCTGAGCAAATCACAGGAAGAGAAAATGGCAAAGCCCCAAGTAGATATTTTTTCTTCTTCAAAAAGCTGGTGAGAATGTCAAAGATCTAAGAAGAGAAGAAAAGCGATCAGGATTATCAGGAACAAAAGGAAGCCATTTGTGATCCATTTTGCACACTAGTAGGATCCCTTACTTCACAGCAAACCACAAATTGTTGCTAAGCAAACAGTACATGCCTCAGTCTGTACAAGGGCCAGATGAACAACTGATCTTGATTCTCATGCAGCTTTGGCCTCTTAGGAGTTCCCTGTAAACCAAGGGTCTTCAGACTTGGCCCTTTTATGACTTGTGGACTTCAACTCCCAGAATTCCTCAGCCAGGCACGCTGGCTGAGGAATTCTGGGAGTTGAAGTCCACAAGTCATAAAAGGGCCAAGTCTGAAGACCCCTGCTGTAAACCATCAACTTCTGTCAGCTTTTGCTTTCTCCAGCTTTCAATGAACTGTATTGCTAAATATGTTGTTTTAATTCCCACCCTGGACAGGATGAGTGGTTAGATGGCTGATCCTCATTACCAGTCTCACTTTAAAAGCAAAATTGTGACTGGGGACATTTGGATGCATACCTCCAGAGTTGCATTATTTTTAAGCAGAAGACAATGACACAAAATCATGTGTTGCTGTTTTAATGCATTTAGTTATTTTGAAAAGAAAGGGGGGAGGGAGACAAAGGCATAAAAATTACAAACTACAGATATATAAAAAGTTTCAAGTGCAATAGTGTATAACATTAAGACTGAAAGAAAATACGAACTATTCCAATTGAAGAAACACTGCATTTTTACTTTATTTATCAGCTTGGATTAAAGGAAACAGACAACTGTTTCACACTATATTACCTTCTGAGACACAACCTAGGAAGAATAGTGCAAGGAGAGACAACTGGAGGCAAGTACTTGGTATAGTTCTAAATGTCACACTGACCCTAGTTCTCGTGTACAAGTCATAGAATACATGGCTTGTGCTGAGGTCATCCACATGGAATTTTTCTTTCGGTTATCAACTTTTGTGCAAATATCTTGACAGATGCAAATAAAGCGCTCAAGTCCTGAAATACAGCATGAGTCCTCCATTTTTACTGCAGTTGTGAATACAACCTATGATGTTTCCCAGAAAGTCCATCTCAGCCAGGGGGCTGTAATGTATCTATTTCTTCAACGTGAAGGAATGCCTGAACATAAAAATACAAAAAGTCCTTTCTGAGCATTTTGGAAGCAACTGGACGGACACGTAGCATTTTGGACACCATTGAAATGAATAGATTGGACATGTCAAAATTGCAAGGTCAGGGTGATGATGGGACATTCTGCAAAAATGTTGGGGCTGTGTATTGAAATACAAGGTAGAATTATAGCACAATGTCCAAGAGATAGTATGTACCCAGCACTACTCATAATCTCAGTTTAGACTTGAACAATGGTTATTTCAGGTCTTCCAGAAGTGGAATTATTTCTTTGAAGTTGAAAATTTTCTTTGCAGTATCAAATAATGTAATTCGATGTCCCTATATATGAGGGATTTTTTTGTTTTTGTGTCTTCCAAGTCAATCTTGACTCTTGGCAATTGCCCGGACAAGTCTCTGCAGTTTTCTTGGCAAAATATTTTACCATTGTTTTACCATTGCCTCCTTCCTAGAGCTGAGAGAGAGAGTGACTGGCTCAAGGTCACCCAGCTAGCTTCAGGCCTAAAGCAGAACTAGAACTCTCAGTCTCTCCGTTTCTAGCCTGATGTTTTAACTACTGCACCAAACTGACTGTCTCATATATGATTGTGTTCATCTAAAACTATGCTGAAACACCCTGTGCAAAAAGATAGTCAATACACTTCGAAGCTCTTGTGCCCATGTTTTTCTGCTTCAGGATCATCCATAATAGGCTGCCTGAGATTATTCTTTGAGGAAAGGGATAGAATTTTAATACCTCAAATGGAGTTCTATGGCTGTGTTGCTCGCCAAAAAATTGGATTCAATCCACTACATTTCAGAACTGATTCAATCATCACAAACTGTTAAAAATGAAGTTGCAGGCCTTCTTCAGACCTCTCTTAATAACTTAAAACAGGGGTCTTCAAACTTGGCCCTTTGATAACTTGTGGACTTCAACTCCCAGAATTCCTCAGCCAGGCACACGGGCTGAGGAATTCTGGGAGTTGAAGTCCACAAGTCATCGGGCCAAGTTTGAAGACCCCTGACTTAAAAGATGCCTGAAATCAATAAGCATCAAACCTGATGGTACTATGACCATGGCCTAGTCTTGCATTATAGCTCAAGAATTTGAAACTGATGTGTGCCCTAAGTAATGAGGAAGTTTCATGATGACTGGTCTGAGGATCAAAAACCAGCATTTGCAGAGGACCAGTTTAGAGTCCAAGTGTTCTTTCTAATACTAGACATAGCGATCTCTCATATAAAACACAAATTTGCAGAACTAACAAGTAGTTTTACATTACATAAATGTAGCTATTAATCTTCATGTCAGCAACCAATGAAGAAGAGTTGTATACAGCTGGAAAAGTTTTGGTAAAGAAATGTGATAATGATTTGTTAGAAACATTTCCTGAGCCATGGCTCATATCCAGATTATTACTGAAGCCTAATAAAAAAACAACAACCCAATAATAAAAAAGTTGTAGAATTTCTTATGAAAGAAAATCATCCTCAGTCATCAAATTTTACTGAGAGTGACAGCTCCAGAGAGGTCATGTTCTAAACTTAAACTTACCAAAAAATATGGAGTCCTTGGTGCTCTCTGACCTTGGTTATTTGTTTACAGATATTTCATTACCAAACTAGGTAATATCATCAATGGTGTTACCTAACACTGATGATGTTATCTAGTCTAGTAATATCTGCAAGCAAATAACCAAGCTCAGAGAATATCAAGGACTCCACAGCTCAACTCTGAACCACATATACTGACTTTTACTGGAACTATAAAAAATATAAAAAACTATGAATCAATCTCTCCCAAGCATGTCTAAGTGGCCTGCTGGTAACTTCACTCCAAAATGTGTGCCAAAAACCCCTGCATATCTCAAAGGTAGTAAGTATACAGTATTTGTGGA
Organism: Azemiops feae; assembly: GCA_023970755.1. NCBI lineage: Eukaryota > Metazoa > Chordata > Lepidosauria > Squamata > Viperidae > Azemiops > Azemiops feae. Next base: position 2,510,391 of record JALGBA010000094.1, read on the forward strand.
GGAAAAGTTACAAAACAAAAACGTTTGAGCATCCATTTCCAGCTCTGCTCCCGTTGCTGTCACCTGCAGAGGGCCATAGATGATGTTGTTGGATCTTAGCCACTCACCTAACTGGTTCATGCAGGATGTGCAGGACCTGAGTTCATGCAACACAGGCAGGTAATATAGCTGCTAACACAGAAGGAAAAGAGGGAGAAAGGAGGATCAGTCAACAAATTTGTGCCGTTCCTTGCCCGCCCGCCTGAAAGGGGAACAACTGTTGCTATTGTTTTTGGGGTTTTTTTGAAAATTACATTTGGCTTCTTAACTTGATCAGTGATTTATTGTTGTTGAATCCTGGGTATACTCTTGCTCAATCTGTGTTTAAAAATAAAAATAAAAACTCTGTACATATTCATGGTGTTTATCTTTCATTTTAAAATGGCCACAAAGGGCTATTGTTTTAGTCTGATTGGCTGCATAGTATGAGAGGGCCCATCTTCCTTTCTCTGCCAGGTGCCCATTCTACCTAGCTATTACCCTGAAGGCAGTAAGTATAGATTTGTCCCCAGATGCTCCCTGCCCCAACTAAAATAATAGAAGTCTACTCTCCTTCCCTGTTGGAAGCCAGAAAAGAAATTATTTTTAAAATAAAGAGGGCGAAAAGGGACAGATACGTGAAGAACTCAAGGAGACAAATTACTGATTCAGAGCGGAAATGCTGGCAAACCAGTTTTGTGGTTAAGTCCAACTTATTACATTCAGAGATGAATGTTCAGGATTGATAATAATAAAAACATCCCGGAGACAGAAAATTAACATAACGAGAAGAAAACTAACTAGAAGGGAAAAAAAAACCCAAGAAAATTGGAATAACTATATGCGTATTATAAAGGAATAGGAATTTATTTTGAGCAGTTGAAAAATAGTAGCAATGCATTCTAATTACATCACAGTGGCTGTCAACACCCAGGCCTAAATACAGCATACAGAGTCCAAGTGCCAAATATGTGATTCTGCAGAGAGAGAAAATACAGCTTTGGGACGTCTATCCAGCCACACATTCCAGAAGCAGCAGGCACATTCTCAGGGTGATCCAAATAACAGCTCTCAAGGGCATCTCCTGTGGGGACTGCTGTGTTCAATACATCAAAAAAACCTTTTATGTTGGAAATTATGATATTTCAGAAGCTTGCAACAGGAAATGCCCTGGAAAACATCAGCTCTTAAATGCACCAAAACTCTCCTTCTTATGCTCAAATAATTTAAATGAACCATTATTAAACCCAAGGAGCTTCAGATATAGAGATTGCCACATGCCGATGCTAAATTACAGTTCATCCCATGCTCAGTTCTATCCCATCTGCCCTGACTTGGGACAAAAGGGAAGGTGTGCGTTTTAATATCAAGGTGTCTAATATCAAGACTAATATCAAGGTGTCTTGTTTCTTCATTTCTACATTCCACTGTATGTCCACAGAAAGTTTGGTCTAGTGGTTATGGCACCAGCCTAGAAAGAGAGAGACCATGAATTCAAGTCCCACCTTAGACATGAAAGCCAGCTGGGTAATTTTGGGCCAGTCGCTCTCTCTTAGCCTAACCTACCTCACAGGGTTCTTGTGGAGAAAATAGGAGGAGAAAAGTGCGTCGAACATGGTCACCACTTTTGAGTTATTTGTAAAAATAAGAAAGGCAAAATAATAAAGACAGGATGCATATAAATAAATTACATTTAAACAATTTTTTTAAAAAAATCTGCAGCAAGGAAGAACGGATGGTTCAGATTCATAGGAGCGAAGGAGGAACATTACTTTGTTGCAATTTAAAGATTAAATAAAATAACAGGGAAAAGAACAGCGTACCTTTGTGGTCAAGCAGCCACAGGATGAGAAAGACAGTGCGTGCTTTGCACAGCCTGGGCAGAAACCAAAAGGGTGCTCCCTGGGGGATTTAAGGGTGGAACAGAGATATGCTGGCAGAAGAGATGGGGGGAAACAGGGTAGCCAGATCTTGATGGACTCCGGTTTTGAAATGAGCATACAGGGCCGTGACCATGATTGGAGGGAGGAGGCCTACCAGGGGCTGTAGCCATAGCAGCTGGATGTATTGCTAGATTAGAATGAAGCACAGTAGACCAATTTCCCTAAGACAATTGTTGCAACTTAGGGCAGAAAACAGTATTTTTTGAAACAGAGGTTGGGTGGCTCATACTGGCAATGGGCAAGCATAAATTGTGAGCTGGCTTTAGATTCTGGATTTAAGGAAGAGGATGCCTACAGAGAGACTAAGGTGCATTATTGGAGTTATGTCAAACTATGCTGCATTTGATAACACAAAGCTGGGCAAGTGGCTCAGTGGAGCAAGAGAAGATTAAGATTATGAAAGACCTGCGCAACCTTGACAGGACTGGGTGGAATTTAACAAAGAGAAAGGTCAAGTTCCATATTGGGTAGGAAAAATGTATAGTATAGGATGGGAAGAACTGACTTGGCAGTAGTACATTTGAAATAGACTTGAGTGTCCTTGCAGCCAGCAACACAGCTAATCCTCAATTTATGGCCATTTAATACCGTTTGAAGTTACAACAGTGGTAAAAAGTGACTTACAACGATCATGTGTCCCCATAGTCACATGATCAAAGTTCAGACACTTGGCAACTGGTATATATTTACTGTATGATGGTTGCAGCTTCCTGAGATCACATGATTGCCATTTATGATCTTCCCAGGGGGATTATGACAGGATTCATTTAATGGCCGTGGTAACAAAGATCCCAGATTTGGGCATGACTGCATTGCTTAGTGAGAGAATTTCTGGTCTCAGTTGTGGTCATAAATTGAGAACTACCTGTATAGGGTAAAAAACAGTTTTGGGGAATGTGTTAAGGGAATATGAAACCCAGATAACTGAAAGTAATTGTTCTATCTATTTTGTCCTAATCAGCCCCATCTGGAGTACTGTGTTCAGTTCTGTGTACCATACTTCAGGAAAACAAAAAGCACAGACATGTTGCAACAGGTAGTGAAAGGCCTGGAAACTAAAGCCTATGAAGAACAGTTAAAGCTCCTGGATATGTTTAGTTTACAGAAAAGAATACTATGGCAGTAATCTTTAAAAATCTGAGGGGTTGTCACTTAGAATAGGGAGTGGATTTATTCTATGTTGCCTCAGAAGAAAGAACCACAAATAAAGGGTTAAAATTACAAGGAAATAAGGGCAGACTGGACATTAAAAAGAACTTCCTGACTGAATGAGCTATTAGTCAGTGGAATAGGCTGCCTCGTGATGTGGCAAATGCTCTTTCACAGGAAGCTTGAGGGTCATCTAACAGAGGTGCTGTAGTAGATTTTGCACTGGGCAGGGGATTGCATTAGATGACGTCTATGATCACTTCCAACTCTATGATTCCTCCTTGTTTAAGGCCTTGCGCCCCAAATGAGAAGATGATAGTATCTACCTTCATGCCTTATTCCACAGGGTAGAAACTCCATTCTCTCCAGATCTGCTATGTAACAACTCAATTCCAGTTCCAAGATTTGTTGCCCAGCAAATTTGGAAGGCACTTAGATGGGGAAAGGATGTTTTCAAGGCTGGCTGTATACTAAACATTGAAGAAGAAAAAAGAATTAATTTGATAAATCTGATTGAGGACAGTAGTTGTCATAGTCTTAATACTGCTTGTATAATGCAACAGAACTTCTCCATAAGGACAGTACTGCAGCCCTTTTAGGCAATGTTATTATCATTAGTAAAAAAAATTTTTAAAAAAGCTTTCTCCATGTTACTTGCCTATTTTGAATTCTAAATGAAAAACATTGTTTTTCAGCAAGACCTTCTATGTGGATAATAAGTTGCTTTTCTCTGATGAAAAAGTCTACATGAACAAGCGAGTGACAATAATGAGATAATATAAATCTGTGATCTCAGCTTGATTCTTCACAACTGGAAAAAAAGAACAGTGGTACATTATGATCCATCCAGCTTCTCTAGGGTCAGGCTGAACTTGAGGAAAGGTTTACCAGATTCTAGCTCCAGAATTAGTTTTCAGGGTAATTATTCATGGCTGAAAACCTCAATATAATCAAGACCTTTGTGTGAACCTGGCTTTTCACCTTAGCTACTCCCTGCTATCTTTCACAAGACCTGAATTAGAGGGGAAGGAATTAAAATTCCAGCTTCAGCATCTCTCATTTTTCAAGATGAGCTGTTTTCTACTTCTAGAAGTCTGTTCTAGAAGTGGATAAGAATGAAGGGGTCTTTGGAAGTCAAGGGGCCAGGCAAATATTTACCTAACACTGACTTAATACTAAACCTCATTGCCCTTTGTGTCTTATCTATGAATGCATATACATAGAATTGCATTGTTAGACTTTAAAAAGGCAGCAAGAAAAAAAGAGGTTTCTTGGAATTATTTTTCTCTTTGCTGTGGTCCAGCAAAGAGCAGCTCTTAACAGTGCATTCATAGCATGGGTTCCCAACCAGGGGTGCGAGACGATATTCCAGGGGGTGCGAAAACTTGGGTTTTCAAAATTATAGTGTATATGCATAATTCGTTGCCATTATTTCGAACTTTTGTAAGGTGTGCGAGAATATATCAGAAGTGTTCTAGGGGTGCGGGATATAGAAAAGGTTGGGAGCAGCTGCAATACAGTAATGCAGGAATTGAAAATGACATATTAACAGGAGAGTAAAAGTCTCTTCTGAGTCAAACTCAGCTGCCAGCGAATTCATGGGTACATTCAGGTAATTTTATTGACAGTTATGTAGAAGAAGTGAGTTGCCACTACTTTCTCTCAGATTTTTTCTTCTTTCATTTCTCAGCCGAGCCTACAATTCTGACACTTATTGGTGGTGGTATCTTCAAATGCTATCCAGTTCCCATTCTGCTTATTTTGGGGAGATCAGTTAAGCATGACTAAAAGCTGCCCCCGAGTCAGGCAATATACTGGCATTTTAATCAATTGATTCACTTTTATGATATGATTGCATATCGCACAACATGATTGCATTACTTACTGAATTATAATAGTTCAGAAGATCCTATACCAAATTACCTAGGAGCACAGCCAATTGAATGGAATGTTTATTCCAGAATAAAAATATTATGCTTGTGTTATAAATATTGTCGCAACAGTAGCTAATTTCACAAACTGTATGTTGCTTGGTTTTGCCCTTGTTTTTGTAGGGCATTATAACAATCACCTATTGTGATTTATGATGTTGCAAAATCCAGAAATAATGACTTTCTAGATAGAGCATGACACCTTAAGCAAGCCTTAATCCTTGGATAAACAGGATGTAAAATGATGGCCAGCATGTGCTTATTCATGTTAATCCTACACAGGGTCTGAGCATGTTCTACAAACATTGTACTAAATCAGGCGTGTCCAACCCACAGCCCTAAACAGCTAGAAATGTGGCCGCACAAGATCATAATTAACATCATTATGTGATTTTTATATTTATCTATACTATATATTTCCCAAGACAATTCCTCTTCACTCAGTGTGGCCCAGGCAAGCCAGACGGTTGGACACACCTGAAATAAGCTGAAAACTTGGGAGAGTGCTTCTTCAAATATGGATGACACAATTGTTTTATTGCTTGTTTTGTTTTTTGTTTATTTTTTGAATTGCCTAGGGTTATTGTTTATAAAATAGGCAGCCATATGTTAGACAAAGACTTTGCTTTTCTTGTCATAATGGCTGGGTTCACCTATCACACCAACTCAAAACTAATTTAATCACATTATGGCTTAATGTTGGGTGTGAAGTCGCTCAACTATTGATTCTGAAACTGCAGTGCAGCACAAGATAGAAAACCCTTTAAACCAGGGTCTTCCAAATACTATTAAACTCCAGCTCCTAGCATCCCTCATGCTGGCTGGGGCCGCTGGAAGGGGGCCACAAGTCTGTCTTCAGATATTTTCTGAATAAATATGCATAGTCATAAGTGCTTATTTAGCAATATTCAGAGGGACATAAAAGATGACTGATTTTTTATTTTGCCAAAAGAACACTTAGCATTTGTGGTATTTACAATATACCCATTGCATTTTAAACATTAAATCGTGCAAAAATGTGGTATATAATATCCCCTCCTTATTGCCTTTCTCTTGCTTTATCAGCTGCATTTCAGGAAAAGGAAATAATATTTAAAATCATGTTTGCATTCTCCACTCCTGGAACTATAGGTCTGTTGTTTCTTACGATTTAACAGCCTTGTGAGACAACAATAGTAGCTTATTCTCTCCCAATTTTCTAAAATGTCACCAGTCCTCTAAGGGTTCTCAAATAATACCAAGAGCTGTTTTTCAATCAACTTTATTGGTCCTCTTTTTATTTATATATATCAGTGGTGGCAAACCTTTTAGAGACCTAGTGCCCAAATTGCAACCCAAAACCCACTTATTTATCACCGGGTGCCAGGTGGCCGTGGCCGCGGTGGTCATGGCAGACTGGGTGGGCAGGGCCAGAGCGGCGGGGGTCAGTCCCTCACCATCTCTGGGGCACGGCACGAGTGCCCACAGAAAGGGCTCTGAGTGCCGCCTCTGGCACGCATGCCATAGGTTCGCCACCACTGATATATATTATGCCTTTATTATTTTTATTATTTTTACAAATAATTCAAGGCAGCTAATATATCCAATATACCTTCCTCGTCTTATTTTCCTCACAACAACCCTGGGAGGTGGGTTGGGCTGAGAGAGAGAGAATGACTGGCCCAAAATCACCCAGCTGACTTTCATGGCTAGGGTGGGATTTGAACTCGTGGTCTCCTGCTTTCTAGTGTGGTACCTTAACCCACAGACCAAACTGGTTCTTTGAGATGTCATTTATCTGGCTCTGGAATTACCTTTGTGGTCTCTTATCCTCTCCTTATTTATCCTAAGCTGCAGTTCATATCTGTTCTAGTGGCACAGTTATGACATTTCCTTCTGAGGAATGCAAAATACAAATTAGGAACTTACGCATTCTCACCAATATCCATCTACTTTCTCCACACAATGACTTCCATGCTCTCTTTTCTTTGCATTCTATACCCCGCCCCAAAATCTTATCATTGCTATTTTTTTTATTTTTTGCAAGCCTCAACTCATTCTCAATTTTAGCCTTTCTGATATAGTTCCTACTGTTTCTGAACACTACTTTGTGTTCTTTGGTTAGGCTACCTTCTTCTTCCATCCTTTTTTTTTTTTGCCGGTTTGTTTTTCTTGCTCATGATCAGCATTTTACATTTGAACTCCGTAAGGAGAAAATCTATGTGGCTGCTAAGTTGGCACCAACATGATGGTCCATAATTGATTTTAGAGAGCTGGCATCCTTAGATTTCTTTTATTTTTCCTTGTAGGAATTGTTTGCAGCTCCATCCCATCCAATTTTGTAAGATTTCCAACCCTTCCTGGACATTTTTTTTCTTAAGGAATTGAAGCTATCATAACCCACCTACCTTTCCTTGGAGTTCACCAACATTTGCTCCTTTCATATCTAGTATGCTACTCTAATTCTTCTTTCTTTTCCTTGGTTGCTATAGATTCAAAAATAACACAATCATTTCCCTCCAGATTCTAGGCAACAGACACTTCTTCAATCAGTTCTCTCTGTCAGTGAATATTAGGTCCAGAGTAGCACAGCCTCTTGTTGTTTTTGCACCTTCTGATAAATGAAGATCTAGTTTGTTTTGGAAAAAAAGATATATTGTAAAAGAAAAACCACAACCTCAGCACCTTTTACTACAGTATGGTCCTGCCCAGCAAGCTGTACCTGATGATGAATTAATTTATGAATTAAGAAGAAAGGGGCATCCTCCCCTCATGAGCCACAGCCAAAACTCATCCCGCCACAGTTTCCTGTAATTTATGGTAGGAAAAGAGCTTCTGCCCAAAGGCCAACTAGTAGTTGCACCAGTGACAATTCGAAATATGCAAAAACGTATTCTGTGGCCTGTTTTTAAGGAGTGGTGCTCAGCACATAACCAATAATACTAGATTTTTCAGAAATGCATTTGCACAAAGAGAAGGGCTCAGGACTTGCTCAGAGTACGCTTCTATGGAGAGGGACCGGTTACTTGTTTTTTAATGTGATTTAGATTCCCCCCCCCAAAAGAAATATCATCATACTTTTTGTTTGCTTCTGTTTTCGTATGCTAGGGATTCGGGGGTGGGGTGGGTGGGCAAGTAGTCCTCCAAAACAGGAAAATTGATTGAAATCTGAATTCATCCAAGTTTAGACACCAAGGATGACATAGATTTTTTTCCAAGTTATACACAATTATCCTTCTAATCTAGGAGGAGGAGCAGAAGGAAGGTGAGGGACCTGACTGTAAAAGCAGTATCCCCGAGCATAGATGGGTGTTTCCCCCCCCCCCTTTCTCTTGCGAAAATTCAAATATGAAGTCCGGCAGTATTGTATTGTATTGAAATTAAAGAACCCAGGAGCATCCCCAACTCTCCTTCCCCCCCTCCCACCTCGCCTCCCTCTCCCCAATCGCCTTCCCCGTTTAGCCACGCTGGTGTTTCATTTCCTCAACTGAGAAACGGAGGGAGGGGGGGAAGGGAGGGGGGGCGTCCCAAAACAGAACGAAAAAGGAGGCGGGGGCGACGAGGCCCTGGACCCGCCCCCACCGCTTGGCGCGCGCATAAAAGCTCTCCGCCGCCTCTCCGCCGCTGCACCTCAAGAGCACTTGCGGGGCGGGACGCGCGGCGCTCCCGGCACGAGCAGACATGGGCAGGGCGCTGGCTTGGCGGCTCGTCTTCGGGCTTTTTCTCCTGGCGCTGCTTTCACCCTCTCAGGTGAGCGGCCGACTGTGAGGCCCTGCCCGCCGCGGGGGTCGCTTCTCTCCGGACCTCGGCAGCGGGACCCCGGGGATAGGTGTAGGGGGAGCAGAGGACGTTTACTCTTATCACCATTGCCCCCATCAGCTTAAGGGTTCCTACCCGGGTTTTGCTTTCCAGCCGCGCGCGAGGCATTAATAAGTTGCATTTTGGGCGGGGCGGAGGGGGATTCCCGACAGAGTTTTAAGTTTGCACATCGCGCTGAACCTTTAATATGTGGCTTAATTGGTCCGGGCGTAGCTTGTGGAGTAAACCTAGCCAGCTGTGGTTTATTCAAGTAAACTGAATTTAAGCAAGACGTGGTTTAATTGATGTGTGGATGAAACCTGAGACTCCATTCTCTTCCTAACTTAGTTTTGCAGATTTGCAGACGCAATACCAGCCTTCTGTTGCCTCCTTTCCCCAATTTTCTAAGAAGGGTTGAGCGTCGTCCCCCTTCTCCCCCTTCCGATCATTTTTTTTCCAGAGAAGTAAATTCCTTTACATTTTTTTTTAAAAGGAGGAAACTTGGTACCCCTTCCCCCGTTAGTAAGATCTGAAAAGCTACATCCTGTAGCAGTTTTTAACACCGTTTTGCAAAAGCTGCCTAGAGTGGCTTTTTAAAAAAGTGAAACTGCCGTTATTAACGCTCTAAAATCAACATGATAGGAAAGAGCTATGTTCTGTGAAAACTTGAAAGTAGGAAAATGCAAAGTTACCTGACAAATCTTCCGTCTCCGTTTTCCTAAAAGGCTAGCAGCTGCTGCTTGGGTAGAGTAGGACTGCAGTGTTGCTGAACTCAATACATAATGGCTGGAGTAGCTGAGAGTTGGAATGTAACAAAACCCCTGCAGGCTATGTTTGGTTTTTACCCCCCATGTTAGATTTTCTTGCTGCGTTGAAAAGCATTTGTTGAGAAACCTCACTATTCTCTGTCAGACTTCTGTGTGGGTTTTGCATTCTATACTCGGGTGTATAATTTTGTGTACTGTACTTGAGCTGTGTGGCCATCCAAATTGGAAGGGAAAATGTAATTTGAATGTATGTGGGTATGTAAGGAATCTATGGAAGAGTAGCTGTGTCTCCTGCGACTGCCCTCTCTTCTAACACCGTTGGTTTGTGGTGCTCCAGACAGATGAAGTATATATATATATTCCAAATCCTTTTGAATTCAGTTATCTGCATAGCCCCCTTTTTCCCTTACCAGTAGATGTAAATGAAGATTCAATCATCCAGGCCAAAAGTATTCAAAAAGGTTAAATCGTGGCAATTGGCCAAAGTTTATTAAAACCGAGACATTTCTGGAGGTTTCATTACTCAACCAAGTAACTTCTTCAGTCAAAATGAAAATTTTGGGTAGTCAAGAGTCACTGGAATGTACTAACTCTTGCCATACAAACTGCAGGGGTTTCTCTCCAAAATGAAATGCAAAATGTAAATGAAGACTCAATCGTCCAGGCAAAAGTATTTAAAAAGACTCTTGACTCTCTGCCTATCCAAAATTTTCATTTTAATTGAAGTTACTTGGATAAGTAACAAAAGGTCTTGGTTTTAATAAACTTTGGTCCAGTTACCATGATTTAACCTTTGTAGATACTTAGTTGGATACTGCTATAGAAGCAGAGATTTTAATCTCTTGTGAATTTTAGCATGGTATAGTCCGATAATTTAAGAATCTTCTATTTTTATTTAAGCTTTCAAGTATTAACTTTCTAGAAATATATGTTTTATCATGCCTTTCGTTATTATGTAAATCTTTGGAGAAATTTTGGAAGCCCTGTCTGACTTGGCATTAAAAAAAATCATTAGTACTTCCATAGACTCCTTTCATTTTCCATTGGAATTTCTGGAGGAGATGTAACACTGTACATTGGCTCAATGTTAGGACAATAGAAGCTTAGCAGGTTAATATTTTATGCGGCCAGTTTCAAAAAGGTGGTGACTTGCACTTTACTCTTGCCACTTTATAGCTGGCTTAGCAGACAAAGTTGAAGGCATGAGAAAGTGCTTTTTAAAGGAATAGCAAAGAATAAAACTGGAGTGAATATTTAGCAGAAATGAATACTTAAAAGGGGCTTTGGGGAAACATCTTTGAGAAGGGACTGGAGTGGCTTGAAAATGTGATTATAAATTGTAGGGTTTACATTTTTAGTTCTTGTTAGATAACCTGTAGTTTTTTGTGGCAGTGAATTTGTTATTGTAAAGGTCTAATAGAAAAAGCAGCATCAAGCTTAACAACAGAGGATTTCCTAATATTAACTTCGTAGTATGTAACAAAATGATTTCTTTGAACATAATGCTTTCTATGTGCTGTATATCTTCCCAGCTTCCTGACTTCAACTTCACACCTAACATATGTTAACTGTACATGGCGTTGTTGCTCTATACGTGTGAAATGCAACATAAGAACTTACACTAAACAACCAGAATATATAGTAGTAGACTAGAGAGTTAGGTGGCAATACTGCAAGTGCATTTCACAAGTTGGAATTCCCTTTATTAAGGGAAAAAATCCTTGTGTGTAGGATTTCTGAAATTAAAAATTTAATGTGGATAATATATGAGCAGATATGAATGCTGCCTCTTAAACTTGACTGGACTCTCAATGCTTACTGAGTATACATTTTGCTCAAAATAAACATATCTCCACTTGAAATGGATGGGGTGAAACTGACTTGATGTATTAACATACTTGATTTGGAGAATATTATGGTGGGTTTGCAATCGCTATATGACAATCTTACATGTATTACTGTTAATTGAAGTAGATACTCAAAGCCTACCCTGTTTTCCAACACTTTCTCAGCTGCCAGATGTACCAGATATTGTTCATATGTTACATGAAGTCTGACGTCATTAGCACGACATAACTTGGTCTATCCATCCGTAGACTGGGACAATCTTCACTCCTAGTGAATGCCAGGACAGGTCCATACAATTTTCATGGCAACATTTTTGGGAGTGTCTGTCCTTGTCTTCTTCCTATGACTGAGAGAGACTGACCCAAGTCATCCAGCTGCTTCATGCCTAAGGCTAGACTGGAACTATAGTGAGTAAGGAAGCCGTCTTTGATTGAAATATGCAAGCTCTCTTGACAAGGTGTAAAGTCCAGTATATCCAGATAATATTCAGAAGTGACTCAAGTGCATCTCTGGTACACTGATCTACATGGAAGAGGTACCACAGTTGGACTTGCAAGTTTCTCTTATTTAGCCAATCTCAATAAAAGTAGTTTTAGCCCACCTGTGAAGGTGATTTCCAGACCTAGCCTAATCTACCTAGTGGGGATGACTGGAATTCATATTCTTCTGGTTTCAAACCACCACTATCAAACTGGCATGGTGGTTAAAGGTTTTTGGTAATACAAAAGACTTGTGTATCAAAAATAGATTAGAGAGGTGTTTTTGTGACCTGATTCACAAATTTCACAAACCCTTGATCCATGGCTTATTGAATAAACCACAGTTGACTAGGTTCAGGCTACAAATTAAGCCATAAATTGTAATAGTTGGGATCACAAAGCAAGTTGAGCCATAATCCAGCTTGGTTTAAAGGGATGTTTTAGCTCAGTCAGCACACTCCTGCTTTTCTAATTCTATGAAACTTTAAAAATTCTTGAAATAAACATTAGTGCTCAGTGGCTGGAGACAGACAATGTGTGCGCTCAAATCTAATAGCAGATCTGATAATGTGGTATGTGCTTATCCCATTCATGTCATTATTTGAGCCAGTTTTTATGTTGTAGTCAGGTTTCTAAAAGTCTTGTTGACTGCATAGTAACCAAAACAAAAGAAATAATACCTGTGCCATGAAATGTGAAGTAATTTTAAGGCCATTTTAAGTAATTTAAATTCCTAAAACATATTATTTCATCCCCTGCCTGCTATGGCATGCAAGAACAAAACTATAAATTGATTTCTTGTGCAATTTTATCTCTGGTCTTGTAACTATTTAATTACCCTGTTTCAGACTTTTCACCTTAAAAATCTTCCACTTTTCTAAAGTGTCAATAATCTCCAGCATTATTAATGTGATTGTTTAATCAGAAATGTTACATAAGCTGGAAATAAGGTGTTTCATATCATGTAAGTCAAAACCAAACAAGCATGTTATGATGTAGTGTGATGTCTGAATCTAGCGGTAGATTTCTTTATGCACTCAACTGGAGTAAGAATGACAAACTATCAGTTATTCTGTCTAAAATTACCTGTAATAGCATTTTGATTTTCTGATTGCTAACTTTTGATATGGTCTCGGTTAAATCTGACAAAGTCAAAAGAGAAAGAATGTGTTTCAGGGAAATTATGATTTGATAGATGACGAAGTATGGGGGGGGGATTGATATGTTGATGTCAGAGTATTATTTCCAAGTTGTCAGTGTCATTATTGGTATGGAATATACAAAACGTTGGGCTGTTTGTTCTCGTTCTCGCTGTCATGGAGTTCTTTCCTTATTGACTATCTGCCTGATCACTGACATATCGCAAGAAAAAGATGTTATATTGTTTGCTTTGCATTTTACATCGAGTTAACATATATTTTTATTGCAATCCTATACTTGTTTATCTTGGATTAAGCTCCTTTGAACTTGATGGGGCTTTTTTTCAGAATATGGAATTATGCTCTTTAAAGTGTATTTTTTAGGAAGGGCAGTGATGCTTATTCTATGTGTGTTTCATAGTAAAATAAAAAAATACACTTATCTTCACAATCACTCTATATAGACTAATGTAATAACATAGACCAGGGGTAGGCATGACCAGCATAGCTGACTCAGGAATTCTGGGAGTTGAAGTCCACGAGTCATAAAAGAGTCAAGGTTGCCTACCCCTGACATAGACCAATACACTATAAGCCCTGGAAGGCAGAATGCAAAGTGTGCTGATTGATTTTACAGGCTTTTTTTCTTCTTCTTTTGCATATTTAGGGAGGAGAAAATAAAACAACTACTGACGCTCCGCGTAATCATTCAGCTGTGACTCCTATGTCACTTAACGTAAACACCACCACCAAGGGACATGGAAATTGTCTTCAGTCAACCACCGGCCTCTTCATTCTCTCAGTCTCTCTCCTGTACTTTTGTTAAAGCATCTGGTCTGGGAAAACAACACCATTCCCTACCGAGTTCCCTGATTCATCTAAGATGGTGAGATCTTCGTATTCTGAGAATTTAAAAAAAACAGCACAAAATACTTGTATCCAGCCAGTACAGTTAAGCAACAGTTCAGTCATTGATACCAATTTGATCAAAACTCTTGGTAAGAATACCTGATGAATCGATCTTCCTTCAAAAGTAACCTGATTCACAAGGCAGCCTATGGATTCCAACATTCAACACCTTGAACTCATATTACAAGAGAAATACAACTTGACAAGCCATGGATCATGCCTTCTAAGAGGAAAGAGTTGATACTATCAAGCTATGCAAAATAAGGAGCTTAATTTGAAAATGATGCTCATCCTCTTAAGTTTATAAAACCAGTAAAAAAAAATAGCGCTGAAACTGGGTTCCCCCCCCCTCAATTTAAGATACAAGGATATCTAGCAGAAGTCATTCTAATCAGAATTTTACTTTGGAATTTCCCAGTTAATCCACTGATTAAAAAAATTGTTCTAGTTCAAAATGGAAGTTTGCATAATTTAAAACCAATTGGAAACATTTGCTGTAATTTTTTTTCAATTTTATTAAAGCTGTAAGTGAACCAAATGCACCAGCAGAATAAGATATATAAAATCTATTGTAAGATTATTTGCTAATAGCCAATATAAAATAAGTAATAAGGAAATAATGAATCAACTTACATAATTAAACTTGAATAGTTTTTCTCATAGCAGCCACCTCCTAAAAGTTTCTGGGGGTCATTTCTAAATGTCAGTGTTGGTGCAATTAGTGTTTAATTTATTCTTTCAATGAAACATCTTTGGGCAAATAATTTTCCTTTATGTTGAGTGAAAAACACACTATGTTTAAATCCTGAAATATTAATCCTTAAAAGTGTGTATCTTTTAAAGGTTGAAACTGATATATTTGCACAAATTATTTCTATTCAAAGTGTTCTGTACAGTAATTTGAACTAAAGCTGGTACTAAAATGTTATCCAGGTGTTTGGCTCTTCAGAAATAAATAATGGAAAGTCTTGTGGGTAGAACCACATCCATAGACAGTCTTGTTCACTTAATATGTGTGATCATGGCTTTAAATGCACACTTGTTTATTTGATTTAGTCAGTTACCCAGAATCTGTATACATCCATTGCATTGTCAAATACTTATATAATAAACCTTGGGGTGGTGGGGGGGAGGGATTTATGCATTCCTTTTGTATTGAGTATACTCTTTGACTTCATGATTATGTAACTATGCTATAATTTTAAATCAAACTATGAATAAAACAATGGATCTACTTCTTGTACATTCTAGTTTTTTGATAATCAGATCTTCGGTATTCTGCTAACAGTTAGGGCAGAACATTCTCTAATTGAGTAACTGGATTCACAAGAAACATTAAGTTCTATTCCTAATAATCTTGTCAGTGACTGTGCACATCACAGGATTTGTTTACTTGGTTTAGGATATTTCAATGGCTATGGATTGAATCTGGGGGCATCTCTGAGGCTGGGGACCAGAAGGAGTATTTTGGGTGTGTATAAAAGGGTGTCTGCATGTCCTAGGAAAAGATGCCTCTGTTTCATGAAACCTAATTTGATTTAGGGAAGCAGCATTAATTGGTATCTGTTAATCAAATCTCCTAATTACATGTCCAGCTTCTGCTCAAGTCTGCAGGATAACTGAATTGTTTAACTGTACTTGAAAGAGACTGGAATGAGCTGCAGAGGCATACAGTGGAAAACTTTTGTCTGCTTTCTGTGGTTGCTCTGGCTTCTAACCATATTAAAACTGAATGAGTTCTGTATGTCCTGCTCATTGACTTGGAAAAAGATAGCTTGGTAACCTGGAAAGGTTTTTTTTAGTGAAATTTAATCACAGGACAATGAAACCTTTGAGAAAACCGCATACATGTCAGTGAGAACAAGGTGTATTTATCAAGTCATAGGGGAAATGGCAGACCCTTCCTGTTAATAATTCCCCAATGAAATAATTCTCCCCCAAGTGGGAGAAACATGATGGCTGGATGCTAGACAAGATGATAATGCTAAGTAATCTGGGCTGTTTGTGGATGGGGGGGGGGCGTTCCCTGTCACTGTTAAGCCTGTTCTGTGTGGCACAAAACTATGCCATTAGTTGTGGTCTGGGTTGGCAACAAGGCAGAGGGATGCATGTGGTTCTACCCCTGATTTAAACCCAGCTAAACTATACATTCAGTGTTGGATCAGTCAAAATTATCTAACAAGATTAATCTGGATAATAGATTCTGGAAAGCCTTGAAGCAGTTGAGCTTGTTTAATGCTATGGCCCTGCTTTAATTTTTCAATATATTTTACTGAACTTTAAAGTCACTGGGAACACAGAAACCTTAAGCAAAGTATTCACTTTGGCATATATCTGTGTTTCTTAAACTTTTTTTCTCTTAGAACCTCTTCCCGCTTTTAAAAAAAAAAAAATGAACGACTCCAAAAGAGCTTTTGTTTGTATAAATTATATTTATTTATATTTACTGTATTAAAAATTAATATATTTGCTGCTGCTACCACTTCTCATAATTGTTTGATGAGATTTTAATGAATTATTTTTCAACCTAGTCTAGCAAATAATTTTGATTTGGGGAGCCCCTGAGAGGATGTTGGGGAACCCTTAGGTCCTAGGATCACATTTTAAGAAACACAGTCCTAGACCAGGGGTGTCAAACTGGCGGCCCGCAGGTCAGATGTGTCACACGCAGGCCACGCCCACCCCGGCTCTGCAAAGGCAAAAAATGTTGCGATACGTTGTGATACATCACGTGATGCGATCGAGTTTGGCACCTGTGTCCTAGACAAAAGAGTTAAAAGACCAAATGGACCTTGTTTATTCACTTTGCTCTTTAGATACTGTGAGAAATGATATTGAAGAAACAGTTGCACTCACACCTGTGATTTTCACTGTATCTAGCATTCTATATGTAGCTATATATGCATATATTAAACTTATTTCTGCTACAGTCTATTCTTCCTTTTAGACATCTGAAGGCTCAGATTTCCCAGTGGCAAATAACATTCAATGGTTACATTGTGTCACAAACAAGAATCTGCATTCTAACTCAGTCTCTTTTTTTTAATAGTAAAAAGCAACTTTGAAATACTATAGATATCATTTGCTTGTGCAGGAAATTTTTATACCAGCTCTGCATTTAAAAGACATTATGTAGTATTGACTGCTAGGGTTTCTCTGAAATCTACCATTTTATATACAGTGTAATGCCAGACACTTTTATACTCAATACGAAGCCTTATTTCGTTCAAAGGGACTTGTTCTCATGCAAGGGGGAATAGTAGTCACATTCCAAGCCTTACTTTTTGCTGAAGTCCTGAAAAGTAACTTGATCTCTCCTTCAGTTAGCAGCCTTTGATCAGTCAAATGAAACTCTCAATTTCCTGGTCATTAATATGTTTAATTGCGTGTTCTTAATGTCCCAGAGCTGCTTAGGAGACATTATTGATTCAGTTTATTCTGCCAATTTTCTAAATGTTTTCTTTCTTCGGATATGAACTTTTGTGTCCTTCAGCGACCGATAATCACACTGCTGTCACATTCAAGATCCACACAAATGAATATCTTATTTTTCTGGTTCTCTCAACGTCTTCTTTCTTTCATGGCTGGCAAGTTTCAGCTTTCGATACGAACTGATACAGTTTTAAAAACTGGATAATGCTTCATAGTGATAAGGACCTGCAAATAGTGTTGGTTTTAAATTGAGCATGCCCAATATCAGCACATACTTTCACGATTTAGTGCAGGAATAAGCAACTCCTTTGGACCATGGACACATGTGGAGCATTGATTCAATCCTTGTGTCAAATTTGCTAAGCCTAAAGCTCTCTGGCACCCACACACACAGGCACATTCAGAAGTATTTTTTTTATTATTAAATTGGGTAGGAGAAAGAACTACAAGTGTCAATTTCCATATATTATAATAGTGTAACAGTGTAATCCAAATTATCAAGCAAATGTCACAATGTTTAATATAATACTGGGGAAACAGGACTGTGCCATTCCTTTGAAAGGAATGCTTCAAATCACCCAGGAACACTTCCTTTTCCAAATCATTAAAGCAGCCATGTATTTTTCCAGACTGTGTAGTTGCTTTGGCTGTCTCTCTGGCTGCAGAAGCCCGGGACAAAAATGTTACTGCTCTGATAACTGAAGAAAAAGAGAACTCCTGGGTGTCCTCAAGAATTTGAGTACCTCCAATGTGTAACATATAAATGAATGACTAGGACATTACATTAAATTGTTGACCCCTTCCTTGCTTCTCTGTCGGAGGAGTATTGTGCTAACATCCTCTGACATAAGGCTCTTTTTCATGATTATATTAACGTGTAGTTCTTCCATCCTTGAATCAGCCGAAAAACTAGCTGGCATAAATTGCAGCGTCCTTGTGGTTAGGCCCTTCTTTGCCTAAGTAACAAGGGCAGGGAGGGATGCTATCTTTACCATTTAAGGGGAACTATAATTAAACATGAGTGTAGCATGCTTCAGAAAAAGTGCTAAACCTATGCTTAACGTAACCCCGAAATACCTGACAGACATTGCACAGACTCTAGAACAGTGTTTCTGAAACATGGCAACTTTAAGATGCATAGACTTCAATTCCCAAAGTTCCCCGTTAACGATGAAACAGGATGTTTTCTCCTTCCATGTAATGTTCCCGCTGGTGCCAGCTGCTTATCAGCTGTCAGCCAGCTGCAGGAATTCAGTTGTCTCCTTATCAGGTCAATAAACTCATGATAAACCTCCATGCAAACAGAGACTTTGCAGCAAGAATTGCTATGCTCTGCCTCAGGTTTAGCTGCCAGCACTGGCTCTAGTGGTAAGAATAGAATAGAATAGAATAGAATAGAATAGAATAGAATAGAATAGAATAGAATAGAATAGAATAGAATAGAATAGAATAGAATAGAATAGAATAGAATAGAATAGAATAGGTCCTTGGAGGTCTTCTAGTCCAGCCTCCTGCTCAAGTAGGAGAACCTATACCATCTCAGGCAAGCGACTGTCTAGCCTCTTCTTTAAAATCTCCAGTGATGGAGTGCCCACGATTTCTGGAGGCAAGCAGTTCCACTGGTTAACTGTCCTCACTGTCAGGAAGTTTCTCCTTAATTCCAGGTTGCTTCTCTCCAACCATTTTGCAGTGGTTTTTTTGTATGTTGGACTGTAGTTTCTTTTTGTGTGAACACTGATGCAAAGAATGAGTTAAGCAGTTCTGCTTTCTCCCTGTTGTCTGTTATTTCCTTGCCATCTCTCTTTAGTGGACCTACAGTTTCCTTAACGTTTTTCTTGTTGTTAATATGTTGGAAGAAACTTTTTTTATTATCCTTGATTTCTGTTACAAGTCTTTGTTCATTCTGAGTCTTTGCTTTCCTGACTTCATCTTTGCATCTTCTGGCTGTCTGCTGATGATCGGCCTTAGTTATGTACCCCTCTTTCCATTTTTTGTATTTGTCCTTTTTGTCTTTCAGCTTGTCAGAGAGATCTTTGTGCAGCCATGCTGGTTTCTTCTTGAATTTCTTGTTTTTCTTTTTCAGTGGTATTGTGCCTGTTGGGCTTTTATGATCGCATTTTTCAGAGTTTCCCATGCTTCTTGGGTTGTTTTCCCCTTTAGGATTTTCATCCATGGAATCTTTCCTAGGTTCTCTCTGAGTTTGTTAAAATCAGCTCTTTTGAAGTTTAAGACACTGGTTGGATTGTTTACTATTGCTAGTGTCTGCATTGTATTAAATTCCAGTTTGACTTGGTCACTTTCACCCAAGGTTCCAGCAACTTCAACTCCCTCTATCACTTCTTCTTTATTAGTAAGAATTAAGTCCAGTATAGTTTTACATCTAGTTCCCTCCTCCATCTTTTGGATGACAAAGTTGTCAGCTAGGTTGGTTAGGAATCTGTTTGATCTCCCGCTCGCTGCAGAGTTTGTCTTCCAGTTGATATCTGGGTAGTTGAAGTCTCCCATTATTAGTGTGGTGTGCTTCCTACATACATTTGTTAACTGGTTGGCAAAGAGTTCATCTATTTCTTCTGATTGGTTGGGTGGCCTGTAATATACACCTATGGCAATGTCACTTTTTTTTCTCTTTTATATTGACCCATGTACATTCTGGAGAGATTAGAAGCAGGATGATGCAGGGAGTCCTTGACTTCCCATCACAACTGGGATCAGAATTCTCATTGCCAAGCAAGGTAGTTGTGAAGTGATTTGTGCCCGATTTTTTTTTTTTTTTGCCAAGATTGTTAAGCGAATCCCTGCAGTTAAATAAATCATGTAGTCCTTAAGTGAACCTGGTTTTCCTCATTGACTTTGCTTGATGGAAGCTGGCTGGGAAGTTCGAAAATGGTGATCGCCTAATCCTGAGATGCTGCAAATGTTGTAAATTCATGCCGGTTGCCAGGTGCATGAATTTTGATTACATGACTGTTGGGATGCCATGATAGTCATAAGTGCAGGGACTGGTCATAAGTCACTTTTTCCAGTGTTGTTATAGCTTAAAACAGTTTCATTTACTGTCCTGGTCTGATTGCATGGAGTTAGTGGTTCACCTGCCCTCTTGTCAAACCTGCTCAGTCTTGACACCCTTGATACCTGTTGCTGGTCTGGCAAGAATGGCAGAGGTGGAGAAAGTTAGATCTTTGGTAAGGGGAAGAGAGAGGGATTCAGAGGAAAATGGCCCTGAAAAACATGTCCAAGAGACCAAAGGGGAAAGGGGGTGCCTGCTGCAGCCTAAAATGCCAATGAGACGAAAACAGCTTGCAGCCCCTGTCTCAATTAACGAAACATTGCAAATATCACCGGTATAGCAAGACGTGTGTCATGAGACCATCACTTTAACCGGAAAAGCCAAGGACCAACAAATTGATTCCATGGTAAGCTGAGGAAAAACTGAGGTCATGGGGGCCTGTTCTTGAAGGACATGTTCTTGTTAATGGGGCATCTCCATGTTGCAGTTAGCAGCAGATGGGACCATAAGTCAATTTTGAATTCTACCCCCTGAGGGAAAAGAAAAGGCAGAAGGAGAAGGAAAAACAGAAGGAGGAGAAGAAAGAAGTCTAACAGTATCTGACTGGTCATAGCTTTGCCTTTTGGAGAGCAGGAGACTTTTCCTGCTATAACAGCAACCATATCATTTTGAATTTAAAGGTATGTGCTCCTATGTTGAAATAGATACTTACCATGGAAACTACTTTAGAAGGTAGTCAAGAAGGGGTTTTATTTAACATCTATAAATGTGAGGAAATATTGCCAGCCAGCTTGGATTTCTTGAATGGCTGAAACAGGAGGGACCATACTGACGACCATCAACTCTACTTCTCACCAATCCCTCCCAATGCTTTTGTTTAGATTTTCATATGAAATGGAAATCCACAAGAAAACGTTTCAGAATCAAAATGGCAGTCCCCGCTGCTGTCAACAGGAACTGTTCCTCTCACAAGAACAAACTACTGTATGCTTTAAGCCTGAGTGATAATTTTAAAAAATCCCCTTCTTGGGAGTACCAATAGTTGCTGAGAAATCTAGGGGTACCAAGAAATAAATACTGCCACAATTTCTTCCCACAAAAACAAAAAAGCCAACATGATTGACTAAGTTTCATTCCTAAATTTGGTCTAAAATCAGATTGAAATAAATTTCATCTATTTAGACAACCATTTTGACAATCTACCTAGATACCAGTCCCAAAGAATATGAGTCTGAGGGGCCACAAATTTCATGTTTTCTATATTTATTCATAGAAGTGGCATTATCAACATGGCCAGGCTGGATGGGGCTTATAGTAGTCCATCCGAAGGCCTGCACGTTGCCAACATCTAGCTCATATTCCACCAAATTCCAGTATAGGTGAATACATGCATATTTCCCTTTAACTTTGTTTCCTTTTAAATTCAGCACTTACAGCCTCAAACTAGAAGTGCCATTGTTTTACCACAGCTTTTTCTTTTCTATTACCTGGGATTTATTTTTTATAAATTTTATAGATGTGCTATATTGATGAAATGATGTTGCTGTATTTTGTAATATCCATTATTCATCATGGATTTTTAATATTATTTTGCCCTCTTCTCTTCCCATAGTTGCTCTGCCTGTTTTGGCAGGAAGCAAAACATGAAATAAAAGGTTACCTCAACCAGGAGGAATTTTGACTTCTTATATTAACCTTTTACATGCATTATGTGGGGATGCAGGACTTCTGAAGGTAACTGTGGTTTGACTTCTCATTTCCTTATGGGTTATTGCCTAATCTGTCCAGTGAAGTTGTTCCACACCTTTCACAGTCACTGGGTACATGGAGTGATGCTAATGACTTGAGGCAATTCTGCTTTCAGGAAATTGTTGCACCTGCTTGCTCCTGCCTAAAGTCAGTATGTCTACAATTTCAGAAGGTCAGGGTCTAACAATATCCTCAGCTCACCTAGCCTTTTGCAAGGTGACTTCTGAGTTTCCTAGCTCCCCATCAAAAATCGTATTTTTCTTCTCTGATGGCACACACACCAGTCTAACCAATTTGGTGCACTATGTTTGTTCAAGAGAGACCTCCATTCCAATTAGCTGATATGTGCTCTGGAGCAGGGGTCCCCAACCCCCAGGCCGTGGACCAGTACTGGGCCGTGGCATGCCAACAACTGGTCCACACAAAGAGGCAAAACTTCCTCCATGGGATGCAGGCAGCACACAAAACCACGCACTCTCCGGTCCATGGAAAATCCTTTCTCCATGGAACCGGTCCCTGGTGCCCAAAAGGTTGGGGACCTCTGCTCAGGAGGATCTGCCCCTCATTCCCAATCTCTGCCTTCAATGGCCATTTCATCCCAAGCTACTGCATTGCCTTCCATGAAAGGCTGGATCTTTAATTTGTTTGCTTCAGTAGTGGAATGATGAGATGTCACAATTTCTTCATTTTCATTTTGACAGCTTCAACAATGGAACTGGCCCTTTTTTGTTTGAATTCTGTCAAGTTTCCCCTTCTAGCCCAAGTGACAGAAAGAATGGTAAAATCCTTGTTGCTTTTTTTGCCAGCCCTCAAATAACATGCCCACAAAAAAGGTGGAAAAGGTCAATATGGAATGGCATAATTCTGATAGTCAAAATTAGTGTTCTTATTGTGATGTTTGTTATCAGCAAATATGAGTGTCCGATGGAATAAAAACAACTACTGTGTATAATTCGGCATTCAATTAATTTGTTTTTTCTCAGTTGACCTTCCCTTCACTTTATCTTTTGTTACACTCCGGCATTTTTGTGTCTTTGAATGGTCATGAAGATATTGAAAAATATCTGTCTATGTCTCTATCCCTATCTCTCTGTTTGTTCACCTATTCATCTATCTGTCCATCTCTCTATTATTACAAATGGAAGATGATAGATAAATAGATAGATAGATAGACAGACAGACAGACAGACAGACAGACAGACAGACAGACAGACAGATAAAAAAGAGAATTCTGATAAAGGTAGTGAATGAATAAGTGGTTTACACTTATAGAGACAACACACACATAAATCAAACTGAATAGTAGTTTGCAAACTCTTGGTAGGATAAATGGGAAATGTTTAAAGAAAGAATAGACTAGATTTTCAAGTTCCTTCTGGGTTCCCACCTGCATATAAGCAGCCAGGTATAGCTTACAGGCAAAGATTATTTGCAATTTCTCAAGATTTAGCTTCCTGTATTTGGAACACTTTGAAAGACACCTCTAATAATCCTCAGCTGACTTTAAACAGGAAAGTCATATAAACAGATTTCAAGACAAAGGTGGAAAGGAAACTCTGTCATGGAAGCTTCAGATTAGGATACAATAATCAGAGGAGAAATCATGAAACATCAGATGGCTTAATTTTGTCAAAATCATGCCTAAATCTACTCAATACCTGGAGAGAGAAGGTTTAACTATTTCTCTTCTAGTGTGCTCCAGAGTGTTCCCTGAAGTTGCTATGGCAGCTTTCCTCAAGGAGAAGAAATAGCAGGCTTTTTTTTGAATGGTGGGGGAAGAGTAACAGGAGAACACTTTATTAGGATTGTTTCACTGAATGTGACATTTTAATTTCTTTATATGCCATGTTTCTAATTCCCCTTCCTCCATTCTCTATGAGCATTCTGTTGAAGGAAAAGTCTTCATCCTGGTTCATCCAAGCCGGGGACAAATAAACAACATGGCGACTGCTCTAGAAAGGTTGCAGTTTATTGAAGAGCCAGATTCTGGCAGGAGAGAGGAGACAAAAAAGGACTGAGCACATGTGGGGAGTAGGTTTTTATACCCTCTGAAAACCTTTTGTTTGGAATGGTTTCCTGTTCCTGTGGCATGAACTTTGAGGCTATTTCCTGTGTCACGTATTCTGACCTGAGTCTGGGTGTGCCTTTCTGGTATTCTTGATGGTGATGGGTTAGTCCTATTATGCTTCCCTGGTGCTGGGGCTAATGACTCCTAGAGTTTGGGTGGGGTATGCAGATTTTAGGTGTCTTTTGTCTTCTTGATCTCCTAGCTCCAACTTTCCTGATGGTTTACATCTGCATTTGTACGAGCTGGCTTCTGCTTGGAACAGAGAGATTTGGGGGCAGGGTTGGCTTCTGCTTTTAAAATCCTTTTGAGGAAATATTTTTTTTTGCCCTTTTAATATTTCCTTCTCTGGGGGGCTGACTTCCCTCAATTCTAAGTAATGTTTTTTTTTTCATTCAATTGTGAGCAATTTTTGAAGACTGCCTGGACTAGTCCCTGCAGTTTTCTTGGTAAGGTTTTTAGAAATCAATTGCCATTGCCTCCTTCCTAGAGAGAAGGGAAAGTGACTGGCCCAAGGTAACCAGCTGGCTTTGTGCCTAAGGTGGGACTAAAGTCTCTGGTTTTTAGCCTGATGCCTTAATCACTACAACAAACTTGCTCATCTGAAAACTGAAAACAGGCTGTGTACTAAAAACATCTGATTTCAGTGATTTATGAAAACACTACATGGCTTCAGCAGTTCATCAGCTTGAGGAAGAAGAGCGCAGTCCGCCATTTTTAGTAATAGGTGGCCCATTTATAAGTACAAGCTGTCTATAAGTCAGACTTTCTTAGCCTGGGCACTGCTTGTAATTATTATTTAGCATATGATGAGAACATGACAAAGAGAAGTAAACATATATACACAACCCACATAATTATATACAAAACTTCTACGGGGGTACAGCAGCGGCTTCATAACTGGATGTCCAATTCATCTGTCCAGGCGATCACCTCTGGCATTGCTTCATGCAGATCTTCTAAGGAATCAGAGAATGCAAGACTGCCTTGGGCAGTCTTCCACAATGTGTTTAATAGTTTGCATATCGGCACCACAGTTACAACAAGGGGAATTTTTCCATCCCCACTGATACATGGCAGAGGGACTTTCTTCCACTGCCACATCTAATTCTGTTCAGTTTCATCCAGACAGAAAGAGGCAGATTAAAACCAGGTGGTTTGGTAGAGAAATCTTGTTGAGGAGGCCGCAAAAAGGTAACTTGGACCATTCCTCTGTACTGAATACTGCCTTATTAAACTATCTATCTGACCAGACAGAAAATATGCCTTCTTATGGCATCTATTGTATGGAGCAGAATAACATTGCCCTGCCAAAAACTAGGGTGACCCCAGTGCTGTCAGCTTTTTGTTTTTTTGTTTTTATTTTTATTTTTCATTTTTCCAATTTACAAAACAATAAACATTTTTTTTAAGAGTACTGTGTCATGTATCTCTTACAGTTATTTACATTTATTGCTATACATTTTGTTTCTCTGTTCTAACCAATTATACCACTTATCCCACACCTCATAAAATTCTGTTTCTTCCTTGCCTTTCATTTCTAGCGTAAGCTTATACATCTCGGCACATTCTAATATCTTTGGATAATCATATCATTAGCTGGTATATTTTCAAGTTTCCAGCATTGAGCATAGACAATACTGGGAACAGATAAGGAGATGGCTACAGGAAATAACAGGAGAACAAATTGAATTTAAAGCTGAATTATTTTTATTAGGAATAATTAATCAAAAGATAAAGAAGCAACTCCAATATATTATTGTACACATAGTAACAGCAGCACGTATTGTCTATGCTCAATGCTGTCAGCTTTTTGAAAGGTGTTCAAGGCTTGTATTTTCCCTCTAGATAGTTGAGCCCATTTCTAAGGGTATCAGTTTTGAATGAGGTTGACCTGAGACACGCTATGTTTTTATTTTTCCTTTTTAACCTGATGTTAGTCAGGTGACTGAGGCAATTTCACCAAACAAACAAATATTCAGCTTTCTGCACACAGATATCCTCCAGTCAATACAGAGATAAACATGAGTTTGCTATTTTCCTTTCATGGAAATACCCAGTTCTCTCAGCTACCATCAATAGTAGTGGCTGGGAGAAGAATGAAAAGGGATCTGAGTACCAGAAAATTAAGGTATTCCGACAACAAACTTGCTAGCTGGAACGTGATATCACACGTTGAGCAACAAGCGAAGTGGGGTTTTTTCCCCTCTTGAAATTGGAGCCCTAGGAATAGAGTTTAATATCTATCTATCTATCTATCATCTATCTATCTATCTATCTATCTATCTATCTATCTATCTATCTATCTATCTATCTATCTATCTATCTATCTATCTATCTATCTATCTATCTATCTATCTATCATCTATCTATCTATCTATCTATCTATCTATCTATCTATCTATCTATCTATCTATCATCTATCTATCTATCTATCTATCTATCTATCTTATCTATCTATCTATCTATCTATCTATCTATCTATCTATCTATCTATCTATCTATCTATCTTTCTATCTATCATATCTCTCTCTCTCTCTCTCTATATATATATATATATATATGTAGGTCTTTGGTGATTCGGGTTTTCTCCCGCGTAAAATTGGAAGTGTCTTGGCGACGTTTCGACGAAGTCTCATTCGTCATCTTCAGGCTGGTGTCTCTTCGGCCTCGTGCTTCTAGGAGCTCCTACATACAAACACCCGTGAAAACCTCAGAAAACAAATATATATATATATATGCAAGTGGGGAGGAGAAAAAGGGATGCTACCGTGACCTCATAACAAGAAAGGTGGTAAGCAAGACCAGGTTTCTTGCCTGCTTCCCAAGAGGCTTTGAAGAAGGAGTCCACGTGTCTTCTGCTCTGCCTCAAGCATCTTGTGCTAGTCTATCTCTCACTCCAGCCCTTTACAGCTAGCCTGTTTGCCATGTTAATTTTATTTATTTATTTATTTGTTATTTTGCCTTTATTATTTTTTACAAATAACTCAAGATGGTGAACATATCCAACATACCTCTTCTCCTATTGTCCCCACAACAGCAACCCTGAGAGGTGGGTTGGGATGAGAGAAAGAGTGACTGCCCAAAGTCACTCAGCAGGTTTCATGGCTAATGCGGGACTAGAACTCATGATCTCCCACTTTTTAGCCTGGTACATTAACCACTAGACCAGGGGTAGGCAACCTTGGCTCTTTTATGACTCGTGAACTTCAACTCCCAGAATTCCTGAGCCAGCATAGCTCAGGAATTCTGGGAGTTGAAGTCCATGAGTCATAAAAGAGCCAAGGTTGCCTACCCCTGCCTCAGATTATCTCCTCATCTGAAGCCACCAATGACTCTGGTGGATTGGAAAATTCTGCAGTTGTATGCTTGCTGCATGTGAGTCAAAATCCTTCTTTTTTTCCCTTCCCAATAGCACAATAAAACCTAAGCTGGACATTAAGAAACCCTCAGAACGGTAGATGTTTAATATTGTCTGCTGAGTGAGTTTTCAGATCCACATCTCATGGCACGAGAGTATATTTTCAATCTGTCACAGATATGGAGGAGGGAAGCAGTAATAAAAATTAACTGCTTATAAATGATGACAGATTGTTTGTAATTTTCATAAAGTGAAAATATACATTAGCCATAAAAATGGCCATAGAAGAACTTATCATTGTATCAAGCTGTAGCCCAAAGGACTATTGAGTTAAAAAATATGTTTCAAATTTGAGAAATGTGATATATGCTGGAGCACAAAGAATTCTAAAGGAGAGAAATTATCTAAAAAGTAGCAAAGAAGTAGGCTCCATTTTTAGCAATGCCCAAGGGAGATCTTGCAATTGATGTCACAAAGTCTGCCAGGTACAATTCTTGGGCCATTCACTGGAAGCTGCATTTCACATATCTTGTAACATATCAAGCTCCCCAGTGGCTCAGACCAACTCAGTTTCAAAAATGACACATACTCTGTACAAATCAAGTATGTGTTGCTACATAACAAAAATCTACCATGGATAAGTGTAGGTTGAATCCAGATTGTCAATTCTAGAATACATCTAACTGCCATAAATGCTGACCAGGTGGAATCCCAACCCGTGCTAAGTTCTAGCACGTGAAATAAATCATAACTGTCAAAGAATTAAGAGGCTGATGAAAAATAATGTTCGTTCTTTACCAGAATGACCTTGATGAAGTGGGTAAATACATAATAAAATGGGCTCAGGATAATTTATTTTAATGTCTTAAGCATGGCTATAAGGCATTCTACTTGAGAATTTTAGTTATACATTTAAATGGGAAACGAAATTAATCCCAGACTTTGCATTTGTTCCTATTGCAGATAACTATTTTTTTTTTAAAAAATTAGTATCTTGTGTCGGTATGAATTCTGTTAAGGGAGTTGCAAAGCTACATAATTGGTACAGTCAGACTATAAATTAAGTTGCATGTTTATACAATATTTCCTATTGTTGAGAAACATAAATAGTAATTTATAATTACTATTTATTAATTATCTCCCTAAAAAAAATTCATTTTATTAGTTCTAGCACTTTTCATTTAATGAAAAAATGGAGATATTTGCTCAAATATCTGTGAGTTGAAACTTCCCAAATAGTTAAAAATTGTGTGGGCTTCATTAGTTGACAGTAAGACTATGACCACATGGAAAAGCTCCACACACCTCAATGAGGCTCTCTTTTTTAATGTCTCCAACTGCCCCCAAAGTTCACATCTAAGATACTTAGTATTTATTTAATACTCAATGTACATCTCATATTTTCTCTTGAGACTTCTAAATGGTTCTCCTAATTTTAGCCACATAATGACAGTCTAGTGGTGTAGATTGGACTGAGAGAGAATAGCTGGCCAAACCCTTCACAATAATGTCTTTTTAGACTAGAAGTGGGGAATTAGTAACAGAACAGCCACAACAAAGTAACATCCTGTATTATTATTATTTTTTTGGTCTGTCCCTTCATTTAAGCTTTGGAATGATTTTCCTGAGCCACGCAGGCAGCTTGTTCAGGCTGGACTTGCACCAGAGGAGTCAATTTAAGAGTAGTATTTAGGTTTTTCCAAACATGCCTTTTTTCATAACCCCAGCCTCTGTGCAAAATTGCAACATAGTGAACGCAAAGGTGCTTGTAATGAACTCTTATCTAATCCAAGCTTTGGGGTTCATTTAAAAATTTGCTGTCAGATAACCAACTGTGCAGGTGTTTCACCTGCAAGCTTCAGCCAAACAAACTGGCTATTGATACTTGTTTGCTGGTGAACATTCTTTGAGTCATCTCTATCCTAACATTTAATCTATGAATTGTAGGGGGAAAAAAATCCCCAAATAAAATAGAGGGGTAACCAGCTTGTAATCATACAGGTGGCTATAAAAAGTATTGTGTTGAAAAAATCAGTAACCATTTGCCCTGCATTAAGACCTCCAAAATTGCTGCAGATGGACAGTTCCTAGCAGGAGAAATCTGAAGGTATCATGAAGCTGTTTTATCATTGCCTCCTCCGAAGATTTTTCTGTGGAAAAGGAAACGATGAACGAAGCAATGGGAAAGAAAAGGAGGGTGGCAAATAAAACAGCATGTAATTTGGATTCCTCATTAAAAGTTGTGTTTGAAAAACATAATTGCATGATGAAAATCTGGAAGCATCTTTATCGGCCAAGCCCATTTGAAGAAGGCAAACTGAATGTCTCTCCCTTTCCCAGCTTTTATTTTTCTCAGTGTTCCTGATCTGGCAGATGAATTCGTATATCTACACAGGAAGAAAAGTGCCTAGGGTAGAAATAAGAAATCCAAGGTGTAATAAACTAGCAACATAAACACTCATTTTCTTCTGAACCACTTTGAAGGCAACCCTTATTCTGTCTGCCCTGGGAAGAATGGACTTCAGTGGCTTTGTTAGAGATAATAGCTGGAATGTAGCATGTCATCTACCCATTAATAGCTGAACTAGGACTTGTCTACCCAGCAGCATGGTCCCTGTTTGCTGAAAGAACATGTGGAGATGCAGGGCCAGGAACAAACGACAGGAAAGACTTTGGGATGGGATGGAAATTTTCATATTTCTTTCACAATCACTTCTCTCCTGCAAACATTCCTTCAGGCTGTCTCTCTGCTCCTTCCCACTGCTTGTCTAATTGCCAGCTCAGAACTCAGCAGGGAAGAAATAATTAAAAGATTGTTCCTGAGGGGATAGCATGAGAAGAATAGAAGTGGAGTCACCATGTCTCTTTTATCACATTAGTTCACCAAGCCAAGCTTGTAAATAGATGTCTGGCTGGTTGGCTCCACATGGTTTATCTTCTTATTATGGACCATTGCAAGTGGGTACATCAGTGCAGAAAAGGCTTTGTTAAGGGCTGACCAAAAAGTAGGATAGCAAGCGATCTAAAACAAAAGTGTGCTATAATTACATCAAAGGTGAGAACTGGATGGCCTTCAACCAGATGTTAATAAACGAAGTGATTATGACTTCAGAATAAACTGTGTTGATGGAAGCTTCTGCTGCAACTTCTGGAAGGCTGTAGAGTCCCTGTCCTGTTACAGAAAGAAGTTGTGTATAAAAAGAAGCTCTAATTTAGAGACTGCTCCAAATTAAAGTGCAAGAAGCCAAAGTTCCCTTAAATATAGCTTAGATCTTCACTGACCCAACCCCAAGGACTTTGGGGGCTGCTTTCTGAAGTGAGCCTGCTTGTCTCCAAAAAAAAAGAGGAAGAAGGAGGAGGAGGAGGAGGAGGAGGAGGAGGAGGAGGAGGAGGAGGTGGAAAAAAGGATTCAGGGTCTGTCTTATTGAGTATAGCTCTAAAAAGCTGAAGATTCATGAAGATTTGTGAGCAGGAATTATCGGAGTGAAAATAGAAACCCATTAAAAAGCAATTATGTGAAATCCAAAACAGAAGGAAGTGTGTAAAGAATTCTAATTAGGAAACGTAATGCAATTCTGTCCATACAAGGTGATATGCTCTTAAGACATAAATGTCAAAGAGCTCTAGCATGTCCAGCACTGTTAAATAATGGCCAGGAAATATAAAGCAGTGACTTCAGCTATCTCTTGTGTATAATACTGTAAATAAAAAGTACATTTAAAGTGAATTCTGTTTATATGTGTTTTTCCAGGCTTGTGCCTGGAAAAACACATATAAACAGATTTTAAACAGGAAGTTTCATGCTTTGTATACTTTGGGGTGATTTTAATGGATTTGTATGCATGTATATATGCATGAGGTTGATAAGGCCGCCCAATTCTCTCTCTCTCTCTCTCTCCACATACACCATGATAACAAATACAATCATATATACATATATAACCAATCCTGGGCATAATAGATGCTCACTCTCCCAGCAGAGCACGTTCAATTATCATTCTAGCCCAAGTATTCACAACTCTGTGAAAGGCTACTATGAAGGGCTACCTGAACCTGCTGGGGAAGGCAGGTAGTGCAACAGAGAAAGGCAGTAAATATTTAATTAACTTAAGCATCCCAACCAATTTGCATCCAGAGTCTTCCTCTGTGAGTGGAGTCCCAAACAGAATCTGTCCTCCTCCATCCATCTGGAAGAATCAACTTTGGTGGTGGGTGGGAAAAGACACCTAGAGTTCTGGCAGGAACTGCTTAATGAGATCCGAAAGGAAATGGCATTAATTATTTACCGTCTATTGTCTACTGTCTACCTGAGCAAGCCATTCTTATGACTTCTAGTATTGCTTCCTCAGTGTAATGGAATGTGAGAAAAATCTTGGAAAATGTGTATGCCTGTATTTGGGTGGGGGATGCCCCCAAGGTAATGATTAGATAAAAGAAGGAGTAGCCTACAAGTGAGTAACAGAGAAAAAAAAAACGCAGAAAGGTTTTTCCCTAACTAATCAATGGGTAAAAAGAGAGGATGGGAGATTTGCACTTTCAGACTTACAAAATTCTGTTAATGTATCCTTCCAATAAAGTAGAATTAACTAAACCTGTCATGTTTCTTGTCTGGTCTACTTGGGTGGCTGACAATGACTACTCTCAAGTCTCCCCAGAAAAGGGAAGACCACTAGAGTTTCATATGGGCTGCAATAGCAACACTAAATGTCCACAGCAGTAACAATATGAATGTTTCAAGGAGGGGAGAGGGTATAGACTTTTTCCAGAACCCTGTAGGTGGTCTGGTAATAGAATAAAACTGAAAAGCGAACATTTGCCTGGGGGTAAAAAAAACAACAACTGTGACGGCTTTGTGCTGTACATGCTTTCAAATCTCTCAGTATAATTGACATTTTTTTCCCCCGTAAAGAAGTTCATAATTAAGCTAGGTGCATATGGTCAGGCCTAGCCTGGTACTTATCTGTAAAATCTCCAAGGGAGCTGAGGAATGCAGAATATGCCATTTTTTTTTCCACAGGTGAAACTGTGTGAACCTCTTTAGCCACACCTTAAATACCTTTCAGAGGGCTGTGTGGGAGGGCAGACTAAATTGCATAGGAGGAACCCAGGTCTGTGTTGTGGACCCTCCTGGATTAAATATACAAGGAAATGCTGTCAATTAAATGCCTGTTTTCCTGGAGGTTTATCAACAATGTCTCCTTTATTTATAGTTTTTCTCTGGGCTTCCTCATAAAAGGATGGTGGCTTTATTTTACACCACACTTTTATGCAACCCTTATTCAGTTTCACACATCCTAAAAGTGTGTGGGTCATAAAACGATCCTGTTTCTTCAGGAAGCTTTTTCCCTCCTTGCCCACAACTTTCAAATGCTGTGTGATGAATAAAAACCTGGGCATAGGTTTTAGAAGCTATGGTATTGTTGATTTGGACCCACACTGGAATCAAAAGAGTGCAATATAAAACCAGGAACACCTGCCTGTCCATTGACCTCATTGGGAAATAATGACTGTTGCTTTAGCTGAGGTAAAAATGTTCAGCGGACATTCAAATTCACTTAATTCAGTATGGAAGAAACATTTAAACAGAACATCCCAGCATCACTGTTACATGCACATTTTATGTGGAATTTCAAAACACTCAAGACAGCAATCATCACTGCTGTAATCAAAGTCCACCTCTTTTTTTTTTTAACATGCATTGTGATCAGTTTTGATCATGTGTTTGTGGCCTTGGCCTTGACTTTTTGATATCTCACTTGTACCCCTAATTACATGATCAGACTTATTGATTTCATCAGGACATTATAAATGTTGTGCATAGATTACTTAAAATTTGATGCAGTTTTCAAAGTTAGACATGGCTGCACTCTGCAGTTGTGGCTCTTGCATATGCCAAAATTGATGCATGGCACATTGGGGCTTCTGCTGTAGCTGACAGCTTACAAAATGACCTGTGTAATTTATGAAAAAAGATATTACATCTGTAGATTTGATTTGATTTTACTTATTTTTTTACATTTTTATTCTGCCTTTATTATTTTATAAGTAACTCAAGGCAGTAAACATACCTAATACTTCCTTCTTCTCTTTCTATTTTCCCCACAGCAACAAACCTGTGAGGGGGGATTGGGCTTGAGAGAAAGTGACTGGCCAAAAAGACACCTAGCTGGCTTTCATACTTAATGTGGGACTAGACTTCACAGTCTCCTAGTTTCCTGCCGGGTGCCTTAACTACTAGATCTGATTTTGGATGTGACATGAAAAACTGGTTGTGTGTGCAGACACCTACCCACACTGTGTGGTTCTAGGGTCAATTAAACTGAGCAAATAAAGAAAATTAGCTTCTTTGAAACAATCAAGTCATTTTAATAACAAATTCAAGCCCTAAACCACAAACTGAGGCTGCCAAGAGGTGGACTGAACACAAACCTAGAACAGCAAACTTCTTGACTATTTAATGACAGCAGGTCGTGCTTATTAGCTACAAAAGGCTCAATGTCTAAAGGGAAAACTCAGAAACGAGAAAGAGGGATAGAAATGAGCAGCGTGGAGGAAATCAAGATTGGCTATTTATCTTTGGCCGAAAGTAGGAATATAGGTAGTTATCAACTTATGACCACAATTGGGTCATAAGGATGTCAGTCTCTAAGTGATACGATTATTAAACGAGTCACAACTATGTTTTTTTACCACAGTTGTTAAATGAATCACTGTGGTTGTTAAACAAATAATGTCATGAAGCAAATTTGGCTTCCCCGATTGACTTTGCTTGTTGGAAGCCACTTGGGAAGGTTGCAAGCCGCAACTGTGACTGCAAAAGGTAGCAACAATGGATCACCAAACATCGTGACTGAATGAGTGGGGGGGAAAAATGACAGATGGGATTCCTTCTAATGAAAACCCAGATTCTCTGAAGGAGTCTGAGGCAGCTGTACCATGTGAATTGGATGGATAGTTCACTGGAAAGAACAATTGACCAAGGTCTACCAACATTCTCTCATCTCCTGACTCGGTGTAAGTGAATTTTAGTTGTCTCTTCAAATCTCTTCAAGCACATTTCTTGCTTACTGGCTTTCAGAATTGGAATCCTTACCTTTGTGAACAGGCTGGGGGAGGGTGTTATATTTTGCCAATGTGGGTTTTGCTTAGAACAGATTGTATGATGACTGATTTAAAAAAAAACAACAACTTAAATTTGGCTCAACATTCCTTCAGTCACTCACTCCTCTAATGATTTGCCAATGATTTCCTCTAGTTCTTCTACCCCTTTTTCCTTTTACATTCTGGATCCAAGAGACAGAATCACATCATGGGAAAAGGTCATCAATGAAAGAAGCTGAAATGATAAGGACAGAAACTGTTCTCAGAAATGTATAACTTGTGTCAAGGTTTTTTTTCCATCAAATATTTGCATTTGCCTATGGTTTTTGGCACCTGCAGAAGTAAACTCTTTCTTCTCTCTCTTCTAATCAGATAAAATGTTTGAGATTTTAATCTGCACAAAGGCAGGTCTCTTTTTTAAAAGAAAAAAAATATTAATTTCCACTTTAGATTTTTTTTATTAGATTACCTTTTATTTGAAAGGCCAATTACAGGCTTCACTGAGATTGAATAGAAGTTATGGCTGCAAACATCACTAGCCTTTATGAAAAACAAATACAGATAGTTCTTGACTTATGACAAGTCATTTAATGACCATTCACAGTCACAATGGCCTCACAATGGGTGCTTAACTGCTGAAGTAAACTCTTCCTCTTTTCTTTTTCTAATCTGATAAAATATTTGAGATCCTAATCTTCATGAAGGTAGGTCTCTTTTTTAAAGAAAAAGATGAACTTCCTCCTCATATTTTTTAAATTAGATTTATTCATTTATTTATATTTCATATTTCTGAACTGCCCATATCAATTATCTTTTTTTAATATGCCAATTACAGACCATTCAGACTGAATAGAAGTCATGGCTACAAACGTCACTAATCTCTGGGAAAAACAAATATGGATAGTCCTTGACTTATGCCAAGTTATCTAATGATCATTCATACTCACAACGGCTTTACAATGGATATAGGTTCTCCTGCTGGAGCAGGGGCTGGACTAGAAGACCTCCAAGGTCCCTTCCAGCTCTATTCTATTCTATTCTATTCTATTCTATTCTATTCTATTCTATTCTATTCTATTCTATTCTATTCTATTCTATTCTATTCTTATTGCAGAAGTAAACTCTTTCTCTTTTCTCTTTCTAATCTGATCAAATGTTTGAGATCCTAATCTGCAGGAAGGTATGTCTTTCTTTTCTTTTTTTAAAAAGAAAAGGATTAACTTCCTCTTTAGATTTTTTAAATTAGATTTTTTAAATGCTAGTTATAGACTTCATTGAGATCAAATAGAAGTCGTGGCTGCAAATATCAGTGTCTTTAGGAAGAGCAAATACAGGCAGTCCTTGATTTATGATCAGTCATTTAATAGCCATTCACAGTCACAATGGCCTCAGCACAAGTGCTTTACAGTCTAGAAAGCAATACCGGCCGTTGGCCATTGTGAAATGTTCTTCTTCTTCTTCTTGTGCCATATCCGTTATCGGACGTTGGCGATCATGTTGGCGATCCTGTTTTTATGTGAAACGTTGCATTGGCCCTACCCCCAGGTTCATGACTGTAGTTTGGATGCTTGTCAACCTGTTTGCATTTGTAACTGGTTACCAAGTGCCCTGAGATCATATGATAGCTATTTGCAATCTTCTCTGCTACCTTTCCCAGAAAGTCAACAGGGAAACTAACAGGGATGGTTGCAAGCAGAAGGGACATTGGCTTTAAGGTCCATTTCTCCAACGTGTAAAGGGATGTTTTCCTTCCACGTACTGGAGGAAAGGACTTCAGTTCTGGCAAAAATGTTATCAAACACCAGCACCCTGAGCCTTTTCAGAACAAAGGCATTTGCTGGCTTTTTACCAAATGCCATTGTATCTCCAGAAGGGAAAATGCTAATGTACCAAATACTTAGGCTTCCAGAATGATGGCATTCACCAATTGTTTTTCCAGATCTGAGATCCCTTCCTCCACCATGCTGAGAATTTTCCCAGTGGCAGAGTGGACCTCATATCTGGCAGAGACAATAGCAAACACCATCATTTTCACAATCATTCTCCTACTGTAGTAGGGCAGGGATAGTGTTTGGGTCTCCTGGGTATGGTGAGAGGCCTGGGCTCTCTTCCCAGTGTTTCCCTTAAGAATGTGTGCAGTTACTTAATAACCACAATTCAGAGAGCCAGGATTGCAGTCATTGAGCAAAGCAATCATGTGGAGTCTCACTTAACAACCGCTTCACCCAATGACCAAGATTCCGGGCTCAATTGTGGTTGTAAGTGGAGGGTTACCTGCAACGATATAACTTTCTGTAGTTAGACTGTCACAAAATTCTTGAAAACAATTGTAGATCCTCCACCTGACTTTGTGAGCAGTTTGCATTAATGGTATAAATTCAGACAAGTTCCTGGCTGGGTCTGCCCACAATTATTCACTTTATAAGCTGTTCTTATTTTTTAATAAAGATAAAATTGTTTTCAGAACTGCTTCAATAGTTCGGAGAAGGTGGGTTCATATGCTTCATGTGTGTATCTTCTATAAACATCTTTTCATGGATATACCGTAGATTGGAAACTTGTAGAACTAGTTTTTCAGAGTTATCCCTGGAAGCATTAAAGGTCATGTTTGTTCTGAGCATCGTGAGGGCACTTGCCAAATTTCACTAATCTTCTAAATGTGTCACTGCGTTTAACCCAAATTTTACTTTCCTTTCTTTCTCTATTCCAGCTATACCGGGGTTGAAATCTGTTAATCTGAACAGGGAAGTTTCCAGGTAGCTTGTTTTGAACAAACAAAGATAACCATCACATTTGCTACAATGAGTTTCTGTGAAACTTGGTTGGCTTGCATTTCCTTCTTTGACTGACCCTCAAGACAATGATTGTCATAGTACCATAAATGCAAAAAACAGAAACAAACAAATGGTTTCTTTTTCCTGGATTTTGGCACAACGAAACGGTTTTTAGCAGAAATGCTACACTCCATGTATTCTACTTGCAAAAATAACACGGAAAGGGAAATGTTAAAGTTACACATTCTTCAACTGTTGAGATACATTTAGCCTAAAATGCATAGATAAGTTACCACAATTGCCTTTCAAAGTGGAATAATGTTTGTATACCAAGAAACTTGCTCTTTGACATTACACGAATACAAGACATTTCAACTGGTGTAGAAATTAACGATGTTGGAGAATAGCATTGGTCCAGAAGGACTCTTAAAAAACGAAGAGTGAGCATAGCAGGAAGAACTGCATTTTGTTTCTTGTGTGACTTGTCTAATCTCAGGCTGCTTCCAGACAAATGTTCTATTGTTCTATTAATTAAGTAACCTCATCTTCTTTTTCTAGCTCGCTGGTCAGTAACCCTGACCCCGACCCCAACCCCAACCCTAACCCCGACCGTCACCCCATGACCCATCTTTGACCACGACGACCGACCAGAACCCCGACCCTAGCCTGACCCCGAACCTAACCCCGACCCTAACCCCAACCCTAGCCCTGACCCCGACCCCTACCACTAATTTGTCCCCGACCATGAACCCTGACCCTAACCCTGACCCAACCCCAACCCTCAACCCCAACCCGATCGACCCCAAACTAACCTGAGGACCCCGACCCCGACTTCGACCCCATCCACGTACCCGACCCTAACCCTGACCCTGACAACGAACCCCGACCCCAACTTTGACCCCGACCCCGATCCCGTCCACATCCTCAACCACAACCCCAACCCCGACCCAAACCCCGACCCTGACCCTGACACTGGAAATTCCTAGAATTTCTTCCATCCTCTTTTTTACTGCAGTCCCTTTTAATCAATAGCAATGATCCATTTGGAAGTATGTGAAAAATGTTTTTCCCCCCCTTAAATAGATAATCAAGCACCTTTAACTATAGCTCAGCACCTGTGTTGGACAGAGGGCTGGATCAAATTAATGGGCAAAACACTTTCATTCCAGCTTGCCCAAGGCTTTCTTGTCAAAAAATGCCATATTTTTAGTGCATTAATATATATTTTGTGTTACAAGAAGGATGAAATATGGTAGAGAGCAACAGGTAGGCTTCTTATATATCATGTTGTCTCTATCTCGCCACTGCCTTTCATCCATAATAATGAGTAGGACCCTTATTATTTCTTTATTAAGCATTTCATGTGCTTTTTAGAGAGTGATTCTAAGAGATGTCTACTCAGATGTAAACTGAATCGTATTTGATCCCAGATTAAAACACGTGATTAAAACAGAAACCTTGATGTGCTAGAGAAAATGACACAGGAGCTCCTAGGGAGATAAATTACTTAATACACTGCATAACTCCAGTTTCAGTTCCCTCTTTAAGATTCTCAGGCAATGAGTAATCAATATTCAAAAGGTGTTGAGTAAGTGAGATTGAGCCTGGGGTGAAATATGTATTTGCAACTGGCTCTAGATTTTTTTCAATGCTTGGTCCAAAGAGCCCAACATCATGCCAGGCTCTTCCAGGTTCACTTTATGCCAGGCCACACTTCCATTTGGAATTGTTCTCTGTGGTGTAGCTATTAGCACACCAAAGTATTCAATCAAAGTATAGCTAATTTACATCTGTTGGCTCTTTTGCTCTCTGAAGAGCATGTTAAATTGCTAAGAGCAGTGGTGGTCCAGTGGTTAGAATGCAGTACTGCAGGCTAACTCACTGCTCACTCCAGGAGTTCAATTCTCACCGGCTCAAGGTTGACTCAGCCTTCCATCCTTCCCAGGTCAGTAAAATGAGGACCCAGATTGTTGGGGGCAATAGGCTGACTCTGTAAACTGACTCTGTAGAGAGGGGCTGTAAAGCACTATGAAGTGGTGTATAAGTCTAAGTGCTATTGCTATTAGCTATATTGAGGGGCAGGGAAGAGGAGAAACCTCATTAGTACTGCAGGCTAACTCTGCCCACTGTCAGGAGTTCTATCCTGACTGGCTCAGGGTTGGCTTAGCCTTCCATTCTTCTGAAGTGGATAAAATGAGGATCCAGATTGTTGGGGGCAACAGGCTGACTCTGTAAACCGCTTAGAGAGGGCTGTAAAACACTATGAAGCAGTAGATAAGTCTAAGTGCTATTGCTGTTGCTTTTTCAGCCCCTGACATCGCCATACAACCTCCCTATAATTGCATAACAGCCCCTCCCATCCAAGAAAAAAGGCTTAGGTTCTCTCTTCCATCACTTGCACTCTGTTCCATCACTAGCATAGGGTAAATGCCATTGAACTCAGTGACTTACCTCTGAATAACCTTTGCTAGGAATCTTTCTTTCCATTTTCTCACCTACATTTTAAAATTTAAACCCAGTTGGGAGCCAGCACGCAGCCTACTTTGACTGATCTGAGAGAGCTTAGCAGAATTCTTAAAAAGAGGACAATCGGGAAAGCTAGACTGGGAAGTCAAGAAAAACTCCTAGAGGAAGACAGTGGCTAAGGGCTTCCACTCTGCTGCTAAGACAACCTCATGGAGATGTCCTGTGGATCTGAGCTCAGCTCAAGGGAGATTTTATCTTTATTCCATTAAAGCAATAGCAACAGCACTTAGACTTATATACCACTTCACAGTGCTTTACAGCCCTCTCTGAGCGGTTTACAGAGTCAGCCTATTGCCCCCAACAATCTGGGTCCTCATTTTACCCACCTCGGAAGGATGGAAGGCTGAGTCAACCTTGAGCAAGTCAGGATCAAACTGCTGGCAATCGGCAGTTAGCCTGCAATACTGGTAGAGGACAGGAAGGCCTGGAGGAACGTTGTCCATGGGGTCGCGATGGGTCGGACACGACTTCGCAACTAACAACAACAACAACAACAACTGCATTTTAAATACTGCACTGCCACGGCTCTTGAAAATAATATTGATCAAAATCTGGAGTGCAAGAGCTCTGTATCTCACCTACAAGAATTCCACCAAGGCTATCTTCTTTCCCCCCCAAACACATTGATTTTCTCCCAAACTGAGTGAAAAACATTGAGGAAAAAGTGCAGAAGCAATTTCTGGTACAATATGAAAAGAAATTGTCCCACAAACTTTCTCCAGCTACTACGTAGTTGGCTTCTTCAGGTGTATCCAAGGATACAGACTTACAGTAGTTTCACAGCTTATCCCAGGGGATATTTGTTTAGTGATGAATGAATGTATTGGACCTCATACTATTGCTCTGATACCCAGTGAGCAAATGCACATACTGTGAAATGTCAAATGTAATATGTAGTATCATTGTGTTTCCGAATGCCAGTTTTTCAAACGTTATGAAATGGAAAAAGCTGATCACAGGATGTTTATTGTTTTATAATATCACTACTGAATCCCACTGATTAGTGGGCAATAACTGGCTTGATCAAAATAAGCTAGACTGGATCATTTGGATATATGATTCTATGCTGCTGACATCAGCAAAGGATTTGGCCTTTGAGTTCAGTGGGAGCTGGATTGCATCTGCTTTTCAAAACTCACTTTTTAGTGAGGTATACAAGCCTGAATTTCAATTTCACACACACACACACACACACACACACACAGAGAGAGAGAGAGAGAGAGAGAGAGAGAGAGAGATTGGTTGCTCTGGTTTCTTGTATTAACTATGTTGAGTTGCTGATACGCCAACGGCATATCTTTCCAGATTTAAAGCTGTTATGTTTTATACACATTTGAGCCATTTTAATTATTGACCAGCATGTGAATAATTAATCATGCAAAAAACATTAGCCTAATGTCTTTTAAAAGAATATTTTTAGTTTGTTCTAGACATTACAAGGCCAGGGTTGCTTGTAAGAAGAATCTATCCTTTTAAACTTATAAAAATTATTGCTCTACTATATTTTATCCATCTGGTTAGAGAAAGGTCAGAGGAAAGCCCTTACTCACCTACAGTTTCCAGTATGGTGTTAATGGCTGTTAAAACAGGTTCTACTCTACCCTCAGTAGTGGAAATTTCCTGATGACTTTGTCTCAATTACAGACCTGTGGTAATGTTAGAGGACAGAAAGCTGTTTTTGCAGCCTTGAGTTCCTGAATAAAAGGAGGAATATAACTCTGGTTTGAGAGAAAAACATGCTGACTATTGCAGGGAGAATACTGTCTACAAGAGGGGTCTTCAAACTTGGCCCTTTTATGACTTGTGGACTTCAACTCCCAGAATTCCTCAGCCAGGCACGCTGGCTGAGGAATTCTGGGGATTGAAGTCCACAAGTCATAAAAGGGCCACGTTTGAAGATCCCTGGTCTACTAAAAATAGCAAATAATTCTTTTTAAATAAATTCTGCATTTCAGCCAAGGTGGTCTTTTTTACAGAATTGTTCTTCTGGTGGCAAGTTACCTTTTACTTTACTCACTTCTTCACTTCACGTATGTCCTGACTTCCTTTTGGAAGTTTAGGGCAGCATCAATTCATTTTCCCCTCATTTTTATTTTGATTTACAATAACTCTTGGGAGCTACTGCAGATTGGACTGAGTCAGATTTAAATGTGAGAAAGATTTAAACCATTAATTTCAATTGGAAAACTGTAGGCATCTTAGACCAAACCAGATCAAAAAAGGCAGAATTCCTAGAAGCTTAGCATTACATGTAATAGAGACATGGAAATCAGCTCCATCTACTGCTGAGAGTTTGGAAAAGATATAAAGCACAATTATCTCCGAAAACTTATTTTAGGAGAAGGTATTTTTTTCAGAAGAGAAATGATAGCTACACAAACTTGGTTGATTTGTGCTGATCTGTTTATGTTTATTGAAAAGAATCTAGAAAAAGAGGGTTATATTTATCAATGGTTTGCTTACCACAATCAGCAGAAAGAGTTAAAC
The DNA here is from genome assembly GCA_023970755.1 of Azemiops feae. Taxonomy (NCBI): domain Eukaryota; kingdom Metazoa; phylum Chordata; class Lepidosauria; order Squamata; family Viperidae; genus Azemiops; species Azemiops feae. The sequence continues at coordinate 2,552,853 of JALGBA010000094.1, forward strand.
TGGATAAAAAGAATTTTGTTTTAGCAGATGAAAAAACAGACTTTGAGAGTGATTTATGTACTAATGATGAGCATCTCATTGCCAAAATGAATAGGATTAATATGTCATATGGTATAAGATTAAATGGGCAAAAAAATTGGATATAACATTATGCTTGATCAATGGGGAAATATGTGGATAAATGGAGTGAAATTTTCACTGAACTATAATTTGAAAGATTTTTTTTAGTAGAATGATGTATCATTAGTATTTAACTCCTGAAAAATTATCAAAGACATATAAGGGAATATCAAATAAATGTTGGAAATGTAAACAATGTGAAGTCCTCTTCCATCATGTTTGGTGGATATGCTGGACTGTTAAGAAGTGTTGTTTGATTCAGGAAAAAATTAAAAATGGATGTAAAATTGAAATCAGAAGTTTTTCTTTTAGGTATCATGGATAAAGATATTGAAAGAAAACATGGGGTTGTTTTTATATATGATAATGGCGGCAAGACTTTTAAATGGAATTGGCAAAACTGACTACTTGGATGAAAGACAAAATCTAGCTTTCTTATTAGTTGGAAAACACTTTTGAACATTTTGCTTGAGAAAGATAAAAATGAAGTTTTGATTTTAGGATTTGATTATTGAATTTATTATGATTATAGAAATATGTGTATTTCATTTTTATTATTAAACATATGTATTATATATTTTTAAATGTCTAGGTTTAAACCTAGAGTAAGGTTATTTTGTTACATAATTCTAATGCTATTTTGATTGTCTAATCTGTATTTTTATATGATGGATTTCTGCTTTTGTTTTAATTTAGAGTGTGAGGTTATTCTACTATATATACAGGTATTTGTATCTATACTGAAGAAAGTTGGAAATCAATCTTTTTTTTTCTTATCACTTTTTAACTTTTCCCCTTTTGGACCTCCCTTTCACCATTTTTTTGTTATTTGTATTTTATCTGTTTATGAAATTTAATAAAGTTAATTTTAAAAAGGGATAAGTTCCATCTATAGTTCTTTCAAAAAGGGAAGCAACCAAAGTCAAGAAAAGAAGCAAACAGACCTAAGCACATCCTTTTTCATCATGCTCCTCTTAAACAACACCGGATTAGCAGGAACTAGCACCAGATAAACAAGAACAATAAAAGGAGAAACAATCATCCATTCAAAGAGCAATCAAGGAAGAAACATTATCCCAATTAAAGCTGATAAGAGGACACACTACTATATTTAAGCAGTCAGCAAAATTTACTCACATGGGCACTGATGATGTCACCTAGCTTGCTAATGAAATGTCTGCAGGAAGATAAGCAAGCTCAGAAAACAGCTGGAACTCAACAACTCAATCCTGAGCTACGTATAATATCAGTCTATGGCAATTTTCAGTGTTGATTTTGCAAGGAAAAATAAGATTTCTGATATCACTAGAAGGCCTTACCATAGTCTTGACAAGGTCCACTAACTTCAGTAAGCAGTGGTGGTTACTTTTGGCCTGGGTTCAAATAGCATGTTAAGTCTCCATAATTCAAACTGTTTTAGCTTAATATATAATGTGTTTAATTTGTTGAGCCATGGTGGCGTAGTGGTTAGAATGCAGTATTGCAGGCTAATTCTGCTGACTATCAGGATTTCAATCCTGACTGACTCATGATTGACTCAGCCTTCCATCCTTCCGAGGTCGGTAAAATGAGGACCCAGATAGTTGGGGGCAACAGGCTGACTTTAAATCGCTTAGAGAGGACTGTAAAGCACTGTGAAGCGGTATGTAAATCTAAGTGCTATTGCTATATTATATAAGCCACTGTTGCCTATAAACCATGACTGATGGTTGAACATGCTCTGATAGCGGGCATCATCTAGAGGGTCTTGGACGGTCTCAAAAAGCTAAGCAAGGTTGGACAAGGGCCTGCTAGAAAATACCAAAGAATAGAGTAGGCGAGGAAACGGAAAATACATTCTGGAAGATGATTTAAATCATTTCTATACATTGCCAAGGAGATTACATGGATATGTCCATGAAGTCACCTAAAAAATTATTTTTGACGGTAACATTATGCAAAACTTTCCAACTGTGCTTAGTTTAAGCAACCACGGTTTACTGTGGTCACTGAGGCAGATCCCCATAAATAAAAGTTTGGAGGCTAAGGTTATTTTAACTATTTATATTTATGGGGACATGTATATTCCTTGTTCTGGTCCTCATGGGGGTCACGTAAGACATCTCACAACCTTGGCTGAAACATAAACAAGCCGTAATTGGAAAGAGTTTTTTGACTTCATGGCTAAGGAAGTCTCCTGGTTTCTAGCCTGGGTCCTTAACCACTAGACCAAACTGGCTGAAGGTGATGATGATAATGGTTTTTATGTAGAAGTTAGGGGGTGCAGCATCACAATGCGTGTTTCATCATTTTGGTGTGACTACAGCTAGGCGAACTTTCGGAATGTTTACTCTGATGATATTTTGTAATTGTTGAAATAGAATTTGTTCACACATACTTTTTTTTATCATGTCTTTATGGTTTTTATAAATAACTCAAGGTTTGAACAGACCTAATACTCCTTCCTCTCCTATTTTCTCCACAACAACAACAACAACAACAACCCTGTGAGGTGAATTGGGTTGAGAAAGATTGACTGCCCTAGTTTACTAGATATGAGCTTCTGTACACTCAGTCAAATACATTGAAGTCCTTGGATTGTTGTATCTTGTCCTTAAAGGCAAACAAAAACTTTGGTCTAAAGTCTATTTGTAAGATCACCATAATATTAAATTCGTTTCCTTTTTCCTTAGAAAGAAATTGGGCAAATTTTACTGCTGTAATACTTCAAACACAGTTCAATATTTCTTCAGCTTCCTTCCTCTTTCTGTTGTTCTGTTGTTGTTTTTAAAATGGCTGCTTTATTTTCATATAGATTTTTGAACAGTCAGTTATACAATAACACTTTATTATACAACTGGGTGTTGGATTAAAATCAATGAACTATGGTTTTATTAACAAAAATAAGAACACGGCATATTTAGAAGTAGTAGGACCACTTTCAGCCCCATTAGATGATTGTGTTCTATAAACAACCAGGACCTTTTACATTTAAAATTTCTCTGCCGTGAAGGACAAAGAACTATTTACTTTTTTAAATCTCTGCTATAGCTGTATTAACAATCCCACCTCCATATAATTATAAATAATGACAAACAAGGCTATTAAAGAAATAGGTAACTGATTGCTGTTCTGCTAATGCAGTTATGAAAGTAATTGAAATTTAATTGGTTGGTCACTATATTTTAATTAATTCAAAGAGAGATAGAGAGAGAGAGGGAGAGAGAGAGAAAGCTGATCTAGGGAAACAATGACTTGTATATTTGGGTTTAAAAAGTGTATTCTTCATTAATCAAATGTGGTATTGTTAGGTTCTGTCATTTCTAAAGAATGTGAAATAAAAGATCAAACTATGCATGTATGTTCATAGCCATTTCCCAGCTTAATATGACTTATTGTATACTTTTCTTGTATATGTTTATCTTACTACTGTATCATTATAGAAGTGTGCTTTGTTTGTAATCACCTATAATGTACACATTTCTGTGCATTTTCCCATACAGTGTGCATTTTATGTATATTTTCTAAGCTGAGAACCAAACCAGTATGGACTTTCTCCCAATGTCTCCGCTTATTCTGTAAGATCTGATAGGGTGGCATTCTTCACATCTCCTCTGTTAAATGGCTGCCTTGCCTTCTAGAATAGAAATTGCCTGGAAATCCAAACTACTCAATTCTACTGTCCTTAAATATGCCTTGAAATCTTGGCTTCCCCCCCCCCCCAAACTCTAGGTTAGGTAGAGTGCATTTGGGATTTGTCATTTTCTTCTATCTATCTATCTATCTATCTATCTATCTATCTATCTATCTATCTATCTATCTATCTATCTATCTATCTATCTCTCTATCTATCTCTCTATCTATCTCTCTATCTCTCTATCTATCTATCTATCTATCTATCTATCTATCTATCTATCTATCTATCTATCTATCTATCTCTGTCTTCCTGTCTATATCTATCTGTCTGTCTGTCTGTCTGTCTGTCTATCTCTATATCTGTCTGCCTGTATCTCTATCCTCATCTATCTATCTATCTATCTATCTATCTATCTATCTATCTATCTATCTATCTATCTATCTATCTATCTATCTATCTATCTATCTATCTATCTATCTATCTATCTATCTATCTATCTATCTGAGAGATAGATTATATATATACACACACACATATATATATATATATACACATACATTTTGGGTAATGTTTTTAATTTACATATTGCCCAGATTCATAGTGGGTTGCGTGGACTTATAAATTGAAATTATAAATACATAAATAATACAAATACTAATTTTGGCATATATGCTAATTTATTTTGTGGGATTGTGTATTTTCTTAAAGAAAATCCAATTATAGATTAAAAATTTCAGAAGATGGTAGATCCTATCATCATACTTGATCATTTGCTATACGGATTGCAGATAACATGCAATGCTGGGAAGGCCTGAGGCTGCATTTATTTAACGGAGGAGGCAAAGATTCCTACTGGGGGAGATCCCATTGGTAGAATATTTCAATTGTAGCATGTCATGGCCTCCAGTCCATATGAGATTTGCAATCTTTTTATGTGCTTTTTGGATTTCCTTCCAGGTGCCTTTTAATTCTGAGTAAGAAACATGTGAAACTTTTAGTGAAAAAAAAAAATATCTCAACAATAAAAAAAAGAATATTCCAATCCTCCTACTCACTTTTCATAGCCTCAGTCAGATCACCATCACTTTACTCACTATGGAAACCACTATGGAATCCCCCCGATTCCAGTAAGCATTGCTTCTAGATACCACCGTTTGGCCTGTCCTCATTGGAGGCTCCACAGGAATCTTCCACGAGGGGTAAATTTGTTTCTCCAAATGTTTTTGACTGCAATTTCCTTAATCCCTGATTATTAGTCTTCCGCACTGTGAAGAAGATAAATGCTTGGGGAAAGGTTCCTAAAGATCTTGGGTTGTTTATGGCCAGCAATGTGACTCAGTGCAATGCAGCACAATGAGTTTTATGACTCACTAATAAGACACAGATCTGACTGCATCCAATTTGTTTAGTAGATTTAAAAAGGGCTTTATATAGAAAAGGATGGGTCCTTATTCCAATTCTATGTTGTGCATACACAATAAAATAATCTATCAATCCCAATTATGTCTCTTGTGATAGGCAGTGGTTCTCAAAACTTCAAGCTAGAATTTTTCCAGCTCTACATGGAGGTGGTTGAGCCTTCTATAGATTGGTTTTATCACCAATCTAAAGCCCCAAGCCAGTGGGTAGAGCATTCATCCCATTATTGGTATGGCAGTTCTGAAACATTGAAGACTACTGCAAGGGAGTCTTAGGTCCACCTGTTATAAAATGGCTTTGCAGATGACAAAATGTTATTTTTACCAGGTTTTAGTTTTGCTTTAAGGAACCATAGACCATCATGAATGTTCTCAGCAGAAATGTTATCTGTTTCCTGGTGTGAGCAACCCAAAATTGAAAGACGACCATTCCATCTCATTCTTTCATGAGACTTGAGTAGTAGCGGTGTCAGTAAACCAATGTGAAAACAGCCACTGAAGAAAGGAAAGAAGTTGAGATCTTGCCATCATCAATTGCAGAGTTGTTTTCTCAACTCAACTCAAATGTCATGGAAAGTTAGGAAATATATTATGAAAATCATTTCCATCACATGCTTCTTCAGAAAAACTTTGAGTAGCATATCTTAAAACCCAACTCATTTTTTTTAATATAAGGACTGTTTGTGATCTTTGAGCTAATAATGAGTGTACAAATAACATGAGTTTCAAGGGAGTCTCCTAACTATCCATCCTAAGCACTAGTCTATATCACACTGCTGTTAAGGCAAAGGTTAGACAGGAAAAGAGAACCAGTTTGGTCTAGTCTAGTGGTTAAGCTGTTGGCCTAGAAATGAAGAGACTGTGAGTTCTAATTTCACTTTAGGCATGAAAGCTGGCTGGGTGACCATGGGCCAGTCACTTCCTCTCAGGCGAACTCACCTCATACGGTTATTGTGGGGAAAATAGGAGGCAGGAGTATTATACGTGTTTGCCACCTTGAGCTATTTATAAAAATAATGAAGGCGGGATATAAATAAATAAATAGATAAAAAGTAATAGAACTAGCATGCTAGACAGTTCCTTAAAAATCAGAGCTACCCATCTTTTGTTAGGAAAATGACCACTATTATAGGAGATATCTGGAGATATCTTTGGAAGAATAATTTTGAGTAGAAAAAATGTGCTTCTCTCTTCTAAATATCTCAATTACACATAATATAATCTAGATTCAGGTGTATTTACATATGTTATAGACATAATAAAAACAGAGACTGAAATTAAGAATCAGTCATTCTGTCTCAGCCCAGCCAGAGTTGTAGCTGTGGAGAAGCCCAGAGGCAGGAAAGCTACATATGCACCTGAACAGAAAAACAGAATAGATATCCAACAAATAAATAAACTTGTCATAGGAACACCATAAACTGGATCGCTGGCCCATATAACTAACCCTAATGAT